>JAKWJA010002495.1:35805733-37134483 GCA_027704765.1 Solanum habrochaites | reverse complement strand
TACTATAGCTCATAGATTTAATACTTCAGAATAATTCATACTATAGCTCATAGATTTAATACTTGAGAATAGCCTTTCAACCATAGAATCATCATACTGTGACAAATCCTATCACATCATATCATATTCATACATAGGTGTGCATATGAGGATAACCTCTAAACATCACAAAAACTAGATCAGAATCATAACCACTTTACTCTCAAACTGGTCTTTAAGCATATACATGAATCTCATAATCACACATATTTCTCATCATTTTCCCTTCAAGGATCAAAGATTATATTCCATCAATATATATAGAATTACTATATTAGACATGGATAATAACATAATTCAAATGGCTTAATTACTACAAGCATAATCTAATAACATGTTTCTTTCATCAATTAAAACGTATCACAAGATAATAAATTGGGAATATGGGAATTTCATGGATTTTTTTGGATTTGAACATAAAAACAGAATATATAATCAATTAATTCATAATATAAAGTAATTCAAACATTAGGATTGTTTTAAAAGGAATCCATGACTATGAGTTAAACCCAACCTTTTGCGGAATTTATATATTTGAAATTGGGGTTTTGAACGGGCTTTGTGAATAAAGTATATCTATGCTGATGAGCTATCATACTTCAGAAATTAAATCCAATGAATTTGAGTAGAAAACCATGATCCTTGAAACCTAGATCAAACTCTCTTCTTCATCCTCCTTGAAGTTCTAGGTACAGAATATTTGGGGAAAATAGGGTTTTGATTTGGGATTTTAGAATAATGAGGAAGATGACTTAATTTGGGGGGTCTAAAATCATTATAGAGTCATTCTAATTTACATAAAAACGATGTTACTTAATATTACCTAAAACTGGAAAACCCCAAAGTGCCCCTAAACTTAACTATAAAAAAAAACAGTTCCAAGCCTCACCCACGACCCACCACTGATAAAACGTGGTTGGACCCACGACTTATGTTGGTGAACCATGGTTTGGGTTAAGAGACCTGGTTTTGGGGCCTCCATCCATGACCCTTCACCCATGGGCGTGGACAGACCACGAGGCACAGCTACACTCGTGGGTCACTATTAGGCCATTTCCTAGGGTCTTCCTCAAGGACCCATGGTTGATCCTTGGGGGTCGTACCTTGACGTACTAACATGAAACCCTATCTCTAAGTATGGGGAGTTACATTTTTTACTATAACACTCATGTTATGATCTAATTTATCCTACTAGTTTTCGGGGTGCTACAATAATAGGGTTGAGGGTACATATATGATTATTTCTGCTTAGTTACTTCAACCTTCATAAAGCATGACTCAAATTTCACTTCTTTACCTTTTATTTCACTCTTTTCATGTTCAAAAATCATTTGTGGCCTCTTTATAACACATAAGAATTTTCTTTTTGTTAAAGCTCATCGGACACCCCTTTTATTTCCACAACATTGCACGATGGATACAAATTTATCATTTCTTTTCTCTTGTGTTTTCACATTTCTCTCTTTTTTATATGGAGGGGTTCAATTGTACTTTCCACGCATGACTTCAAGAATAAATTTTCACAAAATTCTTGCGTGATTTCTTTCTTCATTCTTACCACACTAACGGAGCAAGTTCTAGGTATCATCACACACATATTTCAAGTAAAATTCACAACACAAGGCCTTTCACATAATTATCGTTCATGACTCTACAAGTTAACCTCACGTGCGATGGTCATTACAAGACACACTTCGACAATATAACTAGTCACAATAAGATAATAAGATTTCACACATGATTTATTCAACTCAAATTGCCTCGTTAGACATGTGCAAACATATTGTTCATTAAGATCAATCAAGAGAGAGACTAATTATTCAAAGTCATCATTTACTATTAAAAAATTCATGGATGAGTTCGAACAAAAACAATAAAAACAACAAAATATTCATCATAAAAAAAAATATAAAACCAAGAGGATAGGTATCAACGTAGCTTCACCCCACAAAAGTATCTAAACATTGTCCTTAATGTGAAATAAAAACGGAATGTATCAGAAGAAATTGAGGCAAAGTAAAAATCCCCATGTCATGCTAGGCCTATGTTGAACTTTGGGTAGCTAGGTGGACTGAATACGGGATGCAATGCCTATATTGAATGCAGCTCCGGAGGTCTAAATAACTTACTCCGCTATTAGCTAAGACCCATTAGAGTCAATCATGGACGTGTCGCGTAGTGAGGCCTCCGTGGACACCCACACCAAGTCACCCTTCGAATCTTATAGACCCTCGAAAACTGCCTCATCATGAGCCTTTATACCTCACGATCTGTCTCTGATATGTTGGACTTCGCATCATCATTAGTTGCAACAGCTTCTTCGCTCACTATAGCCGAAGCGGTCTCAAAAAATGGCATATCAGAACTGGGTTCTTTGGGAACATATACATTGCCCCACAACATCTATATGTCATTGGATTTTAGCTCAACCATATCTCGATGCAAACCGGTAATATAAATTTTTAAGGCTATCAAATTTGTAAATCCATGGTCTGCGTCTCAAATTCATCAACCCGAGTGGTAAGGACATCTAAGGTCACCTGTAGACCCCATTCTTTCCCTATATTTTTTTACTAGTTCCTCAGTGATGTACCCACATTTTTTAGTTGATTCCAACACTCATAGGTACATCTAATCATTATGAAATCATCCATAAAAATGATATCATGAACCTTAAATTTATAATCCAATTCAATGAAAGATAAGATCAAAGTCAAGGAAGTTAAGAAGTCAAGTCTAAGGCTAAGGAGTAAGTTAAGTAAAGTTCTTAAAGGTTTTCAACAGTCTTTTTGAGAAAGTTTAGCTTTGTTTTTAATACTCAAGTTTCAAGCTAAGTAAAGAGTAAAAGTTGAGTTCATTTCTCAAAGGATATAAGGGAACGAAGTATTCCCTAGAAATTTTATAAATGTTTTACATTTAAGTTGAGAGGAAACTAAGATTTCCGGAAATAGTTTTGAACAAGAAAAGGGAAAATTGATTCAAAAGGGGCTTTTAAAGCTAAGTGTTGAGCAATCATCTCAACCCAAAGAAAGGAAGTTATTTTAAAAGCATGAGAAAAAGTATATTTTTGGAGTAGTATTGAGCACCGATGTGGGGATATGAGTTCATATTAACTCAGGTCCCGGTGTAAATCATGAAGCCATCATGGGTGTTAACGAGTCATACTTTTAGATGATCACGTAAGTTAAGATAGTGGATTCACTAAGTTAAGGAGTTCTATGCGATGACAAAGTATAAAATATTTCTAACAGCGTGGACGACACGACGTATCAATACTTAGGATCATAGTGGTGGTTGTCGGTTAGAGAATATCCAACAGAAACAATATTACTTTCATTATAAATAAAGTTGAGTTTGTTATTGCATTATCTTTAATGAACTATGTTGTTTACACTGTTTTTACAAGTTATATATATATATATATATATATATATATATATATATATATATATATATGTGCCTGCATCGTCTTGTGATGTAGAAACAGTAACAAAGATCAGCACGCAATGTGGTTGATCATGTTTAAGAATCCAGAGTTAGTGGTGAGCCTCCTATCATTATGGAGGATATATATTTTATGCTTATTAGTCATTCCTTTAAAAGAATACTGCAGGGTCTGACCGAAAATCCATCCTCGTACTATAGAGGCTTCATAGATGACAATACAATTTAGTTTTGAGTCTCATCTTTGTATTGTAGATGTTTTACTATGAAAATTAAGGACCATTTTAGCAAATCTATTATGTTTTAAATGTTTTTATTGAGAATGTTTGTTACTTGATAATTGAGTTAAGTTAAGTCTTTGGCTGAGTTGAATGAGCCAGACTAAGGGTTCGCTCAAGACAAGCAATAGTAATTGTGTGCCGGCCATGTCTAGGGTATAAGCTCGGGGCGTGACAAAGATGGTATCAGAGCAAAGGTTCAAGGTTCCTAGGGAGTCAATGAAGTCGTGTCTGTAGTGTCTTAGTCATCGGTGTGAAGCGCGCCACATCTATGATTAGGAGGCTACAACATTGAGGAATTTCTTTTTTTTTCATATTCCTTTCGTGCATTAGAGGACATCTCTAAGATTATATCTCTAATTTTTTCTTACACGTGTTTCAGATTAACATGCCTCCATGAAGAGCAGCAAGAGGTCGTCCAACCAGAAGGAATGTTGAAGAGCAAAAGGTACCTAATGCACCGAATGTGCAAACTCAAGGAGAAGTCACCAAAGCTGAATTTCGTGAGGCTATCCGGATGCTAAGCCAAGCGGTGACTAATCAAATCTTGTAAAAAAAGGGAGCTCCACAAGTAGGGGATGACACTTTGAGAATCTAGGAATTCATTAGGATGAATCCCTAAGTTTTTCTGGTTCATGCACTACTAAGGATCGAGAAAACATTGTGGAAGAGTTTAAGAAAATGTTTGAGGTTATGATATCGTTGATATTAAAAAGGGTTGAACTAGTCATTTATCAACTGAAAAATGTGGCTAGGACTTGGTTCTATTAGTGGAAAAAGAACAAAGATGAGGATGCACTACATCCAATTGGGGTTTCTTTGAAGAATCCTTCTTGGAGCATTTCTTTCCCCAAGAACTGAAGGAAGCAAAGGTATGGTAGTTCCTTAATCTGAAATAGGTCTCCTTGAGTGTTCATGAGTATGAGTTAAAGTTCACCCAATTATCTCGCTGTGCTCCGATATGATTAAGGATATGAGGATCGGTATAATCTTGTTTGTTGTTGGATGGGGTTGTGTTCAAGCAAAGAATGTAGGGTCACAATGTTGATCGGGGACATGGATATTTCAAGATTAATGGTCTATGTGAAACAGGTAGAGGAAAAAAATCCGAAGGATAGAGTGGAGCACTGGAACAAGAAATCGAAGATTGGGAATAAGTCTAGTCAACATAAAGGTGGTTCAAGTCGATCACAATTTCAAAAACCAAAGGGGCTTCTGGTACTAGCAGAGGGGCAAATTGTCTCTATGCAACCACTAGCCGCCAAGAGAAAGAGAACTCTTCAGATGTTTTCATGGGTATAATCGAAGTCTTTACTTTTGATGTTTATTCTTTGTTTGACCCGGGAGAAAGTTTATCTTTTGTAACTCCTTATGTTGCAAATCCGTTTGAGATTCTTCCTGTAACACATTGTGAACCCTGTTGTGTTTCTACACTTGTTGGGGAGTCTATCCTAGAAGAAAGATTCTATCGGGACTTTCCAGTTTTTATGAGTCACAACAGCACCATGGTTGATCTAGTAGAGTTAGACATGGTAGATTTTCATGTCATTCTATGTATGGACTGACTCCATGCCTATTATTAATCAATAGATTGCAGAACTCGAGTTATCAAGTTTTAGACTCCTAATGAGCCATTCATAAAGTGAAGTAGTAGTTCAATAGTGCCTAAGTGTTATTTTATGTCTTACCTTAATCCCCTTTGCCACACTCACACACCACTATCCTAGTTGCAAGTGTTTCAATTGTAGCACTCAATGTTTTAAAACATCATCCACGACAGTATGAATTATGCCCAAAATAGAGGCCTTGAGTTAGGCAGCATGATGATCAACAAAATTGTCAAGCTGCCCCATCCGGTGTAATATAGCTTGAGTGACTGGAGTCGGGGAAATAACAACAACAGTAGCTCTGTAGTCAATGTAGCAGCATAGGAACTAGGGGTGTCATAAGGGACAACATTAGAGGTACCTGAAGTCCCAGGGGTAGAATTATGGAAAAATGCGTCTACAGGTAGTGAATTTATGTTCACAATTGGGAAAGAGTGCACCTTGGCTGTCTTCCTCTTCTCTACCTTATCCTTAAATTATTCTTGCTCAATCCTTGGAATATGTGTAGTGGATGTAGTAATCACTTCCACATCCATCTTTTCATCTCTAGGGACTCGAGTCATCTGTATAGCTCGGTGATGAACACCGAGAAGCGAAGAGAGGTGTGGTGCTACTTGGCCCTCGTGACCATGTTCTATGAGATAGTGATCCCCACATTTATCCTGGTCTCGTCTATGATGCAACCCCGACATGCTACCTTAGTGAATGGAGGATCAACTCATTCCGGGATCATATGATAGTTATGCTGATGAAGACAAACCAGAACCTTACATCAATATTAAGATCCTTTTTTCAATCGGTGCTCCGATATCCAGCCAATTGGGAGTACTATCTGATATAAGAAGGGTAAATCATTTATTCATATTGTCCAGAGTCTTTGTCCTAATTAGATTTTGACACTTATCATCAATGTCATCGAGACAATTCATGACATATTAATAGCCTCGCTATCACAATTGACCTCTTTTTCTCGGACAACTACACTGTCAACTCGTTTGAATGTTGTTGCACGCTTACTTATCTATGGTATCAAGGCCTTATAAGCAGCGTAGAACTCCTGGACCAAATTAGGAATGTATGTTCCATGGGGTTTGGTGATTATTGAAAAATTATGAGACTTTAAGCATCTCATAGTCTCTGGGTAACTATCAATTACCCCATCTGTGGATAGACGCTTCTCCTCATTAATTGTCCTCATCCCCTCAATCTTTAACATGTTCTTATACTTGGGAAGAGAACCCTGAACTGGTGTTGCAAGAACCATTTCATGTGTTGGAATGGGAGGAGAAGTGTTGGTGCACTGAAGATTCCTAATCCTTGACAGACCATCCATTCTTTTGGACCACAGCTCTGCACTCTGTGCTGCTACTAGCTCATCATCATTAGAAGCTACAGTATGAGGCTCATGGTTCTCACCCTCACTCTCATACGTTGTGAGGTGTGTAGCGTAGATGTTGTCACTGTCGAAGCTGGCCCCCAGTGACACAAGTGCCTTTCCTTCCTTTTCCTTCCGCTCCAGTTGTGGGAAATTTTCTTGCCTTTCCCCTGGATGCAGCTAAATCTTTATTAATTTTAATCCCATTATCCTTCGTTCGGGGTGGCACATCGCTGCTAGAAACCTTTGTTCTATCCATGGCTACAGAACATCGGGAGATGTTAAAAAACTTCAATAAAAATAGCTGAAAACTAGTTGTAGACAAACTTGCAAACCAGTTTGCGAGTCATCGAATTGCTTTGGAGATCTAGATCAGGCTTTCCAAAAGGATAGGCCCTAAC
Organism: Solanum habrochaites; assembly: GCA_027704765.1. NCBI lineage: Eukaryota > Viridiplantae > Streptophyta > Magnoliopsida > Solanales > Solanaceae > Solanum > Solanum habrochaites. The sequence continues at coordinate 37,127,339 of JAKWJA010002495.1, read as the reverse complement.
ATCTCAGAAAAATTTGGCATTTCAATGATGTAAAGGGCTTTGGAAAAATCTCTGACGTCAATCGGCAAGCAAGGGTTAGCCCACCGAAAGTTATAGTGAAATTAAGGGATAGAGAGGCAGACAAATGGCAATTAAGAAGAACTATCAGCAAGTCACCGAGTGCTTTAAGCGATCTCAGGCCCTTCACTAAAAGTTACAAAACCAAACTTCACATTTATCATGAAATTAATGGTGAGATGGAAAACTTTGGCGGACCACCGAGTGGTTTGGTGAGGTCGACCCTACTTGCCAAACGACTCAACGTACCTACTTTCAACCCAACTTCTCAAATTTAACCTCGAAACCTCTAGAAAATAAATCAAAGAATGCACTTACTAAATCAAAACAAGAACCAATACACCCATTACCTCGAGATACTAAGACATCTATCATTTTTGTCAAATTTGGCCATTTGATGACTTTTTCCCCTTAAGAATAATGTCATATGACTAGACCAAACAACATCTAAATATGGGTTACTCAGACTTCACCTGACTAGACAAAACAATATTTAAGGACTACCCCACAAGATTTAATCAATTTTATGGCACAAAATTAAGGGAATTTAACAATACAAATATTGTGGGCAAGATTCTCGAATTAGCACAAGCACACATATAAAAAAATAAAATCAATTAAGTCTAACACACAACAACAAGATAAGATCGTTGCGATTGAGTACAAAATACTAACAATAAACTCATGGTTTCGAATATTAACCTATTATATAGAATAATAAAGATTCAACTGTTAAGCAAAAAAGTAATACACTCCTAACACAGGATAAACAACTCGAATACAATAAAAAAATTCAAAAAATATAGAAAATAATGCTCGGGTGTGAGTTTGGGAATTTCAAAACTGAAGGAAAGTTAATGATTTGGAAGTTTAAATCTTTGGTATTTTAAGAACCGTCCAGTTCTTGACAATTTGGTGGCATTAGTATTTCTCTCATACCAACTCAGTGATACTCCACGTGATCACTTACCTCACCAAGGTTTTTACAGGACCTCTAGTAAATTTGAGGGTCCAAATGGCAGATTAGATCCTGATCGCTGACCTGGTCGGTGATTCTCCAAGTTTCTCCTGGACATGCCTAGTTTTACCAACTCCAATTTGAAAATGTCTCGAATCCAATGGCGGTATAGGTCGAGCTCGCCGAAAGAGCTGATTGGACCTTTAGCTCACCAACCAATACTTTTCAAACATTTTCCACACTTTAATCGGAACAATCAATACACCATTATTTCTAATATGGTCATGTAATTTTTTGTAGGCTTTCCATGTACATTCTGAAGCTTTGATTCTATTTGGGTTATCTTTGATCAGTTGACCAAGTCATCTCACTTTCTATTCGTTCAGACAGTCTATACACTAGAGATATTGGCTCAAATTTATCTTAGAGAGTGCCTTTGCATGGGTACCAATATATATTATTTCAGACCTTGGTACTCAGATTACTTCACATTTTTTTGAGGTCTATTCAAAGAGAGTTGGGTACCGGGTTGACTTTAACACAACTTTTCACCCTCAGACCAATGGGCAGTTTGAGAGGACTATTCAGGTTTTGATGATGTGATATATGCTTGTGTAATATATTTTAGTGGAAAGTGGGATTAGTCTTTGGCTTTGTAGGAGTTTTCATTTAATAAAAGCTACCATTCGAGGCATTATATGGTAGGAGATGTCGTTCCCTAGTGGATTGGTTAGATGTTTTTAAGGTTAGGCCATGTGGTAACGACTTATTGAGAGATTTTATGGATATTGTCTCTATGATCCAGGAGAAACTCCGTACTTCCCAAAGTAGGTAGAAGAGCTATATGTATCAGAGGCTACAGCCTTAAGAGTGCCTAATTAATAATCATGTGTTCTTGTGGATGTCACACATGAAGGAAGTAATGAGTTTTAGGAGGAGGGCCAAGCTTATCAAAAGGTTGATCAACCCTTTTGATGTTCTGAGGAGGGTAAGAGATGTGGCTTATGAGGTAGCCTTACTTTAAACTCTTTCCAGTTTTGATCGTGTGTTTCATGTCTCTATGTTGAGGAAGTATGTTCTTGACAAGTCCTACATGCTTCAATGACAATCAGTTTAGCTTGATGAGATTTTATGTTTTGACGATGAGCATGTGCTCTTTCTAGACAAACATTTTAGGTAGGTGCAGTCTAAGGAGATCCTATCAGTGAAGGTTTAGTGGAGGCACAATCCGGTCGAGTAGGCTACTTGGGAGACTAATTTGGATATGTAGATATGGTATCCTCATAATTTTATCCTTCAAGTATTTCTTTGACTTAGTTACACAAACAGAATTAGTTTTACAGGTATTTATTGTAATGACAGTAGGAGTCATTTATGTGTTTTTCCTATTTTACCCATTCTCGTAGATTCCTTATAGCTTGTGTGGTGTGTTGGTTTGGGTGGCATGCTCCTCGAAGTGTTTGATTGAGTTTTGTGTTTCAAAAGCTTAATTCTTGACAGAGATGACTTTAGTCAACATCTGGAGATTTTGACGTTGGATCAAAATTCTGTTAGTTTTATCATCTTTATAACGATCTTGTCAAGTGAGATGATTTGTTTGGGTTTGAACTTTCATTTAGAGTTGGTGTGACCTTGTGAGTTTAGCTAAAAAGGAACTTTGGACATATTTCTCTGTAAACATGCTCGAAATCTAATTCCTTCCATGCAGTAAGACCAAAAATGCCGAGTTTGGTAGAAAATGATCTTTGGTTTGATTCTCAAGGGTTTCAAGGGGAAATTTTAGCTTTTTGGAGTTTTGTGGTGTTGACTATGATCAAGATTTTGACGAAATAAGGTTAGATAGATGTTTCATCGATTTCGTTGAGTTTGGAATGTCATTTCCAAGTTGTTTCCACTTTAGCTTTGTATCTTTTGCATTTTGAGTAATTTCTAACGGATTGTTCAATGCTTTGAACATTTCGGCCATTTTCTAAAATATCTGGTTTCTGGTGCGATGGCTTAAACAAATTGTTGATTGCTTAAGTGAAGTGCTCTTAAGAGACCAAGAGGTTTTTTAAGCGAAGGGCATTAGAGGGGCGATGTTCGCTTAAGCGACCTTCCCTTGGCTTTTGTGAGGGCCGTTAAAGAGACCAATGGGTTGCTTAAGGGAAGGATGCCTCTTAGGTCAGCTCCTATTTCACAAACATTTAGCCGCTTAAGCGAACTTCTAGCTATTTTTACGAAGATTGCTGGGTTATAATCCCATTCTTCTTCTTTTTCTTCCATTAAGAACCTTGCTACTTGGGACGCTCGACCTTCAGAAATTTGGAGCTATTCTTTGTCAATTTCTATAATTCAAAGGTAAGTGTCTTCCTTTCCCTTTCTTCCATGCTTTTATGTCATTAATTTTGTTATTCAATTTTTTTCGACGTCAAATCCCCTAATTTCTAAACTTAAAAGTATTGTAATTTTTCTATAAGAGGCACAAATTGAGTTTCGTTTGCACCCATATTAGAAGCATGTGATCTTCTTTCGAAAGAGGAAATTATGACAATTTACTTTTCGTAATTTGGTTGCGTCGATTCGTGCCCTTATTTTGGACCAATTTCAATTCCAAAATTAATGTTAGTGGTATGGGTATCATTGGACTCGTATAACCTTTCTTGTTGTGTTCTTGACAGCTTGGCATTAATTTGACGCTCTCTAGAAGGGAAAAGCACTGGAGTTGTAGTTCTTGCACTGTTTCGGCATGGAGTTAGGTTACAACTTCCTTTCTTAGTCTTTTCTTAGTTGGGTTGATCATATTTGAGCACGATCACATGATTTAGGTTGAAACCTTAGGTTTTGTTAAGCTAATTTATCCTTGGATAGTTCTAGACATTAGTTGGGTTGTTTTAACTTATTTTAGTCAGAGAAGCCTTAGTTAGGCGATCCTTGTGTTGTTCGTCTCCTTAGAGTTTGCTTCCAGGTTGTGTGGAACATAGGGTTTGGTTGTTTTTGGTTGCTTTCGTTAATGTGTGTAAGACCTCAAATTTTGTACTTTTTTAATATTAAACTGTTGGGATTGAGGCCCCGATCTGGGATTAAAAGAAGTCCTAGGTTCGTAACTTGTGGTTTAATAGGTATTCTTCCTAATTATGTGTGCTTTTCATAGGTTGAATGTCATTGTGATTCTGAGGGTTTTCTATATGAATGAGATTTTTGGGGAAAATGACTTGATTCTTCAAAAGGAAGTTAACCTTAACTTGTTGGAAGTCCTTGAGACCAGTTTTAAATCAATGTAGCAACAAGGGCCCTTTTTCTCACTTTATCGCAACTTTCAACTGCTTTTACTCTGATGATCTCGAGGTATCATTCCGGAAAGCCTATTGGATTAGGCTCGGGATATAGTCTACTACATAGATTTCATTTTGTTGATAAGCTTGATAGGCCCTCCCTGGTGGCCCATCGATACATGTATCCTTGTTATTTGTAAGCTCGAATGGTCATTCTGAGCGACCCGTGGATACTTATATTATGATTATTGGTAAGATTTATGTGCCATTCTAGGCAACCCGTGGATACTTCTATCCAGGTTGTTCACTTTAAGTTAAGCTTGAGGTACCATTCCAAGCGGCTACATGTTTTTATACGAGCTTAAGATCTTCCTTATGTTGAGTCTTACATTGTATTGTTGCATGAGTCTTCCTTTGTGTGTGTGGATTGTCTTTTTTTTTTTATAGTTGTAGTTGGTTATTGATATTATTGTTTTATTCTCGAGTGTTCTCTTGTTATGCCTAAGTTTTCCCTAGTCTTGCTAGTATCATCGTGCTCCTTATTTATATTTAATTTTTCTGATCTCGGTCTTCCAAGAATGCCTACTAAGTACCCCGTGTATGGTACTTGTATTGCACTTCTGCATCTTTTTTTATGTAGCTCCCAGTTTGACCCACCCTGAGTCAGCATTCGGATATCCCGTAGCTATCATTGTCTTGATTGTAGTGAGCTCCTAGTGCTCATAGACTTTGTAATGTCTTTATTTTGTACTAACTCTCATATTGTATTCTGGATTTGTCAATTCACTCTCTCTTCGGTATCTTGTGTTAGTTTCTCTCTTGGTCACTTATGGGTCTATTTTGTACATTTTGTAGTGTACCACACACACACTCACACGCGACTCTTCTTTCTATATCAATTATGCTTGTCTTTCGCTTTTATTACTTATGTTCTATATAATCTGTGTCTTCCTCAATCTTGTCACTTGGGTTTTACGCTTGTCCATTCAGTAGGCTGTAGTGGGAGTCATCTTGACCCGACTTAGGGCCGTGACAATATTAGAGTCTTATTTTATTTTGTATCCTAACCCTAGAGTATCTAACACGACTGTTTAATGAAATAACTTAACTGACAACGCGAAACATATGTACAAGAGAAAAGAAGCTGATTTATTGAATTCTTCATTTAATTCTATCTTTTTTTCTATGTAGAATAAAACTCAAAAACATAAGGCAAAACTAACTGCAAATGTCGTTTTTTTCATTGTATTTTTTTTGTAAGGTAATAAATACTACCTCTATCACAATTTAATGGCCAACTTAAAATTTATATAGAATTTGATTATTCAAATTAAATACTACCGCAATCTAGTTTTGATTTTCATGTTATTTTTTCAAAAATTAGTTCGAAAAATATTTAAAGTTAAATTAGATTATATTAATTCGACATATTAAACAAAAAATTAAAATTTTCAAAAAAAAAACGAAAAATACTATAATATGTATTTTTTTACATTTCAATATGATAATATATATATATATATCATAAATTTTGGTCAAAGTTCATATAAAGTGGATGGAGGGGGTATTAAATATGATTAAATTTGTGAGACTTGATTTCATTTGGTCAAAATTAAACAATTAATGCATATATATGCTTATAAATTAGGTAGTGCTGAATACACTTTTTTTTTATAAACTTTTTGAGAATTATTTGAAGGGAGTACTATTAGTAGTTTGAATGGAAAGAATAGTTAAACAAAATTAAAATCAGTTATCTCAAAAAGATCATAAAATATATATTTCAAGGGAACATTTCAGTATCTTCGTGTACACTTAAAAAACACGAGATATTCTCTTTCACTTCTTTGTTTTCAGGCAAATAAATTAGCAGGTTTGCATTTCCTTTGGTGAGATGCCTACTTAGATTTGCAAATCTTTTTTAGTGTATTTTTTTTCATTTTTTCCAAGTTCTTTTCATTTTCTGGGCTATCTCTAATAAATATATGCGTCTATTTCTGGTTTAACATTGTTTGTTCCCACATTTATTCTTGAATTTTTAGTGAAATTAATTTTTCCTATGTCCAGTCCTAGATTTTGATTATTTATGTCATGGAGTTTTTGGTTCTACATTTTGTATGAATATAGTCTCTATACAATTAAGTTTGCTCTGTGAAAAGCATAAAGATTAAAAAAAAGACCTCCCCCTCCTTTGTTTCATAATATTTGTCATGTTATAATTTTATTAAAATAAAAACAAGTCAAAGTTTTTTTTTCCAAATTTCTCGAATCGGTCAAAACTATATTAGTTACTTTTTAACTTTGAGAAGGAGGGAAGATTTCATTTTGTTTGAGAATGAATCATTAAGTTAATTAATTCATTTATAAATTTTGTTTTTGTATTTGATAGTATACACTCTTATGATTGAATTACAAATGAATGAGAAAGATAATTCCGATGAGAATCAAAAAATTGAAGAACACAACAGAGGCAAATAGAAGAGGACCGAGAGGGTAAGTACCTAAGCTTGCACATCAATTATTATTTTAATTTTAAGTTTATGAGTAAGTCGTTATTTTTAAATTAATTGGAGTAGTAGTGGTTGAATTTAAAATTTCAAAGTGTTATTAGCAATAATAAATTGGTATGATAAATATTTATTAATATTTATCAAGGGGAGTGTGAAAGGCAAACTGGACAGACAACCAAACAAGAACAAAGGCAGTAATTCAAAACTTTCGATCAAATATGAAAAATATGCAAATTATCACATTCAACAAGGAATTAGGGAGAGAAAAATGAACAGTTCAAAACCATTGAACTCACTACTACGGTCATTTCTGTTTCTTCTATATATATAACTAGTAAATTTATTTGCGCTTCGCGAGAGAATTTAATATCAAAAAATTTATAAAATAATAATTTAAATCTATCATTCAATAAAACTATAACACTATATTATCATATATACAAGATTACACAATAACAACATTAATAATGTAAAAGAAAATAAAACTTATTACATCTTATCATTTTTTTTGAGATGAGGATAACTTATCTTATCATTTATCATTAGTAACATAAGTATAAATTAATGACTTTAAAAATATATATGAAGATCTATAACATAAGAAATTGTGTCAGTGAGTCACTCAACACAAAACAAGTACACAAATATTCAAGGATGGGAAAAACATAAGATGAAAGTAAAAATTGAATTAATAGATGAAAATAGTATAATAACACAGAAACCATTAAAATATAATTTTGATGATTTAAAAGAATTCAAAAATTAATGACAGTAAAAAACATACCAAGATTTGTAACATAAGCAATGGTGTCAGTGAGTCACTCAACAGAAACCAAATACACAAATATTTAGTTGTGAAGAAGAAGAAAAAACGAAGAAAGGTTTTTAATTAATTGGAGTAATAGTGGTTGAGTTTAAAATTTCAAAGTGTTATTAGCAACAATAATTTGGTATGATAAATATTTAATTAATATTTATCAAGGGGAGTGTGAACTGCAAACAGGTCAGACAAACAAACAAGAACAAACGGAGTAAATACAAAACATTCGATCAAATATGTAAAATATGCAAATTATCACGTTCAACAAGGAATAAGGGAAAGAAAAATGAATAGTTCAAATACCATTGAACTCACTATTACGGTAATTTTTGTTTCTACTATACATATATCTAACAAGTAAATTCACCCGTTAATATGACAAAATTTATAAAATAATAGTTTAAATCTATCAATCATTAAAACTAAAGCACTATATTATCTTACTTACAAGATTATGTGATAACAAACTGTAATAATGTAAAGGAAAATGAAACTTATTACATCTTTTTTTTTTTTGGAGATAAGGGTAACTTATCGTAACATTTATCCTTAATAATATAAATATAAACTTTTGACTTTAGAAATACATACCATAATCTGTAACATAAGCAATGGTGTCAGTGAGCCAGTTCATATGAACCAAGTACACAAATATATAGTTGATAAAGGTAACTTATCTTATCGTTTATCCTTAATAACATAATTAAAAATTAATGATTGTAAAAATACATATCAAGATCTATAACATAAGCAATGGTGTCAGTAAGCCATTCAACATGAACCAATCACACAAATATTTAGTTTTGAAGAAGAAGAAGAAACACTACAAAAAAACACCTAATTCGTGGGGGTTTCAAAGCGGAGGTTAGCTACTACTCCCACATATTACATTAAATAACGGGGGTTTAATAGCTGACGGAAAATAAAAATATTTAGCGGGATTTAAAACCCCTAAAAAAAATTTAAGTAAATACCGGGAGTTTAAACATCTGCTATTTCAGAATATATTTTTTATTTTATAATATAAAATATATATTTTTTATTTATGAAATACAAATACTCACAGTTTTTGGAAATAGATAATTTAATAAAAAACTATTTTTACTTTAAATTGCAAAACACAAAATAAAACCAACTTTAGGAAACTTCCAAATTATCTCTCTCACTGTCACACTTCTCTCACTGTACCTCAGTACACTTCTCTCACTGCACCTCCGACGTCTAGCGGTCTTCTCCGTCGTCACCATCGCACTCCTCCGGCGTCTCCTCACAGCTCTATAAACTTCATCTACTCACGAGATTAAAAATGGGATAGGTGTTGTAAGGTAATGTTTTCCACTTATCACCTCTTCGAATAATGAACCAGCCTCATATTTTTGGATTTTCTCATCTGAATCTTCACAAATTGTACAAATTATTGCTTGTATTTACTATGTAAGCTTGTTTTTTTTTGCTATTTCTATAGATGCATGGAGGTAAAATTAGGTTCATATTGTTGTATTAGTCTTGGAGGAAAAATTCAAAATATTAAATTTGAACATGTATTTTGTGGTAGAATTAGGTTTATTTTGTTATAATTTTGGTGATAATTACAAATTTTTCAAGGCATTTTGTGTCTACAGATTCTTGTCTCAATCGTGTTGCTCAACAGGTGGCTTGTTTCTTTGTAAAATTTGTCTTCTTTGTCAATCCTTGTTTATGCATAAGGTGTATATAGTTTCTCTTTGTTTAGCTGCTACATATGCCCTCGATTTCACTTATCAGCAAATGTTTTTTATTAACTGTAGTAGGTTAGTTTAGCTACACAACCAAGTCCTGTTTTAGCAGAGTTCCGGTCTCTGAAACTATCCCAGTATATTTAACAATATTAATTTCTCACTTACCTTTAGATTTATGTGATGGAGCTTCCTCTCAGTTGATTTCGTATAAGGCATAATCAATGTCTGCATAATTATAAGGGATTTGTTTTATATGAACATCAAGTTGAATTCTAGAGGAAATTAATAAAGCAGAATGAGTATGTTATTACCAGTATTTGGTCCTGAAGGAACTGAATATAGCCAATGGATTCTGTTAATACTGATGCAGTATCAGTCTTGTGGGAGAAAAGAAAGAAAAATCAGCATGGTATAAAAAGTAAAATATTACAACTTGTTACTCTCCTTCAGCCAGTTTTTGCGTTTTAGTGGATTCTGATGATATGTACTATTTCTGCTACATAAATCTAATGGTTGGTTTAACAGAGTTAGAAAAGTTTGAAATTGGTGTAAATACTCTTATTAGAGATGGGGGTGGGGTAATATGTATTAATGATGATGTTGGAACAGTCTGATTGTTGTATTCTTGTATGAGTTGATAAAGTCTATCTCATAGGAGTGACCTTGTGTAGTCTTCTATGTTTTCCTGTGATGTTTCAAGCCAATCTCTGCAACTTATATAAGGGAAATATGACTGATACTGCTAGTTAAGAACACCGCGTCCAAATCCTTGTACCATTCCGTCTCTTGCAGTACCTTTTGCACCATAAACAGTTTCTATTTCAATTAATCCTGAACCTGAGAGAGTGTTTGATTTTTGATTTTCTAATTTTTCTAATTAATACTGAACCTGAAACAGTTTCTAGTTAAGATTTTCTATTTTTTCTTCGTTAAGAGAGTGTTTGATTTTTGATGGTTAGCTTTCTTAGTTTGCATATGTTTGAGTGAGTATAAGTACTTACATTTTCCCTTCATTGATGGTAGCTACCGCAACAGCAAAATCTATCGGACTGTGGGCTTTTTTTACCACACTATGTGGAGAGCTTTTTGGAGGAAGATCCTGCTGGTATCAACCCATACAGCATAAAGAACTGTCACAACGAATTTGTAAGTGCAGTACTTGATTTGCACTTCAGTGTTATGTCTTTGAAGTTCTCAACTTGTGCTGCCTTTTATGATTTTGAATCACTTTGTATATGAATGGATGGAAGCAGCATTATTTTTTGATCTCCTCTATTCTGATTTGAAGCCCATCAGTTAAGAATCCATTAATCAGTTTCATAGATGTGGAGTCAGAAATAGAAACCTTGCATAGTTTTGAGATCACTCGGAACAATTTTATATATGAAACTTAAGTGCTTGCTAAGATGGATTGGAGCTTTCAAAGTTAAACAAATACATACAAACTATTGCCATTAGATGGAAGTTCCTTTTTCAGTTTCATTTAGCTTATACGCTGTAACATTTAAGCATTCGTAGTTATGAACCATTTCCAAGACAACCAACTATGATTTTATTCAGCATACACAAGCATCCAGGGTCATTCCAAATACTTGAGCAAGTCATGAATAAATCTATGATTGGCACATGATAGAACAAACAAAACCTGTACATGAATAGTAGGGGGAAAAAGCTGGAACAAGAAAGACATATTTCCCAGGGTCATTCCAAATTAAGAACAAGACAAGTTGAGTTTATTCAGCATACACAAGCATCCAGTTTGAAATGATTAACAAGGGACAAATATATCTTGATGTTTACACTTACAACTAGCACCACACAAATATTATGAACATGTAGAACAAGAACCAAAATAAGATAATTATTCTTTTTCTTTAATATAAAATTCCAGGTAGTATCCCTGGCAGATGTATTTCATTGAATATTGAGACAGAAACAAAACTATTTTAAAAAATCATTGTGAAATACAATAAGGTAAAGTAAATTGATAAAAAATTGAAAATAAATGATATGCATATGGAATTGAGCTTATTTTAAGTGTTGAAACTTAAGCACTTAAGGAACTGAATTTTTCTTTTCAAAATGTAGTTTATATTCTTTGGATCTCTTAATTTCTTTGTTTGTTTTGAAACGTTATTTGTGTGGAGATTGCAATGATCAAACTGGTTTATCTAGTATTTCTGGTCAGACAGTATGCCAATATTTTGCTCAATGCAAGGAAGTTTCTTATAACAAAGCATACAACTATTGAGTTTAGCAGTCAAATATATTACTCCTAATTGTGATTTGGCTGTACTGGAATGGATATATCACATACTATATTTGTTTTGTTTAATTTATCAGGTCTGACCTCCCTTTCAATATTTGATTTATCTTGAACTGGAGCTGGAACTAGAGAGCTGCTAGATCTTGTTTGTTTAAGGATAAAGAAAATTGAGGTACTCTGACCCCCTTTTGATATATGTTGGTACTCTTTGATGATAGCTTGATGAACTTCCTGGTATCAAGTTCATTTGTTGATGCTGATCTTTCTCAATCTCAGCTATCTGTTTTATTTTACTTACAAAATAAATCAATGAGTTCTTGCCGAATAAGTTAGTACATACACAAAGTGATTGAATATACTCCATTTCTGCATTAGCTGCTACATAAAATTGTTAAAATATCACTCTAACCTTATTATTTTCTCATGAAAATCTTATAGGTGATATTGTCTGCTAATTTTGTTTTTTCGATGGATAAATCTTGGATTAGAATGCCAAGGACCACAAAGGAATATCTGGTTGGTTTGAATCAGTTTTTGGAATTTGCTTTTAAAAATGGAGCTATAGAAGATAGAATAAAATGCCCGTGTCCTCAATGTTGTTTTGGAAAATGGCAGACTAGAGAGGTAGTATGTGATCATTTGATTTGCAAGCCATTTCCTCAAAATTACGTCATTTGGGTTATGCATGGGGAAACAAGTGTGTTACAAAATTCTAAAAGCAGAGAGTTTACTCAGGATACACTGCCTCAAGAAAATCCTGTAGAATTATTGATTAACGAAGCATTTCATGGCTTTAGGCAAGAGAGATTTGATGTAGGTCCATCGCAAATAGTGGCAGAAGAAGAGATATTAAAGGATATACCCACATCATATGACAAAGACTTTTTTGAGTTGCTCAAAGATGGAAGGGAAGAATTGTATGAAGGGTCTAAGTACTCAAAATTAGAGTTTTTGTTAAAGTTATATCACATAAAGTGTTATATCACATAAAGTGTTTGTATAGTCTAAGTGACAAAGGAATGACTATGATATTGGATCTACTCAGGGATGCCTTTGAATTTGCAAAGATCCCTGATTCTTTTTATGAGGCTAAGAAAACTATCAACAAGTTATGTCTTGATTATGTTAAGATTGATGCTTGTCCAAATGATTGCATGTTGTATTGGGGAGATGATGTTAATGAGGAAACATGCAAGCATTGTCATACTTCGAGATGGAAGCTTGATGAGAAGAATACAAACATTAAAGTGGTTGCTAGGGGTAAGAAGAAAAAAAAGAGACCTGCAAAAATTTTGCGTTACTTCCCATTAAAGCCAAGATTACAAAGATTGTTCATGTGCTCTAAGATGGCAGAACATATGAGGTGGCATACGGAAGGTGGTAAAAAAGATGGAATTTTAAGGCATCCTAGAGATGGTGAGGCATGGAAGAGATTTGATACAACTTATCCTGAATTTGCTTTTGAATCTCGAAATGTTCGATTAGGGTTAGCTAGTGATGGTTTCAATCCCTTTGGAGCGATGAGTACTAATAATAGCATTTGGCCTGTAATTTTGGTCCCATATAACTTACCACCTTGGTTGTGCATGAAACAACCAAATTCTATTCTATCAATGATCATTCCAGGTCCACGAATGGTGGGAAATAACATAGATGTATACTTACAACCACTTATTAAGGAGTTGAATGAGTTGTGGAGTGAAGGTGTACAGACTTTTGATTCATCAAAGAATGAAATGTTTAGAATGCGGGCAGCTCTTATGTGGACAATTAGTGATTTTCCGGGACTCGGTATCTTATCTGGTTGGAACACATATACCGGTTTTGCATGTCCATCTTGTAATTTTGACATGAAACCTTGTCGACTTACTCATAGTAGAAAGTGGTGCTTTGTTGGTCATCGTCGATTTTTGGCAAGAAATCATAAATTCAGATTAATGAGGAATCATTTTGATGGAACTGTAGAAGAAAGAAACCCCCCCAAAAAGTTATCTGGATCTGATATTTTGCAACAAGTGACAAATATTAATGTTACATTTGGAAGACAAGAAAAGTTGAATGATAAAATAAAAAGAAAAAGAAAAAAAAATAGACAAAGCAGTGTGGGTGAAGGTTCAACTAAACAGTGGAAGAAAAAAAGCATATTCTTCAATCTTCCTTATTGGGAATCCAATTTCTTGCGCTATAATTTAGATGTTATGCATATTGAAAAAAATGTTTTTGACAATATTATTCACACTCTGTTAAATGATAGAGAAAAGTCAAAGGATCACATTGAAGCTCGAAAAGATCTACAAGATATGGGTATAAGGGAAGACCTTTGGGCAGATGAGAATGGTGATTTTCGGCTTGGTGCATTTACAATTCCAAAGGATAAGAAAGTGACCTTCCTTACAACTTTAAAGAATATCTTAATGCCCGATGGTTATTCGAGTAATATATATCGTTGTATACATCTAGAATCAAAGAGGATCTTTGGATTAAAAAGTCATGATGGTCACATCATTATGGAACAATTACTGCCGATAGCAATTCGCAATGTGCTTCCAAATCAAGTTGTAGCAATTTTGGTAGAGTTCTGTTCTTTTTTTAGACACATTTGTCTGAAAAACTTGAGCCTCATGGACCTTGAAAAACTACAAAAACGGATTGTTATCACTCTTTGCAACCTAGAGATGTTGTTCCTTCCATCCTTTTTTACTGTAATGGTTCATTTAACTGTCCATTTAGTGGACGAAGTAATACAAGGTGGTCCAGTACATTATCGATGGATGTATTTTGTTGAAAGGTAAAATATCTTATTATTAAAAACTTTTGTCTCAAAGTAAATGCTTGTTCTAATACTATGTAATTTTAATGGTAGATTGTTAGGTCATTTCAAGTCACTTATAGGGAACAAATCACAGGCATAAGGATGTATAGCTGAAGGTCAAAAAATTGAAGAAGCTCTAACTCTTTATTCTCGTTATTTTGAGGATATCGAATCAAGGGCAAATAGGCCTAAACGAGTAAATGATGAAACAAATCATGATGAGGTTCCTGAAAGATCATCTATGTTCCCTCGACAAGGTAAAGTTGTCGGAGGCTTCATAACATTTGCTTTGACTCACTTGGAGAAAACTCAAGCTCATCGATATGTATTACTTAATTGCGCTTCAGCAAAGCCATTTATTGAGTAAGTAATTTAAATAAGCTTGATCTATTAAAAAACATTAGTAAAATGGTTGTTCATTGATTTTATTTGTAGTGAATTTAGGCAACACATTAAAAGGAGTTCAAGAGGCAGAAAACCTTCGATAACAGAGGTAGAAAAGAGAATTAATAGAGAGTTTACTGATTGGTTTCCTAAGCGGGTGAGTGATTGAAATTAGATGATAGTTTTGCATAGGATTTCTAATTCAATTTAGAATATCTGACGAAAATATTTTTCTTATTTAGATAATGAATCCAGATATAGAAGACACAATCTCTGATGATATAAAGTTTTTAGCACAAGGTCCAGCGCCATATGCAAGAAGATTCACTGCTTATAACATTAATGGGTTCAAATTTCGAAATTTGTCAAGAGAACAAGGATTGAAAACTCAAAATAGTGGAGTTTTTCTTATGTCTAACACTTCTTGCGTTGCATCTAGTGCTGATAGAAATGCAAGACAAGCAGATTTGCCATATTATGGGAAATTGGAAGATATTATTGAGCTTAACTATTATGGAAAGTTCAGGGTTGTGCTTTTCAAATGCAAGTGGGCTGAAACTACTCGAGATAGAGGGTTTAAAAGAGATGTTTGGAACTTTAATTGTGTCAATTTTTCTAAATTGATTCACAGCGGTGATCGTGAGGATGATGATCCTTATATTGAAGTATCACAAGCAAATATGGTTTTCTATGTTGATGATGAAACAGATAAAGAATGGAGTGTAGCTATACATTTACAACCAAGAGATGTGTTTGACATGGGACAAGTTGATGAAGAAGAGATATTTGAGAATGAGCCCTACCAACAACAAGAATTTGAAATTTTTTTCGATGTTGATTATGGAAATGTCCAAATCTCAACAGAGGAGCATATGTCTGGACACACATAGCATGCTTTTTAGTTTTTGTGTAAAGGAAAAACTATTTGTATATGCTAATCACATCACTCTTTTATTAAGATTTGAACTTTTCGTGTGTGTGTGGATCTGGATACAAATTTCTTATGAAAATCTGCAGTCTTATAACTGGATGAACCAGTAATCTTTACAAGTATTGCAATAACAGTATTTTTTTTAAGAATTTCTGATTTATCTTATCTTTGGTTTATTGTAGAAATGGCAAAGACCAAGCGCTGGCAGAACTTGCAAAACTCAGTTCAAACACAACCTACATTGTCAGTTCAGCCCAACGCACAACCAACCACATCACAATCGATGTCATCAGTTCAGGCGAAAAAACAGATGACTTCCTCAGTTCAGGCTACATCACAGCCGGTTCAGTCAACTCAGGCTGCATCACAGTCTATTTCCTCAAATCAGGCTGTATCACATTCGACTTCATCAAGTCAGGCCGAATCACAACCGAAATCATTTAAGAAGCGTGTTGTTGGACGTGAGTCTACGGAGTATTGGACCGTAGAAGCAATAGGTAAACTTTACACTTCTGCTTTCTTATTCATCTTTTTTTCTTCTTCTCCATTTGTCTTGTTTTTCTTCTTCTTGTTAGAGGGGTTTGTCCTATTTTTCCCCTCACTTTTCATCTTCTTTTCTACCTTCTCCCTTCATTTTAATCACAAAGTGAAAAAAAATACAAGTTTCTTGGTTTTCCCTCAATGTCTTGATGATCAAAAGTCATTATTGCTGCAATTGAAGGGAAACAATTAAAAACATAATACATCACATAATAAAGAATAATAAAAGGCAACAACCCACTGTGGAACAATAGAGGGAAACAATTAAAAACATAAACAAGTACTACAACCCACTCTAGAACATGATTGGTTGGAAAATTGAACATGTTTTCATTTTATATCATTTTCACTATTCCAGATTCAGAAGGAAACAAAAAAAAACTCAAAGTGAAAGTCAAAGAAGTGCTAAATTTATCTGGAGAAGATCGTATTGTGGTCAATTTTGACTACCTGGATTGTCCATTTGGAGAAGCACAACCCCTTCTTTCTGGTTTTTGTGGAATTTTAGCTGCTGATTCGTCCTTATTTCCAATGCACTTTGACAAATGGCCAAATATGCCTATGTCATACTTCGATAGCGTCTTTGATCAAATCATAGTGGTATAAACTCTATATTCTGAATACTATACTTATATTCTTTTCTCGAATCTTTATATTTAAATTTAATAGGTAAGCTAACTAGTGTTTATTATTGAAGCCTCGATTTTTTTTTGAGACAACCAACTTAGCTGCTCGACGATATGTTTATAACTGTATTTCAAAGAAGTGGAGTGCAAATAGGTTGGACATATGGAAAGTGTTCAGTGATCCACTTAAAAGCAAAACTTAGATTATGGATAATGTTCCACCTGGAATTCCAAGAGATCAGTGGACTTCTTATGTTAATTATCGTTATAAAAAAGAAACACAGGTATATATATTTAATTGTTTTAAGTAGTATGTGTAGTCATATAATTACTTTCTAATGATTGAATTTCGTGTATCTTTTTTGTTAGGAAATGTGCAACAGAAATGCTGAAAGTCGAAAGAAACAAATCATTCCACACACAGGTGGATCCAAAGCTAACTCTAGAAGAAGGGCTGAAATGGTTAAAGATTTTAGTTCTTTTCATTTTATTTAGTTATTAAGATGACTTATTTTGTAATTATTTTTAATTAGTTAAGTTATTCTAAGTTGATTGTTTTGCTTATAGATGGCTGTGACCGGTCAAATGCCTGGACGAGCAGAACTTTATCTTGCTACTCATAAGAATGAAGATGGAGCATATGTAAATGAAGCGGCAAAAGTTATCTGTGTAAGTTAGTTAATGGGGGAAATAATAGCACTCCAGTTCCTTGGTTGTGTCAATTCTGTCCCTATTCTATTAACAAGTTAAGTCAAGCAGTTTATGTTTAGTCTCTTATTTATTTTAAACCTGAGATTCTCTGTTAATATTTTCGTCATTGTTATTGTTCAAATCAGTTTGATGGTGCCTTGTTTAGTATAGTGTGCTGTCATTTTGAAGTGATTTAAAATCCTTGCTTGAGTAAATGATATAAAATTATGTCTCACTAACTATATCTCACTTGGATTGAATATATGCATGTACTTTGCTTATTTTATGAATGCTTAAATCAGGAGTAAAGGAATTCCTAACTCAGGAATATGTTAATGCACTTTGATTATATTTAGGTAATACATCTTTGTTCTCAATTACTTTTTAAAATTTTGATAAAGTGTTCTGTGTGTGTACTATACTCAGGAAAAAATTCAGCAAACTCTGAGTCAAAGCACTGTGGATGAGTCTATAATATCGCCAGATGATGCAGTTGGAAAAATTCTAGGAAAAGAGCACTCTGGAAGGGTAAGGTGTTTGGGATTAGGAGTTGTTCCCACTAGTGTTTTTAAACAAGCAAGACCTCGATTCAGCGGTATGAATGCTTCGGGTGTTTCATGTCCATCCAATTGCCAGGAAAACTACAATAAATTGTTGAATTCTCACATTCAAATGATGGCTGCTTTCAAGTCATATATGATAATGAAAGAAGGGGCATTACCAGAACAATTTGTGGGGTTATTTGCTCCTACTACTACAATGGTAAATATAATGTTTACATTCTCTCTTCTTCAATGACCTTATTTATATATCAGATATGTTCGTTTAGTTTACATCAAATGCTAATTGAAAAACAAATGCTAGTGCATCAAATGCTAATTGAAAAACAATTCTACATATGCATGGCCACTGCTAGTGCATAATGTGAAGCAAATTGGCCTTTACTGTCCAATATTTGTAAATGGAGATGATTTTCCTTTTGAGCTTCTTGTGCAACATTATGTACTCTTATGGAAATACACAACAACCTAATTTATAGTCCATGAAGAGTTTTCTTCTAGCGTCTAAACGACAAGTTTGTATTTACTTTGCATTGTTCTTGTTGTTGACTTCTTTTCCTTAGCCTGCCGAGTAACATCAGGTAAATCATAGGATGTGTGTAACCCTTTGGACTTTCTGCTCCTTCTTGTTGGTGCTTTCTGCAATTAGATAGCTATGCTTACGTATGCATATTTGCACATATGCAGATATGTACTACTATTGTTATTTGTTGAGGTCGAATCGGTTTTAGGATTTGTGATTTTCATATCCTTAAATGCAATCATGCTATGAGTATTTCCGCATAAACTCATTTGAATTGCTTGGTCTTGTTGTACTTGCAAAGACAGTTCATATCTCTAAGCAAATTGCACGATTACATCTCCTATTTGTTAATGAGTGGCATTGGTATTTACTTTCATAGTAGTGAATTTAGTATTGTTGTTCACATGCTTAGTGTTAGCTTGCATTATTTCATATTTTATCAGAGTAAAAGTCTTGAGTTTGCATGAAGTCACTTACATGTGTATTTTCCTTTGCAGCCAGGTGATGTTAGTGATAGTAATCGTAGTGAAACCCGCTGAAGTTTCATGAATAATTGTAGATCCTTTCTTGAGTTTTGATGCTAGTGATCTAAAGTTTAAGAAATTTTTTGTAGTGATTTGAAGTTCAAGCATGTTTTTGTAGTGATTGAAAGTTTCTTGTAATAATATGGTTGAAGTGAATAACATGTTCCAATTAAGTTTGTAGAACTAATAGTACACTTTATGACATGCTTTTGTGGTGAACTATTGTGTTATTTCATATACTAATATGCCCTTTTAGATTTGTCTATGTTAGTTAATTAGTTATTATTATTTAAATTTGAATATTTAATTTCCAGCAAAATTTTAGAAAAAGATACATTTCATAATTAGCAGGAGTTAAAACTCTTGTTAGTTTTAATGTATAATTCATGAATCGTGGGGTTTTTTACTCCCAGAGTATATAAATTGTTGGGGTTCTAAATCCTAGAATTTGTGCAGTTATCAATTTGTGGGTTCAAAACCCCCGTTAGCAAACCCCCGCTACTGGTACCAGGGGTTGGAAAAAAAACCCTGCAACATAATTGTGGCACACCTAATTGTAGGAGTTTCTGCAACTACCACAAAACTAAGTTGCGGGGGTTACTGACCTACGGAATATGTAATTTTAACCCCCAGATTTTAAGTGTTTTTTTGTAGTGAAAGAAGAAGAAAAGAAGAAGAAAGGTATACAATTTTCGTTGTTTGAAAATGAGAGGAAATCCGTCTATTTATAGAAACAAAGGGTGTCCTGCACAAATGTTTATTGTGCCTCATTCGTAAAAGTTACAACTATTTGGAAAAGTTTCAACCCTTCGTAAAGGTCACAACCATTCATAAAAGTCACAACCTTTCATAAAAGTCACAACCTTTATAAAAGTTGCAACTCTACTCTAAGTCGCAACTTTTCACAAAAGTCGCAAGTATTCATAAAAGACACAACTTTTCATAAAAGTCACAACTTTGCATGAAAGTCACAACTTTGCGTAAAAGTCAGAACCTTACATAAATGTTGTTACTCTTTATAAAAGTCCCAACTTTTCATGATAGGAGAAGGATAGTTTAGAAAATAAATAAATTTAAAAGGGAATTCTTGTTTGTGGGAGCACCACTCAGGCGCATCTAACATTTTCTTTGATATATATATATATATATATATATATATATATATATATATATATATATATATATATATATATATATATATATATATGATATTTAATTCCATATAATAAGATGAATGCAAGATTGTTTATATGATATGATTTTACTTTACTTTTACATAAATTTTTGAATTCATTATTCATGGTCTTTTATTATAAAATAAATTTTCTATGTCATTGGACAAAAATCAATTGGAAAGTTCAAAGGAGGTGATAAATAATGAGAGATCAAAACAATATAATGAAAGTGTAAATGAAAAAGAGTAAGATGACTCTCAAGGGGATTAACAATTTGAAACACAACACCAACAACAACAAGACTTCAAAGGTATCTACGAAAGAATTTTTACATTAACCAATTGACGTATATTAATTTTTTTAAATTGTTTTTATTTGTAGATGGCGAAGAATTGTATAATTTTAGATCAATGTATTCAAATTATTATTTATTGCCTATGTTTTTCATTTCCTCTCATTTGGTTTTGCATGACTATAAGGTGGGTTGGAGCATACTATTATCACAAGTAATGATAGTCTTTCGGAAGATACCGATCTTATTCAAAAGGACAACCACACCGATAGTGGCTCAAAAGTTTTGATAATTGATGAAAATTTTGCATGACTATAAGGTGGGTTGGAGCATACTATTATCCCAAGTAATGATAGTCTTTCGGAAGATACCGATCCTATTCAAAAGGACAACAACACCGATAGTGGCTCAAAAGTTTAGATAATTGATGAAAAAGATTAGAATTATTATCGATTGAAGAAAGGTGTAACAAGAAGCATAAAATTCCGCTGCATTATTAATATATACAAGGTATTTCAAACTATCCCAAAATATGGTTCCAGTCCATTGATATTGTATATAATTATTTTAGTTAGATGATCAAGTTTCCTTTCATTTTACAGCATACACACAACCTCTCATCACTCGAAGAGGAATATAATTGGAGTTCTCCAAATAATTTAGAGAACTAGATATCTAAAGTATACAATTAAGGCAAAACAATAATGAATCAAGTAAACACCTTTGAGGAGATAGCACCTAATAAAGAAAAACAAAAAAATATTCCTGGTATGCAATAAGCATCTTAGAATTGACTTACTCTATTGATAATTTAATTTTTCAATTTGTTAAGCATGATTTTCAGAAAATAATTTTTTGAACTCATAATTTTTTTCTATGTCTATTATACCCTCTTATTTTGTTATGCATGATTTCCAGGTGAGTCTGAGGTCAAAAGAGTCAAAGGGGAAGAGATTCGTTCGAAGATTTTTTATCGTATTTTAAAGGACAATGGCGCCAATTGTGGCTCAAAACTGTTGACAAGAGACAAAAATAAAAAAAAACTATCGTATCACTCAATATATACCAAGAAGTTTAAAATTTTGTTCTATCTCCGTCTTCTACATGGTAATTTATGCATGTCTTGTTGTTTTCCATTCTCTTACATTAAAATTGTTGGGTTTTTTTTGCCCTAAATTTCTTACCATAAATAAGTTTTCCTTTTAGGAAAAGTTTTTGGACTGACTAATCCTTTTTCTGGTAGGAAAAGGTTTAGGACTCTATAAATAGAGGTATGTTCCTTCTAACTTAATCAGTATACACAATGTAGTCTTAAGGACTTTGAGAGTTTTAGTTAGGGGGAGAATTTATGGGTCACAAGCTTGATTCGTTATCACTTGTGTGAACCTCCCATGTATTCCGAGTGAATTGGTTGAGGTTGTTTCTCTCTGCATTTTGTACTCTCATATTTATAGTGGATTTCTCATCTCCTTTGTGGACGTAGGTCGATTGACCGAACCATGTTAAATTTTTGTGTATTTTGGTATATATCTCGTTGTCTTCTTACTCGTGGTCTTTCGAGGTTTGCTTTGCTAGCTTCCGCAGTTACACCTACTTATTTACGGTCCTAACAAGTGGTATCAGAGCCAAATTCAATGATGGAGTCAGGTTTAGTGGTTCGATAAACGATGATTGAACGAAGTTAGAAAGAGGTGTTCATCTTGAAGGGTGTAGTTCTAGCCGCAACCTTTTTGACAGTATTGAAAATTTTTATTGGAGAAATTATTTCAGAGAGATTTTCTGTGTTGAGACATAAATTTTGCAGAGGAGATTATGGAGAGGAGAAGCAAGTTGTTGAAGATTAAGTGAAGAAGGTGGACAAATTTATTTTGTGAGAAATTTAGGCCAAGATTTGTTAGGTTTTATTTGCCCTAAATTTCATACCATAAATAGGTTTTCCTTTTAGGAAAAGGTTTTAAACTGACTAATCCTTTTTCTGGTAGGAAAAGGTTTAGGACTTTATAAATAGAGGTATGTTCCTTCTAACTTAATCAACATTCACAATGTAGTCTTAAGGACATTGAGAGTTTTGGTTAGGGGGAGAATTGATGGGTCACAAGCTTGATTCGTTATCACTTGTGTGAACCTCCCATGTATTCCGAGTGAATTGGTTGAGGTTGTTTTTTCTCTGTATTTTGTACTCTCATATTTATAGTGGATTGTTCATCTCCTTTGTGGACGTAGGTCGATTGACCGTACCAGGTTAAATCTTTATGTCTTTTGGTATATATCTCGTTGTCTTCTTACTCGTGGCCTTTCGAGGTTTGCTTTGCTAGCTTCCGCAGTTACACCTACTTATTTACGGTCCTAACAAAAATTAGTATCATTGAGCAACAATTTGCTTCTTCTATTATTTTGATCCTTAAATATTTTGCTAAATAAAAAATTAAATTGTTAAACTTAATTTTATTATATCTCATAGACTTTTCTTGATTTTCCAAAGTGTACTACCAGGCTTTTACCCGTTGAAGAAGAAAATAATTAGTGTACTACCAGGCTTTTACCCGTTGAAGAAGAATATAATTGGAATCTTCCGAGGTAATTACTACAAAATATTAGTGTTTAAAGTCTCAATTAAAAGTGAAAATAATTTATTATTAAATGCATGTGTAAAAACAGTTATCTTGACTAATCATTAATATATTCAATTGGATTTGAAAGATGATTTTAAGGATTACAAACCATAAGATATTTTGTATTCTATACATGTTTTATTCTTAGAAGATAACTTCGTGCAGGATAAGTAAGGTTCTAAATACAAATATTCGTACTGTGACAAAACATAAATAATGAGGAAAACAAATAGTTTTTATCCCTATTTTTTGTTAAATAATTTCTTAAATTTATTCTCTGCAATTTTGTAACGTGTTTAATCACCCTCTAGAAAGAAACAAATGTGAAAATTAATAAATTGTATGATCTAAATTAAGAGTTGAAGTCGCTATACCATGCATCAAGTAATACATATATTTTGAAATTTTACAGGAATATAAGTAAAGCTATGGTACCAAGAGGATTATTTATAAGAAAAATACACTTACTAGCTAAACTGTTTCATCTACTTATTCTATCGATGAGCCAAATAAATGTACTTTAGCTATTACCACAGGTAAATGACTTCTAAAGTTAATCAAAGCATAGTGATTAGTCGCTTTCATGTTTGATGGAAAAATTTAGAAATTATATTATTTCTACACCACTATCTTACAATTTGGATATTATATATACTTCATTAGATAATATGTCTACAATGAACAACAGTTGACACAAAACTAGAGCAGAGGGTCTTAAAAAAATTAAAAGATCTTTGGCGAAGAATGTGGTTGTTGAGATCCCCAGTGGTAAATGGAGGCCAGTTAAGGCAATACAATCAACCAAACTCTCAAATGAGTTGGGGATGTTGCGAAAAATTTTCTTACGCGTCCAAACAAGAAGAAGGAACTCACAATAGAGGCAAAAGATTATGTTTCTCGTGCTTCAATTGTAACTTATACATATTTTTTCTTCCTAGTGGTATTTTAATGTTGGAATTATTTTGCACACCTTTTTGTGAACAAATACATGTATTCATTGTGTTTGGATAGGGATAATTTGATATTTCCAACAGTTTATTAAATTTTCTCAATGCATAAAAGCACTTTCCTAGAAATAGAGTAGTAACTCATTTAAAGTATAATCAGGAAATTATATTGCACTACTGATATACATCTTTTGCCTCAACTTTTGTGAAAATTTCAAACACAACTTTTTTCCTTTTCAAATTTGATTCTTTGGTATGTAGAAATGATAGTATGGTTTACTAATTTTGATTTGTTATGTTTCTAGTTCATCTACCTTTTGTTGATGACCCCTCTTTACTATTTGTGTTGGTACATGTGAACTACTGATTAAGATAAGTAGTAGTCTTATAGCATCGCCATAATATCCGAAAACCATAACATTGAATCTCGAGAGATAACCTTATATCTACACAAGTGAATCAATTACTATATTTTGGCAATACTAATAATGATTTATTTTATATTTTGTAGGTTGAATAGAAGGCTGAGGGGATTGAATCCGATAGAATTGGGTTCTACAAAAACACTCATTATTCAAGTGAAAAAGGCTGGTCATGTCAAGAAGCTCACAATGTCTATGTGAGAAATCATATACTCTAGTAACATTCAATATGATTTACTTGTTTTTTTCATACGTTAATTTTTTCCCCAGAAAATCATGATCGATTTTAAAGTTGTATACCCTTCCATGACAATGTGAGAAAAATTATACTCTAGTAACATTCAATATGATTTACTTGTTTTGTCATACTATAAGTTTTTTTTTTCCAGAGAATCATGATCGATTTGAAAGATATATACCCTTCTATAAGTAGTGATGAAATTGTGTATTAGGTACTTGAAACAAAGCCACGATCCATGAAAGTTCTCGAGTATGTTCCTAAACTTATTACTAATCAGTCAACACCAAAGAGAATGACAGCGTATGAAGACTCTCTTCGAAATAAAAAAGAGGAATCTACTAGTATCCAACATGATTTTCCGTAAGGATTAAATGTAACTAAAGTTGTGGTGGAAAATCAACATTCTCATATAGAACATTAAATCACAATTGAATGCTCTATCTGCACACAAAGATGAAAAAGTTGAACATGCTAATTGTCATGCCCCGAGCTACCCCCGACACGCGGACACCGAACCTAGGACCACAAGTGATCCCAAGCTAATCCTTCTGGCATGATCATGAGCATACTAAAGATAACAAACTGATGCAAAAGCTAAATGATAATTTATAATGAAAAAATGGGGAATACCCATATGATATAAATAAGATATTTAAAAATAATGAGTTTAATAAAATGAGAATATTAACTTAATTCTAAGCTGAATCTAAATATGTATGAAATAAGACTCTAACTGACTAGAAGTGCTGGGACAAGCCCCAGCTAAATCTAGCAAAACAGAAACTAAAAGACCAAATACTGAAAAGAAGATCATGACTATTGTCCTCGGAGAATGAGGACTCACCACTGAATCTGCTGAGCTGAAGATAAAGAATCGATCTATGTGTGATCTGGGTGCTGAGAACCTAAACATACATCACAAGAAGATGTACTGCACATATGCGTCAGTACTTGGAATGTACTAAGCATGTAGGATAGAATAAATATGAAATAAAAATAACTAAACAAGCACAAAAGCAAGTATAATAATCTAAACATTATATAGAGAATTTTGAGCTAAGTGAATGCAATGACCAATTTATAATACCGAATATACTGATAAATGGTCAATGTAAGAGAGTCTGACTGAACTGTAGGAGCTACCAATACCCGACAATAAAACTACATTAGCTAAATATGGAGTCTTATGTACACGCCCCATTGAGAAGACCCAATATACCTTGCCAGAGGTATAAAGGCATGCTGGCATGATCACTAAAATAATTTCCCACAGAAGCGACTTACAACCTACTTGGTTAGTAGTTCTGAAAATAATTGACCACCCAAAAGCGAGAAGACTTAGTCATCCTATCAACTATCACCAAATGGAGTCATGCTGTTTGGGAGTACGAGGTAACCCTGTGATGATATCCATATTGATCACTTCCCACTTCTAAGTAGGAATGACTATCTCTTAAATCATACCTTATGGTTTCTGATGTTTGCCTTGACTTGCTGGCAATTGGGGCACTTACTCACAAAGTCTGCTATATCCCTCTTCATGCCATTCCAACAATAGACTTCCTGCAGATCGCGATACATCTTAGTGGCACCCGGATGAATAAAATACCTAGAGTTATGGGATTCAGCAAGAATATGTTGTCTCAACTCGCCCACATCAGGAACACACAATCTACCCTGGTATAGCATCTCCCCTTTGGGAGAAAACCTCCACTCTCTGATTCTAGACTGCATTCTTAAGTTCAAGAAAAATTGGGTCACTTTCTTGCTTTTCCTTAACCTCGACTACCAAAGATGATTCTTCTCCATTCTGAACTGTTACACCAATATCTGAGATGCTCATAAGGAGAACTCCCAAGCAAGCCTTTGAACATCCTTCACTAGCTCCTTCCTTTCTTCCTCACATGGGCTACACTACCCATAGATAATCTACTAAGAGTATCTTCTACTACATTCGCCTTACCCGAATGATAGTGCACACTCATATCATAATCCTTAAGGAACTCTAGCCATCTCTTCTGGCGAAGATTCTTCTCTTTTTGGGTGAACACATATTGAAAGCTCTTATGATCAGTGAACACATCTACATGAACACCTTATAGATAGTGTCTCCATATCTTGAGTGCAAACACCACTGTTACAAGCTCGAGGTCATGAATTGGATAGTTCTTTTTATGCACCTTAAGTTGTCTAGAGGCATACGCTATAACCTTATCTCGTTGCATCAACACACAACCAAGGCCAACTCCAGATGCATATCAAGAGATCACATAACCATCTAAACCCTCATGTAGAGTCAAGATAGGAGCTGTAGTTAATCTAGTTTTCAATTTTGCAAAGATTTTCTCACAATCATCTCACTATTGAAACTTGACCATCTTTTGAGTCAACCTAGTCAATGGTGAGGCTATGTAGAAGAATCCTTCCACGAATCTTCTATAATAACCCGCTAGACCTACGAAACTTCTGATATCTGCAGCAGAGGTAGGTCTGGGCCATTGTTTCACTACTTCTATCTTCTGTGAATCTACTCGGATTCCTTCGCTCGATACAATGTGACCAAGGAAAGCTACGGATTGCAACCCAAACTCTCATTCGCTAAACTTAGTGAATAACTGGCGATCCTTGAGAGTATCTAAAACAATTCTCAAATGACTCGCATGTTCTTCCTCATTCCTAGAGTAAATAAGGATATCATCAATTAAGACGATAACGAACAATTCCAAGTTCTGTTTGAACGCTCTATTCATAAAATCCATGAAAGCTACACGAGCATTAATTAGTCGAAATGATATAATTACAAATTTATAATGACCATACCGAGTTCTGAAGGATATTTTCAGAATGCCACTATCTCTGACTTTAAGCTGATGATAACCTGATTGGAGGTCTATCATTTAGAAGTGACTAGCACCTTGAAGTTGGTCAAACAAGTCATCAATCCTGGGGATAGGATACTTTTTCTTGATTGTGACCTTGTTCAACTGTCTATAGTCAATGCACATTCTGAGAGAACCATCTTTCTTCCTTACGAACAACACTGTCGCACCCCATGGTGAAATACTAGGTTTAATGAAATCCTTATCTAAAAGGTCTTTCAATTCCTTAAGCTCTGTTGGAGCCATTCTGTAAGGAGGAATAGAAATAGGTTGGGTATCTAGAAGGAGATCAATTCCAAAATCGATTTCCCTTTCGGGAGGGACTCTGGGAAGTTCTTCTGGAAATACTTCTGGAAATTCACAGAATACTGGAACTGACTCAAGAGTTGCATTTCGAGGCTAGAATCCTTAACCCGAAATAGATTATAGAGATAACCCTTAGATATCTTCTTTCTAGCCTTAAGGTAAGAAATAAATCGACCCATAGGCGCTACGCTACTACCCTTCCATTCTAAGATTGGTTCGTGTGGAAACTAAAAACGAACAATGCTAGTTTTATAATCGACTGAGGCATAACATGAATGTAACCAATCCATTCCTAGAATGACATCGAAGTCTACCATTTCTAACTCTATTAGATCTGCTGAGCTGACTTTCTGAGTGACTGTGTCAGTGTTATTTCTGTATACCCGTTTAGCTATAACTGGGTCACCGACAAGAGTAGAAAGTGAGAAAGGTTCTAAAAGATTTTTTGGACTAACATTGAATAGGACTGCTATGTTAGGAATTACAAAAGAAAGAGTAGTCCCTAGATCGAATAATGCATAAACATTAAGGTCAAAGACTCGTAACATACCAGTGACTTCATCAGGAGAACCTTCCTGATCTTGGAGAGCCTGAAGAGCATACAACCTGTTGTGGCGCTTAACGCCACCTGTACAAGATGAGTTACCCTACTGAGTTGGGTGACTTGCTGGTGCTGCTGAAGTTGTAGAGTGAGAATTTCCATTACCACCTCCTTGACCCTGTCCAGAAGGACAATCACTCAACCTGTGACCAGACTTACCGCACCTAAAACATCCCTCTTTTCCTGCAAGACACTCGCCTGGATGGTTCTTACCACACTTCAGGCAAGTGGGGTAATTATTTGTTCCTGAAACACTTCCCTGAAATTTAGAGCCTGGTGCTCTACCCTTCTGGTCATACATGTTCTTGGAGGATGGAACACTAGCTGATGAAGGGGCTGGAACTTAAAATTTTTGCTGACTCTACGAGCTATTTCCACCATCCAATTTCTGCTAAGAATAATCATAGTTCCTAGTCCTAGCCTTTTTATTCTCATTAGCCTATTCCCTAAGCTTATCACCCTCAACCTATTGAGCATGAGTCATAAGCCTAGAGATGTTCATATCTCCTAGTAACATATCATTTATGCACTTAGTTTTCACCAAATTTGACACTCCATACAAAAACTTATTCATCTGAGCCCTGGAGTTAGCAACCATGTGAGGAGCATACCTAGCGAGTTGGTTAAACTTCAGTCCATACTCCTGGACTGTCATGTTACCGTGCCTTATGTTCATGAATTCTTGCGATTTTGCTTTTCGCAACTCTATTGGGAAAAACCTGTAAAGAAAAGTCTCACTAAAGAAATCCCAATTGAAAGGAGCCACACTTACACCCCTATTCTCCTTCCACATAGTGTACTAGATATGAGCAACGTCCTTCAACTAGTATTATTCTAACTCTAACCGATCATTCCTAGTGACTTGCATTACCTCAAAGATATTCTTGATCTCATCCAAGAAATTCTAAGATTCCTCATTAGCTTACGATCCTAAGAACTCGGAGGATTCATCCAACCAAAGTCACGGACCCTTACTTCTATTGATCCACCATTTTCATTCACATGAGCATGAACCCAATTTTTCTTGTTAGTCATACTTTGAGCCAACATCTGTATGGCATTTTTGAACTCAACATTGGAGAATTCCTGATCTGGGGTTGGAGAAGCTGCGTTTGCATTTCTGGCGTTCCCATTACTTGAGTTATGTCTACGAGGAGACATGATATGAAACATAGAATGTCAAGTTAAAATGGAATAACATCATACCTCATGCACGATAAAAATACCAAGAAAGTGAATTTTTTCCTAAAACACTTCATAGTATCCCTCTAATTATATGTGGTGCACTTCACACCCATGAAAATGACTCTACTTAGTGTGGCTTTTCAGACATCCTAGGACACTTAAACCTAGTCCTCTGATACCAAGTTTTGTCATGCCCCAAGCTATCCCCGAGACACAGACATGGAACCTAGGACCATAAGTGATCCAAAGATAACCCTACAGGCATGATCACGAGCATACTAAATATAACAAATTGATGTGGAAGTTAAATCATACTAAATACAATGAAAATATTAACTCAATACTAAGATGAATATAACTATGTATTAAATAAGACTCTTACTGACTAGAAGTACTAGGACAAGCCCCAGCTAAATCTAGCAAAACTAAAAATAAAAGACTTAATACTGAAAAGAAACTCATGACTATTGTCCTCGGAGAATGAGGACTCACCACTGAATCTGCTGAGCTGAACATGAGAGAATAGATCTATGCGTGATGTGGTTGCTTACCTAAACCTACATCACGAGAAGATGTAGCGCACATATGCATTAGTACTTGAAAGGTACATAGAATGTAGGATAGAACAAAGCTGAAATAAAGCATAACTGAACAAGCACAAAACCAAGTATAATAATCTAAACATGATATAGAAAATTTTAAGCTAAGTGAATGCAATGACTAATTTATAACATGCTGAAACTGAATATAGTGATAAATGGTCAATACAAGAGAGTCTGACTAAATTGTGGGAGCTACTAATAACCAACAATAAAACCACATGAGCTAAATGTGAAGTTTGATGTATACACCCCATCGAGAGGACCAAACATACCCTACCAGAGGTATAAAGGCTTGTTGGTGTGATCACTAAACTGATTGCCCATAGAGGGGACTTACCACCTACTTTTCTAGTAGTTCTGAGACTAATTGGGTATGCTTAATCTTATTCCAACTCGGTATTATGCTACTCCCATGAATTATGTACTAACTGAGGTTTCTGTAAAAAACTGGATCGCTCAAAAATGAACATGCAAACTGTGAATGCAACATTTAATATGATAATGATGCATTAAAAACTGAGGCATGTATAACTAAATAGCTGAAATATCTGACCTAACCTGTGTAATTCAAGAACAAAAGAAATACATAGCTAGCGTTCTGAAATTCATGCAATAAACTTAATAATAGCATGATAATCTGACGTGGAACAGATAACTAATAAGTTCAAGAAGTTCTGTTGAAGTTCTAGAAACCCTAGATTTAATCATGATATGGGAATCAAAAATCAGACTCAAAACTAGGGCCCTAATGGGTGAAAGGAACTCACCAGGGAAATCCCACATACCTGGTGATGAAATTCACGGAGAAACACTTAGATTTTGGGGCTGCAACTTCTAGGAACTTTCTTCGTTCTTGAACTAGGGTTCTTAAGCTTTTTCTCTTTTGTTGTTTCTAATTTTCTAACTTTTGATTTAATGATTTGACTTAGGTAACTTTTAATTATGTTTCTAGGCTTAAATTGACTGAAATATGATGATTTAGGGTCAAAACGACATATCTTAAGGTTTAAACGAAGTGGAAAAAGAACAAAAGACCCCTAGGTAAGTTGTTGTCGGAACAAAGGATGAGCACGACTGATGGTCCGTAGTTCCATCGACGGTCCGTCGTTTTGTCCATTGGTTGGGCCTGTTCGACATACGTTTACTAAAACGGGCATAACTTTTTACTCGGAGGTTGGATTTTAGCAAGGTCGGTGGGTATGGAAAGCTAATTATATTATATATCTACGGCTGGATTTTAGCAAGGTCGGTGGGTATGGAAAGCTAATTATATTATATATCTGCGGCTAAGTCATGGGACACATAATTTATTTTGTTCTAAGAGTTATGAACATTTGAAGTTTACAGAATTGCACTTCCCCCTTAACTACCTGCTAATTCCAACCTACGGTTAGACCTACGGACCGTGCTGGTCATCCGTGGATATTGTCAGAGAATGGGTTAATGGGGTCTCAATCGAAGGTCATAGACTACGGACTGTAGTCTTACCTACGAATCGTAGGTCCGTCCGTAAACCAAGACTTAACCAATTTTCCTGGGCAGAGATTTTTGGGAGTTTCTGACCCCATCGATGGATGTGCATGACGGACCGTGGGTCAAACTACGATCTGTCGATGACACCCTTTGTTGCACATGCGGATTTTTTCTTTAAAGCTGGTTTTTAGCTTGTTTTGGATATGGGGTGTTACATTAATAGCACATGTCGATCAAGTATAGAAGTAGTAAAACTTCTTGTTCTTCTTATTCTTCTTCTTTTGGTGGGAGATCATCTACCTGTCTTTTATTAAGTTTTATTGCAGTTCTTTGAGAAAATATACAAGCACCCCCTCAACCAATGCCCCAAATTCCAGAGAGACATTTATACTATACTAAGGTCTTATTATCCCCTGAACTTATTTTATAAGTAACTTTCTACCCTTTTCGACTTACGTGGCACTTGGTTGAACAAAAAAAGTCAATTAGTGTTGGGCCCATAAGATAGTGCCACGTAGGAAGAAAAGGGGTAGAAAATTATTAATAAAATAACATCAGGGGGGTAATAGGACCTTAGTATAGTATAAGTGTGTCTCTGAGATTACAGGCATAGGTTGAGGGGGTACTTGTGCATTATTCCTAGTTCTTTTATTATTAATGAATAGATAGCATCTTTTTAGTTTTAATAGCTGACTTTGTTTTCTTTTCATGATTTATTGATCATTGAGCTTTATCAAGTAATCCCTTGAGGTACATATAATAACATCAAAACACTTTAGTTTATTTATTTCATAATATCATAAAGTATGAAATCTAACAAAATATTTTTCTCTATTATTTGCATTAGTTGTGGAAGATGAAAATCAAGATAAAATTCAAGAGAAGTGCTTTTATAAGGAATGATATTTTGAAAAACAATGTCTATATCTTTGTCTTAGTTTTGTTAACGTTTAATATGTTTCAACTATGCTTTCAAGTAGGACAAACTTTATTTGATATCCATTTTTCTTTAAGTAGTATGCAATGAGATAACATCTTAATGTTATTTTATTAATAATTCTTATATATCATGGCTCTGACTTTCATTTGAAAAAATATGTGGCTATCATCACACTTCCTTCATTGTTTCTTTGCGGGATAATATTTAGACATACACTTAAGCTTGGCTTTGACTATTACATTGAAAATACTCCAACAATGAGTATTATATTCAAATGTGTTAATTCATCTCCTCCATGTCTGTCACGGCCCAAAAATCATCATGATTGAGACCCACACTTACGAGCCAGTGAGAGAACAACTAATACTATCCAACTAAAGAAATTATTCTAAAACTAAGGCATTTAAGTTAGACAAGCAAGTTAAATGATAGAAAACAAAGTTCCGTTACTAAACAAAAGATCAAACAACTAAAATTTATAGAAGATAAACCTAAGATTTGAAAGTCAATGTACCAAAACTATTAAAAGTATACCAAGTTTAAAAAAGAGAATACTATTGTACTATTCAACTAACTAAACAAAAGGTTGAACTCTGGAAACGGTGGACATAGACGAAGGATAACTCTATGGAAGCTGTAAAGATGCGGCTAACCCTTGAAGTTGATGCGACAATTTCTAGTCTCCTAAGCGAGATATGTCAATAACCTCTTGGAGATGCCCAGTATAAAAAGTGCAGAATTAGTACACAACCACCCTGTACTCATAGGATCACGGCTATCCCACTAGTGAAAAACAAGCAGGTCAAACAACATTCATGAATATATGTAAACATATACAACATTATCAACATGACAATTCGATAACACATTTACATGCTTAACACACCATTGGTCCTCCCAAGGAACCAAACCCAAACATTTAGCTTGTCGGAACATGGCAATCCGATCTCAAACTATGTTAAAATGTGCCAATCGGATCTAGTATTGTGATGAAATGTGGAAACCCAATCCAATGTTATGGTAAAACGTGGAACTGATCCTAGTTAGCTTGAAAGAACATGGAAATCCAATTCCCATTCGCACACTATAATTACAATCACAAGTACATCATTAAGATCATATATTTACATAATAATTTCATGGCGACATCATTCATCTATCTTAGTTACAACAAATGTGATCAACATTGTGCCGCTCATATACATACAAGTTCACAACGAACCAAGAACATGCATACATCAAACAATTATTAAAATCACAACTATCACCTACCTCGAAATAAGCTTGAACCCTAAGAGACATGATCCTTCCCTTTTCATATTTGTTTCGCTTGTTCGTGGTCTACAACTAATCGATGATACATCAGATTCAATAGAAAATAGTTAATTACCTATATTACAAAACATTATACGAACTCTAGATGAACACCTGACCCCAACTAATCAATTTAGGGTTAAATTGCACCATAAAATCTATCAAGAAACCCTTCCCCACCAATATTGAACGATTTTAAATGATAGAAAGTGGCATCCAATGCAACCTCACTATCTCCTTCACATAGATTTTAGCTAGTGGTTCCTCAATGTAATCTACCATTACCAGAATAAAATGGGCTGACTTTCTAAATATGTCAACCATAACCCAAATAGAATAAAACGTAGAGCAGTAGCTAAAGTACCACAATCATAAAAGAAATCATGTACAAGTCGCTACAAGATCATACTACAATCTAATACAATATATCACATATATAGAAGGAAGTAGAGAGTTATAGATCATAACCAATATCCCTAGTCTTATTCATCAATCATATTTTATAAATAATATACATTTAGGGCAGTATCTAAAGAGATAGAACATCATAGCTAAATGATGCTTCATTCACCCTATAGTATAGATCACAATTTATACATTACTCTATCATGTCTAAAAACTAAAAGGACCTAAATCAATCTTTACCAATTTAATTGTTATATATTCATATTGGGTCAATTATTATTAATTATCACTACATTACACATATAGGCGGTAGCTAAGGCAATTCACCATATTCGAGTTACATAACAACTATCTGAACGCCAAGATCACAAGTTAATATATTATAGACTAGAAGAACCCAGATCAATTCATAGCAAGCCTTCTTTAATTTGATCATACAAGATTTATACCCACAATTAAACCATGATATTACCCTAAGGCAGTCGCAAAAGCATCTTAACATAATCAAATTCCACTTTTATACTTTTAAAGATCAATGTTATAGTGAATACATAGAGGTCTAAGCTTGCCTAAATCAAATATTTATATATTGGTTCAAATGGATAATTCATCAACAATTCACCATCCATATACATAAGTAGAAATAAGCATATTAACATAATTGAACCACAAATCGATATGCATAAGATCAAGATCATAAAGTCATACATAGGCTAAAATCAAGTTTGTGAAAGAGAATGGGTTCATCATGCAACTAGATTTAAAAGCACATCAAAATCAGTAGATAATCATCAATTCATTCATATTATTCTTTTGAAATCAATTTAAGAAAGAACCCATCGCTAGATTGAAGAAGAAGAGATTTGATCATGGAACTTCTTTGAAAACATTGAAGAGGACTCTCTAGATGAAATATTATCGAAAGATGAAGGATCACCATAACTTTATTGCATGAATAACCCACTAAAAATTTATTAATAACCCATGAGAATCGAATCTACAAGCTGACCTTGAACTTCACTTTCAATGGAGGTTTATAGAGAGGATATTTTGGGAGAGGGAGGTTTGATTTTGATATGAGGATTGGGTATGGGCTATTCACATTTTTCACCAACCTAATATACCCAAAAAAGTTATATAAACCGCTTAGGTTCAGGTTAGCACATGGGGTGAATTTCCCATTCACCCCATATATAGGCAGCGTACATGGCCGTAACTGAAGGCCTGCATCGATGGGCTAAACAACGGGGTGTTGGTCCATTAACGCACCATTCTGTACCTTTCATCATTGAGTATGAGTCTTTCAAATTCCTGAATCCTTCACCAGGATAATTTTACATCAATGCCTCCCCCATCGACTAGGCGCTAGTGGACTGACGAGGCGTCGTTTTCTCGTCGATTGACACTGTCAAAGCAGGGTCTTGACAGCCTTTGGGTCCTTCTTGAGGGCCTCTTGTGTGACCCTTGGGAAGTCGTACCTGGACGTTTCCAACGTAAATATGTACCTTAAAATGTTATATACCTTCTATAAAAGTTTTATAAAAAAAATACATGTAAAACACATCCAAACATGCATGGCACACTCAAGACACACATGAACGTCTCAACAGCTAGCTTTCGAACGTCTTGGACGTTCTTGGACGTTCGACCTCCAAAACTCTTCAAACTCAATACACTGCCTTTAAACATAAGTTTTAATCATATAATCACCTCATAATCTCATTATACACACATAATCACCTAAAAACACATAAGACCTCTTAGGTGACTAGTCGTTGAACTTCTTGGTCGTCCCTTGACATTTGACTTCTGAATGACTTCAAATCACCCAAACATACTTTAAATAAATGTATTAACATGTTAACAAGATTATAGGCACAAGTGAGGATCTGTACACCCTAATTCATTTTGGGGGTCTTACAATATCCCCCACATGGGAACACTCGTCCTCGAATGACACTTAGAAAACATTAATCATAACAAGGACTTCAATCAACCATAGAGAATCTCACAACAGTCATAACATAATAATATAGAATTTAATGGACTAAACTTACAAGGAACACACTTCAAACCATTTATCACTCAATGCATACAAGCAAGCAATACTTTTAATCTCTCACGCTTTAATGCATCAAACACCTAGGAACTTCCCATGTTCATAGGAGGAACATCCTTCTCCTAATCATAACATAGTCATTACATATAAATTCATTGAGATCATCATGTAAGGTCACACATAGGCAGATTCCAACAATACTCAAAAGACATTTAAGCACTCATACTTGCACATAGACTTGAGTTAATTAGATTGAAAATGGATTCTTATTAGTTAGACCTAGTTCTACGAGGTTCATACTCAACCACACTATGTTTAGTTGTGTCCATGGATGAATTCCTTATACTAAACATAGTTACATGTCTCATGAGTTCATACCCAAACACATGCACAAAGATCAACTTTACTCTTACATGAGAAATTCTCAACTTTCAAACCAAGAAATGCTCATGTTTTTTTTCCTAGTGAAGTCTAAATGGCAAGTCACACCAAGCACATCACAACAATTAGGAAGCCTTTTCACAACATTTCACTTTCTAACTTACCATTAGCTTTCATAAACATGCATCATTTAGGGAAAGTTTTACCATTTATAGGAACACACACAAGAACAGTAGCTAACATGCCTTCACTTTTTCAGGAGTGAACCTACAATCATTCTTTCCAAACCATACAAGTTACATAGATTTCACGATACTCAACATATTTCATTTTAAAGAGGCTCAATTTATCAATATAAAGCTAAACCTTTCATATCAAAAGTGACTTCAAACATGCTTCTTACCTTAACTCATGAAGTCAAATGCACAACTAGTATATCAAGATGCACAATCAACAGAGAAAACCATGAATTTAATCAAAATTTCTTTTCAAGTACTTGGGAGTCTTAAAATACTCTCAATATAGGGTCAATCAAGATATACTAAATATATAGAGGTCATGCAATTCATACTTTAATGCAAAACTCTTATGATGTACTAGTTTACTAAGAATTCAGTAGCTTCTAGCTCACGTAAGAATAAAAGGACAAGGTACAAAATATCTACAACCTCACTACTACATCACCATCCCCCACTCACGGTTAACCCAATTAAGATCAACTTAACCCAACCTTTAGAGGATCTTAACTTAACAACCTTTATTTTGATCACTTAAAAGTGATTACCACTTTAGAAGGGATCACAGTAAATCAACACAGAAACACCAAGGCATTCTAAACCTTATCACCTACGCAAATTATCTCAAAATTTTCAAGTTAAGTCATACTCTTCAACCACATAAGGTTTTCAACAATACAATAGACACCAGGGTCAAACAATATTAGGGAAAACAATTGAGAAGACTTAACTATAGGGACTCTTCCTTTTCATTCAACATTACAGTAAGGTCACTTCTAGGTCAATCAAATCCACATCATCATTCTACAAGGACAACATTCTACCATTCCTTCTAAGACCAAGCTTATACAAAGACTTCAATCCATACAAAACAATCATGAAGGGTCACATATATAAACACGGGCAACATTTGAAACATCATACAAATATTGTTAGGGTAGTATTCTTCTTCACCATTTAAACATATACCTAGGGCGACATGATTTTAGAGGTTATCACTAAACATTTCAAGTTAAGCCATATTAAATTCTAACATGCTTTAACTATATCATGACATATAATTCCCAACATAACATGTTATTTCACATAGGTCTACCATATTGCCACAAGAGACATCATATCAACACATCATTACTAAATTCACCTTCAGACAACTCATGAAACCATAAAACCAAGATAAGCATCAAAACTCACCTTTTCTCCCTCAAGCATAGAGATACAATCTCATAAAATAAATCACATCTAAAAGACCACCGGAATGAAAACATAAGAGAGATATCTTATAGAGGTAAGTTCTATGGCACGATGTGAGAATGATGAAGAAGGGAAACTCTATCGTCCTATAGCCTACCGTACAATTTGATGTGTCCCGACTCACCACCAATGATACGAGACTCTTCTAGATGTGTCAATATGATACTTTTACAACCTAAAATCACTTTCATAAACCTTATGCTCTGATACCACGTTTATCACATCCAGGGAGTATGCCGGAGAAGTAACGTGGCGTACTTGACCTCTCGAAGGTCTTATACAAGCTCATAGTTATTATTCATCACATTGTCATAGGTAAATTTAGCGGAAAACTTAAAATTTTTCATAGCACTTCATATGTTAGAAACATTACCTCATATATATATATATATATATATAATATCATAAGTACATATTTAGACCTTAAGTCTCTTTGCCATCCTAGACACAACATCATAAGAGTACTTTAGGGTCACAACCCTTAAAAAATAATACGTAAGACATACATGAACGTCTCAAGGGCTAACTTTCGATCGTCTTGGATGTTCTTGGACGTTCGACCTCCAAACCTCATAAAACTCAAAAAACTGACTATAGACATCATTTTAATCAAATAAGGATCTGATTAGCTAACGACACACACATAATCGTATAAAATCATATAAGGCCCCTTAGGTGACTAGTCATCAAACTTCTTGGTCGTCCCTTGAAGTTTGACTTCTAAATGAATACAAATGACCCAAGCATACTTTAAAGAATTGTATTAGCATGTTAAAAAGTTTATAGGCATAAGTGGGTCTCTAGACACCCTAACACATTTTGGGTATCTTACAAGGTGCAACTCTCCTATGACCGATACCCCTAGATCTTTCTCTACCTTTGCCTCGAACATGACTTCTCGTTGTGGGTTCCTGAGTTGGAGCTTTTACGAGAACTACATGCCCAAGGTCATTATATCTAGTCTGAACAATATGTGTACAAACGGGTGAAAGAAGTTAGATACTAATTGCAATCAAATCATAGAACAAAGGAGACAGGAGAAAATTGATATTTCCTAAAGTTCTATAGCCACTCAAAGAAAAGTAAAGGTGTCCTCCTACCGTTCCATGAAAATCTATTAGACTCGTTTTGGTACATCGAGATCAACAAACCTAGAATTTGATACTAACTTCTCAAAACCTAAAAGCCATCGTGATTGACACCCACACTTACAAGCCAATGGGAGTACCACTACTACTATCCAACTAAAGAAATTATTCTAAAACTAGAGCATTAAGTTACATGAAAAGTTAATTGACTAAAAATAAAGTTCCATCACTAAATGAAAGATCTAATGACTAAAATTTGCGGAAGATAAACCTAAGATCATGAATTCAATGTGCCAAAACTATTAAACGAATACCAAGTATAAACAAGACAATATTATTGTACAAGTCAACTAAATAAACATAAGGTTAAAGTCCATAAATGGTTGTTATAGACGAAGGAGAACTTTATGGCAGCCCAGAAGATGCGGCTTACCCTTGAAGTCGATGCGATAATTTCTAGTCTCCTAACTGATGTTTGTCAATAACCTCTTGAAGATTCCTTGTACTCAACAAAAATAAGAGCAAGTGCAGAATAAGTACACAACAACCTTGTATAGTAGGATGACACGACTATTCCACTAGTGCAAAATAATAAAGACAAAAAACATTATAATCAAATGCATATATATCAACATAACAAATCGAACAAAAAATTTCACATTCTTAACATATCATTTGTCCTCTCACGAACCCAATACCGAACAGTTAGCTCACCGGAACATGGCAATTTGATCAAAAATAATACCAAAACATTGCAATCCGATCCAATATTATGCCAAAATATGGCAACCCGATCCAAACTTATGCAAAAATATGGCAACTAATCCCAGTTATCTTGTCAAAATGTGGCAATCTGATCCCCATGCACACACATCCATTACAATCACAAGTACATCATTAAGATCATAAAATTACATTATAATTTGGTGGCTACATCATTCATCCATCTCAGTTACAACAAGTGTGATCAACATTAGAACGTTCATATGCATACAAGTGTTAAAGTGAAGCAAGAATATGCATACATCATACATTCATGAAATCACAACTTTAACCTACCTTAGAACAATCTTGAACTTAAAGAGACTTGATCCTTCGGTTATCTGAATTTGTTCTGCTTGTTCGTGATCTACAGTTAAATGATAATAAACAAGAATCAATAGAAAATCACTAATTACCCGGACTACTAAAAATTCTATGAAGCCTAGATTAAACCATGATCCCAACTAGTCAATTTAGGGTTAAATTACACCATAGAATCCATCAGGAAACCCATCCCCGTAAATATTGACCCATCTATTACGTTTTAGGGATTGAATAGCGAATCCGGGGAGTGGAAAACTTACCTTTAGACTTAAGATTCGTGGAAAACGAGTTGGAATAGCTCCGCGGTCGTTCTTCAGCTCTAAAAGTATAAAAGTGCCAAATAAGGTCGTTTAGGGGTTTAATTAATGACCTAACTTGCGCTCATCCCGCTATAGCGACACACATCCTGCTCTAGACTCATCACTACAATGGCATAAAGTCCCACTGAAGCGTCACTTTTGAACTAGTGAGCCCTCATTGGAACTAAAATTTGTAAGGTGCATTTCGTTTGCTTCAACAACGCCCATCTTGTTGTAGTGGTGTTGCTGCAGCGACACACTTCGCGCTTTAGCGGCACAAATCGGGACATAACATTTTTAGGGGAATTTCAATTCCACCTTTTTACAACACACAATTACCCACTATGCTCTTTAAAGGCCCTTAATGCAAGATTGATTCATGGAGATCTATTTATCCAAATTAAATTTTGTAAAGTCGTACGGATTCCTTAATATTTCTATAACGATGGAACCTGGTCGTTACAATGTCACATAAGCACACCCACTTATAAAATGTTAGTCTTCCAATAATATTATTTTCTTCCTATGTATAAAATGAATCTTTAAAGAATATGGTAAAGCACTGCTATTTCAATTCTTTAAAATATACTAAATAATGCCAAAACACATTATTTA
Source organism: Solanum habrochaites (assembly GCA_027704765.1). Lineage (NCBI taxonomy): Eukaryota > Viridiplantae > Streptophyta > Magnoliopsida > Solanales > Solanaceae > Solanum > Solanum habrochaites. The sequence goes on along the minus strand of JAKWJA010002495.1, from coordinate 37,085,754 downwards.
TAAATATTTCTATCTTTACATACTAAAACACTTTATTTGCCTTGAGTATTTTCATTATCTTAATATATATTAGATATGAGTTAATTTTGAAATAATCTCCTTTTTAATTTACAACTAAATGCTTTGTGTGATTGCATACGTAGAAATGATAACGACAACTCTACCGTCGAAAACATGTCTAATTTACAAAAGCTTTCCAGTATGTATTAACATTTATGTTTATTTGTTTTAACATTTTTTCAGAAGAGATATATATTGAATAACTACGATTTTATTTTAACTTGCAAGATTAATAGGGAAAAACATGAAAATAATACTAAACAACTATCTATTGGTTTAGCACTAATTATCTATGAAGAGACATATCAGAAATTGTATGAGATGTCACTATTTCTTTGCCTTCATTGTTTTGCTTATCCTCCTTGATTTTCTAAAATTCAAGTAGATTTCAGTGTTCCCATGTTTAAAAGTCCCAACCTTCAACATGTGAATTCACTTGGAATCTCGCACACTGTTCCCTCACATATTAACGAGATGTCAATGTTTTATATTAAATTAGAAAAAAGACAATAAAAGAGTAAAAAAATAGAGAAACTTCAAAGACTCTTTAAACTTCCAAAGCTTTAAAATGGAAATAAATATATCATTTAACCAATCTTACAATTGTATAAGATAATGAAAAGTAAACAGTCAGTACCCTACTCGAGGATATGAAAATTGCAATTGTCTATTTGTTATCTTCTCATCTCCTTCCTTCAATAAGTCATTCAATTGCGCAAACCACAGACTATCTGAAGCCCTCATAATATTAGGGTGCTTCAACCAGGTCACTCACATATTACGGAACTATACCTATGTCACCATTTATATTAAATATGTTAACTATGCACACTCAGTTTTCGTACACAGGTATAAGTAGCCCAAATTGCTCGAGAATAGAAAATTTGCATACCTGTATTGGTGGATATGTAATTTGTGTCATGTTCTTGATATTCATTAGTGCATTCTTGGATTTTAATTTCTAATCTGATACTTCTTTTACTATTGCTGGTGTTTCTTGCAATTTAGTCGTGCTTCAAATTCCTTCGATATTTCAGCTTAAATTCCAACAATTGTTCCTCTTCCTTCATTTCTTTTTATTGTCTCAAATTACAACGAACCACAACAATCTCATGTTTTCGAAGTCCTAAATTATGGTGTGATTTCAAAACAAAACAAACATAGGAAGTCCAGATATACTTCTTTCACAACATATGCATCTCTACATACTTTGTTATGATCCTCTTTAAGTTTACCCATGATTATTCATTATCTGGTCAACTTTTAGACTTTGTACACCATTTATATTAAAGTTACTTGTAATATCCCAAACAAATGTTAAATGTATAAGAAATATCTCATCTTATCCAACAATTTTATGACATATATTTTTTAATACTTCGTTCAAAACAATTTGTCTTATAAATGCAGAGGTTTTTGTGTCCTTATGTATGGAAAGAATGGATGACTTTTCAATTGATGTTACTCGTGATACCGTGATATACACTTCACCATAGATGATTCCAGGTTTTCAAAGATGAAGTCTCTACAACAAAAATAACTTTTAGCGGCATTAAATATTGACATTAATAAAGAGTGCTAGAGTCTTTACCGGCATAAGTTAAATGTCATTCGAACCAATGTAGCTAAAGGCTTTAAGGATATAAAGGAAGAGTGATAATTTCCTCTAAAAATATATATTTACAGGCAATTCAGAATTAATTGTCGCTAATGATCATTTTTGATGTGGTGAGTCCACCCTTATGAATTGATTGTCTTTCTCTCTCAGAATTTTATGTAGACTCTCGAGAACATTGTTGGCACGAGTATGCACATAAGTAGCAGTAAAGACTTTGATTGAACCAGACTTATTACAAAACAATGCACACAATATAGAAAGTTGTAGAGCATAAAACTAAAACTTAGATGGTTCCCAAATATCCCGACAGAAGAGAGAACAGGTACCAGTTATATGACAGAACCTCTCTAACCTTGTATCATTTACGAACTTCATCCATATAGATCAATTTTCCCCTCCGGCAATCTATCCTACTTAGACTAGATGGAATTCATATCTCCTTCATCTTGTCAAGAAGGTATGCTAATTGACTTTGCCTCTTCTATTACTTTTACATTATGGAGAATTCCATTCTCATCACTATTGATCCACGTCCTAGCATAGTGCCTCTTTCTTAGCTAAATTGAAAAAGTATCAAGTTATAATGATCATGACAAAAATAATGAAGCGGGTAACTTTTTGTGAAGGATATCAGTGTAACAATCTAACCATCAATCATTGTTATTACCAGCCAGATACATTTCCTAGAATAAATCAAATACATGTGAATCTCTAAAAGTATTTTTTTGGTTGATTTTAATTTTTTTTGGTAGATAAAGTCAATGAAGGGAATTTTTTGGTAAGAAAAAGGGAAAAGAAATAACAGAATGGGGAGAATAATGAGGAGATTGGATTTTTCATAGGAATTGCAGTAGCGTTTGACAAAACTTCAAAGTGTTCACCCTCGTCTTCGATCCCCAAAAGCTACAAAAAAATTACATGAATGATCGCCACTAAAAGTTTGTACGAGAACCTCCATCACGAAAAAGATGCAGAGTACAACATGAGTACCAAAATTGAGCAAGAAGAGTAAACACAATATCAAAAGATAGAATCTAGACAAATAGAGGTCCTAGAATAAATAAAAGAAAGAACACGAGCATACCGAAAGTAAATCTAAACATAGATAAACTAAACCTAACTTAATCTTATTAGCGCAGAAGTACACTCGTGCGCAAGTTTCTATAGACACGTATTGAGCCCCCATAACGCGGACTAGATGACAGAATAGCTAAGCCTACTAAGAAAACAGTGTCATAAACCAAAAGTCGGTCTACTAGCCCAAGTAACCATCAAGCCCAATCAACTCCCTGCCCTGCTATCAAGATTAACAATCAATCATGGTCATCTAGCTAGAAAGATTAACAATCAATCAAGGCCGCTCAGCAAACCGGTCAACTCCCTACCCAGCTTTCAATAGTAACCTGGGGGCATGTGGACTCTAGATAGGATATCAGGTATCAAGGCCTCCCCACTAGCAAGTCAAGTCCTATGGATGTAAGATATCCAACTAGCAAGAGTGACTCGTGGGCGTGTGATATACCGTGGTTTCACGGTACTATTAATACTTTTTCCTTAAGTTTAGTGTGTCCAAAAGCCTTTTTGTGATAATTTTTATATAAGTTTCTCCTTATTTGCAGGAAATATGTCCAAAGATGAATGCAGAGGTTTTTGAGCGAAGAAATACAAAAGAGACCACCTACGGAGCTTGTGACGGTCCGTAGGTGGCAGCGTAGTGCATCTGCTGAAGAAAGAAAGGGAAGTCTGACCAAGTGTGGGTTACGAAAAATGTGACGGACCGTCGTATCCATGACGGTCCGTCCAGCAGGTTCGTCATGAAGATAAGAGAAGTATCCTAGAACCCATATTCCAAGAGTTCAAGTGTTTTGGAACGGAGACCCTCGACGGACCGTTGTGCTCGTAACGATCCATCATACCTTCCGTCGAGGGTAATAAAGAGAGAAGCAGAAGAAATTGCACAAGTATGGGACGACAGAATCCATGAAGGCCCGTCGTGACCACGAAGATCCGTCGCGATGTCCGTCGACCCAGCCGCGTTTTGACAAATTTCCAGCAAATAGAGTCCTTGTTTAATTAGGTTTTTATTTTCTTTAAATAGTTTGAAAAACCTCGTTTTTGAGGTTGGGCTCTGGATTATTTGGTTAGACCTTTGATTATCATTACACTTTTTGTGAGATTCTTGATTACTTTGAGATTCTTGTAAGTAATTGTTGGTGATTTTTGTTGATTAATCAAGCGAACTTTCGGATTTTACTCTTTCTCATTGAAGTAAGTACATGAATTCTTATATCATATATTTGAATATTGTGATTATGACTATGGGTAACTAAACTCCATAACTAGGATTGTGGGAACCATAGGCAAATAATGAGGTAAAACCCAACTAAAATAACAATTCGAGAATAGTGTCTTGCATGTACTAATAATTCTTTCGCTTAGAATTCTTTTTAACGGATGGCCAAAGTTAGAACTCTCCTTAATTCTACTTGCGGGACCAAGGAGGTAGATAATAGGAAAATAATTATCAACATAGATTTCGAGTATACTATCTTATAGTCTAGTATTGATTGGTACGAGGTAATAACTTAGTCAAATATCGAATACGATGCTTAATGTGAGGTAAACATAAGGGTTAGGATAGCAATTCACGTAGCCGGACCAAGGTGCGGAGTGACATTTTCAAGATGCCGGACCAAGGATTTAGAAATACATAACTTATCACTTTGCATGCAATATACTAGGAAAGAATTGTTATAGTTAGACTTATCAAGTTATGAACCTGTGGGGAACACGTAAACCCTAGTTACTTTGATTAATTTATTAAACTCTAACATTTTAAGCGTTTAGTTGTCTCCTTTTATTTTGCTAGTTATTTTCATATATTTAGAAATAGAAAACCCCCCTTTTATCATGTTTTCGTTCCAAGGAAGTAATTGATTACCAATAGTAGTAATGAATTGAAGTTAAGTCTAAACTATTTTTCTCGTGGGAACGATCCCAACCTCACTAGTTGGGTTATTTACTTGACACGACCGCTTTACTTCTTATTGTTTTTGATTTGTGCAGAACCAACCTCCTTGTATGCCAAATACACAGAGAGGAAGAGAATCCTTGTTTCCCTACGATCACGAATTAGATCTTACACTACGCAACATGAATCGAAACTTGGGAATCAATGATGATGATCCAAACCAGAACATCCCAGCACCGGTTGATGTTCATGGTCAGTTGTTACCCGATGCTCCGGGTGAACACCAACAGAGGGGACAAAATCCCGTTCCACGGCCCTAAGCATACTACAGAGGCTATGACAACATAGCAGACTCTGATGGGCCACTTATATTGCCTCCTTTACCACCAGTCCATACTTTTGTGGTAACTAGTAGCCTGATGCAAATGCTCATTGACCGAGGTTTGTTTTCAGGGATACCTTCTGAGGATCCACATGCACATATAGCTAAGGTAAGTGCAGTGTGTAAAAGTTGTGTAGGGAGGCCTGACTTGGAATTAGATGTAATAGGGCTTAGAGTGTTTCCTCTCTCCCTGACGGGAGAGACTGCTATATGGTTCACTGAGCTCCCTTACAACTCAATTTTCACTTGGGACCAACTAAGGGATGTCTTCTTAGCATGCTACTATCCGGTCTCCAAGAAACTAAACCACAAAGACAGAGTGAACAACTTTGTGGCACTACCAGGATATTCAGTTAGTAGTTCTTGGGATAGATTCACCTCGTTCTTCAGAAGTGTTCCAAATCACCGTATAGATGATGAGTCACTGAAGGAATACTTCTATCGGGGACAGGATGATAACAATAAAGCGGTGTTGGACACTTTAGCAGGTGGATCTTATGAGCAGTGTCCTTATGCTGAGATTACTGAAAAATTAGAGAAAATCTCGCCGAATAATAAAGCTTGGAGTACTAGGAAAACAGATACCGGGGGAAATACCTTCACAGTGCAATCCACTCACAACCCAGCCACTGATGAGATTCGTGAAGAAATGTCTCAGATTAGAACTGAACTTGGGTTGGTACTAAAACATGTCACTAAGGGTACAGAAAATATAAATGTAGTCAACTACTTGTCGAAACCACCATCTAATGATGAATGCTATTATGCGGAGGACTCCTATGCAGTAAATGAGCAGACGTGGGGTTTTTGACCGAGCGTCCAAGGCTCGAATCAGGATAGTTAGCGCCAAGGTCAAGGGAACCAAGGTCAGATATATGGTAACTATAACCTTGAGGGTCATTATGTTCGAGATGGAAACTACAACCGCGACAACAACTTCAACAGGGGTAACTACGATAACAAAAATGATAGGAATGTGCCCTGTGTCCCTCTTCAAAATCGTGAAGTTACTCCTAGGGATGGTGGAGATAGTATGGCGCGAGTTGAGGATCTGTTGCACAAAATGATGAGGAGGTTCAATGCTAGTGATGAGCACATTAAAGAGTTAAGGTGTGATTTAGCAAGTTTTGGGCAAAAAGTTGATACACATGCAATATCGATTAAGCAGATCAAGTTGAAAATGGTCCAATTATCTGCAACAGCGAACACACGGCAACTGGGCACTCTTCCTAGCAACATTGTCCAAAATCCAAAAAATGATGCGCACTGTATGACAATCACTACTCGGGGTGGTAAGCAAACCATTGACCCACATATGCCGTCTAATGAGGAAAATGTGAGAAAGGATGATGATAAGGTGGTAAAGGGTAGTGGTGAAGCAGAGGAAAGCAATGGAAAAGATGCAGAAGCCCGTATGAAGGTAATTCCCATGCCTAGGCCACCACCACCCTTTCCTCAGAGATTAGTGAAAAAGACTGAAGATGGTAAATATCGGCGTTTTATAACAATGTTGAAGCATTATTCTATCAATGTCCCTTTGGTATAAGCTCTAGAACAAATGCCCGGTTATGCCAAGTTTATGAAAAATCTGGTCACAAAGAAAAGATCGGTCACTTTCGAGGATGATGATAGACTGTAGCATTGTAGTGCTATTGCTACAAGATCCCTCGTACAAAAGAAAGAAGATCCGGGTGCGTTCACTATTCCTTGTACAGTATGGTCATTACATTTTGTGAAAGCATTATTTGATCTAAGGCCAATCATAAATCTCATGCCCCTCTCGATTTACAAGAAGCTGGGTTTGGGTGATCCAAAACCCACTGCGATGTGGCTACTAATGGCTGATCGGACAGTGAAAAGGCCTATAGGGATACTCCATTATGTGCTAGTAAAAGTGGAGTCATTCATATTTCCGGCTGATTTTGTTATTCTTGATTGTGAAGTCGATTTTGAAGTGCCTATTATTCTTGGGAGGACATTCCTTGCTACAGGTAGAGCCTTAGTTGATATGGAAAAGGGACAAATGAAATTTTGGTTGAACAATGAAGAAGCGACCTTCAACATTTGTAGGACCATGAGGCAGAGTGGTGAGCTCCAATATGTATCCGCCATATCCCCCATTCCTTCACCATTCCTCCTATTTCCCTCCCTTTTCAACTTCCAAAATCTCTCCCTCTTCAACCGATCATTGTTCGCCCAAAATTCTTCAAAGTCCTAAAAGTTATCATCTACTAGTCGGAGTTGCTGCTGTGGGTGTCTTCTTGAACACCAAGTACCTTTCCATCTTGTTTTTTTCTCCAATTCTCAGGTATGTGTCTCTAATTTCTTCTCATTTATCTTGCATTTTCGAATTTTCGTTTATCAATTAGTATTAGCCTAGTTCTTCCTGATATGTTCATTTCTTTTATATAAAATTCTATCTAACCTAGGTTAAAAATCTTCGAAATTATCGTGTTTACAACCCTAGAAATAGGTGCTTTAGCATTGCTAGTTTACTAGGTATCTGGGTTAGACAAATGTAGGTTCAAACACTACCAATTCAATTTGGGTCATAGGGGATAAATGGGGCACCCCCAGTTCTGTCACTGATTTACAGAACGAGACCCCGATGATGGACCGTCGTACCCACGACGGACCGTCGTAGGGTCCGTTCCAAAAGCCCTAACACCCCACTGCCCAATTTTATGCAAGTGTCCTCAAACGGACATATGCGACGGACCATCATCCACACAACGGTCCGTCCTGCACAACCGTTCTGGTTGTCAGAGACCCTATCCCTGAGGGTCTCTCACTTTTTTTAAGTTTCCTCCAACGGACACATGTGACGGACCGTCGTCTTTACGATGGTCCGTCCTGCACAACCGTTCTGGTTGTCAGAGACCCTGTTCCTAAGGGTCTCTCTATATTTTTCTAAGTGTCCTCAAACGGACAACTACGACGGACCTTCATACCCACGATGGTACGTCATGCATGACCGTAATGATGGTCAGAGACCACTCCCCTGAGGGTCTCCATATTTTTTTCAAGTGTCCTCTGACGGACACCTACGACGGATCGTCGTACCTGTGACGGTCCATCCTGCACATACCGTCATACTTGTCCGAGACTCTCCTTGAGGGTTCTCCATATGAACAAAGTCTAAGTAAGACACGACGGACCCCATGACGGTCCGTCATAGTCACGACGAGCCGTCACCTGGCCCGTCGTGCTTCACTGTTACTATAGAAATGTCATTTTATTTTAATTTTTTTTGTATTAATTTGTGTTGTTTGCTACTTCTAGTACTAATATTGATCCTTTACAGGTACTATCTACTATGGCACCTAAACAAGATCGAGTCTATGCACGCGGGTGATCAAAGTATGTCACCCCGTCTGCCCGCAGGGTCATTGGCTTTGATGATGAGCATGACCCCGAATACGTGCCCCCTGGAACTTCCACCCCTTCCTGTGCTGCACGTGCTGCCAGAGCCACACCCAAAAAGGTGGTGTCTGGCATAGTCACTGCCTCCCAGTCTGATGAGGAGCGCACACTGACCGAAACACCTTCTGGGTCAGCCACCAATGAATAAGGAGTGTCTGGATAATTAGGAGTTTCATGGTCGGAGGAGGCCTCCGGCTCTGCTGAGGTTCCCGCACCCGGCACTACTGCAGCGTCGGCCTCGTCTGATGAGGCTGACAGTTCAGAATCGACACCCGGTTCACCAGTTTATGCTCTCACCCCGGCTACTGACCAGCCCAACCAGTGGTGTGTCGACGGGCAATTTCAAATCTACTCCGATGCAAAGTTCCTGAACGACAAAGGAGTTATGACTTGAACACTCACATTGGAGCGGCGGGTCCTTAAAGGGAGTCTCCCGATGATGCCTGAGATCCACAATCTCTTCACCTGACATCGATTGGAGTGGACAGCACGTCCGTTGGGACGTTATAGTGAAGAGCTGGTCTGAGAGTTCTATGCATCATACGTAGCGACTCTTTGATCACAGATTGATAGGTGGGATGCCCCCACCAAACAGGCCCCACAGGAGCAGGTCCGAGTACGGGGCATTCAGGTCGATATCTCCCTACTTGCCATCCGCCGGTTTATATACGGCGAGGGTGTTGATGCTACTCGGACCCTTCTCACTTCTGAGTTTGACTACCGATGGCAGCTTGTTAAAGATGGCCAATTCCTGTGCGAGCCATCGCTGAGAGAGACCACCAACAGGTGGATGGCCCTGCACTTGTCAGTTGATGGAGAGGGTGCCCACTGGGTGACCGAGCCGAAGGGGGCCATCAAGAAGGCCAATATGACTTTCATGGTGATGTTTTTGTGGTTGATTGTCTGCCACTGCCTTTCCCCCACAACCACTGATAATATCGTTACATGGGATCGAGCAGTATTGATGGCGGCGATGATAGCCGGGTTCGAGGTGGATTTTCCGTGGCTTCTACATGCAGTCATGCATGAGAGGGCTTTTAAGGTCACAACTACTTATCCTTTCTCGTGCATGATATTTTCTCTCTACAGGTCCGCAGGTGTGACTATGTGGCACGTTGATCAGCTCAAGACCCCTCTGGGCACTGTTGATGTCGGCCTCATCAGAGATGAGGCCAATGAGTTGGATCCACGTAGAGGGCCCCGTCCAAAGATGCCCCCACTTGCTGACGATCTTGCTGATACGGTAGCCCAGGTTCGCACGGCTACGCAGGCGGCGTCCACTGACACTACCCTGGTCGAGTCTATCCCGGGTAGTAGAACTCCCTCGAGCTCCTCTCGCACAGCCCCTTTACCCGCTCTGGTCCCGCTTGCTAGGGTCCAAAAATTAGAGGCGCAAATGGCTACACTTCTGCATCATATCCAGCCGTGGATAGGTCTATTACCGAGGCAGAAGAGCGCTTGGAGCGGAAAATGGTTTAGCAAAACATAGCGGAAGATTGCTGAGGTTCACCAGCGCTTGTACGCTTTTTAGTTGTGGATGCTAGCCCGGCCAGCTCCTCCGGTGGATATGTCGACCCTTTAGGCTGCGGTCGACAGTCTTCGCGCAGATATTGACATGATCTTAGAGTCTAGGGTGCCTGAGTCTGAGGCCGCTTCTGTCGAGCCATCTGAAGACACAGTGTTGGCGGCCCTATTCTCCACCTCAGAGATTCCACCACCTCCCCCTCTAGAGCATGCCAAGAGGCGTAGGGGTCGAGCGGAAGATGAGGCGCGAGCATAGAAGAAAGAGCGGGGTGAGATGGAGGCTGCGAGGAGAGCCTCGCTTGCTGAGGAGGAGGCGCGCCAGATGAGAGCAAAAGAGTTAGAGGCTAGGGCATCCAGCTCCAGAACTGTGGAGATAGCGGGAGGCACTGCTGATAGTGTTTTTGTTGCTAAGGACACCACTGAGGGTGTCCAGATTACAGAGGTAGTGGGTTCAGGGGAACCGGACCCACCAACTTGCTGATCGTCGGCGCTTTGCGCCCCAGGTTTGCTTTACCTACCACCCCTATATTTAAATTTTTTTATGCATTGGGGACAATTTCATGTCTTTTTGTTGGGGGTGGGGTAAATGGAAAGTGAGTGCTAGGGTGAAGTCTGAGTAGCCTAATTCACTATCCTCTTTTTGGGTTTTCTTGCCTATGTTCTTTTTCCCCAAAAGACTGATTATTTTTTCTGTTGAACCGACATGTCTATATCTTGTGTACATAGTTTAATTCTGGGGCATGATGGCTAAAATGATATCCTGATAAAATAGAAAATGATGCATAAATAGGCATAGAAATTGATAAGTGTGTGGCTCTAAGCATGACATAGAGGTACACCACTGCATTACCCTAAGTCTAAAATTCGAACTAGGTGTCTGACAATCTGTTAGAGTGATGAGATGTCAAGTGAGTGTGAGGAGAATTTTAATAGTCCGCTATTTGTATTGAGCTAGAACTTGCTTGGTTAGTCCTGCTAAAAGTAAGTTGTAATAGACAATTAGGAAAGGATCATAATCCCTTATTCAATATAGCCCATTTTTAGCCTAAATAAAAGAAAACCAAATGAAACTTATCCTTTTTTGATACAAATGATCTGATCTTAAATTAGATTTTTCTTTTTCACCCCAACTGATCTTTTCTGGGAATAATGTGTTGGCCCTGGTCCTTCCTTAGACATGTGCACCTCAGCTTATGCCAAAAGCATAAGTTGAGGGTGGCTAATGCAGTAAACTACCTTCGTTATGGCCCTGACCCAACTTTGGTATTGTATACTTTGAATCATGGCAAAGCCATGAGTTGAGGGTGGCTATTTTGAGGAATGCTCTGGAAAGTGGGGTTGAAAGAAAAAAGAGAGAGAAAGAACAGAAGTAAAGTGACTCAAGAAGTAGTTGAAAGAAAAGTAAAGAAAAATAAAAATATACAAGAAATACAAGCAAGAAAAGAAGAGAGTCACTTACACAAATGAAGAAAGAAGAGAAAATAGCAAGGTGAAAGAATATGAGAAACTGGCCGAGATAAAATGATAGAAAATGGTGTGTTTAGCCGATATGTCAAGGAGGGCAAAAAGTCACTAAAGTATACCTAAATATACCCAACCTGACCCTGAGCCTATGTTACAAGCTAAGAAAGTCCTATCGTGATCCTAAGGGTTGTATAGCGAACTTAAGGCAGTGAAAATAATGGCAAGCTTATAGCAATTGGTATGAATGAGTGTGAATTTGTTCTGAGAGTGAGTGTTGAAAAGTAATCCTTATACTCAAACTGAAATCATTGTGTGAAAAATGAGGATTTTGTTTTTAAGTGAGGACACTAGTTGCATTACCGGAAATATTAGCACCTATTAAAGAGGATAGGTTTTAGTGCATGGTGAGTCTGTCATGGTCTGATTCCACATAGTTCAAGCCTAATAGTGATAGCATGCATAAGTATGATGAGATTAATCGGGATTGATATCCAAATGATTGCAAAGGATAAAACATGGATACTATTGTACAGAGATTGTGTATTGAGTCATAGTGCGTCGCTTGAGGACAAATAACGAATTTAAGTTGAGGGTGTTGATAAACCATGGTTTCACGGTATTATTAATACTTTTTCCTTAAGTTTAGTGTGTCCAAAAGACTTTTTTTGCTAATTTTTATACAAGTTTCTCCTTATTTGCAGGAAATCTTTCCAAAGATGAAGATGAATGCGGAGGTTTTTGAGCGAAGAAATGCAGAAGAGACAACCTACGGAGCTTGTGACGGTCCGTCATGCTTGTGACGGTTCGCAGGTGGCAGCGTAGTTCAGCTAGTGAAGGAAGAAGGGGAAGTCTGACCAAGTGTAGGGTTACGGAAAACGTGACGGACTGTCGTAGCCATGACGGTCCGTCCTTCAGGTTCGTCATGAAGATCAGAGAAGTAGCCCCAGTACCCATATTCCAAGAGTTCAAGTGTTTTGTAAAGGAGACCCTCGATGGACCGTTGTGCTCGTAATGATCCGTCATACCTGCCGTCGATGGTAATGAAGAGAGCAGCAGAAGAAATTGCACAAGTATGGGACGACAGAATCCATGACGGCCTTCGAGGGTAGTGAATAGAGTCGTTGTTTAATTAAGTTTTTATTTTCTATAAATAGTTCAAAAACCTCATTTCTGAGGTTGGACTCTGGATTATTTCGTTAGGACTTTGATTATCATTAGACTTTTTGTGATATTCTTGATTACTTTGAGATTCTTGTAAGTAATTGTTGCTGACTTTTGTTGATTAATCAAGCGAACTTTCGGATTTTACTCTTTCTCATTGAAGTAAGTACATGAATTCTTATATCATATATTTAAATATTGTGATTATGACTATGAGTAACTAAACTTCATAACTAGGGTTGTGGGAACCATAGGCAAATAATGAGGTAAAACCTAACTAAAATAACAATTCTAGAATAGTGTCTTGCATGTATTAATAATTTTTTCGCTTAGAAGTCTTTTTAACAGATGGCCAACGTTAGAACTCGTCTTAATGCTACTTGCCGGACCAAGGAGGTAGATAATAGTAAAGAATTATCAACATAGATTTAGAGTATACTATCTAATAGGCTAGTATTGATTAGTACAAGGTAATAACTTAGTCAAATATCGCATACGATTCTTAATATGAGGTATAGATAAGGGTAAGGATAGCAACACACGTAGCCGGACCAAGGTGCGGAGTGACATTTTCTAGATGCCGGACAAAAGATTTAAAAATACATAACTTATCACTTTGCATACAAGATACTAGGAAAGAATTGTTATAGTTAGACTTATCAAGTTATGAACCTGTGGGGAACACATCAACCCTAGTTACTTTGATTGATTGATTAAACTCCAATATTTGAAGCTGTTAGTTGTCTCCTTTTATTTTTCTAGTTATTTTCATTTACTTAGAAATAGAAAACCCCCCTTTTATCATGTTTGCTTCCAAGGAACTAATTGACTGAACAATAGTAGTAATAGATTGAAATTAATTCTAAACTATTTTCCTCGTGGAAAAGATCCCAACCTCACTAGTTGGGTTATTTACTTGACACGACCGCTTTACTTCTTATTTGAGAAGTAAGTTTGAGCGTATTAGCGTGCCGACTCTAAAGAGGATCTCAAGAAGTCTTATAGCCATAGTGGATCGATATTCACTCAGAAGTGATAACAAAAGGCTCAAAGCCAAAATTACTCTAATCTCGAGAAACCATAAATCCTACAGTAATTCATCAAAGCTATAAAATAGGGGGAGGAGATATAATTAGAGACTAAGGATGATATTGTAACACCTAAATCTTCTAGTACAATCTACAAGGTCCTAGTCCGTCTAAAATAATGTTAGAGACATAATAAAGCTACAAGGTTTTTTATTCTAAGAAAACACTAGTATATTCTAGACTAAGTCCGAATATGCTTTAGAAAATGAGTAAAAACAGAAGTAGTTCACAACGACATGCAAAACACACCTATATCCCCAACAAGCTTGTATCTACCCTCTACATAACTATTGATCGACCCTAAATGATATTCCTAAGAAGTAAAAAAAGGAATAACTAGGTACCGCACCCAATTAATTCTAATCAACATGAACTTACGTAATTGAGCTCATTTTATAAAGAACTAAAGTTGTAGCCTACTTGTAGGCTGACCGCGCACGCTTAAAATCATAAGACTGGAGCTTTTCCTTTCCAAACATCCTTTGACAACTTCCACACGATAAAAAATAGTCACAATGTTAGAACGGTCATTTGGAGACCAAAAAAACATAACAAGAGATGAACAAATTTCAGATTCAAATGGGATTTGTGCCGCTCTATGATTTCAAGAATTGACTCCATCAGGAGGTCCTAAGCTATTTCCTTAACTTGTTTTATATAATTTAACACAATCAGAGGACCAAAAATAGAAAAACAGAGAGCATACAAAGAGTTCACAATTTAGGTACCAAAAAGAGGAGGCCAGAGCTCCGAGCTGAAATTCACCTCAAATGGATGTTTAATAACACAATTCTATCACTCTACCATTTATCCACAACGTCTAAAATCATCCTGGACTTTGAATCACCACAATCCAAATTAAAACGAGGGAGAAATTGCCATTTGAAATAAGAACTGAAGCAAATTCGATTGATGTATCATTTAAAGAGGCTTTTGATGTTTCTTTTGGGATTAAGATCATCCTTATTTTGAGTCATACATTGTATTGTTGCATGAGCTTGTCTTTTAGTGTGTGCATTGTCTGGTTTGTGTATAGTTGTAGTTGGTTATTGATATTATTTGCCCATCCTCTATTATTCTCTTGTCATGCCTTAATTTCCCTTGTCTTGCTAGTTTCATCGTTCTCCTTATATGTATATTTGACCTTTCTGAGATCCGTAGTCCTATGAAGAATACTAGGTAATATGTGTTTGTACTCATACGACCTTCTAAATCCTTTTTTCTGATGTAACTCCCAGTTTGAGTCCCCCTTATGAGCATTTCGATCTCCAGTGTTGTCACAAACTTGGATTTTGGTGAGCTCCTGGTGTTCAGAGACTTTTTGTTTTCCTTATTTTGTATTGGTTTTCATGTTAAATTTTAGATTATCCTATCGGTTATCTCTCTCTCTCTCTCTATATATATATATATATATATATATATATATATATATATATATATATATACATATATATATATATATACATATATATATATATATATATATATATTATATAGATAGATAGATAGATATATATATATATATATATGACTTTTTGTTTGTAGTATCTCCTATGTAGGTGATAATTCTCATCTATACTTCTCTTGATTCAAAGTGTATGTAGTCGGTAACAAGTATAAACTCTATGATGAGTTGGGTTTGATCCCACAGATATATATATATATATATATATATATATATATATATATATATGAATTTTTGTTTGTAGTATCTCCTATGTAGTTGATAATTCTCAACTATACTTCTCTTGATTCAAAGTGTATGTAGTCGCTAACAAGTATAAACTCTATGATGAGTTGGATTTTATCCCACAGGGAGTGATACAGTAAGGAATTCAATTACGAAGTAAAGACGTGTTCAAATATTTTGTAAAAGTAAAAGGGTACGCAACATAAATAAATCACGAAGTTAAAAAAATCAATGTCGGGGGGATTTTAGTAAGAAAATGTTAACCATATCAATTAACTCGGGGTTTGAATGATTAGAGAGAGGACCTTAGGAATGTGATCAATTGAATACTAATTTCTCTTAATGGGTAATTATTAATTTCATTTAAGATTGAATCTCAATGGGTAGGATAGGTTTTAAATAAAATAGATATTCTCGATTAATTATCATGTTTTGAGTGAGTTCTCTCTTGCCTGAACAAGCTTAATAATTTAAAACAACGTAATTCTTTAATTCACCCACTTTCTCAAGCTAGGTTGGAAAAATACAAATCAGTTCAACTATGAATCATTCATTTTACTCTATACCTCTTTTTAAAGCAAGCGAAGCAAGCGTAGAGAGTTACTCTAAAACAAAATTTTCTACTTCAGTTCATCAATTAAAACATGAAAAAACAATTGAACCCATTTCAAAACAATATTAAATTCAACAATTAACAATACACACAAGCTTAATTTATGTGTTTGATTACATGATCTCACCCTAAGGGAAGGGGTTTTAGCCAAACATAGAAAAAAGTAAGATATTATTACCAAAAACTTATCCATCAAAGATTGTTAACTGCAATACCTAATGCTTAAAGCTAGAATCCTTAATCCTCAAATGTGAGATACAAATCTTCTTCAAGAATGTTCAACAATGTGGAAACATATAAAAGGTCTCCAAACGAAGAATACACTCCATGGGAACTCTTTTTATCTTTTGAAATAATAGATATGTACGTTCCCAAAATCTCAACACGGAGTCAACTCGACAAAATTAGTCTGGATCATCGATCGACTCGTTGATCCTCCTAGTTGCACTTCTTCTCGCCTTTTGCATTAACTCTTGCATCAAATTGTTCTAGAAGTTTAGGCAAGTTGGTTCATGATCAGTGATCCATTCGATGCATCATTGAACTATCATTTTTTCGGTAAGTTTGTTGGGTACATGAACTATTTTGTTGGAATATTTGGCGGGATAGAGGCTCACTCAACGAGTCACCGAGTGACTTTTGTGAGATCCAACTTTTCTTTTCTTCAGCTTTTCAACCTAGTTCAATCCTTTTCACATTTTAATGTCCTTGATTTATTCTTGAACCTTCATTGTTTCATATTAATACATTAACATTAGTTATGAGCACAAAATAGGCATTGAGGACATTATTACATTAAATAATAAGCCCTAAATGAGTCAAAATTCGTGACTCATGAACATCCCAACTTAAAATTTTTCTCGTCCTAAAGTAAAACACAAGATCAATCATACCAAAGGGATTCAAATAGTGCTTCTTGAGACTTAACATGAATTCACAATATGCTGAATCCACACATGCAATGCTAAATTGTTCACTAAAAGTTTCAAACTATGACTACACATCATCAGATGGAGTTCAAGCTCACGATGCTCACTTCCAATGCAAATTGCATGCTCAACATGAGTATTTGAATGCCCTCACACAAACAATGATTCTATACTCTCACAAATCCAATCAAGGATTATAATTAATGAATTGAAATAAACTTTCATACTCTCAATTCGAAAAACATGCATGATTTTACCTATATACTTGCTTGTATTTTCTGCCTAATAGATTACTCGGCTCATGCAAGATCACAAATGTGTTTCAAGTGCTGTAATTGTCATGACTCAGTGTGTACCCCCTAGATTTAACAAGGAACACTAAATCCCAAAGATACCATGTAATCCACTTAGAATATCATAACATAAAGCATTAGCAATTAAGAGTAAAAATTCATTTTCAAGTCCAAAATTTTCATAAAAGAATGTGGAAGTCTAGAGTTGTCTCAGTATAGTCATTTATTACAATACTTGAATCAAATAGGGTCACAGCCCATATAACATAGTCAGAAAAGGATATAGAAAAAATTAACTACAAAGATGACATCCGTCCTCAAATCATGAGGACTCACCAACAAGCCAGGAGATTAAGAAAATCCAATCTTTATCCACAATGATGTCCACCTTGAGAACCTGACCCTGCACTTGAGAAAAATGTAGGAAAAGCATGGGTTAGTAGAAAAATGCACCAAGTATGATACCCATTCATAAAACCCATGAAAACATGCTAAAGGGACATTTTAGTTGAATGCATACAATTTTCTAAGTTAAAACATCATTTTGAAGATAATGGGAAAGCATAAGTCATAAACATATCCATTACAATAATCATTATATCATAAGAGGAACATATCATAAATGCATTCAAAGCATACTTGCCCAATGCATGAATAATATCACATAATATCAGCCATACTAAGTAAAGCTTAATGAGTAACAATAGTTCATAATTCATATTCTTGTTCACACTATCTTCATAAGGGGGAATAAGCTTTAACCTACATAGACCATGTGAACTTTCCATGGAATATGATGTCTACCTCACAAAGCAAATGGGTTTCTCTAATTTCTTAGGGTAGAACCACACTCTTAGCTTTGGTGGATAAACTAGCTAAATACCTATGTGGGCACATAGTCTATTGGATAAGGATTTTTCTACTAGAAACACAGACTCGACTAAGGTAGAAGGTTTCCATCTCATGAGATACATACTTTGGGAACCCATACTCAACTAAGGTAGAAGGAAGCTATTCGGAAAGTCAGACTCAACTAATGTATAAAATCTTTCTTTGGGAAGTCGGACTCCACTATCATAAACGCCTCCATCTCATATTGTTATATACTCGGTGCTAAACATTAACTCCCACAGACTACATATTAAGTCTTTACCTAAGTTCATTTTCATGGAAGAATTTCTTGACACTCAATCCAATATAATTCATACTATAGCTCATAGATTTAATACTTGAGAATAGCCTTTCAACCATAGAATCATCATACTGTGACAAATCCTATCACATCATATCATATTCATACATAGGTGTGCATATGAGGATAACCTCTAAACATCACAAAAACTAGATCATAATCATAACCACTTTACTCTCAAACTGGTCTTTAAGCATATACATGAATCTCATAATCACACATATTTCTCATCATTTTCCCTTCAAGGATCAAAGATCATATTCCATCAATATATATAGAATTACTATATTAGACATGGATAATAACATAATTCAAATGGCTTAATTACTACAAGCATAATCTAATGACATTTTTCTTTCATCAATTAAAACGTATCACAAGATAATAAATTGGGAATATGGGAATTTCATGGATTTTTTTGGATTTGAACATAAAAACAGAATATATAATCAATTAATTCATAATATAAAGTAATTCAAACATTAGGATTGTTTTAAAAGGAATCCATGACTATGAGTTAAACCCAACCTTTTGCGGAATTTATATATTTGAAATTGGGGTTTTGAACGGGCTTTGTGAATAAAGTATATCTATAATGATGAGCTATCATACTTCAGAAATTAAATCCAATGAATTTGAGTAGAAAACCATGATCCTTGAAACCTAGATCAAACTCTCTTCTTCATCCTCCTTGAAGTTCTAGGTACAGAATATTTGGGGAAAATAGGGTTTTGATTTGGGATTTTAGAATAATGAGGAAGATGACTTAATTTGGGGGGTCTAAAATCATTATAGAGTAATTATAATTTAAATTAAAACGATGTTACTTAATATTACCTAAAACTGGAAAACCCCAAAGTGCCCCTAAACTTAACTATAAAAAAAAAACAGTTCCAAGCCTCACCCACGACCCACCACTGATAAAACGATGTTGGACCCACGACTTATGTTGGTGAACCATGGTTTGGGTTAAGAGACCTGGTTTTGGGGCCTCCATCTATGACCCTTCACCCATGGGCGTGGACAGACCTACGAGGCACAGCTACACTCGTGGGTCACTATTAGGCCATTTCCTAGGGTCTTCCTCAAGGACCCATGGTTGATCCTTGGGGGTCGTACCTTGACGTACTAACATGAAACCCTATGTCTAAGTATGGGGAGTTACATTTTTTACTATAACACTCATGTTAAGATCTAATTTATCCTACTAGTTTTCGGGGTGCTACAATAATAGGGTTGAGGGTACATATATGATTATTTCTGCTTAGTTACTTCAACCTTCATAAAGCATGACTCAAATTTCACTTCTTTACCTTTTATTTCACTCTTTTCATCTTCAAAAATCATTTGTGGCCTATTTATAACACATAAGAATTTTCTTTTTGTTAAAGCTCATCGGACACCCCTTTTATTTCCACAACATTGCACGATGGATACAAATTTATCATTTCTTTTCTCTTGTGTTTTCACATTTCTCTCTTTTTTATATGGAGGGGTTCAATTGTACTTTCCATGCATGACTTCAAGAATAAATTTTCACAAAATTCTTGCGTGATTTCTTTCTTCATTCTTACCACACTAACGGAGCAAGTTCTAGGTATCATCACACACATATTTCAAGTAAAATTCACAACACAAAGCCTTTCACATAATTATCGTTCATGACTCTACAAGTTAACCTCACGTGCGATGGTCATTACAAGACAAACTTCGACAATATTACTAGTCACAATGAGATAATAAGATTTCACACATGATTTATTCAACTCAAATTGCCTCGTTGGACATGTGCAAACATATTGTTCATTAAGATCAATCAAGAGAGAGACTAATTATTTAAAGTCATCATTTACTATTAAAAAATTCATGGATGAGTTCGAACAAAAACAATAAAAACAACAAAATATCCACCATAAAAAAAATATAAAACCAAGAGGATAGGTATCAACGTAGCTTCACCCCTCAAAAGTATCTAAACAGTGTCCTTAATATGAAATAAAAACGGAATGTATCAGAAGAAATTGAGGCAATGTAAAAATCCCCATGTCATGCTAGGCCTATGTTGAACTTTGGGTAGCTAGGTGGACTGAATACGGGATGCAATGCCTATATTGAATGCAGCTCCGGAGGTCTAAATAACTTACTCCGCTATTAGCTAAGACCCATTAGAGTCAATCATGGACGTGTCACGTAGTGAGGCCTCCGTGGACACCCACACCAAGTCACCCTTCGAATCTTATAGACCCTCGAAAACTGCCTCATCATGAGACTTTATACCTCACGATCTGTCTCTGATATGTTGGACTTTGCATCATCATAAGTTGCAACAGCTTCTTCGCTCACTATAGCCAAAGCGGTCTCAAAAAAATGGCATATCAAAACTGGGTTCTTTGGGAACATATACATTGCCCCACAACATCTATATGTCATTGGATTTTAGCTCAACCATATCTCGATGCAAACCGGTAATATAAATTTTTAAGGCTATCAAATTTGTAAATCCATGGTCTGCGTCTCAAATTCATCAACCCGAGTGGTAAGGACATCTAATACATCTCGTGGGTCATTATACTTTCCTGTTGTACTCTCAAATCCTCCTGAATAAGATCCAATGTCGCATGTATCACTTGATTAATCATAGATATCTGAGTGGCCTCAACCCTCAAGGCCTTCACATCGGCCGAATAGACCAGGTTTCCCATTTTGTACAGCATGGCCTTGGTCAAGGGGTGATGGGAAGCAGATATAGTAGAAAGAGCGATAGAAGGTAAACAGGAATATATACCTAAGGGCTCGTCAACTTGAGTGAGTTGAGTAGTGTCGGCCTCTATGGCATCTACATGCACAACTAAGGATGTGTCTACTTGTACTTTCTTCTTCTTCTCGGCCTCATCTTTTGTATATTCTGCTTCAATCATGTCGCACGTCATTTGTTTGCAAAATAGGTTTTGACCACGACCTAACAACTCTTTTTGGATTTTGAAATGGAAGAGTCGTCACCTAATGAATTAGGTGCGTTAAGGAACCTATATAACCTAACTAAGTCTAACTAAGGTCAACGAATCAGAGATCAGGGTAAGGGTTCAAGTTAGGCATCCCTCGAGGTCCACAATGTTGGTCCCGACCGTATCCCATTCAATTTATGTGGGATTGCAAGTATCAAATAAGGTTACTTCATTATTTAGTTAGTTTATTAAATAAACATGTTTTCTAGGTGATAACATAATATAAAACAATAAAGATCAATTTATTTAATTTAACATGCAAGAGTATGTGATAATGTCAAAAATGATTAAATGATTATCTCACATTATTATTTTAATTATAAGCATGCGAGACTAGGTGATAATAAAATTAAACAATTAAAAATAACTATATTATTTCAATTAATTAATTAGGCATTCAAGACTAGATGATAAAAATAATAAACACAACAAATACTAATTAATCATAATAAAAAGATTATCCTGGAGATGGATAATACACAAATAAATAAGCAAACAATTTGAATATTTTACTTAAGCTACCGCAAATAAATATAGTTTAAAAACAAATAAAGGGATAAAATGGAATGGAGACTATAAGAGACTTTTTGGATCAGCACTCGACTTTTTTTTTTAACTTTCTGATAGGCTTCCGTATAGGGACAGACAAAACCAATTTTGTCATTTAGACGGAGTCGATGTCATCATATATATAGGGTCAGCTACTCCTACCCCAACACCGCATGCATAGCGTACCTAAAAGGTTTCTAATCGTTCCAGCTTAATGTCCAAGAGGCATTGGACTATTATTAGGGTGGTTTAAGAGAAAATAAACTATAAGGCCCTCCTAGACACCAATAAAAAAATTGGACAACATTTAGTACATAAAGTCTCAAGTTCGCCTCTTTATTTGGTTATCAACATGCTAGAAAATGCACTTAATTGTGAAAGATCTCATGGGAAGGTGTGTGTATACATAACATTATGACAACTTATTCATTAATTAAAAGGGACACAGAGTGTGACAGATGTAGATGGTAGTTATTAGAAGGATTTAAGGTTGCAGAAAAATTATTACAGAAAGCCAAGTTTTGTTAACAAAATTTTTTAAAAGGGGCAGAAAAATAATTTATTAATAGAAAGTTTTATGTTTAATTTAATCATAGACATCGGGGGGGTAGAGATTAGTATTTATGTTTTTTTAATATCTGTAATTTAACATGATAATCTTGAACAAACTTATACAAATTTGTAATGTTTAATTTATAATAAGAGGATCTTAATATGGATAATATTGTGATCTTTTTATATCTACAGTGTAGCTACCTAAGCACATCGATGGATTACTGAAAGACTTCGTTGACTTGCAGATGGTTCTTGGTGACCTTTGGATCATCTAATTGAAAGAATCATTTAATATGAAGTAATCTTAACCTAGGCGTATATAATTTGTACATGACCTCATTCACTTATCTATCATATCTGACTCTTATGCATATTATTAAGTTAAGAACTTGAATGCTTTTCTTTACGGAACTCAATGGTCTCCTTATCCAAGGACAGGGAGCGTTAAGTCATTATTGTTGTTTATTGTTTATTGCCTAACTTTTCTTTCCGCAGATCTCACTATGTCTTTCTTTAGTGCTTTCTCTTCATCGTCTAAGCCCTCTGTTACGGCTACTACTTCATCATTTTCCCCAGGATCTACTCTCAAGGAGGAGATTAGTTTCTCCGATTTGCACCAATACATTGATGACTAGATGATTCCAAAGCATCCCCAGTCCACAATTTATAAGTCTTCTAGATGACGTTTAACTAGTAACTACCGTATTTCAACTATTGAACAAACTATCCCTCTAGAATCTGACCATGTGGATATAGAGATTCTAAATCCTAAAGCTCTTAAAAAATATAGCCGAAAATATAATTATCTCCATTTTGGGCTTGTCAAAATCGATGCTAAATTCTATCTAGGGAAGGTCTAGGTACCTCTCTTCATCTCTGTCTAAGAGACTCACGGCTAGACTTTAATGATTCTCTTTTAGGAATGGTTGAAACTAGTCTTTGCAGTGGTCCAATCTACATTGATTGTTTCCCCAATTTTACTGTTTCTCTTAAGGATTTAAAATTTTGGATTCCTTAACACTTATGTTAATACATCCAATTACAAAACAAAAACCGAATCCCTCCCAGTAGAAATTATTTATAGAATCCAATACAAGGCTATGAGTTCAACCTTCAACACCAGAGCTATGAGAAGTAGCTATAAAGGAGAATCGGTCCTTTTTAAAACTGATCTACAACTATGTCATCTATCGGTACCCAAGCCCATTTCTTGGAATCAAGTCTCGTTACCTCAAAATTGGTTGTTGAAAGACGCCACTTCGGTAGAAAAACCTAAAAATACTACGGTTTCTCAGATCCAACAATTTTCAAGTGGTATCGTCTCTATCTCCTTCCAAAGATCTCTTAGTCAAAGAGTATCCATGTCATCTATTCCTCCAGAAGTAGAAATTGTGAGGCACTTTGTGTCCTTATTCCCTACTAGAGTTGAGGCCGTTAACTTTTTTTCTAGGATCCCACAAGCCAAAACTTTTTGGAAACACGTCCTCCGATAGAGGTTCACGATGACCAACCTCAATCACCTCCTTACTCCCCCCTAGGTTGAGAATTGGATCTTTTGACGCAAGATTTTCAAATTGACAAAGAAAGTCTTAAAAAAGAATATTATTCATCTAGAAATGTTTTAAATAAAAGATGTTTTTTTAACAATTTCCAAACAAAAGAAAAACAACATCTTCAAGACAAGTATAAGTCTTTACACACTATTCGAAAACAAATTAATTTCTTTGAATGGTTTGAAACTTACGATGATTATAAAAAAATAGATTTTCCTTTTTCAAAGTCAATGAATGTATCAAAATTATGGAAAACTCTAAATGGGGGAGATATCACTTCTGAACTTCAATCCATCACAGATTTTTACAATGTCTTTTGGAAATACCTCTATCATTGCAACTTCTTTTAAAAGGAAACCATATACTGAAACAATTAACCAAAGGGATACTAAAAATATTTCGTAACAAAATAACTACAAAAATAAATATTTACATGTTCTGGGAGAACTTTTACTGTCAAAACAACACTCCACACCTATGGCTCCCTCAAAGTCAGGAGAATCCTCTACCTCTTCCTCTTCCATTCCTTTGTTCAAACCCTATGAGAATCCTAGAACTTTTGCCACAGAACTACACATCCATAAAGCCAAAGACATTCCCCAACTTTCTGACGTTCAACGTCGAATTCAAGAGATTGAGAAATCCATAAACTCTGTAGCTCTGGACACCCCTTATAAAGATGTGCCTTCTAGGTCTATAACATTCCTTAAAGAAGATTTTCCATATCAACAGTCGGACAGCCCGCCGGAGGAATACATCCTTCTAGAAGTGGCTCCTGTTAGATCTGAACACTCTAATTGGCGAAAGCCACAAAAACTTTACTATTCTAGAGCTATCCATCCAGACATTGCTTTAAAAAGAAAAATCTAATGTTATGCATAAAAAATATAATGCCAACAATATCTATGAACGGAACATAGATACTTTTTCTGAATACAACATTCCCTCTATATTACAACAGATGAAAATGGCTGCCACTGCTTATAGAACCTCACATAATTTTACAGATCAACTCACTACCCATGTCCTTTTAGCGGGATTCACAGGCCATCTCAAAGGGTGGTTGGATACACATCTTACTGAAGAAGATAAACAAAATATCTTCCAAAGTGTCCGTCTTGACCCTCTAAGAAACACAATTCTTAATGATGGCCATACCATTTCATATTCGACATACTCTGATCTATAACATAATCAAAACCTTCATAGGAAGTCCGGGTATTTTTAGAGAAAGGTCCTCGGAGATACTTAAGAATCTTAAATATCAGACTCTATCTCACTTTAGAGAATATATAGATTCTTTTCTCTCAAGAATCTATGAGAAAGTAGATGGTAACCTCCCATGCTGGAAAGAAAATTTTCTGGATGGTTTGCCTAAGTCTCGTAGGGACCTAGACAGAGAATAACTCCAAAACCTACACCCTAGTGATGTTATTCCTTATGAATAAATTATTTATGGCCAACTGACCAGCTTGATACAACAAGTTCCTCTCAATATTTGTCGTCTTGACAAAATTTTAAGAAAATAGCTAAAGATAGGGCCCAAACCAGCCGAGATATAGGAAGTGTCTGCGACCAGTTTGGTCTTCCACCATGTAGGAAGAAATCTCTTCAAAAATCAACCCCAAGAAAAAAAGAATGTCCTTCCAAGACTCCAAAATAATTCATAAAATCCAGAAAACCCCCTCCAAGGATTCGAAAATCAACCAAAAAACTACCTCTCTGACACCCAATAGTGGCAACTGCTATATGTGCAATAAATCGGGCCATATTTCCAAATACTGCAAACTATCCAAAAGGGTTAAGAATCTTAACCTTGATGAGTCTATCCTTAATGAAATTCGAAACCTCTTATTAGAAGATAGTGAAAAGTCTTATTATGCAGAAAATGAACTTGAAAAATGTTTCAACCAAATTGAAAATGACGACTTAGATTCCTCTGAGTCTGAACAAGACCATACCAGCCAAGATTAGGTAAATGTTCTCACTAAAGAACATGATCTTCTCCTTGAACTCATTAGCAATCTAAATGATTCGGACCAGAAAAAACACTATCTAGATAAATTCAAAACGACTTTGGATAAACCTTCAACTTCTTCTTCCCATGTATTTTCTCACCCCCCCCCCCCCGCCCCCGAAGTGGCAAACACTTATAATCTTACAGATATCCTGAAAAAATTTCCCTCCAAAAAATCAAAAGATATAACCATACAGGATCTTCAATATGAAATAGCTTTCCTTAAGTAAGAGATTAGAGAAATCAAGGCCAGGCAAGAATTAGACCGCCTGGTCCTCCAACAAATCTCATCTTCACCAAGTATCCCCAAAATGATCCAATAGACAATGGTGAAGAACAAAGTGAGTTTCTTAATTTTTCTCTCCAGGATCTCTATTGGTAGATGGCGTATGAGAATGACCCTTGTAGTTAAAAAATCCTTTTTCCTTGATATCATTGCTCTATTTGACATAGGCACTGATCTCAATTGCATCCAAGAAGGACTCATCCCTACCAAGTTCTTTGAAAAAAACTAAAAAAGCCCTTAGAGCTGCCAATGCTAATAACTAGGAATTAATTATAAGCTCTCTGATGTTGAGATTAGGAATTAAGTAGGAGACTCTATTCTCTCAAATACTACTTCATTTGTGCTAGTAAAAGATATTACAAACCTGGTGATACTTTGTACTCCTTTTATAGAATTACTTATACCATTCAGGGGGAGCAACCAGGGAATTGAACTTGAAAGTATCAATGTTTCCATTCTTTTTTTTAATCCACCTATTAAGAAAGTCCTTTCCACTTTGAAACATAATGAGTCCCAAATAAAATTTCTCAAAGAAGAAGTAGCTTTCCAAAGACTGCAACAACAACTGAAAGAGCCTTCCCTTTAATCCAAAATCAAAACCTTAGAAACAAAAATACAAAAAATAGCTTTGTGCGGATCTACCCACAACCTTTTGGAATAGAAAAAACATATAGAAAGGCTCCCTTATGAGCCAAGCTTTGATGAAAAACCTATCCGTACAAAAAGCTCGCCCTATCAAAATGAATCATGAACTCATGATCCACTACCAAAATGAAATCAACGCCTTTCTTGAAAAGCAGATCATTTCTCCAAGAAAATCTCCTTGGAGTTGTGTTGCCTTCTATGTTAACAAAAGTTGTGAGATTGAACGAGGAGTACCATGACTCGTCATCATCTATAAACCTTTAGACTCTGCTCTTTGTGGGATTAGATATGCTATTCCAAACAAGAAATATCTCCTCCATCGTCTATATATTGCCACGATTTTCTCAAAATTTGACCTCAAATCAGGCTTTTGGCAAATTCAAATTGATCCAAAAGACTGTCAATAGCTGTTAAGGTACCTTTTGGAAAGTATGAGTGGAATGTTATGCCATTTGGACTTAACAATGAATGTATCTTCAATCCTTTCTCAAAATTTATCATAGACTACATTGATGATGTACTAGTATTCTCTACTAGCGTCGACCAACACTTCAAGCATCTGAGACTTTTCTTCAATATTATTCAAGACAATGGCTTAGTTTTTTTCAAAACTAAAGTATAGTCTTTTTCAAATTAATATAAGGTTCCTTGGGCTTAATATTCAACAAGACACTATTGTCACTATCAAACGGTCCATACAATTTGGAGATAAATTTCCTAATCAAATTCTTGATAAAACCCCATTTTAATGATTTTTGGGGTATTTCAATCATATAGCAGACATTATCCCAGGTCTCAGCAATTTATTGAAGCCTCTCCATGATAGACTAAAGAAACATCCTCCCTCATGGACCAACATCCACACAAATATTGTTAAGGAGATAAAACTGAAAGCGAAGAATCTTCCATTCTTATCACTTCTTGACCCCTCTGCTTTCAAAATAGTTGAGACAGATGCTTCTGACATAGGTTATGGTGGGATCTTACAGCAAAAACAAAATGAAAAGGAGCATATCATTGCATTTGCATCTAATCATTGGAATAAGTCCCAACAAAATTATCCTACTATTAAAAAGGAAATTATGGCAATTGTTTTATTCATCTCAAAATTTCAATCAGATTTACTAAATCAAAAAATTTCACTATGCATTGATTTTATAGCAGCAAAATCAGCTTTGCAAGAAGATGTCCAAAACCTTGCTTCTAAGCATATATTTGCTGGATGGAAAACTATTTTATTTATTTTTTTATTTTGATATAGAATGTATCAAAGGGATGTCAAACTCTATCCCAGACTTTCTTACTCGAGAATTCTTGCAGGGTCGGTAATTATAGGTAGAAAAAAGAAAATGAAACTGTAGGAACTAAGCACACAGGATGAAATTTAAGCAACGGCTGAACATCAACCTTCGAAGATGCCTTTACTTTTGGTTTCTCAACAACAAAAAAATTCAGTTGCTAAAAAGCAATCAACTACCACATCCAGGTCAAACCAAACAAGATATCAAACTTCAGCAGATTACGCCATGAGAGGTATTCAGCCATCTTTCCTCCTAGAAAATGTAAATCCTTTTCCAATTTCTGGTCTAAGAAAATGGGCTGATCTAGTAGAAGAGGAAGAAGAACAAGAACAACTGGCCCAATCAAAGTCTACCTCATGAACAGAGGAAGACTTCAAGAACTGGCGACAATTCATGGGTTTTAAAGAAGCCACAGTTATGAGCAGTTCCAATAGGAAGGATTTGATTAATCAATACCTTTTTTTCAAAAAAAAAAGTGTAACCAAGTGGCGGCAGAAAGCCACGCTTCGACATCTTCCTCACACTCGGTGGCTGCCATCAGCACCACTAAAGAACCGGTAGAGGTGGAGAGCCCCATCAATATTTTATTTTATTCCTCACAAAATACAAATACAAACACGGTATGCCCAGTACTAAACAAATTAATTTCCTCACCCACACCTAAAAATGTTTCTTCAAGTGGAGAATCCTCCTATGATGACCCAACCTACTTCAAAAATGATTGTGTCTACCCTCTGATACAAATCGAACAAGAATTTTAGGATTCAAACTCCTAGGAGGTAACCAAGAAAATACTTACCCCTAATGCAAATTTTATCCAAAAGAATCCAATGTATACCCAAAAATTCAATGAGTTCATACTAGCTGACACCAAGTATTGTCTACACAAGCCCCCACAAAGATAAACCAATACAGACGTATGTTACCCATTCTACGGTCTTCACAAATAAGATAATCTCACCCGGAGAATGGGTATGCACCCAGCCGTATAAAAAAACTTTCTCATCCATTTGAACCTCAAAACTACAAATACTTTGACTACCAAAATGCATAGGTGAATGCTTTCACTTTCCAAAATAATGTTGGCAAACATTTGTGGATTTTCCTTTGGAGAAAACAACTTGCTTATGAATTCCCTCAATTGTTTTTACTGTAGTGGTGGACCGTATATGGCCACAAAGTTGATATTATCCCCTCACCAGTTTTAGAGGCATACAACTATTTTTGTCAGAAGTTCTCAAATCAACATTATATTCCTATTTTTTTTAATTTTCCCATAGTTTTCACTCTCGTGGATATTTGCACATAAATTTGCATTTCACAAACAAAGTGGACACAAAGGACTCCCATGATTGTCTATCCAAGGCTATTGTAAATGGTGGAAAAACTTGGATCCCAAAGAAGCATGTATCCCAGAAGTGGAAAAATGGTTCTTGCATAACCCAGGGTATCTAATCCCGATTGATTCCTCCCAAATTAAATTTTTACAACAAAAACCAATTGCAACTACACAACTATCCGGCTCAAGTAGTAGGGGAGACTTCAATCAACAAATGGAGAAAATCCTATAACAAATTAAGGTTGAACTTCCCAGCTTCCAATAATGAAGATGATAATAATTTCTAAAAATTTCCAGCCACCTTGACATCACAATTACACAATAAAAATGAAGTCACCCAAGACATCATAAAAGCATTGGATGAAAATTATTGAGGATGGTACTGTAGCAATACTGTAGCACTCCTGTAGTACTTTTACTGTAGCATATTTTTGGCTATAAAAGGCCCCCCCTCTCCACATTGTAGCATCATATTTTTTTGGCAAGAAGTTTTCTCTCTCTCAAGAATACTTGGTTAGAGTTTGCCCTCTCTCCCATCTTTGTCATTTTAATTTGATTTGATAATAATCAAATTCCAATTTTTAAACTATATTTTTCTTTACTTTCATAATCTATTACTTTATTGCATTAATTAATTATGGTTGACACCGCCACCTACTTTTTAGTTAATTGTTTGCTATATATATATATATATATATATATATATATATATATATATAGAGAGAGAGAGAGAGAGAGAGAGAGTAGCTATATAGATAGATAGATAGATAGATAGATAGATAGATAGTAATAAAATAATAATACATGGTAATATTTGACTAATACAAACTTGTCCAGCCGTCATTGACTCAAAGACTCTATCCATTTACTAGTGGAATAGTTTACGCTATTTTAGGAAAATTTATGTTTAATATAGTCATTCTATTCGTGCTCTCTATAATAACTAGATATAACAGTATGTGCAGGCCCAATATATATAATTTAGTTATTTCAATTTATGTGAAACAGATAACATTGGAATAGTTTCAAATTTTTTATTGTTTATTACTGTTATTATGTTTTTAAGTACTTTTCCAATAATATCTTTGGCACATGTGATATTTAGAGAGTGAACAAATTTTTAATATATTTTAAAAAAATATTTTAAGTTTTTAATTAATATGATTTATATGTCACATGTTAAATTTTGAGAGTCAACCAAATTTTAATTATATTTTTAATACAATATTTCAAGTATGTAATTTTAAATACTACATGTTATTTCCCTGTCTGAATTAATATGGCACATATTAAATTGTGAGATTTAATTGAAAAAATTTATATGCTTTTAAATATTTTAAATTGTGATTAGTAGTACACTTAATGTAACAATATATTTTACTCCCTTTGTGTCAATTTATAGGGCATATTTGAAATTTTTAGAGTTAACCATATTTTTAATAAGATTTTTAAATATTTTAATTTGTTAATTATTGTATTTTACAGAACTCTTAATGTGATTTACAAACATTACATGGTATTCTCTCAGTCCTAATTATGTCGTACATGTGAAATTTTGAGAGGTAATTAAAATTGTAATATTTTAAGCTAGTTTTTAGTACAATTATTATAAATACATAGTATGTTAAAAAAATATTAAATAAAAATAAAATAAAATAGATTAAATACAATACAAATAGAAGAAGTTCAGGAGAAGGGCAAACCGGTCAATTGACCGGCTGAACCTAAGCTCCTAAACATTAGCTTGTATAATATCATTTTCCACATATGAAATTATGAGAGTTAATAAAATTTTAATATGATTTTCAAATATTTTAACTTGTTAATTATTGTAATTTATAGAATTCTTAATGTGATTTTCAAATTAAAAATGGCACTCTCACTCTTATTATGTCGTACTTGTAAAATTTTGAGATGTCATTAAATTTGCAATATTTTAGTTAATTTTTACTAATATTATTATAAATACATAGTAAGTAAAAATAAATATTTAAATAAAATAAATTAAAATAAATAAAATACAAAATATAAATAGAAAAAGTTGAGGAGAAGGGCAAATCGGTCAATTGACCAGCTGATCCGAACCTCCTCAACATTCGCTTCTATTATATTGTTATAGTCATATAAGAAGTTTTAAATTAATTTTTTAATGATTCATGACTAAAAAACAACGGATATAAAAGTGTTGTCTGTCGTTTTTCTAAAAAATAATTTTTTTTAAAAAGTGGCGAACGACCTTTTGCGCCAAATATATATAGAATCAATAATAAATTATTCTATACATATAGTCTATATATTTTTATTTTAAATAATCATTTACAAATTAAGAAAAAAGTCACGTTGTCCATCGCTTTTTATTAATTTTAATTGTTTAATTATTTCTTAAATAAGTGACGGATAGCATCTTTAAGTCTGTCTCTTCTTGGTCAAAATATCTGGTCAATTATTTTAAAAAACTGACGGAGAATGTCTCTTTGTCCGTCTCTTTTTGGTAAAAAAATTATTCAAATATCTTTAAAATAAAAGCGACGGACATGGAGACGTTGTCCGTCACTTTTCATTAAATATCTGATAGACCAATCGGGTTTTCCTCATTTCCCTGTCACGACCCAAATCGGATCGCGACTGGCACCCACACTTATCCTTCTATGTGAGCGAACCAACCAATCTAAACCTTAACATTTCAATGTAATATCAACAGAAATTAATGCGGAAGACTTAAACTCATTAATAAAAACCAATTTAATAACTTCTAAAATTCAACATCTATTATTATCCCCAAAATCTGGAAGTCATCACCACAAGAACATCTATGATCAAATTACCAACTAAGAGTATTCAAAAAGCTAAAATAACAAAAGCTAGTCCATGCCGGAACTTCAAGGCATCAAGACATGAGGAAGAAGATCCAGTCCAAGCTAGAAGCATTAGCTCACCCTGATATCCGGAGTAATGATGACTGGCTAGAGTTACTGTTGAGTCGAAGATGACGGCACGTTTGCTGCACTCCACAAATAAACAAGAAGAAAACATAAAAGTAGGGGGTCAGTACAAACACAAGTACTGAGTTTGTATCATCGGCCAACTCAAAATAGAAAGCAATATATCTCAGATAACATCATAAAATCAACTAATATTCTTAACAGGTGATAGCAACAAGTATAAACATCATTTGTAATATCACCGATCATATCTATGAAGACTCAAGCCTCCACACCATACTCTTTGGGAAACATGTTCTTTAGATTGAGTATATTAGCATCTTTGAAGATTCATTATCTATATTTCTCTTGTGTCGGTACGTGACACTCCGATCCCTTGTTAGTCATTATTCCTCTTGTGTCGGTACGTGACACTCCGATCCCCTACTACTATGCGTCGGAACGTGACACTCCGATCCCCTAAATCTACGTGTCGGTTTGTGACACCCGATCCCCTAAATCTACGTGTCGGTTCGTGACACCCGATCCCCTAAATCTATGTGTCGGTTCGTGACACCCGATCCCCTAAATCTACGTGTCGGTTCGTGACACCAGATCCCCTAAATCTACGTGTCGGTTCGTGACACCCAATCCCCTAAATCTACGTGTCGGTTCGTGACACCCGATCCCCTAAATCTACGTGTCGGTTCGTGACACCCGATCCCCTAAATCTACGTGTCGGTTCGTGACACCCGTCCCACTAATTCTACGTGTCGGTTCGTGACACCCGCCCCACTAATCTCATTCTATTAGTAAATCAAGCCTTCTTTTATATCAAGGCATCATCATCTCATTACGTTAGTTCATCAAGCCTTCTTTTATATCAAGGCATCATCATTTAACAAGAGATTAGGTTTTTATCAAGATTTGGGATTCAATAGCTTCATCATGCTTGTCTCATCACAATCATATATATATAAAATCACATCATGCATACACATAATTAAGCATATAGAAGAGTTTACAATACTACCCAACACATATCATTCGCTATTAAGAGTTTACTACGAGTAGCATAAAAACCATAACCTACCTCCACCGAAGAATTGCGATCAACAAGCTATCTTCTCAAAACCCTTGCTATCCTCTTCGTTTCTCTCTCTCTCTACTCGTTCTCCCTCTCTTTCTGTTCTTTCTATTTTCTTATTCAAACCCTCTTTCTTTTACCCTAATAATCATATAATTAAGTATAAAAGATGGAACTAATAACCCACTAATTAACTTAAGGTTACCTCTTTTAACCCCCAAGTAATTAGACTTATTAACATTAACCCACCACTTTATAATTAAAGCAGGAAATAGTCCAAAACGCCCCTTAAATAAATTAACAGAAATCCGACCCAGCCTGGGATTGCGCAACCTGTGACGGCCCGTCGTGCCTGTGACGGCCCGTCGTGCCTGCGACGGTCCGTCCTGCAGGTAGTCGCAAGGTTCAGAGACAATTTCCACCAAAGGGTCTGTGACGGTCCGTCACGCCTGTGACGGTCCGTCCTGCCATTCCGTCGTGACATTCAGAGAGTCGCTCTCAGTACCCAATTTTCTAATTTCTAAGTGTTTTTGAACGAGACCCCCTCGACGGTCCGTCGTGGGGTCCGTCGCCTCAACCAGTTTTCCAGAAATAAAAATCTTCTGCTCAAAACGACTAAACAGGTCGTTACAATAGATACCAATTTACCCATCGTTCGTCCTCGAATGATCATGAGAAGTAAAACAAGAGTGCAACAAAGTACCTGAATCTGTAAACAGGTGTGGGTATCTTTCTTGCTTATCTGCCTCCTTCTCCCAAGTGGCTTCTTCAACCGGTCGATTCTTCCATTGCACCTTGATTGATGCAATCTCCCTTGACCTCAACTTGCGAACTTCTCTATCTAAAATAGCGACAGGCTCCTCCTCATAAGACAAATTCTCATCAAGCAAAACTGAATCCCAACGGATAATGTAGTTTCCATCCCCATGGTATCTTTTCAACATCGACACATGGAATACCGGATGTACTCCGGACAGCCCTGGAGGCAAGGCTAACTCATAAGCCACCTCCCCTACTCGCTTAAGTACTTCAAAGGGACCAATGTACCTTGGGCTTAGCTTGCCTCTTTTACCAAACCGCATCACCCCTTTCATTGGCGAAACTTTCACAAGACTTGTTCGCCCTCCATGAAACTAAGTCTCTAACCTTTCGATCTGCATATTCTTTTTGCCTACTTTGCGCCGCTAAAAGCTTTTCTTGAATGGATTTCACCTTCTCTAATGAATCCCTCAAAAGGTCAGTACCCCAAGGTCTAACCTCGAATGCATCAAACCAACCAATGGGAGACCTACATCTCCTACCATACAATGCTTCAAATGGAGCCATATCAATACTTGAGTGATAGCTATTATTGTATGAAAACTCCGCTAAGGGTAAGAAGTTATCCCAATGACCACCGAATTCTATCACACATGCTCGAAGCATATCTTCCAATACTTGAATCGTTCGCTCAGACTGTCCATCGGTCTGAGGGTGAAATGCAGTACTAAGGTCCAACCTAGTACCTAATTCAGCATGCAATGTTCTCCAAAACTTAGAAGTAAACTGCGTACCTCTATCTGATATGATGGAAAGTGGAACTCCATGCAATCGAACAACTTCTGTGATGTAAAGTTTTGCTAACTTCTCTGCATTATAAGTCACCTTGACCGGAATGAAATGAGCAGACTTAGTTAACCTATCAACAATCACCAAAATAGAGTCGTACTTACCCATCGTCTTTGGAAGACCAACCACGAAGTCCATTGCGATTCTCTCCCATTTCCATTCCGGAATAGGCATTCTCTGAAGTGTTCCTCCGGGCCTTTGGTGTTCATACTTTACTTGTTGACAGTTTGGACATTTGGCAATAAAATCCACAATATCACGCTTCATTCTACTCCACCAAAAGTGTTGCTTTAGGTCACGGTACATCTTGGTTGCACCTGGATGTTTCGAGTACCTTGAACTATGAGCCTCTGTCAGAATAGTGTTGATCAAATCATCGACGCGGGGTACACATACCCTTCCCTTAATCCTCAAAACACCTTCCTCATCGATTGTCGCTTCTTTAGCCTCTCCTTGCAACACTTTATCTCGGATCCGGATCAATTTTTCATCATTAAACTGCTTTCCCTTAATCTTGTCAAGGAAGGAAGATCTTGCCTCCACACAAGCTAATAATCCTCCCTTCTCATTTACTTCTAATCTCATAAGGTCGTTAGCCAGAATCTGAACTTCTCTAGCCAATGGGCGTCTAGAAGCTTGCAAGTGAGCTAGACTTCCCATGCTTCCCTCCTTTCTACTTAAAGCATCCGCTACAACATTCGCCTTCCCCGGATGATACAAAATAGTGATGTCGTAGTCCTTCAGTAGTTCCATCCATCTCCTCTATCTCAAGTTCAAATCTTTCTGAGTAAAGACATACTGTAGGCTACGATGATCCGTATAGACCTCACACTTAACCCCATATAAATAGTGTCTCCATTGCTTTAATGCAAACACTACCGAGGCCAATTCCAAATCATGAGTTGGATAGTTACGTTCATGCACTTTTAATTGTCTTGAAGCATAAGCAATCACATTCTTCTCTTGCATTAGCACTGCACCCAAACCCGAATAGGATGCATCACAATAGACAATGAAATTCTTACCTTCCACTGTCAAGGTGAGAATTGGTGCAGTAGTCAACAGAGTCTTGAGCTTCTGAAAGCTTCACACTCATCGACCATACAAATGGAACATTTTGCTTAGTCAGTTGTCAATTGGGAAGCAATAGAAGAAATCCCTTGACAAATCGACGGTAGTAACTGGCTAAGTGCACCTTATTCTTATTCTTCACTAGTAGGTCTTACCCAATTCTTCACTAGTTCGAACTTAGAAGGACCCACCATCACTCCATCCTTAGAAACCACGTGCCCCAAGAAGGACACTGCATCTAGCCAAAACTCACAATTAGAGAACTTGGCATAAAGCTTTTTCTCCCTCAACATTTCCAATATCATTCTCAAATGCTCCTCATGTTCCTCCTTACTTTTAGAGTATATCAGTATATCATCAATAAATACGATCACAAAGAGATCCAAATATGGCTTAAAAATCCCGTTCATCAAACTCATGAACGCAACAGGGGCATTCGTAAGACCAAAAGACATCACTACAAATTCGTAATGCCCATACCTAGTTCTAAAAGCAGTCTTTGGCACATTTGTTGCCCGTATTTTCAATTGATGATAATCAGATCTCAAGTCAATCTTAGAGAAGACACAAGCACCTTGTAACTGATCGAACAAGTCATCAATGCGAGGAAGAGGATACTTGTTCTTTATGGTTACCTTGTTCAACTGTCGGTAGTCTATGCACATCCGAAAACTCCCATCCTTCTTCTTCACAAAAAAATCGGAGCACCCCAAGGAGATGCACTTGGTCTAATGAATCCTTTGCTCAACAACTCTTGAAGTTGGGCTTTTAACTCTCTTAACTCCGCGGGAGCCATTCTATAAGGGGGTATAGAAATGGGGCGAGTACCCGGTTCAAGATCAATACAGAAGTCAATATCCCTATCTGGTGGCATACCAGGAAGATCTGCAGGGAACACATCCAGAAACTCACGGACCACCGAAACCGACTCAACCGAGGGTACTTGGGTAGTGTCATCCTTGAGATGTGCCAAGAAAGCTAAACACCCTTTACTAACCATTTTCTTAGCATGAATAAAGGAGATGATACGCACCGGATTGGAAGTGTAGTCACACTCCCACATTAACGGATCTGTCCCAGGCTTGGCTAACGCCACTGTTTTAGCATTACAATCCAAGATCGCAAATCGCGGAGAAAGCCAAGTCATACCCAGAATTACATCAAAATCAACCATTTCTAAGATAACCAAATCTACATAAGTGTTGCTCCCCACACAGTTCACCAAACAAGACCTATATACCTTTTCCACTACCACAGACTCACCCACCGGACTAGAAACACGAATAGGCATATCAAGTAATTCACAATGTAAATTTAGACCATTAGCAAATGAGGAAGATACATAAGAAAATGTGGATCCAGGATCAAACAATACGGAAGCCATGCAATCACAAACCAGAAGATTACCTGTGATGACAGCATCAGATGTCTCCGCCTCCGATCTCCCAGGGAAAGCATAACAATGGGCCCTTTCGTTTGTTTGTCCGTTGCCCCTACCATGTTGTGATGTAGTGGCTCCAGTTTGCCCATAACCCCGGCCGTTTTGGTGACCACCATTACCTCGACCACCACGTCCTCCAGAATAACGGCCTCTACCATGACCACCTCTACCTCTAGCTATTGGGGGTCTATAACTCTGTTTTGGACAATTCCTCCTAATATGTCCAGTCTCCCCACATCCATAACACTCTCTAGATTCAAGCATAGGTCTCTCTGAAAAGTGTTGACCGGTCTGAGGTGGACCCCCAACTACAGTCTGTAGTGAAGACTGAGTGGGTCGAACTGAGTAACTTCCGGAACCCTGTCCTCTAGAGTAAGATCCATTAAACTCACCTCCCTTTCGAAACCTCTTTGATGTCGATGCCATGGTGAAGTCATCTGGCTTCACTCCCTCTACCTCTATCACGAAGTCTACCACTTCTTGAAAAGATTTCGCTGTGGCCGCTACCTGTAAGGCTGAAATTCGCAACTCTGATCTCAACCCCTTCACAAAACGGCGAATCCGCTCTTCTGGACTGAAACATAGTTGGGTGGCATACCGGGATAATGCACGAAATTTAGCCTCATCTGCAGTAACCGATATCCTACCCTGCTCTAGGCTCAAGAACTCATCCCTTTTCCTATCCCTCAAAGTCCGGGGGATATACTTCTCCATAAACAAGCTAGAGAATGAGGCCCAAGTCATAGGTGGTTCCTCTGTTGGTTGACACTCAACATGTGACCGCCACCACATCTTGGCGTTCCCTTGAAACTGATAACTCACGAACTCAACACCAAACCGTTCTACTATACCCATCTTGTGTAGTAGCTCATGACAGTCAACCACAAAATCGTAAGCATCCTCAGATTCTGCACCCTTGAAGACTGGAGGTTTCAATTTCAAGAACTTACTGAAAAGTTCATGCTGATCATTCGTCATTATAGGCCCAGTAGTCAGGCGTGGAAACGTGCCTATGTCCAATGAGACATCCATACGAGGAGCCATAGTGGCTGCATGTTGTACTTCTGAAACCGGAGGTGTTGGTGCAGAAAACACTGGAGGTGCCTGACCCTGATCAGACAACCCACTAAGATAAGCGAGAACTTGATTGATCATTTCTGGGGTAGGTTGGGGTGGCAATTCCTCATTCTGCACTTGTTCATTCTCCCCATCCTCCCCTTCTCTTACTACTTCCTCAGTCGGTGGAGGAGTCACCGCCCTAGCACCAGATGAGCTAGGTGCTCGTCCTCTTCCTCTAGAGGACGTCCTTCCACGGCCTCTTCCACGGCCTCTTGTCGCTACTTCTCTCTGAGCTACAGCCCCAGTGGCTGGCTCAGACGCTTCTTGTCTTGCCGATGTTGGTGTTGGCGTAGTCGTTCTTGATCTAGTTCTAACCATCTGCGAAACAGAGTGAAGATTGTCATATACCAATTTGTATCACCTAGATACCAATTGGATCCAATTAATAGCACGAAAGAAGGAAAGAAAGAATGGAATTTTCCTAAAGTCTTATAGCCTCTCAAGGAAAAGTAAAGGCGTCCCCCTACCGTTCTTTAAGACTCTACTAGACATGTTCTTTTGTGATGAGACCAACGAACCTAATGCTCTGATACCAAGTTTGTCACGACCCAAATCGGATCGCGACTGGCACCCACACTTATCCTTCTATGTGAGCGAACCAACCAATCTAAACCTTAACATTTCAATGTAATATCAACAGAAAGTAATGCGGAAGACTTAAACTAATAAATAAAACCCAATTTATTAACTTCTAAAATTCAACATCTATTATTATCCCCAAAATCTGGAAGTCATCACCACAAGAACATCTATGATCAAATTACTAAACTAAGAGTATTCTAAAAAGCTAAAATAACAAAAGCTAGTCCATGCCGGAACTTCAAGGCATCAAGACATGAGGAAGAAGATCCAGTCCAAGCTAGAAGCATTAGCTCACCCTAATATCCAGAGTAATGAAGACTGGCTAGAGTTACTGTTGAGTCGAAGATGACGGCACGTTTGCTGCACTCCACAAATAAACAAGAAGAAAACATAAAAGTAGGGGGTCAGTACAAACACAAGTACTGAGTAGGTATCATCGGCCAACTCAAAATAGAAAGCAATATATCTCAGATAACATCATAAAATCAACTAATATTCTTAACAGGTGATAGCAACAAGTATAAATATCATTTGTAATATCACCGATCATATCTATGAAGACTCAAGCCTCCACACCATACTCTTTGGGAAACATGTTCTTTAGATTGAGTATATTAGCATCTTTCAAGATTCATTATCTATATTTCTCTTGTGTCGGTATGTGACACTCCGATCCCTCGTTAGTCTTTATTCCTCTTGTGTCGGTACGTGATACTCCGATCCCCTACTACTATGCGTCGGAACGTGACACTCCGATCCCCTAAATCTACGTGTCGGTTCGTGACACCCGATTCCCTAAATCTACGTGTCGGTTCGTGACACCCGATCCCCTAAATATATGTGTCGGTTCGTGACACCCGATCCCCTAAATCTACGTGTCGGTTCGTGACACCAGATCCCCTAAATCTACGTGTCGGTTCGTGACACCCAATCCCCTAAATCTACGTGTCGGTTCGTGACACCCGATCCCCTAAATCTACGTGTCGGTTCGTGACACCCGATCCCCTAAATCTACGTGTCGGTTTGTGACACCCGTCCCACTAATTCTACGTGTCGGTTCATGACACCCGCCCCACTAATCTCATTCTATTAGTAAATCAAGCCTTCTTTTATATCAAGGCATCATCATCTCATTACTTTAGTTCATCAAGCCTTCTTTTATATCAAGGCATCATCATTTAACAAGAGATTAGGTTTTTATCAAGATTTGGGATTCAATAGCTTCATCATGCTTGTCTCATCACAATCATATATATATAAAATCACATCATGCATACACACAATTAAGCATATAGAAGAGTTTACAATACTACCCAACACATATCATTCGCTATTAAGAGTTTACTACGAGTAGCATAAAAACCATAACCTACCTCCACCGAAGAATTGCGATCAACAAGCTATCTTCTCAAAATCCTTGCTATCCTCTTCGTTTCTCTCTCTCTCTACTCGTTCTCCCTCTCTTTCTCTTCTTTCTATTTTCTTATTCAAACCCTCTTTCTTTTACCCTAATAATCATATAATTAAGTATAAAAGATGGCACTAATAACCCACTAATTAACTTAAGGTTACCTCTTTTAACCCCCAAGTAATTAGACTTATTAACATTAACCCACCACTTTATAATTAAAGCAGGAAATAGTCCAAAACGCCCCTTAAATAAATTAACAGAAATCCGACCCAGCCTGGGATTGCGCAACCTGTGACGGCCCGTCGTGCCTGCGACGGTCCGTCCTGCAGGTAGTCGCAAGGTTCAGAGACAATTTCCACCAAAGGGTCTGTGACGGTCCGTCACGCCTGTGACGGTCCGTCCTGCCATTCCGTCGTGACGTTCAGAGAGTCGCTCTCAGTACCCAATTTTCTAATTTCTAAGTGTTTTTGAACGAGACCCCCTCGACGGTCCGTCGTGGGGTCCGTCGCCTCAACCAGTTTTCCAGAAATAAAAATCTTCTGCTCAAAACGACTAAACAGGTCGTTACATTCCCCCTCTCTCTCAACCCTTATTCTGTCCCCATTCCTTCTATCGATTTTCCCCGTCGCCGCCCTTCCCCGTCCCTGCCCTTGCAGTGTGTCCTATCACCGTTGTCATTCGCCGTTCGATCCCTCTCATATTTGTTAAGGTAAGTTTTAATTATTATTTTTTCAGTTCTAGTTGTTATAATTGACTGTTTGTTAGTAGATTATTTTTTTTGTTGTTGGGTTGTCTTTTCAATTGTTAATTTCATTTGATTATTGTTACTTAGGTATAGAGAATTGAAGAATTTTATTTCAGGGTTATACTGAATTGAGATTGTTAGTTACTGAAAAATTGAGATTAAAATTTTATTTTAGGATTCATTTGAATTGGGAATTTTAGTTAGTAAAGAATTAGGAATTTTTTTATTTTAGGACTAGTTTAACTTGAGAATATGTTATCTGTGATGAATTGAGAATTTTTTGGGGTAAGATTGAATTTTAGCTAGTGAAGTATTAATTTGAAGAATGAAATTAGTAATTAATGAAGTGTTATGATTAGATGATTTTTTTTTTTGAATTAAAACATGAATATATATAACTAATTGTTGTATTGAAATATCAATTTGAATTTAGAATTTGAAGTTTAACTAAGAACTTGAACTTAGAACATAGAACTTAATTTGAACTTAAAACTTGAACTTGAACTTAGAACTTGAAGTTAAACTTAGACTGAACTTGAACTTAGAACTTAGAACTTAGAACTTGAAATTTATTTGAGGTTGAGCTTAGAACTTGAACTTATAATTTGAGATTTTAGGACTACTAATAATTTAATTTTCCATTTTGGCACTAGCTAGTTTGATTTCGAATTCTATGAGTACTTTGAATTTGTGATTTAAAGACTAGTTTGAATTTGAGATTTTAGGACTAGTTTGATTATTGAATTCTATGAGTACTTTGAATTTGTGATTTTAAGACTAGGGTTTTGAATTTGAATTTTACTAGGATTAGTTTAAATTTGTGATTTTAAGACTATGGATTGGAAATACAACTTAATTAGAACTTATAATTAATTGAATTTAATTAGGAATATAAACTTCAAATGTTTTTTACTTTAATTTATTATAACTTAATTGTATTCTTACTTGAACTTTGATTTTAGTTG
Source organism: Solanum habrochaites (assembly GCA_027704765.1). Classification (NCBI taxonomy): domain Eukaryota; kingdom Viridiplantae; phylum Streptophyta; class Magnoliopsida; order Solanales; family Solanaceae; genus Solanum; species Solanum habrochaites. The sequence goes on along the minus strand of JAKWJA010002495.1, from coordinate 37,043,146 downwards.
AACTTAATTATAATTTTGTAGTACATGAAAATTTTACTGACCATAATTAATGAGGAATTAATATAAATTTAATTTTGATCAGCTAATTAATGAGAACTTGAACTTAATTTGAACTTAATTAATTAGTATTGATTATGTAATTAAGCTTTGACTATGTAGATAACTTGAACTAATTGAACTTAATTACACAAATAAAGCATGTTTTGAAGTTGAACTTAGACTTGAACTAGAAAATAAAACTTCAAATTAGAATTTGAACTTGAACTTAGAACTTGAACTTGAAATTAGGATTTGAACTTGAACTTAAAACTTGAACTTATGATTCGAAGTTAAACTTAGACTAGAACTTGAAATTAGAACATGAACTTAGAACTTAGAACTTGAAGTTAGAATTTGAAGTTGAACTTAGACTTGAACTTGAAATTAGATATTGAACAATTGAACTTACTTAGACAAAACAAAGCGTATTTTGAAGAACTTAGACTTGAGCTTGAACTTCGAATTTGAACATGAACTTAGACTTGAACTTGAACTCATGATTTTGAACTTGAACTTGAAATTAGAATTTGAACTTGAACTTGTAAGTAAAATTCTTGGATTTTAATTTTATATTAAACTAAATTTAAAACTTTCGTGCTAGGTAACTAAGGAAGCTCAACATCTAAAAAATTTGATACAAGACTATATTTCTTCTTTCATCAAAGTAAGACATAAGGTTAGTGCTTCTAAATTTGTAAAGTTCAATTACAATTGTTTTCAATAATGTGTTTGTGTCCATCTAGCTAGTGTTGATACTTTGATTTAATTTTGTGATAATTTATTAATTTGTGTCGATCGAGTGTTTGTTAATTATAAGTACCAACACTGATTGATCCTATTGATGACAAATTGATTTTTGAAAGATCGATTTGTGTCCATCTAGTATTGACACTTAAGCTTTAATTTAGGAATAATGTGTTTGTTTAACATAAGTACCAACGCTAATTTATCCTATTGATGACAAAATTGATTTTCTTGCAAGATCAATTTGTGTCCATCTAGTGTTTACATTTAAACATTAATTAGGAATAATGTGTTTGTTTATTACAAGTTCCAACACTAGTTGATCCTATTGATGACAAAATTGATTTTCTTGCAAGGTCGATTTGTGTTCATCTAGTGTTGACACATAGCTTTAGTTTAGGAAAAATGTTTTTGTGTAGCATATGTACCAACACTAGTTGATCCTATTGATGAAAAAAAAAATTCTTGCATGATGGATTGTGTCCATCTAGTGTTGACACTTACCTTTAAAACTAAACTAGTTAAAATTATATAAGTTGTTAATAAATTAGGAAAATAATGTGATTTAGTTGGTAGATTTAGTGGTTGGAATTAAGTCATGAATAATAAACTAGTGAAAAAATTGTTAAGTAATTTAAATTAATTAGAAAAAATAATGTAGTTTATTTAGTGGATTTAGTTGTTGTATTAAGTCAAAACTAAATTAATTAAAGTTGTTTACGTAATTTAAGAAAAATAATGTGATTTAGTTAGTGAATTTAGTTCTTGTATTAAATAAAAACTAACTACTTAAGATTAAAAAGTTGTTAATAGGTTAGCAAAATAATGTGATTTTGAATTTGTGGATTTAGTTGTTGGAATTAAGTCAAGAATACTAAACTGATTAAAGTTAAAAAATTGTTAAGTTGTTTAAATGAGTTATAAAATATTGTGGTTTAGTTGGTAGATTAAATTGTTGGAATTAATTCAAAACTAATTGAATATCTATATTTTTGTAGGTGGATCATCGTTTGTTGGATGTATAATATGCATTATGAAACTAGTGTGGATTTGAAACCCGAGTTCATTGACGATGTTAGAGATTTTATTGAACATACAATGACATTTGACAATTTCAAGAATAATGGATTGGTCAGGTGTCCTTGAACTGCATGTAAGTGTTGAAATTTTTTTAAAACCAAATTAGGTTATGGTTCATTCGTACTGTAATGAATTTTAGCTAAGATATTTTGTATGAATTTATTATGGAGAAATTGATTGATTAGATTGTATATTATATAATTCGATGCATCTGGATATATATAATAGTATTGCACCACATTGTCAAATTAGGGTTGAATAGGTTAGGGTTGAATAAGTTAGGGTTGAATATGATAGAGTTCATAAATGATCAATGATGCTTTTGGGGTTCAAGGTGAGATGGAACCTTAATAATATTTTGATGAAGCTCCTAATGAAGAAGCAAGACGCTTCTATGATCAATTAGAAGAGTCTAGTCGTCCATTATGTGAAGGAAGTTTGCATTCTGCTTCGTCAGTTGCGGTTTGATTAAAGAATATTAAATAAGATTGGAATATTCCTAATGTGACTATGGAGTCAATGGTTGATCTTTTGGGTGAAGTAGTTAATGAGGAGTTTAACATACCAAAGAACTACTATGGGGCAAAGCATTTGGTTTCCAAGTTAGTATTGACATATGATAGAATTCGTTTTTGTGTTAATAATTGTATGATGTTTTACAATACTGATAGTGAATTTAAAAATATGTAAATTTTGTGGACATGCTCGTTATAAGAGGACTCCGGGTGGAAAGATGGTCCCAGTTCATGTGATGCATCATCTATCTCTCATTCCTAGGTTAAAGAGGTTGTATGCATCAATAAGGTTTGTCCCACATATGAGATGGCATCGTGAATATAGAAGGCCACCGGTGTCTTATCTCATCCATTTGATGGTGAAGCATGAAAATATTTTGATAATTATATCCTAATTTGTCTGGTGAACCAAGTGCTCAGATGGCTTACACGATTCTCTAATGCAGCTTCGCCTTATTCATAATGGTTGGTATTTCTTACTCTGTATAATCTTCCTATTGAAATGTGCATGACCAATCCCTACATCTTTCTAAGTTGTGTTATTCTAGGTCTCTAATCCAAAAAGTTTGATTGATGTCTATCTACATCAATTGATAGATGAGCTCAAACAATTGTGGTTTGTAGGTGTTTTGACTTATGATATATCAAGTAAGCAGAATTTTATTATGAGTGCTTCTTTAATGTGTACTATTATGATTTTCCTGCATACGAGATGTTGTCTATCTGGAATCTGGATAACATCTAGAAATCTAGCATGTCCGTATTGAATGTAAAATAGTAAAGCATTCAATTTAAAGCATGGCAGAAAAAAATACATGATTTGATTTTCATCACCAATTTTTTTCCATTGGACCATGAGTTTAGAAATATGCAAGATGCATTTAGGAAAAATAAGGTTGAAAGAGACCTCCTGCCTCCATTATTCACGGGGCATCAAATTTGGGAGAAGAGTTTCTCAATTACCTAAATTTACAGAAGCTTCACCTTCTAGTCTTCATGGATATGTTGTTGGACATAACTGGACCAAACAAAGTATATTTTGAGAGTTGTCGTATTGGAAGGACAATCACTACGACATAATCTTGATGTGATGCACATTGAGTTTTTTTTTTATAATTTGTTTAACACAATGATGGATGTTAAGACAATCCAAAAGAAAGAATGTACTTAAACGAGTATTGTAGGAGAAAAGAGTTATTGATACATGAATTACCTAATGGTAGAATAATTATGTCAAAACTCAGCTTTTCATGAGAAACATGAAATTTTTGAGTGGGTTAAAAATTTGAGGTTGTCGGAGGACTATGCTTCGAATTAAGGAAAGCGGACAAATATGAGTGAAGGAAAATTGATAGGTATGAAAAGTCATGATTGTCATATATTCTTGGAAACTTTAATTCCTATCACTTTTATCCATAAACCAAAAAGGATACGGAAACCAATCACAGAGGTAAATCTTTTATTTAAAGACTTGTGTTCTTGAAAGTTGTCTAGAGTAGTTAACATCAGATGTAGGAATTTATTGTTGTTATTACTACTAAGTTGGAGAAGATATTTCCATGTGATTTCTTTGATATGATGGAGCATCTTCCAATTCACTTTGTACAAGAGGCCCGACTCGAAGGTCTGGTTCAAACAAGATGGATGTATCAATTTTAGAGTTATCCATTTGAAATATTCACTAAGTTATATATATATAATAACATTTCTTTTATTAACATATATATACACATATACATGCAAAAAAATTGGCAGATTTAAGAAAACAATTAAGCAAAGGGGAAAGATCGAAGGATCATTTGTTCGAGGTCATATTGGGAGAGAAATTGGTAATTTTTATTCATATTACTTTGGTGATGATGCATCATGTAGGAGCAACAGTCTCAATCTCAATAATGAAGACAATATTGATCCTTTATTTCAACCGATATCAATTTTTAATCAAAATGATTGAGGATCTAAAAAGAATGGAAAGTGAGGCTTCACTAATATGAGAATGCAATCAGTTGTGACACACATTTTGCTTATTTTTCCAGAGATTCAATGATATCTCAAGTGAGTGTTAAAAATATGTGATCAAATTACATAATAAGTGTTGAATAACTAACCAAATACTTGAATGTAAAATGATCAACTTGTTCGTAAATACATTGGATAATGAAATCATCTATACATAATTTACCAAATGGATATACAACTATGTAAGTATGCAATAACTAAGTATTTAATAAAATATTTATTTTATACTAAATTATATTACTTTAATAACAATCATGTAGGTTTACATTGAATCCTCAAGTGTCTAACATTTACTATTAGTGAAAGAAGCGCACTTGAATAGGAATCTGAAGTATTGACAATGAATAGATATTATGTTAATGGGTTTAAGTTTCCAACGTAAGAAGTTTTTAGGTACAAGAAAACAAATATTAGCGGTGTCTACATACAAGGTGATGTTGATGGTACTAGTCAAACTATTGAATATTATGATATCAATCATGAGATTATTGAAGCAAGGTATTCAAGTTTGTCTAAAAAGAAAATTTTATTTATTTTGTGTGAGTTGTTTGACCCATCACATAGAGGCACAAAAGTGGACCATCACTATAATATAATTGAAGTTAAGCACACCAACAAATATAGAAGTTATGATCCTTTCATCATTGTGCGAAATGTCAAACAAGTGTATTGCGCTTCATATCCATTGCATAGAGACAAAGCTAATTGCTGGATTGTTATAAAAATTTAGCATGTCAAAAGAATTTAAATTGATAATGTCTTAAATATGGCTTACAAAAATGATGCTGCAATTTTTCAACAACAAGTTAATGTTGAATTGGAAGCCACACTACAACATCTTCAACACATATTAAAAGAAGTATATGATGAAGAGTTACTGAATGTTTAGGAAGAAATATTTGAGAATGAGGAAAATGAATCATTTGATGACGAAGAATGAGACGATAATATAAATGAAACAATTAAGGAGGAAGAATGGGAGAATGATGAAATAAAAACAAGTGGAGAGGAGTAGTGTAGAATAAGTATAGCTAGTATATATTGGTAAGATAGTGTATTTTGCTAATTTTATTGAATTTATGATTTTGATATATATTATACATGTAAATTTTCATACAGATGGCATCAAGCGGTGACAATGATAGACATCACGATTAACTTGCAGTTAACGAGAATAAACTGGCCAAAAAGAAGAAGTCTATATTTGAGGATACTGCTGGATCTATGTCTTTTGTGCCAAAGTGCATCAGTCATGATACACATGTACTTGATGTTCTATTTGGTACGACGGATCCTCAAAGATATTATCCTAATTTCCGTTGATCTGTTAATGCTTCCTCTATTTCACAGGCATTGTCTTCAGTACGCTTCGAGGACCTACCTTTACAGGATATTTGTCGAGAGGACCCTTATCGACAGGTACTCCATATCCCACAAGTACTCCATCTTCCACATGTACATCTCCTGAGTTATCTGTCATGTGGATTAGATATTCTAGAAGTGAGTTGTCAAATGCTATGACCGGTACGCCTCTATTGACTCAGCGTTATGAGTATGTATCAGCCTCATCAATAGCTACACCTAGTACTACTTTAGATGATGAGAGGTCTCCTCTAGTTCCTGGATAGAAGGACAGACTTGGTAGAGTCGTGATTGAGCCAGATGGATTATCGTAAGTTTATTTTGTTATCTATTTATTCGTTCATTTTATTTATTTCTTATACTTTAATATATTATTCATGAACTAACATATTTATTATCTGTTTTGCAGGTGGCATCCGACAAAGAATGTTGTCGTGGCTTTAAACTAAAGTTTTAGGATACTCTATACACATGCTTATCCCTCTTGGCTGAGATCTTAAAAAGTATACACCACATGATGTTTAATAACTTTAAGGTATACATTTTTTAGTTAAGTTTAGTATACTTTGTCTTTTTTTACTAGCTAACTAATCTTATTCAATTTTCTTATTCAGACTATGTTTATTTGAAAGTGGAGACACAATCAAGTCATTTCGACCACATTTGAGAGAAAGTCATCCGTTAGACTGTCTGCTTGCCTAAAGAAAGTTCAGGATGATGTTGAATATCCAGATTGGATGTTGCCGCATGTTCATGATGAACTAGGTCTATATTGAAACACAGACAAATTTCAGGCAATATCAAACCAAGCCAAAAAGGCTAAAGGAAGTCTTAAAGGTGGCTCGTTGCACACCGGAGGTGCAAAGTACGTGAAACAATTGTAAGAGAGATGGTAAGTACTAATTCAAATTTTTAAATAAATAATAAGTTAATTCATATACATCTCTACACATTTCAGTTTTTTATTTATGGGTAAAAGAAAAGGGGCACACTCCTATTGCATCGGAGGTTTTTAAGAAGACTCATATCAGGAAGAAAGAAAATGGTCAGATCCAGATGTTTTTGTGGAGGAAAGAGCAGAACAAACTTTTCTATGTTATTTAATATGAATAATATATATTAATAGTGAATATATTTAGGATATGTATGTATGTGTGTGTGTCTGTATATATATATACATATATGATGTCAATTTTTATATTTAATATGCATAATCAGTTTCAGCATTACATCACTGAGAATTTAGATAGTTAGATCCAATTAACACCTCAACTTTCCACCCAAATTTGGACAAAAAACGTTGTAGGTTTATATTTAATATGCATAATCAGTTTCAGCATTACATCGTTGAGAATTTAGATAGTTAGATCCAATTGACACCTCAACTTTCCACCCAAATTTTGACAAAAAATGTTGTGGGGAGATACACAAGGGTAGAGTCAATGGTCTAGGTACTCTGAACGATGGAAGACGACTCCAGTCAGGCTTACAAGGAATTGGATCATCTAGTCAAGTCGAGGCCCTTGATGGTGTTCAGATTTTTGCTATGTTGATCAAATAGTTAAATTTACAGCGGCATTTGCAGAGTCGGAGCAGAAAAGAGTAGCTGAGCAAGAAAGCATGAGTGCGACTATTTATCAAATTAAAGAAGAAGTAATTAACCTCTCTTGTGGACCTACTACATCGGCTCTCGATGATGTCTATGACGACACTTCTGATGATGACGATGATTATGTAGGAGTCACTCCCTAGCAAGTTTACATTTGTGGACAATTATGGTTCTTTTGTAAATTTGAACATATTTTAAACCAAATTTTGAAAGACTTTATACGACATTAAATTTTGATGTAGATATTTTCAAATGTTATTTTAAGTTTCTTCTTTTATGTTGTGTGAATTGTTTATTAAATTTTGATTTTCTTCTTTTATGTTGTATGAATTGTTTATTAAATTTTGATTTAGATATTTTCAAATGTTATTTTAAGTTTCTCATTGATAGATAACGAAACATTTTGTATTCATGAACTAAATTGTAATAAATTAAGTGACTATCATATTATTTTTTTTGTAATAACGGAATCAATTTACATAAGTAATAAATGAAATTCAAATTCTAGGCAAATATTCAACAATGTACCATGACAATAAATTTCAAGTATATAACAATGCTATTAGTTATTTTAGCAGAGAAACATGCAATTCAATTTACGTATTTATAGTAATACAATATAAATTTTTGCATATGAACCAATGATCAAATCTTCCTTTCTTACTCTAATTAATGTTTAAAAATGAAAGAAATGAAATTTAGATAATATATTACTTTCAAATTTTATGTTTATGATTTTCATTTTATATAGACACAGATAACAATAAAAATATTAAATTACATCAAATTGAAATTTCTGTCTTTTTTTAAAAAAAAAAGATGCATTCAACTATTTAATGAAAGTAGATATAAAATATATCGAAAGGTAATATTATATATAATTATCAATTATTTTATTCCTTATTAGTTAATTTCTGTCATTCATTAATGTAACGACCTGTTTAGTCATTTTGAGCAGCTGATTTTATTTCTGGAAAAACTGGCTGAGTCGACGGATCCCACGACGGACCGTCATAGGCACGACGGACCATCGAGGGAGTCTCGTTCCAAAAAACTTAGAATTTAGAAATTTGGGTACTGAGAGCGACTCTCTGAACGTCACGACGGGGTGGTAGGACGTACCGTCTCAGGCATGACGGGCCGTCACAGACTCTTTAATGAATTGGAGTCTCTGAACCTTGTGACGAAAGCAGCAGGACGGACCGTCGCAGGCACGACGGGCCGTCACAGGCTGCGTGACCCAGACTGGGTCGGATTTCTGTTAAATATTTTAAGGGGCGTTTTGGACTATTCCTGCTTAAAATTATAAAGTTAGTGGTTTAATGTTAATAATTCAATTACTTGGGGGTTAAAAGAGATAACCTTGAAACAAGTAGTGGGGTATTTTATCATCTCTTATACTTAATTATATGCTCATTAGGGTAAAAGAAAAAGGTTTGAATAAGAAAAATAGAAAGAACAAAGAGAGGGAGAAACGATCGATCGATCGAGAGGAAGAACGCAGCTTTGGGAAGATAGCTTGTTGATCGCGATTCTTCGGTGGAGGTAGGTTATGGTTTATGCTATTTCACAGTAAAGTCTTAATAGCGAATGATATGTATTGGGTAGTATTGTAAACCCTTCTATATGCTTAATTGTGTGTATGCATGATGTGTTTATATATAATTGTGATAAAATAAATGTGATGAGGCCATTGAATCCTAATCTTGAAAACCTCTTGTTAATGATGATGCCTTAGTATAAAAGAAGGCTTGATGAACTAAAAGAATGAGGTTAGAGGATCGGGTGTCACGTTCCGAAACCAGGGTAGTAATAGAGGATCGGGTGTCACGTTCCGGCACCAGGATAGAATATGGATCGGGTGTCACGTTCCGACACCAGGATAGAATATGGATCGGGTGTCACGTTCCAACACCAGGATAGAATATGGATCGGGTGTCACGTTCCGACACCAGGATAGAATATGGATCAGGTGTCACGTTTCGACACCAGGATAGTATGATGAGGATCGGAGTGTCACGTTCCGACACCAGGATAGAAAGAGAATGAATCTTGAAATATGATAATATTCTCAAATTAATAAACCTATTTTTCCCAAATTAGTATGGTATTGAGGCTAGAGTCCTCATGGGTGCACTTGGCGTATTTTATTAATGATTACAGTACTTGTTGTTGCTACATGTTGAGTATTGTAGTTGATTTTATGATATTAACTGGTATATACTGTTTTCTATTTTGAGTTGGCCAATGATACCTACTCAGTACTCGTGTTTTGTACTGACCCCTACTTGTAATTGTTTTTCTTTGTTATTTGTGGAATGCAGCAAACATACCATCGTCTTCAACTCAACCGCAACTCTAGCCAGTCTTCATCACGTCGGATCTCAGGGTGAGCTAATGCTTCTAGCTTAGACTGGATCATCTTCTTCATGTCTTGATGCCTTGAAGTTCCGGCATGGACTAGCTTTTTACTTATTTTAGCTTCTTAGATACTCTTAGATTAGTAATTTGAGGATAGATGTTCTTGTGGTGATGACTTCCAGATTTTGGTGATAATGATTGATAAATTTTGAAGTTATTTAATTGATTTAGTTAATGAGTTTTAAGCCTTCCGCATCGTATTTTGTTCATAATGGTTAAAATGTTGGGGTTTAGATTGGTTGGTTCGCTCACATAGTAGGATAAGTGTGGGTGCCACTCGCGACCCGTTTTGGGTCGTGACAAACTTGGTATCAGAGCATTAGGTTCGTTGGTCTCATCACACAAGAACGAGTCTAGTAGAGTCTTAAGGAACGGTAGGGGGACGCCTTTACTTTTCTTTGAGAGGCTATAGAACTTTAGGAAAAAATTCCATTCTTTCTTTCTTTCGTGCTATTACTTGGATCCAATTGGTATCTAGGTGATACTAATTGGTATCTGACCATCTTCATTCTATTTCGCAGATGGTTAGAACTAGTGCAACAACCGCGCCAACACCAGCACCGGCAAGACAAGATACATCTGAGTCAGCCACTAGGGCTGTAGCTCGAAGAAGAACAGTGGCAAGGGGCCGTGGTAGAGGTCGTGGGAGGACGTCCTCTAGAGGAAGAGGACAAGCACCTGTCCCATCTAGTACTAGGGAGGTGACTCCTCCACCGACTGAGGAAGTAGTAAGAGAGGGTGAGGAAGGGGAAGGTGAGCAAGTGCAGAATGAGGAATTACCACCCCAACCTACCCCAGAGATGATTAATCAGGTTCTTGCTTATCTTAGCGGGTTATCTGATCAAGGCCAGACACCTCCAGTGTTTTCTGCACCAGCACCTCAGGTTCCGGAAGTTCGACAGGACGCTGCTGAGGCTCCCCGCATGGATGCCTCATTGGAAATAGGCATGTTTCCTCGTTTGACTACAGGGCCCATAATGACAAGTGATCAGCATGAACTTTTCAGTAAGTTCTTGAAATTGAAACCTCCAGTCTTCAAGGGTGCTGAATCGGAGGATGCCTACGATTTTCTGGTTGATTGTCATGAGTTACTACATAAAATGGGCATAGTGAAACGATTTGGCGTTGAGTTTGTAACCTATCAGTTTCAGGGAAATAACAAAATGTGGTGGCGGTCACATGTTGAGTGTCAACCCGTACAAGCACCACCTATGACTTGGGCGTCATTCTCTAGCTTATTTATGGAGAAGTATATCCCCCGGACCTTGAGGGATAGGAGGAGAGATGAGTTCTTGAGCCTAGAGCAAGGCAAGATGTCGGTGACTGCGTATGAGGCTAAGTTCCGTGCATTATCCAGATATGCCACCCAGCTTTGTTTCAGTCCACAAGAGCGGATTCGCCATTTTGTGAAGGGGTTGAGGTCAGATTTGCGGATTTCAGCCTTACAGGTAGCGGCTACAGCGAAATCCTTTCAAGAGGTGGTAGACTTCGTGATAGAGGTGGAGGGAGTGAAGCCAGATGACTTCACCATGGCATCGACATCTAAAAGGTTTCGTAAGGGAGGTGAGTTTAATGGTTCTTACTCCAGAGAGCAGGGTTCAAGAGGTTATCCAGCCCGACCTATTCAGTCTTCACTGCAGACTGTTGTTGGGGGTCCACCGCAGACCGGTCAACATTTTTCTGAGTCTGGAGGTTATCCCCAGACTTCGTCGTTCTCACAGAGACCTATGCTTGAATCCAGAGAGTGTTATGGATGTGGGGAGACTGGGCATATCAAGAGGTATTGTCCAAAACAGAGTTACAGACCTCAAATAGTCAGAGGTAGAGGTGGTCATGGAAGAGGCTGTCACTCTGGAGGGCGTGGTGGCCGAGGTAATGGTGGTCACCAAAACGGCCGGGGTGACGGGCAAACTGGAGCTACTACAACAACACATGTTAGGGGCAATGGGCAGACATGTGATAGGGCCCACTGTTACGCTTTCCCTGGGCGGTCGGAAGCGGAGACATCAGATGCTGTTATCACAGGTAATCTTTTGGTTTGTGATTGCATGGCTTCTGTATTATTTGATCCTGGCTCCACATTTTCATATGTATCTTCCTCATTTGCTACCGGTCTTAATTTACATTGTGAATTGCTTGACATGCCTGTTCGTGTTTCTACTCCGTGGGTGAGTCTTGATAGTTGAAAAGGTGTATAGGTCTTGTCTTGTAACTTTCGTGGGGAGCAATACTCATGTAGATTTGGTTATCTTAGAGATGGTTGATTTCGATGTAATTCTGGGTATGACTTGGCTTTCTCCAAATTTTGCAATCTTAGATTGTAATGCTAAAACTGTAACGTTGGCCAAGCCTGGGACAGATCCGTTAGTGTGGGAGGGTGACTACACTTCCACTCCAGTTCGTATCATTTCCTTTCTTCGTGCTAAGAGAATGGTTAGTAAAGGGTGCTTAGCTTTCTTGGCACACCTCCGGGATGATACTACCCAAGTACCTTCAATTGAGTCGGTTCCGGTAGTCCGTGAGTTTCTGGATGTGTTTCCTGCAGACCTTCCTGGTATGCCACCGGATAGAGATATTGACTTTTGCATTGATCTGGAGCCGGGTACTCGCCCCATTTCCATCCCTCCTTATAGAATGGCTCCAGCAGAGTTAAGGGAGTTAAAGGCCCAACTTCAAGAGTTGTTAAGTAAAGGTTTCATTAGACCAAGTGCATCCCCTTGGGGTGCTCCGGTGTTATTTGTGAAGAAGAAGGATGGGAGTTTTCGGATGTGCATAGACTACCGGCAATTGAACAAAGTAACTGTTAAGAACAAGTACCCTCTTCCCCGCATTGATGATTTGTTCGATCAGTTACAAGGTGCTTGTGCCTTCTCAAAAATTGATTTGAGATCTGGTTATCATCAATTGAAAATACGGGCAACGGATGTGCCCAAGACTGCTTTTCGGACCAGGTATGGGCATTATGAGTTCTTAGTAATGTCTTTTGGGCTTACGAATGCCCCTGCTGCTTTCATGAGCTTGATGAACGGGATTTTTAAGCCATATCTGGATCTCTTTGTGATCGTATTTATTGATGATATACTGATATACTCCAAGAGTAAGAAGGAACATGAGGAGCATTTGAGAATCGTGTTGGAAGTATTAAGGGAGAAAAGGCTTTATGCCAAATTCTCCAAGTGTGAGTTTTGGCTAGATTCAGTGTCCTTCTTGGGGCACGTGGTTTCTAAGATGGAGTGATGGTGGATCCTTCTAAGATTGAAACAGTGAGAAATTGGGTAAGACCTACTAATGTGTCAGAAATAAGGAGCTTTGTTGGTTTAGCCAGCTACTACCGTCGATTTGTCAAGGGATTCTCTTCTATTGCCTCCCAACTGACGAACTTGACTAAGCAGAATGTTCCATTTGTATGGTCGGATGAATGTGAGGAAAGCTTTCAGAAACTCAAGACCTTGCTGACTACTGCACCTATCCTTACCTTGCCAGTAGAGGTTAAAAACTTCATTGTTTATTGTGATGCATCCTATTCTGGTTTGGGTGCAGTGCTAATGCAAGAGAAGAATGTGATTGCTTATGCTTCGAGGCAATTAAAGGTGCATGAACGTAACTATCCGACCCATGATTTAGAATTGGCTGCAGTCGTGTTTGCATTAAAGCAATGGAGACACTATCTATATGGGGTTAAGTGTGAAGTCTATACGGATCATCGTAGCCTACAGTATGTCTTTACTCAGAAAGATTTGAATTTGAGACAGAGGAGGTGGATGGAACTACTGAAGGATTATGATGTTACCATCTTGTATCACCCAAGAAAGGCTAATGTTGTGGCAGACGCCTTAAGTAGAAAAGCAGGGAGCATGGGTAGTTTAGCCCACTTACAAGTTTCTAGACGCCCATTGGCTAGAGAGGTTCAGACTCTGGCTAATGACTTTATGAGGTTAGAAGTAAATGAGAAGGGAGGATTGTTGGCCAGTGTGGAGGCGAGATCTTCTTTTCTTGACCAGATCAAGGGAAAACAGTTTGATGATGAGAAACTAAGCCGAATTCGGGATATGGTGTTGCGAGGAGAGGCTAAAGAAGCGATAATGGATGAGGAAGGTGTTTTGAGAATTAAGGGAAGGGTATGTGTGCCCCGTGTTGATGATTTGATCCACACTATTTTTACAGAGGCTCATAGTTCCGGATATTCTATACATCCTGGTGCAACCAAGATGTACCGTGACCTAAAGCAACACTTTTGGTGGAGTAGAATAAAGTGCGACATTGTTGATTTTGTTGTCAAATGTCCAAATTGTCAGCAAGTAAAGTATGAACACCAAAGGCCCGGAGGAATACTTCAGAGAATGCCCATTCCTGAATGGAAGTGGGAGAGAATTGCAATGGACTTCGTGGTTGGTCTTCCAAAGACATTGGGCAAGTTTGATTCTATTTGGGTAATTGTGGACAGATTAACTAAGCCTGCTCACTTCATTCCGGTCAAGGTGACTTACACCGCAGAGAAGTTAGCCAAACTTTATATCTCAGAGATTGTTCGATTGAATGGAGTTCCACTGTCCATCATATCAGATAGAGGTACGCAGTTTACTTCTAATTTTTGGAAAACATTGCATGCGGAATTAGGTGCTAGGTTGGACCTTAGTACTGCATTTCACCCTCAGACCGATGGACAGTCTGAACGAACGATTCAGGTATTGGAATATATGCTTCGTCCATGTGTGATAGAATTCGGTGGTCATTGGGATAACTTCGTACCCTTAGCGGAGTTTTCATACAATAATAGCTATCACTCAAGTATTGATATGGCTCCTTTCGAAGCATTGTATGGGAGGAGATGTAGGTCTCCCATTGGTTGGTTTGATGCATTCGAGGTTAGACCTTGGGGTACTGACCTTTTTAGGGATTCATTAGAGAAGGTGAAATCTATTCAAGAAAAGATTTTAGCGGCTCAAGGTAGGCAAAAGGAGTATGCAGATCGAAAGGTTAGGGACTTGGAGTTCATGAAGGGTGAGCAAGTCTTGCTGAAGGTTTTGCCCATGAAAGGGGTGATGCGGTTTGGTAAAAGAGGTTAGCTAAGCCCAAGGTATATTGGACCATTTGAAGTACTTAAGCGAGTAGGGGAGGTGGCTTATGAATTAGCCTTTCCTCCAGGGCTGTCAGGAGTGCATCCGGTATTTCATGTGTCTATGCTGAAAAGATACCATGGGGATGGAAACTACATCATTCGTTGGGATTCAGTTCTGCTTGAAGAAAATTTGACTTATGAGGAGGAGCTTGTTGCCATTCTAGATAGAGAAATTCGCAAGTTGAAATCAAGGGAGATTGCATCCATCAAAGTTCAATGGAAGAATCGACCAGTTG
Organism: Solanum habrochaites; assembly: GCA_027704765.1. NCBI lineage: Eukaryota > Viridiplantae > Streptophyta > Magnoliopsida > Solanales > Solanaceae > Solanum > Solanum habrochaites. The sequence goes on along the minus strand of JAKWJA010002495.1, from coordinate 37,028,002 downwards.
AAGAGTCCACTTGGGAGAAGGAGGCTGATATGCAAGAAAGATACCCACACCTGTTTACAGATTCAGGTACTCCCTTTTGCCCTTGTTTTTCTTCTTATGATCGTTCGAGGACGAACGATGGGTAAATTGGTATCTATTGTAACGACCTGTTTAGTCGTTTTGAGCAGCTGATTTTATTTCTGGAAAAACTGGCTGAGTCGACGGATCCCACGATGGACCGTCATAGGCACGACGGACCATCGAGGGAGTCTCGTTCCAAAACACATAGAATTTAGAAATTTGGGTACTGAGAGCGGCTCTCTGAACGTCACAACGGGGTGGCAGGACGGACCGTCTCAGGCATGACGGGCCGTCACAGACTCTTTAATGAATTGGAGTCTCTGAACCTTGTGACGGAAGCAGCAAGACGGATTGTCGCAGGCACGACGGGCCGTCACAGGCTGCGTGACCCTGACTGGGTTGGATTTCTGTTAAATATTTTAAGGGGCGTTTTGGAATATTCCTGCATAAAATTATAAAGTTAGTGGTTTAATGTTAATAATTCAATTACTTGGGGGTTAAAAGAGATAACCTTGAAACAAGTAGTGGGGTATTTTATCATCTCTTATACTTAATTATATGCTCATTAGGGTAAAAGAAAAAGGGGTTTGAATAAGAAAAATAGAAAGAACAAAGAGAGGGAGAAACGATCGATCGAGAGAGAGGAAGAACGCAGCTTTGGGAAGATAGCTTGTTGATCGCGATTCTTCGGTGGAGGTAGGTTATGGTTTATGCTATTTTATAGTAAACTATTAATAGCGAATGATATGTATTGGTTAGTATTGTAAACCCTTCTATATGCTTAATTGTGTGTATGCATGATGTGTTTATATATAATTGTGATAAAATAAACGTGATGAGGCCATTGAATCCTAATCTTGAAAACCTCTTGTTAATGATGATGCCTTATTATAAAAGAAGGCTTGATGAACTAAAAGAATGAGGTTAGAGGATCGGTTGTCACGTTCCGACACCAGGGTAGTAATAGAGGAGCGGGTGTCACGTTCCGGCACCATGATAGAATATGGATCGGGTGTCACGTTCCGACACCAGGATAGAATATGGATCGGGTGTCATGTTCCGACACCAGAATAGAATATGGATCGGGTGTCACGTTCCGACACCAGGATAGAATATGGATCGGGTGTCACGTTCCGACACTAGGATAGTATGATGAGGATCGGAGTGTCACGTTCCGACACCAGGATAGAAAGAGAATGAATCTTGAAATATGATAATATTCTCAAATTAATAAACCTATTTTTCCCAAATTAGTATGGTATTGAGGCTAGAGTCCTCATGGGTGCACTTGGCGTATTTTATTAATGATTACAGTACTTGTTGTTGCTACATGTTGAGTATTGTAGTTGATTTTATGATATTAACTGGTATATACTGTTTTCTATTTTGAGTTGGCCAATGATACCTACTCAGTACTCGTGTTTTGTACTGACCCCTACTTGTAATTGTTTTTCTTTGTTATTTGTGGAATGCAGCAAACGTACCATCGTCTTCAACTCAACCGCAACTCTAGCCAGTCTTCATCACGTCGGATCTCAGGGTGAGCTACTGCTTCTAGCTTGGACTGGATCATCTTCTTCATGTCTTGATGCCTTGAAGTTCCTGCATGGACTAGCTTTTTACTTATTTTAGCTTCTTAGATACGCTTAGATTAGTAATTTGAGGATAGATGTTCTTGTGGTGATGACTTCCAGATTTTGGGGATAATGATTGATAAATTTTGAAGTTATTTAATTGATTTAGTTAATGAGTTTTAAGCCTTCCGCATCGTATTTTGTTCATAATGGTTAAAATGTTGGGGTTTAGATTGGTTGGTGCACTCACATAGTAGGATAAGTGTGGGTGCCATTCGCGACCCATTTTGGGTCGTGACAATTAACAACACGAGTAGTATACTAAAGTAACACGTACATACAAACATGATAATCATAAGTTTTTAACGACACATTTTTATTCGTTTTATTTTAATTTTTTGCTTTTTGTTTTCTTTGTTTAGACATGAAATCATAACTTAATAGTTTATTGTAATAATCGACAAAGTAATAATCGACAAAGATTTTCAGTTGGTCTCTATACTAAGTAATATATTTGCACATTGCGCAGACATAAATAAATTTTCTAAGTTGTTAAACAACATTTTGAATAATCGACAGTTATAAGAAAAAAATGTAGTAGGTTTTAACTTGAGAGAACATAGTAAGGCTATGTCACGTCTACTATTTATGTCGTATTCTAATTTTTGTTCAACCCGTCTTTCTAGTTTTTGTAAAAATTACAAAAAGAAGTATGCAACTATATAGGGCAAACATTTTTTAAAAGAATTCTAGAATTCCGTACTTAATTACCAAAAATAGAACCTTAAGTTCTGTATTACAGGTGTGATCTTGGGTGTCTATTTTAAAGTTTCTCTGTTTGTATAATAAATTTGAGTTATGATGGGATTAATAATGATAAAATAAATTGTAATGGGAGTAGTTATGATGGGATAAATTATGATGGAATTTTTTTTGAGTGCTTGGCTTGTTGCATTCAAAATAATAAATTTTAAGAACAATTTATTTGTTTACAAAAATCTCCATGAATGTAAAAAGTGATGTAGCAAAAGGATTGAAAAAAAAATATTTTTGTCATTTACTTATTTTATTTTGGGAAAGTTATCCCAATATTACTCTACCATCCAAGGGGAGGGATAACTTATCTCAATACTAATTATTAATTCCAAGATAAGTTATCCCAGATTTGCCAACCAAACATAAATTAAGTGATATTGTAATTTAATCCAAGGACTATTTATTATTATCATTCACACCAAAAATTCCCTAAATAATAGTGTAGTAATTTAACGAACTATTTTGCAAACATTATATGAAAAGAATATACTCTACCTGTTACATGGAAGGTATTAGATTCAATAAGTTTCCTACTTTTATGATAGGCATAGTAAAGACCTAGTTGCACACATGACCATCTGTATTTTTAAAGGAAGTTATTGAAACTTCTGATATCTCTAGTACATAACTATCAAACCTCACAGTAATGGTGAGTATTCAATAAAACAATAACAAGCAAGCCATGAATGGAAATTGAAAGGGAGAAGGAGAGAACTGTGAGGAAGCATATTTTGGGTGAATGAAAAATTGTATTTGTTTCATTGATCATTATTACATTATATACATGTGACTAAGAACTTTCTAGAGGAACCAAATATGCAATTTAACTAACTAACATATTAAGAAACTAGTACATCATGACTAACTAACTAACTACTATAATTAAGCTAGATAATTTAGTTTAGTATTAATTCTCAAACCCATCCTCAAGGTTGTGAGGCTGATCTCACAGCCAACTTGTTCAAAAATTGCAGCATGTTTGATACCAGTGAGGGACTTCGTGAGAATGCCTGCCAGTTGTTCATTGGTGGTCACATGGTGAATGGAAATGAGCCTCTCCTACAATTTATCAAGCACAAAATGACAATCGACTTTAATTTGCTTAGTTCTCTCATAGAAGACATGATTGTGAGTTATGTTTATAGCAACTTGACTGTCACGGTACACAACAACTGGAGAAGAATGAGATACGATTAACCTAGTGATTAACCTAAGAGATATGGTTAATTTAGTGATTAACCTATGCATCCAAACCATTTCATCTACCACTTTCCTAAGTGATATATACTCTACCTCTGAAGGTGACCATTATATTGTTTCTTTCATCTTACACTTCCAACTAATAGGTTGTTTCCAAGCAAAACCCAAGTATCCACTTACAGGTTCCTGTAAGTGGCCCAGTCTTAATGACAGTTTGCCTTCATAGTACAATCAGGGTCATTGACAAGTAAATTCCCATGGTAGGATCTTGTTTTAAGTATCTAAGCAAGTGAAAGGTTTATTGTAAGTGGGGAGTTATGGGGTCTTGCATGAACTGACTCAACGATTGAACACTAAAAGTTATGTACAATCTGGTGTTAGTGAGGAAGTTTAGTTTCTCCACAAGTTTCGTGTAATAAGTGGGATCAGAAAGTGGAGTTACCTCCTTGGACTTGAGCTTGATATTAGGATCAAGGGGAGATGATAAGGAAGTGTAACTGAAACAATCATACTCCTTTAGTAAGTCCAATACAAAATTCCTTTATGAAATAAGTACCCTTCCTACAGCATCAAGAATATTCATACCCAATAAATAATGTAGTTTTCTAACGTCTTTAATCTTGAATGTCTTGTCTATGTGGGTCTTTAACTGTTTAATTCAGTTGTATTTGTTCCTGTCAATACTATGTCATTAACATAAACTTCCACAAACACCACCAATGAATCAGATTTCTTGTAGAACAAAAAGTAATTATGCTCTGAATGTATATAGCCTGTAAGGGAGAGTGCTTCAGTAATCTTAGCATATCATTGTCTGCTGGCTTGTTTAAGGCCATAGAGAAACTTATTAAGCTTACAAACTAAGTCTAATTCACTCCATCAAGAACTTGAGGCACTGCCATATACATTTCTTCATAAATATCAACATGTAGAAATGCATTATTGACATAAAGTTGGAAATTTTCCCAACGCTTTTTCAAAACACATCCACCAAGGTTCTCACAGTGGTCATTTTAACAACAGGTGAATATGTTTCTCTGTAATCTATTTCAACATGTTGAGTGTAGACCTTAACCATCAGTCTAGCCTTGAACGTCTTTATGCTACTATCAGCTTTGTGCTTCACTTTATAAATCCATTTATATGCAATAACTTGTTTATTTGTAGGTAATTTGACCAGATCCCAAGTTCTATTACCATGCAATGCATCAAGTTCTTGTTCCATAGACTTCTGCGAGGCATGACATAATGTTGCTTGCTCATAAGAACATGACTCATTGTCACAACACATTCTTTCAACCAACGCTTGACTTTTAGAAGCAATGACATTAGGAGTTATACAATGGTGTTTATTGAATAGTGCACTAAGTAACATGTTATTTTGGTTATTGTTAGTAATTTTAGTGGAATTAGGACTAGTAGAGGTTTTAGAGTAGGGATAGACAAGACATAATCCTTTAAATGAGAAGGTGTCTTTATTTCCCCATTAGATCTTATCAGTGGTATTGGTGGAGCTGGTATTTGAGTATGTGTATGTAGTGATGAATGAGAGGACTGAGGTGGTGATGAATGTGGACTGAGGACTAAGTGACAAGTTAGTATAATCAACAATTAATCAAAATAATTGTTTCAACATGTATCACAGTGTTCAGTATAATCAGGAGAACAAGATTAAAGAATATAAGGAAAAGTGCATTGTTTGAAGATAGAGCAAATGAAAAAATATTCACATGAAAGACCACATATCTAGAAATTTGTATTTCTTTTGTCGCAAGACACTTTACCTTGTATCCTTTGGTTACAGAGGAGGTATCTATAAAGATATGGGGTGTGGTTCTTGGTTCTAGTTTGTCTATATGGACTTTAGTCATTGTGGGGTAACAAAGACATCCAAAGGATCTTAATTCGTTATATTTTGGGTTTTCTTTGTAAAATATTTCATAAGGACATTTCTTTTGGAGGAACGTGAAAGGAAGAGTATTTATAAGGTATGTGAGTGTAAGAAAACAATCACCCCAGTACATGTAGGATTGAAAAAAGGAGACATGTGGCTCTTTTCAGCAAGTACTATGTTGTTTTGTTGTGGTGTATAAGGGCAATTTTTCTGATTTGTGATGCCTTTGGCTTGAAGGAATGTGTGTGTATCAGTGTTGTTGAACTCTATTCCTTTGTCAAGACCTGATGTATTTTATGATTGTTTGAACTGATTTTCTATCATATTTACAAAGTTTTGAAGAACTTGTATGACATTACTTTTGGTACTCAACATATATGTCCAGGTAGCCCTACTGTAATCAACCACAAGCGCAATGAATTATTTGTAATTATCATATGTAAGAACATGATAAGGTCTTCATAGATCAATGTGTAGACGGTCAAAAATAGTCTTAGAATGAGTTGTGTTGTGGGTTAATGACAACCTAACTTGCCTTGCCATAGGGCATATGGTGCACATAAAGGGTTGTTTGGGAGAAAACTTTATTGGGGTAGTAGGTATATTTCTCATTTTACAATGGGAACAAGGACAAGTCTATTATGCCACAGTAAATCCACATTATTTTAAGAGATTCAAGAAATTCAAAATTATTCAACACATTTGTATTATTGAAAGTAGAAGAACAAATAGACACATTAGGAAGTTATCTAGCATGTTCAACACATTTTCTAACACATAATTCATTAGAGACTGAAACCAGAAAAGAAGTAATCAATAACCATGAGACAGACAACTACACACAAGATTATTGGCATCAGCAGTATCTTTCAAGCATCTCACACACATGTAGTAAATGCCATCCTTGCTACTACGAATTGCCAGAGGCCTTTCACTGAAGGTGCCTGTAATAGACAAGTTGTATAACTGAATAAGACTATGTACTTCATTAAAGAAACCAAGGATTGAACTGAAATGAGATTATAATTGGAATAGGGAACATATAATACTTTGTTTAAAACAATTTTAGATGTAGTATGTGCATCACCATATTTTGACCTTGTCTGCATTAAGGAGTGAGACAACTATAGGGTAAGGTATTGTTTGAATATTTGTAAATGAGAATTTATTAAAGTTCATAAAGTTTGAAGCTCCTAATTCAATTATCAATAAATCAAAACTTGATCTAATACATTTGCATAAAGCAATACCGAGATCAATAGAAGATGTGCACACTACTATACCTGCAAAGTTTTTAGGCTCAACATTACCCTCAAAATCCTCTCTTGAACCATCACGTTGGAACTGCTACTAAAAATTCATAACCTGGTGATATTGTTCCTGTGTGATGACAACATTTGATTTACTACTTCATTGCGAGCATTCTTCCTCGTGTGATGCAAGTGTATCAGGTAGTGTGCCATGTGATTGGCCACAAATCCTACTTCCTCTGAAGTTTTGATTATTGTTCTGCCTGGACTGTTGTCCATTGTTGTGATTGTTTGTCTATAGTTAAGACTGTTATTCCATAGGGGATAGTCATGTAGCTTATAACATTTCTCCTTAGTATAACCTTGTTTCTTACAAAATTCACAAATTATGACATTCTTATTATTGCTATTGTCTAAGTCATTGTTACTCGAGAAATTTATTTTGTACCTTATACAACTTATTGATCCTCTACTAGCATAAAAATTCAATGAAGTTGACTCCATAGGCGTACGACTGGCAGACCTAAATTATCTTTATTTTTCCTCTTGAATCAGCAAGGAAAAAGCCTTCGCACTGGAGGGAAAAGGATTCATCATGAGTATATTACCTCTGATCATAGTGTAGACTTCATTCAGTCTCATGAGAAATTGTATTGATCGTCTTTCTCCGATCGTAATATCCAATTCATTTCTCAATTTCGAAAGTCATTCTAAAACAACATCGGTACTTGTTGTTAGGTTTAGTAAAACTTTAATCCTCAAATTGATGGGAAGGCAGAGCGTACTATTCAAACTTTGTAAGATATGTTGAGGGCTTGATTGATTGACTTCAAGGATTTGGGATAATCATTTGCCTTTGATTGAGTTTTGCTTATAATAATATATACACTTTACGCATTGATATGGCTCCATTTAAGGCTCTTTATTGTAGGAAGTGTAGATCTCCTATAGGATGGTTTGATGTTGGTGAGATCACTTTGATAGTTCTTGAGAAGGTATGAGGCCATTAAGAAAGTTTATCTTATTAGAGAATGGTTGAAAGATGCTCAAAGTCAACAAAAGTCATATGTCAATGTTAGAAAGAGACATTATGAGTTTGACGCAGATGATTGGTTCTACTTGAAAATTTCACCCATGAAGGGTGTGATGGGATTTGGTAAGAAGGGGAAACTTAGTCCCCATTATGTGAGCCCATATCATATTTTGAGGTACATTGGTAAAGTTACTTATGAGCTTGATTTGCCTAATGACTTTGTATTTTAACATCCATTTTTCCATGTCTATTTATTGAAGAAATGTGTTGCTGATCCGACATCTATTGTACCATTGGAGAGTCTTTCTTGTGAAGAAGTTTTGGTAGAGATTTTTGACCGACAAGTTAAAAATTTGAGACATAAGGAAGTTGCATATGTGTGAGTATTGCAGAGAATGAAAGGTTGAGGGTGCTACTTAGGAGGTCGAGGCCAATATATGTCTCATTATCCCCTTCTTATTTCCTCCGCTCCTACTCTAGCTTGAATTGTTTACTTCCTAATGGTTCATACTTTTGGTTTTATGTGTCTTGGTTGTTCTCATCTTTCCTCGTGTACGCGTGCTAATGGATATTTGATATTGTAAGAAAATGAGTTAGATTGATTGATATTTTCATGATTATGTGCATTTTTGTGTTATTTGAATGTATGCCTTACAAAATGATAATTCAAATATATTTTAGCTCAGAGTTGATGTTCCTCCTTGGTTATGTGCATCCTGATGTAGTTGCATTCATGTTGGGTTATTAGGTCGCTTCCTCTACCCTCCTTATGTTGTCTTGTGTTCCATTCGAGGACAAATGTTCCCTAAGGGTAAATATTTTAACATATTGGATTTTGAAAAAAAAAAGAATAAAGAACTTATTGGGATGCAACCTTGATCTACGGGTCCCCACCATGGACCGAATAAGCTTCTATGGGTGGTAGATCGCATCTGTAGAAAAGGGGAACTAATCTTTCAAAAATTAAGTGTAGTACCTATTTTATGGTTCACCACTACTGTTGTCTGTCACGTGATCTATGAGTCATAAATAGGTCTCCCAGGTAGGTCCCATACATGATGTATGCCATTTGTAAACTTCATGAACATTTAAATAATATAGGCGTAGTATAAGTCACAACCAACATACAAGTCACAATATCCCATTTAAACCTTTAACTTTACCTCAAATAGTCATAATTCAACTAGTACCAACATGCAATGCATAGACATATACATTAATTAGATGATTCATCGTGCTAGGGCATCTATCTAACGTTACCCTAAGACACCCTTAAGTATGACATAAAGTGGCAGCCCATACTACCTCTTCATACCACCCCTGAGTGTTCTTCAAAGCTAAATTTAGACAAGAACCTTTCCTTTTCAACATGACATGCTTAGTAGACCATATCATCAACATAAGAGAGACATGCATCACATTAGAGAGACAATAAGTCAACATTCATTATTAGATTCATTCAGGGGACTATCACACATTAGTCATGAACACTTAGGGAACTCACTTTAGCACCTTCAAAGCCTACTCGTGTCATGTGTACATAGCATCCCATACTACTATCTACACTTTGCAGAACCTATCATGTAACTAGAGTGCACATCCCACATGATGGTAATAGGCATAAACCGACATATATCATGCAAGATAGACAAGTAAGTTAGGTTTCTAACCCCACACCATAAAGAGGTATTCTACTTGACAAGGGTAGAACTAATACACCTCCTATGTAGGCACATAGTTTTGGGGATATATAAATATATTCATCGGATTCTAGCCTAATCATTGGGAAGAACCACCGTCTTAACCATATCCACTTGGTGCTTAGCCTTAGTTCCCATAGAGTATTTTCATTAACAATATATAGGTTTTCTTGAGAGAGCTACCAATATTAGGCATACCACACTTAGACACATAAACATGAAGGGCCACCACCATTAGGTTTATTGATTTAAGGTATAAAGGATAACTCATTTGATATTCCTTGGAAAGGGACACTACCATTAGGTTTACCGCTCCTTGGTTCGTCATTTTTACACAAGAAGAAGTCTACCACCATTAGGTGTACCACTTAAAGGTTAGCATTCACCTAGGGTTCTAGACTATTCATGAAGGGCCACCAACTTTAGGTCTACCGATTCAAGACATTAACTAAAATGCCTTATTAGTCTTTCAAAGGGAGGCTACAACCATTAGGTCCACCAACCCGAGACATTCACTAATTCATGAAAGACAAGGCTACCAAGCATAGGTCTACCAAATTAGGATCATTTATCAATTTAATCAAGATATACTACACATCATAGGAACCCTTCACATTCTATCATCCTCGCACATGGTCATTAAGCAAGAACCTATTTTCCATCACGACACATACACATTCTATTAAGATCATTATGCTCTCTTTGAAAACCTTGTGCATAAATTTCATATTACACATTAATCTATACACATCATGACAATTTTTTCCATTCACCATATAATTCCTTCAAGGTAAACATCAGAACACATAAAATAATTAAACACCTCCACCTTTAAAGTGGATCAAACTATACAAGAGCAACACTACTATAACATACAGAATTAACCATAACTTGTCCACAAGGACATAATTCTAAATTTACCCATACACCAACAATTCACCATTAATAGGTCTAGATAACAATAAAAATCACATATATGATTCAATCTAAGTATAATTCCATCAACATCCAGTCATAATCGTAAGACCACTTCATAAGCCAAATTTAGTAATTTAGTGAAATTACGGGTTCATGGAGTTTTCCACCTTAAAATACCAATTCAAAAGTAATATAATGATAATTTAACATTTAAAATCGTTTGGTTCAAGAAATTATGAGTTTGAGTGAGAATTGGGGTTTTTCATGAACTTTGGAAACATGAAAACTATTTCAAATTTGACTTAGGGTGAAGACCAACACTAGATAAAGGATCACCATATCTTTTTATTTATATCCCCCAAGAAATTTGATTAAGAAGGATTTGACTTCGAAACCCTAGCTTCCCACTTCTTCTTATTCTTTGATCTTGAGAGATATACTGAGAGAAAAGAACTTTGGAGGTATTGATTTGGGTATTTGAAAATAATGAGTTAAAGGAAGGTTTTAAGACATAAAATTATTTACTTATGATATATACCATTTAAAATCAACCCCGCAAGTTAAAACCGTAAAATGAAATAACTCAAATACCCTATATGAGGCAGCCCGTCAAGGACCACACCCATATAGACGGCTTGTGAAGTGGACCACGGATCATGGGAGTGGTTGTGGTCCTAGGAAGTATCCCCCATGAGCTTTCAAACCCATAATGTCCAAGGCATCTCCACGACCAACTAAATGGACTATGGTGGAGACCACTGGCCGTATAGAGGCTCGTGGATTTAAGGTAGTTATTTGGCCACAAGTCCTTGCCTTCCTTGAGCCTAAGTAAGCTCCACACCCACTTGGACGTACTATCTAGGGCACCACGGCTCTTGGCGGTGGCCGTGGTCTTCGGGGCAGTGAGTAGCCAACTTTGGGCAGCCTTCACTTTTGGCCTAGGCTTTGCCCCTTTTTTGGCTTGGCTCATGGCCTTGCACTCTCCACAAACATAGTATAGGCCTTTTCAACTAGAGAGTCTATCACGTTCCTTGATGTTAACTCCCTAATCTTTTTCAAACAAGGCTCGGGATAACAATACACCACTAGAACACATCAGCTCAAAAGTCTAGTTTCCGAATGTCATAATCTTCCCTTGACGTTCGACCTCAAAACTCTTCAAACTAAACTTTAAAATTCATTCATCATAATTTTAACAAGTTACCAACTTCTAAAAACACATGCAAATCTCTAGTTCATATTATTTAATTTTAGGGTCATTACAGTTTTCAATTTCAAATATTTAATTTAGGGCTTCAATTCAGTTTTGATAGGTTTCATTCAATTTTGATTTATTTTTTTTGTGAAGTCTTCTAATGCATGATTAAATGTTAATACAATTTTATTTAGCTAAAATTATGTTGAACCATACCTAATTTATGATTTGAATTGTGAAACTAAGATGAACCTATGATCCTATGAATGTATGAAGATATGCATGTTTTTTATGAAATGATTGTAAATAATTTGGATATTTTTTTTTTAATGGAAAGTATTAATGTTGTTTTGTGAAATGTTTTCTCATATTCTATAATGATCATGACTGCGAAAGATAATTTTCATATATGAATTCACATTGGTGAAAAGCTTTCTCATCCATGTTGAATTTTCATTAAGGAGCTATTTTTTTTTATAGAAAAAAGTGTTAATTGGTATTGATCATTGCCTTTTCTATGTTATATTGACATTTTACTTTTATCTAGTTCGTTGGGATTTAGACTTAGTACCTAGAGGATTTTAAAGGCGGAGGCTCAAATAGGATAGTCTCTAGTAGCAACCTCTTTTCCCTAACATCGTGCCCATGTAGGATTGTCTTAAATGACCTAGATATATATCCATTTCAGCAAAAGATGATGTGTACGGATTCTACCTTGGCAAGTAGATTCCCTTTCTTTTCGATATAAAGGATATACCGAATTCCATGATATTTATTTTTCTTGGTCTTATTGTCAGTTAAAGCTAATATCTCACAAAATGATTATGTTTCTTCAAATATTGCTTATGTCCTTTATATAATATATTTGACGGTATTTCATGTTTCACATGTCGTTTCTTTTTTAAGCTTTTAGATGTTCAAATGTTTGTTCTATCTCACATGTTTTAACCCATTCATATTACCATATCTATTTTATGCATATTTCCCATTACTTAGTACACTCCATGTACAAATGCATACTTGTGCCTATATCATATCATTATGTATGGTACGACACTCCTAACTCTAAATCTTTTGGATAGTTCATTCTTCTAGATTTCAAGAGTTAAGTTGAGTCCTCATGTTCCGCGGATCAAGATACATTTACTTGTTCATGTTTTCTTTAGTTTTATATTAATGTACATGTGCATGTATTACGTCCCGACAACTTCATTTAAATGTTTAGATGGCTTATTGAGACTTATGTTAGAATTTTGCTTTGCCAAAACTCTATTTTAATATAAGATTGTGCTTTTAAATTCTTTATTACAATTACCTGGTCTGTTGTATTCTAAGTAAATTGTGTAGGGACTCTCGGGGTTCTATATGCAATGTTACACCTAGGGTAAACTTCTGGTTATGATATGTTCCCATTACCCTATCTTATAGATGTACAATTTGTAAAAATGTCCTAGCTGGATAGACTTAGAACATTCCCTTGTTATATAATGAAACTCTCTCAGTGAGGCCTACTACACTTTCTACAAGGTAGGTATCATGTATCTCTTAATATAGACTACCCTAAATCTAGAAACTCTAAAATCTTAAGTTCTAGTTATTATAAAGCCCGTTATCATTGATATTTTCTAGTGCATTTGCATTAGCTATTGATAAAGTAGGTGTAGAGTAGCTTCTCTAAAAAACAAATGTTTGTTTATTGATTGGGCTCATGACCTTCTAACTTTGCCGATTACCCCGATGTTCTTCCCTATTTTTTAGTTTATCTTTCTTCATCTACCAAGAATATACAATGAGTTTGGAGATATCCTTTTTGTTGATCAATAGTGCAACAATATATCCTTTCTTCAAAAACAGACTCAAACTTCCTCATTCTAGCTCTCACGAATGGGAAACATGTTCAGAACATAAAGAGATAACCATACTCATAGAACCTTGCTTCAGATTCACAAACTCTTCTACCTCAGCTTGTATTACTTCCTTGAGAAAAAAATTGTGTAGAAAATCTTCCTCCAAGCTATCCCTAGATACTAGAGTGTCCTTCTCATGATGACCTTGCTCCCATGATCATTGGGTATATTTAAAACATCATTGAGTTATTTAGAAGCAAGTGTAACTCCCGAATTTTAGTAGCATACATTCGAATTAGGATTTTCCACATCTCACCAATGAAGTTCTAAGAGTGAACTATGCTCTATGACAATTTATGAGAATCAATTATATCTCCTTGGGTAGTGCATATGTTGGACTGACTTGAGCTTTAGAGTTCTAATAAAGGTGTTAGAGTGGCTCTTTTGAAATTATGTTTCAAGTATTTTTATATTAATTGGTTTAATATTTGTTCAATCGAATCATTTTTTTTATAGAAAATGTCTCTCCATGTGAGAGATTTAGGTTATACTTTTTTGCATTTAATATTTTTGTGTAGTTTCATTTATAGAGCAAACTCTACCAAAATTTTGTAGATTCATACTTCTAGTTGAAGATGAATTTTCCTAAGAAAGGAATAATGTAATACCTCAACCATTCTAAATGATTGAATAAAAATGTACTTTTTATAAGAATAGTTTAAATTGTAATAAGGATGTGCTATAAGGTATTCAAATTGTACAATCATCATATAATAAGCTCTAAAGTCAAACAAGTGATTACAAAGTCGAAAAAAGTTATTCCCACATTATTTCTTAAATTCTTTAAAATTTGGGTAGATTTCTCATAGAAATTCTACTAATATATAAATAGTTAAAAGTTGCACAACCAAATCGATGTTCTACAAGATAAGTTTGTAATTCATTTAATGGATTATGAATATGACTTCAGAATTAAGGGATATTTGCATTTTTATAAGAATGATAAGCATGTAGTAAAAGTATACCCTAGGTTGGTGGACGTAAAACACATAAATCTAGTAAGCTAAACTAGGGCTAAGTGAGAGCGTTAGTAACACCCGTATCCGAGAAAGGGATAATGAAGATATTTTTGGAAAATTATAGGTGCCATCCACAGGCTGACCTACAAACTATAGACCAGTCCACGGTCCATGGTATTGTCCATGAATGAGGCCCTCAAATCTCTAGTTTCCTACCATAATCGATGAACGACTAGGATGGGCCGTAGGTCAATCGACAGTTCGTCAATAGGGGTCCGTCATTTGAGGGTTGACAGTTATTTTAGGGGCAGTTGGGTTGTTTTAATTAAATGAAAGTGGTGTAATTTTACCTAATTCTAAATGACCTATATAATTATTTTTAACCCAAAAGGTGCCATTTAAGTCATTTTCTCAAAAGCCAAAAAGGATTCGCGAAGCTCCCCTCAATTCTCTCTATATAAGTTTGAAGAAGAAGGAAGATATTGGAGCTAAGTCAAGTTCAAGTATCCAATCTTCAAGCTTGCATAGGCTTTATAATCATGCTATGATGTTGTTTTATCGGTGGGATCCTTTCTTCCATGGATTTCCCAAGATTTCCCCAATTTTAAAGATAAAATCCCCAATTCTTGTTAGAGTTTCTTCCTATATTATGGATAGTGATGAATAGTTATCCACTTGGTTTAATAATTATTTTTCATTATTGAATTGATAGTAGATCATGTTTTTAGGCATAAATTACATATACCCATGCCTAGCCCATGTTTCTAAGTTAGAATTGATAAAAGTTTGGTTTATGTCATGAAGGGAAACTTTATGAGTTCAAGTTTATCCATATAGGATTGATAAATTATGATGTTAGCTGCATTGAGATGAAAGCTTACGATATGAATTGTGGGCAATTGATGTTGGTGTTGTAGAAGGTATATATCCCACATGAACTGATAAGTATGAATGTATGAACATGAACACTTTTCTCACATGAATGATTCTAGGTTGAAAGGATGGCTCACCTAAAATGAATTTAAACTAAAATACTATGTAATTGATGATTCGAGAAGTGACTACCCATGACCTCCATATGATAGGATATAAGTTGATTACCCATAATCGTTAGTATTGAACAAGAGGCGAGTCCCCGATTCTTTTATAATGAATTAACATCGAGGTGATTAATAATTATCATTATGAAATGATATGGAGGCAAAAACTTGTTCCATATGATTTGATTGTGGAGGTGAGTACCCATGATATTAAAGTAAGGAAAGAGGAGAGCACCCATTAGCCTTTTAAAGTAAGCCAAGAGGCGATTACACATTAGCCTTTATTATTTAGGCAAGAGGAAATCCACATGTTTTTAAAAGTAAGTATGAATAATGAGAACTATCATATAAATATGGAATAACTTGGATTTGTGCTTGAGATTCCTTCCTTGAGGTAAGCATTACTAGAAAGTTGATGTCCCAAGTCTTATCTAGGGATGAGTAAGGTTACTTGAAGAGTATTCCTTTTGTAATACGACGATGATTTATGTAGGATGATTATGCTTATGGTTTATATTGACTAACCCTTATGTTTACGTTTTATGCTAGCCATCATATTTAGTATATTTTTGTACTAACGAATACTCTTTCCGATATTCTAATCAAATATAGGGTTCGGCGACATAAATTGTCACACTCGTTGCTAGTATCATAGTAGAACAAGGATTAATATTTTATTGAGTGTTCATAGCATTCAAGGATTTGACCACCATGTTCATGTATGTCATTCATTTCATATTCGGACTATTGTTTGGGTTGTTTCCCAAGATTTATTCATATTCTTTAGATGGTTTGACACAATTATATAAAAGTTTTGCTTCATTTTATAAGAAGTTCGATTGTATTGAAATGATTTAAATTTACTCTCATTTCTATTACTTAATGTTATAATATGCTAAGTTTCTTGTATGAGGTCTCTCCAAGTCTTGTACGCCTTGTTACATCTAAGGGCAACCTTGGATCGTGCAAAACTTTGTAATCAGACCACAAGGTTTAGAATGATTCTAGGACATCTCAAATTACGTGAAGTAGCATCTTGTTCATAGGTATGAAGCGTGCCACATTTATGAATGAAAGGCTACTAGATGCTTAGAAAACTTCACTTCCTCATTTCTATAAGTCATTCCATGGAGTTAACTCTATAAAGTCTTTATCCTAATTCATACCCGATGGTTTTAATATATGAGTACTAGAAGGACTGATGCTAGAAGGATTGAGGGAGACAATGTGGGTCAAGAAGTTCCTTCATGAGCTCCTCCTTAAGATCCGATTAACATAAAGTTTAGGTCGGCTTTCCAAGTGTAAGCTCAAAATGTTAAGGATAAATCCAATAGAGAGCTGGCAGCCCCCGTGAGCCTTCCAAATATAGGTACGACCGAGGTAAGAGTAAGGGAATCTACAAGGAGGAACCCTCACGAATTTTATGGCTCCAAAGTTAAGGAAGATCCTAAAGAGTCTATCGATGAGGTTTGTAAGATACTTGTTATAATGAAAGTGAATCCGGTAGAGAAGGCACATTTGGCCACTTATCAACTCAAAGCAGTTTCTCATATTTGGTTCATTCAATAGAAGAAAGCAAGGTAGGAAGGAGTGGGTCCTATAGAGTAGGAGAGTTCAAAAGTGCTTTTCCTGATAGATTCTTCACTCTTGGGATGAGAGAGGCAAAAGTACTTAAGTTCATTAACCTTAGGCAAGGAAATATCAGTGTAAGGTAATAATCATTGAGGTTCACTCAACTATCTAAATAAGGTCCTTCAATTATGGAGGATCATAGGATCAAGATGATAAGTTTGTGTAGGTGTGTCTTACCAAAGAATGTCACACCACTATGCTTGTCCATTACATGGATATTTATTGCCTTATTGTGCGTCTACAATAAATTGAAGAGAAAAATCTTTGGGAAAGATCTAGTGAAGCAAAAATGTAAAGAAAGTATGATGGTGACTTTTCATATTCTAGATCTGGTGGATGAGATGGTTGAAGGATTGGGAGAATGTTCTCTACACAAGGTTCTTCAAATGTTCCTCCTAGGTCTAACAATGTAAGGGTGTATAACCTTAAACCTCAATGGTATGGTAGTATGTCCTCAATTCCCACTTGCACTAAGTGTGGGATAAATCATGAGGGTAAGTATCTAACAGGCTCCAATTCCTGCTTTGAATGTGGTAAGATGGGTCACAAGAGAAGGAGATGTCCCTCGGTTGCTAAGAATGAGGGAAATACTCATCGTAAGGATCAACCCTACTATTCATCCGGTCCAAGTGGTTTGGGTGAAAGAGCCTAATTATAACCGATTATATGCGCTCCAAACAGATGTATATCTTTTACTTGATCATGGTGCTACTTTGTCCTTTGTGATTCCCTATGTGGCTATTATATTTTATGTGTTCCTAAAGTGTTACTACAATTCCCAAATAAGCCTATCCTAGAGTGGAATAGGGAAATCTATGCCTAAGAGCCGGGTTATTCTTTTCATAAAGCTAGAAAGATGATTTCTAAGTGATGCTTTTGCCATCTAGTTGTGGTGAGGGATGTAGATTCCAGAACCCCTTCCCAATTGTAAAAGAGTTTTTTACTAGTGTTCCCACATGATCTATCTAGTATTCCTTACATAAGGGAAATAACTTTTGATACTGACCTTCTCCCGGATACGCAACCTAATTCTATTCCTATTTATAGAATGTCTCCGTTAGAACTTATGGATTTGAAGGAACACTTGAAACATTTGTTAGACCAAGATTTCATCCGATTAAGTATCACACCATGGGGTGCTCCGGTGTTGTTCGTTAAGAAAAAGGATAGTTCACTCTAAAGGTGCATTGACTATCTATCACGACCCAGGGTACCTCTTAGATGTAACAAGGCACATAGAATGCTGAAAGGCTCCACGTACGCCACATACCATAACATAACATAAGCAATAGAACAATAAGTTTAAAAACACAAACCAAGTTTAAAATTTTCATTTACACAAAACTTGAAGTCTAGACTCTAAGTCGCATCATAGTCATCTATTACAATATTCCAATTAGAAAGAAGGCCACATCCCAAACACCATAATCTGAAAGGAAATACAAGAAAGAAACAAAAAAGACATAATATTTGTTCTCGAATCTTGAGGACTCACTAACAAGTTTAGAGAATAAGAAAATCCAACCATCTAGCCACAATGATTAGAACCTTGAGAACCAGACCCTACATTTAGGGAAAATGTAGGAAAAGTAGGAGTTAGAAAAAAAATGCACTAAGTATGAAAATCATGTATAAAAACATTGAAAACATGGTAAAATGGACATTTTAGTGGAATGCATGCAATTTTCTAAGTTAAATGTTAGTATAAAGATAGTGGAAAATCATAAGCCATAAGAAGATTCATTGCATAGAGCATCATAACATAAGAGGAACATATCATAATTACCCTCAAAGAATACTTGTGCAATACTTGAATAATAACCCATAAATCTCACCCATCTAAGTAATGATTCTTGAGTAACTATAATTCATAATTCATAATTCATATTCTTGTTCATATTGTTGTCATTGTAAAAACAAGCCTTAACCGACATAGAGCATGTGAGATTAACATTCAATCAAGTATCTCGCCCACACTTAAAACCGGTTGTACTACTCGCCTAAGGTAGAACCATACTCATAGCTTAGGTGTATCCACTATCTGAATATCTATGAGGGCACATTGTTTATGGGATAAGAAGATTGCTACTACAAACCCGGAATCAACTAAGGCAGACCTTTACCGTCTCATGAGATATCACTAAATCAAAAATGATGATTAGCGGCAATTAATTATTAATTCAGACTAAATATATATTTTTAATGGCAATTAACATTCTTTGTATATGTCCCTAAAGCCTTTAGCGACATTGGTTCTAGTGGCACTTAACTAAGGAAAGCAACACTCTTTATTATTGTCAATATTTATTGCCGCTATAAATTTTTTTGTTGTAGTGTTTACCTTGGGAATGCGGACAACATTAGCTTAAAAGGAACCCATTTGGAAACCTGGACTAAAATAGCGTAAAAGTTTCCCTATCATATTCAATATCCACTGGTGCTAAGCATTAATTCCCATGAGTTCATATTAATTCTTGACTTAAGTTCATATTTATGGAAGAATAAATTGACACTCAATCCAACATATCTCATAAGATAGCTTATTAGACCATGAATGAAAATAACCTTTCATCATCCCTGCCTACAAATAGATTCAATAGGTGAGAAAGTCTTTCAACCTTTGATTCATCATATTTTGATAGAAAAACGCTTCACATATGTCATATTCATTCCTACGTGTGTATATGAGAATAAATATTTCAAAAACAAAACAACTAAATCATGATCATATTCACTTTAGTCTCAAAATGTTCTTAAAGCATATACTACCATTCATAATTCATGTATAATATAAGAATTTTACCTTTAAAAGTTAAAAGCCCATATTGAATCAATACATATAGAATTCACTACATTAAACATGGATAACTTCATAATTCAATTAGTTCAATTACTACAACCATAATCTCATAATATCCTTCTTTCATCAACCATTCTACATCACAAGATCATAATTGGAAAATATGGGAGTTTCATGGGTTCTTGGGGATTTCAACATAAAAACCATGATGAAACATAAATTCAATCTAATATAAAGTAATTTAATCAGAGGAATCATTTTTTTGAAAGAAACCCATGTTTTTGGAATCAAACCCTAGCTTTCAGGGATAACTATATTTGAAATTGGGGTTTTGAATGGGATCCATGGATGAAGGACTAACATACCTTAGCAATGGAATCCAATGAATTTGAGAAGAAAACCTTGCTCCTTGAACCAAAGTTCCAACTTCTTTGTTCTTCTTCGTCAGAGTTCTAGAGAGACAATTTTCTTCAAAAGGCATGAAGTTTTGAGACTAGTTTTGGGTTTTAGAAATAATGAGTTAAATGCATAATTTGGTTAATTAAAACTATTATATATGTGATCTATTTATCCTAAAACGACCTCACTTAGTTATTAATTAAAATCTGAAAACCCCAAAAATGCCACTAAGCTTAACTGCAAAAATGCAATTCGAGGCCTGAACCACAGACCCCTGACCTATAAACCATGTATGGAAATACAAGCCGTCTTGTTTGCGCGTGGTTCATAGTCAGAGACTTTGGCATTAACCCACGAGAACCTCACTTACTGACCAAGGATGGACCCACAACCCGTGATGCTGAAATGTGGGTCCAGGTTCAGAGGACCTGATTTACATAACCGACCTACAACCCCATTCACTCATAGGCGTGGACTAACCCACAAAGCCAGGGTCCCTTCTCTGGTCCAATTCACAGGAATTTTTCTAAGGTATTTCTCAAGGAACCACAGTTGTTCCTTAGGTTTCCTTCCTTGATGTTCCAACAGGAAACGATTTATTTTCAAGTACGGGGAGTTAAATTTATGACTCTTACCCTTTTTTTTAAGCTCCAGTTTAGCCTACTAGTTACCGGGGTATTATAATATATACCTCTTGGGAACATGTATCCTGGAATGACACTCTAGAAACCTTACGGAAATGAAGACTCAAGACTAGTATTTTATCATGGATGAACCATTAAAATAATGGACAATTCAAAGGAGGCAACATCAACTCCATCTCTAACATAATCTATGTATCACAAGGAAGCAAGAACTACATTTAACAACCCATTACGCATGAAATTTCAACATCTCTAATAATTATATGAGGACCTACATTCTCCAACTAAAACATGCTCAACACAACATCATAGAGCTAAGATGTACTCACCAAAGGCATACAAAAGCATGTTCATCAATAAATAAGGAAGTCAAATAGGCTACTCATACTAAATGCACATCAATGTGAGGAATATAAATCTTGAAACCTGATTATGTTACTAACTATAAATTTCTTAAATAACATGCATAACAAAACGAAATCATGGAAACACATAAATTACACATGACCTCAAAAAATAAGAAAACTCTAGAGGAATTACATACCTCAAGCTTGAATAGGTGTAGAAAGAAAGAGATGATGATGTTGGGACTTCATATTAGCCTCAGCCTACCAAGTCTTACCCTTAACTAAGTGATTTCTCCATGATACCTTCATAAAGACACCTTCCTTGTTTCTCAACCTCTTGACTAGCTAGTCTAGAATCTCAACTAGTACCTATTCATAAGGAGGATTCTTCTTAAACTCTAAACCCTTTAAGGGAACTATGGTTGATGGATTCCAAACACGTTTCTTCAACATTGAGAGATCGAACACCGGATGCACTAATGCTAACTCATTATTCATAACGTAGAGTAGGAGCTCCGGAATAATGGTTTTTTTTTCCTTGGCCGCCTCTTTCGAGATTTTCAACCTAGCGAACATTTTATTTTGGGGGTTGTACACAATGTATACTCTTGTGGTCCAGACGTATGAAGCCTCTTCAAGAATAGTACTTCTTTAAGAATTTTTCATTGATGGGACCAATCCGCAAGCCGTCAGCATCCACAAGTTTGTAAGCTTCGCTTGAATAGACTTCTTATATGACGTATGGTTCATCCCATTTTGAGGTGAACTTGGTTTTAGATTAATGAGATATTATAATTGTCTTTCTATCTGCAAGGACTTGATCACCAACTTGTAAGGACCTTAGGAAAACCCTTTTATTGAAAATACGAGAAAGACAAGCTTGATAGCATTCAAGACTTTGTTGAGATTCCACCCTTTTCTGATCGAGAGCTTCTAACTCTTCAATGCGTAGACGATTATTATCTTCTTCAGTAAGTCCCTCTTGGATGGAAAGCCTCAATGACAATATTTGTCGTTCAAGTTGAAGGACTGCTTCTGTTCCAAAAACAAGAAAATAAGGAGTTGCTTGAGTTGGCGTACAATGAGTCGTTTGGTATTCCCAAAGAGCTTCTTCCATTCTATCATGTCAGTCTCTTTTAGAATTGGAGGCAACCTTCTTTAACAAGTTGCACAGGGTCTTGTTAAATGCTTCAGGTAGATCATTTGCAGCAGCATAATACATTAAAGAATTACGTTGTTTGAATCCAAAAAGGTCGTAGATCTTATCCATCCATTTATTGGAAAACAGATTTCCATTATCCGTTAGTATATAACTAGGAATGCCAAAACGACGGATTATATTCACCTTGATGATGTTTCCAACATTTTCCTTCTTTACTTCTTTCACGGCTACCGCGTCATCCCATTTTGAGAATTTATTGTCGCAACAAGGATGAACTGTACAAAAACTTCACAAACTTTTGATATCTCAATGTAAATATCAAACTTACAAAAATAAGAAGAAGACATTCATGGCAAAGGCATATGAATACTTATATGTGAACTAGAGTAGAAAAGCCTCTTTCAAGAGATTATAACAAAAACAAACTAAAATATTGCATACAAGATTTAGAAATACAAGAATATCCTCTATAATTTTTTTAATTCTTTATTTTCATGTATCTGCTATCTGTTGGCTAATTTCTAGTTCCCTACTTCAATTTTTGCATTGATAAACAGGCGTATGCACAAAAGTTAGCGGAAATTGTATTCGCAAACTGGAAAAATGTTGAAAAATCGGACAATGAGGATACGGGTAAATTTTAGATTTCACCTAGAAAATTAATTAAATTGATATGGGCATTTGGGTTGATATTTTTGGGTTATGGGTATTATGAATTTGGGCGGAGTTTTAGATTAATTAGGTTGAATTTTCTTAATTTTAGGCAGAAATTTAATAAATATCATATTAGTGGTTCAGATCAATAGGTGTACCACCATTAACTCAAAGGATATATATGCACCAAAGTTTTGACGGCAAGTATATTGACGTCCTAAAAGTATAACGAAGGATATATGCATACTATTTATGAATGTTCGGGGGTATATTTATATTTTTCCCCTCCTTTTAATGTAAATATGTTTTTTTTATTTCATCGAGATCCAACATTATGGCTTTATGAGATTTTGGCGATTCTTTAAGACTACTGCTTAACCTAACTACCAGTTCACATGTACCAACACAGATGCTAAAGATGGGTCATTGAATTTTTTTACTGCAACTAAGAAAAAGGAAAATTTGACTAAAATCAACAAAACATAGATGAACTAACAACATAACCAAATCAAAATTTGTAAACCATACCATCAATTTTGCATATTAAAGAATCAAACAAGAAATAAAAAAAATTGGGTTTAAAATTTTGACTAGAGTCGAGACAAAAGATAGATATCACTCGTGCAATATAATTTTCTAATTATACTTTAAACGAGTTATTACTCTATATCTAGGAGCATGCTTATATGCATTGAGAAAAAATAATAAAACGTCAGAAAATCAAATTATCTCTATCAAAACACAATGAATACAAATGTTCACAAAAAAGTGTGCACAATAATTTCAACATTAAAATACCACTAGGAGGAAAAAAATTTATAACTTACAATTTCAGCACGAGCAACATCATCATTTTCCTCTATTGTAAATTCCTTCCTCTTTTTTGGAAGCCTAAAAAAATTTTGTGCAAGTATCTCCAACGCATTTGAGTGTTTTTCTGATTAAATCGCCTTAGTTGGCTTCCCTAGACCATTAGGGATCTCAACAATCACATTTTTCTCCAAAAATCTTTTAATTTTTTTAAGACCCTCTCCTCTAGTTTTTCGCCGACCTTTCTTAATTCTAGATATATTATCTGATGAAGAATAAATAAAATATTGTAAGATAGTGGCATATAGTTTATAATATTTTCTAAATTTTTTCTTTAAACCTCAAAAGTACATATATTTGGCTCATTGATAGACTGAGCAGTTGAAACAGTTTCTCCATCTAGTGTATTTTTCTAATAAACACGTTCTCTTGGTACCATAGCTTTACTTATATTCCTGCAAAATATTACAGTATATGCATTACTTGAATGTTTAAAGAAAACTATTCACTATTGATATAACGACTTTAACTCTTTAGATCGTACAACATATGAATTTTCACATTTGTTTCCTTCTATAGGGTGATTAAACTCAATAAAAAAAAATTGCAAGCATAATATTAGAAATTATTTAACAAAAAATTATTTATGTCTCGTCAAAGTTGGGATGTTTGTATATTTATATTATTATATAACTTCTCTTCTAAGCATACAAATATATATGGGATACAATTGACATTACAATTGCCACTTAGAGTTCGTTTAGTATTAATGTACCTATCATGTGTAACGAACCTATGTCATGGATATCTCTATCAAATTTCAACTTTTCTGTGCAATTCCTAAGATTCAGTTTGGAGCCAAAATATGATTCCATTGGCAAGGATTTACATTTACTATGAAATTAACGATTGATACTAAAAGTATGTGACTCATAAATTTTTGTTTTTTTCTTAGAAACTGTGTTTCTACTAATCAACTTTTTATCATTGCAAATATATTTATGGCTAAATATCATATTTGTTGTAGTAATTAACTAGGAAAATTTCAATTATATTCATCTTCTACGGGTGAAAGTCTGGTAATACATTATTGAAAATCAAGGAAAGTTCATTAGATATAATAAAAGTAACTTTAAAAATTTAATTTTATTATTTAGGAAAATATTTAAGGATTAAAATAAAAGAGGAGCAAAATGTTGTTCAATGATACTAATTTATCGTAAGAAAATATAATTAAAGAAGGTATACATAATTACTATGTAGAGGTCGGTGATGGAACACAACTTTTAAACTTCTTTGTATATCTTGTGAGATACGATAGTGTAGACAATAAAATTCGCGTCGAGAAAAAAATAATCAAGAACAGAAAATTACAGCAACAATCAATTTTATCATTTCAAATGCGAGTGTTACAATCTTTATAATTCCTCTGAATTCGCCTTTTCAAATATAAATTCAAGGACTTTAAAGCTTGTTCTTGAATCTATGATTAACTTGAACTTGAACTTTTTCTTGATCTTGACTTTTATTTGAACTCAAGGGCTTCAAGCTTGTTCTTGAATTTGGTGGTCTTGATCTTGATCGTTCTTACACTTGAATGCTTGAATTCTTAAACTTGTAGCTTTGTAGAGAATTAAATGGCATTTGTACCACAGAGTTTCTCTAGCTTCTTGTTTAGAATTCTCTATCTCTTTTCTGAATTATGAGGACCCCTATTTATAGTTTTAGAATAGAGGAGTTGCGATTGGAATAGGATTCCATTCAGCCAATCAGATTAAAGTGACATGGAATTTGGGCTTTATGGAGCTGGCTTTTCATCTTTGACACATGTCATGATTCTATTGGTTTTCTTATTTGACTTGGCATGCCACATCATCTGCACACGTGGCGCCAAGATGGGCTCTAAAATGAGATGAGATTGAGTTTAACAACTTGGATTCATCCAATGTAGCCCAAATCAATTAATTTAGACTTTAATTAAATTCATATTTATTGGACTTAAATATTTAACTCAATTATATCAATCCACAATATTTATTTGGATTAATATATTTATGAATTCAATATAATCCGAATCATTTTATAAATTTATGTTTAATAAATTTTAAATGATTACAAATGCCCCCTGCTTCAAGTCTTGTCGAGATATTTTATCTTTTAGAGACTAGGCTTGAAGCATTAACTGGTTACTAAATTTACCTTAGCTAAAAATGAATTATAATTGAATTAAAAATTGTAATCCTACTCAATTTCATATTCATATATATGTTTTATTGCCCAAGCCAAAAAGGAAATTCTAATTGAACTAGGAATTGTAATCCTACTCAATTTCATATTCATATTATGTTTTTATTGCCCAAGCAAAAAAAAAATGAAATTGTAATTAAACTAGGAATTGTAATCCTACTCAATTTCATATTCATATTATGTTTTACTGCCCAAGCCAAAAAGAAATTGTAATTGAACTAGTAATTGTAATCCTACTCAATTTCATATTCATATTATGTTTTATTGTCCAAGCCAAAAAGAAATTGTAATTGAACTAGGAGAAGGATTCTATCCCACCACATGACATCTATAAATAGATACATTGTCTCCATAATTTTATCTTCAATTATAGATTGTGAGCCTACGACGAAAAGGGCATACTCAAGGTAATTTTCCTTCTTTTTTTTTATTTATTTTCGTCACTTTTTTACAGCTTGACATGTCTGTCGTAGAAAATTTATATCTCATTGTAGAAATAACGAAATCATGAACCATTTGAATTTTCAGAAACTAGACTTTTAGATATCCAACATACCCGAAATTCAAAATTTAATACCTTCAGAATCTTTTTAGATGAGTTTTTGAAGTTAGCTCTAGATTCTGTCATGCTAAAAATTCGTCACTTTTTTTACAGCCTGACATGTTCTTCGTAGAAAATTCATATCTGGTTGTAGAAAAATCAAAATCATGAACCGTTTGATTTTTCAAAAACTAGACTTTTTGATCTCTAACATATAGAAAATTCAAAATTGAATACCTTCAGAATCTTTCTAGAATATTTTCTGAAGTTAGCTCTAGATTCTGTCATGCTAAAAATTCGTCACTTTTTTACAGCCTGACATGTTCGTCGTAGAAAATTCATATCTCATTGTAGAAAAATCAAAATCATGAACCGTTTGATTTTTCAGAAACTAGACCTTTCGATATCTAACATATACAAAATTCAAAATTTAACACCTTCATAATATTTCTAGATGATTTTTTGAAGTTAGCTCTAAATTATGCCATGCTAAAAATTTTCAGATTTGTGTGACTTACTAAAAATCTCGTAACTTGACGTTGGAACAGCGAAATCACAATCCACTTGGTGATTCCTAATCTAGACATAAAGGTCTACAATACATCCAAGATTCAAGATTTAATACCTTTCGAGTCTCAAACATCTTGACGGGTAACAATCTCTCCTTCACTTGTATTTTTTTTTTTTTTGTAGATCAGCAAAAGTAATTTTACATTTTATGGAGGCTACATAATGAAAGGATTTATCACATAAAAGTGTGCTTAACGGCCATGCCTTAAAAAAATAAATAAATAAAACTCTCAAGGTGTTCCATGGCCCCGAATGCTTAACCAACTTGATGCTTTACTAGAATACCGTGTAATGCTCCCGCCTTGAAGACAACCTCAAGGTGTTACAAAGTCCTGAATGCTTAACCATGAAGCTTTATTAAAATACCTTGTAACGCTCCCTCCTTGAAGATAACCTCAAGGTGTTACAAGGTCCCGAATGCTTAACCATGAAGCTTTATTAAAATACTGTGTAACGCTCCCGCCTTTAAGATAACCTCAAGGTGTTACAAGGTCCCGAACGCTTAACCATGAAGCTTTACTAAAATACCGTGTAACGCTCCCGCCTTGAAGATAACCTCAAGGTGTTACAAGGTCCCGAATGCTTAACCATGAAGATTTACTAAAATACCGTGTAACGCTCCCGCCTTGAAGATAACCTCAAGGTGTTACAAGGTCCCGAATGCTTGACCAACTTGAAGTTTTAATAGGATACCATGTAACGCTCCCTCCTTGAAGATAACCTCAAGGTGTTACAAGGTCATGAATGTTTGACCATGAAGCTTTACTAGAATAACGTGTAACGCTCCCTCCTTGAAGATAACCTCAAGGTGTTACAAGGTCCCGAATGCTTAACCATGAAGCTTTACTAAAATACCGTGTAACGCTCCCGCCTTGAAGATAACCTCAAGGTGTTACAAGGTCCCGAATGCTTAACCATGAAGCTTTACTAAAATACCGTATAACTCTCCCGCCTTGAAGATAACCTCAAGGTTTTACAAGGTCCCGAATGCTTGACCAACTTGAAGTTTTAATAGGATACCATGTAACGCTCCCGCCTTGAAGATAACCTCAAGGTGTTACAAGGTCCTGAATGTTTGACCATGAAGCTTTACTAGAATACCGGGTAATGCTCCCGCCTTGAAGATAACCTCAAGGTGTTACAAGGTCCCGAATGCTTAACTATGAAGCTTTACTAAAATACCGTGTAACGCTCCCGCATTGAAGATAACCTCAAGGTGTTACAAGGTCCTGAATGCTTAACCAACTTGAGACAGGATAAACCCGTGAAAAGACCATTTTAAGGTGCAAAGGGACAAATATTGTCCACCTTAAGGCATGGAAATTTAAAGATCCTTTTAAAGATAAATCCGTCGGAACTATAGCTTAAGGTGCAAAGGGACAAGTTTGTCCACCTTAAGGCATAGAAATTTGAAGATTCGTTGAAGGATAAGCTCGAAACAAAGATAGATTAAGGTGCAAAGGGACAAATATCGTCCACCTTAAGGCATGAAAAATTTAAAGATCCATTTAAATATGCAATAGTGAAAAAGTCAACTTAAGGTGCAAAGGGACAAGTTTTTCCACCTTAAGGAATGAAAAATTTAAAGATCCTTTTAAATATACCCCAGTGAAAAAGTCAACTTAAGGTGCAAAGGGACAAATCTCGCGCACCTTTAGGCATGAAATTCAATTACATACGCATTTGGAGACTTCTACTTATATACTTGAAGTCTTACCTTCATACTTAGAGTATTTGAATACTTCAACCTGTATACTTAGAGAATTTGGATACTTCAAATAATAAACTCGAAGAATATAAAGACTCCAATTTTCATACTTGATCTAATTTAAAGACTTCCACCGTACTAATAAGAGATTCATAGTTTGTAAGGGTTTGCCCCTTCCATAGACCCATCAATACTTCGTGCAAGTCTTAAGTTTGATGAGACAAAAGATAAAAATAAAATATATATAGCTTTGACTTTCATGCAATAGATCAAGTGGGAACATTTTTTTTAACACTCATGCAACTGAACTTAGAATATGGTTCTAAGCGCCTACGTACCTCAATAAAGAGGATCAAGTCACAACGTAGTTCTGGGGATTTGAGTGATTATTCCTTTTTTTCTCTTTTTTTTCTTTTTTTCTTTTTTTTTGTGGTTGTGTCGTACATAGTTTATACTCTTGCGGGCCAGGAGTGACATGCAGTTTAGGCTCGTACCTTAAGGAGCATCATCTTCCTTCAAGGATAGTATCTCTTTAGAAATTTGGCATTAATAGGATCGATCCTTAAGCCATCAGCATCAAAAAGCTTGTAAGCACCATTTGAATATGCTTCTTGTACGACATATGGTCCATCCCACTTTGAGGTAAATTTGTCCCCAGACTTGTGCGAAGTAATGATTGGTCTTCTTACCGCGAGAACTTGATCTCCAACTTGAAAGCACCTTAAGCGAACCTTCTTATTAAAAGCACGAGATAGACGAGCTTGATAACATTCAAGGTTTTGTTGGGATTCTAACCTCTTTTCATCAAGTGCTTCTAACTCATCAAGACGCAATCGAGCATTTCCTTCCTCAGTGAGCCCTTCTTGAATAGCAAGTCTTAAGGAGGGTATTTAACGCTCGAGTGGCAGGACTGCTTCAACTCCAAAAGCAAGTGAATATGGTGTTGCTTGAGTTGGTGTGCGATATGTTGTCCTATATGCCCATAAAGCTTCTTCCATTCTTTCATGCCAATCTCGTTTGGATTTGTAGACAACTTGCTTGAGCAGGTTGCATAGAGTCTAATTGAATGCTTCAGCAAGACCATTAGCGGCAGCATGGTACATAGAAGATTTACACTGCTTAAAGTCAAAAAGATCACAAATCTTATTCATTAACTTGTTAGCAAATGGTTTGCCATTGTCTGTTATTATATAGCGAGGGATGCCAAAGCGATAGATAATATTTACGCAAATAAAATTTGCAACATTCTCTTTCTTCACCTCTTTAAGAGCGACAACTTCAGCCCATTTTGAAAAGTAATCAGTTGCAGCCAAGATGTACAAGTGTCCACCAGAAGACTTTGGTAATGGTCCTACAATATCTAGTCCCCATGCGTCAAATGGACAAGATGCGATGGTTGGGTGCAATACTTCGGGTGGCTGATGAATGAGATTCGCATGAAATTGACAAGCTTCGCATTTTCTAGCATAATATAAGCAATTTTTAACCATGGTTGGCCAGTAATACCCCATCCTCTTTATTTGAAAATGAATTCTTGGTCAAGATTGATGTGATCCACATACTCCTGAGTGTGCTTCTTGCAGAGCTTGAATCGCTTCTTCCTCTCCCAAACATCGTAATAACATACCCTCGAATGATCTTCTATATAATGTATCATTGTAGTAAAGGAAACGAGGTGCACGACGACGTATGTCAGTTCTTCTTCTTGGATTTTCTGGAAGTATCCCATAACATAGGTAGTCAATGATGGGTTGTCTCCCATCCTCCTCCGCAACTTCAACAATGGCGACGATATGAAGCTTATTTTCAATATATTCTTCCTCATTTGACGGTGGTACTATCAATTTTTGACAGACAGTTACTTGCGTTTGATCAGGAAGGGTTAACGTTGAAGCTAGAGTAGCCAATGCATCAGCTTTCTTATTCTCTGTTCGACGCACATGTTGAAGGGTTACATCCCCAAGCCATCTTATCAACTTTTGAGCATAATCATGATAAGGTCGCAATTCAGGCCTTTTTACCTCATAACTTCCTAAGAGTTGATTAATCACCAATTGAGAGTCACCAAAGACCTGTAAATGTAATTGTTTCATGTCAACGGCCATTTCAAGTCCAAGTATCAGTGCTTGATATTCTGTGACATTATTGGAGCAACATTGTTTTAGAGTAAAAGAGAATGGTAGAATCTCTTCTTGTGAAGTGATGAACACCACGCCAGCACCAGCTCCGCCGCGATGTGCAGCCCCGTCAAAGTACATTTTCAAAGGAGGTTGAACTTCAATTAACATCGCATCTTCATCAGAAAAATCATCAGTTAACTACCAATCATTTGGTATAGGATGGCCTGCTAAGAAATCCGCTATTTCTTGTCCCTTCACGGATTTTTGAGAGATGTACACAATCTCAAATTGTTGGAATTGGAGGTACCATCTTGATAGTCGGTCACTAAGGACAGGTTTTGACATAACAAACTTGATGGGCTTTTCTCTAGAAATAAGGCGGACAACATGAGCTTGAAAATAATGCTTCATCTTTTGAATTGAGAAGACCAGTGCCAAGCATAACTTTTTAATTGGCGAATAATTTAGCTCATTTGGCGTCATCGTTCTACTTAAGTAATAAAGAGCATTTTCTTTGCCTTCACTATTTTCTTGAGCTAACAGGGCTCCTACAGACCTTTCTTTTGCTTCAATGTAGAGTATCAATGGTTTTCAAGGTATAGGGGCTGCCGAAACCGGAGGTTTCGCTAGATACGATTTGATATTTTTAAAGGCTTCGCTACATGTTTGGTCTCAATTAAAAGGAGCACCTTTCTTCATGAGATGACTGAATGGTTGACATCTCCCCGCTAGATTTGAGATGAACCTTCTCAAGTAGGCTAACTTTCCTTGGAGACTTTTTAACTCATGAATATCTCGAGGTTCAGGCATCTTTGATATTGCATCGACTTTGGCTTGATCAATTTCAATTCCTCGATGTCTCACAATAAAGCCAAGGAACTTGACGGAAGTAACTCCGAAGGCACATTTCAATGGATTCATCCTTAGTTGATATCTTCGGAGTAACTCAAATACCATCCTTAAGTCTTTCAAATGATCACCCCTCTTCCTTAACATAACATTCAACATTTTTATGGAGCAAGTCGTCAAAGATATTTTGCATATCCCTTTGATATGTGGCGCCAGCATTCTTTAAACCAAATGGCATCACTTTGTAGCAATAAATACCTTTTGGCGTGCGAAATGCAGTGAGTTCTTCATCTTTTGGTGACATGCGGATTTGATTATATCCAGAAGAACCGTCCATGAACCACATTGCCTCATAATCAGTGGTGGCATCAATAATCAACTCTGGAATGGGAAGAGGAAACTCATCTTTAGGGCATGCATTATTGAGATCTCTAAAGTCAACGCAAACTCGAATTTGACCATTCTTCTTCCTCACAGGAACAATACTTGAAATCCATGTTGGATATTTGACCTCACGAAAAAAGCCTGCCTCAAAGAGTTTGTTAACTTAGTTTTCTATCAACGGAATCAAGTCTGGTCTAAAACGTCTTTGAGCTTGTTTAACTGGACGAGAACCATTTTTGACTGCCAATTGATGGACCGCTACTCTAGGATTCAATCCATGCATTTCTTTGTAACTCCAAGCGAATACATCTCTATATTCTTTAAGTATATTCATGTAAGCGACTTCTTCATCAATTTCTACAAAATGCACTCAAGTAAGTTGGCTTCGGATCTTCATCAGTGCCAAGGTTAACTTCCTTCAAAGGGTCTATTGTGATCTTTACTCCTTCTTCAAGTTCTGGTGGAGCATCTTTAGCATCTTCCTCTTCCATAGGACCATTGTCATTGACCGATATATGACCACACGAGACAATATTTTCTACCACTTACTCAATCTTCTTTTGAGGTAACGAATCGTACTCATTTTTTATTGTAACATGATTTGAGGAACCCACACTTTCTTCATCTTCCTCGCGCTCTTTGGTGTAAACCACAGTATGAACCTTTGCCTTGAGTTCTTCTTTACAGGAAACCATAAGTTCCACTCGTCGCCTCATCCTAGAAGGAATCAAACTTCTTAAATCCTTTGGAATCAAATGTGAAGCAGGCGTTGTAACTTTTAAATAACTTCTCTGGTTCTTGTTATTCTTCTTCAGAGGACCTAACCTCTCAAACACATAAATTCCTGTTGTCGCTTCACCAAGTCGATCAAAGACAGAAGGCTTTTTATTGGGAGCAGTGACGTCATCTTTAAAAGTTATATGATTATTACTGTCCCTTCTTATGGAAATGCGAATTGGTGGCGGTTGGCTATAACCTAGGCCTTCACGCGCTTTCCTTGTTGTATCTTCTGATGGGAGTTTCCCTAGCGCTGATGGCTCGCTAGGGTTGTATCCTGCCTTCACAAATAACATGTAGGCATTGGGATCAAAACCTTCTATTGTGCGCTTTGTAGGGAGAGCCATATCTAGCACTTGATCTTGAGCGACTGACTTTTCTGGCAACTTTGCAGACAAGTTTATTGCATCAATCCGTCTGATAGGAAGAGCTAGCCCTCTTAATGCATTTTCTTCAAGGTTAGATGGTTGATCTTGTTCTTTCTTCGCTTTTGGAACATTGCAAAGCCTAGAAGTCTGCTTCTTCTTTGAAGACAGGATCTTCCCTTCATTAAGAATGGGACAAGAGTCTTTAGTGTCAATTTTCACCTTTTCGATAGCTGCATCAATTCTTTTGCTTATGATATTATCAATCTTGATTGATTTGACGTCATTGGATTTGACCCCATTAACAACATAACTTCTCATATAGAATTTCGAATCCGCAAAGTGTGTCTCCACTTCGGTGAAAGGATTATCGTCTGCAACTATCTTTCTTTCAATTCCACCTTCAAGATATTTCAAACATTGATAGTAAGAAGATGAGACAATTCTATTCTCATGTACCCAAGGCCTACCAAGTAATATATTGTATGATGTCTTTGCGTCAATCACATGCATCCATGCGCTTGATCGCAAATCTCCCATGTGGATTTCTAATTTAATAGAGCCTATAGACCTCTGCCCGCCTTGATTAAATCCTATTATCAACAGACGACTTTCACTAAGTTCCCCAGTCGTGATGCCAAGTTCCTTCAATGTGTGGATAGGCAAAATGTTGAGTCCAGATCCTTCATCTATTAAGATTTTATTTATCTTCTTCTCTAGCACATGACCCACCATATACAAAGGACGATTGTGTAGTGCTTCACCAAATAGAAGATCGTTATCTGTAAATCTGATTTTAGTATCACAGACATGTGCTTCTTGGGAAGAAAGTTCAATAGATTTTTCAGAAGATGAAAGAGACATCATTTTCTGAGATTTCCCTTGTTTCTTTTTCTTCTTCCCCAGGAGACACTTTTGATGAGGATTCACTCGTTGTTCCTTCTTTTACAGTAGGAGGCACCTTCATTGTTTGTTCTTTATCCACATTGAAACATGATGCCTCGACATTGCCTTGAGTAGATTTTGTGTCGAACGAGCTTGGCAAGAATTCCTCTAGAGTCACAAGACGTCGAGGTTTTTGGTAGTGATGCACTTCAACCTTTGCCCTTTTGGGGCGCTTGATTGATTTTTGCTTCTCTGATTTCTTCACCATTTTTTCTCTAACCGGTTGCTGAGATAATTCTTTTCGTAATCTTGACTTGTTGCGTCTTCGCCTAGTTTCAAGAATCCAACCCTCATCACCATCTATGTCAACGTCCTCGTCTACTGGCTCTTCTTCATGCTTTTCAGAGATATATATTTGGACCGGATCCAGTGACCCAAACGTGATAGAGTTATGGTTAGAACTAGCCTTCTCATCATCAAGGATACTTTTATTTTCGTTAGCCAATCGCATCACTCTATCCTTAAAGACAAAACATTTTTCAAGAGGATGACTCACAAGTCTATGATACTTGCAATAATTTGGGTCATCAGTTTTTCCAGCTTCATCGGGTCGCTTCATCTCTAGAAAGTCAATGAGCTTTAACTCAAGCAATTCATCAAAAATTTCAGAAACATCAGAATCCAAGAAGGGATGCTTTTTTCCTTGCATCTCCCTTAGCGTCGACTTTTGATTTAAACGTTCTTGGAAAGTCGTTCTCACATTTTATTTTACTCCCTCATTCGAGGTGAACTTTGCGGGTGACACATTTACACTCATGGATTCTTTGTTGTCATTTCTGGGTAGAAACTTGTTCCATCTTTTGGGTTCCTGCTTATCCCTTCCTTTGCGAGGATCATGGACAATAGTCATATCTTTTCCGGCAGATGACATGCTCAACTCCATATCGTGAGCGCGAGTAGCTAAATCCTCAAAAGATTTTGGTTTTATTCCTTGCAAGATGTAAAGAAGCTCCTAGTGCATTCCTTGAATACACATTTCGATTGCAGAAGCTTCACTAAGCCTGTCCTTGCAATTTAGGCTCGCGTTCCTCCATCGATTTATGATATCTATGACCGGTTCATCCTTTCTTTGGTGAGTATTTGTGAGTTTTACCATGCTCACTGTGCGCCTTGTGCTATAGAAGCGATTGAGAAACTCATGTTCTAGTTGCTCCCAACCATCAATAGAGTTAGGTTCGAGATCTGTGTACCAATCAAAGGCATTTCCTTTTAGAGAGCGGACAAACTGTTTGACAAGATAGTCTCCATATGTTCCAGCATTATTACATGTATCCACGAAGTGCGCGACATGTTGTTTCGGATTTTCTTTTCCCTTAAATTGTTGAAATTTGGGAGGTTGATAACCGGCAGGCATTTTAAAGCTATCAATCCTAGGAGTGTATGGCTTAGGATACATATGAGAAGACTTGGTGGAGACTTCATACTTATCTTTGATAGTGCCTTCAATAAACTCCTTCAAGCGATCGAGTGGGATCATTCCTTCAGAAGAAACTGGCATCTCTTTAACAAACGGGGCTTTTTTAGCAGGATCTTCGATTTCTTGAACTTCAATGCCCTTTCCAGGTGCATGGCTCGCATCTCCATTTAAAAGTCTTTGTATCCTGTCCTTCAACTTGTCAATTCGAGATTCTTGGTGTTGTACATGCTTCGTCAATCCTTCAACCAACTTCGTCAGATTTGCGAGTTGTTCCTCAGGAGAGGAAGCAGCAGTCAACATCGTTTGCATGATCATCGGAGATGCAGGAGAGTAACATGGGTTGTCGCGTAAGTTAATTTTCAGTGGACTCACGTTACGCGATATATGTGGAGATGATTCATAAGTTGAATCACAGTTCTCTCTTGTGATAGAGTTCTTGGAACCAGATTGCTCAAGTAGAGACAATGTCTTATTGATCTTTTCAGCAACACTACTTCCTCCTTCTAGAGCATTTGTGGAGGAACTTGCTCTTTTTGGAGTCGAAGACCCAAAAATAGGAGTTGACGCAGACGACACTTGAAGCGTTTGTTGTCCTAGTGTAGCAGCCTTGCTTCTCGTAACAACTCAAAAACTTCCAAAGGTAACACCAAGGATGTCTTCAACTTCAGTAGACAACTTGGAGCTAGTGACCTTAGAGGCAGTTGATCGAGAGTTGTTATTCATGGAAGTCATCTTGATATTCTTTGACGTTTGAAAAGTTGAGATGAGAGGTAGAGATTGTCCCACTGGGCGTGCCAGAATTTGTAGACAATAAAATTCGCGTCGAGAAAACAATAATCAAGAACAGAAAATTACAGCAACAATCAATTTTATTATTTCAAATGCGAGTGTTACAATCTCTATAATTCCTCTGAATTCGCCTTTTCAAATATAAATTCAAGGGCTTTAAATCTTGTTCTTGAATCTATGATTAACTTGAACTTGAACTTTTTCTTGATCTTGACTTTTATTTGAACTCAAGGGCTTCGAGCTTGTTCTTGAATTCGATGGTCTTGATCTTGATCGTTCTTGAACTTGAATGCTTGAATTCTTAAACTTGTAGCTTTGTAGAGAATTAAATGGCATTTGTACCACAGAGTTTCTCTAGCTTCTTGTTTATAATTCTCTATCTCTTTTCTGAATTATGAGGACCCCTATTTATAGTTTTAGAATAGAGGAGTTGCGATTGGAATAGAATTCCATTCAGCCAATCAGATTAAAGTGACATGGCATTTGGGTTTTATGGAGCGGGCTTGTCATCTTTGAAACATGTCATGATTCTATTGGTTTTCTTATTTGACTTGGCATGCCACATCATCTGCACACCTGGCGCCAAGATGGGCTCTAGAATGAGATGAGATTGGGTTTAACAAATTGGGTTCATCCAATGTAGCCCAAATCAATTAATTTAGACTTTAATTAAATTCATATTTATTGGACTTAAATATTTAACTCAATTATATCAATCCACAATATTTATTTGGATTAATATATTTATGAATTCAATATAACCCGAATCATTTTATAAATTTATATTTAATAAATTTTAAATGATTACAGATAGTTTTCTTTATTTTTATCACTTGTCAACAGTTTTGAGACACAATTGGAGTCATTATTGTGTAAAAGACGATCAAAAATCTTTAAAATTCTATCTACCCCTTTGACTGGTTTGACCTCAGATTCACCTGAAAATCATGCATAACCAAATGAGAGGATGTAATAGACATATGAAAAGATTATGAGTTCAAAAAATTATATCCTGAAAATCAGGCATAACCAATTGAAAAATAAAATAATTAATAGAATAAGTCAATTATAAGATATTTAAATTAATTAATTGTGTACCAAAAATTAATTTTTGTTTTTGTTTGTATGGTTCTATCTCCTTGTCGGTGTTTACTTGATCCTTTCTTGTTGTGCCTTCATTGTGTACTTTAGATTTCTTGTTCTCTAAATTATTTGGACAACTCCAATTAAATTCCTCTTCATGATATGAGAGTCTTTCATATGTTTGTAATGAAAGGAAACTTGATCATCTAACTAAAATAATTATATATAATATCAATGGACTGAAACCATTTTTAATATAGTTTGGAACACCTTGTACATGTTAATAATGGAGCCGAATTTTATGCTCCTTGGTACTCCTTGCTTCACTCGGTAATAGGTTTGGTCTTTTTCATCAGTTATGAAAACTTTTGAGCAATTATCCGTGTTGTTGTCCTTTCGAATAAGATCAGTATCATCTGGAAGACTATCATTACTTGTGATAATAGTATGATCCAACCCATCTTATAGTCATGCAAAACCAAATGAGTGGAAATGGCAAAGATAGACAATAAATAATATGTTCAATCAATTGATCTAAAATTATAAGATTCTTATCCATCTCTAAATAAAAATAATTCAAAAGAATTAATTTAAATCATCAATTGTTAAATGTAAAATTTTTTAGATGTCGTTGTTGTCTTCTTGTTGTTGGTGTTGTTGTTTTTCAAATGGTTCCTCCCTTGACCACCATCTTGCTCTTTATGATTTGTACTTTCATTATATTCTTTAGATCTCGTATCTGTATCACCTCCGTGCAATTTTTGTGTTGATCTTTGTTAAGTGACTTAAAATAGAAAATTTATTGTATAATAAAAAGACCATGATCAGTGAAATGTATAAATTCGAAAAAATTATTTTTTAAGTAAAATTTTACTTCAAGATTAAATGGTTCTTAATTGAAGAAAAAAGCTTCCGTTTTTAATCTTATTAACCCTTATTTTATAGAATTAACTAGAACTGATAAATAAATTGAAAACAAAGTAATAAAGGGAAAGAATAAGATATATTAAAGAAATGGAAATTACCGTGATGGTGAGTTCTATAGTATTTGAACTATTCATTTTTCTCTCCCGTATTATTCCTTGTTGCTCATGATAATTTACATCTTTTTCATTTATGATTGGAAGTTTTGAATTACTCCCTTCATTCTCCTTATTTTGTCCAGTTTGCATTTCGTACTCCCCTTAATAAATATTTTACCAAATTATTGTTATTAATAGTTATTTGAAATTTTAAATTTGACTACTAATACTCCAATCATATATATATATATATATATATATATATATATATATATATATATCTGAATTCAAAACCGCTGATGTGGCATGCCTCTAAGGGCTAGAAAAATATTCATCTTCTTTTTTATATATATATTTTTTAAATCATTTTTTAAATTTTAAAATATAAAAAGAGTCTCTTAAATATTGAAGCTAATCACAATTAAAGTCATTGAATTATAATTACTCCAATGAATGTTATTTATCTTTTCATATTCATATGTTACTAATTATTATTTATCTTTTCATATTCATATGTTACTAATTATTATACTAACTATAAATACTAAAGCAAATATCTAACACTACATAACATTTTATCCTTTTTCATTCATAATTTCCTTTCAATTCTTCTTCTTTTTATTTCAAACTCTTTTTGCAAGAATTCTTTTTCTTTATTTTTTTCCTTTTTTTTAATTATTTTATTTTAGCATTGTCAGTGTTGTCCATATTTTATTATCTTAGTTATGTAATTTTCATGCTTGATTTTTTTATTTTATCTTATTTTCATCTTAATATATTAAATAAATTAAATAAATGCCCTCTATTAATCATTTTCGTTTAAATTCTTACATTAATTCCTTTATTATTTTGTATATGTACGTTACAATATACCCAACTGGATAACGATACGTAAAACTCATTTTATGTGTTGCAAATATTCAATTCTGTTCCTAAATTTCATCTATTAATTTAGTTATTATTATAATTTACATGTATGAATGTCATATTTAATCTATCCATATTTAGGATATTCTCTACCATTATTATTAATCTCTTCCCCTAATTTTTTTTCACTTTTTTGTATTACTTATATTTCTATAAGGAAATGTAGAAATGATCAATGCAATAGTTATGAAATTTAAAAGGTAAGTTTGGTTGTAATTTAATAAATACAAAAATGTGAAAAATCATTATTTTTAATGGCATTTACCATATGAGTTATTATGTATTGTAGTTATATCATATTTGCACATATAAATATAAGAAACATTGCAAATGATTGACGTGCTGGTGATATTTTACTGTTTATTTTAAAGGTGAGATTATCTATTTTCTTTTATATAAATTGATGATAAGAATATTTATCTTTTTCTATTTATGCATTTTTCAGAAAAAATTTATCAAAAGACATGAGTGTTTATAAATTGTTAACATTGAATTATGATATTATATTTTTGAGGAGTGTTGCTTGGAGGCTCAAATTTATTTTCTTTTATATATATTGATGGTACGAATATCTATCTTCTTTTATTTATTCAATTTTCAAAAGGAATTTATTAAAAAATATGAGTTTTTATGAAATTTGAGCCCTGAATTATGATTTTATAATTTGCAGGAGAAAGTCTTATATGGAGTCTCAACCTAAAAAGGTTGTTAAAAAATTCACACATATCAAAAGAAGTGAGAATATATATTTTCTTTTCTATATACATTTTTCAAAAGTAATATGTTAAAATGTGAACTATAAACTATAATTTTATATTTTGTTGGAAGAAGTGTTATTTAGAGTCTCAACCTAAGAGACACATTTGAAAATCAATAACAAAACGAGGTTGCTTAAAATTCACACATACCAAAAGAAGTGAAAATATTTTTTTATATATACATTTTTGTAAAAATAGCATATTAAAAGACATAATCATCTATAAAATGTGAACTGTAAGTATAATATTATATTTTTTGTAGGAACAAATTTAAATTCAAGTTCAAGAACTTGTTTTAGAAGACAATAAACAAAAAAAATGTTGCTCAAAAATTCATACAGAAAAAGAGATTGATCGTTATTTATATTATGAATTGTTAATTCTTTATCCTTGTAGCTGCTAGAGAAAAGGAAAGTAAAACGAGAACAAGACACCAAAGAGAGTTTGCTTCACTACATTTTTTAATATAAATTTCTTAAGACACAATAATTATGACCATAAATCAGAAAATTTTATAGGCAATTGTCCACTTTTATTGTACAATTTTAAAAAAAAAAATTGTTATTTTAAAAAATGAAAAATAATTTATGAAAATTGGGATTGTGTAATGCAAATTACTTTGACTTTTTGCCAATGATTTGGATTGAAAATCTTTTTTATTACTTCTCAAAATTTTAAAAATTATGAGTTAAATTTTAAACTATCATAGTCAAATTGAGTTTTGCATAGTTGAAATTCAAAATAAATAAATAAAAATAATGATTAAATACCTCCTTTTAGTTACTTATGATTGGATGGACACGACATATTTAAATTTGTAGAGGAATGAAAAAATATAGATTGTTTAGTTTTTTAAATTATTTTTACCATACGATATATATTGATTATTTTTTTAATAAAAGTTATTATTCATTGTTTTTCTATTTTTTTTTAATTTTAAGTCGTGAAAATTTAAAATGGTAGAATCATAAAATGAAGGTCAAATGATCAATTGGGTTTTCACAGTTTAAAACTATTTCTTTTTATGTTTCTATGTTTTTTATTTTTTTATTTTCAAGTTTAAATAACTAATTTAAATAGGTTGTTGCATTTATATTGAAATGTTTTTCATCTATGCTTCCATATAAATGAAAGGAAAAAATATGTATAGATAAACAAGTATATAACTTCTTGAATCAAATTTTCTTTTACTTACAAAAATAAGGAGCATAAGTTTAGCGATATAAAAAATATTATTAGAAGATAAAAACTCTTACTTAAGATTATAAAAGATATAAAACTTAAACACTAATAATATATTTCATTAAAACTTGAAATCTGATTTAATCGTTAAGATGTCACTATAGAAAATATATAAAATATTTTAAGTACTCAACTATTCTAAAAAGTTAGTTAGTGAATTTAACGAGTTATTATGACCACGCGAAGCGCGGCTGAATTCACTAGTTAATTTTTAAAGATAATGACTTACTCATAAAAATAATAACTAACATGCAAAATTAATTACTTACCCTCTTGGTCCTTTTTGTATTTGCCTACGTTGTGTTCTTCAGATTTTTTATTCTTATTGGAATCATTTTTATCTTTATTTTGTAATTAAATCCTAAGGAATTTATACTATAAAATACAAAAAGAAAATTTATCAATGAATTTATTAAATTAATAATTCATTCTATCACAAAGTAAAATCTTCCCTCCATACTAATTGCAAATCTAAGTAGGCATCTCACCAATAAACAATCAATACTTACTAGATTGAACACAAAGGGATAAAGAATTAGATTACAAATGAGATTTATACACAAGCAAACTCACCCCCACATAATCTGACTCCTTCTTAGCAAGAACACTGATCAACAAAAATGAATTAAACTAAATGAAGAAGCAAATTTCTATCCTCCCTTGACCATTGAGTTGATGTCTTAATACCCGAATTGAAAGAAGAAGCAAAATGAATGATAAGAGAAATTATATTGAGGACCAACTAATAGAATAAAGTATATATATGCTTTAATTGTTAAAATTTGACCAAATGAATTCAAATAGTGCTCACAAATTTAATCATATTTAATACCCCTCTTTCCATTTTCAATTGTTATGAACTCATGTTTTCTTGGTAGAGTCAAATTATAAGAACTTTGACTAATATTTTTAATGATTTTTTTATCATACATATTGATATGAAAAAATTGCGATTTAAAGTACTTTTCATATAATTTTTGAATGAGTAAATTTTTTGTTTAAAATATCGAATTAATGTAATCTAATTTAACTTCTAAAATTATTCAAGTTGATTTTTGAAAAGCGAAATGTGTCTATCAAAAGTTGACGGAGGTAATATTCAATTTGAATAATCAAATTCTCTATAAAAATTTAACTCGGTCAATAAATTATGATAGAGGTAGTATTTATTATCTTCAAAAATAAGACATTTACAATTAGTTTTGCTTAATGTTTTTGAATTATATGCTACACGGAAAAAATAGATTGAATTAAATGAAGAACTCATTAAATCTATTTTTTTTCTCGTGTCTATATGTTTCTTATTAACTGTTAGAGTTACTTCAATGAACAATCATTCAAGATAATATAGGGTGGGGATTTCAAAAAATAAAACAAAAGACTCGAATATTGTCACGAACCTAAGTCAGGTCATTATGGCGTCGACTATACAACCCACACAAACTAACACAATAAACCAATCCCCGTATCTGGTGTCACTTATATAGGAGCTACTACAAACAGAAAGTTTTATATCTATATCTATATCTATATATATATATATATATATATATATATATATATATATATATATATATATATATATATATATATATATATATATATATATATATATATATATATATATATATATATATAACAGAGAACTGACTAATCCAAAATACAAAATTAGATTTAGTACAGAAGAAGGACATCAACAAGTCTCTAGGCACCAAGAGGTCACCACAATCAAAGTATGTGAAAGTTACGAGAGTTCCAAACGCTTACTGAGGGTTGGTCAACTGGAAGGTGCATTAAAAAAAGATGCAGAAGAAGTGATATATGTGTACCAACACTGGGTACTCAATAGGCATCATAGGTTGATCGAGCTCAGAAAAATGAAATATTAACAAGGAGCATGATAATACTAGCAAAAATATGGAAAACTAAGGCATAACAAGAGAACTACATGCCTAGCCGAGATTGTATTTCAAGCTTATCAACAAAGTGAAATCTAAAAAGTAGACTATAGCCCGAGCCTAATCCAACAGGCCGCCTAGAATGATACCTCGAGCTCATTAGAGTAAAAGCAACCTAAAGGTGCGATAAATTGAAAAAGGGCTTTTTTACCAAATTATATTTAAAACAAGTTTCAAGGAGTTAGAACTCTTTAATGTTAATTTCCTTTTTATAAATCAAGTCGCCCCCCCCCCCCCCCCCCCCGAGTTTTAAATTCTTGAAAGCTCTTCTCAAAGCTTTAGACCATTGAAACATAGTTGTTTTCTGTGTCAACTTAGTCAACAAGGACAAAATAGATGAAACCCCATCGACAAACCTTTTGTAGTTACAAGTCAATCCCAAGAAACTCCTTATATCATTTCAATATGTAGGTATGGGCCATTCCTGCACTGCTTCAATCTTCTGAGTGTCAATTCAAATCATATAATATGGCCTAAGAACGCCTCCACATTAAATCTAGAACTCACACTTGGAAAATTTAGCATATAACTTTTGATCTTTAAGAGTTAAGAGGAATATTCTACGATGAGTAGCATTGTTCTTCTCATTCTTAGAATATATCAATATGTCATTAATAAATACAATAACAAGCATGTCATGATACGACTCAAGCACTTTATTCATAAGATCTATTAATGTTGCATGAGCATTGGTCAAGACAAAAGATATTTCAAGGAAATCATAATGACTATAACGGGTCTTCAATGTTATCTTTGGGATGTCACTTTCTCTTTCTTTCAACTGATGATAGTAAGATCTGAGGTCTATCATAGAGAAGCAAATGGCACCTTAAAGTTGGTCAAAAAGGTCATCAATTGTCAGAAATGTACACTTATTCTTTATTGTGACCTTGTTCAATTGGCGGTAATCGATACACATACTAAGGGAACATCTTTCATTCTCATGAATAGGATTGGAGCTCCCCTAAGGTGCGACACTAGGCTGGATGAAACTCTTATCAAGAATATCTCTCAACTGTTATTTTAACTCAGTTGGAGCCAATCCATACGGCAGAATACAGATGGGTTGAGTATCTGGAAGAATGTATTTTCTAAGGTCTATTTCTCAATCATGAGCGACTCTGGGAAGATAATCTAGAAAGACCACTAGAAACAAATGCACAATAGGAACTAATTGAATAGGTGGTGTCTTAATACTATAGTCATTTACTCTAACTAAGTGGTAGATGCACCCCTTAGAAACTAATTTCTAACCTTAAGGTAT
The DNA here is from genome assembly GCA_027704765.1 of Solanum habrochaites. Lineage (NCBI taxonomy): Eukaryota > Viridiplantae > Streptophyta > Magnoliopsida > Solanales > Solanaceae > Solanum > Solanum habrochaites. The sequence continues at coordinate 36,983,042 of JAKWJA010002495.1, read as the reverse complement.
AAAATGAGACGACCCTTTTGCAATACAAAACTACTCCACTCTAATATTGGCTCATTTGAAAACTGAATTTGACTACTCGATTTCTACAAGTGATTGAGGCATAACAAGAATAAAGTCATTCCATACCTAGAATAACATCAAAGTATATCATATCTAACTCAACTAAGCCAGTCATGGTGCCCTTGTGATTAACAAAAATGGTATAATCATGATATACTCTTTTTTCTAGAATAGAATCTTCAGCAGGTGAGGAAACATTGAAGGGTTCAAGAAGTTGTTCGGGGAAATTGGCAAACCTTATGGCTATATAAAAAGTCACAAAAGACAAAACTCGCACCTGGATCAAGTAATGTATATTCATCAAAAGTAAACACTTTAAGCATACCATTGACAACTTCTGGAGAAACTCCTACTCCTATTGACTTGTTATAGCATACAAATGGTTTGCTCCTCCACTTGTCCTTGAAGTAGCTCCTCGCTAAGCAGCTCTTCTGTTGGAGCCGCTGAAGAATATTGGCTTGTGTTTCCCCCATCACCCTACTTGTTCTTAGGGCACACTCTCATAAAGTAACCTCTCTAAAAATACTTGAAGTAACCATTGGAGCCATCACAACACATTCCTGGGTGTTTCCTACCACACTTAGCACATGTTAGGTCAAAGTAGCCCCTTATGCCACACTACCCTGAGAATGCGTAGGTAGAGCTATGAAATTCTGAGAGTCCTGGTTCATGTAATCATTTATGTTCTTTGGTGCATGTGTACTAGCTGATGATGAAGCAAGACTAGATGACCTTTGCTGAAAAGATAACCAATTTACATTCTCGGTCTTCTACTGGATGGACTCCTGATTTGTCGTCTTAGCCTACTTACGGCGGAAGTGCTCCCTATCTTTCAACTCATCTTCCTCATCTTGTTGAACATGAAACATAAGTATGGATACATCCATGTCCCCTATCAACATAGTCGCCTTACCTTCCTTACTCGATAAGTGGGAAAACCCAGACACAAACAAACTCAACCTACTCCTCATATTAGCCACCATATTAGGAGCATTAGGATGATAGTTGTGTAACGACCTGTTTAGTCGTTTTAGCAACAGATTTTATTCTGGAAAAACTGGCAGAGGTGACGGAGGCCACGACGGACCGTCACGGGCATGACGGACCGTCGTGGAGGTGTCGTTGCAAAACACTTGGAAAAATCTGAAATTGGGTACTGAAATCGACTCTCTGAACTTCGTAACGAAATGGCAGGACGGACCGTCACAGGTGTGACGGACCGTCACAAGAGTCCAGTGGAAATCCACTCTCTGACGGTTGCGACAACCTGCAGGACGGACCGTCGCAGGCACGATGGGCCGTCGCAGGTTGCGCAATCCCAGTCTGGGTCGGATTTCTTTACACGTTTTAAGGGACGTTTTTGACTATTCCTGCTTTAATTATAAAGTTAGAGGGTTAATGTTAATAAGTCTAATTACTTGGGGGTTAAAAGAGGTAACCTTAAGTTAATTAGTGGGTTATTATTACCATCTTTTATTCTTAATTATATGTTAATTAGGGTAAAAGAAAGAGGGTTTGAATAAGAAAAATAGAAAGAACAAAGAGAGACAGAAAAAGAAGAAGAGAACGAGTAGAGAGAGAGAGAAACGAAGAGGATAGCAAGGATTTTGAGAAGATAGCTCGTTGATCGCAATTCTTCGGTGGAGGTAGGTTATGGTTTTTACATTATTCGTAGTAAACTCTTAATAGCGAATGATATGTGTTGAGTAGTATTATTAAGTCTTCTATATGCTTAATTGCGTGTATGCATGATGTGATTTATATATGTACATGATTGTGATAAAATAAGCATGATGAAGCTATTGAATCTTAAATATTGAAAAAACCCTAATCTACTTTGTTAATGATAATGCCTTGGTATAAAAGAAGGCTTAATGAACGAAAGTAGTGAGATTAGGGGATCGGGTGCCACGTTCCGGTACCAGGATAGAATATGAGGATCGGAGTGTCACGTTCCGACACCAGGATAGAATATGAGGATCGGAGTGTCACGTTGCGACACCAGGATAGTATATGGATCGGGTGCCACGTTCCGGTACCAGGATAGAATATGAGGATCGGAGTGTCACGTTCCGACACCAGGATAGTATATGGATCGGGTGCCACGTTCCGGTACCAGGATAGAATATGAGGATCGGAGTGTCACGTTCCGACACCAGGATAGTATATGGATCGGGTGCCACGTTCCGGTACCAGGATAGAATATGAGGATCGGAGTGTCACGTTCCGACACCAGGATAGTATATGGATCGGGTGCCACGTTCCGGTACCAGGATAGAATGAGGAGCGGAGTGTCACGTACCGACACGAGAGTAAATAATATAATGAATCTTGAAAGATACTAATATACTCAATCTAAAGAACATGTTTCCCAAACGAGTATGATGAGGAGGCGTGAGTCCTCATTGATGTGCTTGGTGTTGTAACCAAGGATTATGGTAATTGTAAATGCTGCATGCTAAGGATATTAGTTGATTTTATGATGTTACTTGATATATACTGTTTTCTATTTTGAGTTGGCCGATGATACCTACTCAGTACTTGTGGTTGTACTGACCCCCTACTTTTATGTTTTCTTTTTATATATCGTGGTATGCAGCAAACGTGCCGTCATCTTCGACTCAACAGTAGTTCAAGCCAGTCTCCGTCACACCGGATCTTCAGGGTGAGCTAATGCTTCTAGCTTGGACTGGATCTCCTTCCTCATGTCTTGATGCCTTGAAGTTTAGGCATAGACTAGCTTTTATTGTTTTAGCTTCTTAGAATACTCTTAGTTTAGTAAATTGATCATAGATGTTCTTGTGGTGATGACATCCAGATTTTGGGGAATTAATAGATGTTGAATTTTAGAAGTTATTGAATTGTCTTTTATTTATGAGTTTAAGTCTTCCGCATTGCTTTATGTTGATATTAAATTGAAATGATAAGGTTTAGATTGGTTGGTTCGCTCACATAGGAGGATAAGTGTGGGTGCCAGTCGCGATCGGTTTTGGGTCGTGACAAACTTGGTATCAGAGCATTAGGTTCGTTGGTCTCATCACACAAGAACAGGTCTAGTAGAGTCTTAAAGAACGGTAGGGGGACGCCTTTACTTTTCTTTGAGAGGCTATAAGACTTTAGGAAAATTCCATTCTTTCTTTCTTTCTTTCGTGCTATTACTTGGATCCAATTGGTATCTACGTGATACAAATTGGTATCTGACCATCTTCACTCTATTTCGCAGATGGTTAGAACTAGAGCAACTACTACGCCAACATCAACATCAGCAAGACAAGATGCATCTGAGCCAGCCACTGGGGCTGTAGCTCGAAGTGCAACAGTGGCAAGAAGCCGCGGTAAAGGTCGTGGGAGGACGTCCTCTAGAGGGAGAGGACGAGCACCTAGCCCATCTGGTGCTAGGGCGGTGACTCCTCCACCGACTGAGGAGGTAGTAAGAGAAGGGGAGGATGGGGAGAATGAACAAGTACAGAATGAGGAAATGCCACCCCAACCTACCCCAGAGATGATCAATCAGGTTCTCGCTTATCTTAGTGGGTTGTCTGATCAGGGGCAGGCACCCCCAATGTTTTCTGCACCAACACCTCCGGTTTCAGAGGCACAACATGCAGCCCCTATGGCCCCTCGTATGGATGCCTCATTGGATATAGGCACGTTTCCACGCCTGACTACTGGGCCTATAATGACAAATGATCAGCATGAACTTTTTAGTAAGTTCTTGAAATTGAAACCTCCAGTCTTCAAGGGTGCAGAATCTGAGGATGCTTACGATTTTCTGATTGACTGTCATGAGCTACTACACAAGATGGGTATAGTAGAACGGTTTGGTGTTGAGTTCGTGAGTTACCAGTTTCAAGGGAACGCCAAAATGTGGTGGCGGTCACATGTTGAGTGTCAACCAACAGAGGCACCACCTATGACTTGGGCCTCATTCTCTAGCTTGTTTATGGAAAAGTATATCCCCCGTACTTTGAGGGATAGGAAAAGGGATGAGTTTTTGAGCCTAGAGCAAGGTAGGATGTCGGTCAATGCATATGAGGCTAAGTTTCGTGCACTATCCAGATATGCCACCCAACTATGTTTCAGTCCGCAAGAGCGGATTCGCCGTTTTGTGAAGGGGTTGAGATCAGAGTTGCGAATTTCAGCCTTACAAGTAGCGGCCACAGCGAAATCTTTTCAAGAAGTGGTAGACTTCGTAGTAGAGGTGGAAGGAGTGAAGCCAGATGAATTCACCATGGCATCGACATCAAAGAGGTTTCGAAAAGGGGGTGAGTTTAATGGTTCTTACTCTAGAGGACGGGGTTCCGGAGGTTACTCAGTGCGACCCATTGAGTCTTCACTACAGACTGTAGTTGGGGGTCCACCTCAGACCGGTCAACACTTCCCTGAGAGACCTATGTGTGAATCTAGAGAGTGTTATGGGTGTGGGGAGACTGGGCATATCAAGAGGTATTGTCCAAAACAGAGTTATAGACCCCCAACAGCTAGAGGTAGAGGTGGTCATGGCAGAGGCCGTTATTCTGGAGGGCGTGGTGGCCGAGGTAATGATGGTCACCAAAACGGCCGGGGTGATGGGCAAATTGGAGCCACTACATCACAACATGATAGGGGCAACGGACAAACAAACGAAAGGGCCCATTGTTATGCTTTCCCTGGGAGATCAGAGGCGGAGACATCTGATGCTGTCATCACAGGTAATCTTCTGGTTTGTGATTGCATGGCTTCTGTATTGTTTGATCCTGGATCCACATTTTCTTATGTATCTTCCTCATTTGCTAATGGTCTAAATTTACATTGTGAATTACTTGATACGCCTATTCGTGTTTCTACTCCGGTGGGTGAGTCTGTGGTAGTTGAAAAGGTATATAGGTCTTGTTTGGTGAACTTTGTGGGGAGCAACACTTATGTAGATTTGGTTATCTTAGAAATGGTTGATTTTGATGTAATTCTGGGTATGACTTGGCTTTCTCCGCAATTTGCGATCTTGGATTGTAATGCTAAAACGGTGACGTTAGCCAAGCCTGGGACAGATCCGTTAGTGTGGGAGGGTGACTACACTTCCAATCCGTGCGTATCATCTCCTTTCTTCGTGCTAAGAAAATGGTTAGTAAAGGATGTTTAGCTTTCTTGGCACATCTCAAGGATGACACTACCCAAGTACCTTCGATTGAGTCGGTTTCGGTGGTCCGTGAGTTTCTGGATGTGTTCCCTGCAGATCTTCCGGGTATGCCACCAGATAGGGATATTGACTTCTGTATTGATCTTGAACCGGGTACTCGCCCCATTTCTATACCCCCTTATAGAATGGCCCCCGCGGAGTTAAGAGAATTAAAAGCCCAACTTCAAGAGTTGTTGAGCAAAGGCTTCATTAGACCAAGTGCATCTCCTTGGGGTGCTCCGGTTTTGTTTGTAAAGAAGAAGGATGGGAGTTTTCGGATGTGCATAGACTACCGACAGTTGAACAAGGTGACCATAAAGAACAAGTATCCTCTTCCTCGCATTGATGATTTGTTCGATCAGTTACAAGGTGCTTGTGTCTTCTCTAAGATTGACTTGAGATCCGGTTATCATCAATTGAAAATACGGGCAACGGATGTGCCAAAGACTGCTTTTAGAACCAGGTATGGGCATTACGAATTTGTAGTGATGTCTTTTGGTCTTACGAATGCCCCTGCTGCGTTCATGAGTTTAATGAATGGTATTTTTAAGCCATATTTGGATCTCTTTGTGATCGTATTTATTGATGATATACTGATATACTCTAAAAGTAAGGAGGAACATGAGGAGCATTTGAGAATGGTATTGGAAATGTTGAGGGAGAAAAAGTTTTATGCCAAGTTCTCCAAGTGTGAGTTTTGGCTAGATGCAGTGTCCTTCTTGGGGCACGTGGTTTCCAAGGATGGAGTGATGGTGGATCCTTCTAAGATCGAAGTAGTGAAGAATTGGGTAAGACCTACTAATGTGTCAAAAATAAAGAGCTTTGTTGGGTTAGCTAGCTACTACCGCCGATTTGTCAAGGGATTCTCTTCTATTGCTTCCCAACTGACGAACTTGACTAAGCAAAATGTTCCATTTGTATGGTCGGATGAGTGTGAGGAAAGCTTTCAGAAGCTCAAGACTTGTTGACTACCGCACCTATCCTTACCTTGCCAGTGGAGGGTAAGAACTTCATTGTTTATTGTGATGCATCCTATTCTGGTTTGGGTGCAGTGCTAATGCAAGAGAAAAATGTGATTGCTTATGCTTCGAGGCAATTAAAGGTGCATGAACGTAACTATCCAACTCATGATTTGGAATTGGCCGCGGTAGTGTTTGCATTAAAGCAATGGAGACACTATCTATATGGGGTTAAGTGTGAGGTCTATACGGATCATCGTATCCTACAGTATGTCTTCACTCAGAGAGATTTGAATTTGAGACAGAGGAGATGGATAGAACTACTGAAGGACTACGACATCACTATTTTGTATCATCCGGGGAAGGCGAATGTTGTAGCGGATGCTTTAAGTAGAAAGGCGGGAAGCATGGGAAGTCTAGCTCACTTGCAAGCTTCTAGACGCCCATTAGCTAGGGAGGTTCAGATTCTGGCTAACGACCTTATGAGATTAGAAGTAAATGAGAAGGGAGGATTTTTAGCTTGTGTGGAGGCAAGATCTTCCTTCCTTGACAAGATTAAGGGAAAGCAGTTTAATGATGAAAAATTGATCCGGATCCGAGATAAAGTTTTGCAAGGGGAGGCTAAAGAAGCGAAAATTGATGAGGAAGGTGTTTTGAGGATTAAGGGAAGGGTATGTGTACCCCGCGTCGATGATTTGATCAACACTATTCTGATAGAGGCTCATAGTTCAGGGTATTCGATACATCCGGGTGCAACCAAGATGTACCGTGACCTAAAGCAACACTTTTGGTGGAGTAGAATGAAGCGTGATATTGTGGATTTTATTGCCAAATGTCCAAACTGTCAACAAGTAAAGTATGAACACCAAAGGCCCGGAGGAACACTTCAGAGAATGCCCATTCCGGAATGGAAATGGGAGAGAATTGCTATGGACTTCGTGGTTGGTCTTCCAAAGACATTGGGCAAGTTCGACTCCATTTGGGTGATTGTGGACAGATTAACTAAGTCTGCTCATTTCATTCCGGTTAAGGTGACTTACAATGCAGAGAAGTTAGCCAAACTTTACATCTCAGAAGTTGTTCGATTGCATGGAGTTCCACTATCCATCATATCAGATAGAGGTACGCAGTTTACTTCCAAGTTTTGGAAAACATTGCATGCGGAATTGGGTACTAGGTTGGATCTTAGTACCGCGTTCCATCCTTAGACCGACGGTCAGTCTGAGCGAACGATTCAAGTGTTGGAGGATATGCTTCGTGCATGTGTGATAGAATTCGGTGGCCATTGGGATAGCTTCTTACCCTTAGCGGAGTTTTCATACAATAATAGCTATCACTCGAGTATTGATATGGCTCCTTTCGAAGCACTATATGGGAGAAGATGTAGGTCTCCCATTGGTTGGTTTGATGCATTCGAGGTTAGGCCTTGGGGTACTGATCTTTTGAGGGATTCGTTAGAAAAGGTGAAATCCATTTAAGAAAAGCTTCTAGCGGCGCAAAGTAGGCAAAAAGAATATGCAGATCGAAAGGTTAGAGACTTAGAGTTCATGGAGGGTGAACAAGTCTTGTTGAAAGTTTCGCCAATGAAAGGGGTGATGCGGTTTGGTAAAAGAGGAAAGCTTAGTCCAAGGTACATTGGTCCATTTGAAGTACTTAAGCGAGTAGGGGAGGTGTCTTATGAGTTAGCCTTGCCTCCAGGGCTGTCCGGAGTACATCCGGTATTCCACGTGTCGATGTTGAAAAGATACCATGGGGATGGAAATTACATTATCTGTTGGGATTCAGTTTTGCTTGATGAGAATTTGTCTTATGAGGAGGAGCCTGTTGCTATTTTAGATAGAGAAGTTCGCAAGTTGAGGTCAAGGGAAATTGCATCCATCAAGGTGCAATGGAAGAATCGACCGGTTGAAGAAGCTACTTGGGAGAAGGAGGCAGATATACAAGAAAGATACCCACATCTGTTTACAGACTCAGGTACTTCCTTTCACTCTTGGTTTTCTTCTCATGATCGTTCGAGGACGAACGATGGGTAAATTGGTATCTATTGTAACGACCTGTTTAGTCGTTTTTAGCAACAGATTTTATTCTGGAAAAACTGGCAGAGGTGACGGAGGCCACGACGGACCGTCACGGGCATGACGGACCGTCGTGGAGGTGTCGTTGCAAAACACTTGGAAAAATCTGAAATTGGGTACTGAAATCGACTCTCTGAACTTCGTAACGAAATGGCAGGACGGACCGTCACAGGTGTGACGGACCGTCACAAGAGTCCAGTGGAAATCCACTCTCTGACGGTTGCGACAACCTGCAGGACGGACCGTCGCAGGCACGACGGGCCGTCGCAGGTTGCGCAATCCCAGTCTGGGTCGGATTTCTTTACACGTTTTAAGGGACGTTTTTGACTATTCCTGCTTTAATTATAAAGTTAGAGGGTTAATGTTAATAAGTCTAATTACTTGGGGGTAAAAGAGGTAACCTTAAGTTAATTAGTGGGTTATTATTGCCATCTTTTATTCTTAATTATAGGTTAATTAGGGTAAAAGAAAGAGGGTTTGAATAAGAAAAATAGAAAGAACAAAGAGAGACAGAAAAAGAAGAAGAGAACGAGTAGAGAGAGAGAGAAACGAAGAGGATAGCAAGGATTTTGAGAAGATAGCTCGTTGATCGCAATTCTTCGGTGGAGGTAGGTTATGGTTTTTACACTATTCGTAGTAAACTCTTAATAGCGAATGATATGTGTTGAGTAGTATTATTAAGTCTTCTATATGCTTAATTGCGTGTATGCATGATGTGATTTATATATATACATGATTGTGATAAAATAAGCATGATGAAGCTATTGAATCTTAAATCTTGAAAAAACCCTAATCTACTTTGTTAATGATAATGCCTTGGTATAAAAGAAGGCTTAATGAACGAAAGTAGTGAGATTAGGGGATCGGGTGCCACGTTCCGGTACCAGGATAGAATATGAGGATCGGAGTGTCACATTCCGACACCAGGATAGAATATGAGGATCGGAGTGTCACGTTGCGACACCAGGATAGTATATGGATCGGGTGCCACGTTCCGGTACCAGGATAGAATATGAGGATCGGAGTGTCACGTTCCGACACCAGGATAGTATATGGATCGGGTGCCACGTTCTGGTACCAGGATAGAATATGAGGATCGGAGTGTCACGTTCCGACACCAGGATAGTATATGGATCGGGGGCCACGTTCCGGTACCAGGATAGAATATGAGGATCGGAGTGTCACGTTCCGACACCAGGATAGTATATGGATCGGGTGCCACGTTCCGGTACCAGGATAGAATGAGGAGCGGAGTGTCACGTACCGACACGAGAGTAAATAATATAATGAATCTTGAAAGATACTAATATACTCAATCTAAAGAACATGTTTCCCAAACGAGTATGATGAGGAGGCGTGAGTCCTCATTGATGTGCTTGGTGTTGTAACCAAGGATTATGGTAATTGTAAATGCTGCATGCTAAGGATATTAGTTGATTTTATGATGTTACTTGATATATACTGTTTTCTATTTTGAGTTGGCCGATGATACCTACTCAGTACTTGTGGTTGTACTGACCCCCTACTTTTATGTTTTCTTTTTGTATATCGTGGTATGCAGCAAACGTGCCGTCATCTTCGACTCAACAGTAGTTCAAGCCAGTCTCCGTCACACCGGATCTTCAGGGTGAGCTAATGCTTCTAGCTTGGACTGGATCTCCTTCCTCATGTCTTGATGCCTTGAAGTTTCGGCATAGACTAGCTTTTATTGTTTTAGCTTCTTAGAATACTCTTAGTTTAGTAAATTGATCATAGATGTTCTTGTGGTGATGACTTCCAGATTTTGGGGAATTAATAGATGTTGAATTTTAGAAGTTATTGAATTGTCTTTTATTTATGAGTTTAAGTCTTCCGCATTGCTTTATGTTGATATTAAATTGAAATGATAAGGTTTAGATTGGTTGGTTCGCTCACATAGGAGGATAAGTGTGGGTGCCAGTCGCGATCGGTTTTGGGTCGTGACAAGTTGAGTGAACTTGTGGATGTACTCTTGCACACTCATTTACTCCTGCTTCAAATTAAGAAACTCTCTTACTTTTTCTTCCCTTACATCTCGAGGAAAGAAGTGCCCCTTTAAAGCATCTTCAAACATATCCCAACTCAAAGGTGGTGCCCGTTTGCCCTTTTTTTCCATTTATCATACCATATCTAGCAACAACTTTTAATTGATATAAATCTAACTCCACAAGCTTTGCACCAGCAACACACATGACTGCGAACACTTTCTGAAGTTTTTCCACAAAGTTCTTCGGGTCCTCATTGATCTTTGACCCTGTGAAATATAAGGGATTCATCCAAATAAAAAACTCATTGATTATGTATTTATCACTCAGATCTTGAAGACCTACTCTTTGTCGACCGACATGATTTTCCACAACCCGAGTCAACACTTAGTGGAGGCATGATATGAAAGGGCACGTGTAAGCATGAGTTAGAGGAAACTTTTATAAAGTTGAACTCTACCACACGAACAAAAGTAAGAAGAAAGTGAAATGTTCCTAAATGTTGTATCCACGTAATTATAGGTATGAAACACTTAACACCGATTAAAAGACTTTATAAATACAGCTTCATCGATTCAATAGGAATTTTGAACTTTGTTCTCTGAGATCACGTTTGACACACCCCAAGCTTACACATTGGATGTGACTGGCACTCGAGAAATATATTTGGTCCCCAAGCAAACACCTGTCCTAGCTTACTACTTAATGAAAGATTTAGTAAAGTGATAGCAATATTAGAAATGGAATTCAGAACATTCAAACACAAACACATACTTAACTCAAACTGTCTAAAAATACTTAATTGCAACAATGAAAGTATTTTACCAAACATTTCAAACAAAAAGTAAATATTGAGAGATAACTCCTCAACTCCAACTATTTACGAAGCCTCTATACTTCAACATAGATGTTGGTAAAAGACCCAAAACACCATAAAAGGACTAAATTGAAAGGGGAAAAGGAAAATACTCTGAAATAAAAGGAGGCTGACCAAAGCTTACTTGAGTGTCAAATTATCACAGCAAAGCATTTGTTGATGATCCTCAATATATGTATATGCATAATAATAATATGCAAGTCGAATGAAATCAATACATTGAATGTGCGAGTATGTAAAGGAAACTGAATGCATACATGACTGAACTGATAAGACTGGAAGAATACTCACCTAAAATAAACTTAAATAGAAAAGCAATAACAAAAGATAAAATGTCTGAAGTTTCATAAATAAAAGATATTAACTCAAGTATGTATATAAAAACACAATAAAACTACTCTTTCCGACAGCAATCACTTTAAGAAATGTGATGATAAAACATCTTGCTCATGCTTCCAGAACTGTCATATGCCTTGTCGGGTATATAACACCTCAACTAAGTGGATCCACTAAAGCTCTACTCCAAAAAAATAAGGAATAATTGAAAAAGTATGATCTTATATCCATGTTGGCTACATGGTTTATGAAGAATGTGAGTTGTCTGAACTCATCACATATCGGTGCTCAATACTACTCTCAATAAATATATACTCATGTTCAAATGTATAAAACATAATTTTTATTAATTTGAGGTAATTGCTCAAAATATCCTCTTAAAAAGGTAACTTCTCTCACATAACTCTGAATTCATTACTCATTTGGAAATCAAAATTTCTCTTTTGTTAATGTAAAAAGGCGGAACGGTCTGGTGGACCCTTGTACTTGTATAGGATTTTATTTGGACTATCCTACTTACCCTTTTGTCATCTGGACCCCTGATACCATATAAAACCAACATTTTAAACACTTCTTTGATCTGGGATCCTATGTGGAAAGACTCCACATGTGTGTGTGATTCACTTAAAGCAAGAGTGCGAGACGCCTTAAAAAGGCATTAACGGTAAGATTTTGACCTTTAAAGGTCATTTCTTCTTCTTTAATTCACTCAACACCATTGTAAGTTCCTTTTTGAGATTTTTTTTCTTTTTTTTTCTCTTATTCTTGTCTATGCAAAAATTTTCTCTTTTATTTTTGGCGCCTTTATTTTTTCATTGAATCCACTCATCTCTTTTTTGTGTTTGATTCTATTGTATTCTTTTTGGTATTCATGATGACAGTGCGATGTGTGGAATATATGTTGAACTAAATACATTAAGAACAACGACTAATCTGGAAGAATGTTTTGGGGCTGCGAAAAATATTCATCCGGTAATGGGTGTGGATTCTTACGATGGGCTGATGCAAATGATCCAACATGCCAAGAACAATACAACATCAAGAATTCATCAACTAGTTCAGGGCAAGGAAGACAAGGATCAAGCACTAGTACTGATATCACTGTTATTATGATTGTTGTTCTTTCGTTTCTAGCCGTTATTTTTAAGATATATTGATTTGTAATATGTATTATTTGATAATGAAATGGACTACATTTGCTTCATAAATCTGAATAACAACTTCGTTCAAACACAAATTCAAACAAGTAAAACAAAGTCTTCCTAATAGCAACTTAACACAAATTCATATACAAAACAGTACAACCAAAACAGTTGGGATCAAGTAATTAATCAAAATAAATTTAGTTGGGATCATGACATTAAGCTAAACAAAGTGAAATCTAATGTGTTCCTTGAGTGCCTTGAGTGTTTAGTGTGCCTTGAGTTCATTGAGTGATTGGTGTGCCTTGGGTGCTTCTGTAAATCTATTCTCGTAGTTGCCTTTGAGTAATTGCAGCTTTTCCCTTCCACCTTAGTCCATTTGGTTTGTAACCATGATCAATATTGGTAGGAGTTGAACTTGTCAATGTAGCACTATGCAATACCCTATCAGTATTTCAAGACTGGGAGAACAACAAAAATATTATTTCATAGATGAACTAATATAAATTAAAGAAATTTAATGTGTTTAAAGGATAAAATACATACCTTCTCAGTTACACTGCCACCTGATCCAAATAAGAGATCATAACCAGTTGTCTTCGCTTTTTTTGGTCTTGGTTTCTTATAGGCAAGAGATGCACCACCTCTCAAAGTTGTGCTAGTCTTTCTTTTTTGGCCAGCTGCACTAGAAGTTGATTGTTGAGTGCAACTTTCACTTGGACCTACACATGGAGTGCAACTTGCACTTAGAGCTGCACTAGGAGTGCAACCTGCACTTAGACCTGCTCATGGACCTGCTCTTGGACATGCACATGGAGTGAAACTTGCACTTGGAGTGCAACCTGCACTTAGACCTTCTTTTCAAATTGCACTTGGACCTGTATCTACACTTGACTGACTTCCATTTTCAGCATCAGCATATGGAAAATTTGAAGTTGCAGCATTTCCAGCAGTTGCAGCACTTGTTCCAGTAGCAACATTTGAAGTTTCGGCACTTGCATAACTTGTTCCAGCACCAACATTTTTTTACAAACATAGAGACATTAAAGCACAACTTACCAAACTATAGCAAGAGCAAAATCCACTAACAAAGGGACATTAAAACACAACTTACAAAATTTGTACATCCTTTCTTGCTATGTCCAAAAGTCATACACACAAAACATTTCATTTTTCTTCCCTTCCTTTCGGCTTCCAATTCTTCTTACCTGGTATCACATCTTTTATCTGTTTTTTTCCAGTCTTCTAGCATGGCTGTTAATTTCAGGTTGGTTTAATCGGTGGTCGATCACTTTTTGCCACATATTCAGGTTTGTCAGAGGTTGAATAATCTAATATATGTTTCATGTAGTTTTTTTCTTAAACAGTGATAAACAATTGCAATAAATAACCAATCCTTAAAATGATTTGTGGTAAGTCATGATCACAAGAAATTCGTAATTGTCAGGGACCACAACAAACACACCCCTTTTTTAATTCAACAACCGGGTTTATATGCATTTTTTCTAAGAATTATTCCATAGCCAATTAGTGATATCAGTAATCCAGTTTCTACAATTCTTTCATTGATTAATTATTTCCATAACTTGACTCTGGTTCACATAGCATCGCTGGATTATTGATTTGAACCTGGCACCTAAATCCAACTGTTTTAATGTCTCACACATGGTGTTCTTCAACACATCACAACTTGCTATGTTTTTTACAATATGCCCTTATACCATGATTCCTTTGTTATACTTTAACAGAGCTTCTATGCTGCTTCTCCTAACTCACTAAATCATAAGTTTGGACTGTAAAAGTACCTCAAATGGGCCCTAGCAACTGCAGAAATTTCTTATCCTTTCGTCACACTCTAATCTTTTTCCAAGTTTGCCCAGATATGATTAACACACCATTAATTTCAGCATTTTGCATACATCAATAAGTTCAAAGATGCAGACAAGTAAAAAAAAAGACCATTTAAAAAAAATACATTGCTAAATATCAAGCCTCCCCCCCCACAAAAGATAAATTTAATCAAATATAGTAATACCTCTGCATATTAAAAAATCATATTAGTCCTTCACCTTTGTAAGCTCCATCCATGTCTGATTGCACTTGAGAAACAAGAACATGTCTCATTGGTTTCTTAATTTATCAACTAATACCCATGCTGATAGGGTACATCTGATTATTTGCTCTTTGGAATGCAAGTAACAGTGCACCTTTTAATCACCTTTAAGAAATGCATCATCTAATCATACATCTTCTCCACCTTCTTTCATCCACTTTAAGGAAACAAAGACAAAGGAAATGGCTCATAAACACCTCTGTTTGGACATTGTGTTCTTGATGTCTAATAGATTATAATCTTCCAGGATTTGGTCTTTAATGGATCAGCATAATCAGACAAACCTCACCACCCCCACCCCTTCCACCACCAATAGCAAACCTTATCTATTGAAATCTCCATAGGTTCATTAAAACTCTCGGTGTTGGCCTTTGTAAATTGTTTCTAAACATACAACCATACTTCTTTTGTATTCAAAGATTGAAATCTGATGTAGTTAATGGTATAGCTCACTCATAGTCCTTCTTGGTAATGTTTACTAACCCAAATGGGGGTAAACAATTTGTTTCTTGTTCTTTTAAAATACTTGTGGACTGGAAAATATGTTATAACACTGAAGTTTCCAGTGTTACCATCAATACTTTCAAGAATATGCCAAGGACAACCCATTTTCTTACAATGTGCCCATACCCTTTCCTTCTCATTAGGTTTTAACTTAATATTAACACCCTTCTAAATAGAGTAAGTTGTAGTGTCTCCTTGAACTCAATGTTATTCAAAGATACCATATATAGTTGAAAAAAAGAACTTTTAAGTAGTTGCACCAAAGCAAACCTTTGTACTTTCCTTCCTAGGTGCTGGATCTACCACTTCATCATCCTCAACAAGATCTCCTTCATCTTCACAAATGTCACTACCAGGATCCGAGCTATCAAAATAAGGGTCATCACCACCCAAATTTCCTTCAAATCTCCCATTTTATCCTTATAAATGTCTTCAAAACCAGCATTTATACCTACAGCACCAGATGGTATCTCATCTAGATTTACTCTGTAAGCCTTCTCTTTATCTTGTTCTTGAATGTTAGACTGCCTATCTTGAAGAAACCCTCATCCAAATCACTCAAATCATCAATATTTTCATCAACATCATAGAGAAAATCAGAATCAGAATATTTTTCAACTATAGGAGCAGGAACTTGTTCTTCAACTAAATGGGACTGATTTTGGTTTAAATCCCTATTTTCATTTTCATCAAATGGTTGAGATGAAGACACATCAGTCCTATCTATTTGTGGGCAGGTTGACAGATCAACTCTATTTTTATATTGGGAGGAGTACAGAACAACATTATCTTTTTGTGGAGATGAGGACACATCACCATTAATGCTAGGGAATAAAAGTATCTCCTCAACAACTAAAGATATACTAATGAGATGTACAACATATACATCAACAAAATCAGCACCCTTCAAACCATTAAAATTTTTAAAACATCATAATCAGTATTTAACATGTAAAAGACCATTCTTGTTGACTTCATCAAAATTATCACATTTTCACACCCAATTCCAGGTATTTGATTGAAAAAACAAATATGCAAACTCATCTACATTATATTAATTCTTAACCACTAGTTCTTCCATTGACAACCTTAAAGGTTAGGATCAAATACACAAACAAACCCATATAGTGAATTGGAGTCGTCCACGATAGTTTAAACTTATATCTTAGATGCTTGTAAAGTCAAACAAAAACAACAACTACATTTAAAACTTAAAGTTCTACACAAAATTACAATGTCAAAAAAATATAGTTTAAAGGAAAGAAAAAAAGAAAAGAAAAAGCATAAACTTACCATGGAAAAACAATACAATGAAAGGAGACCTATAATAAATGTTCTTCCTGCCCCCCCGATATTAAACTACCATTACTGTAACACAAAAAGCCCTAACTTTTTTAAGAAAATACTAGCAACAGTTAAAGCCATTAACTTACCATATTGTAATTGTTGTAACAATAGACCATTAACACTATAAATACCCAAGACAATTAACCAGAAATAGAATATAAACTTTTGTCAAAATTGAGATTTTATTAAAAAATCCTAGAATCTACTTGAATTCATGAAACATTCCATTGAAGTCACTCAAAGTCACTATCAACTAAGAAAGCGTATAGCACTAACATTACACCCAAGCCAAAGTAAAATCCCCAAACAGATCGGAGTGGAACTGAGCTTCAACTAAGCAAATGATACGCACAAGAAAATGAAAAAAAATTCAAAACTAACACAAATGCAAGAACTTACAAAGATAATCGGAGTGGAACTAAGCTTCAACTGAGAAAAACTATGGAAAATCACAAACAATTCTTAGTGGAGAGATCGCGGAGAGGAGAAGTAGAAAAGTCGCAAAGGTTCTAAAAATTTTGCTGAGGATGGACTACTCTTAGTTGGTAGATTTACCACGTGGATTTCAATATCATACGTGGATTATTATATTTTTCTTTTTGGACAACATGAGAGTGGTTTGTGCAACACGCGTCATGCCATGTCACACCCGGGTTCTAGTCCCCAGATGAGACCTCCGTTGTTAACCTCTCAAAGTTCGCAGACAAGGCCCTCTTATGAGCATTCCACACAAATCAGACAGTTTAAACTGCGAAACTTAAAACTTTTTAATACTCTTGAAGTGTACTTAGACTTCATATAATATTGCATAGAGTGTATACAAATAAGCTCAAAACTAAACACCATCTATCAATCGATTAAACCAATTGAAAAATAAGAAATTATAATATTGATAATAGTTTAACCAAACCGGCCTTAATACAAACGCTTGAACAAATGTTCAAAATGAAACGTTGACAACATCCGCAATAGCTATGTTAATGTACTAAAGCTTAGAATAAGAAAACGTAGCATCCTCGAACTCGAGAGCTACAAAGTCTAGAATTGCTAACCCAAAACCGCTTCAACCCGATTTTCAATCTCTCTTGGCCTGCGCCTATAAAATAGTACTAGATATGGGTTTAGTACACACCTGTACTAAGTATGGGTGTAGCATATAATATAAAGAACATAAGGACTATGCATGACTAAGGAAAGGTCTTCCTAAAGCCTATGACGTTTCTGGGAAAGTGAAAATCATTATACTTTAATAATTCGTTATTTTGTTATGCATGTTATGAATATGACATGTCTTTCATGCATTTAAAGCACGCACTATTTATATATGCCAAATAAGACCTTGGAATTATGAACAATTAATTTTAGAACAACTCAAAACAAAACTTAATAATTTTGCTCCTTAGGCCGATTATTTCATCTTTCAGCCTTAGTTATTTTTAAGTCGTTTCTTCTTTCTGTTGTATCGTTCAATGATCTCTTTGATAATAGATTTTATTAGAAGTGCAAATGATTCATGTAGTCCTCCTACCTACAATGAATCAAGTAAGTAATCCAAAGACTAAGGAAATGATTGACTACCATTACCACAAGTTATTCTTTTCCATTCTTGTTTTAAATTGGCATTAAAGTCTTTATAGACTAATCTTTATTAGCTTGCCCATTATTTGAACATTTTATAAATATAAAGATGATGGGGCATATGTGCAACTCCAATTGATGAGTATTAAGTTTTGCTTTAGAAGCCCAATCGTATTGGCTATGCCCATTATTTGATCATTATGATTATTCTTAGTTAACTTTGAACTTACTTTTCTTCTTTATTTGATCTCATGTTCACTTTGAAAACATATTTTCTTTCTTTATTTCTTACATTGTAAGGAAATATTAGCATTTAACTAACTTAAGATAATGTGAGGGAACTGAAATCAGGTCTTCCACTCACTGAAAGACGGTTGTTCACGGCTTAAAGTGAACCTAGATCATATGAGTTAACATGAAATCTTGTGTCTTCCCCACACTGAAAAGAGGTAGTTCACCAGCTAAAGTGAAACCGAATCTAGAGCATTTAACTGTCATAGATAATATGAGCCAAACATGAAATTCAATGTCTTCCCCATACTGAAAAGAGGTGGTTCACCAGCCAAAGTGAAACAGAATACTACCTAGCACTCTTAGGTGAAATCTAATGGCTAGTACCTATGCTGGCAACATAGTTCAAAGACTAGGAGATTTGAACTCTTATCCACCTTGGTGGTAGTCTTATCTCATGAGGCTTACATGTGCTTGCACAAGCTCATTTCTAGTCTATCAGTGCTTTGCTCAATTTCTTATACTTTACATATTTTAGAGTTGAATTATGCATTATGGAAGCTTGATCCTAGTATGAGGTATGCTTAGCTCAATGGATGACTTTTCATCCCTTTCTTTACTTGATGAATGTGAACTTAAGTCTTACATTATCATTATGATGTGAATGAGACTGTCTCAGGATTTAAACACCCTCTTATGTGAGTGTCTTTGGACATAATTGTTTAGTGCAGTGAACTGTCTTTTTCTTTAACACCTCTTGGTAGGGAATTTCAAACTCATAGCGTTGGTTATTTCATTACTACGTATCTTGTTCAAATGTTCTTTGGTATAGTCTTTGTACATTTGGAAGACTTATTCCGTGTACTAATATGTTCACAAGTCATTTCGATAGGGTATGTTGGGACTG
Organism: Solanum habrochaites; assembly: GCA_027704765.1. NCBI lineage: Eukaryota > Viridiplantae > Streptophyta > Magnoliopsida > Solanales > Solanaceae > Solanum > Solanum habrochaites. The sequence continues at coordinate 36,963,755 of JAKWJA010002495.1, read as the reverse complement.
GTCCCCAATTAGTGGCATACCCTTGGTTATGAGTTATGGAGTTAATATTTTTTCAAAGCAATCTTACATGTATTTCGCTTAAAAGAACATAAACTTACATTAGCATATATGAAAGTTATGACTTGGTCTTTGGCCGACTCTTATATTCATTTTTGGGAAAAATATTACTAGCAAATTTATTGGAATTATAAACCAAAACTTTCATAGACACTGAGTAATGAGAAATTCAGTAGCCCCAATTCAATTAAACTTCCTGTATTACATAGTTAGTCTCAATATAAGAAAGCAAATTTAACGCAATTTCATCTTCTCAAACACAATTGGCATTAATCATTTCTTATCTCTTGTAAATAATACTCTAAACATACAAATTTAACTTTGAGGTATCATTCGACATTATCCAATCATAGAAACCTAAACATGATGATCAATTAGCACCATATACCAACAACATGCTCGAGATTTGCATTATACATACTAATAGAATTGGAAATAGGGAGAACTAGGGAAGTGAATATTTGATTCATTGGGAACAACCCTAGTTTCGATTATCTTGAATTCAAAATGTTTGAAAAGCCTATTGGGAAAGGAATCCAAGAGATAAAACCCATACCTTACTGTATAATTAAATCTATGAGGATCACCTTGCACTTTGCACGAAAACCTTGAAGGACTTCCTTGAAATTGCCTAATGTTTTTCTTACGTTATTCACCGTTTTACAGTCATAGGTTTTCTAATGATTAAACATGATTCTAAGTCGTAGGAAGTGATATTGACTAATTAAACTTAGGCTAATTAAATTAATTAAATAAATAAATTATCTAATTACCAAAATGCCCCTCCTAAGTTGACTAAAAATAGGAGAGCATTTGATTTAGCCAAATCTAAAATTTTCCCAAGTGTTCCGGCTTTGACCTTGAATTTTAATTAATTAATTAAGTTGATAATTTAATTAATTAAGTGACCTAGGGTAATTACTAAAGTACCTTAAGTAATTGGACCATAAGCAACTCTGCTGGACATCTAGATTAGGTACTAGGATGTTTCTTGAGTTAGTTACTAGGCTAGTGTCACCCGGCTAGGTCTTAGGATTTCGGCCACACTAGTTAGCTTATTTTAGTTGGTCTTAGGTTAATTATCTAGTTAGGTAACTTAGTTAGAGCCTAGAGTTGGTTAGGAAGCTAGGCCCCACGTGGCTTAAGCCGTTCGCGCACCTGCCCCCTAACCTCCCTAACCAGATTTTGTTGGGCTTGGTAGCTTGTCTCTTGGCCAGTTCGCACATGTGTTGCATATGTGATTACACATGTGTTGCTTCTCATTTCTTGTACAATGACCCTCACTATGTCCTTGGGCACTGCTTAATCCACATGATCATTTTAAATTATCATGTGCTATGGTACCTAGGCTTGACACTCTGATGACTCGTACCTAATGTGCTAAGAATCAATGCTATTAGATTAGGGTCTCTCATTCAGGGTACAATCCTAAAACCAGCTTGGATTATTAAAACATTTGAACCAAATATATTTTAAGTTATACTGTTAATACATAGAAATTGGCTAACACCTTAAGCAATATTCTCTACTTGCCAATATTCTCAATATTGGCCTTGGGGAGCCTATGTAAACAATACATATTTTAAACACCGATAGGAATCTTCAATAGCAAGTACATTTTCTGGAGTGTTATATGCCACAATAAAAAAAAGTGTTTAAAATGTTGGTTTTGGATGGGTTCAGGGGTCCAGATGACAAAAGGATAAGTAGGAGTATCCAGAATACAATCCTATACAAGTGCAAAGGTCCTCCATACCATTTTTTTCATGCTCCGAGCTACCCCCGAGACGCGGACACGGAACCTAGGACCACAAGTGATCCCAAGCTAACTCTGCTGGCATATTCATGAGCATACTAAAGATAATAAACTGAATATCGAAGCTAAATCATAATTTAAACAGAAAAGATAGGGAATACCCATATGCTAAAACTGAGATATATGAAGACTGATGAGTTTAATACAAAAAAAATATTAACTCAATACTTAGCTGAAACTAACTATGTCTGAAAATATCCTTTAAACTGACTAGAAATGTTGGAGCAGGCCCCAACTAAGTCTAGAAAATCTTAAACTAAAGAACTAAATACTGAAAAGAAACTCATGACTATTGTCCTCAGAGAATGAGAACTTACCACTGAACTACTGAATTGGAGATCGAAAATCGATCTAAGCGCGATCTAGATGCTGAGAACCTGAACATACATCACGAGAAGATGTAGTGCATGTATGTGTAAATTCTTGGAAGGTACTGAGCATGTAGCATTGAATAAAGTTGAAATAAAACATAATTGAATAAGCTCAAAAGCAACTATAATGATTTGAACATGATATATTGAATTCTAAGCTAACTGGATGCAATGACCAAATTTATAATATGTTGAGACTGAATACTAACTGATCTGTAAATATGGTCAATGCAAGAGAGTCTGCCTGAATTGTGGGAGCTACTAATAACTGATAATAAAATCACATTAGCTAAATGTGGAGTCCGATGTATACTCCCCATAGAGAGGACCCAATATACCCTGCCAGAGGTATAGAGGCATGCTGGAGTGAACCCAATATACCCTGCCAGAGGTATAAAGTCATGCTGGAGTGATCATTAAACTGATTGCCCACAGAGGGGACATATAACATACTTGGATAATAGTTTGGCGAACAATGGGTACGCTGAAACTGTTGATGAAAAACCTAGTCCAACTCGGGATATATATCTGAGGAATTATGTAATGAATGTATGACTGAGATTCTGTAAGTACTAGAAGTTAAACACTGAACATTCAAAATCGAAGAATGAATAATTAATCTGATAATAGCTAGGAATAACTGAGGCATGTATATCTGAAATAATTGAAATATCTGACCTAGCATGTGTAATTCAAGAACTAAATAAATACATAGCTACGGTTTTGAAATTCATACGATAAACTGAGTAATAACATGGAAATCTGATTTGAAATAAATAACTAATTAATTCATGAAGTTCAATTTAATGTTCTAGAAACCCTAGGTCTAATCATGATATGGTAATCAAGAATCTGACTGAAAACTAGGGACCAAATGGGTGAAAGGAACCCACTAGTGAAATTCCACATATTTGGTGATGAAATTCACAGAGAAATATGTAAATTTAAGGGCTGGAACTGCTAGAACCCTCTTACTTTCTTGAAATAGGATTCTTGATCCTTTTCTCCTTTCTTGCTTCTAATTTTCTAAGTTTTGATTTATGATTTTGACTTAGGTAAGTTTTAGTTATGTTTCTACGCTTAAACTGATCAAAATCTGATGATTTAGGATCAAAATGACGTATTTTTGGGTTTAAACAAAGTGGAAAAAGACCAAAATACCCCTGAGTTAATTGTTGTCGGACCAAACGACGACCTGGACTGGCGGGCCGTCGTTCAATCGACGGTCTGTCGTTTGGGTCCGTAGGTTGGGTCTGTTCGATAGGTCTTTACTAAAACGGACATAACTTTTTACTTAGAGGTCTGATTTTAGCAAACTCAGTGGCCATAGAAATCTAATTCAACTATCTATCATTTAATAGGTCATGAGACACCTAATTCATTTTGTTTTAAGAGTTATGATCATTTTAAGTTGACCCAATAAAATTACACCCCTGACTGTCTGCTAATTTTCACCTACGGTCCATAGGTCCGTCTAAGGACCGTACTGGTCAATCGTGGTTCATGTTAGAGGCTGGATAAATAGGGTGTTGATCGACGGACACAGACTATGGACCGTAGTCTAATTTACGGACCATAGGTTTGTCCGTGGATTGACACTTGGTCAATTTTTCTAGGCTGCATTTTGGTAGAGTTTCAGTCACTAAACGCTGGACGTGCAGTACGGGCGTAGGTTAGGCTACGGTCCGTCGATTGCACCTGCAGATTTCTGAAAAGCTGAGTTTTGGTCTGTTTTGGATACAAGTTGTTACATTATCTCCCCCTTGGGAACATTCGTCCTCGAATGAAGACTAAACTAGCTGAAATAGAGGGAGAGAGCTGCAATCCCTACTACTAAACACTGAAGAGTGAGTTTCTGACTTGGTTAAGTTCCACGAACATGCAAATTCACTGAAAATGCAAGCACAAACTGAGGGAACATGATTCTAAGGCTGAATTCACGCATGAATGATTGAAAACTGAAGAGGAACTATCACTTCAATATGGAGTGGAATCGGAAGGAAAGAGGTGAGGATACTTGGGATTCATGGCTGCTTCTACTTCCCAAGTAGCTCCCTCTACGGACTGGCTCCTCCACAAAACCTTGATTTGAGTGCTTCTTTGTTTTCTCCCCTTCTAACTGACGGACAAAGAATCTCAACTATACTACTCATATGAAAGATATCTTTCACCGCCACACTCTCTAATGGCAATAAAGAGGCTGGATCACCCAAAAGCAGCTTCTGCAAGAGTGAGATGTGAAGAACGGATGGCATTTGTTGCTATTCTCGGCAACTCTAACTCATATCTCACATTTAACCCTTTTCAAGATTTGTAAGGCCCCTATACATCTAGGAATGAGCTTTCCTTTCTTGCCAAATCTCATCACCCCTTTCATAGGTGACACTTTCAGGAAAACCCAATCGTCAAACTTGGAACTCTAGTTCCGTTCTCCTTTACATCTCTGACATAAGTACTTTGTGACGACCTCTGGGCATTTTAAGTCTATTATCTAAGAGTTTCCCTTCTCTTAGCATAAAGGACTGAATCTGGCCCTATCAAAGCTATTTCACCTACTTCAAATGAACGAACAGGAGATCTACATCTACGCCCATACAATGCCTCATAAGGGCCCATCTAAATGCTGGAATGGTAGATATTGTTGTAGGCGAACTCAATAAGAGGAAGGTGATTATAGGTATTTGAACCTTCTTTCCAAGGCAGTGATTTCACCACAATGTAAGTTTTGATGAAAACATTATGACCATTTTAGAAACATTATACATTGCAGTGGCGAATTACCATACATGGTAACATTAAAAAAGGGTCTTTTTTGTATTTTTACCACTAAGAATACCCTAAACGAATTTTTTGACTAATTAAAGACCCAAAACAATCATACTTTTCATCTCTTAATATATCATTCTCTTTTTTCTCAAACTCCAAGGTAAAAAACACTAAAGAAGAATCAAAGTAGAAGACTTCATCCAAGATTCTTTATAACTTTTTCAAGATTCTTCTTCAAGGTAAGTCTTTCTCCAAGAATTCCATTCTTTTCAACTGAAATTCCCCCAAACAATTTTGAATTACTAATAAAAATCATAATTCTTTTCATAGAGATTTCAAGAGAGCAATTCAAGAATCTTAAGAAAGGTTTTCTTGGATTAGTAAAAGAGTAATCTAGGATTTTATCCCTATATTTGAGTATTCTTGAGAAAAGTTGATTTTGAGTTCTTGACTTCTTGTTTCTTCTTGAAATTATATTCCTAATTATTAAATTTCTATCTATTATGTATTAAAATTCTTGAATGAATTCGTTCATGTCTATATTTCAGCACGAACATTATGAATTGAGTATTTTTAAAAGTAGAAAATATCGTTGAGTTATGAGTTTTGAGTTCTTGAGTCTTATGTTCTGAGTACTGAGTTTTCTTATTGCTATTAAGATCCCTGAGTTGATTAGTATGTCCATAAGTCCACATGAACCCTATGATTTGAGATACAAATTTTGAAAAGCCTTTAAACCCAACAATTAGTTCTTAAACTGAGTTTTTGAGAAAATAAAGATGAGTTTCGAAAAAAGTTTCTAAAACATAATTAGTACGACAATCGAGTATGCCATCAATGTATGAGCAGTATGGTATCTAGATATATACTATCAATATTTATGCAGTATGACTTCCCGAGTCATCAATGATCATATTAAAATATGATTTTGATATGTTTTGTTTTTGTTTTTTGAGAAAGAGTTTTAAGTATGAATTGTAGTACGAGTATAAGGGGACTATGGTATCTAGAGGTATCAATTGTTACATTTGATAAAAAGGAAGAAAACTAAGATTTCTAAATGAGTTATAGTTCCAAAAAAACATTTCAAGGAAGTTACCCCTTTAAGAGGGTAGTTTGAGCAATTATCTCAATTAGAGGAAAAGTCTGGTTTTAAACGTATAGCCTGACATATATTATTAGAATAGTATTGATCACCCGCTTGAGGTGAGTTTAGACAACTTAAGTCCTCATACACAATGTATACCATATGGTAAGGGTATATTTTAGGATATTCATATTGTTTTTTTAAGCAGCTTGTAGATTTCCACTTAGTGGGTCAGATGCTATATCAACAAGTAGTTCATAGTGATGCTTGTTGGTTCGAGAATCTCCCAAATAGAGTCGAAAGTGTATTTTTATTATCACTTATTATGTTGATCCTTAGGGGTGAGTAAATTTTTCTGTAAAGTTTAAACGAGTTCATTCCTTTAATCCTTTATATTCAGTTGAGTTTATGTCTTATCTATTGCAATCCTTTCATTTAGTTATTTATTATTCATCTATATTACATAATCATATATTCAATGTACTGATGTCATTCGATCTGCATTTATTAATGATACAAATACATGTTCTTAGGTTCCTCAACAAGAGTCTGTTGAGATCACTTCATCTGCTCATCAACTCCCAAGTGAGGTCTTCTTACTTCTGGAGGACTCTAGTTTTATGAGTTGTTAGTAGTAGTTATTTTAAGGAGCCAAGGGTCTTGTCCCAACACTAATACTTGTATGGTAAAGGCTTCATATATAGATAGTTTTGAAGAGTTTCAATTTCGAATGTTTTATTTAAACTTATGTTTCATACTCAGTATATTCAACAAAGTTTTGACATTCAATAAACCATTTCTTTTATTTGATGCTTATGTATGCTTCCACTTGTAATCAACCAGGATAAGGGATTACTTGGGGACCATCAAGGGTTCTCGAGTGCCGACCACGTTTAGGGTATAGGCTCGATCGTGACAGGTAATATGTTTATTTCTGAGATGTTGACTCTTTCTAGTTTTTCATAATTAATTGTTGCATAAAGTAAAAGAGTAGAGTTCAATTTCCCATTTACTTCTAATGGAAGGACAAGAAAAGGAAAAATAGGAATTCCACACAAGTACTTTCTGTTACCATTTTCAATTAAAACAGAACTTTATACTATTCTAATTTATTTTACTTTTGTTCAATTATTTGTGACCTTAATTTTGATAAAAATTCAAAGCTAGCTATAATATATTAACATATGTATTTAAATAATATAAGAAAGCCCATTTGATGGAGATACAGGTGAATGGTGGTACAGTTTCTTAGAAGGATGAGAGGATTGATATCATTGTGTCACCTAAGGTAAAGGTTATGAAGGTGTTGTAACTTGTTGCGGGTGTAACATGTCTTCCTTGCGAAATCCACAGGTTTCACTTAAGGTTGCTTGTATCAGTGTTTGGCAACTTGCTATAGTTTTATTGATCGTGGTTCATGCTAGTCAAAACACATACCATCACCGTAAGGAGAAGAATAGAGTTTCAACATTTACTTTTCATTGGGAAGAGCACAAATTTAAATAATCTATTATTGTTGTTACGGTTTATTTTCATGAAGGTGTTTTCGAGGAAAATTTTGACATTTTTATGCTTTCTGTTGTCTTTATGATTGTAGTTGATATTTGAGAACGTCCGTAATACAAAATTTTTGTTGTGGTGGTTTAAAGGTTCTATTGTTGTAATTGTGGTTGAGAATACACTTTAGTAGTTGATGTTATTATGAATGTAAAAGTTTAGTAGTTAATTATATTAAAATTCATATTAATTGTGATCTAATTATATAAAAAATAAAATGTTAAATTTGGATTAAAAAGTCATGGAGGTTACAACCTGCTGAAAAGAAAGTGAAAAAAAAAGCAACAAGTAACGGGAGTTTAAACCCTGACAAAAAGAATAAAAAAATATCACAGATTTGTTGCGGTAGTTATTAAAGGAACCCTGAAATCTAATTGTGACAAATCTAACAACGTGAATTTTGAGAACCCCATAACAATAAGTTGTGGGGTTTTCAACCCCAACAATTTGTACATTTAACACCAGCCAATTGGCAGTTTTATTGTAGTGGAATAACCAACGTCCAGCATAAATGCATAGGCATTCCGTCGCCATCTAGAAAAGGAGAAACTACTTAGAAGCATTGATATAGGACGAAAGTGTACCAATGTTCCTTCAATTCAAATCCAGATATCGCTGGAATGAAACATGAAAATGGTGTCTCAATCGATGTTGGATGCTTCTACATTGATGTTTTGACGCTCTACAAGAAAACTGTGAATTACATGGGGATTTTCCAAATTGCAGAAAAATAAGTTTTCTACGAATTTTCATATCAATCAGTAGGAAAATGCCCATATAATTCATAGTTTTCTTGTAGTGTTGGTGCAATAAAGGTGAGATATAGAAGTTGAGAGGCAAAAATGTACTTGATGGTGAAGATACTTTATTTGGAAGATATTAAGGGAAAAAATAGGAATATATGTAATAATGTACTATTATTTTCTTCTCAAATGATGATAGTCTAAGAAGTTTTTATCAGTGCAAAGTTTAAAATAGAAAATAGACATTATATTATATTTATATGCTCAACAAGAAATTCAATAATATACTTATCCAAGCTTGGATTGCATTTGGTAATCTGAATGAAATGAAATATTCCTTTTTTGGTATATCTCCGATTTTCTTATTTATGAATAACTAAATTTTTAGCTAGGGAACATGTGCATGACGTGGTTGTAAATCTTAATGGGTATTTGATTGATAATTCTAAAATCACTCGTATTGCATAGATCTATTGTTGCCTTGAACTCTTAATGTAAATATCAGTTGTTGCAAATATTTAGTTAAATTCTCCAACTCTAATTCGCTTCGGAAAGTAAAATAAGATTGGACAAAACTTCATTACTGAGGATTAACGAAACTGATCATTGAATTAGAGCAATCTAATTTAATCGATTTTTCATTTAAGGGCAAAGTTAGAGATAGTCTAACCCACTCAAACAATATTTGGTACATGCATGGTCTTGGAGTTCAAAAGAACCCAAGATATACATATCCATGAGATTGAGAATATATTGGATATAGTATAAACCAAAGGTTATTCATGTATGAATGATTAATAATTATATATAGATTGAAAACCCATTATTGCACACATCCCTACTGGTTTTCATCTTATTGAAATTTTTGTTATGTTGACCTCTTGATTGTTCTACTTGAAATTTAAAATGAAGATTGTGTTTTCCAAATTCCCCCAATTTTACATTCGCATTTGAAGACATTGTTCTAGTTAGTGAAGAATTGATGATGTTTCTTTCTGTCAGTTTTTATGGTTCAACCACGACTATAAATTGGGTATTATTTTTGCAAACGATTGTTTATACTTCAATTGTGAGGTATAATTGAGTGTTATAGCTTAAACAAGAGATTACTTCTCCCTTAAATTCATATTATATGAATTCTTTTTTTATGGTTGACCCAAAATAGCTATTTTTAAACAATTATAAATTATCAATTACTTTATTTCGAATTTATCCTTGTCAAATAAATATTTTTTAGACATAATTAAGAAATCATATTAAATTGATACTATTGTCTATTTAATTAATGATACTTTAGTTGAAAAAACACATTATTTTCTAGGGCTGACTGATTTTTTAAGGGGGTACAAAACTTAGAACATCATATCATATAACATGAACCAGATAAACTATGCAAAATTCTTTGATTCCGCAATAATTAATAGAGTAAAAGATACGTATAAATTGTTTGATAGAGTGTAAGAAAAATGCAAAATATAGTGTATTAGTAATTCTTCCATTAGTGATGCTTGTATTAGTTATACTTACATTAACTATGTTGAGATTTTTTTCATGTAGTGTTGATTTAGCAGTCAAAATTTAAAAGTTGACCTCCCCTACCTTTTTTTTTTTGTTTAAAAGTCACTTATAGATGATCAATAATTTTACTTTTTTATTCCCATAGTTTTTATAGCTCTCACAGTATCTTCCACCTATTTTTTCTTTGCTCTTTATTTTCTTTTGTTTTTTCCTCCTCGGGGTCTGTTTTTCTCTCTCTATATTATGTTCTCCATTTTTTTCTTATAAATTAGTTGTGGTAAAAAAGAAAGATTCATTGCCATTTATAAATATAATTGAAAAAATATTTCAAATAGTTCTTGTGTTTTATCAAAAGAAAAAAGGGTCTGATATACTCCTTAACTTTGTCATGTAGAGCTGATATATCCCTCGTTATTAAAGTGACTCATATATATCCTTATTGTTAGATAAATGAACCACATATACCTTTTTTCTCTAACAAAAGTGAAAAAGATAATTTTTTTGAGAAAATAATAATCCATATGGGGTATATCTGATCTTCCCCAGACGTATTTATTTTTTTCACTTTTTTATTTCAACGACTAATTTAAATCTATTATTTTGATGGCCAAATTTATTTATGTTTCACTAATTTTCTTGTGAAATTTATTATAGATACCATCTTTCTTTTTTACAAATACAAAACTAAATTACAATTAGTCGTAAAAAAATTAGTTTTGAATTTTTCTATACACTAAAGAACCAAAAAAAATAATAATAAGAAACTTGATTCATGATAATGAAAGAAGTCAAAAAAAAAATTATATGTAAAAGATTAAATTATACCTTGAATTTTGCTAAAAAGATCATATATATATATATACCACTATATGATTTTTTAAAATTTAAAGTAAAAAAAATATTAAACTACTTTTTTCACTTCTATTAGATGAAGGGTTGAGGTCATTTTGTAACTGTAAGGGTATATGTGAGCCGTTTGTATAACAGTAAGTGTATATATGAATCACTTTCATAGCGAGGGGTATATGTGCTCTAAATGTGAAACTTAAGGAAGTATATCAGACCCTTTTCTCTTATCAAATTTATATATTTTTAAAAAGGAAAAAAAGACAACTATACCTCATAACTATCGTAAATGGTATGCAAATATCCTCCTTCATACTTTTGGGACATTGGTGCCCATGACGTTTAAAAACTAGAGCATATATCCTCTTTATACTAACATACATATATGTGTCATAATCTCATTCACCGATCTGACATTTATTAAATATTAGATCGATGGATAAGATTGCATCGCATGTCCTTACTTAGTCTTCTGTTAGAGTAAAAAAATATATATGCTCTAATTTTTGGATGACAGGGACAACAATGTCCCAAAGGTATGACGTAGAAAATCTACATACTATTTACGACAATTTAAAAATATATATTTTTTTTTCTCTTTTTAAAATTAAAATAACTTACACATAAATTAATTTATAATGAAGTTGAAAAGTAAAAGTTTATAGTAATTAACATTTTATAATGTTTAACAACTTTAAGAATATTTTAGATATTTTAATAAAAAATATTTAACAAATACTTATGGACTAAACACATAGTGGACTTTTTTTCAGTTCAAACACTATTATTGAAACATATAACTACGTTTTTCAACACTTCAAAAAGTGTTTTTGAAGCACTTTAAGAAAATCACTTTTTCCAATCAATCCAAATATGCTCTTAATGTATCCTTAACCTATAACTTTTGACTTACTTTTGCTTATTTTCACTTAAAACAAATACTCAAAATTACTTTTATATTAGTGAGACATTACAAAAATGCTTTAAAACTGTTAAAAAATAAAAAAAGGAAAAAACAGTGGTTGGGGAGAAGAGCATTAGGGCAACGAAAGAAATTGTTTGATAATGAAATATAAAGTTGCAATTTCCTTGTTCCTTGGTGGTCATCTCCCTCCCAATTTGCATTCTTTTCTTCTTCGATCCAGCAGTGGTGTTTCCGTTCCCCATGCTAGTCTCCTACATGGTGCTCTCTCAAGGTCTACTTGTGGAATCAGGTTCTCTACTTTTACTTCCTCAACCAATTCACATGATTATAAAGAAGTATATTCTGATTTTTCCAAAGAAGATGTTGAAACAATTGAAGCCATTTTTAAACAACCCGGAACCCATGTGCATAATAAACTCGAGCAATGTGGTGTAAGGCCCACACACAATCTAGTTACTCTTATTCTTTCTCGTGCACGGAATAATTGGGAAGTTGCATTCACTTTCTTCATATGGGCCACCAAACAAACAGGTTATGTTCATTCTGTGCGTCAATACCATTCTATGATATCTATACTTGGAAAAATGAGAAAGTTTGACACTGCATGGTCACTCATTGAGGAAATGAGAGGTGGTAAAGATAGACCATCGCTTGTCAATCCTCAGACGCTCTTGATTATGATTAGGAAATACTGTGCTGTGCATGATGTCGGAAAAGCTATCAGTACTTTTTATGCATTTAAACGGTTTAATTTAGATATTGAAATAGAAGAATTTCAAGACCTTTTGTCTGCCCTTGTTCGCTACAAAAATGTAAAAGATGCCGAGCACTTGCTTTTTTGCAATAAGAATGTTTTCCCGTTGAATACCAAGAGTTTGAATATCATTCTTAATGGATGGTGTCTTGCCCGTGATGATTTAAGTGAGGGAAAGAGGATTTGGAGGTTGATGAAGGAAAAAAGGATTCGTCGTGATGTTTTTTCATATTGTAGTATTATGTCTTGCTATTCGAGGGCTGGTAGACTCAATGTTGTGCTTAAGATTTTCGATGAGATGAAATTGTGTGGGGTTGCACCTGATGTTAAGGTTTATAATGCTGTCATTCATGCTCTTGCAAAAGGCAGGTTGGTTAAACAAGCTAGGAGTGTGATGAAGATGATGGAAGAGAGTGATCTTGCTCCAAACGCTGTTACTTATAACTCATTAATCATGCCTCTCTGCAAAGCTCGATTACCAGATGAAGCTCAAGAGATCTTCAATGAGATGATTCAACGAGGCATACATCCTACTGTCCGAACTTACCATGCATTGCTTCGTAGCCTGAGGACAGGGGAAGAAGTGTTCGAGCACTTGCAGAAGATGAACACGATGGGATGTATTCCAACTCATGACACTTATATAATGTTAATCCGGAAGTTTTGCCGATGGTGCCAACTTGATAATGTTTTCATGTTGTGGGATAAGATGAGCAAGATTGGCTTGGACCATGATCGAAGTTCATACATAGTGCTGATACATGGACTCTTTTTGAATGGGAAGCTGGAGGAGTCGTACAAATACTATCACGAAATGAAGCAAAAAGGTTTACTGCCGGAGCCCAAGATAGATGAAATGCTTCAAGCTTGGGTAGCTGGCAGGAGAGATTCTCAAGAGTATAAAGTAACATGTCATCAGGAGAACAAAAAGGTGGTCAAATTTGAAAAAGCTGATAAAGAAAGGGATTTCCATATAAAACCTGAAATGAGAAAAGTTATGAGCGAGCGTGGCTTTTCTTTCTGGGGTCAGTAGAGTCAATGTTGATTATAAAATTACTGTTGGGAATCTGGCTCGGGTCACTGTACAGACAGGTGCATGAGGTTTCTGTTCTTTTAGATTGTATTAACAAAATATTCTTGGCTTATTTGGTCTACATACTGGAATTTACTGCTAACACAATTTACTTCCATTTTTTTTTTTAAGATTTTGATAGCAAGAAAGACTATTTGAATATTTACAGATGCTTTCTTCCTTTTTTTTTTTTTAATTAATATTAAGAAAAAAGTGATCAATATTCTTTATACTTGTCCCTGAAGTATAAAATTGTCACGATCAGAGTCTACACCCTAGTTTTGACTGGCACGAATGATGCTAAGCGGACCTGTGGTACTGACATTTTGCTAATAACTTAACTGACATTTTATGAAGTGTAAGTGGAAGCTAAAACATAATTAACTGAAGCAAATACTTAAACATATATCTGAATGAAATGCATGGAACTGAACAACTAATGCCTGAAGTGAAACCTCTACTAATTGGAATGAAAGAAGAAATAAGTTTGTCGGGCCATGATCCCTAGCTACCTCAAAGAAAATAACTGTCCTTACGTAAAACATAGTTACTGACTACTCCATGAAGTCACCAAATGAAGTGGACTCATCAACTTCTGACAGGAAAAACTGCAACCTGTCTAGCCACTAGTGTAAGAGCGAACATTTAAATCTATATCATAATAGGATGTTGTGCAGAAAAAAGTACGCAGTCAGTACGTGGAAAGTGCTGAGTATATACGATGAGACTAAACATAATAATTTCGGGTGGCAACATGTAGTAAGAACTAATGAGCATTCAATAATCATAAATATAGTGATATAATGAAGGACATCCTAAAGCCAGTGTATAAATTTCATTGAGAACATGCTTTCAATTATATAATGGTTATTTCTGTAGCCCTGGGTTGAAATTAGATCAAAACTATCATATTTGAGAAGAACCCTGATGATAAAGTTTATGAACATAATGATACTTTTATTGGGAGTTTCTTACCATCGACATATACCATATCAGTTTATGTTGTCCAACTTATAATCCATTTGGAAGGGCTATCCTATACCTTGTCAGTGTGTAGGACCTATCTATCTGATGTGGATACTAACTGAGCCTCTTGGGCTAATACTCAAAATTCTATAGTGGCACATAGTTATGGGACTTGGGTTTTCTGAACTTGCGTCCTCTTGGTGTTAAATAATCCTCCCAAAATAATATACAAATATCAATATGCTCATAAATGTCTTTCTTGATGAAGAACCTTGAACCCTAACTTGGTGTTTCTTGAGACTTTTTTAAATTTAAAATAGTAATGATGTGTTCTTCAGCATTAAGGATATGTAGGTGACCTTTAAAAAACAGAGGGAACAAAAACAGAGAAAAAAATACTTGCAAGGATCCTTATAATTCTCAACCTGTTCTGTTTCCTCTAAACCTTTCTCTTTACACCAAAAAATTAAAAGATAACAATACAATTCCCTTTAACCTTCTCAATGGAATTGGACCTATCTTTAAAGTTTCTACTGTTTCTTATTTTCCAGAATGTCCATCAAATACAAATATTGATATGCTCATAAATAGGTAAACTATCTATATAAAGTGAGTAATACAATCAAGAACAGGAGCTTATGATGAAGTTCATTAATTTAGTAGAAACCCTAACTTGGATTCTAGAAATTCTGTAACAATCTTTGAAAGAACATATGACATAGGCATAGGTGTGAAATGATATCCTGTTGAAGCCTTACATACTTTAGTGATGAAACTTGATGAAGAACCTTGAAAGAAGAACCCTAACTTGGTGTTTCTTGAGATTTTTTTAAATTTAAAATAGTAATGGTGTATTCTTCAGCATTAACGATATGTAGTTGACCTTTAAAAAACAGAGGGAACAAAAACAGAGGAAAAAAAATACTTGCAAGGATCCCAATAATTCTACAACGTGTTCTGTTTCCTCTAAACCTTTCTCTTTACACCAAAAAATAAAAAGATAACAACACAATTCCCTTTAACCTTCTCAATGGAATTGGACCTATCTTTAAAGTTTCTACTGTTCCTTTCTTTCCAGAATGTCCGCCAAATGCAATATGGAATTATCCTCAACCAGGCCTTCTGGATCTTGCTCACCCCCCCCCCCCCCAACTACTCAATAAGTCTGCAGTGTGGTTAGGCATGGTCCAATTTGTCTCTGTGAGACCAAGGAAGATGACCCAAGTTTGTGTCGTAAAGTTGTAAACATGCAATGCAAGAGTAGATGCTTGTTGGTCGCCTCTGCCTTCCCGCATAATAAACACCAAGGTACTATAGTTTTTTCCTTTTTTCTTCAACGCTTCATGTGTTTCATGTGTCAGGCAAGCCCTTCTTGAAACCAACCATGTAAAGCATTTTTATCTTAGTTGGTGCTAAGGTTCTCCATACCTTTCTCCACAAACTCTGCCTATAGATGCTTTGCTGGGGGATTTCCGTGTTGTATGCACTGCTAACAGTGAAAGCCCCATCTTTACTATGTTTCCATCTCAAAGAATTAGGAGAATATAAGCCACTACACTTAAATTTTCTTGGGTTTCTGTGATTCTTTCAAACTCGTTACTTCTGCATTTATTTTCTAAAAGATGTGTATTTTTACCCTTTTTGCTGTTGTTTTTGATCTCTTCTATGAACTTTGATCTTGAGCTTTTATCATAACAGTTGAATTCGGTATTACAAGTTTTTAGGTGTGAAGTACCACTACACCTTCTCTTTTTTACAAAAATAAAAAAATTGGTGTGGATTTAGAGAGTGTGTGTGTATAGAAGGTTTTAATTTTATATGTTTGAGGCAAAGGCAAGGGGTGCGTTACCCACTGCACGAAATATCGGTTCACCCATTGTTTGATCTTTTGTTTTTCCTCCTTTATGTTAAGGGTTTGACAGAATCCAGTCACATATTCATGTTGCTTATGGATGTGACTACTGGTTTTGAGAAGCCCTTTATAGTTGTTTGTAAGGCACACTCAATCTAATTTAACAGAATCATAGGTTAGTCGACAAAGTAGTCCGGAAGGATTACTAGACTGATTCCAAATTACAAGTCAGTCAACTATGAATTACAATCCAATGAATTAAAGAAAAATATTTGGAAATATCTCAATCAGTCTCTGTTAGGATTCTTAGAGAAGGATTGAGTCACAGGAAAATCTAAATCAATTGACATCGACTTTCCCTTGCCTTTGTTTGAATTCCTAGATTGACCTATTTTGGTTTATATCTCCAGCTCATCGATCTATTTTTGTATATATCTCCAGCTCATTGAAGGGAGACTTAAACCTTAGAGTTTATTGGAAGAGAGAACTCTGATCTCTTGCATTTTTGCTTAATTATGACTTATCAATTAATTCATCAAAAGCCCCTTTAAAGTAGGAGTCTTATTACATAATAAGAAGTCTAATTCTTACGAAAGTAGGAGACCTAAATCCTATTCCAAACTATAACTATAACTTAACCTAATCCGAATTAATGACTTCCAACACATCAGTCTCCTTCCATTCAATTGTGATTCCTGGATTACAAAGCTAAAAAAGGATTAGCGTTGGAAGAGAAGGAAAAGAATGAGAAAGAAGAGAGAATTTTGAGAAAGAAGGGATACAAGAACTGTCAAAAACATGAGTTGCAACTGAAAGTTTGGCTCCCTTGATGGTGGAATGAGGACAAAATCATAACTGTGTATGTAATCTAAGAATTTAAATCTCAGCTGCTAAGTGTGTTCTTCATTTTTTTTTAAAAAACGCCGGAGTTAAATTTGACCTTTCCCCTTATAAACGACACAATTCCCTTTCTATTAATTACTAACTGCAGTTAACATTGTTCAATCAATGTTGGTTCTTATTGTTAAAAATGAAATTTGTCCTTTATGTGTTTCCTTTCTTATCTGGTTTCCTACTACTTTATTTAGGGAGTAGACAGTGGTCAATATGCGTGGAATACTAATGTGGATACTTGGTTGAATTGTCAAGTTGTGTGCAAGTTAGCCTAAGTACCATGTTATTGAAAAAGAAATGAGAAGGGTGTGAATTACCATTGCAATCTCTAGACAATATGTTCGGCCGTGTTGAGTCCGCAACCCCTTGCCTTGTTTACAAATTTTCCTATGGCGATGGATGGTTCTAATGAATACATAATAGTTTTTGCTTGGCTTTTATATTATCCTTTTGACAATTGTCAATGTCAAGTTGTGTGCAAGTTAGCCCAGTACCATGTTATTGAAAAAGAAATGAGAAGGGTGTGAATTACCATTGCAATCTCTTGACAATGGGTTCGGCCGTGTTGAGTCTGCAACCCCTTGCCTTGTTTACAAATTTTCCTATGTCGATGGATGGTTCTAATGAATAAATAATAATTTTTGCTTGGCTTTGATATCATCCTTTTGACAATAGTCAATGTCAAGTTGTGTGCAAGTTAGCCTTGTACCATGTTATTGAAAAGGAAATGTGAAGGGTGTGAATTATACCATTGCAATATCTTGACAATGGGTTCGGTCTTGTTGAGTCCACAACTCCTTGCCTAGTATACAAATTTTCCTATGGTGATGGATGGTTCAAATGAATTAATTATAGTTTTTGCTTGGCTTTTATATGATCCTTTTGACAATTGTAAATGTCAAGTTGTGTGCAAGTTATCCTAGTACCATGTTATTGAAAAAGAAATGAGAAGGGTGTGAATTACCATTGCAATCTCTTGACAATGGGTTCGGCCGTGTTGAGTCTGCAACTCCTTGCCTTGTTTACAAATTTTCCTGTGGTGATGGATGGTTCTAATGAATAAATAATAGTTTTTGCTTGGCTTTTATATTATCCTTTTGACAATTGTCAATGTGGAAATACAGAGAATGTCACCTATATATTTTGGCAAGTATTGTTTCAAGGTTTTTTCCTTTCTAATATTGCCTTTTTTTTCAGCAGGTCTCGGGGTTATCATGAATTAAAGTGAAGAGGAGATGTAGCGAACGACATGTCTATAGAGTTACTAAGAGTACTAACTTTCTTGCATTACATGGTGGGTTTTGTGTTTTTTCCTGTAACTAGTGCAAGAAAATTTATTTTGGTTGATAAGCCAATCTGGTGAGTAACTGTTTGCTTAGATTGGGCAATGCGTTTAAGCTGGGACTCCAGAATCCATTTTGGGGCAGAAAGCTGGCTTGAGATTATGTAGAAATTTCGCTTGCCCAACAGAGAATGTGGTTTCACAATTCAAAATTCTTCTATTCTGTAGCATCTGCAGGATGAACTGACTTGCAATGTGCTTGAAGCTCCTGCAACTTTAGCATCAGCAAAGGCAAATTTGTTTGTAATTGACCAGAGAAAGAACTTTTCAGTAGTTGGGGCCCTTTCTCGTGCATTTGCTATACCATCATTATCAGGGCCTGCATTTTAGGTCTGTTGCTGTCTCATTGATCTGCTGATATCTGAGCCTAATCAAGGTTCATTAGACATTGATTGTCAGAAAGCAGTTACAGCTATTTGCAGTTCAATAATTTTTCTATTGCCTGTTCCTCAAGTATAATGACCTCAAGGCATCACACAGCTGGTTTGTCAGTGCATAATTCTATTACTTATTGCAATTTAGAAGCTTCAATCATTGTTGAAAAGAGAGTTTGAGAAATAACGATCAGCACGATAACTCCTTGCTTTATGGAGATTTTGCTTATAATGTTGCAAAGAAGAGGGAAAATTCAAATCTACATGAAGGATTAGATTCAATGGTTTCCACAATTCATTACCTGCATGTTTCTCTGCTGGCACTGCCCCTCATCTGTCCTTTGTTAAATCTCTCTGTGAGGTACAGCTTGGATTCAGAGATACTTCTGAAGACTATGTTTCCTGAGCTTTGATGTTCTTATTAACCAAATCAAGTTACAATGGCTGTCATCTCGTATAAATGACACGTAATTGGTTTAGTGTTATGGAATTACTCTGATTTATAATAGAATAACAAATATCAAGTTTTTGTACAAAGAAATTTGCAGTCGCTAATTTAGAGGAGAAGGGTAGTGAAGAGGGGCCCTTTTCAAACCCTGGCCTTGGGTAATTTTGCAGTCATCAAAAAACAAGTTTGCACTAGCTGCTGTTATATAAATCACTACATATAATGTGCTGAATTTCTGAAGTTGATGATTCCTCTCTTGCTGTATTTTAAAAGTGCCTAGCTAATGTAGGGGAGAATGAAATTTGCTATTAGTTGGAGATTTCCACTAAGGCCTAATTTGCATGTGTAGAACTGAATTTGATGATTCCAAGGTCTCATTTATCACTTTTCTGATCAGTGGAAAATTATTAGTGTAAGAGCTAGGTATTTTCTAAAAGTGATTGACTGCTCAAACTCATTATCTAGCTCACTTTTGGTATTGTTATCTTTCTGTAACTAGTAGTGTTGTGATTTGTGAGTATTTTCAACTCCCCCTGCAGTCATGGATATGGAAAAATAGCCTTCACTTTTCTGTGTTTAAGGTCAGTATTTCAATTATAGTGTCAAGTTTTTTCTGCTGGTCAGATCTCCTCTGAGGAACAAGGTATCCACCCTCCGTTGCATTTGACTGTCAGGAAAGCTAGGAGGATAAGTGATTTTTAATTTATTAGCTCTTCAATTAAGTGACAAACAGGAAAATTATAGACTGCAATTGGTATCTTTCGCGCATAATAGGTCTCCCAGAAAGTTAACTTTCAAAACTAAGGAGGAGAAAGAGAACAATTGTAGACTAACTACTCACTCTATTGTATTTAATTGTGTGATTTTTAATTTATTGGCTCTTCGTGCTTTTAATTGACTAGTAGGAAGGTTCTAGACTGCATTCGTTATCTTTCCCACAGAAAAGGTGATAGAAACGTAATGAAAATGAAACTTTACTGGTTAAATAAAGTGCGACAATCTTAAGCACTGCATTAACCAATAACAATGCCTGTATGGAGTGGACTAATCTCCAGATATAAAGACATGATAATATTTTTCCTTTCTAGAATTCTCTTAAAATACAAATATTTATAGTAAACATAAATAACTCGATAGAAAGAAACATTTACTCCTATAAATAATTGCTACTTGCTGGTAATAACTTTTACTCTCTCCGTTCCATTTTATGTGGCAACATTTGATCCGACACGGAGTTTAAGAAATAATGAAGACTTTCAAATGTTTATCAATTGTCCTTAAAAAAGTAATTTCCATTTGTCTCTCCTCATAAATGTATTAGAAAATTAAGTGCGACCAATAAGGGTAAAAGATAAATTATACTTTTAATACTTACCATACAAGGAAACGTGACATTCCTTTTGAGATTGACCAAAAAGGAAACGGTGTCACATAAAATGGGACGGAAGAAATACTTTATAACTATTATAGATAATTACTGCTTATATATTTTATCCTACTTGCTACAAAGAAAGTAAGACAGATAAACTAAGATATATTATCTCCAGATTTTGTTCGCCTATATTACCTTCTAGAATAAGCCCTTAAAATAGCATTTGTATTGGTGCAAAACTGATCTGCAATGAGGTCATAGTTTTTCCAAGTAGATTCTTCAAGTGGACAATCAACCCAGTGAATGAGCAGTTCCAAAGAAGAATCAACTTCTTTAACCCATGGATGTGCAAGAATCTGGGCAGGAGATATGGTGAGTTCCCGCTCCAGCTCATAAGCTACAGGTCCAACACATCGTACAATTTTATATGGGAAAAATGATAAATATATCCCCAAACTATCATAAATGGTATGTAGATACCATTCGTCATATTTTTGAGATATTGTTTCCCCTATCATCCAAAAATTAGAGCGTATATGCCCTTCACCCTAATAGAAAACTAAATAGGGACACAGAGCGCAATCTTATCCATCGATCTGATGTCGGGTCGATGGATAAGATTATGAAACGTGTATGTATGTTACTATAAAGGGTATACATGCTCTAGTTTTTGGATGATAGAGACACTAATGTCTCAAAAGTATCACGGAGGGTATATGCATACCATTTTTGATAGTTCAAGGGTATATTTGTCCTTTTTCCTATTTTATATGGTTCAAAAAATTGAGGTGACAATTTTTCGCACCTGCAATGAGCGAAAGAACATTGACGGTAAGGCTAAACACGTAGAAAGACAGAATCTCCAACTTGAAAGATAACATCTCTACGATGAGTTTAGCTTGCTGTTTCATTCGAGTTTGAGCCGTTAAAAGGTTAACCTTGAGAATTTTCAGCATGGCATTAGGATTCAAAAGTTTCTCTTCAAGTTTAGTAATGCGTGTTTCTCCATGACCATAAGGAGAAATGGATGGAAGGTCCCTACTATAAACAACTTTGAATAGGGTAGTTTTTGTGGATTTGGAAGCCCGTATTAAAAGAAACTCTGCCCATAATATATATGTCTCTATATACGAGGTTGCTCCATAACAAAGCATCGTAAATATGACTCCAAGCATCTGTTAACCACCTGTGTTTGTCCATCAAATAGTGGGTGGTAAAAGGCACCCATTCTTAGCCTTGTTTGGCTAAGTCAGAAAAGCTCCTGCCAAAAAGCACTGAGAAAGATAACATTCCGATTAAATAAAATTGACCGAGGAATGCCATGAAGACGCACAATTTCTCTGCATAAAACCTTAGCAACAATCTTGGAAAATGGGATGAAATGAGAATACTTTCTTAGACGATCTACGACAATCAAAATTGTATTAAAACCACTCGATAAGGGAATTCCTACAATGAAGTCAAGTGAGACATCTTCCCAAATTCTTGAAGGTATAAGCAAGGGTTGTAGAAGTCCAGCCCGTGCTAGAGCTTGGTATTTGGCACAAACCAAACAGTATTGAACAAAGATCTTCACATCATGCTTCATCCTTGGACTACAAAACTTGGAGGAAAGGCACTTCAAGATTTTTAAATATCCTCTATGCTCGGCAGAAGGTGTATCATTAGACTTTGAGAGATTCTTTTGTCGAATAGAAGATTGATCCTGAGTGACCAACCTTTCCTTGAAATAAAATTTTAGATCCATAAGATGAAAATCTGGTTGTAAGGAAGGATCATGGTGGAAAACTTGAATAATCTCATGAGTATATGTATTTGCTTGGAAAGCATTTTGCCAATTGGAAAAATCCATCGGCATAGGAATAGCAAGAGCTAGAAATTTAGCATTTAATGGCCTCCTTGAATAAGAATCAGCTCCAAAATTATTTTTCCCAACTCTGTAAACAATTGTGAAGTCGAAGGGAGGCAATTTCATTAATAATCTTTGCTGCTCATTAGTAGTAATACGCAGAGAAAGGAGATACTTGAGACTGTAATGATCTATTCGAACATAAAAATGATGGACCAGGAGGTAGTGTTTCCATTTCCGCGTAGTTAAAACAAAAACAAACAATTCGTGATCATTAGTAGACTGAAAAAGAAAGTTCCTTACTAAAATAACCAATAGGATGGTCATCCTAAGGAAGAACAACCCCTATTCATTCTGAAGAGCATCAACTTCCACCACAAATGGTTGGGTGAGATCTGGAATTTGTAGTATCAGAATAATTATTAGAGCTTGCTTTAGAAGTTGGAAAACATTCTCTGCTGAGTTCGACCATTGAAAATCATTTTTCTTGGTAAGTTTAGTGAGTGGTCGAGCCATCATTCTATAACCCTTCACGAATCTGCGATAATAACCTGTTAACCTAAGAAATCCACGTAACTTCTTCAAATTAATTGGTACTGGCCACTCCAAGACAGCTTGAACTTTATCTCTATCAACACCAACCCTTTTTTTCTGAAATCACATGACCTAGAAAAGAAATGTGGACTTTCCCAGATGAGCATTTAGAAGTTTTGGCATAGTAACAATTGTCTCTTAGAAGTTTGAAAGCAAGTTTCAAATGGCTGATATGTTGCTCAAAGGTTTGATTGTATACCAAGATGTCGTCAAAGAATACAAGAATGAATTTGCACAGATGTGGTCTAAACATATCATTCATTACACATTGGAACGTCGAAGGAGCATTAATGAGACCAAAGTCATAACTCTAAACTCATAATGCTATAGTGATTATGAAAAGCAGTTTTATGAATGTCGGCTGGATCGTCACGT
The DNA here is from genome assembly GCA_027704765.1 of Solanum habrochaites. NCBI lineage: Eukaryota > Viridiplantae > Streptophyta > Magnoliopsida > Solanales > Solanaceae > Solanum > Solanum habrochaites. The sequence continues at coordinate 36,940,177 of JAKWJA010002495.1, read as the reverse complement.
ATGTGGTGGTAACCAGAACACAGATCAATATTTGAAAAAATAGTTGCTCCATACCCTTCGGGGGCCTAGTGATTTGAGCTTGGGACTTCCATGTTGGAGGTCACAAATTCAAAACCCCTTGCCAGTGAAAGCAAGGGGTTTGTCTTCTAGGTCGATATCATCACACCAGGCTTTCCTAGTGCGGTTTACCTCTCCTATGTAGTTTTCGAGCTATTAAATTAAAGAAAAAGTTATACCCTGTGCGCACTCAAAGGGTAGCGGCTGCGGGTTTTCCTTGTCATAAAAAAGTTGCTCCATGGAATTCGTCAAGAAGCTCATCAATATTTGGAATAGGGTACTTATCTGGAATAGTGATTTGATTGAGACCTCTATAATTAATGCACATACTCCATGTATTTTTTTTTGACGAGAAGGACATGTCTAAGCAAATGGACTGGTACTTGACCTTGTAAAACCCTTTTGGAGTAATTCAAAAACTTGTTTTTCAATTTCTGATTTTTGGAAATACGGATAATGATACGGACGGATGTTGGGTGGTCTTGAGTTAGGAATCAAAGAGATAGAATTAATGTGTTGAGGAATAGGTGGTAGGGCATTGGATTCTTCAGAAATTGATTCAAACTTATGAAGCAAGGTTTGAATATCAATGGGTAGAGAATTACCTAAAGTGTTAGCCTCCCCTGAGAAATATCAAAAAGCAACTAGTGCATTTGATTCTTGTGGAACTCCTTGAAGTTTATATCGTTTCCCATTTAAATTAAAAATAAAAAACATCTCATCAAAATTAGCTTGAACTGTATTTAAGGAAGCAAGACACTTAAATTCCAAGCACCAAATCTTCTTCTCCAACAGAGAAAGGATAAAAATCTTGATCAATAGTTAATCATGGGAATTTCACAACAAGATTTTGGCAAACGGTTGAAACGTATTATATCTCCATTGCCAATCTAAACTCCAAAATAGGGAACAACTTGACCAGACAACTGTAATTCTTCACCAATTTTTTTCGGGATAAAATTGTAGGATGACCCACTATCAACCAAATGCAACACCTTGCGTCCAATTTAAGGTCCCTTGAAGTTTCATTGTTATGCCTATTGTATTAACTAGGAAGGCGTGGGATAAAATTTCAGCAAGATCATTTGTACCTGCATCTCTATCAATAATGTCACTTGACATTTGTTCTCCAGGTTTACCACCTTCAATGTTGTCATTTGCCTCCACAAGAGTGAGATATGCGGTCTTGAAACGACAACCTGGTGCAAATTTTTCATTACACATGAAACAAAAACCTTTGGCTATGCGATTCTACTTTTCTATCTCCCAAGCATGATTCAAAGAAGGACAGGGAGACATCTATGCAGAATTTGGATTGGTTCATGATACGTGTTGGCTGCGTACAAATTGGTAAGGAACATCACGTGCAGAACCAGTTTGGATTGAGTTGGATCGTGACAGATTGACAATTGAGACTTGTGCCCACGATTGAAACTAACTTTTTGCTTAAATTCCATTGCAAGGCACATGACTTTAGAAACAACTCTAGTCTATGAGTTCTCACATCTAATTTGAGTACTTATTTAAGCCCATTCATGAAAACCCCTAAGATACAGTGATCTGGCTAGTCTGTGACTCTAGATGAACGTTTGCAAATTCTTGACAGTACTCCTATATTGAACCAGTTTGGAGGATTTTACATAGGTACTTGTTCGAATTTTGAAACTATGCATCCCATAATTTTCTTGTAATGCTTTAAAAAGTTCTTCCCAATAGAGCAAAGTTTGTTCACGATTGATCCAAGAGAAGTGATCAAGCGCATCACCTTCCAAATGCATAGCAACAATGTCAACTTGTATTCATCTGGAGTTAGTGGTAGAAGAAATATTTTTCTACCTTCAAAATCCAACCCATAGGGTCTCCTTTTTCAAGTATGGGAAAATCCATCTTCGTGTATAGCCTCCGGGGAGGATTTTTTAGCCACCCTGTATTATCGATGTCTTCTTTCCAAACATTTGGATGTTTTCCTCTGTTACGAGTTCGATGACTAATTTCCTCTTGTTTGTTGTGACTAGTATGGACTTTCAGTGAACCAACATCTGTAGCCAATAAATCAATTGTGTTTAATTTTGATGCAATAGCACATAGTTGTTGCGCAAGGGATTCAACATTGGGAACGTCTTTTGATTGCCAAGTCGAAAATCTAGTATTGACCATATTGGATCAGTCAACTTTGATAATAAAATGATAGAAACTAATATGAAATGAAATGAAAATGAAACTTTACTGGTTAAATAAAGTACAAGAATCTTAAACACCACAATAACAATGTCCGTATGAAGTGGACAAATCTCCAGATATAAATACATAATAATATTTTTCCTTTCCATAGTTCTCTTAAAATACAAATATTTATAGTAAACTAAAATAACTTTTAACAGATAGATATAAAAACAATTACTGCTTTAAATAAACTGTTGCCGCTTGCTAGCAATAACTTCTACTTTATAACTACTATAGATTATTACTGCTTATGTATCTTATCTTACTTAATACAAAGAAAATAAGACAGATAAACTAAGATAAATTGTCTTCACATGCTGCTTGCCTGTATTTTCTTCTAGAGTTAGTCCTTAAAGGAACATTCGTATCAAAAGGGCTCCTCGAAAGTGAACTTTCAAAAGTAAGGAGAAAGAGAAAATTTTTAGAGTAACTACTCACTGTATTTGTATTAAATTATGTGCGAAATAAAATAGATAAAATATCATCAAGATGCATCGATTACATTATTACATTGAACCAAATTTATAGTCAGTACATTATATTCCTTTTCCATGTAGGAGACTATACAATTACATTGCTATTGCTATTCTAACAATCCCTCTCAAACTGGTTCATATAAGCCATACGTACTGGGCTTGTTATAGGTGTTACTAAGTGAGAGACTTTGTGAAAATATTTACAAGTTAATCACTTCACTTCAAAAATTTGTAATAATATATCCTCAGAGTATCTTTTTTCGGTCTAAGTGACTGTCAAAATGTTCTTAGTCCTCTCATAAAATCCAAATACAAGATTTAATGATATATGAAGGGCTGCCTGATATCACACACATGTTCCATCTAATTTATCACTCCAAATTTAATTCCCTGTGCAACTGTTTGATCCAAACTAGCTCACAATTTGCTACAACCATTGTTTGATATACTGCTTTTGCACCACATCGAGCAACCACATTATGTTTCTTTCTTCCTAGATATCAAATTTCTTCTAGTAAAACACAATATCCAGATATTTAACATCTACTCGAAGGTGATTTTGCCATAAACATTTGTATATTCAATGCTCTGCTCATGACCTTGATCCTCTAAGAGTAGTCCTTTGCTTGGAGCTAACTTTATTTATCGTCGAATACAAACAATTGCATCCCAATGACTGACACGGAAGAAAATTCATAAACTCACTTACACAACTCACAACAACAGAAATGTCATGTTTAGTCACAATGAGATAATTCCACTTACCAACTAGCCACCTATATCTACCAAGACCACTGAGTGGCTTCTCTTGTCATGACAATAGTTTAACATCTGATCTATAGGAATGCCACTAGGCTACATCCCATTGTTCCTATTTCCTCAACTTTGACTGTATAAACCCAATGAAAACCAATAGTAAACTTACTTAAAATAAGAGGAACAAGCTCCCAAGTACTACTTGTATATAAAGTAAACATCTCATCAATCACAACATATCGCTATATTGGATGAGAAAGTGCTTCATCAGTAGATTTAGAGATGGAAACAGAGGATGACAAAGATGACATAAAGGCATATTGGGGTGATGATAGAAGACGGTAAGTTTAGAAAGTAATGGGAGTTTAGTATTACGAGTGGACGATATACCTTTATGATGTGAAATTAATTTACTAAGATGAGACAAGTCCTAGTAGGTTGAGGGTCTTTTGTAGGGTGTGAATCATCTAAACCTGATGCTAGATGTGAACGATGATGATAAGTCATGAGTGGTGTACTATGGCTTTAAATGCAGAAGTTACCATAAAATCCATGAAGTTAATATAGGTAAGATCTCAGAGATATAAGGACGACAAGAAGAAGATGCTAAGTTAGGTGAAGACTAAAAAAATGTGACATCAAATGACATAAGGTAACGAGGAAGATTTCGTGAAAAACAATGGTTACCCTTTTTTGAGAAAAGGTAACTTGCATTATAAACACAGGAATACTCGGGACTTATTCCAATAATACTTACAATCAGAATACAAAAATGTTGATGTTTTCCTATGAACTCCTTACGTAATCTAAGATGCCAAAGATATCCTCATCTTCATAAGGATATTCATGTTTACACATAAAATAGATAAGAGCTAAACATTTCAGCTTCATCTACTCCATAGAGCAACTTCTTTCTCAAAACATCTCTGATTCCTTTCCAGCCAAATACTCCACCAAATGCATATTGGGACAATCTTCTATCTCTTCCTGTGCCCTGACTGATTTCCATCTCGATTTCAACATGCCAAAACTTCCTTTATGTTTCCTGGCATAGACCAACAAATGCTACTTTTATTAATGAAAATTTTCCAAAGTTTCATTGTCTCAGTGTAAAAAGTGATGAATTATTTTATCTCACTTTCACAAAAAAAAAAAACATTTGGAGCACAAATCGAGTCCCTTTTTCATACGGTTATCCTATGTGAGAACAACAAGCAAAACAGACCACCTTAAAGGGCACCTTAACTTTCCAGATCATTTTCCATGGCTAGTAGCTCGATTAAGTGTGTGTTTTGTGAGTTTTTCGAAGCTATTCCAACTTAGAATCTCCGCTTTGTATCTGGAGCCCATAACAATTTGTTCTCGCTGTTATTGAGTTCCTTGTATCATTCCAGGATATTTAGAAATTCAACCATTCTATTCATCTCCCAATCATTTAAAGGTCTTCTGAACCTTAAATTCCAACCTGAGCATTTCTCATTTGTTTGACAGTGGCCACTTTCTGTACACTCAAGCTGAATAGGTATGGGAAACTAACTTTAAGTGAAGCTTGTCCCACCCAAACTTCCTCCCAAAAGAGAGTTCTTCCACCATCTCCTATCTTAATTGTGCACTTGTTTATGAATTTTTGTCCATAGATTCTGATTGTCCTCCACACTCCGGTGGCATATGGGTGTCTTGCTAAGTTGTTGATCCACCTGGTCTCCATTATATATATAGCCATTGATGGTATCTTTCAACATCGACTATTTTTGTGATGAAAATCTCCACATCCATTTCATTAGCAGGCTGTGGTTTTGTATTTTCAGACTCCTTGTTCCTAGTCCCCTTCTTTCTTGCTAACTAAAACTTTATTCCACTTGACCAGGTGAAACTTGTGCTTCTTCGGATCGCAATTTCCTTGCCAAAGAAAATTTCTTCTAATGGCATTTAATCCGAATCTTACACTTGCTGGCATAGGGTACAACCGACATCATGTTAGTAGGCAAAACATCAAGAACACTATTGATGAGGGATAAATACCAACTTTTCGAATTGACAAGCTTCTTCTCACATTTCTCGTGAACTCAAGAATAATAAAAAAAGACATGCTGAGGTCTAATTTATCTTTCTTGGGGATAAGTTATGAACAGAACATGTGCTCCCATTAACATTAGGGGAAAAAGAGTACAAAGGTGGCCTAATAAAGAATAATGAGTAGAGAATTTTGTTTTTAATGGAAGATGAGTGCATTCGATCAATAAAGTAGCAAGATGTGAGAACTGTGACGACCCAAAAAGGCAGCGGAACGTGAGATTGGATGAAAAGTGTGAGAAGTTTTAATGAAGTAGTGAAAAGTGAAAAACGAACAATGGTGATATTTTAGGTAGATAAATTGACAAACGAACAATGGTGATATTTTAGGTAGAAAAAGTGACAAACAAAAAAGGGTGATATTTCAGGTAGAAAAAGTGAACTACTAATAGTTGAGGTGTGTTTTGATGAACATTACATGATAGATTGGGTACGAAATTTACACATATGATAGTTCATCTTAAAAAAATAAGATATTAATTATTTTTTTATGCTTAACTCTTTATATTTTGAATCCTCATAGGAAAAGTACCGATTCTGCCACTTATCACATGTTTTGAAAACTTTCTAGCAACATACTAGAACTCATTCATCAAATTTTTTTAAGACCAATCAACAATTATTTCTCTTATACTAAACCGCCAAAAACAAAATGAATGTAAAATTGAGCAAAAGAAAGAAATTGGGTATAAATAAAATGAGAATATGCCTGATATCATCGCGGTAATGGTTGTTTATAAGGAAATAGCCTCAGATATTCAAGAAGTATATATCACTTAGTGCGCCCATCATTGGCATGTGATCCAATTTTACAATAATAGATAGTAATCCCAAAAAAATTTGATCAGTCAAATCAACTTAAAATGAGATATTTTTTTAAGAAAAAACAATGAGATTTCTATGGGTTTTTAGTGCTTTGAGATAAAAAAATATTGTTTGGATTGAGAATATATGAAATAAAATTGTTAAGATCTGTGTTTGTGATTTTTTAATTTATTTATTAGGAAAACTTAAAAGTACTCATCCCCTTCTCACTATGGAACATTACCATGGAGTGGTAAGTAATTCTTCATTCTTAAATATATGTTATAGTTTGAGCCTAAGATATTGAGTCATCTTTGGTAGGAAGCTTATCCTCAAAGGACTTCTCGATATGTGGAGAAACTGGACATTTATTAAACTTGACATAGAGAAAGTAGGCTTTTGACAAGCTAAACTGGCAGTACCTCATCTTAATCCTTATTTAATCACATTTGGAGAGATTGATCAAATAAAAATTTATAAAAATGAAGTATTCTTGTCAAGAGAAGTCTTGTAGGCTTCTATTTACTGATGACACCCTCATATCTTGTGGAGCAGATCAATCTCAAGTTTAGTACCTTAATCTCACCTTGATGCTTTTTGAAGCTATCTCAGGTCCTCACATTAACATGCCCAAGAACATTATCTACCCTGTTAATATGGTTCCTGATTCAGAAGAGATGGAATGTATTGCTTCTTTCCCTACTACCTACCTAGGTTGTCATTTGTGTGCTAGTTAGAGATCAAATGAAATTTAGAGTGTAGTCATTGATAAGTTAGAAAATACAAGCATCTTGGCAGCAACAATGCCTCTCTTATGGGATAGGGTAACACTCATTAATAATGTTTTGGATATAATTCTACTTCATGTCCCTATTTCATGTTCCAGTGAAGGTGCAAAAAAGATCTTTCTTGTAGGAAGGTAACAACCTTAACCACAATAATCACTTAATCAAATGGGACAAAGTCATTTTTACCTAATATATTGGGGACCTTGAGCTTAAAGATTTGTCAATCCAGATTTAACATATGTTGATGTATCGTCATTGGAGGTATAATCAGGAGAATGCAAACCTTTGGAAGGAGATTGTCCATGCAAAGTATCGGTCGACTAGTCATTGGTGTACCAATGTTTTGAGTTCTCCTTATTGTACTGAATTATGATGGAGTATCAGGAAACTATGGAAAGACTTTTCTTGAAACACTTCTCTTTAGTAGGAGAATAAAGCTCACATTTAATTCAGGAAAGATAGGTGGTGTGGGCACACTAAACTGCAGGAGGCCTTCCCAAGATTATTTTTGATTGTAACTAATCCAAATTCCACTATTGATCAAAATTGGGAGAACAACACATGGAGTCTAAAGAAGAGAAGGAATCTAAATGATAGGGAAATGGATTTTCTAACAATGCTTGGAATCCTTCAAGGTAGCTTAGTTAGCCTTCAACATAAAGAGAAGTCTCAAGTGGGGCACTTGTAGGAATAACAACTACTCCGTCAAATCATGTTACTTCCAGTTAAGTTCCAACAAGTACTTGAATTGGCCAATGACATTGGAGTATGGAGAACTAAATTACCACCAAAGGTCAAATGCTTTTGTTGGATCACATTAAAAGGATCATGTTTAAACAAAGATACTCTTGTGAGGCGGATGTTTTAGATATCTTACATGCTTCTGAATTATTCAACCACCTATTTCTTTGTTTCCCATTTGTTGCAGATATATGCTGCATGTTTATAACACTTTTTTGGGTTACATCTTTCTATGACATATAATATCAGGATTCAGGGATGATTTTTTAAATTGGTGTATTTGGAAAGTTGGGAAGTCCTTCAAAAGGATATGATCTTTGATTCCAGCTTGTATTTTGTGGTGCATTTGACATAAAGAAATCAAAGATGTTTTTATAGCATTTCAATAGTCGATTACACTCTCCAGGTCAAATGTTTAGTTAATATTTTTAGATGGGTTAATTTCACCCTTGTATATAACCCTAACTCCATTTTGGAATTCATCAGCTTCTTAGTGTTACAATAGCTCTTGTCATGTGTTTAGGGCTGATAATTACATATATTTTGTAACCTATGCATCTACTAACGATAGCTCACTTATTTTTATCAAGAATCAACATTTTTTCTTACCTTGTTAGGAACCATTACCAAAAATGTGATTTGAATAATTCATTATTAACCTTATTGAACTAGAAAGAAAGAAAGAAGATAAAAAAAATTCAATTCAACTACACTTTTCCAGTCAATTTTTTTCTTTGTTAGTAGTATTTGTATCAATGTACTGAAAGAGCCCATAATAATAAGTGAAGTTTAGTACGGATGTTGTGATACTTTTGAGGAGGTCTCAGTTTATATGACTCAGTTTTCTCTCTTTACATAATTGCAACAAACAATGATGGTAAATTGAGGACTCACGGTGTTAAACAGGGAATAGTGATTTTATATGCAACTATGAAGAAACAATTGGTGTAGCTCATGATACTTAGAAGGGGAAGCAATGATGCGGTATTTGGGGATGTACATTTATTTATTTATTAAAAGGAATAAACTACATATTATATTTTATTAATTTCTTTATGGACCTAATTTTTGCTAAGCTGCTCAAATTTTTCTTTAAAAATCAAATTCTCCTTGAACAATCATCAAAATTTCCTCTTTATGCTATGCATTCTCCATTTTACCCATGTTATATCATATATGTATTACCTTCTTATGTTATGTATATAATTTATTTTTTCAACCTAGACATTTTTGTAAATTTTACATTTACCATTATAAGTATAATAATATTTTTATGAATTCGTCACCGAATTTAATATTATTTTTATGACTGTTATTTCAATATAACATGCATTAAGAGTGTGTATATGTATGTGTGTGTATACTTTTCTGATATGACTCTCCTTAAATGATTAATTAGAGTGTATTTACTAAACTAACATTATTAATAATGCTTTAAAATTTTAAATTTGATTACACGACTATTTTATGCAGTTATTTAAATAATATTATGGTTAGAAACAAAAAAGTATTACAAAATTCTTTTTATTTCATTAATTGGACAAGTAATCAAAACAACTAACTTTAGAATGAGGACCAAGTAATATAACATGGAATTCTCTATTGTCTATATTAATAAGTAAGTTTTCATTGAGATTAATGGATTATTAGATAAATTATAATATAAAATAATTTAATTTTTCAAAAAATATTTAATTCTTTGACCTTAATTACATTAATTATTCTATCTATCCTACATTGAAATATACTTGTATAATCAACATTCTTTGTTATTTTGCTTGTATAAGTGAAACAGTTTTGCTAATTTTTTTTGAGTTAAAGCTAGGCTTCTAGCCCCTTTTATTGAATAAAACGCACAAAAAAGAGCTAAGTATGTACAAATTAGGCCCTAAAACCGGGCCCATTATGAGATAAAGCAATAAAAGAAGCTACTACTAATCCGTACAAGATTCGGGCTCATTTAGGGCTTTGTTGTGATAGTTTTAGTGTTCTCAAATGCTTAATTTATGTTATAAACTGATGTTTAAACATTGATTTTCAGATATATGAGCTAAGGAGAAAGGAAAGGACACTACTACGCAAAAAAGATCAAAACAAGTTGAAGAAGTGGAGAAAAGCGGATCCTGGTGATCGTTAAGACAAATGGGTGAACCGTCGAGTGGCTCTTCAACTCGATTAATATTCCAGTGTGCCAGCTCTCGGGAAGAAACTAAGTAGGCGACATAAGTGAGTATTCGGCGAATCGCCGATCGATTACACGATAACACAAATGATCGACCAAAGTTACAAAACTACGAGTTGCTAAGGTTCAATGCAAAATGGCGATGATAGTGAGAAAATGACGGATCGTCGAATTACTCGGCGAAGCACGACTTATCCCTTCGGGTAGACTTTTGAGCCAAAAAGCTGAAAGCTATAAATTGATTTTGGAAAGGAGTTTTGAAGTGTGGTTACCCAGATATTAGAATTCCATCTCAGATATTGCAGTTTCCGTTGTAGAATAGAGTTTTCTCTATGTTTTGAGTGATTATTGTAAAACTTGTGAGGAGTTTTACTTGGGTTTTTTAAATTAATGATTTTGGGTCATTGTAAAGATTTGGAGACTATTATCAATTGATTGCTAATCGAGTTGGTAATGATTTTTACCTTTTTATGATGTTTGCCTAAAATCACAATTCCTGAGGTGTGATTATGTGATGGGATTGAATTATCTCATTGATATTGTTAATTACTCATTTAAATGCATAATTAAAGTGGGTTTAATCATTAGTCAAATTTTAATTTATGTATTGTAGTTGCAAATGCAATTCCTATTTTGTGCTCTTAGCTTGCTCGTGAGGATGGTTTTGGAACCAAATCTTTTGATAAATGGTTTGTACTTATTGTTAGGGTTTTGCCTTGATTCTCTTTCCTTATTTAATTTTTTTTCTCAAAGAAAAGTCAAAGTATTACTATAAATATTTAAATTTTTTATAAAAGAAAAATATCATTTTCTTCTATATTTAATTTTTTCATTCGTAGAGTAAACATTTGGAGATATATAAATTGAAGATCGTTAATCTCATAACATAATCGAATGAAATCCCCAATGTAGTTGTTTATGAGGGGATTTTTTTCTCAACAATTTTAATATTTTTCTTTTTCATTAGTTTTCATATAATAATCCTATGTTTTTAATATAAGTTTTTTTTCGTCTGATTTATCAACAATATAATATGCAACTGTAAGTTTCCGTATGATGTTCTAATCACTTTCATAACCCAACAAGTGATACCAGAGAACATGGTTCAATGATCCAATGTAACGAGGTTGAGGCCAGGTCAACACGGTTTTAAATCAATTTGAAGTAAATTTGATGATAATGAAGATTTTTTCCAACTACATGTGAAAAAGAGATTTAAACCATATTTTCAACATTCATGCTGCTGCATCTATGGAAATAAATATAAAAAATTTTGAAACCATTTTTAACCCATATATTTTAAACACTATTTTTAACCATGACAAGAAGCAGTGATGAAGACCATGTGAAGAACGGAGATTATCATGCATCTGAAGAAGGTGAATCATGTTTTGTTAAGAAAATCTTGCCAAAAGGGGAGATTTGTTAGGATTTCCTCTGATTTTCTTTCCTTGTTTGAACTTTTTTTTCTTAAAGAAAAGTCAAAGTATTACTATAAATTCTTGAATTTTTTCTGAAAGAAAATACAATTTTCTTCAATATTTGATTTATCCTTTTTATAGAGGAAAAGTTTGGAGATCTATAAATTGAAGATCCTTAATCTCATAACATATTAGAAAAGAATTAACAATGTAGTTATTTAGAGCCTTGTTTATGGGGAGATTTACTCTATCAATAATTTTAATGTTTTTCATTTATATCAGCTTTCATATATTAATATTATATTTTTAGTATAAGTTTTTGTCATTCGATTTATCAACCATATGATATGTCATTGTAAGCTTCTGTCTAACACCCTAATCACTTTCATAACCCAACAATTATTGGGTTGATATGAGTTCAGCTTGAAAGAGTGAATCCTCAACCCACTCCTTCCCGTCCACCTCGAGAGAGTAGATGAATTAAGATGTGGGTTGTTCTTATTTGCTGTGCTTGTTGATGTTCAAAAGAAATCACTTAATTTGAGATAGTTATTCGAGAGAATGTTATTTTGCTCATAGTCTAGCCTAGCCACTGATATTTAGCTATGTATTAGTAGTGTCATGACCCGGATTCTGGAATCCGGATCGCAACCGGCGTCGTTGACCTCTAAGAGGTCGCAGACAAGCCTCATCTTCCATTCATCACATTCATATGGTTATTTTAAGCGGAAAATTTAAAAATTTTAAATGTATGAAGTATACATAGACTTCATATAGTTATTTCATGAATTCATCATATACTAAGCTCAACATAAATATAACAACCATATATCATAAGAATCAATTTGAAATAGAATATGAATATATCATAAATACGTTTTCTAAACACGACCTTATTACAAAAGCTTCAAAATGAAAGTATGAAAGAAACGCTAAGGACAACATCCACTAGCTTTTTATAAAACTAAGGCTATACTAAAACTGTAGCCTAGGATAATTACTAAACTACCATTAAGTCGTTAGGATCTTAACTAACTCTTTGGAATCCTAGGTTAGGTATTGGGTTGTCCCTTTCTTGTCTTAACAGAAATTTGAAAATTTCCTTTTTATTTTTGGTTTTAGCCCTTTTAAATTAATTAATCAATTTGCTAAATTAATTAATTAGGTAACCTAGGAGAATTACTAAAGTACCCCTAAGTTGTTAGAACAATAACTAACCTTTTGGGCCATCCTAGGTTAGGTACTAGGTTGTCTCTTCAACTAGTACTAGGTTAATGTCAACCCAATTTTGGTCCTAGGTTGTCGGGTGCACTAATGGGTCTAATTCGATTAGTCCTAGGTTATTTAGTTATTTAGGGCAGTATTTTAGTGTCTAGAATTGGTAGAGAGGTTAGGCCCCACATGGACTGGTCCCTTGTGCACGTTTTCCCCCCTAACTACCCTAACCAAATTTAGTTAGGGTGGTTCCCTCCTTCAGCAAGTTCTTCACATGTCTTGCACATGTGTTTGCACATGGGTTGGTTTCGCTTTCCTAACTAAATATTATTTATGGTTCATTTGGGAATATTTACTTATTGTCCCAAGGATCCTCACTATGTCCTTAGGCACTGTTTAATCTACATGATCATTTTAAATAATCATGTGCTATGGTACTAGGTCTGACACTTGGATGCCTAGTACTTTGTGTGCAAATACTAGAAAATATATGTTTTTAGCTTAGTGTCTTCATTGAAGGTACATTTCTCAACCAAGCTCAATAATGTTAGAAAATTGGCTAACACCCTTAAAGTCAGTATTTTCTAATATGCCCAATATTTTGCTTATTTGGGTATTATATAGAAATTGGCTAATACCCCTTAGCCAATTTTCTATACTATGCCTAATATTTCTCAATATTGGGCATTGAGATGCGTATGTGCCACCAATACGCATTCCTAAAGACCTATTGGGCTTTTCACTAGACATGTATTTTTCGAAATGTTACATTATCACCCCCTTAGGAACATTCGTCCCCGAATGACACTTATACATCATTTAAACAAAGAGGAAGACTTACTTTGTTGTACTTAAATATTTCTTTTTTTTTAATATTTGATTCACACTTATTTTGATGATGCATATCTTTCAAGCTTCTCTGAAGCTTCAGATTTGAGGTTGAGGAACTTCCTTCTCAATCACACTTAACTTAATGCACATCACAAATCATGCAACACAAAATACATGCCTATGCTACACAAAAATAGCAACATAAAATTCAACATAACTTCGTTTTATCTCACATAGTGCTATTATAAGACATAAGATTAGGGACTTACCACACCAAATCCACTAAAGCACTTAAACTTAGAGTTTCATAAACATAAACCAGACTAAGGAAGAGTATATCTAACCTCTTTGATAACATCTTGTTGACCTTAAGATTTAAACCTAATGACGCCAACTTAATTTCAAAGGGACTTGCCACTATTCCATCTACTTCTCTACATACCCTTTGGCTTTAACACTGTCTCCTATGAGAGTACTAACTAGAAACAGTTCATGTAAGATCAGATGAAGTAAGTTAAATTTATTAGACACAAAAGAAGTTACCATATACAAGGTAGATCCTGCATCTAATAACGCATAAATAGGAAAGAAGAAGACAAAAAAGTTACCATTATCCACATATGTGGCTTCTCTTGTTCCTCTCTTCCTTTCAACACATAAAACCGGTTTCTCTTGGGGGGTTCGGCTACTGAATTTTGTCGAGGCTGAGCATCTGCCTTTTCCTGTTGGATTTGAACCACGCCTTTCTCATTTTAGCCAAACTTATTTGGAAACTGAAGCCTTACTACCCTGTTTCTATAGTCTATTATAGAAAAACACTTGTGAAGAAAATCCATGTCTAGGCCATATTCTTGCGTTGGTATGCAGGCAACTTAGCCTTCTCCTCCTCATAAATAATCATAGCAGGGTTTTAGACATTACCATGCATTCAAATCCATGCGAATAACTATACTCACCACACATCTTTCGTCCACGTTGGGCATTTCCATTATGGCCACTTCCTAGGAAGGATAAATCTTGAGCCTGGCTCCTTAGACCACTTGTCCATCCTAATTCTTATGTGTATTCTTCTACCCATTCACACAAGAAGGAAGTTAGATACTTATAATGACAAAAAGTGTCAAAGCTCTATATAGAACAATAAAGAGTATAAGAAGGGAGAATTCCCTATTATCGCGTAGTCTCTAAGTCATGATTGTGGCGCGCTTCACAACCATAAGTTATAAACTACGTAACGTGGTTGTGTTGAGCTTTAGATCCTAGGTAATTTAACCTCATGCTCTGATACCAAGTTTTTCACGACCTGAATTTTGGAATCCGGATCGCAACCGGCTTCATTAACATCTCAGGGGTCGCAGACAAGCCTCATTTTGCATTCATCACATTCATATGGTTATTTTTAGCGGAAAATTTAAAAATCTTAAATGTATGAAGTATACATAGACTTCATATATTTATTTCATGAATTCATCATTTACTAAGCTCAACATAAATATAACAACCATCTATCATAAGAATCAATTTGAAATAGAATAAGAATATATCATAAATATGTTTGCCAAACCCAGTCTTATTAAAAAAGCTTCGAAATGAAAGTACGAAAGAAACGCTAGGGACATCATCCACTAGCTTTTTCTAAAACTAAGGCTATACTAAAACTGTAGCATACTCGAAATCAAGATGGCCTACCAAATGGTTTGGAGAAACGCTGATGTCCAATCCGTTGCAAGAGTCATCAATCTGTCCCTTAACCTGCATCTATAAAATAGTAAACATTAGGGGTTAGTACACCACTTGTACAAAGTTTTGCTGTATGCACACATACACGTAATGCTATGCATGATCAAAGAAAGCTCTTCCGAAATAACATCCTATTTCTGGAAAGCCTAGTCACTAGACTTTCCAAAATTGTTAGTTGTGAATTGTGGTATTAGTATGATGTATTTTAATGCATTCGAAGAACACAACTCATTTTCTATATGATTACAAGACATTATTATAATCAACTTAATTTTAGAACAACTCGAGCAAAGATTTGAGATTTTTGATCCTCTTAGGCCGAGAGCTCCTCTTTGTACACTTAGATTATTTTTCAGTCTTTCTCTTTTTCTTGTTGTGTAGTTAAATAATTCATTTGGTCCTATGTTTTACTTACAAGTGAAATGATTCATTTTAGTCCCATACCCACAATGAATCAATGTAAGTAATTCAAGGACTAAGGAATGATTTCCCTACTTTATAGTGAGTCATTCTTTACACTATATATTCATTACCTTTCATAAGCAATTCTCTAGTGATCATGCCATTGATTTCATTACTTTCATGTTTTATATATTATACATTTCATATTCGTGACACTTTGGAATCGTTGATGCAACATAAGACATCTCAAGTGAGGGCCTAACATATGGGACCTCAACTCGATGGCCTTCTTTAGCAAACACAGAGTCTGCTTCATTCGTTCATTCGTACTTAACATTATTCATTTCATTCATTCGTAGGCTGATGTAAACACCATCTACACCTAGGATGAAGTTTAACACTCTCATCGGGATCACGAAGTGCAATGACCAAGAATGACCTAATGTCATTACTTGAATCTGATTTCACCTCCTGATTGTCTTGCACAAGCACTTTCGGTATCGTTTATTTCATTATATTTCATACTTTGAGGCTGGCCTGATTCTTTGTTTGGTAAATTTAACCTTAACTGACATAGATCATGTGAACATCATGAAATCCTGTGTGTGCCCCACACCGAAAAGAGATAGAATCACAGGCCAAAGTGACCCTAACATGCTAGCGTATATAGGGAGTCGAACCCAACAAAATCCCTATATTGGAAGTATAGGTTCAAAGACTAGGATATATAAGGATACCCATACCTGGCATGCCTGACAGTCTCATCTCATGAGAGTTACGTGAACCTCCGCTCTTCCCAAAGGAAGGCATCACCTCTCATAGCTAGCCTATCGGTGCTTAGTATAAAGTTCCATTACATTCAACTCGTACATCATGGAAGCTGGCTTTTAGCATGAAGACATCATAGCTCAAAAGATGATTTCTCATCTCATCATTAGTATTAAGTGTGCATTAACTTCAATACTCGTCGTTAGAGTGTTCATAGAGGCTTGTTTCTCATTAACTTTACACTCTCATAGGTGAGTACGTTTTGGTAACATTTAATTAGGATCATTTGAGATTGCTCTCATTTTTCACATTAGCCTCTTATCATGTAGTCACCATTTTCATTAGCATCATAGATTAACATAATTACTCACCTCATTATGTGAATGATGATTTCTTCTTTATCTTCTAGTGTTGACTCAAGCATTATGGAGGCTTGCTTCTAGATTGAGATTTACTTACTCTTTTGATGACTTGTCATCCTTACTTTACATTATTGAAATGTGAATTGTGTTTACATAACATCCTTACTTTACATTGATGAAATGTGAATTGTCTTTATATATCATCCTTACTTTACATTGATTAAATGTGAATTGTCCTTACATATCATCCTTACTTTACATTGATGAAATGTGAATTGTCCTTACATATCATCCTTAGGTGTTAATGTGACTAGTTTCACACATTCTAACACCTTCATTCGTGAGTATTCTTTTAACATAGTAGCATAGGTGTAAGTAAGACTTGTCTCACTTCTTTTAACACATCATTCTGGTAACTTACTTAATTTAGACCCCTTTAATTATGTTATAACTCAGGTTACTTCTTTAATTTAGTGTAGAAGATTCATTTCATCGTTTATGGACGATGAACACTTCTTTCAATTAGTTACATAAGTTCATAGTTTATTCTTTTAGAGCATGTTGGGAGTTGTTCCAATGGATGGCATTCCCTTGGTTATGTATTCATTGAATTACTTTAAAAGTGCTTATAATATATTTGATACTCTTACTATACAAGATTGACATATGATTAGTATTGGCATAAACATTTGGGTATAGATCACATAACCATATTTGCTGGCATAGGCCAATTTTACATTTTTTCATTCTTCGTTTGATATGTATATTGTTCATTAGCCAATATTTTAATTATTTAACATAATATTATAGCCATTTACATGCATCCCTTTTGGACAATGTTTTGCTAGCCATTTTATTGGCATAAGCAAACAATCGCCCAAATTATGATTTCATGGATATCTTTTTAGCCAACCTTATAACATAACTTTAAGCATAACATTTTTAAACATCTTGAACAACATAATATGATCATTTAACAAACACAACATCATCAACAAGTCACATTTAAAGTAGTTATTCACAACAAACCGTAATCATCTTCATACATAATAGTTTCGGATGCATCTTAACAAAGTATCATTCTTTTAACCAATCTTGGTTCATGACTTTAAGGTAACGTTTTTAAGACATATTGAACAACATCATATAAATATTTGATGAATTTAACACCTTCATAACGTCACAATATAAGAAATGCAACATTTCGGACAAACCCATAAACACTTAAAACAATTACGGGTGTAACTAACACATCGTCTATTCATTATTCACGTTTTAAGCACTTAACTTTATATGATCACAACTTCATAGTTTAATAGACATTCATAATTCAAGAACATTACACATAAGATCAGACAGAACCACATACCAACAACATGATCTCTAACCTATTCAACATGGAATAAAAAAGGATACTAGGCACAAAGGATTTCGATGAGAACACGGGAACAACGCTAGTTTTCATGATCTTTGAATTGTTGGAAAGAAAGTTCTCTTGGAGAAATAATTACAGGAGAGAAAACCATACCTTATGTAGAACTTAATCACGAATACCACCTTGAACGAAACCTTAAAATCACCCTAGATAAATCGATAATTTTTTTGCCTTTTTCTTGCGTTCGTTGCTTACTATTTTTGCGTCCTTTTTGTCAATTAGTTTGAACGTGAATTTTAGGTTTAAGAACTTATATGTACTCATTCAACTTAGGGTTTAATAAGTTAATTAAATAAATTAATTAACTAATTACTAAAAGACCCTCCTAGATTGACTAGATCTAGGAAAACACAATACTTGGTCAAATCCGAAATTTTTCCTAAGAATTTTGTTTGCCCCTTCAAATTAATTAATTAAATGGCTAATTTGTTTAATTAAGTTACCTAGTGTAACTGTTAAAGTTCCCCTAAATCATTGGAACAACAATTAACCCTTTTGGACCATCCTAAGTTAAGTACTAGGATGTTTCTTGAGTTATACTAGGTTAGTGTAAGAATTTCTGTTTGACCCCTTTAATTTAATTAATTAAATGGATAATTTATTTAATTAAGTGAATTAGGTTATTATTAAAGTACCCTTAAGTCGTTATAACCATAACTAATCCTTTGAACCATCCTAGGTTAGGTACTAGGTTGTCTTTTTCATGTTTTAACCTAAATCTGGATATTGCTTTGTGATTTTTGTTTTTTCCCTTTAAATTAATTAATTAAGTTTATAAATTAATTCAATAAGTATCCTAGGATAATTACTAAAGTACCCTTAAGTATCTTAACTAACTCTTTGGACCATCCTAGGTTAGGTACTAGGTTTTCCCTTTCTTGTTTTAACAGAAATATGAAAATTTCCTTTTTATTTTTGGTTTTAGCCATTTTAAATTAATTAATCAATTTGCTAAATTAATTAATTAGGTAACCTAGGAGAATAGATAAAATACCCCTACGTTGTTAGGACCACAACTAACCTTTTGGGCCATCCTAGGTTAGGTACTAGGTTGTCTTTTTAACTAGTACTAGGTTAGTGTCACCCCGGTTTTTGTCCTAGGTTGTCGGGTGCACTAATGGGTCCAATTCGGTTAGTCCTAGGTTATTTAGTTATTTAGGAAGTATGTTAGAGTCTAGAATTTGTAGGGAGGTTAGGACCCACATGGAGGGGTCCCTTGTGCACGTTTTCCCCCTAACTACCCTAACCGAATTCGGTTAGGGTGGTCCCCTCCTTTTGCAGCTTCTTCACATGTCTTGCACATGGGTTGGTAGCGCTTTTCTAACAAACTATTATTTATGTTTCATTTGAGAATGTTTACTTATTGTTCTAAGGATCCTCACTATGTCCTTGGGCATTGTTCTATCTACATGATCATTTTAAATGATCATGTGCTATGGTATTAGGCTTGACACTTGGATGCCTAGTACTTTGTGTGCAAATAGTAGAAAATATATGTTTTTAGCTAAGGGTCTTCATTGCAGGTACATTTCTTAAACAAACTCATTAATGTTAGAAAATTGACTAACACCCTTTAAGCCAATATTTTCTAATATGCCAAATATTTGCTTATTTGGGTATTATATAGAAATTGGCTAATACCCTTTAGCCAATTTTCTGTACTATGCCCAATATTTCTCAATATTGGACATTGGGATGCGTATGTACCACCAATATGCATTCTAAAAGACCTATTGGGCTCTTCACTAGACATGTAATGTTCCAAAATGTTACAAGTAGTTATATAGAAAAAATTTCCTATAATCGATCATATCCCAATAATTCCTCTCCATATTGATATTTCATTATTGTTTGATTATGTTGTAGCTGATAATTCCAAACCAAAACCAACATATGACATTAATGTCACCATTTTTTTTATTCTTGTTTGCATGTCTTTTTTTTATAATCTCTATTCATATAGTTGATTAGACTACATTTGTACTTACTTATTGAATATGAAAACATATCGCCCCCTGTGGGTTCAACCCCAACTCCTTTTTGTGTTTTATATTGACTAAAGAGCATTTTCACATAGAATCGGATGAGGCGTGCTTGAAATATTAAATCAAAATGACGTCGCAGTCAGAAAGTAGTATTGCTTAAAATTCTTTTATTGAAGTTGAATTGTGATAATTTTTGTTATAGTACAATAAACTTACTTTATATTTGTTTTTGTTTTACTTGTGCTGAACAGAGGAAGAGATGAGTGTAAACGGGAGCAATGGTAGCCAAGAGGGCCCCCAAGATGATAGTGGAAACCTTAATGATGTAAATGACCCAATCCAATTGGGTGAAGTTGGTGCAATACGTCTACCTCTAATTAAAGGAATGTCATGTCACGACCCCAAACCTGTCGTGATTAACACCCACACTCACAAGCCGGTAGGAAAATCACTACTACTATCCAAATAACACAATAATTCTAAAACTACAGAATTTGAGTTATGGAAGCAAATTAAATTACTAAAAGTGATGTTCATTACTAAACAAAAGATCTAACAACTAAAATTTGCGAAAGATAAACCTAATATACGAAATTCGATGTACTAAAACTACTAACGATAACCAAGTCTAAAAAAGAAAATACTAATGAACTATTAAACTAACTAAAAAAATGGTCTAAATCCAGAAATTGTGGACATAGACTAAAGAGAACTCCATGGTAGCTCGAAAGATTCAACTCACCCTTGAATTCGATAGGATAATATATAATCTCCTTTGCGAGGTCTGTCAATAACCGCTTGAAGATGACCTATACTTAAAAAAAAGGGCAAGTGCAAAATCTATGCACAACCACCGTGTACTGGTAGGATCACACCGCTATCCTACTAGTGCAATACAAAAAAATCGAACAAACATTATAACACATGCACTATGTCAACTTAAACACAATATCAACATCACAATTCAACAACTCATTTCACATGCTTAACACATCATTGGTACTCTCAGGGAATCCAAACTCAAACTTTTAGTGCACCGGCGTGGTACCCGACCCCAGTTAGATTGCTAGAACATCAAAATCTGATCCAATATTTATGCCAGAACGTGGCGATCCGATTCAAGTTAGCTTGCTGAAACCTGGCAATTCGATCCCCATTCACAAATCACAATCACAATCTAAAGTACCTCATCTAGCACACATTTACATCACGATTTCATGGCTATATTATTCATCTATATCAGTTGCAACAACGTAATCAATATTGCGACATTCATACATATTCAAGTATTCTAATGAAGCAAGAAAATGCATACATCACATAATCATGAAATAACAACCATCACTTACCTTGAAAAAAACGTAAAACCCTAAGAAACTTGATCTTCCCTTTTAAGATTCGTTCCGTTTAATCTTGGTCTACAAACAATCAAAGTAACATGGGATTCAACAAACAATTGCAAGTTACCCAGGTTAGTTAGAAATTCTATGAATGCTGGATCAAATCCATGATCCCCCAACTAGTCAAATTAGGGTTAATTACACCATAAATCTATCAAGAAACTCTTCCCCATCAATATTAACCCATTCTATTATGTGCCACGGATGGAAAAGAGAATTCGAGAAGTGAAAACCTTACCTTTAGCTTCAAGAATGGTGGAAAATGAGTTGGAATAACCCAAGGGCCGTTCTTTAGCGTTAAAAGTTGAAAAGTTCCAAATAATATAGTTTAGGGGTTTTTATTTGTGATTTTTTTCGCAATTGTTCCGCTACATCGTCACACATCCCGTTGTTGCGGAGTCGCTATAGTGGCATAAAATCCCGTTGCAGCAACATTTCCTAACTAGTGAGCTCCGCAAAGATTCTACAATTCAAAGTCTTGTCTTGTCCACTACATCGACACCCATCTGTTATAGCGGCGTCGCTGCAACGATACTAATCCTGCCATAGCGGCCCAAAGCGAAAAAAGCCTTTTTTCTGGGAATTTTATTTCCCCGTTTATACAACACACCCTCATTCCACTACGCTCAAAAGATGCCTTTTACGCCAAAGTCGATTTTCAGAGATATACTTATCAAAGTTCAATTCTATAAAGTCATACGAATTCCTTAACGAGGTATGTAACCAATTCTGTAATCGATTTCATAATTATTCCACCCGATTGTTACCAAAAATTTTTCCGTACACCTCGATGACTCCGATTTTCTCAAAATTTGGACAAGGTTGGATAAATCCCAACACTACGAAAAAGTTTTTCCAGTCCTGATTTTTGCCTCTTTGGTATTTCTATAGCGACGGAACCCCTATGTGCAATAGATACCAATTTATCCATCACTAGTCCCCGAGTGGCAGAACTTAGCAAAAGAGAACTAAGGAAAGAGCAAAGTAGTACCTGAATTAGCCTTACCCAGATGGTATTGAATGTTCAAATCATAACCCTTGAGTAACTCCATGTATCTCCGTTGTCACAAATTCAAATCCTTTTTAGTGAATACATGCTTATGAAGGTTAGTAAATGGCTCACACTTAACAACATAAAGATAATGTCACCAGATCTTTAGAGAAAATGCTACCGCCGCTTACTTCAATTCGTGAGTGGGATAATTCCTCTCATGCACCTTCAATTGACGCAAGGCATAAGCTATGACATTCTTGTCCTGCATCAACACCGCACCAAAACCAGTATGTGATGTATCATAATAAACAATGGAATCCTTACCCTCAACCAATAATTATAGGATTGTCGTTGTGGTCAAAAGAGTCTAAAGCTTTAGGAAACTCTCATCGCATTTCTCATTCCATTCAAATAGTACCTCCTTTTTGGTCAAATTGGTCAAGTGAGTAGCAATTGAAGCACAATTCTTAACATCATGACAATAATAACTAGTGAGTCCCACGAAAATCCTAATTTTAGTAACCGAACCTAGTCGTACCCAATTCTTAACCGCTTCAATATTTTGAAGTTCTACCCTTATGTCACACCCAAGAGTACCCTAGAAGATATGGTGTTCTTGGGTTGCAACATGGAGTACTTGAACTTTAAGAGTTCTTGTATAATCTCTTAGACGACATTCATTGGATACATGTATGATAAGTACGGAAAAATTAAAACTATTCACACGAATAATATCTTAAAACATCTTTCAGATAAAACCATTGGAAATATTAAGTCTCAACATACTCCAACCTTAGAATCAATTAGAGTTCATTTAAGCATTTAGAGGACTTCATATAATGGTCTTGGAAAAGACCTAGGGAACTCACATACTAACATCTTCAAAGCCTTATTGTGCAATGTCTAGATATAGTCCCATACCACTACCTAAACTTTATAGGACTTCTCCAACACTAGTAGGTGGCCCATATGATGAGAATAGGCAATAACTGACATAGACAATACTAGCTAGGTATGGAATCCGGAGTCACAATCTACTCCAATGGAGGTTGTTCTACTTGCCAATGGTAGAACGAGGACACATCCCATGTAGGCACATGGTTAAGGAATATCAAGAGTTTCTTTGCACTCTAACCTCCTTATTAGCTAGAGCTACTACCCAAGAATTCTCACTTGGTGCTAGCGTTTGTCCTCATAGAGTATTTCGTATCTTGTTCATAACAAAATCATAACACACCCTACCAAAGAGGGTCACCTAGGGATGCCTACAATGGTGAAGAGGATAGCTCAATGACTTTCCTAAGGATGATTTCATGCTGTTCCAGCCAACCACCCTTAAGTCCACCATTCACACAAGAAGGATACTGTTACAACTTTCAACTTCAGGGATATCTTAGCATTCCTTCTTACAAGGTTCCACATAATGACCTTCTTTTCTATATTTTATATCATATTTCATTCATTCATATACATTCATGAAAAAAGTGATTTAGCCTACCAAGGTCAAGATTTTTTTTTCACATTCTTAACATATCAAGTAAGGGACAAGAGTCTACCAAAACAAGACACACTTCATTATCATCTTAACACATGTACAATATCATTCAAGTAACATATAGGGTAAACTAGGAATACTCACAAGTCACCCTACACACTACTAAAAAACATCAATATAATTCATCCCAATTTTCATATAGCCAATTAATAAGGTTCACACTTCAATATCAAGTATTCACACATATGACATCTATATAGCCTATTTGGTCACCTATATTCAACAAAGAGAATCCATACTTCCCTTCATATACACATAACTCATATAATCCTTCACAATGATCACATAGAAAAGTCATCACATGATAATAACATAATACATAAAGTAATGCCGATTAGGCCACATTGTTTCACAATTCATAATGTAATGCCGACGAGGCCACATAATTCACAAGTATAGCACATAAGCACCACCACCATAAGTGGACCATACCAATCCTCCTCAAATTTAAGACCTATACTACACAACATAGAGAGAGTTAGGTTAGCATGCCACCAATCCAATCTAACAACTTCAATCCATAGGCAAATCACACAACACAATACTCAAGGGACCTTACCAATGGCCATGATCACCAATTCAATAACATAATAATAATATACAATGAATGCAAAGTAATACAATATGAATTTATCAATATAGGATAGCCTACACATGATTCTAACATAATTATTTCACAGTTCAATATCCCAAGGTAAATTACACAAGAATTCAATACTGTAGAGAGATGATCAATTCATCGATAATATAGTCAAAATATGGAATTCATGATTTTCATGGGTTCATAAGGTTTTTAGGTTATAATCATCAAAATAACATCAATTCAATCATAATACGATGATTCAAAATGTTTTATGCAAGAACTCATGGCTAGATCAGAAGTTAGAAGTTCATATTTTGAGAAAGTTTTCAGAAATTATTTTTGAGATTGGATCCATGAAGGAAAGAGATTCAAGGATGAAAACCATACCTTAATTGATGCTAAACTACGAAAATTGAGAAGAATTGATGGAGAAATCAGCCTTCAAGTTCCAATCTCCCTTCAAGCTCTAATGGTGTTGTAGAGACTTATTTAGAGGTCTTGGGGTTTTGATTTTGAACAATGAATTGAATAGGGGTTATAGACTTATAAAGTTACTTAAAATATCTAAAATGAACTTAATAAATCGTCCAACTATTTTTAGGAAGTCTAGGTGAAAACCTATATTGCCCTTGGGCTGGACGAGACACCTTTTAGAAATTGCAGGTGCCAGTCGATGGCCTTCACTGATGCGAGTAGCCCAACCAACGGACCATCCTGCTGCTCCGTGGTTTGGGTCAGAGTCTAGAAAAATGGGAGCACATGCTCCCCAGCGTAAGTGTCAACCTTTCCCACCAACCTACGGGGCGTCGACCAGCCTACTAGGTATCGATTGCCATCTGTAGGTGAGGATGGACATGTTATGGACCCCACTCATCAATTTCATAAAAAACAAACACATAAAACTTTACAAAACATACTTAGGCACACTAGGACGTTTCAAGGAAACATATCGAACGCTATGAACATTTTTGTACATTTGACGTCCAAGCTTCACGAAACTTTACACACTGCGTATAAACAGCATTATTAACCATTTAGGACTTCAAAACATCAAGATATATGTGTTAAGATCAAGTTTCACTTAAGTCATTTTAGAGGTGTTACACCTTACCCCTTCTTTTGACACTACATGCCCCAAAAAACGCAATTGATTTCAACAAAAAATCACATTTTGAAAAATTTTCCATGTAACTTCTGCTTCCCAAGAACACCCAAAATAGTACGGATTGGGTTAGCATGCTCTTCTTCATTTCTCGAATGAACCAAAATATCATCAGTAAAGACTATCACAAAGGAATCAAGAAATGACTTGAACACCCCATTCATCAAGCTCATAAAGGCTTCATGCGCATTAGTCAACCCAAACGATATCACCAAAAATTCAAAATTGCCACAACAAGTCCTGAACCCTGTTTTGGGTACATATTCCAGCCTAATTTTTAATTGATGATATCCAAATCTTAAATTAATCTTAGAGAAGATCACTGTATCTTGCATTTGATCAAAAAGATCATCTATTCTGGTCAAGGGATACCTATTCCAAATAGTGGCTCTGTGCAATTGCCTGTAATCTATACACATCCTCTTTCTACCATCCTTCATCTTAAAAATAAAATCAGAGCACTGCATGGGGAAGAATTACGAATAATAGATCCCTTATGAAGGAGCTCTTGGATTTGAACGTAAGCTCTCTCGGTTCTGCAGGAGCCATGCAATACGGAGGAATAGAAATGGGATGAGTACCAGTCTCTAAGTCAATACAAAAAATTATGTCTCTATCCGGGGGCATGCCATTCAGGTTACTGGGAAATGCTTCACTAAACTCAGACACCATAGGAATAGACCAAATGGATGGATCCTAAATCTCAACATCCCAACATGAGCCAAATAAGCTAAACACCCCTGCTTAACTAGTTTACTAGCCTGGATGGTGGATATAATCTTAGCTTTCTTAGGCTTGTACACCCTTTCCCACTCTAATCTTTCCCTTCCCCGAATTTCTAGAGTCACATACTTAGTATTAAAATTAAGCACAACATGATAGGGAGACAACCAAGTCATGCCAAAGATAATATCAAAATCATCCATATCAAAAAATAAACAAATCAACCCAAGTCTGAAATCCCATAAACAAAATAGCGCAAGCACGATATACGTGGGTGACTATAACTTACTCGTCAACAGGGGTAGAAACATGAATAGGTGCATCAAGGACATCATGCAACATCTCTAATTCAGAGGCAAATCTCACTGACACATAAGAATAAGTGGAACCTAGATCAAAACAAATTATCTATCCGGTCACATAAAGGAATAATATATGTGATGACCGCACCAGACGCCTCAGCTTCATTTTTCCCCAGAAAAGCATACATTGGGCTTTATCATCAACACAAGCTACTTCCTTGTCTAGTTGCGCATTACCTCTACCTCTGTTACCCATTCCTCTACCTCCACAGCCTCGCCAGTTACCTCTTTGCCCACCTTGTGGATGTCCTTTACCATTATTATCATTCTTTATGGGTACCGTTTCTTTAGAAGGCTACTGTCTGAATTCAAACACACGCAGATGTAGACATTCTCTCCTCATGTGTCCAAGTTCCCCACAATTAAAATAAGTGTGATCTCCAGATGGTCTATTTCCTGTCGCATGCACAATACCCTGACTATCCTGAAAATTATTGTATGGAGTCCGTAAATAGTTACGTGTAGAGGCAGGCATGCTATACTAAATTGGTTTGGCCGCGAGCATCGGTCAACCCGATCTTCTAGCATAGGATCCCTTAGGCAATGCCTTGGTTTTACCGTATCACCTCACTCCTTCCACATTCTTAACATAATCTGTCACATCATTGAAACTCTTCCTTGCAGAGGTCATGTTTACAGACAAAACATGCAACTCAGAATTCAAATCTCTATCAAATAATCGGATCCTCTCCTCTTTAGTATTAACCAAATGTGTAGCATATATTCATAAAGCATGAAACTTTGTCTCATAAGGAGCCACAAACATGCCAACTTGCTTTAAGGCCATAAACTCATCTTTCTTGCAATCTCTCAAGGTCATTGGTACAAAATTCACTAGAACCAATGCATGGAATTGTGTCCAAGTAATTTGAAGTAATGTAGAACATCTACATTTAACGTAAGATTTCCACGATTGCTTGGCCTCACCTTGAAGTTGAAAAAAAAAGAAACTCAACCCCGTGTTTGTGAACAATACCCAATATATGCAGCCTCAGATAACAATCCATGATGAACTCATAAGCATCCTCAATTTCAAAACCAAGAAATACCGGAGTCTTGAGATTTATAATCTTGGTAAACATATAATGATCTTAATAATCATCATAGAACCCAAAAAAGGATGAAATAAGTCATCGTTACCTCCCACTTCACCTGTCATGGGCACAATTCTAGCTATCGGGGAATGAGTATGGGCTTGAGTGGGTGGAAGCATCCTCAGACCAACTAACCCTTTCAAGAATGTCATGATATTTTGAGATAACTTCGAATTGAGGGGAGGTATCCCTATCGCTTCAGCCTGCACTCATTTCGCTTGTTCAATATCCTCAACATCCTCGATCTCAACTTTCTCTTCTATCAGTTCATTATGTGTCGCAGGGTCCTTATTCACCGAAACACTGTTAGTCGATACCTCATTCACAATAGGCGCCACTCTCCCACGACCTCTACCCCTAGCTATTTATCTATCTCTACCTCGACCACGACCTCTCATTGAGGGTTCCTCGGTTGTAGCATTGATGTGAGCTACGGGCCTAACGCATTTATACCTAGTCTTAACTATCTGCGGCGAGAAGAGTTAAATAAGTTAGATAAAGTCAATGTACCAAACCTAATGTCAATAACCAAGTATAAACAAGAAAACACTAATGAACATCTCAAATAACTAAAACAATGGCTTTAGTCTGGAAATATGGATATATACTAAAGAGAACCCAATGGAAGCTCGGATGATGCAGCTCACCCTTGAAGTCGATATAATAATCTATAATCTCCTAAGTTAGGCCTATCAATAGCCTCTTGAAGATGTCCTATATCAATAAAAATAAGAGCAAGTACAGAAACAATACACAATCACCAGTTACTAGTAGGATGATGCGGCTATCCCCCCAGTGCAATATAAATAAGTCAAAAAAAAATTATAATCACAAGCATAGATAAACATAAATAACAATATCAACATGACAACTCAACAACACATTTCACATGCTTAACAAATCATTCATCCTTTAACGGAATCGAAACTCAAACTGTTAGTGAACCGGCATGTTACCCGATCCTAGTTAGATTTCTCGAACGTGGAAATTTTATTCTATAGTTGTGAAAAAATGTGGAAACCCAATCCAATATTTATGCCAAAACATAGAAATTGATCCAACTTAGCTTGCCATAAGATGGTAATGTGATCCCCATTCACACACCACAATGACAAGTACCTCATCAAGATCACACATTTACATCATAATTTCATGGCTATATTATTCATATATCTCAGTTTCAATAATGTGATCAATATTGTGACATTCATATACTTACAAGTACCATAATGAAGCAAGAAAACACACACATCAAACAATAATCAAATCACAACCATCACCTATCTTGAAACAAGTTTGAAACCCAAAAAAACTTGATCATTCCCTTTTCAAATTCGTTTGGCTTGTCCTTGGTCTACAAACAATCAGAGTAACATCGAAATGAAATAACAATTGCTAGTTACCCAAGTTACTTCTATGAACCCTGGATCAAACCCATGATCCTAAATAGTTAAACTAGGGTTAATTACACCATAGAATATATAAGGAAATACTTCACTATCAATATTGACCCATTTTATTCTGTTCTACGGATCAAAAAGTGAATTAGGGGAGTAAAACCTTACTGTTATCTCGCTAACAAGTATGGTGGAAAACAAGTTGGAATAGCAAAGGGGTCGTTCTTTAGCTCAAAAAGTTGTAAAGTACCAAATAATGTCGTTTAGGGGTTTTATTTATGATTCTATTGGCAACTTTCCTGCTATAACGAAACCTATCCCGTTGAAGTGGTGTCCATGCAGCGTATAAAATCCCCTTGCAGTGGCATTTCTAAACTAGTGAGCTCCCCGAAGATTCTACAATTGTATGTCTCATCTTTTCGCTACAGGGACACCTATCCCTGTGTAGCAGCGTCGCTGCGGTGACACTTATCCCACTACAGATACCCAATGCAATATGGAAAATTTTAGGGGAATTTCAATTCCCCCTTCTTACAACACACTCTTAACCCACTACGCTAAGAAGATACCCTTAACGCCAAGGTCAAATCTCGAAGAGAAACTATCCAAATTCAATTTCGTAAAGTCGTACGGATTCCTTAACGAGTTATCTAATGGTTTTCATATTTACTCCACCCGATTTCTACCAATTGTTTTTCTAAACCTTGATGACGCTGATTTCCCTAGTTGGCATATGTATAATGACGGAACCCGGTCAATGCATGTCATGTTTCATGTTACAAGAATAATATTACAACTTCTACAAATGAAAGACATGTATGGAGGATTGTTCCTTAAAGACTCTCATGAGAATATTATAAACTTCGTAGACTTTTGTGGTCTTTTCTCATTCATGAACGTATCTCAAGAAATAGTCAGTCACAGGTTGTTTCCATTATTTTTCATGGGTGAGGCTACAAAATGGTTGGTTGAGTTACCAAGAGATTCTATCAGCTCGTGGGAGGAACATACTGCAACATTTTCTTTTGGATTCTATTTTATATCAAAGATGATGACGCTTAGAGACAACATCAAATGTTTTAAACGCTTGGACAGTGAGCCTATCCATGAGAGGTGGCTGAATTTTAAGTAGTTTGTTCTTAAATTCCCAATTCACCGACTGCCCAACATTGGTCTTCTACAGTACTACTATAAAAGTCCTGACTCTACGAACAAAGAAATTATTGATCAACTTGTTCTCGGTGGTATAATGCAACAAGCCTATGAAGTAGCATTACAACTTCTTGATGGAATAAACAAGATAAAAATAGCATGGTATAATCATGAGGACAAAGTGTCTTTTCTCCTTTTTTTTAAAAAATGACAAAAAACAGATAAAGTAGGATCAAGAGAGGGACCAAAACATGGACAAAATGATGACCTAGCTGGATATCATGGCAAAAAATGTGATTGGTAGTGGTGCAATTATTATTAATGTTGTCGGTGTTGGTGGAGTTAATCCCGAAAAAGATCATTTTGAAGTACTTTACAATGAGGAATTGAACTTTATAGCAAATCAAGGAGGTGGATATCAAGCAAAATATCCAAGACCAAGTAAAAATCCGAATGGAATATAGATGAGGTATGGAGAGACTATGACAAAGATTGGTGCGATCGTAACACCACTTGGAAGGAAAGACAAAGTGATAAGGACATGTATGTCCCAGCCTATGAGCATAAAAAAAACCAAGAAGTCTAAATCAAGGATTTGGAGAACCAAATGGGTCAAATTTCTTCTCATTTGAATTAAATGCCAAAAGAGTGTGTACCAAATGATACCTTGGCGAAGCCGAATAATGATCTGTAAATGTGTACTTTTGTTGTGCCACGACTTTAACTTAGGTGTTTCTTGGGAGGAAACCTAAGTTTGTGATGCTTTTGTTTTTGATTTTGAATAATACCTATTGGTTGTGCAGGTTAACAAGTGATAAATGTTGTAAAATGGTAGTTTGGTGAGCCAAAGTCCTATTAGCGACACACCAAACAGGTCGGCGAGCCTCGACTTAGACTGTTGTAAGAACCACTAAGCTTGAAAGGGAAATTTTTAACTTTTAGCGGGCTGCATGCTCAATCGGCGACTCGCTGAACAGGACAACTAGACCCACTTTTCCTCCATTTGAACCCCCAAATTTGTGAGAGTCCTATAAAACTCAGCGAGATAAAATACCACTTGTCAGATTTTCGAGTGGTTTGGCGAGCACGACTTACTCCAGCAAAGGGAGTGCGAACTAAAAGGTTTTAAAGGTCAAAAAGTCTAAAATTTAAAAATCCTTCGTCTTCTCTCATTTTAACTCCGCACACTCTCACTCCCCCTAGATCTTGCATATTCTCTTGCTTTTACTCTTGCATTTTGTGAACCTTTTCTTGAATTATGGAATTTTGCCGCCTAAAATTACAATTTATCATTTTGGGATAAAATATTGGTTTTTTAAACCCAAACTCCATTTGTAGTTTAACTTAAATGCTAATCAGTAATTTGTTGTTGATAATTAATTGGGTAATTGATTCAATCATGCGTGATAATTGGATTGCCCATAATGAATCAAAATGAGTGCCTAATTGTGCGTTTTGATTGACTCCCTTGTTGTTGTTGTCATCTTGCGGATGTTCTTAGCTTGTGGCCATTTTTTTGAATTGAAAATGGTTTTGAACCATATTTTAATAATTTTGCCACCTCTCTTGTATATGAATGTGGATGTTCTTGTGCAAATTTGAGTGTCAGTTATGATCAATAGTGATAACTTCAATAGTGCTCTTAATTGAACAAAATGAATGTGTGGCTACAATAAGGAAAGCAATGTTATGTAGGAAACATGTGAAATTAGAATCTCATTGTTACTATTCAGTTATCAAATGAGTCTCTTGTAATGAACATTGCACGCTAGCTAGAAAGTGTGTAGTCTTGTTTGATATTGGTACTAATGTCTTGTGTGATGAGGTCGTCTTGAGCATTGCATTTAATAACACTTAGAACTTTCTCCGTTGGTCTGATTTATTGAAGGAAGTGAACAATTGAAATGATCTTAGACATGAAATTTGAAGAGTTGGCCAAGTTTGACAATATACCTCTTTTGTGGACAACCTTGTGAGAAGGTAAAAGTTGTTTTGGCACCCATTGAGTCTATGTTTTTCTTAAAATAAAACTTTTGAAACTTTGACCTCTTTATACCATCTCCGATAACCTTAATGAAGTTAGTGTATGTTTGAATAGCCTACTTTGGCCAAAAGCCTATGTTGGACTGGTGGTGAAAAAGAAAAAAAGTGAGAAGTGTGAAAAAGTTCCCCCCATTGTTGGACTGTTTTGAAAAAGGTGGAAACCTTCATGTAAAAAAAAGAAGAAAAGAATAAGGAAAAGAAAATGACTAAAAAAGACTAAAAATTTGTGAAATAAAGTGGTGAATATATGAAAAATGGGGTATCCGATGATTCATGTCTACTTGAGTTATGTGGTGGAGTTTGAACATGTTTGAATGTGAAGGAGAAGGAGAAAGAATGATTTTCAGGATATACTCCATGAAAGTAGAAGCCATTAAGCCAAAATAACCATACCTTTACACTCAACCTCGTTACAAGCCTTAAAAAGACCTTTGTGATCTTTAGTGAGCTGAAACAAATGTTGATTGAAAAATAAGAGCAAGCTTATGGGTGAAGTCATGCTTGTGATCCTGTTTTTGAGTATGAGAGTTGTGTGTGATTATTGTACTTTGCATTGTTGATGAATTTTGTATGAATATGGAAGCATCATTGTGGAAAGGGCATTTGAGTACCTTTGTTCACCTTGAACTTGCATATGAAGCAAGTATCGTGAACTTGAGTATCTTTGATAGTGGTGAGTTACAACATGAATCTTTGAGTGCACAATTGAGAATTCTATATCTAGTTTGATCCTTTTGTGTGCATTCATGTGTGTTTTATGCAACACTATTTTAGACATCCTTATTGAATGACTGATATTGAGTTTTTACTTGAGGACAAGAAAAAATTTAAGTTTGGAGTGTTGATGAGTTAAAGATTTGGGCTCATTTAGGGCTTTGTTTCGATAGTTTTATTGCCCTCAAATGCCTAATTTATGCTATAAACTAATGTTAAAGAATTAATTTTCAGGAATATGATCTAAAGAGCAAGGAAAGGACACTACTAGGCGAAAGGAGCAAAACAACTTGAAAATATGGAGAAGAAAGAATCCTAGTGATTTCCAAGATCGTTAAGTGTCTCTTCAACTCACCTAATGTTCTAGTGTTCCAGTCCTGGGGAAGAAACCAATTTGGTGACAGAATTGAGATTTGACGAATCGTCATCCGATTCCGTGATAACACAAATGATTTCTCAAAGTTATAGAACTTGAGATGCCAAGGACCAAAGCCAAATGGTGACGAAAGTGAGAAAACGACAGATCGATGAACCACTTGTCAAAACACGACTTTTCCTTTCAAGTGGACTTTTGATCCAAAAATCTGGAAAATTTATGTTGATTTTGGAAAGGTGTTTTAATGTGTGGTTACCTAGATATTACAATTCCCTCTCAGATATTGCAATTCTCATTTTAGAATATAATTTTGTCTAATCTTTAAGCAATTATTGTAAAACTTGTGAGGATTTCTAATTGGGGATTTGAACTTGATGATTTTGGAACATTGTGAAGATTTGGACTCTATTACAAGTTGATGGCAAATCGAGTTGGTAATCGTTTTTACCTTTTTATGATGTTTGTCTAAAACCCCAAATCATGGGGTGTGATTATGTGATTATGAGTTTAATTAGATTATGGATATTATTAATTAGTGATTTAAATGCTTAATTGAAGTAGGTTTAATCAATAGTTCAGTTTTAGTTTATGAATTGTAGTTGCAAATGTAGTTTCAATTTTGTGTTCTTAGCTTGTCAGAGAGGGAGAGATTTTGAAACCAAAGCTTTTGATTAATGTCTTGCAGGTATTGGGTTGATATGGGTTCATCTCGAGAGAGTGAATCCTAAACCCAATCATACCCATCTAGATCGAGAGAGTAGATTAATTAAGGTGTGGGTTGTTCTAATTTTCTACGCTTGTTGATGTTCGAAAGAAATTACTTCATTCAAGATAGTTGTTCTAGATAAAGCTATTTGCCTCATAGTGTCACGAGCCCGACTACCCCCTAAGAGTTACATGACATACTTTACCCCGAAGGGGTCTTATACAAGCTCTTAATGTATCATCATCACATAAGACATAAGAAAAGTGCAGAAAATTTATAACTCTTACAGTAGAAGTTCAACTTACGTCATATACGAAAATAAGAACTAGACGTGTCTCATTAGACCATCTAAACATAGGAATATGAATGTTGGTACTTAGACCTTACATAATTAGGAATGTCTTATCATAAGAAAGTACAATATAGTTTTTAACAAGTAAAGTAAATTCGGACTAGAATCAATAATATCCCGTCCTCGAAATTGAAGACTCACAAAAAACTTGGAGGTAGCAACCGAAGTTTTCTTAAAGAATGGACTAAAAGCACCTCAATGGATCGAACCTACACTCATACATGATGTATAAAAGAAAGGGTTGGTACCAAAGCACTAAGTATGGAAATATGAATTAACTTCTTAAATATGTAAAAAAGGACATTTTAGTGTAAATCATGCATTTATAGGGTTAGAAGACCATTTATGCCCATAGATTCAGAACACAAGTCATAATAACATTTTCACATAATTCTTCACAACATATTAGAATCATCACCTTAGAAACCCTAAAAGTATACTTGTGCAATGTATAGTTTGCATCCTATAATACAAACTATACTACGTATCCATTTGGAATCACCTTAGTTACATATTTCAACTTTACACCTCATCATAATCCATAATCACACATAAATGAATAACTATATTCATCACATATACATAAGGATATTTATACCATGACCACAAACAAATAAACATAAATCATACTTCCATTCTCTTACATGGAATCCGCTGTCATATAACTCCACATCAAAAAAGGTTTCCTACTTGCCTAAGGTAGAACTAGACATATATAGCTATAATGTGGATCAACTAGCTTATACCTATGTAAGATCATAATTATGGGATAGGTAGATTGCTTCGATAAATCGACCTAAAATAGCAGGAGAGTTTCCATCTTATGAGAGCATATGTAGAAGACCTGGCCTAAACTAGCGGCAGACTCTACCTCATTTGCCATATTCGCTCGGTGCTAAGCATTATTCTCGCACTTATACATAATTAAGCTGAATTGTAATTTCGTATGTGAAGGAATACATTACTCTTCATTCAAACCCCACTCATGCACAACTCATGGATTCAAAATGGTAAGAACAATCATTAACCTTAGAATCATCATATAATCATTCAAGGCAATTAATACATAGTAATGTGTAATAGTAAAAGAAACTATTCTTTCAACAATACCATATCTCACACCTTAGTAATTGGATCCTCACCATTCAAGTGGAACATAACTTCATACATAAATACATAAAAGTGAGAACCTCCATCTTTCAAGTGGATCAAACCATTCATATATAAGATTTTTGGACATATGATTACTTTATACATTACCTTCATGACCATAATTCAAGATTTAACACTTACAATTTACCCTAGAGGAGTCATCCATCAAATCTTACAATTCTTACATAGAATTAATACCTTAAACATGACTAAAACAAGACTAATTTGTTAAATTAACATAGATACGATTCTAAACATTCACATTGCATCATCAAACAATCTCAATTTCATAAAAGATTTGGGTTATAGGGAAAACACAAGGTTCAAGAGAAATTTAGCAATAAAACCTTAATTAGACATAAATATCATTATTATATAGGATAATCAACGTAAAGAAAATGTTTTTGAGAAGAACCCAAGGTTAGAATCAAAACCCTATTTTTTGAACAAATTCCTAATTTCGAAAATAGTAGAAGAAGGGCTTCATGGGGAAAGGAATCGCATGAATGAAAGTTCCCATACCTTAGTTGTTGTTTGACCACGAAAATGGAGTGAAAAATTGGAGCTTGAACCTTAATATTGAAGCGCAGCGTTCTTTAATGGAGGACTCTGTAGAGAGAAATATTTGAGGGAATTGGATTGAGAATTATTTTGTGTTTTTGAGTTTGATTTTTTTAAATGGATGAAAAAGACTTTAAAAACTATTTATATTTCACCCCTAAACTACAAAAAACCACCCACATCAATTGGACTTGGACTTCAAAAGAATTTACCAACTTAACTTTCACTAAGGCTCACGAGTCGTGAGGAGCATCACGACCATGGGTGCTGCTCGCGAGAGTTGAGGCAATAGTCTCCTCTTTATCTCTAATTCCTACAAATACTAAGTCAAGTTCAAGAGCCTCCCCTTCCCCTCTTCAAGTGCACAACAACCCATTATGGTGTCCGTGGTGCTTTGGGAAGTGTCTCCCTTAAATGCCCCATTTCCTACAAAACTAAGGGACTCTCACGCCCAACCTCATGAGTCATGGATTGGAACACGAACTATGGTCCCCCTCGTGAGGATTAGGGCAGTTTCTAGAAAACTTGGGGCTCCTCTCTCTTGTACAAGGCAACTCCACGAATCCTTCCACTAGTCATGGTCTTGGCAACAAATCGTAGTAGTTGCCGTGGAGCCTTGAGTCAATAACTCCAAGTTTGGTGCATCCTTGGCTTGCCCTTGTTTGCTTTGCACTCATCTATTAGGCCTTGAGTCCTAACACTGTAAAATTATTATATGATATACTAATTTAGGGGATATTATTTTTATTAAACTTAACTTCACATTTAGGCTTTCGCTTAACCTACTATTTTCTGGAGTGTTACAATATCCCTCTTTAGGAGCATTCGTCCTTGAATGAAACTCTAAGCACTCCTAGGCGGGACAACAACTTAAGACTAGTTACGCAACAAGCAATAAACATAAAAATAATGAAAAATTCAAAGATGGAACATAAATCCATTCTCAAATCATAACAATGCATTACAATTAAGTAGAAACTATATCTACAACCCAATATGCACAAATATCATCATTTCATATCATACTAGGAGGAACTACCATCGCCTACTCAAATAAGGCCAACATAAGCATAAAAGATCCAATATTCCATTTTCATCAAAGCATAACTAAGCATGTTCAATACTACATCTCATAAAGTCAAATACATCACTTTTATGCTAAAGTGTAAACCAACCACGAAAAATATATCAATCATGAAAACTCAAGATACGTAAACATGAATTTGAACAAGAACATGAACACATAAAGGAAATCATGAAAAGGTAAACATACACATGACTCTCAATACACTAAAAACTAGAAGAATTACTAACCTCAACTTTGACTAAGAGTAGAATGAAAAAGATGAGGATAACATGACTTTATATAAGCCTCAGCTTCCGAATGAACACTCTCAGTTTAGTGGTTCCTCCATAGAACCTTGACATAATCTACTTCTTTATTCCTTAATCTCTTCACTTGACGGTCCAAAATCACAATGGGAACTCTTCATAGGAGAGGTTCTCATCAAATCCTACACGTTCTAAAGGAAGAATCGAAATCGAATCACCAATACACTACTTGAGCATGGAGACATGGAACACCTAGTGAACTAGAGCCAATTAATTAGGCTACTTCAATTCATAAGAAACATTTCACACATGTTTCAAGATCTCATAAGGTCCCACATGCCGGGGACTAAACTTCCCCTTTCTACAAAACCTCATTACCGCATTCACGGGTGAGATCTTCAAGTAGACCCAATCACCAAAATCAAATTCTAGATCCATATTTGTACTATAGACATATGACTTTTGCGGACTTTGATCCATCATCAACCTCTCTCTAATAAGTCAAACTTTTTTTATGGCTTCACAAACTAAGTCGGGGCCAATAAGGGAAAATTCACCTATTTCAAACAAATCCACCGAAAATCAACACCTTGTCCCATAAAGTTATTCAAATAGAGCCATATCAATACTTGATTGGTAACTATTGTTGTAGGAAAACTCTATCAACGTTAGATGGTCATCACAATTACTATTGAAATCAATAACTTATGCCCTCAACATATCATCTCGAGTTTGGATGGTGCATTCCCTTGACCATCCATTTTAGGATGAAAAGTGGTCCTAAGCATAATTTTCCACCAAAAAAAACCCCCCATTTATCCTCACTATTTCATAGAGGTACAACTTAGCATAAGCTTCCACCCAAAAAGAAACCTTGATGGGAATGAAGTGGGCTAATTTGGTAATCCTATCAACAATGAACCAAATAGAATCATGTTGCCTTCGTGTATGAGGCAAAACCCAAAACAAAGTCCATATTGACATCCTCTTACTTTAAAGTAGGAATATCTATATGTCGGTAAGATATCCAATGAAACCATTGTTGGAATTGTGATCTTATTAAAAGAGAAAGATCTCAAATATTTGGAGTTTCTTTTTGTATATTATATTGATGATCCGATCCACAAGGAACATGATTGGGAATTATTTGATTGTCTTTCTCTAGGGAAGAGTCGAAATGGGAAACCTACATGTTTTTTATGTTTGGCTTTGACTTGTTGACAATTCTGACATTTGGCCTTAAAACCCATTATATCCTTCTTCATTTTATTTCATCAATAGACCTCCTATAAGTCACAGTACATATTTGTGGCTCCCTAATGAATTAGTGTATCAAAAATCATGAGCTTCTGCTAAAGTTTTTTCTCTTAAGTCATCTATATCTCGAACACACAACCTACATTGGTACTAAGCACCCCATCTCCCCCTTGGTATAAATCCTTAACGGACTTGTTGAGAACCGATTCATTCAATTGCATCAAAATAGGATCTAGGTGTTGCTTAGACTTCACAACAACTACTAAGGAGGATACAGAACTATGATGAACCGTGAAACCACCCTTTAAAGGATTAACTAGTTAGACACCTAACCAGGCCATCCTATGCACATCATGGACTAAGTCCTTTTTATATTCTTCAACATAGGATACACTACCCACGAACATTTGAATTAAATCATCCACAACCATATTGTCTTTGCTAGGGAGGTAAAGAAAACTCATATCATAGTCCTTCAAAAGCTCTAACCATCTTTTTTGTCGTAAATTAAAGTCTTTTTGACTTAATACTTATTGGAGACTCTTGTCATCAGTAAACACATCTATATGTACCCCATAAAGGTAATATCTCAAAATTTTTAACGTAAATATTACGGCCGCTAATTAAATATCATGGGTCTGATAATTATTTTCATCGACCTTGAGTTTCCTTGAAGCATAGGAGATCACCTTCCTATGTTGTATGAGGAAACAACCCAAACTTACTCGAGAAAATTCACAATATACTGCAAACCCATCGATACAATCTGGTAAGGTCTACACCTGGGCGGAGGTGAGTTGTCATTTTATCCTTGAAAGATTTTCTCACAAGCCTCCGACCACACAAACTTTGCTTTCTTTTGAGTTAAGACCATCAATGGAGAAGAAATGGAGGAGAAACCCTCCACTAATCTTGTATGGTAGCGGGCTAATCCCAAAAATCTCCTAATATAGGTAGGAGTTAGACGCCTAGGCCAACCTTTGACTGCCTCCATTTTCTTTGGATCTACCTCTATGCCTATGCCCGACACAGTATGCCCAAAGAACGCAACCGAATTAAGCAAAAATTAACATTTACTAAACTTAGCATACAATTGGTGATCTTGAGAACTTGTAACAAAATTCTCAAGTTATTTATGTATCCTCACTTCTTGAATAAAATGTATTCAATGAATACATTCACAAAAGTATCAAGAAATTATTTAAACACTCTATTCATTAGATCCATTAACGCCGCTAAGGAATTTGTTAGAAAAAAAGACATCACAAGGAACTCATAGTGACCATATATAGTTCAGATTGCCATTTTAGGAATGTCAACCCCTCTATCCCTAGGTTAATGGTAACCCGAACTAGGATCTATCTGGGATAAATGGTTAGCCCCTTGTAGTTGATTAAACAAATCATCAATTCTAAGAGAGTGGATGAATTCTTTATGGTTACCTTATTTAATTGGCGATAGTCGATCCACATTCTAAGGGGCCCATCTTTCTTCTTCACAAACAAAAATGGAGCACCCTATGAAGATATTCTTGGTTGAATAAACCCCTTATATAGAAAATCCCTAAGTTTCTCTTTCAACTCTTTTAACTCAGCTAGACCCATTTGGTAAGGAGGGATGAATATTGGTTTTGTATCCGACAAGAAATTGTTAGGACCCTCAAAATGAACTAGGATAAACTAGAGATTCACATACGTCACTTGATTTAACAACTTGCTAAATTAAATAGAATTACTATTAAAGGATAGGATTGAGTAGTTTTTAGGTGAAACGTCAAGGAAAAACCAAGGCGTTCGGAGACTAGTCGATTATGTGCTAATGTATTCTTATGTTTTATGGCTGAAGTTAGTGTGTTATATAAGGTCTAATTCATATTGAGGTTAATCATATGTAAGATTCCAAAAATTACTTAGGTGAACTAGAGTCTAACATGTTTTTCATGAGTGGTATAAGTTCCTTAAATTGTTTATAATATGGTTTTGAGGTAGTTTCCAAGAGTGTAGGTGCATTGGAAGTCAAACGTTATGGAATGACCAATACGTTCGATGACTAAGTCACCTAAGTGCCTCATATGTGGTTATGTACCTACTTGTGTGTTTAATCATTTAATGAGGTCATTATATGAATTATTATGGTGTTTATTTTTAGTGTATCAAGTTTCGTGAAGTTTGGAGGTCAAACGTCCATGACGTTCGAAAGGTTTGCCTTGAAACGACCTTGGATGTCTATGCAGGTTTTGTCAAGTTTTACGTGTTTTTTTTGGATGAAATTGATGTGGTAGGTTGTAAAATTGTATACAAACATACTTGGGTTGGAAAAATCTAGGTACGAATCAACGTAGGACCCACAAGGATCCCTTGAAGGGGGACGCCAACTTGGAGCACAACACTTCCATGCAGTGGCAACTGACGACCCCAAACGATGGACAGTCAACCAGGATATATCCCATCGATGGGTGAGTCGATGGAGCCATGTGGAATTTAGGTTGAGAAGCTGCAGATCCAACCAACGGACCCCATTGACGGGGCGTGGTCTCACCCATAGACCGTCAATGCTAGGGCGTTGGTGGCGCTCTTAAATCAGGCTGTTTTCTTTTAAGTCTTGGGGTTTTTGGGAAATTCACCCCAAGAATTATAAAATAGGTTATTTTGGGTGTTTATGGGTAATTTAAGAGTATATAAGTCCTAAAATTCTCATTTCAAACCTAACACCTAAACCAAAACCCATTCCCTCCCAAAGTTTCTTCAATAACTTCCATGAGATTTCAAAGTAATGATAGAGCTTGATGATGGATCTTAAATGGAGTTTATTATTCAATTATCATTGGATTCTTCTAATAAGGTATGGGAGTTCTTCATCTAAGGCTTGCTATCACCTTATATCAAATTTCAAAGATGATATTCAAAGATTTCAAAATGATGAAAAAGTCCAATTTCTTATCTAAGTCTTGGGTTCTTGCATGAAAGGTTTTCAAACATTAAGATATATATTATGTATAATTGATTTTTTCCGAAGAAATTCTCTATGAACCCTTTACCTTCACAAATCTCTCAATTTGGCTATAATATGGGTTATGTGATCATGCTTTGATATTAATGAATTCAAGTGTAGATTGTTATGGGCTTTTGATTCATGTATAACTTATGATTGACTGGTTTATAGGAAGTTTCAATTTGATCAATTGAGTATTATATATACTTAGATCTATTTAATATTAAGCTTATTGAATTTATATTTACTTAAGGCTTATGAATTCTAGTGTAGTTTTCTATGGGCTATGCAATGATGTAAGAGTTATATTCAATTGATGTCTATTTGGTATTAGATTGATAATTATATATTAAATTGACCTAGATTAATTGAGTATTATAGTTTATGTATTGAATTGATGTTCATGGCCATGGGTAAGGGCCTTGTGGTATTGAATTGGGTGGTTTAGCATTGGATTGAAGTGTTGAGGATGGAGTGGTGGTATGCTTCCCTAATTCCCTTTTATTTTATGTTAATTAGACTTCAATTGTGTTGTGATTGGTGTGGTCCAGTTATGGTGGCGGTGCTATGTGAATTGATGTGGCCTTGTCGGTGTTACTTTATGCAATACGATGATCATGGCCTTGTCGGCACTACTTGAAGTATTATGATGATTGTGTAGTTGATTGAGGTGAAGTATGAGAATATATATCTATATGTGAAGTAATGTGAAAGTATGTGTTCTTTTTATGTATGTTAGGAGATCATATAGACTATGACTATGTGCTTATATGTATAGTCTTAGGGTTGATGCATGATTGTTCCTACTTGACTATATGAGTCTATGATGGTTATATCGATAATGAAATGGTAGTGTATAGCATGAAATAAAGAAGATAATAGTTATTCCTAGGTGACTCAAAGAATGATAGTTAATATATGGTAATGTAAAGTAAGGTGTGTCTTGTCTTGCTTGACTAGTGTCCCTTACTTGATGCACATATAAATGTGAATATGAGATGTCTTGACTTAGGATGCTAAAGCCTCTAAGTCTTGCATGTATGAATTACATGAGACCTTTAATGATAATAAGAGGGTCCTTTATGTGAAACCTTAAACCTAGAGGCAAGGTTATAAATGTTAAAGTTGAAATTCATAATTGTATCCTTCAAGTAAAGGAATGATAGACTTAAGGTTGATTGGCTGGAACGACATCATATCAATCCTTAGGAAAGTTATTATGAGCATCTCGTCGCCATTATAAGGTTACCCTAATGGACCTTTTTGGTAGGGTAAATATTATTGGGTTATGAACTTGATATGGAACCCCTCTATATGAACCTTTGATGTAAATTACTCTATGAGAACAAAGGCTAGAACCGAGTTAGTATGGAAAGGGAAGTAGTTCTAGTTAAAGTATGAGACTAGAATACAAACCACTCCCTTCATGTTCCTTAACCATGTGCCTACATGGGATGTGTCCAAGTTTACCATTGACAAATAGAACACCCTCATCGGAGTAGGTTAGAACTCCGTATTCCATGCTTTGTTACCATGGTCTATGTCCGTTATTACCTATTCTCATCATATGGGATACCTACTAGGATCATAGAAGTTCTATTAAGTTAAGGTGGTTGTATCAGACGCTATCTAGACATTGCACAATAGGCTTTGAAGGTGTTAGTTAGAGTACTTAGGTCTTGTCCAAGACCATTATGTGAATGTCTTTATGTGATGAATGAGTCTTAAATGAACTAATAAATGTAATGACTTGAGTTATAAAGTTTGTTAAATGAATAAGTACTTATCTACAGTAGTTAAAGGTTGTCTAGTTAAGGTGTGAAGGGGGCATAGGAATGATGACTTCTTATCTTACCTAGATAAGTCTTAAGAGTGACTCTAGTTAGGGAAGATGGTTGATTATGTAGACATTATAAAAACTTAGGTATTCTTGAACAGGTCAATCATGGACATTATCTTCTTGATTTACTTAAGTTAGTCTTTTGATAACCCTTGTAGGGGAGAATGTCATATTATATGTATGCTAATGTATTAAGTGAGAATTATTCTATCTTAGGTAGTATAGAATCTCTTAAGTGTGTGTGTAAGGAATTGTATGGACGGTTGCCTCATAACTCACTCAAGTGAACCTTAGAATCGCCTTTGGTATGAGGATCTCATGTTCATGTGATTGATGTATTTGTAAGTGTGTATATCTCATTATTGGTGGTCTTAAGGATCATTTAGGTGTGCCTAGAGAGGGTGTATGGGAGGTCTATCTTTGTCTTACTTAAGTGAGTCTTAGTATAGCTCTTAGTAAGGGTATTATATGCTAAAAGGTGTGTAAAGTGAAGATAAGGAAGTTCACTGTACAATGAAGTAGTTATGATTATAGTATGCTATTTTAATCAAAATTCATGAAAAGCATGTTATTTTCTAAATGTCCCTTTTTCATGGGTTTTGAATGGCTTCCATACTTAATGCATCTAATGTGCTAACCCCTTCTTTTTCCTTTTTGACTAAAGTGTAGGGAATTGGAAGTCTTGATGTGCCATGGAGGATGGATAGATTTCTAAGGGTTGAAGATGAATTATTAGTGATTCCTCATCGA
The DNA here is from genome assembly GCA_027704765.1 of Solanum habrochaites. Taxonomy (NCBI): domain Eukaryota; kingdom Viridiplantae; phylum Streptophyta; class Magnoliopsida; order Solanales; family Solanaceae; genus Solanum; species Solanum habrochaites. The sequence continues at coordinate 36,895,422 of JAKWJA010002495.1, read as the reverse complement.
TTCGAGGACAATATCCACAAGGTCCTTTATGTCTTAGTGTTTATTTTATGTCTTGTATAGTCTTAGTCCCAGGTATTGTATACTCTAAAATTTAGAAGGTTCAAGGAGATGTTGTAAAGGTTTAATGTTTTAAATGAAAGTCTTTCGCTTGTGTAATATTATGGAAAGAGTTCTTCGTGTTCTAAGAAAGTATTAAATTCTTACTCATTTTAGTATATTTATTATGCAATTAATGGTACAAGTGGCTTAGATGAGGCTTCTTGAAGTCTCATTTGCCGTGTGGCGCCACAAGGATGCTCTAACTTCTAGGGTGTACTTACTGGTTGTTACATCATATTAGTGGAATATATAGTTTAGGGGTTTTAACGTCTGGGTACGACTCCCAAGGACCCACAAGGGGCCCTTGAGGAGGACCCTATATTTTAGCTAAGAAGCTGTCAGGTAGCATGATTGACGGCTCAAATTGATCGACCATCAATAAATTGATAAAGCATCAATGGCTTCCATTTGCTGACACTTAAAACTTTGAAGCTTAGAATCATTTGACTACTCTTTGTCGCCATTGATGGATTTCCAGAACAGGGCTTCAATGAATTGACGGATCGTCAATGTTGGCCGTCAATGCTCAACTGCACTTCTGCCAAAGTTTTGGCCAAGCGACGGGTAGTTTGGTGAATTCCACCCTTGGATAGGGGGGTGGTTATTTTAGGTTATTTAGGATATTTTAAGTTATATTACACTCTAAAACCTAGACTTAGACTTTATTCTTCAAAACTCAAAACCCTTCCCTCCCAAAAGTTCTCTCAAAACGCCATGGAAGCTCAAGGTCAAAGATGGAGTTAGTATTGTGGATTCCATTGGATTTCTTCTTCAATTCTTTTGGTATTTATTCTAATATGGTATGGGATTTATTTATATAAGGTTATATATCACCTTTGATCCAGTTTCAAAATGAATTCAAAGATTTTAATATTTATGGAAAAGTCCAATTTTCACTCTAACTCAAGGGTTCTTGCATGAAATGATTTGAAATCACTAGATATGATATTATTAATGTTAAATTTATTTTTTATAATAAAAATCTCCACGAAATCTTGATTTCACAAAATCCCTAAATTTGACTTATGAAGTGGATTTATTGCTTATGATCTTATGTTGATGGAACTGTTATTGGAATGAGTTGTATAATTGATTTCTATTGTGCATTATGCTATTATATTGTGAATTTTTGGAGGATTAAGGATTCTATGATTGTGGCTTTTTGAAGAAGGTAAGTTGACCTAATTCCCGTACTAATGTAGAATTGATATAGAATTGTTCTTTTGTGGTATGGTCCACTTATAGTGGTGGTGTTTACTTCTTGTTCTTATTGTGATTATGGACTTATCAACATTATTATGTCAATTGTGGTAGTATCATATTATGGAATATATAAAGATATAATGTTAAGTTGGTTATTTGAAGTAATGTGACTATGTATAATGATGTTATGGCATATCTTGATGAATAATGAGAAGGTATTATGTGATATATATAGGTGATCTTGTATGATATGGATTTAATGTATAATGTGAAGGGTTCATGTGATCTTTAGGAGATCTTGTATTAAGTTATGTTGTATGGTGAATGAAATCATGTTCCTCTATTTGTTGGTATGTGATGATGATAGACTATGAAGAGTCTTTACATGTTGATATGGTGACTTGTTTAGGTAGAGCTAGTTGTCCCTATTAATGCATGAAAGTTATGTTGAATGTGATATCTTGACTTGGTAAGTATCCTTTCTTGAGAATGAAAGAATGAATGAAAGTTTAGGATCGGTCGACCTAAGTTGGTGCTCTTCCTTGAATGATGAATGAGGTATGCTAGAGCATGTCTTGAACCGGTAGACCTAATAATGGCCCCCTTCTTGATTTGTCTAGAACCCTAAGTGAATGTGCGAACATTGAATATCAAAATAAGGTTTATAATGAAGTTAATGGGACAGACCTAGCATGGTACCCATTCATGAATGAGCAATCCTAATGAACCTTACCCTTGTGGATCCCTTCTTGGTTATGGTATTATGAGTTGGTAAGGTTTAGGGATGGTACCTTCTCAAATACTCTTATGTGAATGAACTTACTCTATAAGAACCAAGACAAATCACCGAGTGTATATGCTTAAGATGGTAGATGTACTTGCAATATGAGACTATAGTACGAAAAAGTCTTTTGATATTCCTTAAACCATGTGCCTACATGGGATGTGTCCTAATTCTACCTTTGTCAAGTACAACACCTTCCACAGTTTGGGGTCTTATGACACCAAATTCCATCCTAGCTAGTATGGTCTATGTTGGTCAATGCCTATTCTCATCATATGGGATGTTCTCTCTTGTTTTTGGATAGATTTTATGACGTGTGGGTAGTATAATGGGATGGTCTATAAAGATGGAACGAGTAGGCCTTGAAGGTACTAAAGTGAGTTCCCTAGTTGTTCTAATCCCATTATGTGAAGTCCCTTATTTGTTTAGTTGTCTCTTAAATGGTTTAGATTAATAATGTTCACTTAGTAAAAGCATGTTTCAACCAGAAAGGTTTTTATCTAGGGTAGATTTGAGGAACACTTATTTGTGCTTGAAGAGGGTTTATGGGTGGTCTCTTCATATCACACTTAGGTGGGTCTTAGAATAATCTTAGGTAGAGAGAACCCTAAAAGTACTTATAAAAATATAATAAAGCTTGTTTCTATATTAAATATCCTATTTTGCATGTTTTTGCATTATTTTACATGTCTTACATACTTAGTCCTTAAATGTGCTAACCCCATCTTTTCCCTTTTTGACAATGTGGAGGGATTCGAGGTTTGGTATGCTATGGATGATGGATAGGTTTGTAAGGGTTGAAGATGACATTTTGGTGAGTCCTCATAGACTCGAGGAAAAAACCCACATGTTCCTTTTATGGTCTTTTAGTCATTGTTTTAAGTCTTGGATGGTCTTAGTCCCAAATGTTGTACTCCAAAAGTTATTAGATAGTTTAATGAGACATATTGCAAAGTTAGATGTTTTAAATTCTTCCGCTTGCTATTTAATGAAAGTATTCTTTATGTGTGAACAAAGTTTTTTAAATTCGTCTATATTTAGAATGTGTACTATGCAATAAATGATCCATGTGGCTTGTCTGAGACCTCTTAAAGGTCAACTATGCTGGTTACGACTAGGGGCTTCTCTCAGGTCATGACAGAGATCTATGTCGAAATTTACCGCCGATTCAGGAGGAATTTCGAGCAAGTCATTAGGAAAGACTTCTGGAAATTCCTTCCCTACGAGTACCAATCTAATGAAGGGAACTTGGATTTCACATCCATTACCCTAACAATATAATACATGAATCCTTTTGCAATAATTTTAATACCTTTCAAATATGACACAAATCGACCCCTAGGAATAGAATATCCCCCTCCCACTCTAACATGGACTCATTCAGAAATTAAAACTTAGATAGCCTATGCAACCAATCCATGCAAAAGATTATATCAAAATTGAGCATGTATATTTCTATCAAATCTACCAAAGTGACGTTATGAGACAAGGAAATATCACATCTCCTATAGACTCTTTTTGCAACTACTAAGTCACCAAAGGGGTAGAAACCAAAAAAGGTTCTTCTAAAACATCGGGGAGTATTTCAAATTACATGTCAACAAAAGATGTAACAAAAGAAAAAGTAGCTCTGAGGTCTTACAATGCATAAACATCAATAGAGAAAACTTGTAACATACCGATCATAATATCCGGAGATCTATCTTGATCACCTCGGGAATGGAGAGAATTTTTCTTTATCATCTCTCCCTTTGGTTTTATGGGGCCGACAATACTTCAATTTATGCCCACTCTTTCCACACTTAACGAACACATCCGTGCTGGCAAGACATTTATGATCATATTTCTTACCACACTTAGCACAAGTGGATCTCTCGACATAAGAACCACCACTATTTCCCCCTTGGGGAGTAGAGTTAGACATCCTATAATTTTGTTAACTTTTGGAGTGCTAGTGGCGCCTTGGTTGGAAAACTTTTCTTTAACCTTGGATTATCGTGAACCTCAAATCTATCCTTGGAAGAATTCCCATGATCGGTCCTTGACCTCTTCAAATATCTACCCACCTTCTTAAGCTTGTTCTTTAATTTGTTCAGAATTAACCATAAGACGAGAGATATTCATGCTTGGAGTGATCATACCCGACCTACATTCATCCACCACAATATTGGATATCCCCATAAAACATTTGTTCATTTTAGCCCTAGAGTCCGTACCAATGTAGGAGCATACTTGGACAATTGAGTGAACTTGAGGCTATATTCCTTCACACTCATACCTCCTTGATGGAGATTGGTGAATTTGTGTATTTTCATCTCCCTCAATTATAAAGGGCAAAACCTATATAGGAAGATTGTCTTAAATGCTGTCGAATCTTCCATTGCAGCTTTATTAGGTCTCTCCTCTTTCCATTGCTCATACCATACTTGATATACATCTTTGAGTTGATAGACTTCTAAATCTACCTTTTTTAGGAGACACACCCATAGCATCTAGAACCTTAAAAACATCCTTTATGAACCTTTGAGGCCCTTAATAACTGTCCTTATCTCACCATAACACATAGCTCCCTCTTCAATAGGACTTGAGGCCCTTATTGACCTTGAGGACCTTGTTCATCAGGAGGAGCTTGGTTATCTTGGGGAGGAACTCCTGCATTTTCAATCTCTTCTTACATTCTTATTGTGGTTGCTCTTCGAGTAGTAATTGCCTATATGCACATGAAGAGGATTAGAAAAAAAACTGAAGAGAGTTAAGACTCTTAGTTAACACTCAAGAATAAAAAAAGAAGTGAAAGTTCCTAAACATCTTATAGACTCTCGTTCAAAAGTGTGTCACGCTTCAAACTTATGAACAAGAATCTACTAGATGTGGTTCAAGAGACACCGACCTAAGAATTTATCCCAAAATCTTATGCTCTGATATCACGTTTGTCACGACCCGAGCTACCTTTAGGAGTGACACGTTGTACTTGACCAAGAAGGTGTCTCATACAAGACCTTAACGTATAATCATAACATAAGACTTATGAAAAATTCAAAAAATTTAAAACTTTTACAATAGAAATTGAAATTTCTTTATACAGGAAAATAAGAACTATACTTAGCTCATTACACCATCTAAACATAGGAATATGAAAGTTGGGACTTAACCCTTACATCATTATGAAGGTATAATTATAAGAAAGTACCATATAGTTTGTAACAACGAAAGTAAACTTGGACTAGAATCAATAACATCCCATCCTCGAAACTGAGGAATCACAAAAACTTGGAGGTAGCAACAGAAGTTTTCTTCAAGAATAGACTAAAAGCACCCGAACATACACTTATAGAAGATGTACAAGAAAGGGGTTAGTAAAAAAGCACTATGTATGGAAACATACATAATATCCTTAGATATGAAAAAAGGGAAAGTACGGAAACATATATAAAATCCTTAAATATGAAAAAGGGACGTTTTAGTGTAAATTATGCATTTATAGGGTTATAAGAAAATTTATGCACATAAAGTCACATACAAGTCATAATTACATTTTCACATAATTCTTCATAAAATATTAGAATCATCACCTTAGAAACCCTAAAAGCATACTTGTGCAATGCATAAATGACATCCCATAATACCAATTACGCTGAATATCAATTTAGAATAATCTTACTTACAGATATCAACTTTAGACCTCATCATAATCCATAATCATACATAAATGAATAACCATGTTCATCACATAAACATAAGGAGAGTTATAACATGATCACAATCCAATCAACGTAAATCATACTTTCATTGTCTTACCATAGCATAATGAACCAACCCACGATCTCCTTAAAATTTTACTTGTTCAATATAAAGGTAAAGTCCCATACCTCACTCCTATTAGTAAAATTATCAAGAAAACATAAGTATAGTTCAATTAGTTTTCATTATCTTATTACATAGGGAGAAGTGGATTAACCAACATAGACCATGTAAGCTACTTCCAATCTGGTGTCATATGACCCTAGATCGAAGAAATATGTCCTACTTTCCTAAGGCAAAACTCGACATATATAGCTAAAATGTGGATCCACTAGCTAAGACCTATGCAGGCACATAGTTATGGGATAGAGAAATTACTTCTACAATTCTGACCTAAACTAGCGGGAGAGCTTCCATCTCATGAGAGAATATGTAGAATACCCTATCTAAATAAGTGGGTGAGTACCTCATTTTCCATATCCGCTCGGTGTTAAGTATTATTCTCCCACTTACACATAGTTAAGGTGAATTGTAATTTCATATGTGAAGGTGTACATTAACCTTCAATCAACCCACCTCATACATAGCTCATGGATTCAATATGGTGAGAACTACCTTCACCTTAGAATCATCATATAATCATCCATGTGTCACGACCCAAATCGGATCGCGACTGGCACCCACACTTATCCTTCTATGTGAGCGAACCAACCAATCTAAACCTTAACATTTCAATGTAATATCAACAGAAAGTAATGCGGAAGACTTAAACTCATTAAGAAAAACCAATTTAATAACTTCTAAAATTCAACATCTATTATTATCCCCAAAATCTGGAAGTCATCACCACAAGAACATCTATGATCAAATTACTAAACTAAGAGTATTCTAAAAAGCTAAAATAACAAAAGCTAGTCCATGTCGGAACTTCAAGGCATCAAGACATGAGGAAGAAGATCCAGTCCAAGCTAGAAGCATTAGCTCACCCTGATATCCGGAGTAATGAAGACTGGCTAGAGTTACTGTTGAGTCGAAGATGACGGCACGTTTGCTGCACTCCACAAATAAACAAGAAGAAAACATAAAAGTAGGGGGTCAGTACAAACACAAGTACTGAGTAGGTATCATCGGCCAACTCAAAATAGGAAACAATATATCTCAGATAACGTCATAAAATCAACTAATATTCTTAACAGGTGATAGCAACAAGTATAAACATCATTTATAAGTACAGCCAAGTTCACTCATGAGGACTCAAGCCTCAATACCATACACATTTGGGAATTAGGTTCATTAGATTGAGTATATTAACGTCTTTCCAGATTCATTATCTTTATTCCTGTTGTGTCGGTACGTGACACTCCGCTCCCCTACTACTATGTGTCGGTACGTGACACTCCGATCCCCTACTACTATGTGTCGGAACGTGACACTCTGATCCCCTAATTCTGCGTGCCGGTTCGTGACACCCGATCCCCTAATCTACGTGTTGGTTTGTGACACCCGATCCCCTAAATCTACGTGTCGGTTCGTGACACCCGATCCCCTAAATCTACATGTCGGTTCGTGACACCCGATCCCCTAATTCTACGTGCCGGTTCGTGACACCCGATCCCCTAATCTCATTCTTATCAATTCATCAAGCCTTCTCTCTTACCAAGGCATCATCAATCTCATTACTTTAGTTCGTCAAGCCTTCTTTTATACCAAGGCATCATCATTAACAAGAGATTAGGTTTTTATCAAGATTTGGGATTCAATAGCTTTATCATGCTTATTTCATCAAAATCATATATATAAAATCACATCATGCATGCAACACAATTAAGCATATAGAAGACTTTATAATACTACCCAACACATATTATTTGCTATTAAGAGTTTACTACGAATAGCATAAAAACCATAACCTACCTCCACCGAAGACTAGTGATCAAGCAAGAATTTCCCAAAGCCTTGTGTTTTCCTCTTCTCGTTCGATTCTCCCTCTTTCTCTTTGTTCTTTCTATTTTCTTATTCAAACCCTCTTTCTTTTACCCTAATTAGCATATAATTAAGTATAAAAGATGGCAATAATAACCCACTAATTAACTTAAGGTTACCTCTTTTAAACCCCAAGTAATTAGACTTATTAACATTAACCCACCACTTTATAATTAAAGCAGGAAATAGTCCAAAACGCCCCTTAAATAAATTAACAGAAATACGACCCAGCCTGGGATTGCGCAGCCTGTGACGGGCCGTCGTGCCTGCGACGGTCCGTCCTGCTGTCCGTCACACGATACAGAAACTTGATTTTTAGTGAATGGCCTGTGAAGGTCCGTCGTGGACACGACGGTCCGTCCTGCCATTCTGTCGTGACGTTCAGAGAGTCGCTCTCAGTACCAGATTTTCTAATTTCTAAGTGTTTTGGAACGAGACCCCCTCGACGGTCCGTCGTGCCCATGAAGGTCCGTCGTGGGGTCCATTTTCTCAGCCAGTTTTCCAGAAATAAAATCTGCTGCTCAAAACGACTAAACAGGTCGTTACACCATGACAATTAATTCATATTCATGTGTAATAGTAAAGGAAACTAGTGTTTCAGAAATACCATATCTCAGACCTTAGTAATTTAATATTTACCATAACTTCATACATAAATACATAAAAGTAAGAACCTCCACCTTTCTAGTGAATCAAATCATTCATATTTAATAATCTTAGACATATGATTATCTTCATACATTGCCTTCAAGGCCATAATTCAAGATTCAACACTTACAATTCACCCTTCAAGAATAATCAATCATATCTTAAAATTCATATATAGAATTACTACCTTAAGAATGAGTAAATCAATACTAAATTTCTAAATTAACATAGATATGATTAAGCATTCACATTGCATCATCAAATTCATCTCGATTTCATAAAAGTAGGGGTTATGGAGAAAACACATGGGTTTAATGGAAATTTATCAATAAAACCTTAATTAAAAATCAATATCATTACAATTTAGGATAATAAATGTAAATGAAACTTTTTTTACAAGAACCCAAGGTTAGAATCAAAATCTAAAATTTTGAACGAATTTCCAATTTCGAAAATAATAGTGTAACAACCCTAAAAATTAAATAGGTAAAACTAGAGATTCACATGTGATTTATTAGTTAATATTGTGTTAATATAGTTAATTTTAGGATTAGAAGTTAGTTGTTGAAATTCAGAAGTCAAACGTCAAGGAACAACCAAGAAGTTCGAAATCTAGCCTTGTGTGTGCGCTAGTGTGTCCTTGTATGTTGTATGTGTTTATGTGTGTTTTTTGAAGTATAAAATCAGCGGGGATGACTCTAGAACGTAGATTAACATGTTTAGGGTCAAAACGTCGGGGTACAACTCCCCAGGAACCACCCTAAGGGCCCCCAAGGAGAACCTAAACTTTGGCCAAGCAAGCTAGCCAAAGCAGCAGGGTATTTGTGCCTTGACGAAACATAGGCGCGTCGCAGAAAGGTCGCGCACCCCTATGTACCGAATTTAATTTCCAAAATCTTGTTGTAACAGCTCCGCGACACGGAATTGTTCCTCGATGATAATTCTTAAAAGTTAAGTGAAGTTTGACTTGTCTAAAGTGGTGTAATCAATGTAGGGGTGTTTTGGGTATTTTGGGGGTGTGTTATATAATTATTTTAGGTCATTATAAACCCATTCCCCCATCCAAAAACTAAAATCTGTCATTTAGAAATAAAAAAATTCAAAACTCTCAAAAAGTTCTTCTCTCCCAAAAGTTTTCTCAAACTCCATTGGAGCTAGAACTCAAGGTTGAGCTAGGGTTGAAGGTTTGGACTTTTTATTCTACAAATATCTTGGGTTTTTTCATAATAAGGTATGGTATTTAATCCTTGACTCTTCTTTCATTCAAGGAGCCCATTTCAAGACTTTTCAGAAAGGTTTTTCAAACTCCAACTTCTTCTATTTTTAACTCTAAGCGTGGGTCTTGCATGAAAACGTTTTAATTCATTTAATATGATACTTTTAAATTTTATTTGATTATTTTAAGGTTAAAAACTCAATGACCCAATTCTCAATACAATTTCTCAACTTTTGGCTTATGAAGTGGGTTTAATGAGCATGGTTTGATAACATTAGATCTGTGGTTCTCTATATTATATTGTGATTATCTACTGACCTATTATGCTTTATTAGGATGTTTTTGGTGAAATATTTAGAAGAAGGTAAAGTCTTGGAGAAGTGTAAGTTGTTCTATCTTGGTTAATTCATGTTGAAGTAAATCTTGTGTGGTATGGTCCACCTTTTGTGGCGGTGTTTGATTGAGGTATATGAAGTTATATGTGTATTGTGAAAATTGCCTTTAAGGCATTATATGTGAAGTGAAGTTATGATTTTGATATGTATATGTATGATATGTGCTAGAAGGTTGAAATAAGCATCTTGAAGGGCTTATGTCTAATTGAAGTATGTATTTGATATGTATATTCTAATAATGTGTAATTTTGATAAATGTGTGTATGAGCATTTCAAGAAGTCATTTTTAAGAATCATGGTCATTAAGTGAAAAGTGTGCTAAAATGTACTCACACACACACACTTGAATGCATGACTGAAGCTAATGAATGAAAATGAGGGATTGTAGGGGTAGACACTCTTTCTGAGTAGATATGAAGTGTCTAGACTATCCCTACTATTCCTAAGTTTGAAAAGGGGGACTTTGGGGTGAACACTCTTCATGAGTTGAGATGAAGTGTTTAGTAGCACCTCACTATTCCGAGGATCTTTCCAAAGATAGGTTGGAGTTTGGATACCCTTCGTGAGTTGAGATGAGATGTTCAATAGTTATCTATTAATCTATAGTCAATGAATTTTTAAGACTCAATGAGGGAGTTATGCTTAGCACAAAAAGGATTCAAGGAAAGGGAGGGAATAATTCGTGAGTACAGATGTTGTATCCAATGTACCTCTTGAGATTGTCTCTCCTCGTTAGCAGAGAAAGAGTTACTTAGTAGCAATATCCTTATCCCTTAACTATGCGCCCGCATAGGTGTAGCTATTAGAGAATCCATGTAAATGCTAAATAATATGACTCTATCTTAGGCAAGTAGGGATCCCTCATCCTGTAAGGGTAGTACCGGGATTCCATGTCAAGCTCTCAAGGTCTATGTCGGTTAAAGCTAGGCCCGACAAATGCATGCAAGTGAACTAAGTCCCTTAAGTTTGTACTACTTAGAGTAGGTGGTGTAATGGGATGCTACCTATCCATTGCCCAAGTAGACATTTGGAGGGAGTCTTGGTGTGTCCTTATGTGAAATGAATGAATGGGTCTTGATATGATGTAAGATAAAGTAATGTGACTTTATGAATAATGTTAAGCAAGCATATTTATATGATGTTTTGTATGATAAAAGCTATTTATGTGAAGAATGTGATGTGCCTAGTCTAAGGTAATTTGTTAGGAACACTAAGTAGAAGTAGTAGTATGGGATGCTACTTTCACATAGCACTAAGTGTGACTTGGAAATTGTCTTGGAGGATGGTAATTATGTGAAGTTCCAAAATATATGAATGCTTCTCTAGAATCCTTTGTATTGAATGTTGACTTGTTAGATGAAATGAAGCATGCTTGTCCTTGGTAGTCTTAGGGATCACTTGGGTGTGTATTGAAGGGATTGTATGGGTGGTTCCTCCAATGTCTTACCTTTGTAAGTCTTAGGATAACTTGGTTAGGGAAACCTCAAAGGAAACAAGTTCACTGTGTTTTGTTTTGAAATGTCTTCACTGTAAGGTTCTTTGATTTCACTGTAATGTGCTCTTTGGTACTAAAATTATGGAGGTTCAATTTTATGTGCTAAAAGATGATTTATATATTGTTTTACTTCTTTATTCATGAAGGTTTTATTTATTTAGCATTAAAGCTTTAATTATATAAAAATGTTCCCCTTTGCATTAATATGCATATGTCATACTTAGTACATTCTTTGTACTAACCCCATACTTTTATATACCCTATAAGTATAGGTTGGAAGCAAGTTGAAGGATAAAAGGCAAGCTTGGGAATGGACTCTCTCAAGACTAAGTATGTCCTCATATATCTGAGAGCGTAGTCTCTATTTCTCTAGTTTTTGTTTAAGATATATTATGTATTTTATTTCAATTTAAAGGGTCGTGTCCCTAATGTATTTATTTCATGTCTTTAAGTTTGCTTGTGACTATGAGACAATCCTAGTATTTATATAAGATGTTTTTACTTATTATTATATGGTGAAAGGTTTTACATTCCGTACTACTTTTCATGTCTTATTTAATGAATGATAGCTAAGATGCTAGTACAATACCTTCGAAAGGTCAGGTAAGCCTTGTTTCGACCTAAGGGTTGCCCTAAATTCTAGAGTGTACTTGTTGGTTCTTTAAAAATTGGTATCAGAGCCAGGTTTTGGGAAATAATTAGGGTTCAAGGTCTCACAAGACTTGTCTAGTAGATTCTTGTTCATCAGTGTGAGTCACGACATATCTAACGACAATAGGCTATAGGACATAGAAGTTTAACTTTCTTCATTATTCTAATGTTGTTCATTAGAGTTTAGTTCCATAAGATGTCTCTCTCAACCTTTTTTCTTTGTGTTTGTAGGACATAAATACGAGAAGGACACCCGCTAGAAGTGAGGAGAGAGAAGTAGCTAATAAGAGGATTCCTCCCCGTGGTGAGAAAGTTCTTATAGTTTACCTAGAGAAGGTGAATGAAGAGGTTACCCCACCGGAACCTCAAGGACCTCAAGTTCCCCAAATGACTCCAATGCACCAGGTACTCAAACTCCCTAGGTTGAAGGGGATATGACTAATGTGGAGATAGGGGCTGCTCTTAGTGTTTTTACTGAACTTATGACGACTCAAGCTCAAGTCGTCACTAATCATATGGTTACCCAAGCTATCATAGAAGTTTACCTGAACCCAATGCAAGTACTCTCGCTTTTAGAATTTCTGATTTCATGAGGATGAAACCTCCTACTTTTAATGGCACTAGGTGGATGAAAATTCACAAGGCTTAATAGATGAGGTTTTCAAGGTGCTGGATGTTGTAGGTGTGAATCCTAGAGATAAAGAGGATAGCCTCTTATCAACCAAAAGATGTGTCTCAAGTGTGGTTGAACAATAGAGGGATGAGAGACCCTTAAGGGAAGGTCCGGTAGATTGGGAAGTGTTCAAAATGTCTTTTTGTTGATGGGTTCTTTTCCATAGAGTTGAGGGAAAGGAAGTTAGTGGAATTCATGAACCTTCGCCAAGGGGGAATTAGTGTGAAGGAGTATTCTCTCAATTTTACCCAACTCTCTAAGTATGCCCCAACCTTGGTAGCCAACTCTAGGGCTATAATGAATAAGTTCGTAATGGGAATTTATGTTATGGTTGAAAAGGAATATCGTTGTAACATTCCAGAAAATGTATATGTCTAGTGAAGAGTATATTAAGTTTTAAGAGTAGGTATTGGGGTACATAGGCAACCCAATGCCCAATATTGAGTAATATTGGGCATATTAGAAAATATTGGCTTAAGGGTGTTAGCCAATTTTTATGTATTAAGATATACTTTGATATTCAAATGCCCCAATTCAAGCTTGTTTAGGAATTGTACCTGCAATGAAGACCCTAAGCTAATAAAATTTTCATTTCGTAGATCCCACAAATTAGGTAAGAGGCATTCAAGTGTCAAGCCTAGTTACCATAAAAATGATCATGTAGAGTAAGCAGTAACCAATGATATAGTGAGGATCCTTGGGATAACAATAAATGAGAAGCAACCCATGTGCAAGAATTCAGTTAGGGTGGTTAGGGGCAGGCATACATGTGGGGGTGAAGCCATGTGAAGCTGAGCTTCCTAACAAAATCTAGGCTCTAACTAACCTACCTAACTAGCTAACTAACCTAGGACTAACCAAAATAAACTAACTAGTGCACCCAACAACCTAAGTCCTAACCGGGTGACGCTAACCTAGTAACTAACTCAAGAACATCCTAGTGCCTAACCTAGGATGGTACAAAAGGATTGGTTATGGTCCTAGTGACTTAGGGGTACTTTATTAATTACCCTATGTAACTTAATTAATTGAATTAACAACTTAATTAATTAATTTAAATGGTCAAACCAAAATCATTACACTAGACAAGTAACTAACTAAGAAACATTCAAGTACCTAACCTAGGATGGTCCAAAAGGGTTTGGTTATGGTCCTAGTGACTTAGGTGTTCTTTAGTAATTATACTAGGTTAATTAATTAATTAAATTAATAACTTAATTAATTAATTCAAATGGTCAAACTAAAATCCTTACACTAGACAAGTAACAAATTAAGAAACATCCTAGTACCTAACCTAGGATGGTCCAAAGGGTTGGTTATGGTCCTAACAACTTAGGGGTACTTTAGTAATTACCCTAGGTTACCTGATTAATTAAATTAGAAACTTAATTAATTAATTTAATTGGTGAAAACCAAATCCACTAAGTAATTTTCAGATTTCGGTTAAGTCAAGTGTTCTTCTAATTCTAGTCAATTTAGGAGGGACATTTTAGTAAATTAGATAATTGATTTATTAATTAAGTTAATTAGTCTAAGTTAAATTATTAAATATTCAGTTCCTAAGACCTATAAACTCACGACTAAAACAGAAGACAAACGTGAGAAAAACAGTGAGCATAACGCAAGAAAAACAAAACATTCTCTTTGTTCTCATTAGGCGATTTCAAGGTATTCTTCAAGGTTTTCGTGCAAGGCTATCTTCGTAGATTCAATTCTACATAAGGTATGGGTTTTCCCTCCTGGAATTCATTCTCCAAGAGGCTTTTCAAACGTTTTTGCAATCAAGAATATCGAAACTAGGTTTTTCCCAATGAATCGCATATTCATCTCCCTAGTTCTCCCAATTTCTGATTCTTGCAAGTTGTATGATATGAATTTCGAGCATGTTGTTGGTATGTGGTGTTAACTGATCATTATGTGTATGTTTTAGTGATTTATATGTCAAATGAAATCTACATGTTAGATCAGCATAATTAGGGTGTTATTTACATAAGGTGATGAATGTTGTAATGCCTATTTGTGTTCGAGAAGATGAAATTGCTATAAATTTTTCATTGAATTGTTTCATAGACTAGTCAAAGGTAAAAAGTTTGCTTGTTTAACATGTTAGATTACTATAATGTATTCATGAAGTAATTGAATTGTCTAGTGATAATACTATGATAAGTATCTATGAAATTATTATTTATGCCAAGAAATTTGCTAGCAAAACTATGTCCAAGATATTATCTCCCAAAATGTGTGAAATTGTACAAATATCAACTCAATGAACTCATAACAAAGGGTATGACAATCAATGGGACAAGTCCCAACATACTCTATCCATATCAACTTTTGAACGTAATAGAATTGTATAAATAGTTATAACTTTCATAGAGAATTGTACAAAACTACCAATGAACGTTGAACAAGTTAAGGTGAGTAAAGAAGTAACTACAAGCTTAAGTTATAAAATTTACCTAATATAGAGTGTTGAAGGAAGTGAGACAAGTTTCAATTACACTTAATCTATTACGTCAAAATTACTGACATAAAAGGGGGCTAGAGTCCGTGAGACAATTCTTACTCACACCATGATGATAATATAAGACTTAAGTTCATATTCATCAAGAAAGAGAGGTATGACTGGTCATCCATAGACTTTAGTAAATCTCATAACTAGAAGAAAGCTTCCATAATGTATGAGTCATACTCTTAGAGATAAGAAAGTAAGTAAATCTCAGCTTAGCACCGATAGACTAGCGATGAGCTTGTGCCAGCACATGTAAGTCTCACGAGACGAGGCTACCACAAAGGTGGATAAGTAGTCTCCATATGTCTCGTAGTGTTCGAACTATGTTGCCAATATAGAAACTAGCCAGCGGATTCCACGTAAGATAGCTAGGTATGATACAGTTTCACTTTGGCCAGTGAAACGACCCCTTTTTGGTGTGGGGCAGACACTGTATTTCATGTTTATCTCACATGATCTATGTCATTTATAGCTCAGGAAAGTACCCGGTTCACTTCAGCTGTGAACCCTTCTTTTCGGCGTGGGAAAGACAATGACTTGGTTGCACTTTAGCCGGTGAACCACCCTTTTCGGTGTGGGTAGACACAGAACTTGGTTCACCTTAACCGGTGAATAACCTCTTTTCGGTGTGGGGGTGACACTAGATTTCATGTTAGCTCTCATGATCTACTTTCGTTAATGCTAAAGATTCTTTAAGAGAGTAAGGAAGAATGAAGTACCATGTTCAAAGTGAACAACAAAGCAAAGAAGTGGAAATGTAAGTTCATAGTGAACTAAGTAAAGAAAGAGCTTAAGAATGTCAATAATTAATGTTGATAAGAATGAAGTTTTAACAAGTGAGTGGTTTATACCAATATTGGAGTATGAATATAAGCCTCAAAGATTCACATATTAGGTTAACAACCAATTAGTGAGCATAGCCAATAAAGATTGGCTTATAATGACTTCATATATTAAACCAATAAAGGGGAGAAAAACGTAATGGATAATCAATGCCATATAATCCTTATATTATGCAAACAACCACGTAATTGGCAGAGCCAATAAAGATTGGCTTATAAAGACTTATGCAAATTTAACAAGAATGGAAGATATAACTTGTAAGTAAGGTAGCCAATCATTTCTTGAGTCTTTTGGATTACTTACTCGATTCTTTGTATGTATGGGACTACAATAAATAATTGCACTTGTAAGTAAAACATAAGAAAAAGGATATCACTAAACTACACAACAACAAGAAGAAAAAGACTGAAAAATAAACTAAGGCATGGGCAATAGTCTCTCGGGTTTAAGAGGAGTAAAAGTATAATTTTGCTTGAGTTTTTATAAAATTATGTTCATGATTCTGATGTCTTATATTAATATATAAAATGAGTTTTATTCGTTATTTGCATGAGAACATGTCATATTCATAGCATAAATCATAAGTAACGATTCAAGAATGTAAAGTGACTTAACTTTGTAGAAATGACATGTTTCTTTAGGAAGAGATTTCCTTGATCATGCATAGTTATTGTTATGTGCATACACCCTACTTAGTACAAGTGAGTACTAACCCCATATATTGTTACTATTTTTATAGACGCGGGTTCTGGAGAAGATTGAAGATTCAACAAAGTAGTTTGGATTAGCGATCTCCAAACTTTGGTAAGTCCTCTTGAGTTTGAGGATGCTACGTTTATTATTCTAGATTTAGTACATTAGACATAGCTAGTGGATGTTGTTCGTAGTGTTTCCTTTCTAATTATTTTTCTAAGCTTTTATATTAAGGCAGTTTGGTAAACTATTATCATTATTATGATTCTCTATTTCGATTGTTTAATCTTAAATAGATGGTTGCTTTAGTTTGAGCTTATTAGAATATCACACTTATGCAGAAATTATATGAAGTTTAATTATACTTCATTAAGTTTAATTTTTTTTTAAATTTTCTGCAAATTCAACTGTATGATTGTGATGAAAGCTAAGAAGAGTGTTGTCTCTGACCTCTGAGAGGTTAACGAGTTTAGTATTTATAGGCTTTACATTTAGTGATGTTTGATTCATTCAGCGTCTTTAGTCATGATTCGCCAAGTGATTCGGAGAATAGAACTTTTTCTGGTTTTTCGCTGTTTGTGACTTGCTTTTGTGTCTGTGCATGTTGTAATGTTGGGCGAAATAAATCTGCTTTGCAGAAATATTTAGCAAAGCGCTGATTGTTCCTATTAGTCGCCTTTTGATCCACTTGCTTCGAGGCTCGCTTGTTGTAATAGAAGTGGAAATCTGCTAAACAGCGTATCGCCAAATTTTCATGGCGATGCATACTTTGCATCTTCAACTCTTTTCTTTAGTTTTACTTCCGTTTTGCACCAAAGTGCACATGCTCCTACCAAATCCTCAAATGCCTGAAACTAAGAGGTTTTGATCAGATATTGATATAAAATACACAATTTAGGAAACTATTAGCATTAAAATAAGGCCCCAGATGAGTCCAATTTTAGGACTCATCAACATCTCCAACTTGCACTTTTGCTTGTCGTCAAGTAAAACTTTAGTTCAGTCGTTCAAATAGGATGTCCCAAATAGTGATACACAATACTCAATCATGAATGTATACAACAGGACTCAAACTACTCATGCATATCTCAATTGTATACTTAAATAGTCAAGTTGTGACACAACATCACCAAAGATTCTTGAGATCAAAATACTTGCTACTAATGCACGTTTAAGATCAACAAAAGTATCTACGTGCCCTCACACCAAGAATGGTTCCAGATTCACACACATAGATTTATAAACTTAGTAGCAGGAATCTGATGCAACGTTCACACTCACAAAGAGGAACACAATACATGTTTGTACCCATAAGTTTGCCCTTATTTTCTTATTGACATTTGGTTCAGCTCACTCAAGATCAAAATTGTCTTTCTAAGGCTTGTAATGGGGTTGAGCGTAAAGGTATGGTCATTTGGGCTTGGTGACTTTTCCATAATGAGATATGATTTCCTTAAGCTATCTCTTATCTTCCTTCCTCAACCCTTAGTGAAGTTCTTCTAGGTCATCTTTTATTTCTCTTCATGGATTGCTTTGAAACCCAATATGTTTTCATCTCGTGATTTTATTTCATGAGTTTTCTCTTCTTATTTTTCTTTTTATTCTCCTTATCTTATTTTTTTTGTATGGATGGTTTCCATTTCTTTACAATTCCATGGGTTTGAGAGACTTCTCTTGCACTTCTTGACTTTTTCTTTACCTTTCTCACCACATCCCCAACTTAGACTTTTGGATCATGTTGGTTATTTAATTCTATCACATCTAAAAAAAATTATAGGTAGTAGATAACGTAAGATTTAGGTTTAATTATGTTTTTTTCCAATTAGACTAACCACGAAAATTCTAGGTTTATTCATGCAAGGTTAAAAGTAAGATAATTACACAAGACAATGACACTTAAGTCAAACAAGACAACACCTTTCGCTAGTGTGTAATGGTGATTGCAAAAGAATCAATTTGATAATTGACTAATCACAACGAGATGCAAAGAGTTCGCACACTGCCTATGTAACTTCATTCGTTCTCATTGTA
This sequence comes from Solanum habrochaites, assembly GCA_027704765.1. Lineage (NCBI taxonomy): Eukaryota > Viridiplantae > Streptophyta > Magnoliopsida > Solanales > Solanaceae > Solanum > Solanum habrochaites. Next base: position 36,876,455 of record JAKWJA010002495.1, on the reverse strand, counting down.
GCCGCACATTCATGTTTGTTCGATTTAGAGCAATTTTCAAGTCATTGGTATTGATAAAAGAAGAGACTCCAATTTGTGTAAGAACAACCTAAAAAATAGATATGCTAAGTAATGCTTAATGTGTCTAAAATGCCTACAACTAGACCGGGTTCACACAGATTGATACGCGTAGAACCATACCTCTGAACCTTTGCTACAGCGAATACAACTAACTTTGGGAGTTAGTTGAGCTAGGAAAGGTTGGGTCCAGCCATGTAGGGCTCCCGAATATGAAGATTTATCGGGATGAGTCTTTACCGAATTTAAAAATCAAAAATCATAATTTTGGAGGGTCTTGTAGTAAAATGGTCTTTTTAGGCTAAGGGTAGTATCGTAATTACCCTAAATATGTAATTAATTATTTAATTAATAAGGTGGATGGAAAATTTGGGGAGAGTGGGCCAAAAATTGGCTTTTAGAGTGGTCTTGCTCCACCCGGGTTCGAACCTAGGTGGAAGCAATGATTTAAATTATTTTTATTTAAATTGGTAAATTAAATTATTTAATTAATATTTATTAGCTGATATAATAAAAAGGAAAATCAGACATTTTTTATAAGTTAAGGAGGGTCCTAGATTGACTAAATCCTTACCTAAGCCTAAGCTACTTTCATGTTTCACTCTCTCACGTCTATCTCACATAACGATCATTCTCTCTTCTCTCATTCACGTTCTCTCTACCAAAATAACTTCAAGAACAGAAAAATTGACCAAAGTTCTTCACACTTTAAGAACTCACAACAAAAGATAAAAACAAACAACTAATCAATCTTGTTAGGTTGTATGTTCATGTATGTATATTCCGAGCTATATGAATGTTAAGCATGATGTCCGAAATTATGTGTTTATGTTTGTGCAATGTGAGCCGGGACATATACTCTTGGTTTGAAGTTAGAAAATGACATGTTATGGTTGTATTCTTACATGCACAAACTTGTATAAATCGTGATGTTCATATGAAGTATAATGTGTATGATTTGAATGGAAATTATTATCTAAGTGAATCCATGAATTACCCTCAAAACTAACATGTAAACGTTGATGAAAACGAGCTGAAAAATGTACAATATTTCCAGCATATTGTTAATGAGTTTCAGCTAATATAAGTGATGTAGAAATGTGGATTTGAGTGCAAACTCTTTATAGAATATAATCTTGAAATGCACCTAAAGAACTAACTAAAAACTACTCCAAACGTATATAAATTTAACGTGAAAGAGGGGAGAAAATAGGGTGCAAAAATGTGATCAAATTTCCATCACTTTGATGTTATCTTCGGTCAAGTTAAGTCAATTAACATGTTATGAAAAAATGAAGAAAAATAAGTGAGGTCACTGAGGATCGAACAAGTGACCTCACCTTGTTAAAAGTCATAAAATAATGTAAGTTAAAAGAATGTGGTAAGGGGGATTCGAACCTTGACTGGAAAATAAATATTTGAAAACATATATGAGGGGAGTAGGATTCGAACCCACAACCTTTTGGTCATACTTAAGGAATTAAAATAAAATAAAATAAAGGTTGAGGCGTGTGTGAAGCGAACCTACGACCTCTAGGCTGATCAAGGAAATTAATGGGAAAAATAAAGTGAGGTTGTGGGGATTCGATCCCATACCCTAAAGGTCAACTCGGAAAAGTCAAGGAAAAAAAGAAATAAAAGATCTAAGATTGTGGGGGATCGACCCCTCAGTCTAAAGACAAGTGAATAAGTAAAAAAGAAAAATAAGGGAAAAAAATGAAACGAAGGCATTGAGGCTCGATCTCAGGTCCCCAAGCCGTATGGATCAAAATAGAATAATTTAAAAAAAAAGATGTAAGTGTTAACCAAGGGATTCGAAACCGAATTTCCTTGCCCAAATTCCGTATTTATACATAACTCATACGTGAATTAAATGTTCAATAATAATGATGCTTACTTAGATCGAAATCGAGATCTTGGCAGACAAACAAGATGCATAAGTCTTGTATCACATAATCTTAGGAAGATATGAGTCACTTAGACGAACTATGAATGAAGCCTCATCGCTTGTATGTATAGACCCCTAAGCCTAGCATACATTTAAAAGTAACTGAACCTAAGATGTATGCAATGAAATGATGAAACCCTAGAATGGTTAAATAAGAGTGTGAAACACACTAAATGGCCAAGTGCATTGGCATATGATGAAATGAACATTCACGTAATAAAGGGTGAGTAATTATGAAGATCAAATGTGCTAAAGTTAATGAATGTGGTCGGAACATGATAAGAGGCTAATGTAAAAGATGAGAGCAATCTCAAATGAGCCTAAGTAAATGTTACCAAAACGTATTCACCTATGAGAGTGTAAAGTTAATGAAGAAACCAGTATCTATGAACACTCTAATGTAAGTATTGAAGTTAATGCATACTTAATACTAATGATGAGAAGAGAAATAATCTTTTGAGCTATGATGTCCTCATACTTGAAGCCATTTCCGTGACGTATGAGTTGAATGCAATGGAACTTCATACTGAGCACCGATAGACTAGCTATGAGCGGTGATGCCTTCTTTCAGGAAGGGCGGAGGTTCACGTAACTCTCATGAGATGAGACTTTCCAGCATGCCGAGAATAGGTATTTTTATATCTCCTTGTCTTCAAACCTATACTGCCAATATAGGGATCTGGTAGGGTTCAATCCCCATGTACGCTAGCATGTTTTGTGTCACTTTGGTCGGTGATTCCACCTCTTTTAGGTATGGGGGAGACACTGGATTTCATGATGCTCACATGATCTATGTCGGTTAAGTTAAAGTTACCAAAGAATGAATGATACCAAGGTGTTAGGATAGGATAATCAAGATGTGTTCTAGACTTAAGTAATGACACTAGGTCATTCTCGATCATTGCATAACAAACCTGATGAAAGTCTTAAACTATATCTTCGGTATAGCTGGTGTTTACACTAACTTATGAATGTACGAAGGGAAGTACGAACAAATGAACTAAGTAGACTCTGTGTTTGATAAAGAAGGCTCCATAGTTGAGGTCCCATATGTTGAGCCCTAATTGTAGGGAAGTCTTAATGTCAAGTCTGTGATTCCATGGTCTCATGGCATATGAACGAATGATATGAAAGATGTTATGTGCTATATGCAATATGTTATGTGTAAGATGTTATATATTGTGTTCAATATAATAGGTATGATGATAAATATTACTCTCATGGAATGACTTTGCTAATCCAAATTTTGAAAGCTCACTCACTTTCCTAATCTAAAATTGGAAAGCTCACTAACTTTCCTAATCCCTATTTGGCAAGTCCACTGACTTGACTAACCATAATTATGTTGTTAGGATAGATCTGTTCTTACTCATGCATGTCCTTGGTGTGTGCTTGCATATACCCATACTTAGTACAAGTGTGTACTAATTCCATACAACTCTATATTTTTACCTGCAGGAACAGGTGGACTCTAGAGTTACGGGTTGAAGTTGCAACTATCCGGACATGGAGCTTTAATCCGGACTAGGTAGGCCCTAATGATTTTGATCATGTCTGATGTAGGGTATAGCTAGTGGATCTTGTTCCAATAGTGTTTCTTTTCACTTTTGTTCAAATTTTGTATCGGTGCCGTTTTGGAAAAATACGTTTGATAAAATTATGAACTAATTCTTTCATTTGATTATCTCTTTATCAGATGGTTGATTTGTGAACGCCTGTGATGTTTAGTAGTATGTATATATGTATGTTAAGAAACAAAAAGTTTCAAATTTTCTTGTATAATTAGCCTAGATGAAGTAAGGATGACGTATGTAGGCTTGTCTGCGACCTCTGAGAGGTGAACAACGCCGGTCTCGTCTGGTGTCTAATTTCTAGTCTTGACAAAGTTGGTATCAGAGCACTGAGTTAAATTCTGAAGATAATAAGTTCACATCAACCACATTAGGTAGTTTCTAAGTCATGGTGAAGTGCACAACTATCCTAAATTAGAGACTTCATGATGCGTATGAAAATTCTCTTCTTCTGATCTCATCGTGCCTTTTCATAATGTCTGATTTCTTGAAGTTATGAGCGTGTCTAACATCAATCCTTGTTGTTTTCTGAGAATGAATACTAGGAGAATAATTGGTCAAAGGAAATGAGGAGAAGTTGATGGGGGCAACCCCAGGCTCCAGCTGAAGGAGTGGCTATGCCAATTAACCCTGTTGGGTTGACTGATGCTGAGGTGCGGAATTCTCTAGCCCAGATGATGTAGGCCATAACTATGCAGGCCTTGGCCATGACTGACAAGTTCAACCGGCAGAATGTCCAGAGGTAGAACCCACAAGTTCGCAGTATGGTTGACAGGCTGAGAGACTTTACGATAATGAATCCTCTTATTTTCACAGAGTCTAAGACTTCAGAGGATCCTCATTAGTTTGCGGATAAGTTACATAAGATTTTGGTGTCCATGGGGGCCATGGATACAAAGAAAGTTGAGTTGGCTTCCTATCAGGTTAAGGATGTTGCACAGACTTAGTGCAAGATGTGGCAGGATAGCCGAGCTTTAGGCGGAGTTCCGATAACTTGGGAGTTCTTTAAGACAGATTTGCTGGAGAGATTTTTCCCTAGGTAGATGAGGGAGTCCAAGGTTGAGGAGATTATCAACTTTAAGCAGGGATCAATGACAGTCAGGCGGTATTCCCTAATGTTTGTTGAACTATCTAGGTATGGAACTTCCCTTATATCTAACAGTAGGGATGAGATGAGTAGGTTCCTCATATGAGTCACAGGAGACCTAGAGGAGGAGTGTCGGCCTGCGATGCTCCACGATAACATGGACCTCGCCAGGTTCATGGTGCATCTCGAGTAGGTAGAGGATAGTCGGAAGAAGAGGGGTGTCTGTGATGCTAGGAGGCCTAAGCCTCATGATAAGGCAGTTCCTAGTGATGGGGGCAACAGGAACAACTTCGGTGTCCTTGTGCAGCCCAGATTTAAAAATGGGCAACATAGTTCAGGGAACTTTAACTTTTAAGAGGATTACAACACCTAGAGAAGGCAGACCCGAGCCCAAGAAGGGCAATGGAGGTCATATGTAGTGTCCCATAAAGAACTGTGCTAAGTGTGGCTGTGCTCACAGTGGAGAGTGCAGACATGGCACATGGTTAAGGACTGCCCACAGAACAGGGGTCAGGCTGGAGGTATGCTTAGCCTAGGCCTAATCCATAGGATGCAACAGCAGCCGAGCATCCTAAGAGGAACAAGTTCTACACCCTTAAGGGCATGGAGGAGCAGGAGAAGTCCGCTGATGTGGTCACAAATATGTTGCAAGTGTTCTCAACTTCTGTTTATGCTTTACTTGATCCAGGGTCTATGCTTTCCTTTGTAACTCCTTTGCTTGATCTCACTTTTGAGATATTGCCTGAAGTTTTACTTGATCCTATAGTGGTTAGTACGCCTTTAGGAGATAATAAAAGAACTGATAGAGTATACAAGGATTGACCAATAGTTGTATGTCGTAAGACTACGTGTGTAGACTTTGTTGAGTTACCCATGCATGATTTTGATGTTATTCTTAGTATAAACTAGGCTTCATAGTTGTTATGCTTGTATGGATTGTCGTAGTATGGTTGTAAGATTTCTTTTCCCTAATGAATAAGATCTAGTATGGAAGGGGCACAACTCGAGTCATCCTAATCCTTTGATTTCGAACCTTAAGGCCAATAAAATGATGTCCAAGGGGTTATTATGTCATCTTGTGAGTGTTTATGATTTAGATCATGACATTCCTTCCATAGACTCAATACTTGTATTGAATGAGTTCCAAGATATATTTCCTTATGATTTTCCTGGAGTTCCTCCCCCTCGAGAGATTGACTTTTGTATCTACTTAAAACTTAATACTAAACTAATGTAATTTCTCCTTACATAATGGCTCCAGCTGAACTCAAAGAGTTGAAGTTGTAGTTAAAATATCTCATTGATAAGGGTTTCATTCAGCTGGGAATATTCCCTTGGGGCACTCCAGTGTTGTTTGTGAAAAAGAAAGATGGAACCCTTAAAATGTGTATCGATTATAGGCATCTCAAAATAGTCACTACCAAGATTAAGTATACACTTCCCAGAATAGATGACTTGTTCGATCAGCTTCAAGGGTCTAGTTTCTTCTCGAAGATTGATTTTCGTTCAGGGTACCATCAGCTTAGGGTTAGGGATGGAGATATCCCAAAAACAGCCTTTCGTACCCATTATGATCATTATGAGTTCCTAGTTATGTTATTTGGTCTCACGAATGCACCTGTTGCATTTTTGGATCTCATGAACAGGGTCTCCCGTGAATACCTAGACTCCTTTGTCATAACATGCATTGATGACATTCTCATCTACTCTAAGACCAAGGAATATCATGAACAATATTTGAGACTTACCTTGCAGGTACTTAGACAATATCAGTTGTATGCCAAATTCAGCAAGTGTTAATTCTGGCTTAGATCAGTGACCTTCCTGGGTCATGTTGTGTACGACAAAGGTGTAGAGGTAGATCCCAGAAAGACTGAAGCTGTTAAGATTGGATGGTCACAGGTTCGTGGAGGGTTTTTCTTTCATTATTGCCTCACTTACAACTTTGACTAAGAAGAAGTCCAAGTTTGAATGGACGGAGGATTGTGAGAAGAGTTTCCACGAGCTCAAGGATAGACTCACTTAAGCCCCGGTGCTTACTTTGCCTAAGTGTGGTGAGAATTACACTATGTATTGTAATGCATCTAGGGTTGGTTTGGGTTGTGTTCTTATGCAGGGTAGTAAGGTAATATCATATGCGTCCAGATAGCTCAAGCTCCATGAAAGGATTTATCCCACTCATGACTTGGAGTTGGTAGTTATGGTGTTTGTACTGAAATTGTGGAGGCACTAACGGTATGGAGTGCATGTGGATGTGTTCACAGACCACAAAAGTATCCAATACGTGTTCACACAGAGGGAGTTTAATCTAAGTCAGCGGAGGTGGTTTGAGATGTTGAAGGACTATGACATGAATGTCCACTACCATCCAGGTAAGGCTAATGTTGTAGCTGATTCTTTGAGTAGGATGAGCATGGGAAATATAGCCCACGTTGACGTTGAGAATAAGGAGTTGGTGAAAGATATACACAGACTGGGTGTGGGGTTAGTTAACTCTTCTAGTGGGGGTGTTTTACTTCATCCTAGTTCTGAATCATCCTTATTAGTTGATGTCAAGGAGGGTCAGCATCTTGATCCTGTGTTGAGGGAGCTGAAGGACTCAAGGTTGGTTAAGATGAATGAGTCTTTTGCTTTGGGATATGACGGCATACTTAGTTACTAGGACAGACTGTGTGTACCAGATGTGGATGATTTGCGGACCAGGATCATTGAAGAAGCCCATGGTTCAAGATATTCCATACATCCGGGTTCCACTAAGATGTATCATGATCTTAAGCAGATCTATTAGTGGGATGGCATGAAGGACATTGCAGAATATGTGGCCAAGTGTCCTAATTATCAATAGGTTAAGGCAGAACATCTTAAGCATGTCGGTCTTACTCAGATTGTTGAGGTTCCGACTTGGAAATGGGAGGCCATTAATATGGATTTCGTACTTGGTCTTACAAAGACTAGGAGGCACCATGACTCCATATGGGTTATTGTGGACAGGATTACTAAGTCTGCCCACTTTATCCCTGTGAAGCTTACTTACAGAGCCGAGGATTATGCGAGACTCTACATTGATGAGATTGTGAGATGGCATGGTATTCCTTTGTCTATCATTTCAGATAGAGGAGCTCAGTTCACTTCACATTTCTAGAGATCCTCCCCGAAGAGCTTAGGCACGCAGGTGAAGCTTAGTACTTCTTTTCATCCTCAGACTGATGGGCAGGCAGAGAGCACCATTCAGACCTTGGAGGACATGTTAAGGGCGTGTGTGATTGACTTTAGAGGTAGTTGGGACTACCATCTGCCTTTGATAGAGTTCTCGTATAATAAAAGCTATCACTCCAGCATTGGGATGCACCGTTTGAGGCACTGTATAGTAGGAGAGGTAGGTCTCTAGTTGGTTGGTTCAAGGTTGGAGAGTCATCCATTTTGGGTCCAGAGATCAATCATGAGGCATTAGAGAAGGTCAGGGGGATTAGGGACAGGTTGGCTAATACTTAAAGTTGGTAAAAATCATATGAAGACAACAGGAAACAGCCCTTAGAGTTTGATGTTGGTGACCGGGTCTATTTGAAGATATCACCCATGAAGGGGATGATGAGGTTTGGCAGAAAGGATAAGTTGAGTCCGAGGTTTGTTGGGCCATCTGAGATCCTACAACGTGTGGGTGAGGTGGTCTATGAGTTAGCATTGCCTACGGAGCTTGCTTCTTATCATCCAGTCTTTCATGTATCTACGTTGAAAAAGTGTGTAGGTGATCCAACATCAATTCTACCTGTTGAATGTTTGGGGGTTGACGAAGATTTGTCTTATGAAAAGGTACCTGTTGAGATTTTAGAGAGACAAGTCAAGTATCTAAGGAACAAAAAGATTGACACAATAAAGGTATTATGGAGGAATCATCTTGTTGAGGGTGCTACGTGGGAGGCCGAGGCCGATATGATATCCCTCTACCCTCATCATTTCAACCCTTGAGTTAGACTTTCTACTCTTAAGTCTAAGTTTCCTTATCTCTCCATTCTTTGTTGTTATTCCTTGATTGTGTATAGTAACTATGTTATGATCTGACTGGCACTACGCTAGATAGTTAGTAGTGTAATTCAGGGACGAGTATTCCTAAGGTGGGAATAATGTAACAACCCAAAAAATGGATAGAATAAATAATGCTTAATGTGTCTAGAATGCCTACGATTAGACCGGGTTCACACTGATTGATGTGCCTAGAACAAGACCTCTGAACATTTGCGAAAGCCAAGTGAACTAACTAGGGGAGTTAGTTAAGCTATGAAAGGTTGGGTCCAGCCATGTAGGGCTCCCAAATATGAAGATTTACCCAAATGGGTCTTTACTGAACTTAAAAAGGGGATATCTTAAATTTGGAGGGTCTAGGCGTAAAATGGTCATTTTCCCGGATAAGGGTAGTATCGTTAGTACCCTAAATATGTAATAAATTAATAAATTAATAAGTTGGATGGGAAATTTGGGGAGAGAGGGCCAAAATTGACTTTTTGAGTGAAGTCTTGCTCCACCCGGGTTCGAAGCTAGGTGGAAGCAATGATTTAAATTGTTTTTATTTAAATTGGTAAAAAAAATAATTAATTAATAATTATTATCTGATTTAATAAAAAGGAAAATGAGATTTTTTAAAAAAGTTAAGTAGAGTCCTAATTTGACTAAGTGCTTAACTAAGCCTAAACTACTTTCACGTTTCACTCTCTCACGTCTATCTCACATCATGATCATTCTCTCTTCTCTCATTCACGTTTTCTCTGCCAAAATAACTTAAAGAACAGAAAAACTAACCAATGTTCTTCACACTTGAAGAAGTCACAACAAAAGACAAAAAAAACAACTAATCAATCACGTTAGGCAAAGATAGGGTTGTCTGTCGAATTGGGGTTGAGGTTTTCGGTGTTGAACGTTAATTTGGAATAGAAACTTTGGGCCGCAGGTCAAGGTTTGAACGTAAAAAAGGTATGGGTTCTCTTCTCTTTTGGTCCCTTCCCCAAGAGACCCCTTAAGGTTCAGTTTATTCAAATCTGAAAACTAGGGTGGTTCCCATATACATGTTCCCTATCACTAGCTTCCAACGATTCTTAGGTTGGGTATGTTTGTTGGTATAAATAAGTGGTGTAATGTGTTTTTGTGTTGATTATTTTCATATATGTATGTTCGGAGTTATATGAATGTTAAGCATGATGTCCAAAATTATGTGTTTATGTGTGTGCAATGTGTAGCCCGGACATATACTCTTGGTTTGAAGTTCAAAAATGACATGTTATGGTTGTATTCTTACATGCACAAACTTGTATAAAGCGTGATATTCATATGAATTATAATGTGGCTGATTTGAATAGAAATTATTATCTAAATGAATCCATGAATTACCCTCAAAACTAACATGTAAACGTTGATGAAAATGAGTTGAAAAACATATATATATTTCCAGCATCGTGTTGATGAATTTCAGCCAAGATAAGTGATGTAAAAATGCAAATTTGAATGCAAATTCTTTAAAGAATGTAATCTTGAAAATTCACCTAAAGATCTCACTAAAAACTTCTCCAAACGTATATACATTTAACGTGAAATAGGTGAGAAAATAGGCTGCAAAAATGTGATCAAAATTCCAGCACTTTGATGTTAGCTTCGGTCAAGTTAAGTCAATTAACATGTTATCTAAAAATAAAGAAAAATAAGTGAGGTCACTAAGGATCGAACCCGTGATCTCACCTTGTTAAAAGTCATAAAATTATGTATGTTAAAAGAATGTGGTAAGGGGGATTCAAACCTTGATCTTGACTAGAAAATAAATCTGCCGAAATAAAAATGAGAGGAGTGTGATTCGAACCCAAAACCTCTTGGTCAGACTTAAGAAATTAAAATAAAATAAAGGTTGAGGCGTGTGGGAATCGAACCTACGACCTCTAGACTGATCAAGGAAATTAAAGAGAAAATAAAGTGAGGCAGTGGGGATTCGATTCCATACTCTCAAGGTCAACTCGAAAAAGTCAAGGAAAAAGAAAATAAAAGAAATGAGGTTGTGGTGGATCGATTCCATAACCCCTCGGTCCCAAGACAAGAGAATAAAGAAAAAAGAAAAATAAGGAAAAAAAATGAAGGAATTGGGGCTCGATCTCGGTTCCCCAAGCCGTATGGATCAAAATAGAATTATTAAAAAAAAGATGTAAGTGTTAACCAAGGGATTCTAAACCGTGTTCCCTTTCCGAAATTCCATATTGATACATAAGTTATACGTGAATTAAATGTTCAAGAATAATGCTGCCTACTTAGATCAAAATCGAGATCTTGTCATACATACAGGATGAATAAGTCTTGTATCACATAATATTAGGAAGATATGAATCACTTAAACAAAATATGAATGAAGCCTCATGGATTTTATGTATAGACCCATAAGTCTAGCATATGCTAAAATGTAAGTGAACCTAAGATGTATGCAATGAAATGATCAAACCCAAGAAGGGTTAAGTAAGAGTATGAAACACACAAAATGGACAAGTGTATAGACATACGATGAAAAGAACATTCACGTAATAAGGGGTATGTAATTATGAAGATCAAATGTGCTAAAGTTGATGAATGTGGTGGCAACATGATAAGAGGCTAATGTAAAAGGTGAGAGCAATCTCAAATGAGCCTAAGTAAATGTTACCAAAACGTACTCACCTATGAGAGTGTAAAGTTAATGAAGAGACCAGTATGTATGAACACTAATAAAAGTATTGAAGGTAATTCATACTTAATACTAATGATGAGATGAGAAATCATCTATTGAGATATGATGTCCTCATACTAGAAGCCAACTTCTGTGACATATGAGTTGAATGCAATGGAACTTTATACTGAGCATCGATAGACTACCTATGAGCGGTGTAGCCTTCTTTCGGGAAGGGCGGAGATTCACGTAACTCTCATGAGATGAGACTGTCCGGCATGCCGGGTATGGGTCTCCCTATATCTTCTAGTCTTCGAACCTATACTGCCGATATAGGGATATGGCGGGGTTCAATTCCCATGAATGCTAGCATATTTTGGGTCACTTTGGCCGGTGATTCCACCTCTTTTTGGTGTGGGGGATACACTGGATATCATGATGCTCACATAATCTATGTCGGTTAAAGTTAAAGTTCCCAAAGAATGAATGAGTCCAGCCTCAAATGATACACATAATGAAATGAATAATACCAAAGGTGTTAGGATAAGATTATCAAGAGGTAAGCTAGACTTAAGTAATGAAACTAGGTCATTCTTGATCATTCCACGCGAACCCGATGAAAGTCTTAAACTACATCTTAGGTATAGCTGGTGTTTACACTAACTTATGAATGAATGAAGTGAAGTACGTACGAATGAATGAAGCAGACTCTGTGTTTGCTAAAGAAGGCTCCCTAGTTGAGGTCCCATATGTTGAGCCCTAATTTTTGGGAAGTCTTAATGTCAAGTCTATGATTCCAAGGTCTCATGGCATATGAATGAATGATATGAAAGATGTTATGTGCTATATGCAGTATGTTATGTGCTATGTGTAAGATGTTACGCATTGTGTTCAATATAATAGGTATGATGATGCATGTTACTCTCATGGAATGGCTTTCCTAATCCAAATTTGGAAAGCTCACTCACTTTCCTAATCCAAATATGGAAATCTCACTAACTTTCCTAATCCCAATTTATCAAGTCAGTGGTCGACTGACTTGACTTACCATAATCATGTTGTTAGGAAAGAGTTGTTCTTACTCATTCATGTCATTAGTGTGTTCTTGAACATACCCATACTTAGTACAAGTGAGTACTAATCCCATACAACTCTATATTTTTAGGTGCAGGAACAGGTGGACGCTAGAGTTACAGGTTGACGTTGCAGCTATCCGGACTTGGAGCACAAAGACGGACTAGGTAGGCCCTCATGATTTCGAGGATGTCTACCCTTATTATCTAGATTTGATGTAGGGTATAGCTAGTGGAGCATGTTCCACTAGTGTCTCTTTTCACTTTTTGTCAGATTTTGTATCGGTGTCGTTTTGGAAAAAATAAATTTAATAAAATTATGAACTGATTCTTTCATTTGATTATCTCTTTATTAGATGGTTGATTTGTGAACGCCTGTGATGTTTAGTAGTATGTTAGAAACAAAAAGTTTCAAATTTTCCGCTAAAATTAACCTAGATGAAATAAGGATGATGTATGCACGCTTGTCTGCGACCTCTAATAGGTCAATGACGCCGGTCTCGTCTGGGGTATAGATTTCGGTCGTGACAAACAACCACTTTTAACACAAGATGTGGCAAAATTTTCAAAAGTGGAAATTTTTCAGAAGGGTCAAAATTATTATGAAATAGGATCCAAAAGAGAGCCATAAGCTCAAACATTTGCATAAAAGCAGTTTAAAACATAATCTAAAAACAGGAGACCCACATAGATCTCACAACACAGTTACCAAAAACGAAAGCATTAAAGATAGGCAAAACTAGGTGGACCTTACCCCACAACAAATAAAAGCATTTGTCCTCAAGTGCAGTTAACAATAATATTCAAAAATTTAAGAAAGAAAAATCAAAGGGAGAAGGGACGAAAAGATCATGTCTAGGTGAATTCTTTCTCTGTCGAGGCATCAGTGCCTACAGTATCACCCTTTGGTAAAGCAACGTTCTCTGCAGTATTGTTGTTTTGGTCTTTGTTGTTTTCTTTTGCTTTGGTTTCTGCAATAATATTGTCTTTAATCATCTAATTTATTTCCTGAGTTTCATCGTAGGATTGCATTTAATTGATTATACTTTGAGTGTATGGGAACACATTCAGGTTGATGGAGTTGTGTCTCCTGGACCTTGATTCTTTGGTATATTTTATTTGTCTTGCTAGTTTTTCTCGCTTTACAGTAATTTTGAACTCCCGTGCTCTTGTTTGCCTGGGTGGATCATTCCTCGATGTGAATCTTGGTCTATCCATTCCTGCAAAGACTTTAGATACGATGTTAGATAAAAATTTAAACAAGAGCATGGGTGTTTCCAAGAGTAGGAGTGTGTGATCAAACAAGTTGGAGAAGTGCTCGTCCATACTAGGTTGCTCATTGAAAACATGAGACCAACCCTATAAGTGTGTAGACAAGGGTGATCAAAGGGAATTTTTGGCGAATAGCCTAATGAATTTTCAGAGCTAAACTGACTGCCAAAATTTACAGATCACTTAATGCATATAATACTCTGTAATTGAAAATATGGAAATGTTACGCGAACCACCGAGTGGTTCTGATCATTACACCGAACATCTCAATGTGTCTATAATGTCAATCCTTTTATTGTGAATTTCACCTTGAGCCTAGATAACATGATGCAAGCTTAAATGACACAGTTTCAACAAGGACCCTCACTCCATCAAACACTACCAAAACATTATCCATAACATTATAATTTCGTTAATCTTGATAATTAGCAGAGATTTTTATACAATCAAACATTGTACAAATGAGTACAATTTTTAACTACACAACTGATGAGTTTTGTTACTAAACTTTTATGCCTGAATTAGCTATTATTGACGTGCTAGGCAGCAATGTGATCCAAATCCAAGCACAATCCGACGCTTTAAATACTTTCAATATGCACAAAATATAACTAATATAGTGCGAGTGTGAGTCAGTGACAGGAGACAGAGTGAAAGAAACTAAGTGAAGTAGAAATTTTTAACCTTGGTGATTGTGACCATTTAGTTTCTTCTCGGTCGGCGATGTTAGTCGTTTTCACTGAATTACTCATGACACAACGGATACACAGTTTATCGCTACCTGTGACAGGACAAATATCTCATGTGGGTATCACAAAGGCGATCGTTGTTGAGCTTTCCAACTAGGTTTGTGATTCACCGATGAAAGTTCTACTCCGCCAAGTTTTACATACTCAACCTTTTAGAAAATTGAGTCAAATAGAGGCAAGGGTTGAGTACACTGAACCGGTAAGCATTCTTCCAAAAGGACTTATTGCTTGTCACTCGGCATTTTTTGTGCTCTTCCTTCCTTGCACTTGTACAAGAAACACATACTAATTTTACCAATGCAACAAAAAGTAAGTAAAGGGTTTTGGGTTGCCTCCAAACAGCACCTTAGTTAACGTTGTGGCACGACACAAGGTTCTTTGTTATATTCTGATTTGGATGGGTAGTGCACCACCACCATGTGGTTCTCTACTTTCTTGTGAGTGAAGCAGTAGCTACTCTTTAACCATGATATTTTGAAACACCTAGACAGCTCAGGAGTGCGACCAAGTCACCCATTTCATCCCTTCGATGTCTCCTTTTTGTTCTTCGGTGCTTCATTCTTTTTAGTGACGTTCAGGAGAATGGCTGAAAGCTTGTCCTTAATGTATTTTGCCTCGTGATTTTTTAGGTTGATTCACTCATAAGGGAAAATACACTTATCCTTTCTCTTGCACTGGTCTTCAACCTTTGTCATCCTTTTTGCTACCTCTTCTATATAGGTTGTCAGTGTGGCCAACATTAAGTGTTTTTCCATTTCTAAGTTCATCTTATCCATTTCATTGAGCATTCGTACTGTTTTTACATATGGCTACCTAGCTAGATTTCCCTTGAATAAGACTATAAGCCAAACCTTTCATTCCGTGGCTGAGACCTCGGTATAAGTAGATGAGTATCATGTCGTAGAAATCATGATACGAGAATTGAATGATCAACCCTTTAAGTATGGCCCAAGATTAATGAATCCTTTCACCTTCCATTTGTTTGAAGGTTAGGATTTTTTCTATCCCGATCATCACCTATTGTGTAGGCCATTCTATCATGTTACTAACATCAACACTCATACTTTCTGAGAAATTCATTAAAGGAACAAAAATAATACTCAACGCTAGATAAGTAGAAACTATACTACAAAGAACTAAAAACTATAAGTAACTCCATTTTCACATGACACCACTTCCTAACAACAGTTCCATGTTGATGCTTCATATGTACATCTTTTATATTTCGTGATCAATGACACTAACCTACAGTTTGAGGGTCTATGAATCAAAGCTAGTAAAGTAATCCAACAAAGGGTTGGGATCGTGTCCCAAGGGAGTGGTAGTGAAAATGGTAGATACTTACAATTCCGTTCTAAATAGTGATAGCTCAAGACATTTTTGAATATTAATATAAAACAAGTTAAATTGGTGACACCAAAGTGTCAAATATCAAGAAGAGATTTTGTCAAAGTGGTAAAATA
The DNA here is from genome assembly GCA_027704765.1 of Solanum habrochaites. Lineage (NCBI taxonomy): Eukaryota > Viridiplantae > Streptophyta > Magnoliopsida > Solanales > Solanaceae > Solanum > Solanum habrochaites. The sequence goes on along the minus strand of JAKWJA010002495.1, from coordinate 36,860,565 downwards.
GCAAAAATAATAGAGAAAACAAGTATGCGAGAAAGGTTTTTAGTTGTAAAGTCAATATTTATTGATACAAACTAAGGGGTACATGCTTTAGTAATATTAGCAAGACAATGGTAACTAGGCTAAGCTTTGGGTTAAAGTGGATTCCCTCTCAGGAAACTGTTCCCATATCAAATGGGTTTCTCTCGGACACCCACTTGTCTAAAATAATCAGCATATGCCTTACTCACACCCTGACCTTTCGATAGGGGATGCTTTTATATGGGACTAGGGTTGATACTCTCGGGCTGAACCTCATGTCGACCCACTCCTTAAGCCATCAGACTAGTGGTCTTGGTTTCGCGACCTCCCTCTCAGGCAAGTTGAAAACAGATGGAAAGTTTTTTATTTACAACTACAAGCAGATTAAATTAAATCACTTCAAGTGCCCTACGGCTCCTTATGGTGGCCATAGTTCTTCGGGTAGTATCTCCCCTAAAATCCTTATCTTCTTCAAAAACTAAGAGATTCTCAAGCCCCACCTCACGAGTCGTGAAGTGGATCACGACCCGGTGGTCCTCCTCATGAGGGTTGGGGCAGTGTCTTAGACACTTGGGGCTCCTCTTTCTTGGCCAAGGCAACTCCACCAAGCCTTCAACTGGCCGTGGTCTTGACCACGAGCCGTGGTGGTGGACGTGGAGCCTTGAGGCAATAATTCCAAATTTGGGGCAGCCTTGGCTTGACCTTTTTTTTGCTTAGCACTCCTCTACTAGGCTTTGACTTCTAACCCCTAAAGATGATTACATAGTTTACCAACTTAGGGTAAATTATTTTTATTAAAGTTAAACTTACATTGAGGCTGTAGTTTAACCTAGCATTTTTTGGAGTGTTACACATAGTCTGGCCTATCCACTGATATTTAGTCATTTATTAGTAGTTGCAATTATCCATATAACGAAATTTGTCTATGATCAATGACATCCCAATAATTCCTTTTTATATTGATATTTCATTATTGTTTCGTTGCATTGTAGCTGATAATTGCAAACCAAAAACCTCATTTGACATTTGTATCACCCCCTTTAGACGTGTTAGCATGTCGTTTTTAGTAATTTCTATTTCTATGGATGATTAGACCATATTTGTGCTTCCTAATTGAATTCTAACACGCACTTTTCCTGGTAGGTTTGACACGTACGCTTTTTAGGTTTTATGTTGGATTTCAAACTAACTAATGACTGTTTGCACTTAAAATTTGATGAGGTGTGCTTGAAAAATTAAATCAACTACTAAATTGGAAATAAAAGGTAAAAATAAAAGTAAATAGGGATCTTTAAGGTCTTGATCTATGATTCCAATCGTCCCTCTTCACCATCAAGCTAGCATATGAGCCGAGTTCATCCACTTTGGCCTGTCACTGAAACAATTTAGTTTCTTTGTTTGTCATATTAGAGAAAGATCCAATTTGCCTTGTCATCTCAAAATTTAGAATATAAGTAGTCATGTTAATGATTTTTAGTTCCTTTTATTTTCTTTTCAGGTCGATAGGTTGAATCTCAAATGTGTAACGCCCCAAAAAATTCTCACTTAAAACTCAAACAAATTTTCATTTGTGAATAATATCATACTCAATGATTCTTAATTTCCCCATATGTATAAAGTTCAATTATTTTGAGTGGGAATGAATTATTACATGTATTAAGGTCACTAGAACTCCTAGCATAAAATTGAGTGAAAAGTTTCCTTATCGATTAAGCTTTGATAGAAAATTCTATTTGAGTCAACTTTAAATTACCATATATCTTATATTATAAATATTTATATGGACCATAACCTCTCAAATTTAAAGGTATTGTGATCTTCTTTCTAACGCCACAAATTTCGCGTCAATCCGAGTTTCAAGTAAAGAGCTATGAACATTTTGGTAATTTGTTACAGTAAAGTGACAAATTAGTCTGAAGGGAAAACATTAAAAGGATAATTTTTGTCTTTTTACCTCTAAAAAACCCTAACCGAACATCTTGACTAATTAAATATAAAAAACAATCAAGTTTTTTAATACATCATTCTCTTCTCTCTTAAATCCTACGACAAAATCCAAATGATAAATCAAAGTACTAGACTCCATTCAAGACTCTTTAAATAATTTTTCAATACTTTTTATATTTTAAGAAACTAATTCAAGAATTTCAAGTAAGGTTTTCTATACTATTCTCCTCCAAACTAAAGTATCAAGGCTACTATTAAAGATTCTTAAGAACCTTGTTCATTCAGTTATGTAGGGCTATCATAGTGTTGGACTAGTTCTTCCTCACTCCCCACGTCTTCTTTAAAATTAGCAAAAAGTAATCTAGAATTTTATCCCCAGGTTTGAGCATTTTTTAGCTGAGTTCATTTTGAGTTCTTAAGTTCGTGATTCTTTTGAAATTCTATTCCTAATTACTAAATTGTTATTTGTTATGCCATGAGATCCGCGAGATGATTATCTCATGTCTATATTTTAGCAAGAACCCTATGAATTGAGAATCCTTGAGAAGAGTAGTATCATTGAGTTCTGAGTATTGAGTTTTCTATACTCTTATTGAGATCCCTGAGTTGAGTCGTTCGTGTCCATAATTCCTCATGGACCCTATGAATTGAGTTATAAATCTTGAGAAGTTTTTTAAAGACAACACTTGAGTTTTAAAATGAGTTTTTGAAGAAGTAAAGATGAGTTTTGAGAAAGAGTTTCTACAACATGATTAGTATGACAATCGAGTATGCCATCAATGTTTAATCAGTATGATATATATATATACCATGAATTTTTATGCAGTATTGCTTCCCAAGTTATCACTGATCATATTATGATATGATTTTGATACATGTTTTAGAAAGAGTTTTCAAGTATGATTTGAATAAGAGTATTAGGGTATATAGTATTTCCATATAATTTAGTTTTTACATCGATAAAAAGAAATTTTGATTTCTAAATGAGTTATGATTTCAAAAGATATTTCAAGATCAATTACCTCTTTTAAGTGGATATTTTGAGAAATTATCTCAAACTGGAGAAAGAGTTATGTTTTAAACATATGAGCATGATGTATATATTATTGTGAGTAGTATTGTGCACCGATATGGAGATAAGTTCAGACAACTCACATTCCTCATAAACCATGTATGCCAACATAGGTACATGATCATAATTTTTAGCTAACCCCTAAGTGCCTTCAATCAGAGCTTAGTGGATTTACTTAGGGCCCGTTTGGATGGGCTTAATAAAAGTAGCTTTAAAAAAGTACTTTTGAAAGTGCTGAAACTTATTTTTAAAATAAGCAGTTATGTGTTTGGATAAAAGTGCTGAAGTTGTTATGCCAAACGTGAAAAGGGAAAAATGGAAGAAAAAGATGTTAGGGTTATGTTGTAATTTCGAGATTGTATAAAAATATTAAGGGCAAAAAGATAAAAATGTGGTCAACTTAAAACAGCTTATAAGCTAAAAAAAAAAAAAGCACCTCGACCCCAGCTTTTAACTTTTGGCTTAAAATAAGTTTTTTTTAAACTTAAAATAAGCTATTTTGAGTATTGCCAAACAGCTAAATAAGTCAAAAATCAGCTTTTAAGTCAGTTTGACCAGCTTTTAAGCTGAGCCAAACAGGATCTTAGTTGAGGTATTTAATATTCCGAAAAGGTATAGGACAATTATGGCAGTGTGGGCGTGACGTTGTATTAACATGTAGCTCATAGTGATGGTTGTCGGTTAGAGAATCTCAAAATAGAGTTAAAGTGTATTTTATCATATCACTTATTATTTTAAGTTAAGACATGAGAAAGTATTTTGTAAAGGTTTGAATGTTTATTTACATTCATCTTGTGAACATTATTATTTATGGCAATCCTTTTTTTAGTTATTTGTTATTAAACTATTTTACATACTCGTACATTCAATATATTGATGTCATTCGACCGGCATCTCTTAATGATGCATATACATGTTCTTAAGATCCTTATCAAGAGTCCATTGAGATCATTTTGTCAGCTTTTGAGTACGACCTTCTTGCTTTTGGAGGACTCCAATTTTCTTAGTTATTACTAGCAGCTCTCTTTAGGAGTCATTAATCTTGTACCAATAATCATCTTTGTTTAGTAAAGACTTCATAGATAGACAGTTTTGGAGATTCTTTTAAGTTTCAGATGTTTTATTTGAAACTTATTTTTCATACTCAATATATCTAGTTTAGTTTTGAGATTTTGTACATTGTTTTGAAACGTTTCTTTAAATCCAATGCTTTTGTATGCTTGATTTAGTCCTCCGTGTGTGGTCAGCATGATTAGGGTTGGCTAAGAGGTCAATAATGAGTTTCAAGTTTCATCCACGTTCAGGGTGTAATCTCGGGTCGTGATAAACTTGGTATTACATCATAGAGTTCAAGTGTCCTACAATTGTCTATGAATACATGTCAATAGGATCTTATTTGTTATTGTGAGGGATCCACTTCTATAAATGAAGGACTACAAACATTTAAGAACAATTTCCCTTATTTTATACTTTGAATTGTGCAATAGAACTTTCTAATAAGGAACTTATTCAAACTCGTGCATTTCTCAAATTCATTTGACTACCCCTCATAATCAAGGTATTTGAAAAAAAAAATCGAATCCTTGTCGATGAGTTACTCTCAACAAAAGTCCGTAGAAAGTCATGAGACTACAAAGACTCTTGAGGAAGTCTGTGAGTGAGCTTAAGTGTTAAGATTTTAAAGAATGCACTCATATTCATATGAATCGTGTGTTCGAGCTAAAAACAAAATGTATTGCCAGACTTTTTTGTCTATACCTTGTTTTAGTTGAGATCCTTAGGAGGAAATGTGTTTTAGATCTTGTGTAGTATTTTCACCCAAAAACATAGTACGCGTTACGATGTTATCGTAATCTAAGAAGAGATAGAGTGATGAGGTAAATTAGCTTGTTGCAGTCTTGCACCTAGAGAGTTATTAATGAGGAGTTTTTCCTCATGGATAGATGAAGAAATCAATATTTCCTCCATTTCTCATTTGTTTATGTCCAGAAAAATAAAATAATATAAATAAAAAATTGACAACAGAAATCAAGAACTTTATGAAAAAAATAAAAAAATTTAAGGAGTATAGTTTGTTCTTCTATGTTCTTTCATCTCAATTATATTATGTAAGGATGTAGTTTGAAACAATCTCCTCTTTTATTTTCTTCCCTAAAATGTAATTCTCTCGGCTAAAATAAGTACTCAAACTTATTTATCTTTCTTTAAAATGTACTTTAAAAAATAATATAAAAATTTGACTTGAAAAGAGATAAAAATTAGAGACTGACCATTATGAATTATTTTCTCCAATAACATATTCATCTACCACAAAATTAATATCATAATGCTTCTTCTTTAAGAGGCGTATTTGTTATTTTGACATTGAAGATCATGATAGCTTTATCTTTGTTTCAAAATCACATTCACCAACGAAGGAGAACAGATAAAAGTATATAAAGATGTGGTTATAAAATATTATAATGTGTATGTCCAATACACTAAGAAATTACTCTCACCCATTATCTCCATAAGTTTTCTCCATTATAAAGATAATCATAACATCTATAACCTCCAACTTTATAACCATTATTCTTGTAACATTTCAGTTCCATAATCTCCTCTATTATATTCATGTTAATATCATGTTTATGACTAACCTTTTGTATACCTCTATGCTACACTCTAAATAGAGACATAAAGGTTCATATAGTATACACTTGAAGACTTGGAAGAATAAGAGTCTCATCTATTGACTTTCTATTTATATTACTTTCATTTTCATTATATCTTGTCTTATTTTTATTTAGATTTACAACACGTTATAAGCACGATTGTTCTACTATTGAAGGATTGAAGCAAACAAAATATAAAGAAAGTAAAATATTTGTGTTTATTTTTCTCTTGGAAACAAGGTAAATTACTATATAATTTATTTTATATTTAACTTTTGATTATGCGTCACTAATTTTCTTCCCATGTCAAAATCATATGAGTCCAGCAAGTTGCTTTTACTTTTAGCAAACTTTTAATTTGATCACTTATATATTAAAAAAGTAAAATTAGTTTTGTAAGTTAATAATTTGTAAAGAGATTGTTCTTTATGATCTTGTTTTATTGAGTTATGTGGCATGTACATATTGATTGGATTATTATTGGTTACTTTTGAATCTCTTTATTTTTCTTTATCTAAACATTTACTTGTTGAGTTATTAATATATTACTGGTACTAACAAAGTTTAGGTTGTCACGCCCTGAGCTACCCCCGAGACGCGGACACGGGACCTAAGACCACAAGTGATCCCAAGCTAACCCTGTTGTCATGATCATGAGCATACTAAAGATAATAAACTGGTGTGGAAGCTGAATCATAATTAAAATAAAAAGATTGGGAATACCATATACTCTAACTAAGATGTATGAAAATTGATGAGATTAATACAAAGAAAATATTAAATTCATACTAAGTTGAAACTATCTATGTCTGATATAAGCCTCTATCTTACTAGAAATGTTTGGACAAGCCCCAGCTAAATCTAGCGAAATTGAAACTAAATGACAAAATACTGAAAAAAAACTCATGACTATTGTCCTAGGAGAATCAGAACTCACCACTGATTCTGCTAAACTATAGATCGGGAATCAAACTAAGTGTGATCTTGATGCTTAGAACTTGAATCTACATCACGAGGAAATGTATTATACGTATGCATCAGTACTTGAATGATAATGAGCATGCAAGATAAAGTAAAGTTTAAATAACATATAATTTAACAAAGTAAAATAAAGCAATGATATAATCTAAATATGATAAACTGAATGTTGAGATAAGTGAATGAAGTTACAAATTTATAACATGATGAAACTGAATACTGGATATATTGATAAATGGTCAATGCAATGGAACCTGACTGAACTGTGGGAGCTACTAATAACCGATAATAAAACCACACGAGCTAAATGTCAAGTCTGATGTATATGCCCCATCGAAAGGAGACAATATAACCTGCCATAGGAATAATGGCATGCTGGCGTGATCACGAAATTGATGCCCACAGAGGGGACTTACAACCTACTTGGCTAATAGTTATGGGATTATTTGGGTACTCTGAACCCTAGTACAACTCAGTATTATGATACTCCCAATGAATTAGGTGGTTAACTGTTTATAATTGAGTTTCTGTAAATACAAAATAGCTCAAAACTAAAAATGCAAACTAAGAATGCAATAATTAATGTGATAATGAGGCATTAATAACTGAGTCATGTATAACCGAATAACTCAAATATCTAACCTAGCATGTGTAATTCAAGAACTAAAAAAATATATAGCTAGGGTTTTGAAATTCATGCATTTATATGAATATTAACGTAATAATCTGATTTAGATCCTCTAACGGCTAAGAACTCAACAATTCTAATATTCAAGAAACCCTAAGTCTACTCATGATATGGGAATCAAGAAATTGATTGAAAAGTAGGGATCTAATGGGTGAAAGTAACCCACGAGGGAAATCCAACATACTTGGTGATGAATTCCATGGAAAACCCACGAGGGAAATCCAACATACTTGGTGATGAATTTCATGGAAAATCCTTTCTATTTTGAGGCTGGAACTGATAGAACCTTGTTGCGTCTTTGAACTAGGGTTCTTGACCTTTTTCTCCTCTCTTGATTCTAATTTTCTAAGTTTTGATTAACGAGTTGACTTAGGTAAGTTTTAGTGATATTTCTAGGCTTAAACTGACTAAAAACTCATTATTTAAGATCTAAATGGCGTATCTTATGAGTCCCACAAAATAGAAAAAGATCAAAATACCCCTGACTTAATTGTTGTAAGAGTGACGAGAGATTGGACTTGCGGGCCGTAGTTTGATCTATGATTATTAGTTTGGGTCTGTCGATCAAGTCTACTCGACAGACCTTCACTAAAATGAGCAAAACTTTTTAGTTGGAGGTTGTATTTTAGACAACTCGGTGGCGTTATAAAGAGGATTCAATTATCTATCATATAATAGGTCATAAAACACCTAATTCCTTTTATGATAAGATTTATAACCATTTGAATTTGACCCAATCAGCGATTTCCTCTACAGACTGCTAACCTTCACCCACGGTCAGGCCTACGGTCCATACTAGTTGATCATGGTTCATGTCAGAGGCTGGGTAATGGGGTCTTGATCCACAGACCATGGTCTGACTTACGGATCGTAAGTCTATTCGTGGATAAGGACTTAGCCAAGTTTCTTAGCTGGGTTTCGGGAAGGGATTGTAGTGGTGAACTACGGACCTACATCACGGGCCATATCTCAGACTACGGTCCGTTGATGGTGACCATACTTTACACCTGCAATTTCTGAAAAGTTAATATCTTGTCTGTTTTTGGATACGGGATGTTACATTATCTCCCCCTTGGGAACATTCGTCCTCAAATGAAGACTAAACTAACTGAAATAGAGGGAGAGGGATGTAATCCCTTTCACTAAAAAATTGAGAACTCAATTTCTTACTGAACTTAGTTCCAAGAACATGTAAATGCTTGGATGTCATGGATACTTCTACTTCTCAAAGTAGCTCCCTCTACGGACTGACTCCTCCACAAAACCTTGACTAAAGCAACTTCTTTGTTCCTCAACATTCTAAACTGACGATCAAGAATCGCATATGGTACTTTCTCATAATAAAGGGTATCTTTCACATCCGCACTCTCTAATGGAACTTCGGATGTCGGATCACCCACACACTTCTTCAACAGTGAGATGTGAAAAAATGGATGCACTACTACAAACTTTGCTTGAAACTCTAACTCATACGCCACTTTTCCAATTCTTTTCAAAATCTTGTAAGGGAGTAGATCTCAAGTACTGAGCTTCAATTTCCTAGCAAACCTCATCACCCCCTTCATATGTGATACCGTCCAGAAAATTCAATCATCAACATGGAACTCTAGTCCCCTTCTCTTTAAATCTACATAATATTTCTAACCACTTTGGGTTATCTTAAGTCTATCTCGAATGAGTTGCACTTTCCCCATAGAATAATGGACTAAATCTGGTCCTATCGAATCTTCTTCACCTACTTTAAATCAACCAATAGGAGATCTATGTCTACGCCCATACAGTGCCTCATAAAGGGCCATCTGAATGTTGGAATAACAGTTATTGTTTTAGACGAACTCAATAAGAGAAAGTTTATTATCCCAACTACCCTTGAAATCGATCACACAAGCTCTCAACACATCCTCTAGGTTCTAAACAGTATGCTCTGCATGTTCATCCGTCTGCAGATGCAATGTTGTGCTAAGATTAACCTGAGCACCAAAACCCTTCTGAAATTACTTCAAAAAATTAGAGCTAAATTGAGTAACTCTATTTGAGATGATAGACAAAGAAACCCCATACAACCTGACTGTATCATTAATGTAAAGCTTGGCATAGTCCTTCATCGAATTTTTAGTCTTGACCACTAAAAATGAGAAGATTTAGTCATAGTCTCAAGTATCACCCAGATAGAGTCATGTTGTCTACGACTATGAAGTAGCCCTGTGACGAAATCCATATTGATCACTTCCCATTCCTAAGTATAAATGTCGATCTCTTGTCATACCCCATATTTTCTGATATTCTACCTTGACTTGCTTGCAATTGAGGCACTTACTCACAAAATCTACTATATTCCTCTTCATGTCAATCCACCAGTAGACTTCCCGCACATCGTGGTACATCTTAGTGGCACCTAGATGAAAAGAATATCTGGAATTATGGGCTTTCACAATAATATGTTGTCTCAAATCACCCACATCAATTAAACACAGTCTACCCTGGTAGCGAAGTACACAATCTTCCCCTTTGGAGAAAACCTCCACTCTCTGATTGTGGATTGCACCCTTAAGTTCAAAAAATGTTGAATCACTATCTTGTTGTTCCTTAATTCGACTCCCAAAGAAGATTCTGCCCCATTCTTAACTGTTACACCGCTGTCTAATATGCTCATATGGCGAACTCCCAAGCAAGCAAGCCCGTGAACATCCTTCACAAGTTTCTTCCTTTTCTACTCAACATGTGCTATACTACCCATAGATAATTTCTTAAGAGTATCTGCTACTACATTCGCCTTGCCAGGATGATAATGTACACTCATATCACAATCCTTAAGAAACTCAAGTTATCTCCTCTGGCGAATATTCAATTCTTTCTTGGTGAAAAAATATTGAAGGCTCTTATGGTCAGTGAATACATCTACATGAACACCAAACAAGTAGTGTCTCAAAATCTTGAGTGCAAGCACCACTACTGCAAGCTCGAGGTCATGAGTTGGATAATTCATTTCATGCACCTTAAGTTGTCTACAAGTATAAGCTATAACATTATATCGTTGTATCAACACAACCTAGGGCAACTCTGGATTCATCGCAATAGATCAGATAACCATCTAAACCATCTAGTAGAGTCAACATAGGAGTCGTAGTCAATCTAGTTTTTATCACGACCAGGGAGCACCCCCTAGATATAACATGGCGTACTTGACCTCTTCGAGGTCTTATACAAGCCCGTAGTTATCATTCATCGCATTTTTATAGGTAAAGTGTATGTGTATGTGTGTGTATATATATATATATATATATATATATATATCACCATACGTAGTTAAAGACTTCAAGTCTAAACATCATTAGAGTACATTAGGGACACGACCCTTATAACATAAATCATAAGTATACTATTACAAGACTTTATAGTAAGATGTGACTTAGGAAATCCTTGAAATTACGGATTCCTTTACTTGGGATTGGGAATCACATATCAAGCCATTCACCATAGAGACGTCCTTTAAGCATCCATAACCTAAATTTTGTGTAAAAAGGTGAAGAAGAATGGAGTTAGTACAGGAATCACTAAGTTTGGAAACCATGCAAAAACATGCATTTAAAAGGGACATTATACTTGAAACCATGTTTCATGCCTTTTTGTGAAAACTTCATAAAACTTTGATTCAATAAGCATCATACAATTCACATACTTCATATAGGCATATTAAATGGTTATGCATCATATAAAACCACACATTGCATTTAAAGCATAATTTGCATCATTTTACAGTAACCACCTTCCCGTTTAGAGTAAGCTTATTCTAGCTTGCAGTAACCTCTTTCCTTCTTAACTATTTAACTTCATAACTTCCCAAGTAACCCTCTAGTAATACTTGGTTCAATGAATTACCTCAAAGTCACAAGGTATTCATACATATAACCTTCCAAACTCAACACATACATTCATAGGAGAATAACATGTCATAAGATACATTTAAGTCAAGACACCTAATACCCTTACAGTGAACCATAGTAAATTTGCAAATATGTTAACTTCATTTCACATAGAACATTACAATACCATACTGACAATCCCAATCTAAGTCTACTACTGCCATGTACATGTGAAACCCCATAAACCTCACACAGACTTAGCAAACCTATCATGAGACCAAAAACCTTAATATTTATTTTATACATCAATAATACAAGTATATACACTTCATTCATGTCAAGCAAGACTTTAATCATATAGTCAATAAGACCTACATTATGTTTATAAGGATAGACCACATCACATAGACCCATTTCGACTCATACCATGCATATCATCACAACAAGTTGAGAACACTACAATGTCATGCATAAGAAACATAAACATAGTAATATACATTAGAAAACCTTCCTAGAACTCCCTTCAAGAGCTACTTGTGCAATGCATAGGTGAACTCCCATACCTTCACCTACACTAAGAAACTTACCTTAGGTTATCCTAGTTAATGTCCTTACTTTACTTCTATTGTCCATTTTACTTTAGAAAATTATAGCCTTAACCAACACTAAGACCATGGGTGTTAAACATGGAATTTGGTGTTGTAGAGCCTTACACTAACGTAAAGTGGTCTACCTTGACAAAGTATAACATTAAAATTATGCTAATATATTAAGTGATATCACTTTCTAGATCCTATGGGGCAAGCATAATTTATAGAACTAGCTGGTATATACGGAAACCGTCTTTATGCCTATTAAGGCATTGTATTTATCCACTTATGGAGACCCTCTTTATGCCTATTGAGGCATTGTAGTTGCGATCTTGTGACGACATGGTGACCAAGCCTTCTACATTGGGAAGGAGCACCGCTCATCAAAGTTCACTCGATGCTAAGCTAAGTTACCTTTATTGAAAATCTTTATTATCTTTACTTTTAAAATATAGGCTTAGAAGAGTTAACCCCTCATATTCTTATCTCATAGGTCTAGATGAGAGTTTATCAACCTAAATCACGTGTGAAGTCTTTCACATGGACATAGCATATTTAAAGCACCATCCATTTTAGGGTACTCTTGGGAATACCTTCCAAGAGCCCCTCTATAGACTAGATCATCATACAAGTATCATAGACATACTTTAATGTGGGTATGTGTATACATATAAGTGAGCAAGCCTTCCACATAAACACCCTTAGACCACATATGTTCATACTTGTATTCCATTCATGCATAAGAGTATAGGTGTAACTATATAAGCAAACCTCATATAAACACATTTAGACACTATGCTCAAACTTCATCATACCATATACTTAACATCATACAATTTAAATCATATTCATAACATGCTCATGCATTCCTATTCATGTACTTAAATCACAAACCTAGGAACTATCTTATCAAGGCACACATGTGCAATGCATAGACAAAGCCTCATACCCTTGTCCATACTAGTACACCAATCAAGTTGTACTAGTTAAAGGATACATAATGTACTTCATTGACATATACTATACATGCATAGTAGTAGAAATTAGTGCAGATGATAATACCCTTTCATTAGACACCATGAACCTATACTACTAGTAAGCATGCATGAGGTTTAAGTGTGTGTGCGCATTGGTCAACATGATCACATAATGTCTATAAACAACATATTGAGGCAGCCACCCTCTTTGGACCACAACGCATAACCAAGCATAGACCACACAACACATAATAGCATAGGAGACAAAACAGCATCACATTACCTTCAATACTCCTCACCTTAGATATTCTTACATTCATCTAGGGGTACATAGGTAGGGGTCATTAATCATCATTACTTCATCAATGGCAGAACCTAAGCATAACCCACACATAGTACTCCACATGCTTATACAATAGAAACACAACCTAGATCATAACTAGAATAAAATACTAGGCATGCTTCACATAGTGTGATCATTATAACCACACACTAAATAACATCAATTGTGCCTACAAGGCCATAATCAACACATATTCAAGACTCCTCACCTTAGCTATTCAAAACACATTCATCTAAGGGTACATAGGTAGGGGTCATTAATCATCATTACTTCATCAATGGCAGCACCTAAGCATAACCCTCACATAGTCCTCCACATGCTTATACAATAGCAACACAACCTAGATCACAACAAGAATAGAAGACTAGGCATGCTTCACATAGTGTGATCATCATAACCACACACTCACATAACATCAATTGTGCCTTCAAGCCCATAATCAACACATATATTGATTGACAATAAGTAAACATCGCCACTATAAGTGGACCATACCACACAATTCCATACAAGGCCAATTCAACTAGCCATTATCTTATCTTAGGTAGTCTAAAGGATCACTTTGGTGTCTGTGAAGGGGTTGTATGGAAGGTCACTTTATAACTCACTCAAGTGAGACTTGAATAACCTTTGGTAGGAGGGTCTCATGTTTATGGGTTTTGAAGTGATATTGATGCTATGTTATGTAATGTGACTATATGTGGTTATGTTGACTTGTAAGTGATTCTTATACTTGTATTAAAAAGTTTTAATCAAAAAGAGAATGTTTTATACAAATGTCCTTTTAGCATGGTTTTAATTGCATGCCACCATTATTAGTGCATTATAATCTACTGATTCCATATATTCTGTCTATTGATAAAGGTGTAGGTGGAAATTTAGAGGAGTCCCTTCAAATGAAGCTTGAATTAGTGTTCATTCAAGCAAAGTTGGAGTATGTCCTCAATAGATACGAGGACATTACTATGTTTAGTTTTCTTTATTAAAGACATTGTAATAGAATTAGATACTTTTATTTTATTCATGTATGGGTCGTGTCCCAAGATATTCGTGTGTCTAAGATGGAGACTTTGACAGTTAGCCTTTCGTAGGATTTTCTCTAAATAGATATTTTGAAGTATTATTATTTCATGTGAAAATTTTTTATTCCGCACTAGTTTTCATACATGTATGCAATGAATGTGTCAAAGGGATTGTACAAGACCTCCGAGAGGTCAAGTACACCGTATTGTGATTCGAGGGAATCTGATATCTTCTAGGGTGTGCTCTCGGTTTGTGACATTGACCGCATCCAAATCATCGTTCTTTTCCTGCAAGCACTCGCCTGGGTGGTTCTTAACACACTTTAAGCAAGTGGGGTAAGTTTTGTTGCCTGAAACACTTCCCCGATACTTATTGACTTGTGCATTGACCTTGTGATCATACCTACTCTTGGAGAATGGAATACTAACTAACGAAGGGGCTAGAGAGATTTCCACCACCTTGTTTTTGTTGAGAATAGTCATAATTTCCAGTCCTAGCCTTCTTATTATCCTTGGATTGTTCCATAAGCTTATCACCCTCAACCTTCTTAGCATGAGTCATAATCCTAGAGATGTTCATGTCTCCCAGTAACATAACATTTATGCATTTTGTATTCATGTGAGCCATGGAATCAGAACTACGTGAGGAGCATACCTGGAGATTTGGTTGAACTTGAGCCCATAATCTTGGACCATAATGTTACCTTGCCATAAAATTATGACTTCTTGGGCTTTTGATTCTCTCAGCTCTATTCAGAAAAACCTATTCATAAAAGTCTTACTAAAGTAATCCCAAGTAACAGGAGTTGCATTTGTTCCCCTATTTTCCTTCCACTAAGTTTACTAGATATGAACAACATCTTTCAGCTAGTATGATGTTAACTCAACCCGATCATTCCCAAGTGATAGGAGTCATATTTGCACCCCTATTCTACTCCCACTAAGTGTAGCATATATGATAAACATCCTTCAACTGGTATGATGCTAAATCAACCCGATCATTCCCAGTGACCTGCATCACCTCAAAGATCTTCTTTATATTATCTAAGAAATTTTTGATATCCTCACTAGTCTGGGATCCTAAGAACTCAGGATATTTCATCCTAACAAAGTCACAAAGCCTAGATGATGTTCATCCACAATTAGCATTCACATGAGCTCGAACCCGCTGATTGTTTTGGTTGGTGACACACTAAGCCAACATCTCAATGGCATTCATAAATTCAGCATTGGAGACTTCCTGATCTGGGATTGGAGGAGTTGTGTTTCCGTTCCTGGCATTCGTATTCCTAGCGTTAGCTCTACGAGAAGGCATGATCACACTGAAAGTTAGAATGATATTAGATCATACCATACGCACGATAAGAGTAAAAAGAAAATGAATAATTTTCTAAAACACTTTGCAGCCTTCGTCTCATTAGATGTGGTGCACCTCACACCCATGAAAAGGACTCCACTTAGTACAACTTTTAAGACATCCTTGGACACTTAAACTTAGTGTTCTAATACCAAGTTTGTCACGTCTCGACCTACCCTCGAGACGTAGACACGAGACCAAGAACAACAATGATCCCAAGCTAACCCTGATTGCATGATCATGAGCATAATAAGGATAATAAACTGTGCAGAATCTAGATCATAATTAAATGAAAAGATGGATAATACTCATATACTATAACTGAGATGTATGAAAATTGATGAGCTTAATAAAGAGAAGATATTAACTCAATACTAAGGAGAAACTAACTATGTCTTTAAAAAGCCTCTAACTGACTAGAAATGTTAGGGCAGGCCCCAACTAAGTCTAGAAAAATTGAAACTAAAGGACTAAAAATATTGGAAAGAAACTCATGACTATTATCCTCGGAGAAGGAGGACTCACCACTGATTATGCTAAACTAGAGATTGGGAATCGATCTAACTATGAACTTGATGCTGAAAACCTGAAACTACGTCACGAGAAGATGTAGCGCACATATGTGTTAGTACTTGAAAGGTACTGAGCATGTAGCTTAGAGTAAAGTTGAAATAATGTGTAACTGAACAAAGAAATAAAGTAATGATATAATTTGAACATGATATACTGAATGTTGAGATAACTGAATGCAGTGACCAATTTATAACATGTTGAAACTGAATACTGGATATACCGATAAATAGTCAATGTAATAGAATTTGAGTGAACTATGGGAGCTATTAATAAACGATAATAAAATTACATGAGCTAAATTTCGAGTTCGATCTACACGCCCAATCAAGAGGACCAAATATACCCCGTCATAGGTATAAAGTCATGCTAGCGTGATCACTAAATTGATGCCCACAGAGGGACTAACAACCTACTTGGCTAGTAGTTCTAGAACTATTTGGGTATGTTGAACCCTAGTCTAACTTGGTATTATGCCACTTGCAATGAATTAGGTGGTTAATTGATTTTGACTGTGTTACAGTAAATAATGGATAGCTAAAACTGACATGCAAACTGAGAATTCAACAATTAATATGATAATGATGCATTAATAACTAAGGCATGTATAAACGAAATAACTAAAATATCTGACCTAGTATGTGTAATTCAAGAACTAAATAAATGCATGGCTAGGGTTATGGAATTCATGCATTTTTCTTAATACTAACATAATAATCTTATTTTGATCCTTCTAACAGCTAAGAACCCAACAACTCTAACATTAAGGAAACCTTAAGTCTAGTCATGATATAAAAATCAAGAAAATTACTAAAAAATAGGGACCTAATGGGTGAAAGAAATCCACCAGTGAAATCCAACATACATGGCAATAAATTCCACGGAGAAATCTTTCAATTTTGAGGCTGCAACTAATGGAACCTTGTTGTTTTCTTCAACTAGGGTTCTTGACCTTTTTCTCCTCTATTGCTTCTAATTTTCTATGTTTTGATTACTGAGATAACTTAGGTAATTTTTAGTTATGTTTTCGGGCTTAAACTGACTAAAACCTCGTGATTAAGGGTCTAAATAACGTATCTTAGGGGTCCCACAAAATACAAAAATACCAAAAGACCCCCAACTTAACTGTTGTCGGAGTGAACGATGGATTGGACTTACAGGCCGTAGTTCAATCTAAGGTACGTAGGTTAGGTTCGTTTTCTTATAAGACCTTCACTAAAATGAGCATAAGTTTTTACTCGAAAGTTGAATTTTAGCAAACTCAGTGGAGTTGGAAAGAGGATTCAATTATATATCATAGGTCATAGAACACTTAATTCCTTTTGTTCTAATATTTATGACCATTTAAAGTTGAACAAATCATAAATTTTCCCCTAATTGACTGCTAACCTTCACCATGTTCCTAGGTCGATCTACGGACCATAGTGGTTGATCGTGGTTCATGTCAGAGGCAAGGTAATTGGTTCTTGATCCATGAAGACAAACCATGGGTCGTAGTCTGACTTACGGACCGTAGGTTTGTCCGTGGGTCAAGAATTAGCCGATTTTTTGAGCTGGGTTTGTGGGAGGGGTTGCAGTGGTGAACTAAAAAACCTACAACACAGGTTGCAGATCTGAATACGGTTCGTAGATGGTGAACATAGGTTAACCTGCAATTTCATAAAAGTTGATATCTGGTATATTTTTTGATACGGGGTGTTATAGTGGTTATTTTAAAATGTTTATTAAATTTTGTTAATATATGTAGCAATATTGATAAGGAATGTTAAAAGTTTTTCATTTATTTTAACTTGGGACTTTTATATGATTCCAACATCTTGTTCGAATTAATTGATCTTATTCATTTTTCTTATGTTAAGTCAAATTTAGATTATATTTATGATTTCCGATATTTATTTTTTGGTAAGTCGTTTGATTTATTAAGACAATGATTGAGATTAAGATGGTGAATTCAAATTTCATCACACCAAGTGGATAAGAAATCGAGTTGAAGTCTCGGTGCATCATGATAATAATATGTTGGGTTCAAGTCCCATTGATTTATGAGCTAAGGCTTCTTTATATGTATAAGACATTGGCTTTATGTCCTAATGCACTATAGTGATGATATGATGATGATTAAATCAAAATAATATATTATTTACTAAAAGTCATCAAATATACCCAATTGGTTTGCTCCATTCTCTTATGTGAATATGGTAGCAGCGAATGATATGTTTCAAAATGACAAGTGGTTGAATGTATTAGTATGAGTGTGGTGAAATGTTAATGGTCATCATTGTAGAGATGGTCCTTCAAATATGAAGGTAATTTTTATCCATCAAAGTGGTATGAAAAGATATTGGGCACATTGTTGTTGATGCAACTCATATTTGAAAAGTTTTGTAAATCCTCCACCAATATAACGAAATATAAAGTGGTAGTACATTTAGTATATTTGACTTTTTAAAATGATGTTAAAGTAAGTCAAATAAATATGATAATGTCAAAGTAAGGCTAATAAAATAATTGTGGAGCATGTACAAATGATTATGATCATTTCTTGAAGAAAATGTGACTTGTGTTCGTATGGATATATATATATATATATATATATATATATATATATATATATATATATATATATATATATATATATATATATATATATATATATATATATATATATATGTATACTGTTGGATTAATGTCATATCTCACATCTACGGGAGGTTTGAGATATTGAAAAAATATATATTTTTACATGAATGGTCATTTTGGTCATATACTCTGAGTACTACACCAATGTTGTGGTATGTTTTATTATAAACTATTTGAGGACAAATGAAATAAATAATTTTTTTCTATAAAGATTGTGTCATGATCAAAATAAATATTATTGTGTGGCAACACAAACTTATCATTGATTGTCAAGAAATAAGTCTTGCATGTAATAATATTAACCATGAGATTTTCGAAAGGGCTAATTGTTACAATCCGGAGAATGACATAGTTCATAATATTGGGGTTGTAGTAAGTCTCAAAAGAAACTTCTTAGTATACAAAATTAATTGAGATTTTCGAAAGGGATAATTGTTACAATCTGGAGAATGACATAGTTCATAATATTGGGGTTGTAGTAAGTCTCAAAAGAAACTTTTTAAGTTTCAAAGGAATTGAAAAAAAAATTATTATATTGAGACTATAAATTATTGAAAGATTAGATATCTTTAATTTACTATGATTAAAGAGGGTTATGAATATTTACATAAAATGTTACATGTCTTTCTCTTGTTTGTTGTATACAAATATGGACATGATGATGGAATCACATGCAAAGGTGAACTAGAAGTTTAATAGAATAAATATCAGTTGGCATAATCGTATGGTCATATGTGATGCAAAAGAAATTGAGAATTCACGTGGCTATATTTTTGAAGAAACAAACTATTCTTTAAGAATTCTCTTGTGTTGCTTATTCTCATGATCAATGTATCAGCTAAGGTTGAAATTGTATCCCCTGAAATTATTTGAAATATACAAAAAGGTGAATATAGGTTCATGTGGACCACTTACTATTATAGTTTAATACATGAATCTATGGTATGTCCACATATGCATTTGTAACAACTGACAAATTGATTTTTGTAAGATTGTTTGCTCAAATTATTAAATTAAGAGGATAAATCCAAACTATGAAATCATGTTGATAATGTTGGTTAGTTTAACAGAAATCGTATGCCTCGAATTGTAGCTAACCATTGATTATGAGAACAAATCTTTCAAATAAATTTAGTATGAGATGAGTTTATTGTACATGTATGCATCAACCCAACAAGGCTCTCCCATCATAATTGGTTCAGGGTGAGGAACCAAATATTTTTTATCTAAAAAATTTGATGTGTGTACATATGATTTTATTGTTCAATCATGCATAAATATAGATCCCCAAATAAGGTTTGGGGTAAATTTTAGATTTTCTAACATTAGGGGGGAATATGTTTAGCAACTGAAATTATGTGTGGGGTAAATTATCTATATCATCGTTAAAAAATGTAAACTTGAAGTTCAAAAGTTAATTTATTTGTAAAATGTTGCAAAGAAGTTGTCAGATGTATTTGCTGACCTAATATTTTAATTAAGATGCAAATGCTCCAATAGATGGTCCTTGAAGGACAGAGTTTATGGTAGGCCAGAAGCGTGATAGACCAATCAATTCCAAACGTAAAACTCCTTGACAAAGAAGAGAAGAAAATTATCAAAATGTTCATGATAATGAGGTAAGTGCTTTACAAGCTCACTATGACATAACACTTCATAAAACTTCACCAAAGGTTCAGGTACCTGAAAATGATGAAAAATGAAGAGATCTTGATAAGTTATGTCATATTGGAATCGATATCAACATGACCGTCGACGGTGTATTTTATAAGAAGTAGCACTCAATGCTATAAATGGTTACAAGGATCTTAAATTTGAATATGTCATATCGTGTGCATACATAAATGATTAGCCAAATAAAATGCACTATTCAAGTATATTTTGTTTCACTTAAAAAAGTGATGTTTTTTAACTTATAGTTCATTGATAAAAATATATGTCGGGAGGTACAAATGAATCATTTTGCTAAAGTATAACTGTAAGATATAAGGTACGGATTGTAACTCGGGGCATAAAGGGTTTTCGCAAAAATCCTGACAATATGAAATGAAGATATATTCTCTAATGGTGGATACAATAAGACTTATTTCATTCTGGAAATATATGGAATACTTGAATATGCATAATGAATGATTATTATGTATAACTTGACGATGAAGGTTAATTAAAAATCTTTGAAGGATTTAAAATGTGTTAAAACAATTCCATTGAATATCCATTGGTTTTGAGACTGATTAACACAAAAAAAAAATTAATCTCATGAAATTTTTTAAAATGTCATGTTTTAGTGCAATTGGTGCACCTACAGATTACTGGTTATGCAAATTCTAGAAGATTATTTGATATCCATAACAAAAATTATGTGAAAATATTGTCATAGTAGATTCAATTTATGACAAAAAACTAACAAAGCAAGTTACTCAACACATAGAAAATGTGTGATTTTCTTTCAAAATAAAAGACGAGCTTTAGTGAAATTGAAATGACCAATTTCTAGTCAAAAATGATTTTATTATGTAGATGAAAAATATTTGTTTGATCTGCATAAAGCTTGATTTAAAATGGAATAATATTTACTTATGGAGACATAACAATATCTTGGAAATTCGAAGAATCACAGTAGTAGACACTTCTTCAAATCATGCAGAAATAATATTGATCTATAAATTAAGTCGAGAGTGTGTTTGGTTGGAATCATGATCTTTCATATTTAGAAAATATGTAATTTTCTTTTGAAAAAAGATATTTCAGCCATCATATACAAAAATGATATATAGCTCAATTGAAAGGAGGATACAATCAAAGAAGATCACACAGTATATTTGTTTTTTCACATGTGATCTTCAAAAGAATGGTGAGATAGACATTTAAAGACCCATTCAGCTTATAATCATGTAAACTTATTAACTAAGCATTTTCAACATCAATATTTGAGAATTTGTGGTATAAGATTGGAATGCATCGTCTCTGATATATCAAGTTATGATTTTATTGGGGGAGAAAATTACGCATTGTAATCTTTTCATTAATCATAGTTTTATCCCAATTTGGTTTTTCTGGTCAGGTTTTTAATGAGGCAACATTCAAAGTGTATTAAAAGTTATGTTTACTCTTTTTTCTTCACTTGGATTTTTTCCGCGGGATTTTTTCCTAGTAAGTTTCAACAAAGCATATTATGTATGGACATATAAGGGGGAGTGTTATAAAATATTATATTTAGGATGTCCACTACACCAAGAAGTTACTCTCATCCATTATCTCCATTACTTTCCTCCATTATGAAGATAATTGTCACGCTCGGAGCTACCCCCAAGTTACAGAACTTAGAACCACAAGTGATCCCAAGATAACCCTACTGGCATGATCATGAGCATACTAAAGATAATAAACTGATGTGGAAGCTAAATCATAATAAAATCTGAAAAGATAAGGAATACCCTTATTCTATAACGGAGATATTTGAAAAAAAATGAGTTCAATACAAAGGAAATATTAACTCAATACTAAGTTGAATCTAACTATCTCTGAAATAAGCCTCTAAACTGGACTCGAAATACCGGGACAAGCCCCAGCTAAATCTAGCAAAACTGAAACTAAATAACTAAAGACTTAAATTAAACTCATGACTGTTTTCCTTGGAGAATGAGGACTCACCACTGAATCTGCTGAACTAGATATTGAAAATTGATCTATGCTTGATCTAGATGCTGAGAACCTGAACCTACATTACAAAAAGATGTAACGCACGTATGCGTCAGTACTTGAAAGGTACTGAGCAAGTAGGATAGAGTGAAGCTGAAATAAAACATAACTCAACAAGCACAAAAGAAAATATAATAATCTGAACAATAATATACTGAATTTCTAAGCTAACTGAATATAATGACCAATTTATAATATGCTGAAACTGAATACTGAATATACTGATAAGTGGTCAATGCAGAGATTCTGACTGATCTCTGGGAGCTACTAATAACTGATAATAAAACCACATGATCTAAATGCGGAGTCCGATGTATACGCCCCAACGAGAGGACCCATTATACCCTGCCAAAGGTATAAAGACATATTGGCGTGATCACTAAACTGATTGCCCTGAGAGGGGACTTACGACCTACTTGGCTAGTAGTTCTGGGACTAATTGGGTAAGTTGAACCCTAGTCAAACTCGGTATTATGCTACTCCTATGAATTCTGTAAATTAATTGATTATGTCTGAGTTTTTGTAAATACAAGATAGCTCGAAACTGAATATGCAAAATGAAAATGCAACAATTAATCTGGTAATTATGCTTTTATAACTGAGACATGTATATCTGAAGTGTCTCAAATATCTGACCTAGCATGTGTAATTCAAGAAATAAAGAAATACAAAGCTAGGGTTTTGAAATATATGCAATAATCTAAGTAATAACATGATAATCTATTTTGGAACATATATTTAATAAATTCATAAAGTTCTGTTAAAGTTCTAGAAATCCTAGGTCTAATCATGATATAGAATCAAGAATTTGACTGAAAACTAGGGACCCAATGGGTAAAAGGAACCCACTAGTGAAATCCCACATACCTGGTGATGAAATCCATGAAAAAATACTTACGTTTTGGGGCTTGAACTGCCGGAACTTGTGGCGTTCTTGAACTAGGGTTCTTAAGTTTTTTCTCCTCTCTTGCTTTTACTTTTCTAGGTTTTGATATTATGATTTGACTTGAATATGTTTTAATTATATTTCTATGCTTAAACTGACTAAAATCTAATGATTTTTGGTCAAAACTACGTAACCTAGGGTTTAAACGAAGTGGGAAAGGTCAAAAAGACCCCTGGGAAAGTTGTTGTCCGACCTAACGATGGCGAAGACTGCCGGTCCATTGTCTTACCGATGCCCCATAGTTGGGTCCGTCGACAGGGCCTGTTCGACAGGCCCTTACTAAAATGGCAAAGGACTAATTTTAGAAAGTTCGGTAGCTATGGATAGCTAATTAAATTATATATCTGTGGGTAGGTCATGGGATACTTATTCATTTTGTGCTAAGAAATATGACCATTTGAAGTTGACCAAACTGAATTTCCCTTAATATCCGCAAATTTTCCACCTACCGACCGTAGGTCCACCTATGGACCGTGCTGGTCATCCATAGCTCTTTTTAGAGAGTGGCTGAATGGGGGTCTCGATCGACGGTCAAGGACTACAGACCATCGTCTGATCTGTGGACCTTCAGTCTGTCAGTTCGTCCGTCAATCAAGACTAAGCCAATTTTTCCCAGCTGAGTTTTTGGGAGTTTCTAATCCCATCGACGAATGTGATGGACAGACCGTCGTCTTTCCTACGAATCATCGATGCCACCGTTAGTTGCACCTGCAGATTTTTAAAAAAAAAAACTGATTTTTGGTCTATTTTGGCTACGGGGTGTTACATTATCTCCCTCTTGGTAACATTCTTCCTCGAATGAAGACTAAACTAGCTGAAATAGAGGGAGAGAGTTGCAAACCCCACTACAAAACACTCAGAACTGAGTTTCTGACTGAATTGAGTTTCGAGTACATGCAAATACGCTGAAAATGCAAGTACAAACTGAAGGAACATGATTCAAAGACTGAATTTATGCATAAATGACTGGAAAACTGAAAAGGAACTATTACCTCAAGCTTGAGTGGAATCGGAAAGAAAGAGGTGAGGATACTTGGCTTTCATGGCTGCTTCTGATTCCCAAGTAGCTCCCTCAACGGACTGACTCCTCCACAAAACCTTGACTGAAGTGACTTCTTTGTTTCTCAACCTTCTGACCTGATGGTCAAGAATTTCAACTGGTATATCCTCATAAGAAAGACTATCTTTCACCGCCACACTCTTCAATGGCACTATAGTGCCTGGGTCAACCACACACTTCTTCAAGAGTGAGATGTGGAAGACTGGATGCACTACTGCTAATTCTATTGGCAACTCTAACTCATATACCACTTTGCCAAACCTTTTCAAGATCTTGTAAGGTACTACATATCTAGGAATGGGCTTTCGTTTCTTTCCTAATCTCATCACCCCTTTCATAGGTGAGACCTTCATAAAAACCCAATCATCGACTTGGAACTCTAGTTCCCTTCTCCTTACATCTGAATAAGATTTCTGACGACTTTGGGATGTCTTAAGTCTATGTCTAATGAGTTTCACTTTATTCATAGCATAAAGGACTGAATCTGGCCCTATCAAAGCTGCTTAACCTACTTCAAACCAACCAACAAGAGATCTACATCTACACCCATATAAAGCCTCATAAGGGTCCATCTGAATGTTGGAATGGTAGCTATTATTGTAGCCA
Source organism: Solanum habrochaites (assembly GCA_027704765.1). Lineage (NCBI taxonomy): Eukaryota > Viridiplantae > Streptophyta > Magnoliopsida > Solanales > Solanaceae > Solanum > Solanum habrochaites. The sequence goes on along the minus strand of JAKWJA010002495.1, from coordinate 36,835,532 downwards.
AACTCATAAGAGGTAGATGATCATCCCAACTACCTTTGAAATCGATCACACAAGGTCTCAACATGTCTTCTAAGGTCTGAATTGTACGCTCTGTCTGCCTATCCGTCTGTGGATGAAATATTGTATTAAGGTTAACTTGAGTACCAAGACCTTTCTGAAATGACTTCAAGAAATGAGAGGTAAACTAAGGACCTCTATTGGATATTATAGACAAAGGAACCCCATGCAACCTCACAATTTTATTGATGTAAAGCTTGGCATAGTCTTCCGCCAAATTTGTAGGCTTGACCGCTAAAAAGCGAGAAGACTTAATCATCCTATCAACTATCACCCAAATGGAGTCATGTTGTCTGTGAGTACACGGTAATCCTGTGATGAAGTAAATATTGATCACATCCCACTTACAAGTAGGAATATAGATCTCTTGAGTCATACCTACTAGTTTTTTATGTTCTACCATGACTTGTTGGCAATTGGGGCACTTACTCACAAATTCTGCTATATCCCTCTTCATGTCATTCCACCAATAGACTTCCCGCAGATGTCGTACATCTTAGTGGCACCTGGATGAATAAAATAACTAGAGTTATGGGCTTATGAAAGAATATGTTGTCTCAACTCGCCCACATTAGGAACACACAATCTACCCTAGTAGTGAAGTACACCATCTCCCCCTTGGGAGAAAATCTCCACTCTTTGATTATGGACTGCACCCTTAAGTTCAAGCAAGATTCTGTCACTGTCTTTCTTTTCCTTAACCTCCACTACTAAAGAAAATTCCTCCCCATTCCGAATCGTTACACTGCTGTCTGATATGCTCATAAGGCGAACTCTCAAGCGAGCAATCCTGCGAACATCCTTTACAAGATCATTCCTTTTTTCCTTAACATGGGCTACACTACCCATAGATAATCTACTAAGAGCATCGGCTACTACATTCGCCTTACAAGGATGACAATGCACACTCATATAATAGTCCTTAAGGAACTCAAGCCATCTCCTCTGGCGAAGATTCAACTCATTCTGGGTGAACACATACTAAAGGCTCTTATTATCGGTGAACACATCTACATGGATACCATACAAGTAGTGTCTCCATATATTGAGTGCAAACACCACTGCTGCAAGCTCGAGGTCATGAGTTGGATAGTTCTTCTCATGTGCCTTAAGCTGCCTAGAGGCATAAGCTATCACTTTACCTCGCTGCATCAACACACAACCTAGTCCAACTCTTGATGCATCACGATAGGCCACATAACCATCTGAACCCTCTGGTAGAGTCAAGACAGGAGCTGTAGCCAATCTAGTTTTCAATTCTGTGAATCTTTTCTCACAATCATCTGACCATTGGAACTTGACCATATTCTGAGTCAACTTAGTCAATGGTGAGGCTATGGATGAAAATCCTTCCACAAACCTTCTATAATAACCTACTAGATCTAAAAAACTTCTGATATCTATAGCAGAGGTAGGTATGGGCCACTGTTTCACTGCTTTTATATTTTGTGAATCCACTTGGATCCCTTTGCTAGAAACAATGTGACCAAGAAAAGCAATGGGTTGCAACCAGAACTCATATTTACTAAACTTAGCAAATAATTGGTGATCCTTGAGAGTCTGCAGAACAACTCTCAAATGACTTGCATCTTCTTCCACACTCCTAGAGTAAATGAGGATATCATCAATGAAGACGATAACAAACAAGTCCAAGTACTGTTTGAACACTCTATTTATCAAATCTATGAAATTTGCAAGAGCTTTAGTTAGTCCAAACGACATAACTACAAATTCAAAATGAGCATACCTAGTTTTGAAGGTTGTTTTCGGAATGTCACTATCTCTGACTCTAAGCTGATGATAACCCGATCTGAGGTCTATCTTTGAGAAATGGACATCACCCTGAAGTTAGTCAAACAAATCATCATTCTTTGGGATGGGATACTAATTCTTGATTGTGACCTTGTTCAACTGTCTATAGTCAATACACATTCTGAGAGAACCATCTTTCTTCCTTAGGAACAACACTATTGAACCCCATATTGAAATACTAGGTTTGATGAAAGCCTTATTTAGAAGGTCTTTCAACTGCTTTTTCAATTCCTTAAGCTCTGCTTGTTCCATTCTGTAAGGAGGAATAGAAATAGGCTGGGCATATGGAAGGAGATCAATTCCAAAGTCGATTTCCCTTTCGGGAGGGACTTCGGGAAGATCTTTTGAAAATTCACAGACTACTGGAACTGACTCAAGAGTTGGGGTTTCAAGGATAAAATCCTTAACTCGAACTAGATGATAGAGATAACCCTTAGATATCATCTTTCTGGCCTTAAGGTAAGAAATAAATTGACCCATAGGAGCCAAGCTACTACTATTCCATTCTATGATTGGTTCGTCTGGAAACTGAAAACAAACAATCCTAGTTCTACAACCGACTGAAGCATAACATCAGTGTAACCACTCCATGCCTTGAATGACATCGAAGTCAACCATTTCTAACTCTATTAGATCTGCTGAGGTGACTTTCTGAGAGATTGTGACAGGGCAATTTTTGTATAATCGTCTAGCTATGACTGGGTCACCGACTGGAGTAGAGACTGAGAAAAGTTCTGAGAGAGTTTCTAGACTGACATTGAATTGGACTCCTATATAAGGAGTTACAAAAGAAAAAGTAGCCCCTGGATGTTACAATGCATGAAAACATCAAGGTCAAAAACACGTAACATACAAGTGATGACATCAGGAGAACCTTTTTGATCCTGGCGAGCATGAAGAGCATTAAACCTATCTGGCACTAACCGCCCCCTATACCAGATTAGTTACCCTGCTGAGTTGGCGACTTATTTGTGTTGCTGAAGTTGTAGACTGAGCTCTACCATTACCACGTCCTTGACCTTGTCTAGAAGGACAATCCCTCAGCCTGTGACCAAACTGACCGCACCCAAAACATCCATCTTTTGCTTCAAGACACTCACCCGGATGGTTCTTACCACACTTAGGGCAAGTGGGGTAAGACTCGGTGCCTGAAACACTTCCCTGAGATTTAGATCCTGGTGATCTACCCTTTAGGTCGTACCTATTCTTGGAGGATGGAACACTAGTGGATGAAGGAGTTGGAGCCAAAAACTTCTATTGACCCTGCGAGCGACGTCCACCACCCAATTTTTGCTGAGAATAGTCACAGTTCCCAGTCCTAGCCTTCTTATTTTCCTTAGTATGTTACCTAAGCTTATCACTCTCAACCTACTGAGCATGAGTCATAAGTCTAGAGATGATCATATCTCCAAGTAACATCGCATTTCTGCACTCAGTTTTTACCAAATCTTACACTTCATACAAAAACTTATTCATCTACGCCCTGGAATGACCAACCATGTGAGGAGCATACCTGGAGAGTTGGTTAAACTTGAGTCCATACTCTTGGATGTCATGTTACCCTGCCTTAAGTTCATGAATTATTGGGATTTTGCTTCTGTCAACTCTATTGGCAAAAACCTATCGAGAAAAGTCTCACTAAAGCAATCCTAAGTGATAGGAGCCATATTTGCACCCCTATTCTCCTTCCACTGAGTGTACCAGATATGAGCAACATCCTTCAACTAGTATGATGTTAACTCAACCCGATCATTCCTAGTGACTTGCATTACCTCAAATATCTTCTTGATCTCATCCAAGAAATTATGAGGATCCTCATTAGCTTGCGATCCTATGAACTCAGGAGGATTCATCCAAACAAAGTCACGGACCCTTGCTACAACTGATTCACCATTTTTATTCACATGAGCATTAACTCGATTGTTCAGGTTAGTCATACTCTTATCCAAAATCTGTATGGCATTTCTGAACTCAACATTGGAGACTTCCTCATCTAGGGCTGGAGGAGCTACGTTTGCATTTCTGGCGTTCGCATGCCTAGTGTTAGATCTACGAGAAGGTATGATCTGAAACGTAGAATGTAAAGTTATAATGGAATAATATCATACTTCACGCACGATTAGAATACCAAGAAAGTGAAGTTTTTTCCTAAAACACTTCATAGCCTCCCTCTCATTAGACGTGGTGCACTTCACACCCATGAAAAGGACTCTACTTAGTGCGGCTTTTCAGACATCCTAGGACACTTAAACCTAGTGCTCTGATACCAAGTTTTGTCACTCCCCGAGCTACCCTCGAGACGCGGATACGGAACTTAGAACCACAAGTGATCCCAAGCTAAACTTGCTGGCATGACCATGAGCATACTAAAAATTATAAACTAATGTGGAAGCTAAATCATAATTAAATCTAAAAAGATAAGGAATACCCATATTTTATAACTGATATATTTAAAAATAATGAGTTTAATACAAAGGAAATATTAACTCAATATTCAGTTGAATCTAACTATGTCTGAATTAAGCCTCTAAACTGGACTAGAAATACTCAGACAAGCCCCAGCTAAATCTAGCAAAACTAGAACTAAATAACTGAAGACGGAAGTTAAACACATGACTGTTGTCCTCGGAAAATAAGGACTCACCACTGAATCTGCTGAACTAGAGATCGAAAATCGATCTATGCATGATCTAGATGTTGATAACCTGAACCTACATCACGAGAAGATGTAGCACACGTATGCATCAGTACTTGAAAGGTACTGAGCATGTAGGATAGAGTAAAGCTGAAATAAGACATAACTCAACAAGCACAAAAGAAAGTATAATAATCTGAACATAATATACTGAATTTCTGAGCTAACTGAATGCAATGACCAATTTATAACATGCTGAAATTGAATACTGAATAAAATGATAAATGTTCAATGTAGAGAGTCTGACTGATCTGTGGGAGATACTAATAACCGATAATAAAACCACATGAGCTAAATGTGGAGTCCGATGTATACGCCCCATCGAGAGGACCCAATATACCTTGCCAAAGGTATAAAGGCATGATGGGGTGATCACTAAATTGATTGCCCACAGAGGGGACTTACGACCTACTTGACTAGTAGTTCTTGGACTAATTAGGTACGCTGAACCCTACTCCAACTTGGTATTATGCTACTCCCATGAATTCAGTTAATTGATTGATTCTGTCTTAGTTTCTGTAAATACAAGATAGCTCAAAACTGAACATGCAAACTGAGAATGCAACAATTAATCTGGTAATCATGCATTTATAACTGAGGCATGTATATCTGAAGTGTTTGAAATATCCTTAGCATGTGTAATTCAAGAATTAAAGAAATACAAAGCTAGGGTTTTGAAATTCATGTGAAAATCTAAGTAGTAACATGATAATCTTATTTGGAACATATATTTAATAAATTCATGAAGTTTTGTTATAGTTCTAGAAACCCTAGGTCTAATCATGATACAGAATCAAGAATCTGACTGAAAACTAGAAACCTAATGGGTGAAAGGAACCCACTAGTGAAATCTCACATACCTGGTGATGATATCCACGAAATAATACTTAAGTTTTGGGGCTGGTACTGTTGGAACTTGTGGCTTTCTTGAACTAGGGTTCTTAAGTTTTTTCTCCTCTATTGATTCTAATTTTCTAGGTTTTTATTTTATGATTTGACTTGGATTTGTTTTAATTATGTTTCTAGGCTTAAACTCACTAAAATCTGATGATTTATTGTTAAAACAACGTAACTTAAGTTTTAAACGGAGTGGGAAAGGTCAAAAATACACCTAGGAAATTTGTTGTCGAACAAAACGATGGCCAGAACTGACTGCCCATTCGTTGAGTTCGTCGATTGGGTCTGTTCGACATGCCTTTACTAAAATTGGCATAACTTTTTACTCGGAGGTCTGATTTTAGCAAGGTCGCTGGCTATGTAAATATAATTCAATTATCTATCTTTGGGTAGTTTATGGTACATCTAATTCAGTTTTTTCTAAGAGTTATTATCATTTTAAGTTTACCCAACTCTATTTCTCCTTAACTGTCTACACATTTTTGACCTAAGGACTGTGCTGGTCATCCATATCTATTGTTAGAGAGTGGGTGAATGGGGGTCTGGATTGACGGTAATGGACTATGGACCATCCTCTAACCTACGGTCCGTCCTGCACAACTGTCGATGGGATCAAAAACTCCCAAAAACTTAACTAGGAAATCTAATTCATTTTTTTCTAAGAGTTATTATCATTTTAAGTTGACCCAACTCTATTTCTCCTTAACTGTCTACACATTTTCCACCTAAGGACCGTGCTGGTCATCCATATCTCTTGTTAGAGAGTGGGTGAATAGGGGTCTCGATTGACGGTAATGGACTACGGACCGTCCTCTAACCTACGGACCGTAGGTTTTTCCGTAAATCAAGACTTAGCCAATTTTTCCTAGCTAAGTTTTTGGGAGTTTCTGATCCCATCGACGGTTGTGCAGGACGGACCGTCGTCTGTCCTACGGACTGTCGATGCCACCGTTGGTTGCACCTGCAGATTTTTCTTAAAAAATTGATTTTTGTTCTATTTTGGCTACGGGGTGTTACAGTAATCATAACCTCCAACTTTATAATCATTGTTCTTGTAACCTGTTACTTCCATAACCTCCTCCGTTATATTCATGTTAATGTCATGTTTATGACTAACCTTTTGTATGTCTCCATATTACACTATAAATAGAAGCATAAGAATTCATATTGTATACACTTGAAGAGTTAGAATAATAAGAAAAACTTTCATCTCTTGTGTCCCGTTTTCTATTGCTTTCATTTTCAATATTTCTGGTCTTATTTTGCATTAGCATTACAACAGAAATAGACTTGAATAAATTTTTTATAGTTTTCAAACAATTGTTCCCTAATTGTTTGGCTTTATGTAAAATATTTTTGGATAAGTTTTTTAATTTTCTTTGTCAAAATGTTGCACAAAATGGGAAACATGGGTTGGGTGGTTAATTTAGATATAAGAGGGTTTCTGTAAAATCAGAATAATTAAAAATTGAATATCAAACCCTTACAAAAATATAAGAGGTGTTTTATGTGTTATTTAGAGTTTAAAATTAGAGGGGTTGACCTTAGTGTCTTAATAAACGAGCTTAGGGTCAAAACGGTTGTACACCACTCTCAAGGACCAACCAACATGTACTTGAGGAAGACCGAGAGTTTGGCAAGAAGGATGCCAACAAAGTATGCAGGCACCCCCTTTTTTAGGGTGCGTCCTTGGCACTTAAAAGGAAAATAGTCTTTCTAACGACGCGAGCTTTTCATGAACCATTCTGCCTCAAATAAATTCCAGAACCAAGAATTAGAAGTGTCCTCATGACTCACAGCCATAACCTAGATTCGGTTGCGTCATTTTATAGCCAAATGAGACTTTGTTAAAAGGTCAAATTGTGTAGGGTGTTTTGGGTACTTTGAGATTTATTATGAGCGGTTTTGATTCACTTTTAACCCCAATTCACTAATCAAAACAAAACCCTCAAGTTTAAAATCAAAAGCTGTCCATTATATTTCTCCAAAAACCTCCATTGATGAAGCTTTGGAGCTCCGAGGAAGAAGGAAAAATTCTCCAAGTTTAAACCCTAATTTCATGGGATTTATATCAATAAGGCATGATGATTTCATCCTTGATTCTTTTATCATTCAAGGATCCAATTCAAAGGCTTTCTATAAGATCTCAACATCGTAAAAATCCTATTTCGAATTCTAAGCATGGGTTCTTGCATAAAAACATTTAAATTGATGATTTATGAGTTATTCAATGTTAATAGATGGTTTTATGATAAAAAATTCCATGAAACCATGTATTCCTTGAATTCCTAATTTTGGTTCTAAAGTGGGTATTTTGATTATGATCCAATTATGTCGAATTCATGTTTAGATTGTTATGGGCTATTTAGTTATATGTTGATCATTGTTCATAGTTTTCCTTATAGTATTGATATCTATATTGGGGTTTGTTAAATCATTGACATGGAAGAATTGGTGGCCTAGTCTCATGGACATTTTAATTGGTAAGTTCTATTAATGTGTTGAATTGTTGGAGATGTTGAGGGATGGTGATGGTGTCTATTATAAGGTGGTAAGTGACCTAATTCCCTTATTTAATGTAGAATTTATATTGAATTACTATTTATTGGTATGGTCCACTTATGGTGGTAGGGCTTAATTGTTATAATTGTTATGAACATGGCCTTGTTGGAATTACTATAAGAATGTGCAATGTGAAGGTGTTCATGTGATCTTAAGGAATATTATATATGGCTATGTGATATTATTAATGAAAGTATGTTACCTCTAATTGTTGGTATGTGATGATGATATACTATGAAGAGTCTCTATATGTTGATAAGGTGTCTTCTTTAGGTAGGCCTAGCTGTCGCTACTTGATGGATGAAAATTATGTGAATGTGATCTCTTGATTTTATAGGCTTAGACACCCTTGTCATGCATGTATGAACGAATGAAAGTCTGGGATACGTAAACCTAAAGTAGGTACCCTTCTATAAAATACTAATGTGAGACCTTGAATATGAAAAGAAGGTTAAAAATGTGAAACCTTGAATATGAAAAGTAGATTAATAAAGAAGCCTTGAAGTGGTAGACCTAAATGATGCCTCCTTCTTGAGTGGAATAATGGACTTAGAGGTAGGTTGAATGGAACGACATGAAACCATATCTAATAAAGTCATAAGAGCTATCCCAATGAACCTTGACCGCCAGCCTCTATGGACCCCTTCTTGGAAATGGTATTATGAGTTGGTAGGACTCAGTAATGGTACCTTCTCTAATATACTTATGTGAATGAACTTACTCTATGAGAACTAAGGCAAAGCACCGAGTGGATATTCTTAAGGGAGTAACTCTACTTGAGTATGAGGTTGTAGTACAAAGAAACCTTTTGATATCTCCTAAACCATGTGCCAACATGGAATGTGTCCTAGTTCTACCCTTGACAAATAAAATGTAATACCTCAAAAATGACTTAGGTGAAACTAGAACCTAAAATGGTTATCATGATAGTATAAGGTCCTATATTGGTCTAGAATATGGTATTGAGGTAGTGTCTAGAGTTTTAGGTAAATTGAAAGTTAAACGTCAAGGGACTACCAAGACGTTCAACGACTAAGTCACCTATGTGACTCATATGTGTTTTTATGTGTTTATGTGTGATTCATGAGTTTATAAGGTCCTTAAATGAGTTATTATGGTGTTTAAAGGCAGTGTGTCATGTTTCGTGAAGTTTGGAGGTCAAACGTCCATCACATTCAAAAAGTTTACGTTGAAACGACCTTGTGTGTCTTGTCATATTTCGTTGAGTTTTACATGTTCAGTTATGATGAAATTCATGTGATAGGTCATAAACTTGTATACATACATATTTAGGTCGTAAACATCGAGGTGAAAGTCCCCAAGGACCAACCAGGGGTTAGTGAGGGAGGACCCTTTCCTTGAGCCAAGACTGTCTACGACAGCCCCAAACGACGGAGGCAGTAGACGGCTCATGGGATAGTCGATTCCCCATCCATGGGTGTCGTGGGTGGAAAATTAGTCTTTGGAGGAGAGAAACCAAAGACCAGCCTCAGTCCCAAACCACTACCAATACGACGGTCCATTGGTTGGGAAATGGGTCATCGATGGCCACTCGTTGGTTGAGGTTGTTTCTGCGCAGGTTACTGTAATGTTTAGGGGTGAAGTTGTAAATTCACCCCGCGTCCAAATAAGATAAAGGGAGATTACTTAGTTTTATTTTGGGTATTATAAACATGTTTATTAGTATTTAACACTTAGAAGATTTCATTCTTCAAAACCAAAACCCAAATTCCATTAGAAATGCTCTAGAACTCCATTGGAGCCAAAACTAAAGGAAGGTCTTGGATTGGAGAACTGAATGGAGATTCTTCATCAAATTGTTGGATTATATTCAGTGAGGTATGATTTTCGATCCTTGAAACTCTTTTCATCAAGGATCCCAAATTCAAAGAGCTTTTTTAAAAGTTTTCAAAGATGAATTGTCCAATTTTATGATCTATCCGTGGGTTCTTGCATTAAGGGTTTTAAATCATAGTATATTGATTGAATTTTTGTTATAATTAGATTATTTTAACTCAATTAACATATGAACCTATGTAGTTGATGAACCCTAGTTTTTTACTACCTTATGGGTTGCTTGATAGTGACTTAATGCTTATGAATTCTAGTGTAGTTTTCTATGGGCTATTCAATGATATAAGAATTGTATTCATTGATGTATAGGTTGTCTTAGATTGATAAATCTATATTGAATTGACATAGAGTATCATATTTTTATATTGAATTGATGTTTATGGCCATGGGTAAGGGTCTTATGGTATTAAATTGGATGATTTAGCATTGGATTGAAGTGTTGAAAATGGGTTGGTGGTACGCTGCCCTAAATTCTCTTTATTTTATGTTAATTAGACTTCAATTATGTTGTGATTGGTATGGTCCACTTATGGTGGCGGTGCTATGTGCTTTACTTGCAATTGATGTGGCCTTGTCGGCGTTACTTTATATATTAAGATGATCATGGCCTTGTCGGCACTACTTGAAGTACTATAATGATCTGTGAAGTTGATTTATGTGAAGTATGATCATATCTATCTACATGTGAAGTAATGTGAGAGTATGTGTTCTTCTATTGATATTATATAATCATGTTACACGATGACTATGACTTTATGTGTGTAGTCGTAGGGTTGATGCATGATTCTTCCTAATTGGTTATTGAGTCTTATGATGGCTATATTGATGATGTTATAGTAGTGTATAGGGTTATCTAAAGGTGATGAAGGTTGTGTCTATGTGCTTCTTAAATATGATATGCAATATGTGATATAGTGAAGTCCTAGTGTGTCTTATGTGGTAGACTTGTGTCCCTTACTTGATGCATATATGAATGTGAATATGAGATGTCTTGAATTAGGATGCTAAATCCTCTCTGTCTTGTATGTATGAATGACATGAGACCTTGAATGATGTTAAGAGGGTCCTTTATGTGAAACCTTGAACCTAGTGGTAAGTTTATGAACCTTGAAGTCGAAAGTCGTAATGGTATTCTTCTTGTGATGAATGATGGACTTAAGGTTGGCTTACTAGAACGACATCATATCAATCCTTAGGAAAGTCATTATGAGCTTCTTGTTGCCATTGTAAGGTAGCCTTAGTGGACCTCTTTGGTATGATAAATGTGATTAGGTTATGAACTTGATATAGAACCCCTTTATATAAACCTTTAATGTAAATTACTCTATGAGAAAAAAGGCTAGACCGAGTGAGTATGGTAAGGGAAGTATCTCTAGTGAAAGAATGAGACTAGAGTACCAAGCACGCCTTTCATATTCCTTAACCATGTGCCTGCATGGGATGTGTTCAAGTTCTACCATTGGCAAGTAGAACACCCTCTATCGGAGTAGGTTACCACTCCGGATTCCATGATTTGCTACCATGGTCTATGTCTTTTATTGTCTATTCTCATCACGTGGGATAACTACTAGCATAAGAGAAGTTCTATGAAGTTTAGGTGGTGGTATGAGACGCTATCTAGACATTGCACAGTAGGCTTTAAAGGTGTTAGTTAGAGTCCCTAGGTCTTTGATACGCTCAAACTTACTTCTCAAATAGGAAGTAAAGCGGTTGTGTCAAATAAATAACCCAACTAAAGAGGTTGGGATCGTTCCCACGAGGAAAATAGTTTAGACTTAACTTCAATCTATTATTATTATTGTTCAGTCAATTACTTCCTTCGAAAGCAAAAATGATAAAAAGGGGTGTTTTTATTTCTAAATGAATGAAAATAACTAGCGAAATTAAAGGAGATGACTAACAGCTTCAAATGTTAGAGTTTAATCAATTAATAAAAGTAACTAGGGTTTACGTGTTCCCCCCAGGTTCATAACTTGATAATTCTAACTATAACAATTCTTTCCTAGTATCTTGCATGCGAAGTGATAAGTTATGTATTTCTAAATCCTTGGTCCAACATCTAAAAAATTTCACTCCGCACCTTGGTCCGGCTACGTGTGTTGCTATACTAATCCTTATCTTTACCTCATATTAAGCATCGTAATCGATATTTGGCTAAGTTATTACCTCGTACCAATCAATACTAGCCTATTAGATAGTATACACTAAATCTATGTTGACAATTCTTTTCCTATTATCTACCTCCTTGGTCCGTCAAATAGCATTAAGGCGAGTTCTAACGTTGGTCATCCATTAAAAAGACTTCTAAGTGAAAGAAGTATCAATACATGCAACACACTATTCTAGAATTGTTATTTTAATTAGGTTTTACCTCATTATTCGCCTATGGTTCCCACAACCCTAGTTATGGAGTTTAGTTACCCATAGTCATAATCACAATATTCAAATATATGATATACGAATTCATGCACTTACTTCAATGAGAAAGAGTAAAATCCGAAAGTTCACTTAATTAATCAAAAAAATCACCAATAATCAATTACTGAAATTAATTGAAGAACAAAGATTCTCCAAAAGTGTAACAATAGTCCTCAAGTCTAATCCACAAAAGAAGCTCAAATATCAAGAGTCTAACAAAGAGTCTAAAACTAATCAAGGGTCTAATCTCAAAAACGAGGCTATTCGAACTATTTATAAAAAATAAAAACCTAATTAAATAAGGACTCTATTTGTTGGAAATCTTTCAAAACGCGGCTGGATCGACGGACCTCGCAACGGATCGTCGTGGTCACGACGGACTGTCATGGACTCCGTAGTCCCATAATTGTGCAATTTCTTCTTTAGCTCTCTTCATTACCCTCGCCGGCATGTATGACGGACCGTCACAGGCACAACGGTCCGTCAAGGGTCTCCGTTCCAAAACACTTGTACTCTTGGAATTTGGGTACTAGGACTACTTCTCTGATCTTCATGACGAACCAGCAGGACGGACCATCATGGCTACGACGATCCGTCACGCACTCCTTAACCCCACACTTGGTCAGACTTCCCCATCTTTCTTCAGCAGCTGCACTACGATGCCACCTATGGACCGTCACGGGCACGACGAACCGTCACAAGCTCCGTAGGTTGTACGTTTCTGTATTTCTCGCTCAAAAACCTCTGCAGTCATCTTTTAGACAAATTTCCTGCAAATAAAGAGAAACTTTCATAAAATTTAGTACAAAAAGGCTTTTGGACACACTAAACTTAATAAAAAAGCATTAAAAATACCGTGAAACCACGGTATATCAACACCCTCAACTTAAATTCTTTGTTTGTCCTCAAGCGACGCACTATGACTAAATACAAAATCTTTGTACAATAGTATCCATGTTTTATCTTTCGCAATCATTTGGCTATCAATCCCGATTAGTCACATAATGTTTATGCATGCTATCACTATTAGGCTTGAATTATGTGGAATCAGACCATGACACAGACTCACCATGCACTAACACCTATCCTCTTCAACTTCTCACCGAGGTGCTAATATTTTCGGTATTGCAACTAGTGTCCTCACTTCGAAAAAACATCCTCATTTTTCACACAATGATTTCAGTTTGAGTATAAGGATTTCCTGTCAACACTCACTATCAGAACAAATTCACACTCAGTCATACATATTGTCATAAGTTTGCCCTTATTTTCACTACTTTAAGTTCGCTATACAACTCTTACGATCACGATAGGACTTTCTTAGCTCGTAACATAGGCTCAGGGTCAGGTAGGGTATATTTAGGTATACTTTAGTGAATTTTTGTCCTCCTTTACATATCGGCTAGACATATCACTTTTTATCATTTTATATCGCCCAGTTTCTCATATTCTTTCACCTTGCTATTTTCCCCTCTTTCTTCATTTGTGTAAGTAACTCTCTTCTTTTCTTGCTTGTATTTCTTGTCTTTTTTCTTTTATTTTTTTTATTATTTATTTTTCTTTCAACTGATTCTTGAGTCACTTTACTTTTGTTCTTTCTGTCTCTTTGTTCTTTCAACCCCACTTTCCAGAGCATTCCTCATAATAGCCACCCTGAACTCATGGCTTTGCCATGAGTCAAAGTACACATACCCAAAGTTGGGTCAGAGCCATAAAAAAGGTTGTTTACTGCATTATCCACCCTCAACTTATGCTTTTGGCATAACCTGAGGTGCACATGTCCAAGGAGAGACCAGGGCCAACACATTATTATCAGAAAAGATCAGTTGGGGTGAAAAAGAAAGGTCTAGTTTAAAATCAAATCATTTGGATCAAAGAAGGATTAATTTCATTTGGTTCTCTTTTATTTAGGCTAAAAATGGGCTACATTGAATAAGGGCCTATGATCCTTTCCTAATTGTCTATTACAGCTTGTTTTTAGCAAGACTAACCAGGCAAGTTCTAGCTTAGTACAAATAGTGGACTATTCAAATATTCCTCACACTCACTTGAAATCTCATTACTTTACCAGATTATCAGACACCTAGTTCGAATTTTAGACTTAGGGTCATGCAGTGGTGTACCTCTATGTCATGCTTAGAGACACACATTTATCAATTACTATGCCTAGTTACACATCATTTTCATTTTATCAGGATATCATTTTAGCCATCACTTCAGAGTTAAACTATGTACAGAAGATATAGACATGCCGGTTCAACAAAAAAAATCAGTCTCTTGGGGAAAAAGAACACAAGCAAGAAAACCCAAAAAGAGGATAGTGAATTGGGCTACTCAGACTTCACCCTAGCACTCACTTTCCATTTACCCCACCCCCAACAAAAAGACATGCAATTGTCCCCAATGCATAAAAAAAAAATTGAAATACAAGAGTGGTAGATGAAGCAAACCTGAGGCGCAAAGCGTCGACGATCAGCACAGACCGTTGTGATTATGATTGTTTGTCGTCGATGTCCGTCGTGGGACACTTGAAAAAAATGGGGACCCTTAGGAGAGGGGTCTCTAACCATCATGACGGTTATGTAGGACAAACTGTTGAGGGTATGACGATCCGTCGTAGGTGTCTGTCAGAGGATACTTGGAAAAAGTATAGAGACCCTTAGAAGAGGGGTCTCTGACCGTTATAATGGTTCTTCAGGATGAACCGTCGAGAGTATGATGGTCCGTCGTAGATATCTGTTGGAGGACACTTAGAAAAAGTGAGAGACCCTTAGAAATAGGGTCTTTGACGACCAGAACAGTTGTGCAGGATGGACCGTCGTGGGAACGACGGTCCGTCGCATGTGTCCTTTGGTGACTGTTGCAGAGTGATTTTCTGCAGAATTTCCTGGTCATGTGCCTGCAAATTATAAACCCATTAGTAGAAAATGATACCATTACTAAAAAGAAAAAAAACTATAAGTATTGGGTTGCCTCCCAACAAGCGCCTGATTTAACGTCGCGGCACGACTGAGGAAACTTGATTACTTAGCCTTCATCAAGATGATATGCCTCTATCACTTTATTCACCGATGCAGTATACCCAAAATAGAGTTTTATTCGTTCTCCATTCACCTTAAACCGCACTCCCTCCTTGGTTTCTAACTCAACTGCTCCATGAGGGAATACTTGGGTAATCAAGTAAGGGTCAGTCTATTTGGACTTGAGCTTGCCCGGAAGCCAACGCAACCTTGAACTGTCTAAAAGAACCAAATCCCCAACCATAAACTCTCGTTTTTCACTTTTTAAGTCATTATCCTTCTTCATCTTTTATTTGTGGGATATAGCAGATACCGATTGGAGCTCACCACTCTGCCTCATGGACCTACAAATGTTAAAGGTCGCTTATTCATTGTTCAACCGGAATTTTATCTGCCCCTTTTCCATATCAACTAAGGCTTTACCCGTAGCAAGGAATGGCCTCCCAAGAATAATAGGCACTTAAAAATCGACTTCACAATCAAGAATAACAAAATCTTCCAGAAATATGAACGACTCCACTTTTACTAGCTCATCGTGGAGTATCCCTATAGGCCTTTTCAATGTTCGATCAACCATCAGCAGCCGCATTGCAGTGGGCTTAATGTCACCCAAACCCAACTTCTTGTAAATCGAGAGGGGCATGAGATTTATGCTTGCCCCCAGATCACATAATGCTTTCGCAAAATGTAATGACCCGACTGTACAAGGAATAGTGAACGCACCCGAATCTTCTTTCTTTTGTACGAGAGATCTTGTAGCAATAGCACTACAATGTTGCATTCTATCATCATCCTCGAAAGTTACCGATCTTTTCTTTATAACCAGATCTTTCATAAATTTGGCATAACCGGACATTTGTTCTAGAGCTTCTACCAAAGGGACATTGATAGAAAGCTGCTTCAACATTGTTATAAAACGCTGATATTTACCATCCTCGGTCTTTTTCACTAATCTCTGAGGAAAGGGGGGTGGTTTAGGCATGGGAATTACCTTTATAGGTACTTCTGCATCTTTTCCAATGTTATCTTCTTCTTCACCACTACCCTCTACCACCTTATCATTATCCTTTCTCACCTTTTCCTCGTTAGACAACATAGGTGGGTCAATGGTTTGCTTACCACCCCGAGTAGTGATTGCCATACAGTGTGCATCATTTTTTGGATTTTGGACGATGTTGCTAGGAAGAGTGCACGGTTGCCGTATGTTCAAGGTCGCAGATAATTGGGCCATTTTCAACTCGATCTGCTTAATCGATATTGCATGTGTATCGACTTTTTGCCCAATACCCGCTAAATCACTCCTTATCTCTTTAATGTGCTCATCACTAGCATCAAACCTCCTCATCATTTTGTGCAACATATCCTCAACTCGTGCCATACTATCTCCACCATCCCTAGGAGTAACTTCACGATTTTGAGGAGGGACATAGGTCCCATTCCTATCATTTCTGTTACCATAGTTACCCTTGTTGAAGTTGTTGTCGCGATTGTAGTTTCCATCTTGTACATAATGACCCTCACGGTTATAGTTACCATAGAACCGACCTTGGTTCCCTTGACCTTGGCGCCAATTCTCCTGACTAGAGCCTTGGGTACTTGGTCGGAAACCCCCCGTATCCTCGTTTACCGCATAGGAATCCTCCGCATAATAGCATTCATCATTTGGTGGTGGTGGTTTAGATAAGGAGTTAACTGCATTTATCTTTTCTGCACCCTCAGTGATATGTTTTAATACCAACCCAAGCTCATTTCTCATCTGAGCCATTTCTTCACGAATTTCATTTGTGGCTGGGTTGTGAGTGAACTGCACTGCGAAGGTATTTCTCCCGGTATCTGACTTCCTAATACTTCAAGCTTTATTATTCCGGGAGATTTTCTCTAATTTTTCAGCAATCTCAACATAAGGACACTCCCTATAAGATCCACCTCCTTTAATGTCCAACACCGCTTTATTATTATCATTCTGTCCCCGATAGAAGTTTTCCTTCAGTGACTCATCATCTATACGGTGATTTGGGACGCTTCTAAAAAATGAGGTGAATCTATCGCAAGAACTACTAACTGACTCTTCATGTAGTGCCACAAAGTTGTTCACTCTGTCTTTGTGGTTTAGTTTCTTGGAGACCGGGTAGTAGCGTGCTAAGAAAACATCCCTTAGTTGGTTCCAAGTGAAAATTGAGTTATACGGGAGCTTAGTGAACCAAATAGCAGCCTCTCCCGTCAGTGAGAGAGGAAACACTCTTAGCCCTATTACATCCAAGTCCAAGTCAGGCCTCCCTACACAACTTTTACACACTACCCTTACCTTAGCTATATGGGCATGTGGATCCTCAAAAGGTAGCCCTGAAAACAAACCTCTGGCAGTGAGCATTTGCATCAGGCTACTAGTTACCACAAAAGTGTGGCATGGTGGTAGAGGGGGCAAGAAAAGTGGCACATCGGAGTCTGCTATATTTTCATAGCCTCTGTAGTATTCTCGGGGCCGTGGAGCGGGATTTTGTCCCCTCTGTTGGTGTTCACCCGGAGCATCGGGTAACAATTGACCATGAACATCAACCGGAGATGAGATGTTCTGGTTTGGATCATCATCATTAATTCCCAAGTTTCGATTCATGTTGCGTAGAGTACGCTCTAATTAGTGATTGTAGAGAAACAAGGGTTCTCTTCCTCTGCGTGTATTTGGCATACAAGGAAGATGGTTCTGCAAGAATCAAAAACAATAAAACAAAGTAAAATCAAGAAAATATCAACTAAACTAT
Organism: Solanum habrochaites; assembly: GCA_027704765.1. Taxonomy (NCBI): domain Eukaryota; kingdom Viridiplantae; phylum Streptophyta; class Magnoliopsida; order Solanales; family Solanaceae; genus Solanum; species Solanum habrochaites. The sequence continues at coordinate 36,817,458 of JAKWJA010002495.1, read as the reverse complement.
AGTAATAAGTTTAAGTTAATCTAAAAGCTACTTTTCCCGGCAGCGGCGCAAGAATTTGATATGCTCAAACTTACTTCTCAAATAAGAAGGAAAGCGGTCGTGTCAAGTAAATAACCCAACTAATGAGGTTGGAATCGTTCCCACGAGGAAAATATTTTATACTTAACTTCAATCTATTATTACTATTGTTCAGTCAATTACTTCCTTGGAAAGCAAAAATGATAAAAAGGGGTGTTTTTATTTCTAAATAAATGAAAATAACTAGCTAAATTAAAGGAGATGACGAACAGCTTCAAATGTTGGAGTTTAATCAATTAATAAAAGTTACTAGGGTTTACGTGTTCCCCCCAGGTTCATAACTTGATAATTCTAACTATAACAATTCTTTCCTAGTATCTTGCATGCAAAGTGATAAGTTATGTATTTCTAAATCCTTGGTCCGGCATCTAGAAAATTTTACTCCGCACCTTAGTCCGGCTACGTGTGTTGCTATACTAAACCTTATCTTTACCTCATATTAAGCATCGTATTCGATATTTGACTAAGTTATTACCTCGTACCAATCAATACTAGCCTATTAGATAGTATACACTAAATCTATGTCGACAATTCCTTTCCTATTATCTACCTCCTTGGTCCAGCAAGTAGCATTAAGGTGAGTTCTAACGTTGGCCATCCGTTAAAAAGACTTCTAAGAGAATAAATTATCAATACATGCAAGACACTATTCTAAAATTGTTATTTTAGTTAGGTTTTACCTCATTATTCGCCTATGGTTCCCACAACCCTAGTGATGGAGTTTAGTTACCCATAGTCATAATCACAATATTCAAATATATGATATAAAAATTCATGCACTTACATCAATGAGAAAGAGTAAAATCTGAAAGTTCACTTGATTAATCAACAAAAATCACCAACAATCAATTACTGAATTAATTGAAGAACAAAAATTCTCCAAAAATGTAACAATAATCCTCAAGTCTAATCCACAAAAAAAGCTCAAAAATCAAGAGTCTAATAAAGAGTCTAAAAATAATCAAGGGTCTAACCTCAAAAACGAGGCTTTCGAACTATTTATAAAAAATAAAAACCTAATTAAATAAGGACTCTATTTGCTGGAATTCTGTAAAAACGCGGCTGGATCGACGGACCTCGCGACGGATCATCGTGGTCACGACGAACCGTCATGGACTCCGCCGTCCCATACTTGTGCAATTTCTTCTGCTGCTCTCTTCATTATCCTCGACGGCAGGTATGAGGGATCGTCATAGGCACAACGGTCCGTCGAGGATCTCCGTTCCAAAACACTTGAACTCTTGGAATTTGGGTACTGGGACTACTTCTCTGATCTTCATGACGAACCAGCAGAACGAACCGTCATGGCTACGACGTCCGTCACGTACTCCGTAACCCCACACTTGGTCAGACTTCCCCATCTTCCTTTAGTAGCTGCACTACGATGCCACCTAAGGACCGTCACGGGCACGACGAACCGTCACAAGCTCCATAGGTGGTACTTTTCTATATTTCTCGCTCAAAAACTTCCACATTTATCTTTTAGACAGATTTCCTGCAAATAAAGAGAAACTTACATAAAAATTAGTACAAAAAGGCTTTTGGAAATACTAAACTTAAGGAAAAAACATTAAAAATACCGTGAAACCACGGTATATCAGTCATCTCCAAGACCATTACTTGGAATGTCCTTATGTGATGAATGTCTCCTAAATGAACTAAGGAATGTTATGAATTAAGTCAAGAAAGCATGTTACTTGAATAAGTACTTATCAAGAGTAGTTAAGGGTTGTCTATTTAAGGTGTGAAGGGGGCATGGGAATGGGCACTTCGTATCTTACCTAGATAACTCTTAAAAATGACTCTGCTTAGGAAAAATGATTGATTATGTAGACATGATCTAAGCCTTAGGTATTCTTAAGGACTATTTAGATAATCTTGATGAGGTTAATCAAGGAAGTTATCTTGTTGATTTATTTAAATAAGTCTTTTAATAGCCTTTGGAAGGAGAATGTCATATTATCTATATGTTGATGTATTAAGTGAGAATGATTCTATCTTAGATGGTCTATAGGATCTCTTGAGTGTGTTAAGGGATTGTATGGGCGGTCGCTTCACAACTCACTCAAGTGAGACATAGAATCACCTTTGGTAGAAGGATCTCATGTTCATGTGATTAATGTATTTGTAAGTATGTGTATATCATTATAGGTGGTCTTAGGGATCATTTAGGTGTGCCTATAGAGGTTGTATGGACGGTCTTTGTTTTTGTTACTTAAGTGAGTCTTAGGATAGCTCTTAGTGAAGGGATTACATGTTAGAAAGTGTCTAAAGTGAAGATAAGGCACTTCGTTGTACAATGAAGGAACTTTACTGTAACAGTGCACTGTAAAGTGACCTTAAAAATGTACTAAATTGCTTAAATATTATCTTATTTGTTTTTAAGCTGTTAAATGTTATTCTTATGATTATGATATGATATTTAAATGAAAAAAGATGCATATTTCCAATAAATGTCCATTTTTATGATTTTTATGCATTATATCATACTTAGTACATGTGGTCGTACTAATTCCATTCTTTTATCTACGTCTATAGTGGTTGGTAGGTGAAGAGCATTTGAGAAGCAAGACTTGGATCGTAGCATCATTCAAGTGAAGTCAAGTATGTCCTCATTTGACTCGAGAGCATAGATGTCTTTTATTTCTCTTATTGAAGTGTTGTAATAGACTAAGTATTTGTATATTCGTATTGTATGGGCTGTGTCCCAAAGTATTCTTATGTCTAAAATTTGATGAAATGAGACGTATTTCCTATGAGTTTTATATGAAAGATATTTTAAAGACTTATAGAATGTGTATAAAAAGTTTTAATTCCGCACTACTTTTCATATGTTTATATGCGATGAACAATACGAAAGGGTTTGTACAAGACCTCCGAGAGGTCGAGTACGCCGGTTGCGCTCTAAGAGTGCCATATCTTTCTAGGGTGCGGTCTCAGGATGTGACATTGAACACCTTCCTTGGTGTGGGGTTTTGATGACACCCGATTCCATACCTAACTAGTGTGGTCTATGTTGGTTAATGATTATTCTCATCATGTGGGATGTGCTCTCTAGTTAATGAATAGGTTTTACAATGTGTAGGTAGTGGAGTGAGACGCTATCTACATATGACACAAGTAGGCTTTGAAGATGCTAGAGTGAGTTCCCTAGGTCTTCCAAGACAATTATGTGGAGTCCCCTACTTGTTAGTTGTCTCTTAAATGACTTTAATGAATAATGTTCACTTAGTAAAAATATGTTGAATAGAAAGGTTCTTATCTAAGGTAGCTTTTAGGATCACGTAGGTGTACTTGAAGAGGGTGTATGGGCAGTCTCTTCATGTCTTACTTAGGTGAGTCGTAGAGTAACCTTAGGTAGTGAGTCTAAAGTGATGAAAATGCTTACTTGTTGAATATGGAATTAAGTTCTATATGGGGATGCTTGTTGAATATATCTTATATGCGATTGTTAACTTGTATTATGTCTCTTAAACTCTTATGATGAAGATTTTTATTAAAGTAGCATGAAGAACATATCTTTAAGTAAATGTCCCCTTTTGCAAGGTTTTCTTGCATGTTCACCATACTTAAAGCATTAACTGTGCTTAATTCCATATGTTTTCTATGTCTAAAAGTGTAGGTGGTGGCAAGTGAAGAATCCTAGAAGTTGAAGCTTGGGAAGTTGATTTCTCTTAAGATTGGTATGTCCTCATATGATCGAGGACATAAATTTTAGTTCTAATTTTCTTTTATTAAAGACTTTGTATTAGATATATGTTTTCCTTTAAATGAAAGGGATGTGACCCTATGATATTAACATGTGTCTAAGATGGCTTATGATGAGACTTAGTCGTCTTATGTTTTATAAAAGAGTTTCCTTATTGATTTTATATGTGAAAAGTTTTAATTCCGAACTACTTTTCATATTTATGTGAAAAATGATTGCTAAGAGACTTTTACAAGACCTCCGAGAGGTCAAGTACGACGCGTCACGACTTGGGAGTGCTCTCAGATAGTGACAATTAGATGTGGTAACTTTTTAATTTAAAAAAGAGAACGCTTTAAAATATATTTATATTTCTTAATATTTACAAATTGAAATTGAAAATGACTAAATTATTTTAAAACTTCCTTTTTAAAAAAATGTAACATTGAGAAATTTCCTAGTGCTTTGTTCATAAGTTTTTAATTATGCATATTAATTGTTTTTTAAAAAACTCAAAAGTATATGTATTTACCATTCACCCCGCTCCGAAAAGGTTTTTTATTTATTTATTTATTATATATATATATATATATATATATATATATATATATATATATATATATATATATATATATATATATATATATATAAAAGAGAAGTTGTGTAACTCTCCTGCAATTTGATAAACCCTAATTTGTTTGATCTGAATATGAATATGAAGCAACTAATGAGCAAGCGAACTATCGAGAAATTGTCAAAACTGAAAGCTACGCAAATTCTATGTCATTTTCACTCAAAATCCTCAATCCCTGCCTCCTCTCTTCCACCGTCCACCAGTTGGACCAAATGCCGATTTTTCCAAATTCACAACACACCAATTCCAAAATTTGAATCTTGGAATGCTAAAAGATTCATTCACACAGATACAGTTACTGATACACCTGAAGAAATGGTAATTGAGACTGAGGATGATATTACAATGAATGACTTCTTGTCAAGATTTGTTTGGATAATGCGTGGAAAACTCAAGCAAGTATATCCAGATTTTGAGAAAAAAACTATTGATGAGATGCTTTTGGTTATTGTTGACAAGGTTGTTTCTGAGCTGGAAAAGGGTGGTTTTGATCAGATTGTTGGAGGTAAGTCGTCGGATGATGATTTTAGTCACGATTTGTGGAAGACAGTGTGGGAGGTGAGTAATGTGGTTTTGGAAGATATGGAGAAAGCAAAAAGAAAGGATAAAATGAAGAACTTTCTTCAAGCTGAGCAAGTTAAGGAGATGTGTAGGTTTGCTGGTGAAGTAGGTATACGTGGAGATATGCTAAGGGAGTATAGGTTCAAATGGGCACGCGAGAAGATGGAGGAGAGTGAGTTTTATCACAGTCTTGAACGTTTTAAGGAGGAAGAGCAACAACAACAAGGGACCGAACATGGTATTGGTGAAAGTCGTGCTGAGGACCCTAAACTTGTCACTCTTCCAAAAAGGCGTGGCAAAATTTACTATAAGATTTATGGACTTGATTTGTCCGATTTAAAATGGTCACAAGTGGCTGATAAGATTCATGAGGCTGAGAAAATCATATGCCCTCAAGAACCAAAAAAAATAGACGGCAAGTGCAAAATTATTACTGAAAAATTACTTTCTTTGCAGGAGGAAGATGATTATTCTCCACTAATAGCAGAATGGGTACAACTTCTCCAGCCTAGCAGGGTAGACTGGATAAATTTACTTGATAGATTGCAGAACCGAAATCCTAGTCTATATTTGAAGGTAATTCCTTCTACAATTAAGTGTTTTCTTATTAGCATGACTTCAATTTCTATTTTTATTTTTAACTTTCGTTCGTCCCATTGTCAACCGCAAAAACTGGGGACTTTAAGTTAATATTCTTAATGTCACTTGTTTTTGAATGCTCGTTCTTCGTACTGTTAATATATAATAGTATAAAGCAAAGGTTGTCACAAATCTGAATTTGAGTCTGGCTATAAAAGAAAATCTGAATTTAAGTTGTTTTTTAGTATTAGCTAACTCCGACTTTTTTGTAAACATGTTAGATTGCAGATCATGTGCTTGGTGAAGAGTCATTCGAAACAAACATACGTGACTACTCAAAACTCATTGATGCCCATGCTAGAGATAACCGGCGAGAAGATGCCGAGAGAATTATCCGAAAGATGAGAGAGAATGGAATTGTACCTGATATTCTCACATCAACAACCATGGTTCACATGTACAGCAAAGCAGGTGATCTGGATCGAGCAAAAACCGCATTTGAGAGCTTGAGAACTCAAGGATTTCTACCAGACATGGGGGTTTACAATTCCATGATCCTAGCCTATGTAAATGCTGGCGACCCGAAGAAAGGTGAATCATTGATGAAGGAAATGGAGGTAAGAGACATGAAACCCTCTAAGAAGATCTATATGGCCCTCCTAAGGTCATTTTCTCAGCATGGTGATGCTAATGGAGCCCAAAGAATAGCAACTTCAATGCAATTTTCAGGATTTCAGCCCACTTTAGAGTCATGTATGTTACTTGTTGAGGCATTTGTAAAAGCGGGTGACCCTGATCAGGCAAGGCAGAATTTTGATTACATGATTAAACTTGGACACAAGCCAGATGATAGATGCACTGCTACCATGATAGCAGCATATGAGAAGAATAACTTGCTGGATAAAGCCTTAAATCTTTTAATAGAGCTTGAGAAAGACGGCTTTGAGCCTGTGGTGGCTACTTATTCGGTTTTGGTGGATTGGTTGAGTAAAATGCAACTAATTGATGAAACTGAACAACTCTTAGATAAAATTGCTGAGCAGGGTGAGGCTCCTCCATTCAAGGTTCATATTAGCCTATGTGACATGTATGCGAGAGCTAATGTTGAGAAAAAGGCTCTTCAAGCTCTTGGAGTTTTGGAGGCAAAACAAGAGCAGTTGGAACCAGAAGATTTCGAGAGGATTATATGGTCACTTATAGCTGGTGGATTTGTACAAGATGCTCAAAAGTTCCAAGGATTGATGGAATCTCGGGGATTTACAGTTTCTGAGCAACTTCAAGTGACACTCATGGCGTCTCAAACTTTTCTTCGCAGAAGACCATCTGTAAGATAATGTTGATCGCTTGCATAAAAGGTAAGTTAGTGCTATCTATCTTGGGAGTAGGCTCATGAAAGTGTGTTTTAGTGTTCTGAAGCCTATAAGAATCAATGGCCTCATTGTGATTCTGGAATCACCATGATGTCTCCATTCATTTAAAGCAGCAAGATGATTACTGTTCTCGTCTTCCTGAGCATTTTACGACCATGCAGCCTATTCCTTCTGACTTGTAGTTGTTCTTCGACACAGAATAACTAATAGGTTTTGACTTGCAAATGTCTTCTCCATTGTTAGATGCATCAGTTGTTGTTATTATGATGTTTGTAGATCTTTCATTTTTTGAACCCTTTTTTTTCATATCCTTGTTACTACTGGGAGTTGAATTGCCACATGATTTGGATTTACTTTGAAATGAACATTAAAAGACTGATAAACTGATTTGCTTGTCCACTAACTGCTTTTGGTTTTAGTAGAAATATATTTCTCTTAAGCTTACAATACTGAGGTGGTGCTTTAGCTTTTCATGGTGTGATCTAACCACTTGCTCTTTTTGCTGTAGAACTTTTTGCGTGGTGAGATGTGGTGATTAGGGGGCAGGTGAATTGCTATCACTGATTCCTAGATTATTTTACGGAACATTATATATTAATTTAATGCTGTAAATAATAAATCATTGAGTATAGCTGATCCGATGATCCAGATGATTAGCTGCTTTACTAGTAGTAATGGATGTTCCATTGCTGTGTCTGTAAGAAATGGTTTAGGTAGTTTCACATGGTATAGTAAAATGAAAATTTCTGTGGTGCTTAGTACTATTTGTGCTGCAGAGAATGTTTATAAATCGCCATGTGTGTGAAAGTTGTTTCAACTGTGAAGTGCAAAAGCACTGGTTGTTTCTGGTCTCTGCTGATGAAACATTATGGACTGATTGGCCATGAGAATATTTCAGTTTTTTCTAGAAAAGTTTTACTTTATTTGAAATGCATTTGAACAAAAAATGTTACTTTTTGATTAAAAAAATATCATAATCACTACATATAAAAAATCATGAGTAAAAAATATTTAGCACAATATATATCATAAAGTTCAATAAGTATATGATAGATACTAGTTGAAAAATAATAAATAAGGTATCAAAGTATCTTCACCTAACATATATATTGGCTAATTAGAAAAAAACTAAAGAATTCTTATTTTGTTCCAATAACCTTGATCCAATTGTCTAACTTGTGAACTTCTAACGTCAATATTTTTTTTTTAAGCGGACACTTTCACTAAATATACTAACACATTTATTGTATAATGACTTGCAATCCAAGTCCGTCTAATTTTTCCATATATTCTTTAAATGTAGGTGCACTATTTTTTTAATCAATAACTCCAGCATAGTAATCTTCTTCTCATCAATTTCTAATTCATACGAAATAAGATTTTTTCTTTCCAATTTTTTTTTTCAGCTGAAAATGAAGATTGAGATGGAGAATTATTAGGAGCCTCATTAATTAGTTCAACAACAATAATATATTAGTGAAATCTACCAAATAGGTTTGATGATCAAAGAGTAAATAAAATTATTGGCCTAAGATAAAATTCTAATAAGTGACCTCAAATATGTATTCATAGTTATTATTTTTAATTATTAATTGTATTTTTTTCCAGATGAACATCAATGCACTAAAAATATTATTGCAACAATTGCTCTTTACAAATATTCAATGCACCCTAAGAAAATTATTAATATAAAAAAAATACTTGTAAAGATTATGAAAACTTACCGGTTCATGGGGAAAATGGTGTTTGATTGAGAAAGAGGAGGAAAGTTTATAGTTGTGAGAGAAAAGTCACGCAAAGACAGAGAGAGCTGATACAATATTATTTCATAACTTATTAAATAAGTCTGAATCATGTTGAGACTCTCCTGAAGATCTGATCAGTTCAGACCTTTTCAGGTCTATTAAGAGGCTTTTTGGAAAAAGAAACAAATGAACTTAATGAGCTGAATCTGAATCATTCATATTCAGACCTAAAAACCAAACACATAATGGACTAATTCTGAATGATTAAGATTCAGGCCTCCATTAAGTGCCACAAAAAAAAATGAGGCCTTAGTCTCTGGTCTGTAACTGTCCTTCTCTGTTAGATGCTCTTATCCCCTTAGAAATGCATATATCTTCTCTTTATTCTTGGTTATTCTGATACTTTTACAGCCAAAAAACCTGCCTTTGACTATCCATCCAAACAAGATGGGTCTCGGAGCTCAACAATCTCAGCAAGCTCCGAATTTCCATGGATTGTACACGGATTCATCATGGTTTCCCATACTTCAGTACTTGGCTATATAGGCATGTTTCAATGAACTCCTTAGCTTCATCAAGATATCCTGTACTTACCACATATGGCTCTATAGAGAGAACAATGTCATAATCCTTACTCATTAATTCAAAGTGCAACATGCCCTCAACTATATAACCAACAACACTACAAGCATGGAAGATACTCATAAACTTTTGGCCATCGGGTTTCATCCCAGTTTACTCGAATTACCCAAACAATTTTGTTGCATCTTCTCTAAGACCATTCTTACCAAGCCATGTGATCATTGTGTCCCAAGAAGTCAAATTATGTTGAGGCATTTTTCGAAACACCAAGAAGGCATCATTCATGGAGGAAACACTTTCCATACATTTTAAGAATCATATTGTACATTTTGATGTCAAGATGAGGATGAGATCTCAAAAGGTGTTCATGAGTTGATCTAGCATCCTCAAAGGATTCATCCTCATTACACACATCCATCAACATAATACATTGAGACAAAATTGACTGTGAAATATTACTTCTCCAAGAAATGCAAAACATCTACTGCCTTCTTTATGTTGCCTTGTTTACAGAAGTCACTGAGCTCATCAACTGAACCTTTTCTACTGCTGCTATTAGCAAAATCAATTGACTGTTTTGTTGAATTTGTCAGTTCTTGATGGTCTACTATTCCATTCTGAGATCGATAAGAAGTTTGAGGTGATGTACACCACTAGAAGGGTTAAAGCGGCTAAAGTTTTGTTGAAAACGACCATCATGTCCCTTAAGCCACTTGAATTCTTATGATTTTCCATGTTTGTACTCACTTGCATTTTTGTGGATACAATTAAGAATTTTTGGATTGAACATTCCTTACATTTCTAGGGTTATTCCCTTGGAAGGTTTTTGCTGAGGCACTCCTACATTTCTCCTGTAATTGCCACATAATTTCTACTATGACATTTCACTGTTTCCACCATCTAAATTCTGTTGATACTGCCCATATAATCCACTTTTTACTCGGCTGACCTTCTAAACCTCCCTCAAACCTAGATCTATACATGAAATTTGAAAAATGGTAATCACTATTATTTCTGTATATTTTCCACCAAACTTTGTTTTCACTTTTTCCCTCGCTATTTTTTTCTTTCAAATTTTACCCTAATTTTTTATTTTATAAAAATGAGTATCTGAATCATATTTCATTTTTTACAGAAAAGTACAACTAACAAGTATCATCTAAAAAAATTATTGTGTGGTTAACATTTTATGTAAACCTAGTGCCCTACATTTCTGATGTAAAGCTCTGTTACTTTTGATGTATAGAGTTATGAAGTCCAATGGTCGACAAATTGAAAGGGAGGTTTTGCAAGAAAACATAAAATAGTTGGAGGATTTGCCATACAAACTTGTTGATTGATAGTGATTGTAGCGATGACATTCCTTTATAGTTTTGATTTTGTCATAAGATGTCAGCATAAAGGGAAGCGATTTTCTTGGCTGTTGTGTGACATTTGTGATTGTTGCTATCTTCCTCTTTCACAATGCAGTGAAATGATTCTCAGAGGTGGAGAAAGAAAATATCAGGTTTTCTCCCATGCATGATATAATTTGTTCCAAGATGCTAACCTAATCTCACTTCAATCAGTTTTGAAGTTTTTCCTTAAAAGAGACGCGTGTAAAAGCCAAATGAGTTTTGAATCTACATTACTTTTCTTTTCTCCCATTAATTATGGAGTCCTAAACATCCTCAGTGAATCTGTGCTCCCTTGGTATGAGTATGGCGTTTTCATAACGCTCAAATGTCAATTAAAAGGGACGACGGTCGTCGTCAATTAAAATCCAACAAAGAATCCCGGGACTAGTGTATTGTTAAGAATTCAATTAGAGAATTAACTAGCAATTAATTTGAATGAAGTTGAAATAGCAAAGAGGTGGAGAAACCACCAATTTGAACAACACTGATTTTAACTCCCAATCGACAAAATTACTATAGTTGATGATTCAAAGAATTAATTGTCTATAGGGGTGTGGAGATTGAATATTTATTTCATTTTGGGTATTGTAGCATTGTTCATTACAACTAACTAATCTCTAATAAGTAGGACACCATCGTTGATGCTAATCTTCTTTCAATTTCAAAGCTTTCTTACATGGAATCTTCTCTCAGTCTCATCAACATGTCATCTTGATCAACCAAAAAATTTAGAAGTGTACTTATTACCCATTTCTATGATTTTTCTTTCTACGAGTACAAATGCAAGAATGAAGCTAAAATTAAGTTTGCCACCTTAATGCAAGAATTAATCACTCGAAATTCAGTGAATTTTCATAAAACAGAGCAATTCAATAAATCCACTAAATTATATCAACAACTAATTTCGTAATCACACTCCAAGAGTTTGGAGTTTAAACCACATTGCAAAGTTTAAAGAAAAAAATTATACTTTGCATGCAATTAGTTTGGAAAGTCACTTGGTAATTGAAATTGATGTAATTATTAGGGTAGTAATTATTAGCTTAGAAGTTACACACTCTAGTAATTACACAGACATGTTTGGTCATCATAATGTAATTACACACGTCCTGTTTGGATGCCACAGTGTAATTACACATGTTCTGTTTTGATGCATAATAACAATCATATTATTATATTAAAATTTTAAATAAAAAAATTATTATTTTAAATTTATACTAGAAAAATAAGAAACTACATAAATGATATTAAATTAAATAATTAAGAATAAGGAAACTGACGATTAAAACATGTCAAAGGAACAGGTCCAATGCAGTGGACTAACTTGTCTACAATAAGTGTTGATGAAGAAGGGAGCTGAGGATTGAAAAATGTCAATTGAACAGATCCAACGAAGTTGACTGGTGAGTTACAACACTGCTGAAGAATTAGAGTCACAGTAAGATTAAACTACCTATGTTAATTATGATTACATTTCGTCTAGAATTATTTTTATGATTAAGATTATAGTACAATGAGGATTAGATTATTTATATTTGCATTATTATTATTATAGTAGTAATATTTATTATAGTATGACTCTAAGTATATTTAACTTAGGACTCTACAATTATCTCCTATATAAGGAGTATGTTAGTAACATTATTATTTATCAATAACATCATTATTGATCAATAGATCAATACAATAAATATTTATTGACATATAAATTTATCAATATTGATCAACTTATCAATACTATCAATAAATCAATATAATTCTTGATTTCTCTAATCCTAAATTTGAGATCTCTACATGGATTTGTACATGGTATCAGAGCTTAAAGCACTTTCGTTCTCTGAGTATTGTTTTAAAAAATGAAAAAATATGAAAAAATCACACGTTGCAACGACCCCTTCTACCAAAAACCATGTCAGCCTCCTCACTTCACAAAATAATTGTCGGTATTAAACTTAAGCCAACAAACTACCTCATAAAGAGGAGACATATATCCCAATTGATTCATATCTTAGAGAATGAACCAAGTAAAAACATATGTTCCATTAGACAGACTGCTAGGGAAGTTGTAGCGGCTAAGAAGGATGCAAAATCTAGTGACACCATTGATGATTGGAAGGAGAAAAATGTGTTACTAAGGAGTTGGATTTCAAACACCTTGACCAAAGAAAGCAGACAACTATTTATGGGCTACTCATCTTCCAAGGAGATGTTAGAATACTATTAAAAAAAACTTATATTCAAAAAAAAAGAAAAAAGAAAAAAAGAGCAATTAATTTTGCTAGAAGCTTAGGTAAGACACCATATCTCACCCTTAATTAATATGTTAATGCTCTCACAGGCTTTGATATAAGGGAAGAGGAAGAAAAAGCGTCATAACAAAATCATAACATGGCATTATCTGCCCAAAAAGGCAGGGAAGAGGAAACAACAACATTTACATACTGAAGCATTGACAAACTAAATTTTTGCTGGGTATTTAAAAATTTTTTGTTGGATATTCGGAAAAAAATAAAACTTCAATATACCAAAGCATTGACAAAACAAGTTTTTTGTTGTGTATACAAAGTTTTTTTTGTTGGATATCCAAAGCAAGCTAGGAGTAATTGTTCCTTTACTCACTAGCTTGAGGGGAAGTGTTGAAGAAGAAGGAAACTGACGATTGGAACATGTCTACAATAAGTGTTGATGAAGAAGAGTGCTTAGGATTGGAACATATCGAAGGAACAGGTCCAACGAAGCTGACTTGCGAGTTATAACACTGCAAAGGAATTAGAGTCGCACTACGATTATACTACCTATGTTAATTAGGATTATATTCTTCTAGAATTATTTTTATGATTAGGATTATAGTACAACTAGATTAGATTATTTATAGTTGCATTATTATTATTATAGTAATATGTATTGTAGTAAAACTCTAAGTATAGTTAACTTAGGACTCTACAATTATCTCCTATATAAGGAGTATGTTATAAATATTATTATTTATCAATAACATCATTATTGATCAATAGATCAATAGAATAAATATAGATTAATATATAAATTTATCAATATTGATCAACCTATTAATACTATCAATACATCAATACAATCCTCGATTTCTTAAATCCTGAATTTGAGATTTCTACATGGAATTCTACAATATTATGAACTAAAATAATAGATTTATATTTTTTCAAATTGATACATTTCAATTGAACTGATCATAAAAACTCAAAGTATGAAATTTCTGCTAGAATTATACTATTGATAAATAAACATGACATAAAAAATAGATAATACAATAAAATTGTGTAGAATCACATGAAGTAAGGTTGAGAACGAGAAGCAAATAAAATATAATTATATAAATAAAAATAAACTTTTAGAAATAATAAAATGAAAAGGAACTTAAAATAATAGAAGTAAAAAACTAAACAAAAATAAAGATTGAATTTTTTTAAAAAAGAAATTAAAAAGTAATTAGCTAATAATTGCACTATGTAGTTACCAGCAATTCACATCCTCTGGTTGTGATGTGGATAATTTAATTAACCCTTGCCAATTACACCAATTACCTATTGACGAAGTAATTACCTGTCCAACCAAACAGGACACAAACAGTGTAATTACACCCAAATACACCAAATTCAGTTACCCGGGTGTCTTTCCAAACAGGACCTAAGCATTCTCTCATATTGGAAAGAAGTTTTTCTCTCTAAAATGTTCAAACTATTCTTCTCAATATTTGCATACCCTCTTTTTCTCTCCTGTGGGCTATTTATGGTTTTTCAAAAATTTTATTCAAAAAATAACTTTGTGTCTCATTCGACAAAGTTAGCTGAGTTCGCCATCTGCATTCGGTGAATCATCCACCTTCCTTTAATTCACCTTTTTCTTCTTTTAGGCTTTAGGTGTTTACGCATCATTCGGTGATCACGTTCAAGTTCGCTTTTGTCAATACAACGGATCACCATTTTTACATCATATCACCCTTTGGACTATCATTTTATCTGCCAAAACTGTCATTTTTGGTGATATTTACTCACTTAGCCTTTTGTCTTTCGGAGAATCGTTGTTCATATCTCACTTGACAATTAATTTTGAGAGTTGGCTCAGTGGACTGTCACCTAAGGTGGTCTCCAGTTCTTTTGACAATTCGTCCTCCTTGTAAGGCGATTAACAACATGTAATTTATACTTATTTTTACGTTTTTGGTTATTCTTTAAAGGAAAAAGGGTCAAAAATACCCCTTAATTTAGTTTATTGTTTAATTTTACCTTCACCATTAAATGAAGTTAATTTTACCCCTCCTATTACTAATTTCATCAAAAATACCCCTCATTAAACGGAACTTACAAAATTGACCCAAATTACCATAATTTTTTTTTAAAAAAAACCTATCTCTATCTTTAGCCCATGCCCTGCACGCCCTGCCCCATTTAGAATGACCCGTTTAACCCAACCCATTCTAATGAGACTATTGAGAATGTGGTTGCATATCTTTGTGCATCTACTAGTGATTCTCGATTAGAAGAGCTTGCTAATTGATAATCTCCTTTATGCCTTCCAGGAGCAAACCAGTGACGATGCCAATGTTATGCTTAACGAATTTGTTGCTATTGTACATGTCCTTGGCCAAAGAGTTACGCTATACCTCCCTTAGATTTGTGGTACTATAAATGGCGACTAAATAACAAGAGTGTCCAGAAATTTTTTGGGCAACCAATTATTCCTTCTTTACATTATCTTAGATTTTTAAATATCTTCTTCTCACTTGTATAAAGAATCAACTTTTTCTCCTTTTTCCATTGCTCAAGTTGCCGATCTTTTTTTTTTTTACATTAAATACCATGTAACTATACAATCCTTTTACATATGCCTATTGTCTTTGCAACAATATTATTGGGTATTCCATAGATCAATTTTTTTTCTACCTCTTTTGTTCTTCAAACTTTATTTGTTGCTTCTTTGATCTTTTTAGGAGTAGGTTGTTATATTTTGGGATATGTTCTTTTCACATATGTCACATTTGAAATCTTTCATTATTTCTTTTAGTTATTTGAGAATTTTTTTGACTTGAACCTTCCCTTGAAAAAATATGGCTATAGTCCTCGAAATCTCCACTGTTACTTTCTCATTAGTTATATTAATGTGAGACAGCAAGCTGCAGATCTGATATCCAGAGTTGTAGTAGTTACAAAGCAGTCTGGGAAAGAACAACTAATGGGGGAATACTCCTAGGTTTTTTGGGTCAATTGGGATTTTTGGGTTAAATAAGTTAATCAGACAATCTTAAATGGGGCAGGGTATTGGGTTAAAAATAAGGAATAAGTTTTTCTAAATAAAATTCGGATAATTTGGATCAATTTTGGAAATTTCACCTAATGAGGGGTAATTTTGATGAAATTAGTAACGGGAGGGGCAAAATTAACTTTATTTTAACAGCTAGGGTAAAGTTAAACAATAAATTAAAATTGAGAGATATTTTTGACCTTCTTTAAAACATGTTGTTCATTTGCTTTGATAATTGCAAATCATAATTCTTTTATGAGAATAAGAAAAGATATTTAGGACACTAATTATTGATCTAACTGAATGTTAAATGAGCGTACGCATACCTTTCATCACGTATCCCCAACAATAACATCTTCCTTTGCTACCCCCCATAGAAAGTTGTGTCCGCAGTTAATGGATATTAAATAGGCTTCTGTTAGGCCGCATAATCTCATGTTATTCGTTTTAGCCAAGGACATCTATTATTTTATTTGTTTCTCCATACTCCTTGCTTGTCTTCTCCAAACTATATAAATAAGAAAACATTTTTTTTCATCTCACCTAAATGTGAACCACAAATAAATAAATATTTTAAACAATTCATCAACACTTAATATTATGGTATTACTGTTATAAAATAAAGCTCATAAGAATATAATCATAAAGACAAGAAGACAAGAGAAGTAGATAGAAGAAGAGGAATTTTCTTCTTATTCAAGTGTATATTACAAAGGTGAATGATATCTCTATTTATAGGTAGAGAAATCAACCAAAAGGTCACCATGATTAATGTCACATTGGTAGATACATTTGTATCCCAAAAAGGTTCATATCACCGTAAGAATACATATCCATGATAAGGATAAGTTTATGATAAGCTTAACGGAAAATCCACTTAATTCAATGTATTTATAACACTCCCCCTTGGATGTCCATAGATAATGTGCCTCGTTAAAACCTTACTAGGAAAAACTCTGTGGAAAAAAATTCTAAAGAAGAAAAAAGAGTACACATATCTTTTGATACGCACTATTTGTTGTCTCATTAAAACCTTGTCAGGAAAATCCAGTGGGAAAAAACCTCGATCAAGGGTAAAAGAGTGCAACGCGTATTATACTCACCCTGATTAAAACATCACTTAGTTTCTTGTAATGATATCTCCAATTTTTGTACATTGTGATTGGTATATTCTTTTTTCAAAAATAAAACAACATATCCTGAATATGGTGTGTCATTTATCTTAACCAGATGCACTTTTGACTTGCTTCATGGAGGGCTTTTATTTCTGCATAGCAACATTGCTTCATTGATCGCCAGGATATTATTGTGCATCCACATGCACACATAGCCTGCTTGAGATAGAGCTTTATGCGGATCAGATAAATATTTTGCATCTGCGTAACCAATCAATTTTGTCTTGGATTCCTCGGAATAAAATAAACCCATAACTATGATCCTTCGAGGATATTCAATGATGTGCTCAACACTATTTCAATGTCCTTTTATCGGGGAGAAACTGAATCTTGCCAGAAAATTTACTGTAGAACAAATATCTGGTCAAATATTGTTAGTAAGATGCACTAGTGCCCTGATTGCACCAAGATATGGAGTTTCATCACCAAGAAGCTCTTCATCCTTCTTTTGATATCAAACTGAATCATCATTTATGTTAAGTGATCTCATAATCATTGGGGTACTCGATGAATGTGTTTTATCCATATAAAATTGCATCAAAACTTTTTAGTGTATGTGCATTGTTAGACAAATAATTCATTTTTCAAATTATCAATTTGTAGGTAAAGACAAAATTCTGTCTTACCAAAACATTTTCATAAAATACAAGAACAATTAGGGTCATTCTTTTGTACCCTTTTCTTCCTTGACTCTATTAATCCATATAAGGATTCTTAAAGCTTTAGTGAAAAGTTTCTTTGAAACTTTCATATGCTTCAGGCACCTCGATTGCTTCAAGAATTTTCATATAACCTCCATTGTCTAGCTAGGCAAGAAAATTATTCATTATATGCATTCAAGTTTTTCATATGTTGCCAGATCAAAACAAACGTCATTGCATCCACCATAGGAGAAAACATCTCCACTAATGTCACGATTCTTGCGACAAACCTTTATGCCCCAAGGCACAAGTCGAACTTGATATCTTACGATTATACTATTGCATAATAATTTATTTGTACCCCACTGACATTATAACTTGATTTATGGACAATCAGTCCAAAACGTTACTTTTCTATGTGAAATAATATACTTGAATTATGCATTTTACTTGGCCAACTATTTATATGTTCACACTCTATGACAGAATTGAATTAAAGATCCTCTTCACAATTTATATCATTGAACACTACTCATATCAAAGACACAGTCGATGGTTATTTAATATTGATTCCAATAAGACATAATTTATCGAGATATCTTCATTTTTCAGGTACCTGAACCTTTTACGAGGTTTTATGAAGTGTTATGTCAATGTGCTCTTTTATAGCACTTGCCTCAATATCATGACCATATTTATCATTTTCTCCTTTCTTCTTCAAGAAATTTTATATTTGGAACCGATTGGTCTATTACGCTTCCGGCATATCATAGACTCTGTCCTTTAAGACTTTCCGTTGGAGCATTTACAGATGAATTATATCATAGAGTCACTACATTCATCTAGCAATTGATTTGCAACATTATGCAAATGAATTATCCCTTGAACATTAAGTTCACATATTTATTTAACGAGGATATATATAATTCACAATTAACCTCACACATAATTTTTCAGTTGTCAATCATCTCTCTACCTAATGTTAGAAAATCTAACATTCACCCCAACTTTATTTGGAAATTCATCTTTGTGCGTGGTGGAACAATTAAAATCATAACTGTACATTCAACATTTTAGATGAAAATTATATGGTTCCTGACCCTGAACCAATTTTACTGGGGAAAACTTGTTGGGTTGATGCATACATGTGTTGCTACATGTTAAATAAATTTATCTCATACCAAATTTCATTTGGGAGTTTTGTTCTCATAACCATGATTTAGCTATAATTGGAGGAATACAATTTTTTCTAAATCAACCAGCATTGTAAATATAATTTCATAATTTGGAACTATGCTCTAAATTTAACAATTCGAGCAAACAACATTACAAACACAAATTTGTAAGTTGACAACAAAGCACATGTGATCATCGCATAGAAGCATCTATCATATAGTTACAAATGATCCACATGGCAGGTGAATGGGCCCATATCACCTTTTTATATGTTTCAAAAACTTCAGGGATTACAACCCCAACCTTTGCTGGTACAATGAAAACAAGCAACACAAGAGAATTCTTGAAGAATCTTTTATTTGTTCATCATATAAGCCACATAAATTCTATATTTGCATCACATCCAAACCATGATGGTCAACTGTTCATGCCAACTGATATTTATTTCAGTACATGTATTACTTTTGCATGTGATTTTATCAGCATGTTCATGTTTGTCTGCAACAAACAAGACGAAAAGTGGGGTAATCTTTTGCATAAATATTTATAACCCTCTTCGGTTATATTGATTTATAGTCTCAATATTTATTTTCAACTCATCCGAAACATAAAAATTTTCTTTTGAGACTTACTACAACCCCAATATTATTCCTCTGATAATAGCACAACTTGTTAGAGCTTGCATTTAATTTTGTGTACTATCACATATTGTATGACACCATCCCTGAGGTGAGAATCTCCTTCAAGGAGGAAATTATATTATTATTGTCATGGTCAAAATCATTACGAGCAAGTCGTGTTTCTTGCTTTGCTTTTGTTGTACCATAGGTACAAAACCAATGATAAATTTGTATTGCCACACAATAATGACTACAACCCTTTTAGGCAAGAACCATTTCTTTCTTTTTTCCTTTGGATAGTTAACAATAAACATACCATAGTGAGGTATAAACGTACAGTATGATTAGCCATTTCTGGCAGATAAAATTTATTTCCTCTCAAATCTCCTGTAGAGGTGAGTTTTGACATAGATCGTTTTTTCTCAAACCTCCCATAGAGGTGAGTTGTGGCATATATTCAATCCATAATGATTTTACCACATCTTAACCCATTCTCTTATAGAATGGTCGAGCATTTACGATACTCCTCACAAGTCACATTCTCTTCAAGGAATGGACTAATCATTTATATGTGCTTCACAAATTTTCATTATAAGTACATTGTCATGGCTTTAAAATTTATCATATTTCCATGACACACCTCAACATCACTTTGAAAGATCAAGTGTACCATCACTTTATCTTCTCGTCTTTTGATGTAGGATTTATAAACTTGTCAAATTATTCGGTCGACAACATTCACAAGTACCATTTTGATAATGAAAACTACCTTCACATTTTGAAGGACTATTTGGAGAACCTATAGTGTTCTTCCTTTTATAATTTCCACAATGATGACTATTGTAATTCCATCCCTTCATGCCCTTTTTCATAACGTTAATCATTTGTCATCTTTCAGAATAATTATTTATTGCTACCACGTTCATACGATAGAATGGAGCAAGTCAACATCAGATTTCAAAGTTATCATATGTTGCTACCACATTCTTTTCAAGGAATGGAGCAAATTCAATGGGACAAATTTCAAGGATTTTCATCAAAAATATATTATTTTCTTAGTCATCATTTTATCATTGCCGTGGTGCATTGACTCAAACTCAATGTCTTACCCATATAAGGCGTGTTACGCCATAATTCTATGGGACTTGAACCCAATCATTGTGCATCAAAACTCAAATTGATGTCTTACCCTTTTGGTGCGATAAGATTTGAATCTATCGTCTTATCCTCAAATATTTTTCATTATGTGCATATGGCCTTAACTTGATGTCTTGCCCTTTTTGGTGCGATGAGACTTGAACCCATCGTCTTATCTTAACCAACGCTATAATAGACCGAAGTACAACATGACTCACCCTTTGAGTCTTTCAAAACAATCAAAATAATATTCAAACTCATGATATTAAAATTTTGTACCTTCTTCTATTTAAGAAATTTTGTATAGCATGTCATATTCAACCAATAGTAGTATATGTCTGATTTTATGCATATAATACCTTGATTCTCATAACGATATCAACCAAAACATGAATAAAAGAAAAACTAAAACTCAATCTTAATTGGCTAGAGATTCATGCTGATAAAGTGTAGTAAAATCAAGCACATAAGAATATAATCATAAAGAGAAGAAGACAAGAGAAGTAGAAAGAAGAGGTATTTTCTTCTTATTCAAGTATATATTACAATGATGAATGATATCTCTATTTATAGGTAGAGAAATCAACCAAAAGGTCACCATGTTTAATGCCGCATTAGTAGACATTTCTATCCCAAAAAGTTTCATATCACCTTTGGGAATACATATCCATGATAATGATAAGTTTATGATAAGCTTAATGGACAATCCACTCAATTCAATGTATTTATAACAATTACTATATATTAAAAACTTAAAATATAATTTTTCTACCGAAACCAAATGACAATAATAATAATAATCAAATTTTCCTTCCCTTTTTTTTAATTAAAAAAATTTGTTAAAATTTCTTATTTAGAAATTTATTAAAACAAAGGATGAAGCGAAATTTATAGTAATTAAACTTTTTGAAATCTCTCAAGTACACACAATATCTTATATTAGTGGAAGGTTTATAAAAATAATCTCTATGATATAATAAGGGGTAAGAATGTGGGCATGCCATTCTTCCTAAATTTTATTCATGAAATAACATTACTTTATTCATTCAACATATTTTTTTCTTATGAAAAGGAGATCACTATATATACTAAAACAATTGATGTGTGCGCGCATATGGAGTATATAAGCGAAACAAAACAGTACTAGTATTTTCTTGTTGTAATGCTTTGGACGTTTTAAATTTTCCACTTCAAAAAATAGTAAATTTTCAAAGTTGAGTGATTTTAACCGGAAAGAAATATGTATTGTAGAATAAATGTATCTTGCTTTAAGGATTAGCTAATTAGAAATATTTGTTGGATATGAATTATGATAGGGAAAGGTTATTAGGAAAAAAGCAACTTCCACGATGGGGAAAAGAAGCTAAATAATGTCACAAATGTTGCAAGGTATCAAAAGGCAACCTATTTATAATAGTGTCTGTCTAGCCTCCTTTCATTTTGTACATGAACAACATTCTTGTCAAATGGAAGCACGTAGATCATCCTAAAGACTTCCTTGGTCTCAAGATGAATCACCAATCCAACCATCTACTCAATCCAACGCTAAAACCATAACCACAATCACGACCCTGGCTGGTGAAACCCAAATCCCTTCTCAACCCTCTAATATCAACTCTATCTCCAGAAATTCTCCGTATCAAGTTACTACCAGAACAAATACTGTTCAGAGGCCACTGTTTAGGCCAGCTCTTTCTCCCAAAAATCGGGCATCCAGGAAAAAGTCTCAATCTCCATCACCATCTCAACCACTAGTAAGTACCGCTTAGCTTCACCATCAAATAACGATTGTCTCAATCTCCATATTCATTTCGCTTAACTCCTCAATCATCCGTCCCAGCATGCAAGACTCCCAATGTCCATTCAACTAAAGCAAGCCAAGAGTCTGTTGAAAAAACTACTCAAATGCAACAAAAGAATCAGGCACTACAACACATCTCTTCCAAATCTACACAAGCACAGTCACCCATTCTGGATAACAAAGAACAAATGGAGCTCCAAACTAAGAAACTAACCTGTCAGATGTTGTCTCTGAAGCAAAAGTAAGTTCCACAGACAAGACAATGCAACCTATGAAAGTATTCACCAGCAATACTGGTGAATCCTCTTATAAGTTTCTCAAAGAGTCCACTAGAAACATTCACGAAATCAAGCAAATGGTTCACGAGGCAATAGGTAAGGAGTATGGTGCTGAAGAACAAGTTCAACCAAAATAAGCATATCTGGTGAAGCAAGAAGAGGCTACTAAAGATCAAAATTTGGTGAACCTTATAAGACAAACGAGAGCAAGTGCATCTCAGAATAACACTATATCCATTGGTTTTAGTTAGAAAACTGCAACATCCAATGAACCACATATTCCCCTACAGAAAGATAACATCTTAAATGTTCTTAATAGAGTAGTAGTTGGAAGTAATAACCAAGAAACTACAGGAAAAACACCAATGAATGTGATCACTCTTGCAGGTAACAATCGAGGAGCATCTATGCAACTTGGGTCTGACTCATCCACAAAAGGAGGGTGAATCCACATTCATAGAGGATACAAAATGAGCCTTGACGAAAGCATTGATGCAACAACACATGTGGAGGGAAGAAAATCAAAAGATGCACATGATGATGCTATCTAGGATCAAACAGTAGCTGCAGACGTAAATTGCAATGTACAGGGCATCAATAACTCTATTTTATGTTACATTACCATTACATAAAGAAATCCAGGTGTACATATGTCGCTCCCTCGTATGAACTCAGAACCTGTACAACCAACAAGACTATTTGAGGCAGAATGCAGTGTTATACCTGCAAGAAAAATCAAAAGAAGATGTCTCAGAGGCCTTTTCCTTGAATCAAGTGATTCTGATCCAGATAAACCTCACTGACATGGTTGTCGCGTTGGATGCAATGATAAGAAAAAATAACAAGATAAATGTTCTACTATAGTTTTTCTTGGCAAGGTAGAATGTAAAAGAGTTCCTTGCGTACATATTTAATAAAAAAAATAGGCAAGCAAAATGCAATAATATGCGAGGGTGATCGATCAAATATGCCTGTTTTAGCAGATTTTGTCACAAAGAAAAGAGCAAAAGAATATACTCTCTGTAATTTAAAGGGCAATCAGATTTCTTGCAAGTTGAGTAATTAAACATCTATCCAAAGAATATACTCTGTAATTTAAAGACAAAAACTGGATAAGTATTATTTCTTCATTTGTCTAGATTTATTTCTCTTACTTTCTTTTTATTCCTTTTTAAAAAAAATATCTTTCCTTTTTTTGGGCAATTTTTGGATTTGAACTTTCACATATTAGCATATTCAATACGAGAAAATTAAAAGACATTTTGATACATTCTATATATTTTGATTTAAGACGGCATGATCAAAAGACTTACTAGTTACTTTCTTAAAATTGGTGGTCAAGTAAAACACTAAACAAATAAATTAAAACCAACAAATTAGGAAGTTATATTCAATCTTGCCTCATACCCAAAATTAAACCCCTTCTTACTCAAGGGATAATTCTATTGTGGTTTTCTAAGTTTCTAAAAAGAGAAACCACTAAAGATGGATCAACTATTAAAATAATACTGAAATTCACCTTTCTTGTTATGGTAGAAAAAAGAAGAAAGAAATTTTAATGGGATGGCGCAGAAAGTATTTATGATTACTGTCAATTTTTTTCTCTTAGTTCTTCATATACTAGATGGGTGATGCCCGTGCATAGCAACAATTTCAAATTTCAAGGACCATTTCAACCTTCACTATAAGATATAAGATATCTCTTTTATCCAAGCTTTTGTAGATCATCTTTGAACCTGCCTAGTATGAGAATCTTTGTCAAGAAAGATGACAAAATCAATAGTGAAAATATAATCCTTCAGCAACACATATATAGTTACTTACATCACATATTCACCTTTTTATTAATAGAACTATAACAAATGAATGCTATCCCTCAGTAGCACATGTTCAACAATTTTCACTTTCTTGTTGCTCTCTAACTTGTAAAGAGACAGTAGGCTAAAATTGACAAATAAAGTCCAAGAACTATGCATTTCTCCATAATATGATAGGAGATTGCTCATCTAAGAGGATTTACTTTAAGAAGCCAATGATGTTTATAGCATTATAAGCCAAGTCTAGAAATTCAAGTACTTGAGTAATGTGGCAAACATACAGTACAACATAATGTGACCAGGTAACATGATACATAAAAGAGAAATTACAATTTGATCTGCTATGTTTCAACTGCATCAAGTGTTTCCGTACTGTAATGTCTTTGTTGGATTTGATACACAGCCAACAAAATAATAAACATAAATTTGGTTTACAAAACGTACAAAGGGAAAATCATCAACGCAGGGTATACATCGATTAAAACTAATCATCTTGCAAAATAAAAACTTAACCCAAAATCTACTTAAATCAAAAGGCTTGACCCGTCTATTCTGTTTGTGCTTTCTCATCCCTCACTCAGAAAAACATTTGTCCCTTTTGAAGGACATTCCTTGAAAGTCGTGTGCATCAAAGAAATGGGAGAGTTGTGCCTCTCTACCTTTAGCCTATCTCTTCCTAGCTTTAATGATGCGTGAATTGAGAATTCCACCCACACACAGAGACACTATAGTTCGGTTAAAAAGGAAATTACACACACACACACTCACACACACACCACACCCACCCACACACACACACACATATATGTATATATATATATATATATATATATATATATATATATATATATCTATATATATATATTATATATATATATGATATATCTATATATATATATATCTGTTATCTATAATATATCTGTCTATATATATCTATCTATCTCTCTATCTATCTATATATCTCTATATCTCTATCGATCTATGTCTCTCTGTGTATATATATCTCTATCTCTTCGATCTTGTTCTGTGTATATCTGTATCTATCTCTCTCTCTATCTATGTCTCTCTGTGTCTCTGTGTGTGTGTGTGTGTGTGTGTGTGTGTGTATGTGTGTGTATGTATATATATATATATATGAACACGACTATAATGAATGAGTCTGATCCGTTAGGAGCGGATGTTTGGTACTATTACACTCGTTTATTGATACTCCAACTGTACCATTCTTAAGGAATCATAGTTTAATCTAACTGGATAAATGACTCTGTAATAAGAGGAGTGAAGATAGGCAATGTGTGTTAAATTATGATATTCTCAATAATGACAAGCTAACTCATAATCTATTCGCATTAATTACAAAGGAAGCAAATCAAGCAGCTTGCAAATTAAGAAGGCATGGAGATCCAATAAGGAAAGGATGCAAGTAGAACAACACAAACATGGAATGAGATATGTTCTGATCCTTACAACTCTATGAAAAAGGAAGGGCATAATCAAAGGAATTAAGAATAATTACTAGAAAACTTAAAGCTGGCAGCACATCAATTAAGAAAATTTTGATTGATAGGATCAGACTGAGAAAATCATCAATCAAGACAAGAGTCAAGATGAATTGCTGGCACATCAAGAAATCATCGGGGAACAAGTCCACGACGTAGAGCTGCTCCCGTATGATTTTCAAAATTATTTTTTGATATAGTGGAGTCCGCGACCTGCCCGCAAGGTAGACTTGAGCATTGACCCAAGGCCACCCCAGTCTGCAACGCGGACTTGTTTCTGATTTGTGTAACTTGACTGCTGCTTTGGCAGCTTGCCAAGCCAAGTTTGGAGTCCCTTCGTTGACCCTTAGGGCGACCCTTTGGGGGTTAGACCTAGACGTTTACACCATATATTCATTGGTTTACTTATCCAAAGTAATTTTATAAGTTGTATACCTCATACAACACCTCCAAACCCTTTCGAAACCTAAGGACGTTTCACTAGTTAAAGTAGACTAGCTTCCAGACGTCATGGACGTTTCTTGATGTCTTGACTCCAAAACTTCCTAAATTTTTTATAAACATTATTTTAGGCCTTATTACAGTGTTACTAACCTTAGATCAACATGTGAGGGTCAGCTAAGTCTTGGAATTTTAGAGTGTTATAATGATAAAATTAAGTTTAGATTATGTGGTAAATGTTGATTTCTATGGTTAATTGTGCTATTATATTGTGAACTAATGGAGAAGTTCAGGAATGGTGATATTGCCTATTGGAAGAAGGTAAGTTGACCTAATCCCCTTAGTTAATATTGAATTACTATAGAATTTCTATTGATTGGTATGGTCCACTTATGATGGAGGTCCTTCTATTGATTGGTATGGTCCACTTATGATGGAGGTCCTTATGTATTGTATATGATTATGATCATGGACTTGTTGACATTATTATATGAATATTGGTAGTATTATGTTAGGGTTTATTTGAAGGTATACTGTGAATTTGTATATGAAAAGTCATGTAAATATATGCAAGGTGTCACGTTTAGATGAATATATAATGTGAAGGATGACGTGATATCTATATGATCTTGTATTGGTTCTATAATGTTATAATTCTTCTTTAATTGATGTTATATGATAGTGAAGTACTAAGAAGTGTCCTTATACAATGATGTGTTATCTTGTGTTGGTAGACTTAGTTGTCCCTACTTGGTACTTGAATGATATAGGATAAATGATATGATGAATGTTATGTCTTTATTGGTAGACTTAGGTCCCTCTTCCTTGTACATGAAAGTTATGTGAATGTGATCTCTTGACTTGGTAGGCTTAGGCACTCTGGTCATGTACGTGTATGAAAGAATGAAAGAATGGAAGTCTTAGTATCTGTAGACCTAAAGTAGGTGCCCTTCTGTGAAAGACTTATATATAACCTTGAATATGAGAAGAAGGTTAAGAATGTGAGACCTTGAATAGTAAAAAGAAGGTTAATGATAAATATTGGATCGGTAGGCCTAAGGCGCCCTTTTAAGAGTAGTCAAATGAGCTATCCAAACCTTGGTTGGTAGCCCTAGTTAACCCATCCTTGGGATAAAAAAAGTATTATGAGTTGGTAGGATTTAGTAATGTTACCTCCTCTAATAGACCTAGGGAATCATTTACTCTATGATAACAAATGGCAAAGCCCCAAATGAATATTCTTGTGGTAGTAACTCTACTTGAGAATGAGACTAGAGTACAAAGAAACCCTTTATATCTTTAAACCATGTGTCGACATGGGATGAATCCTAGTTCTACCTTTGGAAAGTAGAACACCTTCCAAATTGTGAGGTCTTATGACATCGGGTTCCATACTAACTCGTATGGTCTATGTGGGTTAGTGCCTATTCTCATCATATGTACTCTAGTTATTGGTTAGGTTCTACAACGTGTGGGTAGTGGAATGGGACACTTTTTACACATTGCACGAGTAGGCTTTGAAAAAGCTAGGTGATTTACCTAGGTCCTTCACGACCATTATTTGATGTCCTCAAATTGATTACTTGAGTATTAAATGGCTTTAATAAATAATGTTGACATATAAAAAGCATGTTTAATAGAAAGGTTCTTATCTAGGGTAGCTCTGAGGATTGCTTAGGTGTGCTTGAAGAGGGTGTATGGGTGGTCTCTTCATGTCTTACCTAGGTGAGTCTTTGAATACCTTAGGTAGAGGGTCTAAATGATGAAAATATTTACTTGATGAATATGGGACTTAGTGTTAAGTGAGTAAAAGGAAATATCTTTAGTTTAGGTAGTCTTGAGGATCATGTAAGTTTATGTGAAGGGGTTGTATGGGCAGTCACTTCATATCTTATTTAGGTAGTTCTCAGGATAACCTTTGGTAGAGGTTTAAATTCTTAAATGGAATCAAAGTGATTATGTTCATATCTTGTGGATTATTTGGGTATTGTCTTATATGTGATTGTTGAGTATTATATTTCTTACACCCTTATTATGAAGGTTTTTTTTATCAAAATGTCATGAAAGCATGTTCAATACTAAATGTCCCTTTTTCATGGTTTTTTCATGATTTTTATACTTGATGCATTAAATATGCTAACCCCCTATTTTCCCATTTGACTATAGTGTAGGGATTGGAAGTCTTGATATACCATGGATGATGGATAGGTTTCTAAGGTTTGAAGATAAAGTTTTTGTGAGTCCTCATAGATTCTAGGACAAGACCCACAATCTTTTAGTCCTTATTTCAATTCTTGTATGGGATGAGTCAAAAATGTTGTGTTATAAAGTATAGATGGTTTAATGAAACATTGTAAACGTAGAACATTTTTGAAAAGTCTTCCGCTTGATAGTCAATGAAATTAATCTTTATGTGTGAATAATGTTTAAATTCTTACATATGTTGAGTATTTTATGCAACAAATGATACGAGAGGCTTGTATGAGACTTCTCGGAGTCTTGTACGCCGGTAACTTTTAGGGGGTGCTCCCTGGTCGTTACAAACTTGCTATTAGAGCATAAGGCTTGGGAGTGTCTTAGATTGCCTCAAAAACCACATCTAGTAGATTCATGTTCATAATGTGAAGTGCGCAACATTATGAATAACAGGCTATTGGGTGCTAGGAAAGTTTCACTTCTTCGTTATTCTAATCGTGCCTAAGAATTTGTTTATATGATGTCTTTCCCCTGTTCCTTCTATGATAGCCCTTAGAGTGTAGCCTTTGAGGAGTTTGGTTGTATAGGTTGATGGAGATCAAAAGAGGTCATGCGTGTCTTGTTAGATGAAATATGGGAGGTTTTGATGATGACCTTAGTGTGATGAGTAAAGAGGTTTGATGTCGTTTTAATCCGACCTTAGAAAGGAAGGAGGTGATATTTGAAAGAGTAAGTTGGAGTTTCTCATGGTAGAGGATGTTGTGGCTTGATGATGAGACTTTTGAGATTCTTTAATGATCATGAGATAGGCTTGATGTAGTTGTTTCAAGAGGTCCAGTGAATGGAAGAGTTGGGTGAGAATTGTGGTGGTAAGATTGATAGTTTCTTGATTGAGATACTTATAGTATGTTCATGTTGACCTTAGATGGGTTTATCATAACTGGGAAATTGTGGTGAATAGTAAGGGTGTAGGGAGTGATATGTCCTTATATTTTCTTTATGTGCCTATTCAAGCCTAAAACTAATAGTTCCTTGTATCTTGGTTTATGTCGGAGTCTTTTATGACATATGACTTTCCAAATATTCACCTTGTGATATGCATGCTTTATTGAATTCCTGTTAAAGGAAAATAAGCCTCTTTAAGGGGAGAAGACCTAGACCACCTTTCTTTCCAAGAAATCAATAAATGTCTTCAATGGGTCCGTTATTATCACTTCTGGTACTGGCAGGGGAAATTAATATGCTATTAAACGATTGAATCTTTAAAACAGCCTTTTTTGATCCCGCTGGAGGGGGTGACCCCATATTATACCAGCCTATCTTCTTGAGAAAATGAGTTTTCATTCATTGTATTCCCTCATGTTCATATGCATTTAATGTAGATTGTCTATTTGATTCATAAGGTATATTCCCTCATGTTCATATGCATTTAATGTAGATTGTCTATTTGATTCATAAGGTATAATAGTGAGCATTCCTATATTTTGCATGAGTTAACTTGGTGAGCCTTATGAATAAATTGCTCTAAATGTTCCTTATTGAAATGTTGCATGATTATTCTATGATGAGAAATTGGATAATGTGCTTAGTAATGTTTAATTAGCATGATGTAACTCTGAGAAAGAATTTCCTCCAATATCATGAGAAATGGTAAACAATGATGCATAAGGAGTTGGTAGAGGTAGTTCTACTTTCTTTAATTGCATGAAGTTGTCTGAGGCCTTTTATGTGAAGTGATGTTCCTCATAACTATGTGTATGGTTTATGATATTGTATGCATGAGTGTGAGTGGTTTGCTTTGGTTACTATCCCTTCAAGTGCGAAGTGTTATTCGAGGATGTGTTCCCATGTGGGGGAGAGTGTAACAACCCTAAAAATGAACTAGGTTGGACTAGAGATTCACTTGTGTTTTATAGGTTGTTAACTGGCTTATTTAATGTGTTAATGAGTTTCTAGATCAGTTTGGATGAGTTTGAAGTCAAACGTCAAGGAACGACTAAGACGTTCAATGACTAGTCCTTTATGTGCTTGTATGTGTTCTTGTGTGCCTTTGCATGTTTCATGAGTTTATTGGTGTTTGAAGTGATTGGAGAGGACCCTAAGACCTATACAAAAATTTTTAGGGGCTTAATGTCCGGGTATAAATATACCAAGAACCCACAAGGGGCCTAGAGGAGGACCCCGTCTCTAAACCAAGATGCTGCCAGGCAATGTCAAACGATGGCCACAAGGGACAACCAGTTGTTCAAACGACGACAGTTAACCTTGGGCGTTGATTGGACCTACAGGTCCTGCAAATTTTTGTTATCTGTCCCCAATGACGGGGCGTCACTCCATCTACTGCCAGTAGATGGTAGGGCACCATTTGTAGCACGTTTTCCAGCAACAGTTCAGCCAAGCTTGGGGTGATATGGTAAATTCACCCCAAGTCTTTTAAAAGGGATGGACGGTTATTTTATGTTTATTTGGGTATTTTAAGAGTACGAAACTGAATAAAGCCTCTCCTAGACCCTAGCACCTAAATCAAAACCCCTTTCCCTCCTAGGTTCTCTCTAAAAACCTCCCATGGAAGCTCAAGGTCAGGATGGATCTAGGATTGTGGATTCTAATGGATTTCTTCTGCAATTCACTTGCAGTTCTTCGAATAAGGTATGTATTTCCTTATCAAGTCTTTCTATTACCTTAGATCCAATTTCGAAGTGATTTTCAAAGATCTTAAAGTTTATGAAAAAACTCCAATTTTTACTCTAAGTAATGGGTTCTTGCATGAAACATTTTCAAATGACTTGATATGATATTATTGATGTATAATTGATGTTTTCCAATGAAAATATCCATGAACCCTTGATCTTCTCAAATCTCTAAATTTGGCTTATGAATAGGTTAATTTCTTATGATCTAACGATGAATGGATAGAGTTTAGATTATGTTGTAAATGTTGATTTCTATGGTTAATTATGCTATTATATTGTAAATTTATGGAGATTTTAAGGAATGGTGATCTTGGATATTTGAAGAAGGTAAGTTGACCTAATTCCCTTAGTTAATATAGAATTGATATAGAATTGCTATTGATTGGTACGGTCCACTTATGGTGGCGGTGCTTATGTGTTGTATATGATTATGATCATGGCGTTATCGGCATTATTATATGAATTGAAGTACTACCATTTTAGAGTTTATGTGAAGATATAGTGTGAAGTTGTATATTTTAAGTAATGTGACTATATGCAAGGTGTTATGGTTTAGATGAATGTATAAAGTGAAGGATGATGTGATGTATATATGATCTTGTATTGGTGATATAATGTTATGATTCTTCTATTATTTATGTTATATGATAATCAAGGACTAAGAAGTGTCCTTATACAATGATGTGGTATCTTGAGTTATTAGACTTAGTTGTCCCTACTTGGTACTTGAATGATATTGGATAAATGATATGATGAATATTGTGTCTTGATTGGTAGACTTAGGTCACTCTTCTTGATATATGAAAGTTATGTGAATGTGATCTCTTGACTTGGTAGGCTTAGGCACCCTTTTCATTGTATGTGTATGAATAAATGAAAAAATGGAAGTCTTAAGATCGGTACACCTAAAGTAGGTCCCCTTCTATGAAAGATTTATATGGAACCTTTAATTTCAGAAGAATGTTAAAAACGTGAGACCTTGAATAATGAAAAGAAGGTTAATGATACTCTTGGATCAGTAGACCTAAGACGTCCTTTCAATAGTAGTCACATGAGCTATCCTAATAGACCTTGGTTGGAAACCCTAGTTGACCCATCCTTGGGAGTAAAGGTATTATGCGTTGGTAGGAATTTGTAATGGTACCTTCTCTAATGCACCTAGCTAATGATTTACTCTATGAGAACAAAGTCAAAGAACTAAGTGGATATGCTTGTGGTAGTAGCTCTATATGAGAATGAGACTAAAGTACAAATAAGTCCTTTATATCCTTGAACCACGTGCCAATATAGGATGAGTACTAGTTGTACCTTTGGCAAGTAGAACACCTTCCACGGTGTGGGGTCTTATGACACCAGATTCGATACCAAGCTAGTATAATCTATGTTGGTTAATGCCTATTCTCATCATATGATATGTACACTCTAGTTATTGGATAGGTTTTACAATGTGTGGGTAGTGGAATGGGACGCTATCTACCCATTGCACTATTAGGCTTTGAAAATACTAAGTGAGTTCATTAGGTCCTTCAATAACATTATGTGAAGTCCTCTAATTGATTAGTTGACTCTTAAATGACTTTAATGAATATTGTTGACATAGTAAAAACATGTTGAATATATGGGCTCTTATTTAGGGTACATTTGAGGATTGCTTAGGTGTGCTTGAAGAGGGTGTATGAGTGGTCTCTTCATGTCTTACCTTAGGTTATTCTTAGAGTAACGTTAGGTAGAGGGCATAAATGATGAAAAGTCTTACTCGATTAATATGGATCTAACTGTTACATGAAATATCTTTACTTTATGTAGTCTAAAGGATCATATTGGTGTGTATGAAGGGGTTGTATGGGAGGTTGCTTCATATCTTACTTAGGTGGGTCTTAGGATAACCTTTGTTAGGGGGTTTTAAATGCTTAAATGGATTCTAAGTGATTATGTCCTTATCTTGTGGATTATTTGGGTAGTATCTTATATTTTATTGTTGACTTGTATTATGTCTCTTACACTCATATTATGAAGGGGTTTATCAAAATGTTATGAAAGCATGTTTTATACTAAATGTCCCTTTTTAATGGTTTTTGCATGACTTCCAGACTTACTGCATTAAATCTGCTAACCCCTTCTTTTCTTGACTAAAGTGTAGGGATTGGATGCTTGATATGTCATGGGTGATGGATAGGTTTTTAAAGGTTGAAGATGAAGTTTTTGTGAGTCCTCATAGATTCTAGGACAAGACCCACATGTTCCTTTTATGGTCTTTTAGTCTTTATTTCAAGTCTTGTATGGGCTTAGTCCCAACAGGTTGTATTCTAAAGAATAGATGGTTTAATGGGACATTGTAAAAGTAGAATGTTTTTAAAAAGTCTTCCGCTTGCTAGTTAATGCAAGTATTCTTATGTATGTGAGGAAAGTTTTAAATTCCTACTTATTTTGAGTATTTTATACACTGAATGATACGACAAGATTGTATGGGAATTCTCCGAGTCTTGTACGCTGGTAACTTCGAAGGAGGTAAAGCATTCATGCTAAAAAGATATCTAGGACCATTAACTTTACTTTATTCTACTTTCCTTGTTTCATATTTGATGAAGTTTTCTTGATTGTCTTTTACCCTTTTCAAAGACTCATAGTTTCTTCTCAAGTGACCATTTCTCCCATAGTGGGTGCACTAAAAGTTATCAGACACTGACACATACTTGCTATGAGGGTTGTAAGTAGGTTTTATCTTTTGACACCCTAAGCCTTTCCGACTTTTGAATTTCTAATTTGACAAGTTAGAAAGAATCTTAGATGAGTCAGTTCATTTCAGGTAAAGATTTAATTCTTCTTTTACTTGACTTAGGTCTTTACTAGTTGTGAGTTTCTCTTAAAAAAAAAAACTAGTTTGGACTCAGAAATTTTTACACTTTCCTCTATATCAAGTTCAAAACTACTGAGTTTTCTCTTTCCACTCTCAGAGTTCCAGGTTCACTTCTAGTTGATGAATATCACTCTCTAGAATACTCAACTTAACATTTATTTTTAACATCTGGGAAATAAGGGCGGATTTTTTAATCTTCACAGACATTCAAATTTTCACTCAAAATCAAATTTTCATTTGTTAATTCATCAACCGGGTCAATAAACATAACAAGTTTTATCAATCATTTAATTGACAATGTGTCCTAATCATTTTTATGATTAGAAAAAGTCACCCCATACTTGTCCTCTTCATCATCAGATTTAGCCATTCATTAAAATATGGATTTAAAAATAGTCTTATCAACATTAACTTCCATCATAAAGACTTCTTCATGATGTTCTTCCTATTCACAGTCACTAGAGGCATTTCCCCATACTGCAAAGGCCTTATCACCACTTCATCTTCATTGAAATTTCTTTTAGCATGGCCAGGGACTTGATCCTTTATCCGTGGTTTGAAATCTTGCACTTCATATTTGTGACTCTGACAGTCTCTTATAAAGTAGTCTGGTTTTCACACTTGTGACAGAGGTCGTTGGCTTTTATTGTTCCACTGGTGGTTCCCTTCTTAAGAAATCCGCCATGCTTTGCGACTATTTTTTAAAACCTTCTAATCAAATAAGCCATTTAACCCTTATCTTCAGAGACATTATTTTGAGATATCTTCAACGCCACTGATTTCTTTTGCTTTCCTTCCTTCTTGGATGAATCCTGTTGCTTGTTTAGCTCATCAGTTATCTAAGTTATAGTTAGAGCTTTTAGATCTCTGGCCTCAGTGATAAAATTCACTTTGCTTTCCGATGATTTGAATGAACTTTGAGAATTTTTCAAACTTGTTTTCTTAGATGAATGTGCTCACCAAGACACCTTAGTTCATTTGTGATGAAGGTAAGCTTAGTGTTCATATCATGGATGATTTCACCCTGCTCCTTGCTAAAATTGTTATCATATTGAGTTGTCCACTGTCCACCTTCAACTCTTTGACCTGAGTTATTCCTTCATGGGCTCTTTTCAAGTACCCCCAGATTTCTTTTGCAGTCTCACAGACATGGATCTTGTATTATTCATCTGCAACAGTCCCACAAACCAATATCTTCTTATCTATGTATTTGTTTTCAATTTTCTTCATGTCAGCTTCATTGTACTCCCTTCTGAACTTGGGAATTACTCTAGTAAGATCGTCTTCCTTCATATCCTTTGCAGGAACATAAGTAATATCGAGTATTACATCTCACAGCTTGTTGTCATCAACAATTATGTAATCATGCATACTGGTCTTACACCATCCATATTATTGGCCATTGAATCAAAGTAGATGAGTTGTGGATCGACCTTATTTTGGACTTGGTGGAGAAGCTATTCTTTTATGATCTTCTTTCCCTTGGTTTTAATAACATAGAGAAGTTGTGGCTCTGATACCAATTGTTGGAATGTTTATGTCCACTAAGGATCACAAGACCAGATCCTTTAGTACGATTTGAATGCTAAAAGTAAAAAATTGGAAGTAAATGGACACATGAGATTTTACGTGAAAATCTCTTTGCTCGAT
This sequence comes from Solanum habrochaites, assembly GCA_027704765.1. Classification (NCBI taxonomy): domain Eukaryota; kingdom Viridiplantae; phylum Streptophyta; class Magnoliopsida; order Solanales; family Solanaceae; genus Solanum; species Solanum habrochaites. The sequence goes on along the minus strand of JAKWJA010002495.1, from coordinate 36,781,566 downwards.
GGACTAAACCCACAACCTGTCACATAGAAATTTCAATTATTTTCACTAATATCCAAGCAAAAGTAAATATAAATTTCAACTACAAGAGTAAGACTAAACTCTTAATCTCACACTAACTAATACACCGATTATTTACTGAGCAAAAGAAATCTATTCATTGACCACTATATTATCTATCATTAATCATTATAGACTTCAACAGTAAGACACAAAGTTAAATCTAACGATGTTCTTACACCGACTCACATATAAGAGTGAAACGAATCCTATAAGCTTAGAACTATATAATCATTACAAAAAAACAACATATACTGAAAACATTTCTTGAGTTGATCAGGTCCCATCTTGTATTTTTGTATTTGAAGCTTCATTCTCTCTCTTTGAATGAATGAGTTCAACAAGTTGTTTGTCTCTTGGGCAAACAACCTCATCCATTTTTATTAGTGAACTACGCTGAGTAATTTACCAACATTCTGATAAGACAACTTTCCAATTGTACACCATATTATACCTTGATGAGAACTCCCTGGTGGAAATCGTGTCCCTACATTTGTGAGGATCATCAAAATATATCACTAAACATTTAATAGTGATAAATGGTTGATTGGTTATATATACTTTGTCTAATGAAGCACAATTACTATAAAAATATGGAAAACTATGAAATGCATACGATTATTCAATCTAAGTTAGCGGTACTATCTCAAATGTTGGATACATGGAAATTTTTAGGTTGTGAAGCCAGCAGATACAAAAGTTTATTTGAAAGGTTACTGAGTAAAACGGTATGTTCTTAATTCTACTTGTGCTCATCATCCATTTACTCACATACAACCATCTACAAAGACAAATATGCATAAAAAAAACCTTGAGCAAGGTACCCTACATCATTGTGATTATTGAGTTGTACAATGTTTAGTTGATGTTGGGAATAAGAGTAGAAAACACATTAGATGACTCTTTAACTTGTAAGAAAGTTATTGTTTTTGATTTACTTAATTTTTCTGTTTTATTTTTTGTTAAAGGAGGATGTTCGGTATAAAAAATTTAGAAATAATGACCTTTTACTTATCTAGTTCCGCTATAACATACTGTTTCCTAATATTGTTTCTACAAGAAAAAGAACACATGCATTAATAAATTCCAATTTTTTGAGACTAGGGTAAATTTCGATGAAGAAAGAATAAATTATATTGATAATGATTGTAGCGAACACTTTATCAATGCTAATGATGAATTCTACTATGTTTCCTTAGCCATCATTGAAAATACTAGTTTGAATTTATGGTTTTGAAATGTAACGACTGGGTTCCATCATTATAGAAATACCAACGAGAGAAAAATTGGGGTTCGAAAAACTTTTTGTAGCATTTGAATTTTTCCCAACCTTGTCCAGATGTAGAGGAAATCAGAGTCTTTAAGGTGTAGATAAATCATGTATCAAATGTATGTCTTAATTAAGAATTAGATTACATGAGGTGTTATATAACTCATTAACGAACCCGTACAATTCTACGGAATTGAATTTGAGTGAGCAGAGCTCCGAAAATTGATCTTAGGGTGAAGGGTATTTTCTAAGCGTAGTGGAATAGAAGTGTCTTGTAGATTGGGACTTTGGAATTATGCAAATGATCTCTTTGTTTCATTTTGTGCCGCTCTTTAGGGATCTTTGCCGCTGTGGCCGATTTGTTGTAGCGAGATAGTAACAGTTGTGGTAGACGAGAAGAACGTTGATTTTCGGGGAGGGCTCACTAGTTAGAAAATGCCATTGTGGTACTGCTGCCGCTACAATAGGATGAGGGCTGACATGTAACGGGAAAAGCACAAATTAAGTCATTAATAAATCCCTTAAATGTCACAACCAGAGAGCACCCCCTAGTTGTTACACAACGTATTCGACCTCTCGGAGGTTTTCTATAATTCCTAAGCATACTTTCATAGCATAAACCTAAAATAGCGGAAAATTAAAAAAAGTTTCATACCATAACACAAGACAAAAAGGTCATGTCATTTAAAACCATTAAATGCAAGATTGAAGTACTAAGTCTCATTACTATCTTAGACACGACTTTCATAAATACTTAGGGACACGACCCTTAACAATACAAAAGAACATTTCTATACTATAACATAAACTTAAATAAACTCTTGACATGAATGTCCTTGAATCAATAAGGACACACTCGAACTTGGGAATAGTAATCCAAGCTTTTCATTTTAGGAAAGATCCTTTAGACATCACCACCTACACTTTGTGTAAAAAGATGAGTAAGAATGGTATTACTACAGTAATGAACTAAATATTATAACCATGAAAAAATAAACTTTTAAAGAGGACATTTAGTTGAAAAATGCTTCATGTTTTTTAGAGAAACTTCATAAACATTTGATAAAATAAGCACAATATAGTTTACATACATTATATTAGACATGGATACCACACACAACCACACATAAATCCATTTATCAAATCAAGGAACATTCAATATCTCCATTACATTACCTTTTATTTTTACCATAACTCCTGTACCTAAAGCAACCCTTAGGTAATACTAGTGCAATGCATGAATAGTGTCCCATTCCACCATTTATACAAAAGTATCACCTTAAGGTAACAAAGGATGGACATTAATTCAACCTGCATCAATTCAACCACATACATTCATAGGACACAAGTATATCATTTACATAACCTTCACACAATAACCATCACCTAAGACAACTCCAAGTCACTCTAGTGCAATGTACAAGTAGCATCCCATAATACTATTCACAAAAGTTTTCATAAAAGTTACCCTATACTAGGAAAATAACATTCAATAAGACAGAACATATTCATTTAACCGTAGACATAAGACCCACATACTTCATATACCTTATATAAGAACTCATTCATTTATTACATCATAGGCATAATCCATTAGTCCTTATTAACATCTTAAGACAACATACTAGTCCATAGTATTATAATTAATATAATGAAACCATAGTGAACATTGCATATTTAGAGTTCATTTCATCACGATGTCACATAACTTACTCATAACCTCAATCTAAGTCTACTAGTACAATGTATATGTGAAGCCCCATAACCTCACACATACCAAGTAAACCAATAAGGAGATCACAAGCATTGCCCTTTACTTCAAACACCATTATGACAAGTATAGCCAATTACATGCATACTAAGTGAGACCATCATCATGTATATCAAATGAGACTAACATCATGCATATCAGTTATAACAAGTATGTTAACACTATAATGTCATGCATAAGATATATATATTTATATATATATACACACACATACATACATAAAGAACTCACCCTAGAATTCTCTTCAAGACCTACTTGTGCAATGTATAAGTAAAGTCTCATTCCCTTACCTACACTAAATAACATCTCTTAGGTAGTTCTAGATAGTCTTCATCTTCTTACTTTCCTTTGTTCATTTTACATTCGGGAAAATTCTCCATAAAATACATAGACCATGTGAGCTAAACATGGAATCCGGTGTCAACCCCTCACACCAAAAAGAGGCCATCCAACTAGCAAAGGTAGGACATCAACATCATGTAGATTCTATGTAGATCCACTATATAAGGTTCCTATGGGGGCATATAATTAAGGAAATAAGAGGTACTAGAAACCCTTTTTATGCTTATTCACATTGTAGTTTCCACCTCATGAGAACATCGGGGGAAGCTTCCTCGTTAAGTGTTACAACTTCAAAATGAGCTAGGTTAAACTAGAGCCTGATACTTGTGTCATGATATTTTAAAGTCATAAAGTGGTTAATAATAATTTTTATTATTATTAGAGGCAATATGTAATGTTTTGAAGAGTTTGTAGGTCAAATGTCCAAGACGTTCAGAAACTAGTCGAAGTTGAACTAACGTATCGTAGTGTTTTGTAGTGATGTTTTAGTGTGTGGGTCTTGAAGGTGAAATTCAGTACCGACAGTTCCTATTCATATCCAGGTCGAAATGTCCGAAATCGACATCCCGGGGACTATCATAAGTGTCCCGATGAGGACCCAAACATGGGCCAGCAAAGCTGCCAAGCAGCCAAGGATTAGCATGATGTTGCACGACGCGCAACTGTTACGCAGTAGGAAAAAAAATTTCATTGCAACGCGAGGCTGCCATGAACTATTCTATCCAATAATTGTGGAAAAATAAGATTTTAAAAGTGCCTCCGCGACGCACAGTATAGTTCTAGATTTCATTGCGTTATTTTTAAGTCAAATTTGAGTTTGTTAATTTTTCCAATAAGTGTAGGGGTATTTTGTGTAATTTAGTGGTGAATTATTGATGGTTATAATACCTATTTAAAACCCTAAACTCACCAATCAAATCTAAAGCCCTTAACTCAAAACAAAACCTCTCTATTTATTCTCTCCAAAACTCCATTGTTGAAACTTTGAAGCTCCAAAGAAGTAGATAAAATTTATCAAATTTTCTCCATCAATTTTGTGGGATATTAATCACAATTAAGGTGTGGTTATTCATATTTGATATATCTTTCTTCAAGGAGTCAATTTCAATGATCATTTCAAAGATGATCAAAACATGAATTCTCAAATTTTGTGATCTAGCCATGGGTTTTTTCATTGAAGTTTTCGAAACATTGTATTATGATTGAATTGATGTTAATTTGATTATTTTAACCTAAAAACTCTATGGAACCATGCAAACCATTCACTTCTACTTTTGACTATTTTATAGATGAAGTGATCATGTCTCAATGCTTATGAATTCTAGTATAGTTTTCCTAGGGCTATTGAATGATGTAAATAGGATGTCTTAGTTTGATAAATATATATTGAATTGATTTAAATTCATTGAGTATTGTGACTTTGTATTGAATTGATGATCATGGCCATGGGTAAGGGCCTTTTGTTATTGTATTGGAGATCTAGATATGGATTGAAGTGGTGAGAATGTATTGGTGGTATGCTCCCCTAATTTTGTTCATTATATGTAATTTAGATCTTGAATTCTGTTATGATTAGTATAGTCCACTTATAGTGGCGGTGCTATGTGTTATACTTGAGATGATGTGGCCTTGTCGACAATACTTATGAATCGTATTGAACATGGCCTTGTTGGCATTACTTTATGAATAGTGATATTATCATGTTAAGATTTGATTAAGATCTCTGTGAATGACTATATGATTTACAAGTATGTATGAGATTGAAATCCCATAATTGGCTAACGTGATCATGATGGACTAGTGTGATGTCTGTAGTTGTGTTACTAGTGTATCTTTATAGGTTGACTTGGTTATTCCTATATGATACTTGAACACTATGATATATGTGATATGAATATGAATGTTGAATGAAATTCAAGGATTGGTATGACTAATATGGTGCGCTTCTAAGCGCGACTAATACGTGGAACCTTCTAACTAAAGAGAAGGTTAAGAATGAGTTGTACTTATATACCATTGAGTGGCAGCCCTAGAGGACCCATCTTTGGTGGGTGCATTAAAACTAGGTAATGACTAAGAGATGTTACTTTTTTATATGCCCCTTTTGATGAATACTCTATGAGAACAAAGGCTATCACCAAATGAATATGTTATGGTTTGTAGCTCTATTTAATAAGGAGACTGGAGTATAATGTACCTCTACTTGATAATGAGACTAGACCTTGATATTCCTTAACCATGTTTCTACATGGGATGTGTCCTATTTCTACCCTTGGCAAGTAGAACACCCTCCATCGGAGTAGGGTAGACTCCGGATTCCATTCCTAGCTAGTATGGTCTATGTCGGTTATTGACTATTCTCATTATGTGGGATAAATGTTAATGTTGGATAATTACTAGGAAGTTTAGGTGGTGGAATGGGAAGCTATCTAGACATTACACGACTAGGCTTTAAAGATGTTAGTATGTGAGTCCATAGGTATTCTCCAAGACCATTATTCTATACTTAGTACAAGTGTTTGTACTAATTCCATATACTTTATCTATATTTAAAGGTAAAGATGGCATTTGATAGGAGTCTCGAAGTGAAGCTTGGATAAGCATTTCATTCAAGCAAGAGTTGCTATGTCCTCACTAGATTCGAGGACATCTTGATGTTTAGAATTTCCTTATTGAAAGTATTGTAATAGACTTAGCTATTTTACTATATGATGAAGTATCAGTCGTGTCCCAATATATTCGTATGTCTAAGATGGTAACTTTGAGACTTAGTCTTTCATTATGTTTTTCTATATAATTATTTAGTGTGAAAATTTTAATTCCACACTACTTTTCATACATGTGTGCAATAAACGATGTCAAAGGGCTTGTACAAGACCTCTGAGAGGTCAAGTACGTTGTGTTATAATTTGAGAATGCCCTAACTTCTAGGGGGTACTCTTGGGTCGTAACACACTTGACATCCGAGCATAAGGTTATGAAGCAGTCTATAGGATCCAATGCCTCAAAAAGCTACGTCTACTAGAGTCTTGACCATCGGTGTGAGTCGAGACACATCTATGGGCGAGAGGCTATATGACAATAGAGTTTCCCTTCTTTTCTACTCCTATGTCGTGCCGTAGAGTAAATTGTTATGAGTAATATCTTAATATGGTTTTCCTTGTGTTATGGAGATGAATACGAGGAGAACACCGGCTAGGAGTGTTGGGGAGAATGATGTAAATGAGGAGATTCCTCCTCTAGTTGAGAAAGTTCCTCAAGGTTCTCAAAGGGCTCAAGGTGCTAGAGATGTTCAAGTTTCTATTGTGGAAGGAGGTAAGAGGTTGTGGTGATTCCCCCGGTTATGGATAACGGGAAGATTAGAGAGGATCTCCTCACCCTAGATCAAGCTATAACAACACAAGTGAATAAAGACATTGGGCCTAGGGCGAATGCTTTGGAGAGTACTATGGCCTCAAGATCAAGAGACTTTGACAGAATGAATCCTCCTATCTTTCTTGGTTCTAAGGTGTGAGAGGATCACCAATCTTTCTTTGATGAGGTGTATAAGATAGTGCATGCTATGGGAGTGAATTCTAGGGAAAAGGAGGAGTTAGCTTCGTATCAATTAAAAGATGTTTCAAATATGGTTTACTCAATGGAAGGATAGTAGACCGGTTGAATCAGGTCCCTTAGAGTGGCAAGAGTATAAGGAAGCATTCTTAGAGAGATATTTTCCATGTGAGAATAGTGAGGTTAAGATTGATAAGTTCATAAACCTTAGACAAGGTAACATGAGTGTTGAGGATTATTCCTTAAAGTTTATCCTATTGTCTAAGTATGCTCTATCTTTGGTGTCTAACCCTAGGGATGAGATGAGTAGCTTCTTGATTGGTATTTTGGATATTGTGAAGGAAGAGTGTCCTACGGATACAGTCCATGGTGACATGACTCTATCTAGGCTTATGGTGGATGATCAATCCATTGAAGATTCTAAATTTGGGAGGAGAAGTAGAGATGCTAAGAAGGGAAGAATTGATGAGCAAGTTCAACATAAATTTAAGAAGAGGGCTCCAAATCAATATGATTCTAGTGCTCCTAAGTCTAATTATGAGAGAGGTGGTGGTTTCCAAGTGGTTAAGCCTACTTGTTCTACTTGGGGAAAAAAGCACTTTTGGAAGTGTCTAGCCGGTACTAGTGGCTGCTTTGTCTGTGGGAAGGATGATCACAAGGTGAGAGATTGTCCTACTATTGCGGCTAGAGGAAGAGAGGCAAAGAAAATTCCTTCTAATGTTTCGGATGGTGGTGCTCCAAAGAGGAATTGCTTCTATGCTCCCCGAGACAAAGGAACGAAACCGGATGATGATGTCGGTAAGTTATAGTTGTCTCTTTTGATGTGATGGGTTCCTTCCAAGTGGGGGAGTGTGGTGATTAGTCGGGTTGTAGATTGTTGTCTCTTATTTTCTATTCAATTCAAGCTTGAGATAGAATGTCATAGTAGCATGTTGCATGTTGTATTGTGTTTAGGAGTCTAGTTTAAATTGAATCTCATTGAGTCCTTGCATTGTGAATTTTGTGAAGTTATGATTATGTTTTAGATTGAGTTTATAGGGTTTTATCTCTCATATTGTCATGCTCTCATCATAAATTGCTTATGAAATGCATTTTTAAAAAAAAATTGAACATGATTCATTGTAAAGAAATTGGTGCTTACGGTAAAGATTTTGAAAATTTGGCTAAATTGTTCCTTCATAAAAAATGGTTATAATGTGTATAGAAGTGATGTATATGAGCATGATAATATGTGAAGGAATTTCCTCCTATATGAAATGTAAAAGGTGAGTATTATTGCATGACGAGTTGTAGAAGTAGTCTCTACCTTCTTGTTGTTCTTTGAGTCTCTTAAAGTATGTTAAATAAGGTTTCTCGTACATGTGTGTATTGTCTATAGTGTGATATAGTTATGAGCTGATAGTCTTTGAGTCTTAACTCTTAAAAATGTTCAGACTGTAGCAAGTGTCAACCAAGGACGAATGTTGTCCAAGTGGGGGAGTATTGTTACACCCTCAAAATGAGCTAGGTTGAAATAGAGCCTAATACTTGTGTCATGATGTTTTAAAGTCATAAAATGGTTAATAACAATTTTTAGAGTCAGTTTATAAAGTTTGGAAAAGTTTGGAGGTCAAACGTCCAAGACGTTCGCAAACTAGTCAAAATTGAACTAGTGTGTCGTAGTGTTTTCTAGTGATGTTTTGGAGGATAGTTTTAAGTTGAAAATACCGAGAGTTCCTACGCCTAGTATGAAATACAAAGGGGCAAAACGTCCGAGAATGACACCTCGGGGACCGTCAAAAGGGGCCCCGAGGAGGACCCAAACATGGGCCAGTGAAGCTACCAAGCAGCCAAGAATTGGCATGCTGCTGCGCGACGCGCAGCTGTCACACATTAGGCAAAAGTTTTGCCTTGCAATGCGGGGCTTTCACGAACCATTCTTTCCAATAATTTTTGAAAAATAAGATTTTGAAAGTGCCTCCATGACGCGCAAAGTCCCAGATTTCGTTTTGTTGTTTTTAAGTGAAATTTGAGTTGGTTAATTTTTCCAATAAGTGTAGGGGTATTTTAGGTAATTTAGGGGTGAATTATGGACGGTTCCAACACCTATTTAAACCCATAAAATAACCAATCAAAGCTAAAACCCTCAACTCAGAACAAAACCTCTACATTCATTCTCTCCAAAACTCCACTTTTGAAACTTTGAATCTCCAAGGAAGAAGATAGAATTTCTCAATTTTTCTCCAACATATTTGTGGTCTTTTCATCACAATTAAGGTATGATTATTCATCCTTGAAATTTCTTTCTTCAAGGAGTCAATTCCAATAATCTTTTCAAAGATTATCAAAACATGAATTCACCAATTTTGTGATCTAGCCATGGGTTCTTTCCTTAAAGGTTTAGAAACATTGTATAATGATTAAATTGATGTTAATTTGAGGATGTTAACCTAAAAACTCTATGAACCCATGCAAACCGTGCACTTCTAGTTTCGACTATTTTATGGGTGAAGTGATCATGTCTCAATGCTTATGAATTCTAGTATAGTTTTTCTTGGGCTATTGAATGATATAAAATTTGTATAGAATTTATGTATAAGATGTCGTAGATTTATAAATATGTATTGAATTGATTTAGATTCATTGAGTATTGTGAGTTTTGTATTGAATTGATGATCATGGTCATGGGTAAGGGCCTTTTGGTATTGTATTGGATGATCTAGCTATGGATTGAAGTGGTGAGAATGTATTGGTGGTACGATAACCTAATTCTCTTTAATATATGTAATTTAGATCTTGAATTATGTTATGAATCGTATGGTCCACTTATGGTGGCGGTGCTATGTGTTATACATGAGATGATGTGGCTTTGTCGGCATTAATTATGAATTATATTGAACATGGCCTTGTAAGCACTACATTATGAATAGTGATATTATCATGTTAAGACTTGATTATGATCAATTTTAATGACTATATGATATACGTGCATGTGTGAGATTGAACTCTCCTAATTGACTATACGTCATCATGAGAGACTAGGGTGATGTCTGTAGTTGTGTTACTAGTGTATCTTTATAGGTTGAATTGTTTACTCCTATATGATACTTGATCACTATTGAAATATGATATATGAATATGAATGTTAAATGAAAGTCTGAGATCAGTATACCTAAGATGGATCCCTTCTAAGCATGACTAATACGTGGAACCTTCTTACTAAAGAGAAGGTTAAGAATGAGCTATCCTTATAGACCATTGAGTGGAAGCCCTAGTGGACCCATATTTGGTGGGTGTATTATGACTAGGTAATGACTAAGAGATGGTACCTTTTGATATGACCCTTTATAATGAACTTACTCTATTAGAACAAAGGCTAGCACCGAGTGAATATGTTATGGTTTGTAGCTCTACTTAAGAATGAGACTGGACCGCATAAAATACCTTGATATTCCTTAACGATGTGCCTACATGGGATGTGTCCTAGTTCTACCTTTGGCAAGTAGAACACCCTCCATCGAAGTAGGGTATACTCCAGATTCCATACCTATCTAGTATGATCTATGTCGGTTATTGCCTATTCTCATCAAGTGGGATACATGTTAATGTTGGATAAGAACTAGGAAGTTTAAGTAGTTGAATGGGACTCTATCTAGATATTGCACAACTAGGCTTTGAAGATGTTAGTATGTGAGTCCGTAGGTCTTCTCTAAGACCATTATGTGAAAGTCCTTAATGAATGGAACACCTTCTAATTGACTTAATGAATGATTATGACTTTAGATAATGTATGTTGATTAGAATGTGCTCTATCTAAGGTAGCTTTGAGGGTTGCTTAGGTAAGCTTGAATAGGGTGTATGGGTGGTCTCTTCTTGGTCTACTTAGGTGAAACTTGGAGTAACCTCAGGTAGGGAGTAAATGAAAGGAAAAAGAGAACAATCTTGTCACATCCCAAGACCACACCCTAAAATATATGGCATTCTCAGAATACAATCGGCGTACTTGACCTCTCGAAGGTCTTGTACAAGCCTTTTTCGTATCGTTAATCGCATATAAATAATGAAAAGTAGTGCGGAATTAAAACTTTTTACAAAACATTATAAATCATAGTAAATACTAAGTCTCAATCTCATCAAAGCTTAGACACGATAATACTTGGGACACAGCCCATACTTCAAAATATAGAAATACTTAGTCTATTACAAAACTTTAATAAAAGACATAAAAGACATCTTATACCCTCGAGTCAAATGAGGACATACTTCAACTTCACTTGAGTGATGCTACGATCCAAGTCTTGCTTCCCAAATGCTTCTCACCTTCCAACCACTATAGAGATAAAAGCATGGTATTAGTACAACCACATGTACTAAGTATGGCATAATGCATAAAATCATGAAAATGGATATTTATTAGAAATATGCATACTTTTCATTTAAATATCATATCATAATCATAAGAATAACATTTAACACCTTAGAAACACATATGATAACATTTATACCATTTATAACATTTTTAAGGTCACTTTACAGTTAACTAACTCACTGTTACAATGAAGCTCCTTAGCTTCATCTTCGACACTTTATAGCATGCAATTCCTCACTAAAAGTTATCCTAAGAATCACTTAAGTAAGACAGAGAGACCACCCATAAAGCCTTTCTAGGCACACCTAAATGATCCTTAAGACCAGCTATAATGAGATCAACACACACTTACAAGACATCATACACATCAACATGAGATCCTTCTACCAAAGGTGATTCTAAGTCTCACTTGAGTGAGTTGTGAAGTGACCGCCCATACAATCCCTTATACACACACTTAAGAGATAGTATAGACTACCTAAGATAGAATCATTCTCACTCAATACACCAACACATAGACAATATGTCATTCTCCTTCCAAAGGTTATCAAAAGACTTACTTAAGTAAATCAAGAAGATAACGTCCATGATTGACCTCTTCAGAACTACCTGAATAATCCTTATGACTACCTAAGCCTTATATCATGTCCAAATAATCAACATCTTCCCTGACTAGAGTCATTCTTAATACTTATCTATGTAAGATACGAAGTAACCATCCTTATGCCCCTCACACCTTAACTAGACAACCCTTAACTACTCTAGGTAACTACTTTTCATTTAACATACTTTCTTAACTTAAGTCATTACATTCATTAGTTCATTTAAGACTCATTCATAACATAAAGACATTCAAGTAATGGTCTTGGAAAAGACCTAGAGACTATAACTAATAGCTTAAAAGTTATTGTGCAATGTCTAGATAGCGTCTCATACCACCACCTAAACTTCATAGAACTTCTCTAATGCTAGTAGGTATCCCATAGGATGATAATAGGAAATGACCGACATAGACCATGATAGTTAGACATGGAATTCGGAGTTCTAACCTACTCCGATGAGGGTTTTCTACTTGCCAAGGGTAGAACTAGGACGCATCCCTTGTAGGCACATGGTTAAGGAATATGAAGGGCTCTTATGCACTCTAGTCTCATTCCCAAGTAGAGGTACATTGTAATCTAGTCTCCTTATTAGGTGGAGCTTCAGGCCATAACACAGTCACTCGCTAACCTTCGTACTCATAGAGTAATTGACACTAAAGGATCACATGAAGATGTTCCTTATCTAGTTCATAACCCAATTACATTCACCCTACCAAAGAGGTCCACTAGGGATTCCTTTCAATGCAGACTATGTGTAACGACCTGTTTAGTCGTTTTGAGCAACAGATTTTATTCTGGAAAAACTGGCAGAGGTGACGGAGGCCACGATGGACCGTCACGGGCACGACGGACCGTCGTGGAGGTGTCGTTTCAAAACACTTAGAAAATCTGAAATTGGGTACTGAAAATCGACTCTCTGAACGTCGTGACGGAGTGGCAGGACGGACCGTCGCAGGCTCGACGGCCCGTCACAGGCCATCCACTTAAAAACAAGTCTCTGTTGCATGCGACGGACCGTCGCAGGCGCGACGGCTCGTCACGGGCTACGCAATCCCAGTTCGGGTCGGATTTCTTTACACGTTTTAAGGGACGTTTTTGACTATTCCTGCTTTAATTATAAAGTTAGAGGGTTAATGTTAATAAGTCTAATTACTTGGGGGTTAAAAGAGGTAACCTTAAGTTAATTAGTGGGTTATTATTGCCATCTTTCATTCTTAATTATATATATACTAATTAGGGTAAAAGAAAGAGGGTTTGAATAAGAAAAATAGAAAGAACAAAGACAGAAAGAAAAAGAGAGGAGAACGAGTAGAGAGAGAGAGGAACGAAGAGGACAACAAGAAATTGAGGAATTTTCTTGCTTGATCACGATTCTTCGGTGGAGGTAGGTTATGATTTTTACACTATTCGTAGTAAACTCTTAATAGCGAATGATATGTGTTGGGTAGTATTATAGAGTCTTCTTTATGCTTAATTGTGTGTATGCATGATGTGATTTTATATATATGATTGTGATGAAACAAGCATGATGAAGCTATTGAATCCCAAATCTTGATATAAACCTAATCTCTTGAGATGATGACGCCTTGGTATAAAAGAAGGCTTGCTGAATTAATAGAATGAGATTAGCGGATCGTAGTGTCACGTACCGACACATAGAATTAGTGGGACGGGTGTCACGAACCGACACGTAGATGTAGGGGATCGGAGTGTCACGTACCGACACATAGAATTAGTGGGACGGGTGTCACGAACCGACACGTAGATGTAGGGGATCGGAGTGTCACGTACCGACACATAGAATTAGTGGGACGGGTGTCACGAACCGACACGTAGATGTAGGGGATCGGAGTGTCACGTACCGACACATTGAATTAGGGGATCGGAGTGTCACGTTCCGACACATAGTAGTAGGGGATCGGAGTGTCACGTTCCGACACATAGTAGTAGGGGATCGGAGTGTCACGTACCGACACAAGAGGAATAAAGATAATGAATCTTGAAAGATACTAATATACTCAATCTAAAGAACATGTATCTCAAATAAGTATGGCATGGAGGCTTGAGTCCTCATAGATATGACCGGTGATATTATAAATGATGTTTGTACTTGTTGCTATCACATGTTAAGAATATTAGTTGATTTTATGATGTTATCTGAGATATATTGTTTTCTATTTTGAGTTGGCCGATGATACCTACTCAGTACTTGTGGTTGTACTGACCCCCTACTTTTATGTTTTCCTTTTGTTTATTTGTGGAGTGCAGCAAACGTGCCGTCATCTTCGACTCAACAGTAGTTCAAGCCAGTCTTCGTCACACCGGATCTTCAGGGTGAGCTAATGCTTCTATCTTGCACTGGATCTCCTTCCTCATGTCTTGATGCCTTGAAGTTTCGGCATAGACTAGCTTTTATTTGTTTTAGCTTCTTAGAATACTCTTAGTTTAGTAATTTGATCATAGATGTTCTTGTGGTGATGACTTCCAGATTTTGGGAAATAATAGATGTTGAATTTTAGAAGTTATTGAATTGTCTTTTATTATGAGTTTAAGTCTTCCGCATTGCTTTATGTTGATATCAAATCGAAATGTTAAGGTTTAGATTGGTTGGTTCGCTCACATAGGAGGGTAAATGTGGGTGCCAGTCGCGGCTCGGTTTTGGGTCGTGACAAACTTGGTATCAGAGCATTAGGTTCGTTGGTCTCATCACACAAGAACAGGTCTAGTAGAGTCTTAAAGAACGGTAGGGGGACGCCTTTACTTTTCTTTGAGAGGCTATAAGACTTTAGGAAAATTCCATTCTTTCTTTCCTTCTTTCGTGCTATTACTTGGATCCAATTGGTATCTAGGTGATACAAATTGGTATCTGACCATCTTCACTCTATTTCGCAGATGGTTAGAACTAGAGCAACGACTACGCCAACATCAACATCAGCAAGACAAGATGCATCTGAGCCAGCCACTGGGGCTGTAGCTCGAAGTGGAACAGTGGCAAGAGGCCGCGGTAGAGGTCGTGGGAGGATGTCCTCTAGGGGAAGAGGACGAACACCTAGCCCATCTGGTACTAGGGCGGTGACTCCTCCACCGACTGAAGGAAGTAATAAGAGAAGGGGAGGATGGGGAGAATGAACAAGTACAGAACGAGGAAATGCCACCCCAACCTACCCCAGAGATGATCAATCAGGTGCTCGCTTATCTTAGTGGGTTGTCTGATCAGGGTCAGGCACCCCCAATGTTTTCTGCACCAACACCTCCGGTTTCAGAGGTACGACATGCAGCCACTATGGCCCCTCGTATGGATGCCTCATTGGACATAGGCACGTTTCCACGCCTGACTACTGGGCCTATAATGACAAATGATCAGCATGAACTTTTCAGTAAGTTCTTGAAATTGAAACCTCCAGTCTTCAAGGGTGCAGAATCTGAGGATGCTTACGATTTTCTGGTTGACTGTCATGAGCTACTACACAAGATGGGTATAGTAGAACGGTTTGGTGTTGAGTTCGTGAGTTACCAGTTTCAAGGGAACGCCAAAATGTGGTGGCGGTCACATGTTGAGTGTCAACCAACAGAGGCACCACCTATGACTTGGGCCTCATTCTCTAGCTTGTTTATGGAGAAATATATTCCCCGGACCTTGAGAGATAGGAAAAGGGACGAGTTCTTGAGCCTAGAGCAAGGTAGGATGTCGGTCAATGCATATGAGGCTAAGTTTCGTGCACTATCCAGATATGCCACCCAACTATGTTTCAGTCCACAAGAGCGGATTCGCCGTTTTGTGAAGGGGTTGAGATCAGAATTGCGAATTTCAGCCTTACAGGTAGCGGCTACGGCAAAATCCTTCCAAGAAGTGGTAGATTTCGTGGTAGAGGTGGAAGGAGTGAAGCCAGATGAATTCACCACGGCATCGACATCAAAGAGGTTTCGAAAAGGGGGTGAGTTTAATGGTTCTTACTCTAGAGGACAAGGTTCCGGAGGTTACTCAGTTCGACCCATTCAGTCTTCACTACAGACTGTGGTTGGGGGTCCACCTCAGACCGGTCAACACTTCTCTGAGAGACCCATGCCCGACTCCAGAGAGTGTTATGGATGTGGGGAGACTGGACATATTAGAAGGAATTGTCCAAAACAGAGTTATAGACCCCCAATAGCTAGAGGTAGAGGTGGTCATGGTAGAGGCCGTTATTCCGGAGGACGTGGTGGTCGAGGTAATGGTGGTCACCAAAACGGCCGGGATGATGGGCAAACTGGAGCCACTACATCACAACATGGTAGGGGCAACGGACAAACAAACGAAAGGGCCCATTGTTATGCTTTCCCTGGGAGATCAGAGGCGGAGACATCTGATGCTGTCATCACAGGTAATCTTCTGGTTTGTGATTGCATGGCTTCCGTATTGTTTGATCCTGGATCCACATTTTCTTATGTATCTTCCTCATTTGCTAATGGTCTAAATTTACATTGTGAATTACTTGATACGCCTATTCGTGTTTCTACTCCGGTGGGTGAGTCTGTGGTAGTTGAAAAGGTATATAGGTCTTGTTTGGTGAACTTTGTGGGGAGTAACACTTATGTAGATTTGGTTATCTTAGAGATGGTTGATTTTGATGTAATTCTGGGTATGACTTGGCTTTCTCCGCAATTTGCGATCTTGGATTGTAATGCTAAAACGGTGACGTTAGCCAAGCCTGGGACAGATCCGTTAGTGTGGGAGGGTGACTACACTTCCAATCCGGTGCGTATCATCTCCTTTCTTCGTGCTAAGAAAATGGTTAGTAAAGGGTGTTTAGCTTTCTTGGCACATCTCAAGGATGACACTACCCAAGTACCTTCGATTGAGTCGGTTTCGGTGGTCCGTGAGTTTCTTGATGTATTCCCTGCAGATCTTCCGGGTATGCCCCCAGATAGGGATATTGACTTCTGTATTGATCTTGAACCGGGTACACGCCCCATTTCTATACCCCCTTATAGAATGGCCCCCGCGGAGTTAAGAGAATTAAAAGCCCAACTTCAAGAGTTGTTGAGCAAAGGCTTCATTAGACCAAGTGCATCTCCTTGGGGTGCTCCGGTTTTGTTTGTAAAGAAGAAAGATGGGAGTTTTCGGATGTGCATAGACTACCGGCAGTTGAACAAGGTGACCATAAAGAACAAGTATCCTCTTCCTCGCATTGATGACTTGTTCGATCAGTTACAAGGTGCTTGTGTCTTCTCTAAGATTGACTTGAGATCCGGTTATCATCAATTGAAAATACGGGCAACGGATGTGCCAAAGACTGCTTTTAGAACCAGGTATGGGCATTACGAATTTGTAGTGATGTCTTTTGGTCTTACGAATGCCCCTGCTGCGTTCATGAGTTTGATGAACGGGATTTTTAAGCCATATTTAGATCTCTTTGTGATCGTATTTATTGATGATATACTGATATACTCCAAGAGTAAGAAGGAACATGAGGAGCATTTGAGAATGGTATTGGAAATGTTGAGGGAGAAAAAGCTTTATGCCAAGTTCTCTAAGTGTGAGTTTTGGCTAGATGCAGTGTCCTTCTTGGGGCACGTGGTTTCTAAGGATGGAGTGATGGTGGATCCTTCTAAGATCGAAGTAGTGAAGAATTGGGTAAGACCTACTAATGTGTCAGAAATAAGGAGCTTTGTTGGGTTAGCTAGCTACTACCGCCGATTTGTCAAGGGATTCTCTTCTATTGCTTCCCAACTGACGAACTTGACTAAGCAAAATGTTCCATTTGTATGGTCGGATGAGTGTGAGGAAAGCTTTCAGAAGCTCAAGACTCTGTTGACTACTGCACCAATTCTCACCTTGCCAGTGGAAGGCAAGAACTTCATTGTGTATTGTGATGCATCTTATTCGGGTTTGGGTGCAGTGCTAATGCAAGAGAAGAATGTGATTGCTTATGCTTCAAGACAATTAAAAGTGCATGAACGTAACTATCCAACTCATGATTTGGAATTGGCCGCGGTAGTGTTTGCACTAAAGCAATGGAGACACTATTTATATGGGGTTAAGTGTGAGGTCTATACGGATCATCGTAGTCTACAGTATGTCTTCACTCAGAGAGATTTGAATTTGAGACAGAGGAGATGGATGGAACTACTGAAGGACTACGACATCACTATTTTGTATCATCCGGGGAAGGCGAATGTTGTAGCGGATGCTTTAAGTAGAAAGGCGGGAAGCATGGGTAGTCTAGCTCACTTGCAAGCTTCTCGGCGCCCATTGGCTAGAGAAGTTCAGATTCTGGCTAACGACCTTATGAGATTAGAAGTAAATGAGAAGGGAGGATTTTTAGCTTGTGTGGAGGCAAGATCTTCCTTCCTTGATAAGATTAAGGGAAAGCAGTTTAATGATGAAAAATTGACCGGATCCGAGATAAAGTGTTGCAAGGAGAGGCTAAAGAAGCAAAAGTCGATGAAGAAGGTGTTTTGAGGATTAAGGGAAGGGTATGTGTACCTCGCGTCGATGATTTGATCAACACTATTCTGACAGAGGCTCATAGTTCAAGGTATTCGATACATCCGGGTGCAACCAAGATGTACCGTGACCTAAAGCAACACTTTTGGTGGAGAAGAATGAAGCGTGATATTGTGGATTTTATTGCCAAATGTCCAAATTGTCAACAAGTAAAGTATGAACACCAAAGGCCCGGAGGAACACTGCAGAGAATGCCCATTCCGGAATGGAAATAGGAGAGAATTGCAATGGACTTCGTGGTTGGTCTTCCAAAGACATTGGGCAAGTATGACTCTATTTGGGTGATTGTTGATAGGTTAACTAAGTCTGCTCATTTCATTCCGGTTAAGGTGACTTACAATGCAGAGAAGTTAGCCAAACTTTACATCTCAGAAGTTGTTCGATTGCATGGAGTTCCACTATCCATCATATCAGATAGAGGTACGCAGTTTACTTCTAAGTTTTGGAAAACATTGCATGCAGAATTGGGTACTAGGTTGGACCTTAGTACCGCGTTCCATCCTCAGACCGATGGTCAGTCTGAGCGAACGATTCAAGTGTTGGAGGATATGCTTCGTGCATGTGTGATAGAATTCGGTGGCCATTGGGATAGCTTCTTACCCTTAGCGGAGTTTTCATACAATAATAGCTATCACTCAAGCATTGATATGGCTCCATTTGAAGCACTGTATGGTAGGAGATGTAGGTCCCCCATTGGTTGGTTTGATGCATTCGAGGTTAGACCTTGGGGTACTGATCTTTTGAGGGATTCGATAGAAAAAGTGAAATCTATTCAAGAAAAGCTTCTAGCGGCGCAAAGTAGACAAAAAGAATATGCAGATCGAAAGGTTAGAGACTTAGAGTTCATGGAGGGTGAACAAGTCTTGTTGAAAGTTTCGCCAATGAAAGGGGTGATGCGGTTTGGTAAAAGAGGAAAGCTTAGTCCAAGGTACATTGGTCCCTTTGAAGTACTTAAGAGAGTAGGGGAGGTGGCTTATGAGTTAGCCTTGCCTCCAGGGCTGTCAGGAGTACATCCGGTATTCCATGGGGATGGAAATTACATTATCCGTTGGGATTCAGTTTTGCTTGATGAGAATTTGTCTTATGAGGAGGAGTCTGTTGCTATTTTAGATAGAGAAGTTCGCAAGTTGAGGTCAAGAGAGGTTGCATCCATCAAGGTGCAATGGAAGAATCGACCGGTTGAAGAAGCCACTTGGGAGAAGGAGGCAGATATGCGAGAAAGATACCCACATCTGTTTACAGATTCAGGTATTCCTTTTCGCCCTTGTTTTCCTTCTTGTGATCGTTCGGGGACGAACGATGGGTAAATTGGTATCTATTGTAACGACCTGTTTAGTCGTTTTGAGCAACAGATTTTATTCTGGAAAAACTGGCAGAGGTGACGGAGGCCACGACGGACCGTCACGGGCACGACGGACCGTCGTGGAGGTGTCGTTTCAAAACACTTAGAAAATCTGAAATTGGGTACTGAAAATCGACTCTCTGAACGTCGTGACGGAGTGGCAGGACGGACCGTCGCAGGCTCGACGGCCCGTCACAGGCCATCCACTTAAAAACAAGTCTCTGTTGCATGCGACGGACCGTCGCAGGCGCGACGGCCCGTCACGGGCTACGCAATCCCAGTTCGGGTCGGATTTCTTTACACGTTTTAAGGGACGTTTTTGACTATTCCTGCTTTAATTAAAAAGTTAGAGGGTTAATGTTAATAAGTCTAATTACTTGGGGGTTAAAAGAGGTAACCTTAAGTTAATTAGTGGGTTATTATTGCCATCTTTCATTCTTAATTATATACTAATTAGGGTAAAAGAAAGAGGTTTGAATAAGAAAAATAGAAAGAACAAAGACAGAAAGAAAAAGACAGGAGAACGAGTAGAGAGAGAGAGGAACGAAGAGGACAACAAGAAATTGAGGAATTTCTTGCTTGATCACGATTCTTCGGTGGAGGTAGGTTATGGTTTTTACACTATTCGTAGTAAACTCTTAATAGCGAATGATATGTTTGGGTAGTATTATAGAGTCTTCTTTATGCTTAATTGTGTGTATGCATGATGTGATTTTATATATATGATTGTGATGAAACAAGCATGATGAAGCTATTGAATCCCAAATCTTGATATAAACCTAATCTCTTGAGATGATGACGCCTTGGTATAAAAGAAGGCTTGCTGAATTAATAGAATGAGATTAGGGGATCGGAGTGTCACGTACCGACACATAGAATTAGTGGGACGGGTGTCACGACCGACACGTAGATGTAGGGGATCGGAGTGTCACGTACCGACACATAGAATTAGTGGGACGGGTGTCACGAACCGACACGTAGATGTAGGGGATCGGAGTGTCACGTACCGACACATAGAATTAGTGGGACGGGTGTCACGAACCGACACGTAGATGTAGGGGATTGGAGTGTCACTTACCGACACATAGAATTAGTGGGACGGGTGTCACGAACCGACACGTAGATGTAGGGGATCGGAGTGTCACGTACCGACACATTGAATTAGGGGATCGGAGTGTCACGTTCCGACACATAGTAGTAGGGGATCGGAGTGTCACGTTCCGACACATAGTAGTAGGGGATCGGAGTGTCACGTACCGACACAAGAGGAATAAAGATAATGAATCTTGAAAGATACTAATATACTCAATCTAAGAACATGTATCTCAAATAAGTATGGCATGGAGGCTTGAGTCCTCATAGATATGACCGGTGATATTATAATGATGTTTGTACTTGTTGCTATCACATGTTAAGAATATTAGTTGATTTTATGATGTTATCTGAGATATATTGTTTTCTATTTTGAGTTAACCGATGATACCTACTCAGTACTTGTGGTTGTACTGACCCCCTACTTTTATGTTTTCCTTTTGTTTATTTGTGGAGTGCAGCAAACGTGCCGTCATCTTCGACTCAACAGTAGTTCAAGCCAGTCTTCGTCACACCGGATCTTCAGGGTGAGCTAATGCTTCTAGCTTGGACTGGATCTCCTTCCTCATGTCTTGATGCCTTGAAGTTTCGGCATAGACTAGCTTTTATTTGTTTTAGCTTCTTAGAATACTCTTAGTTTAGTAATTTGATCATAGATGTTCTTGTGGTGATGACTTCCAGATTTTGGGAAATAATAGATGTTGAATTTTAGAAGTTATTGAATTGTCTTTTATTATGAGTTTAAGTCTTCCGCATTGCTTTATGTTGATATCAAATCGAAATGTTAAGGTTTAGATTGGTTGGTTCGCTCACATAGGAGGGTAAATGTGGGTGCCAGTCGCGGCTCGGTTTTGGGTCGTGACACTATGATAGCTAATTATGACTTTGTCAAGGATGATATCATGTCGTTCCAGCCAATCAACTCTAAGTCGATCATTCTTTACATGAAGGATACCATTACGGCTCTTCGACTTCAACATCCATAACCTTACCACTAGGTTTAAGGTTCCACGTATATGACCTTCTTAACATCATCTAAAGTTTCACATATCATTCATACATACATGACAAGGGTGCACTAATCCTACCTAGTCAAGACATCTCATGTTCACATATAATTCATACATGTATCAAGTACGGGACACAAGTCTACGAAGAAAAGACACAACATTCTTTACTTTATCACATATAGCATATCATTCTTTGAAGCACTTAGGAATGACCCTTACCATCTTTTTCTCATCATATACATACTATATCATCATCAATATAACCATTAAAACTCATATAGTCAAGTAGGAACAATCATGCATCAACATCTAAGACTACACATTTAAGCAGATAGTCATAGTCTACATGATCTCCTAACATATATAGAAAGAAAACCTACTTTCACATTACTTCACATGTGGATAGATATTCTCATACTTCACATAAATCAACTAAACAAATCATCAAAGTACTTCGAATAGATGCTGACAAGGCCATGATAATCATAGTACATAAAGTAATGTCGACAAGGCCACATCAATTGTAAGTAGACACATAACAACCATAAGTGGACCATACCAATCACAACATAATTGAAGTAAAATTAACATAAAATAAAGATAATTAGGGAGATTACCACAACTCATTCTCAACACTTCTATCCAATGTCAGACCATCCAATTCAATACCATAAGGCCCTCACACATGGCCATAAACATCAACTTAATATAAAAACTATGATATTCAATGAAACTAGGTTAGATAAATGTATATTCATAAATCTATGACAACCTAGATATCAATTCAATACAATTAGTAGATCAATCAATAGCCCATATAATACTACACTAGAATTCATAAGCATTAAGTCTAAACCACTTAACCCATAAAGTTGTCAAAAACTAGGGTTCATCAATTACATGGGTTCAGAGGTTAATTGTGTTAAAATCATGTAATTAACAATAATTCAATAAATATTCAATGTTTTAAAACCTTTAATGCAAGAACCCATGGATAGATCATGAAATTGGACAATTCATCTTTGAAAATTTTAGAAAACTTCTTTGAAAGTTAGGCTCTTTGATGAATAGAGTTTCAAGGATAAAAAAGCACACCTTAATAAATCTAATACTCCAATTTGATTAATAATATCCACCAAATTCTCCAATCCAAGACCTTTCTTGAGTTTTGGATTCAATGGAGCTTTAGAGAATTTCTAAGGGTATTTGGGTTTTGATTTTGAAGAATGAAATTTTCTAAGTGTTAAAGACCTATATACATGTTTAAAATACCCAAAAGACACTTAGTAACCTCCCTTTCTCTTATTTAGACGTGGGGTGAATTTACCAACTCACCCCTAACTTAACAGTGAACTTGCGTAGGAAGGCAACGTCATAGATGGAAGATCATCGACGGCCCGTCCCTTGACCAAAGGACCGTCCTGTTGTTCCGTGGTTTGGGACAGAAGGTGGTCTTTGGCGTCTCTCTCCCCATGCCTAAGTGTCTATCAAAAAAACCCTCACCTACAGGGCGTCGACTAACCCACTGGGCATCAATTGCCTCCGTCGGTTGGGCTGTCTTGGCTCAATGAAAAGGGTCCTTCCTCAAGGACCCTTGGGTGGTCCTTGGGGATGTTTTCCCGGACGTTTCCAACCCAAACATGCTCATATACGAGTTTAGGACCTCTCACATTATTTTAAGTCAATCCAAACGGGCTCTAAATGCTTTCAGATAAGCCTTAATTTTTATCACCCATGTGTATTAACTTTCTCATGTAAACATAGGAGGGCCTGCACCCAAGACATTGTTGGATTCCATGTTGTTGTGCTATGCTCTCACCTTAGAGGAGTTGAAAAACATAAGGTTTCTTGCCTTCACAGGTCTCTCAAGAAGGACTCTTGATGTCGTGGTTATTTTTTTGAACTCTTCAGAAAAAAGATAAGGTTCAAGAATTTTTTTTCATTCATATGACATTATTACAAAGACTATCTCCAACCCACCTTTGTTTCACTAATTAAATATATAATATTCATAATTCTTTATAAATATATTATAATATTTTTAAATATATTATTAAATATACTACTTTCATCTTTAATTTATAGTAATTTAATTTTTTCTAATTTTTGTCAATAGTATAATTTGATTTTATTATTCATTTTCATGATAAAAATACACAAAATTAAAATGATAAGATGAAAATTTTAATTTAAAATTCAATGCATAATATGATAATTTAAATCACGTTAACAATACAACTTAACACAATAATTTCAATACAAGATAAAATACAATACATAACATAATAATAAAATTGCGATGAAACAAGAATATTCATGCCGAAAAGAGGTTGAACGTGCATTTGGAGTTTTGCAATCACATTTTGCAATAATTGCAGTACCGTCACGTTTTTGGAGAAAATGAGTGTTAAATGACATAATGACTACATGTATTATACTGCACAACATGATAATTTAGGAGCAATATGATTGCAACACTTCAAGATTTCGTAGAGGCCAAACTCCAACGACATAAATGGTGGTTGATGAAAATCTCTTTGTTTAAACAAGTTTTAGCTAGACATAAAAAAAATTAATGAAAAAAATGTTCATTTGGAATTTCATAGTGTATTAAGAGAGTATTTATAAGTGCGAAGTAATAAATTCAAAAACCGAGTGTTTATTTTTTTTTGTATGATTAATAGTATCATTTTTAGAAAAACTAAGAAATTTTCATTTATAAATAAAAGAACATTCGAAGAAGAGTACAAGCAAGGGGGGATAAACCTTACCTTACCGATCCTATTGCAATAATAAAACTTTACTATTTAACAAGCATGAAGGAAAAAAGAGCTCGCAAAAACTAGTTATTCGATGATCATCATAGACTTTACAGTATTCTTTATAATCATATTTCAAATGAAGATATTTAAGTAATGCAAGAATATAAAAGTCAAGAGTAAGATTGAAGTTATTTGCCTCAAACTTCAATTTATATATGAATGAACTAAAAAAGATACTTTCCCATCAAAAGTAACTTGAGGTATTTTATTTTTTCTTCTTCTTCAACTTTTGTCCAAAATCACTTGATAGTTTATCAATTCTTCTTGGATTATTGGATCTTGTTAAAGTTGTTGATACTGTCATATGATTTTGCTTTGCTAATCGCATTAGTATGTGTCTTGGAACAAATTCGTTAGTCACCTTACCATCTCAACTATGTTGCCTTACATGTTCCTTTTTTTTTTAATTATGTTGCTTCTTCCACTTCTTCGTTGTCTTGGTGAGAGATCCCCTTCTTTCGCCACCTTATCAAAGCATATGTCCAACATCTCTTCCTCATCATCCCGTCCGACATTTTTGTTTCCAAGTCAATATCATTACTTCCAATTAGACTAAATCCTAAAACTATAACTTTTGGATCATGACTCTTAGCCAATACTCCAAATCGAATATTTATGCAACATTTATGTAATTATATTTTACTTTTATTTGAATTTTTCCATTAATTTATATATTGTATAATATTTTCTTGCAATTTATGTTATGTAAAAATGTGGAATGAAATATAATTCCATATTATGTAAAAAAAATTGAAAAAAATAAACTTTTATATCACATGAAATTTACATAAAGTAATTTTCGGGAGAAAGATATAAAATGATATGTAATAAGAAATTAAAAAATAATAATGAAATAGAAATAATTATATAATATCAAGAAGAGAGAAAAATATTTTTTAAAGAATAAAATAAAGAATTGAATTAAAATTGATTAAGTGAAAAATAAATTATTATATATTTAGAATGTAAAATGGAGTATAGGGATGGAGATGACCTTAGACACGTATAGTTATATAACTTTTTGAAATGCTAGTATAACGCACACCGATTAATTTTTTAAATCGGAAGAAAAGTAGAACCAGTGTATGGACAAAACTGGTAACTAAACATTAGAATAAGCGTGGCTTTCTTCAAAACGGTCTACTCTTCATAAGGGTTATTATTGTTTATTATAATTAATTAAATTGGATAATTCAATTAATATATTATATATATTGTAACATTCTGGAAAATCATATGTCTAATGAAAAGCTAGTATGCCCTTAGGATAGCCTATTAGGGGTACATGAGTACCCCAATGCCCAATATTGAGAAATATTGGGCATAGTATAAAAAAGTTGGCTAAGAATATTATCCAATTTTCTATATACGAATAAGAAATATACTTTTTGGGTTGTCATACACCATTCCAAGATTAATGTTCAACAAATGTACCTGTAATGAAGACAATAAACTAAAATACTTTTTCCTTTAACTCACAAAAAGGTATGAGGCATCCAAGTGTCAAGCCTAGATACCATGTCACATGATCAATTAAAATGATCATGTAGAGTAAGTAATGCCCAAGGACATAGTGAGGATCCTTGGGACAATAAGTAAACATTCCCAAAGGAACCATAAATAATAGTTAGTTAGGAAAGTACAACAAACTCATGTGCAAGCACATGTGCAAGACATGTGAAGAAGCACCAAAGGAGGGGACCACCCTAACCGAATTCGGTTAGGGTAGTTAAGGGGACAAAAACGTGCATAAGGGACCACTCCGTGTGTGGCCTAACTTCCTAACAAATTTAGACTCTAAAACACTGCCCCAAATATCTAACTAACCTACGACTAACCGAAATGGACCCACTAGTGCACCCGAAAACCTATGACCAAAATCGAGTTGACACTAACCTAGTACTAGTTAAAGAGACAACTTAGTACCTAACCTAGGATGGTCCAAAAGGATTAGTTATGGTTATAACGATGTAAGGGTACTTTAGTAATTACCCTAGGTTACTTAATAATTAAATTATACATTTAATTAATTAAATTAAAGGGGTCAAACATAAATTTTTATGCTAACCTAGTATAATGCAAGAAACATCCTAGTACTTAACCTAGGATGGTCCTAAAGGATTGATTATGGTTCTAATGACTTAGGGGTACTTTAATACTTACCCTATGTCCTTAAATTTATTGAATTAAGGATTTAAATTAATTAATGTAAAGTCAAAATATTGACCTAAACCATAGTCAAAACCAAAATTTCAGATTTTCGATCATGTCAATTATTCTATGCATAGTCAACTTAGGAGGGTTTTTTTAGTAATTAGTTAATTAATTCATTTAATTAAATTATTAAACCCTAATTTGAATAATTTAAGGTCAGTTCCTAAACCTAAAAACCACGTTCAAACTCAAACAAATACACGACTAAAACCAGAAAACAAAAGTGAGAAAAACAGTGAACAAAACGCAAAAAAAAACAGAAAATTTCTTAGACGATTTTCAAGGTTTCTTCAAGGTTCGTTCAAGGTGGTATTCGTAGATTAAGTTCTACTTAAGGTATGAATTTCTATCCTAGGCTTCTTTCTCCAAGAGAACTTTTTTTCGAATGATTCAAAGATCTTGAAAACTAGGGTTGTTTCCCGTCATTCTTGCTGAACTCCTTTCCCTAGTATCCTTGTTACGATTTTAATGTTGAATAGGTTCGAAATTATGTTGTTGGTATGGGGTGCTGCGGGATCTTAATGTGTATTTGATTAAATAATGATTGAATGAATCTATTAATTAGACTCATTTGATGCTAAATCTTATGTTGTGAACTAAAAGAACGATACAATGTTAAAGATATGTTCGAAAATAATATGCATGAAGATGTTACGGTCTATTTTGCATACTTGCTGTTAATATGACGTTGTAAAGATGATATATTCATCAAATGCTAATATGATGCTGTCAAGATGTTTAAAAAACCTTTATGCCTAAAGTTATGTTATAAGATTAGCTAAAAGGATATCTGTGAAATCATAATTTGAGTGAATGTTTGCCTTATGTCAATAAAAAGGCTAACAAAAATATTGTTCAAAATTTAAATGGGAATTGGCTATAATGTTATATCTAAATAAGTAAAAGATTGGCTAATGTATAATGTATAAAAACTTAAGCATGTTGCACATGAAAATTGGCTTATGCCAACAAATATAATTATGATATCTATGCCCAATTGTTTATACCAATACTAATCGTATGCCAATAAAATGGCTAACAATACATTGTGTAAAAGTGATGTATGTAAATAGATATAATATTATGTTAAATAATGAAAAGATTGACTAATGGTTCATACATATTAAATTTTAATATGAACATACGTAGAATTGGCACATGCCAAAAAAAATGGTTATGTAGTTTAATATCCAAAGTTTGAGTCCAATACTAATCATATTCCAAGCTTGTGAAGTTAGAGTATCAAATGATAATATAAGAACTTCTAAACTAATTCAATGAACTCATAATCAAGGGCACGCCACTCATTGGGACAACTCCCAACATGCTCTAAAAGAATGACATATGAACTCATGAAACTCATTGAATGAAGTGTTCATCGTCCATAAACGATGATATGAATCTACTACACTAAAGTAAGTAAGTAACGTGAGTTATAACATAATTAAAGGGGTCTAAAGTAAGTAAGTGACCAGAATGGGGTGTTAAAGGAAGTGAGACAAGTCTCACTTACACCTAAGCTACTATGTTAAAAGAATACTCACGTATGAAGGTGTTAGAAGGTGTGAGCCAGTCTCATTAACAACAAAGGATGATATGTAAGGAAAATTCACATTTTCATCAATGTAAAGTAAGGATGACCAGTCATCAATAGAGTAAGTAAATATCAACCTAGAAGCAAGCCTCCATATTGCTTGAGTCAATACTAGAAGATAAAGAAGAAATGAGCATTCACGTAGAGGGTTGAGTAATTATGAAAAGCAAATATGCTAATGTTAATGAATGTGGTTACACCATGATAAGAGGATAATGTGAAACATGGGAGCAATCTCAAATGAGCCTAAGTAGATGTTACCAAAACGTACTCACCTATGAGAGTGTAAAGATAATGAACAAACCAGTCTCTATGTACACTCTAATGAAAGTATTGAGACTGATGTATACTTAATACTAATGATGAGATGAGAAATCATCTATTTATCTATAATTTCCTCATACTAGAAGCCAGATTCCATGAAACATGAGTTGAATGAAAATGGAATTTTACACTGAGCACTGATAGGCTAGCTATGAGAGGTGATGCCTTCTTTTGGGAAGGGTGGAGGTTCACGTAACTCTCTTGAGATTAGACTGTCCGGCATGCCGGGTATGAGTCTCCTTATATCTTCTTGTCTTCAAACCTATACTGCCAATATAGGGATCTGGCGGGGTTTCAACTTCCATGTACACTAGCATTTTTTGGGTCACTTTGACCGGTGATTCCACCTCTTTTTAGTGTGAGTTAGACACTGGATTTCATAATGCTCACATGATTTATGTAGGTTAAGGTTGGAGTTCCTCAATGTATGAAAGATAATGAAATGAATGATACCAAAGATGTTTGTGCAAGAAAATCAGGAGGTGAAATCAGATTCAAGTAATGACATTAGGTCATTCTTTGTCATTGCACTTCATGATCCCGATGAGAGTTTTAAACTTCATCCTAGGCATAGATGGTGTGTACATCAGCCTACGAATGAATGAAATGAAAAATTTGAAGTACAAATGAACGAATGAAGCAGACTTTGTGTTTGCTAAAGAAGGGCCTCGGATTGAGGTTACAGATGTTGGGTCCTCACTTGAGATGTCTTATGCTACATCAATGATTCCAAAGTCTCATTTGTATGAAATTTATAATATGTAAAACATGAAAGTAATGAAATCAATGGCATGATCAATAGAGAATTGATTATGAAAGGTAATGAATATATAGTGTAAAGAATGACTCACTATAAGGCAGGGAAATCATTCATTTGTCCTTGGATTACTTACATCGATTCATTATGGGTATGGGATTACAATGAATCATTTCATTTGTAAGTAAACCATAGTATCAAAGGATCTATTGAACTACACAACAACAAGAAGAAAAAGACTGAAAAATAATCTAAGTGTACAAAGAGGAGCTCTCTTCCTAAGAGGATCAAAATCTTAAATCTTCGTCCAAGTTGTTCTAAAATTATGTAGATGATACTAATGTTTTGTAATCATATAGAAAATGAGTTGTGTGCTTTTAATGCATTAAAATACAACATATTTATACCACAATTCACATCTAACGATTTAGGAAAGTCTAGTCACTAGGCTTTCCAGAAATAGCATGTTGTTTAGGAAGAGCTTTATTTGATCATGCATAGCCTTATGTGTATGTGTGAATACACCCATACTTAGTACAAGTGGTGTACTAACCCCTACTATTTACTATTTTTATAGGTGCAGGTCAGAGGACAGGTTGACGACACTTGCAGCGGTTTGGACTTCAGCGTTTCTCCAAACCATTTGGTAGGTCCTCATGATTTCGAGGATGCTACAGATTTAGTCTAGCCTTAGTTTTAGACATAGCTAGTGGATGTTGTCCCTAGCGTTTCTTTCGCACCTTCATTTCGAAGCTTTGTAATAAGGCCATGTTTGGCAAACTATTTACGATATATTCATCTTCAATTTTAAATTGATTCTTTATGTTTGAAGGTTGTTCTCTTATGTTGAGCTTAGTATATGATGTATCTAGTTAATAATTATATGAAGTCTATGTATCCTTCATACATATAAAAAGTTTTAAATTTTCCAAAAATTTAACTAGATGAATGTGATGAATGCAAGATGACGCTTGTCTGCGA
Organism: Solanum habrochaites; assembly: GCA_027704765.1. Lineage (NCBI taxonomy): Eukaryota > Viridiplantae > Streptophyta > Magnoliopsida > Solanales > Solanaceae > Solanum > Solanum habrochaites. Next base: position 36,751,001 of record JAKWJA010002495.1, on the reverse strand, counting down.
CCTCTTAGATGTCAACGATGTCGGTTGCGATCCGAATTACAGAATCCGGATCGTGACATATATATATATATATATATATATATATATATATATGGTCGGGTTCTGACTACTGAGTTGTCACGTGAAGGTTGTTATACGTGATGAGTTTATATGACATCCATTTGTTTTTCAATTGGTGCTTATCTTGCTAGATATATACTTATCTTGCTATATATATATATATATATATATACACGTGCTGTTCTAAAGATTTTATGAAAGAAATAAAAATAGTAACTCTCTCTTTTTTTTATATACAAGTGAGAGTTAGTAGAAGAGTTATTAAATAAAATAAAATAAAAATGGGTTCCCTTATGGCTGGTTGGGACAGTTATATTCCAGACCCCCAAGTTGGTACGTTGATTAATAATGGATGTCCATATGTAATTATTAGAACTTAATTGGAAAGAGTGTAATTGTTGGGATGGATGGATGCAGCGAAATATAATAGAAACAAGTCCTTAACAAAGGAAGACAGAGGTATTCTGGAGATCCAAAAAAGAAACACATGAAGATGATGAGGTGATTACATCTAATTCTATGTTATCATCTCAAACCCAAATTCATCACCACAAGGTATACAAACTCTACATCTGCGTATATCCATATTGTCATACGCAGATGTAGAGTTTGTATACCTTGTGGTGATGAATTTGGGTTTGAGATGATAACATAGAATTAGATGTAATCACCTCATCATCTTCATATATATATATATATATATATATATATATATATATATATATATATATATATATATATATATATATATATATGCTCTACTCACTTATATGTATATGTATAGGGAAATGATGAAACAACAAACTTCAAGGATTATGATGAGGAGAAACTCATCAAAAAACATGGCTGGTACGTACATATATTATTAAAGTGAGTATATAGTATTAAAGTAAGGGAAAAAGGATAGATATTTTTTGTCACAATTTTGAGATATTGATGTCCCTGTTGTTCAAAAGCAAGAGCTTCACTCTAAATAGACACGTGTCACAATCTTATCTATAGATCTATTGTCTGACCGTGGATAAGATTATGATACATGTATTTCCATAGTATAAAAGGATATCTATAATATAGTTTTTGAGGTACCAATATCTCACGGAGGACTGCATTAGCTTGGGAATATATTTAAATGTTGGGAGTTTTGATCGTATTGTGTGTATATACAGATGGGTAAGTAGCAGTTTGGCACATTTGAATACACACACACACACACACACATATATATATATATATATATATATATATATATATATATATATATATATATATATATATATATATTTTATGTATGTATGTATATATTGCTTTGTCCTTAATTACTTATTTACGTAGTCCCAACTTATTCAATAATTAAGTGGACAAACTCTTTGTGAATCAACAGTAGCGACGATATTATAAATTGATTTATTCTAGTTTAATATATATATATATATATATATATGTATATATATACTTTGAACCTACATACCTTATTATTCTAAATCGCAACAATTAGGTGTCTAAACTTACTGCCTATTCTATTCTCTCATTACATATCTTGGGTATGACTCCCATATTTAGACCCCTCGCACCATCAACCAATCCATCTCGCGTTCTCCTCGCTTCACTAAAAAAATAGTTTTAAATAAAATTATACATAACAAACTTTTTAAGTTAAATTTTTTAAAAGTTATTTTAAATTTATTTTTCAAACTGTCAAACATTCACAAAAGCTAAAAAAAATAAATTAAAAGTAACTTTGATAAATTTTTAAATCAATTCAAAAAGCTTTTAAATTCACCGTAATTTTTAAAATAATGATATCGTAAATTGTTTGTCATTATGAACTCACATAATAATCCAGAATGGTGACATGGAGATTGATGTAGACATACTGGTAAAGACATAGACAAGATAAAATTAGAAATAAAGATCCTTTTTTTTGCTTTTGCGGAAGACATCAAAATATCTAGAGAGTAAGTGTGAGAGCCATCGATGATGGTGAATGTAACAAGAGGTATGTAGAGAGCATGTCAAAAAAGGATTTTGCAAATGATTTTTTAAGTTGTTTGAATAAGTTTAATTAAATAATATGATTTAGTTAGTGAATTTAGTTATTGATATTAAGTCAAAGATAAATTAGTAAGAGTTAAAAGTTGTTGAGTAGTTTAGATGAGTTAAAACAATGTGATTTAGTTGGTTGATTTAGTTGTTGGGATTAAGTCAATATTAAACTAGTTAAAGTTAAAAAGTAGTTAAGTTGTTAAAATAAATAATGTGATCTAGTTGGTTGATTTAGTTGTTGAAATTAAGTTAAAACTGACTAGTAAAAATTGTTAAATTGTCAAGTTGTGTAAATAAGTTCAAATAAATAATGCGATTTAGTTGGTGGATGTTGTTGTATTGAGTCAAAATTAAACTAATTAAAATTGTTAAGTTGTGAAAATAAGTTCAAATAAATAGGTTAGTTTTGTTGGTGGATTTAGTTGTTGTAATAAGTCTAAACTAAACTAGTTAAAAAGTTGTTAAGTTAGTTAAATAAGTTAAAATAAATAATGTGGTTTAGTTGGTTGATTTAGTGGTTGGAATTAAGTCAAAACTAATTGAATATTTATATTTTTGTAGATGAATCATCGTTTGTGGATGTAAATATGCATTTTGAAACAATTGATGGTTTGAAAGCTGAGTTTATTGCCTGTGTTAGAAATTTTATTGAATATACAATGACACTTGAATTTTCAAAAATAATGCATTTGGTTAGGTATCCTTGTAATGTATGTAAGTGCTTGAATTTTTTTTTGAACCAAATAGAGTAATAGTTCATTTGTATTGTAATAGATTTAAGCCTAGATATTTTGTATGGATTGATCATGAAAAAATTCGTGAAATTAAATTATATGTTTTATAATTCGATGCTTGTGGACGTATATAAATGGTTGAATCACATGGTCAAATTAGGGTTGAATAAGTTAGGGTTGAGTGTGATAGGGTTCATGAAATGATCAATGATGCTTTTGAGGTTAAAGTTAGGAAAGAACCGGAACAATATTTTGATGAAACTCCTAGTGATGAATCAAAACGCTTCTATGATCAAGTAGAGTCTAGTCGTCCACGATGTAAAGGGAGTTTGCATTTTGTCTTGTTAGTTGCGGCTAGTTTAATGAATATTCAACAAGATTGAGATGTTCCTAATGCAGATATTGACGAAAGGGTTGATCTTTTGAGTGAACTAGTTAATACGGAGTGTAACACACCAAAGAATTTCTATCAGACAAAGCACTTAGTGTCCAAGTTAGGATTGACGTATGATAAAATTCATTATTGTATTAATTGTTGCATGTTGTTTTACAATAGTGATAGTGAATTAGAAAATTATATGTTTTGTGGACATACACGTTATAAGACGACTACAGCAGGAAAGATTGTCCCAATTCAAGCGATGCATTATCTACCTCTCATTCCTAGGTTAAAGAGGTTGTATGCATCGATGAGGTCTGCCCCACATATGAGATGACATCCTAAATATAGAAGGCTGCCGAGAGTCTTGTCTCATACACTTTATAATAAAGCATGGAAACATTTTGATAATGTGTATTCTGATTTTTCTAGTGAACTATGAAATGTTAGATCAGGGTTATGTTCAGATGTCTTTATGCCATTCTCTAATGTAGGTTCGCCTTTTTCATGTTGGTCAGTATTTCTTACTCCGTATAATTTTTCTAAGTTATATTATTTCAGGTCCCCATAATCTTTCTAAGTTGTGTCTCATTCTATGAGATGTACATGACCAACTTGTACATCTTTTTAAGTTGTGTTATTTCAGGTTCTCATAATTCAAAAAGTTTGATTGATGTCTATCTACAATCATTGATATATGAACTCAAATAATTGTGATTTGAAGGCGTTCTGACTTGTGATATATCCACTAAGAAAAATTTTGTTATACATACTTATTTAATGTGAAATATTTATGATTTTCCTACATATGGAATGTTGTCTGGTTGGATGACAGCTGTAAAGCTATCATGTCTGTATTGCATAGAAAATAGTAATTGGATTCACTTTAAAGTATGACAAAAAAAAATACATGGTTTGATTGTCATCGACAGTTCTAGACAATGGACCATGAGTTTAGACATATAAAAATTCATTTACAGAAGTTTCACCTTCTAGACATTCTGAATATGGTCTTAAACATAAATGGATCGAACAACAAATATTTTGGGAGTTGCAGTATCGGATGGACAATCTGCTACGACATAATATTTATGTACGCACATTGAGAAAAATTATTTTGAAAATTTTTTAACACAATGATGAATGTTAAGGTTGAGACAATAGACAATTCAAAATTCAAAATGGACTTAAAGGAATATTGTAGGATAACGGTAGAATAGTTAAGTCCAAAGCCAACTTTTCATCACGTTGAACGAGAAATCTGAAATTTGTGAGTGGGTGAAAAATTTAAGGATGTCGGATGGTTATGCTTTAAATTTAAGTATGAAAAGTCATGGTTGTCACGTGTTCATGAAAAATTTAGTTCCTATCGCTTTTAGCCATCTATCAAAAAGGATATGGAATCAATCACAAAAGTAAGTTTTTTTTTAAAAGACTTGTGTTCTGGAAAGTTGTTTGAGAGTAGTTTAGATCGGATGGAGGAAAATATTGTTTTAATTACTACTAAGTTGGATAAAATATTTCCATGTGGTTTCTTTGATGTGATGGAGCATTTTTCAAATTAACCTTGTACTAGAGGCCCCACTCGGAGGTTCGATTCAAACAACATGGATGTATCCATTTTAGAGGTATCCATTTGAAATATTCACTAAGTTGTATATATTATATTCGCCAATTAATTTATTAACATAAATATACACATATACATGTAGAAAAATTGACAGATCTAAGCAAAAAATTAAGCGAAGGGAAAAGATCAAAGGATCATTTGTTCAAGGTCATATTGGGAGAGAAACTGATGATTTTTTCTCATATTAATTTGGTGATGATGTGTCATGTAGGAGAAAAAAACCCAATCGCAATGATGAAGGCAATATTGATCCTTCATTTTCATGATATCAATTTTTAATCAAAATGGTCGAGGATCTAAAAAGCGTGAAAAGCGAGACTTCACTGATAAGGAAATGCAATTTCATGTGACACATATTTTACTTAATTGTCAGATATTCAAACATATCTCAAGTAAGTGCAAAAAATATGTTATCAAATTACATATTAATAATGTTCATTAACCAACAGAATACTTTAATGTAAAATGATTACCCTATTCGTAAACACATGGGGTAATGAAGACATCGATATAGAATTTTCCAAATAACTATACAATTATGTAAGTGTGAAATTACTATGTATTTAATAATATACACATGTTATGCTAAATTGTATTACTTAAAATGATAATTACGTAGATTTATGATGAATAATAAAGTGTCCAACATTTGCAATTTGTGAAAAAAGTAGCACATGGACCGAAATCTCAAGTACTGATAATGAATAAGTATTATGTCAATGGGTTTAAGTTTCAAACTAAAAAAGTTTCTAGGAACAAGAAAACACATAATAGTGGTGTCCATATACAAGGTGATGTTGATGGTACTAACCAAAGTATTGAATGTTATGGTGTCATTCATGAGTTTATTGAAGTGAGGTATTTAGGTTGGCCTAGGAAGAAAATAGTATTATTTCGGTGTGAGTGGTATGACCCATCACATAGTATTGTCATTTTAATTCAATTTTTTGATAATTATCCTTATCCTAAAAGTATTAGGATTTTTATCAATTAATTATATTTATATTATTTTTCATGATCGATTTAATATGTATAATATTTGTTAATTTTTTATAAAATCTTTACTTTCATGAAATTGCATTTTTACATGTCATTAGTTACATTCATTACATTTTTCATATTCATTTCTCTGTTACATTTATTAATATTTATTTTGATATTTTGCACAATTCAGAAATTCTTTCTGAAAGATAATATTTCATAAACAAATATTTGATTAATCGGGAATTTTGACCGACGTTTTTAAGATAGTGCTATTGTATTTAGTAGTTTTCAATTTCCTATATAAAGAGTATTTTGCTTATTAGGTTAAATGGGTGAATAAAATTTTATGGATAATTTTCAGATTTCAGTATTCATTATTTTTCCAACAAGTAATCGGAGTTCCGCCGGAATCCGGTGATTCCCCACCACCCAAAACCCCTTTTTCTCTTTTGTTTCTTTTCCGTTTTTCCGGAGAAAACCACCCCCAATCCCACTGTCAAACGTTTTTCCTGTGTCACTTTTTAACGCCGAAGAATCCATCTCTGGCGAATCAAATTGCACCAGCGAACAACAACAACCTAAACCTTACTCATTCCCAACTAAGCACCGTCCAGATCCCTTGTTTTTCAAGCTCCACCAGCTCACTCTCGGGAACAACCATCTTATCTGCCCACACCTATTACTTCAACAAAAACACCACCACAAAGACCCAAAACCCCACCATTAAACCACCATTTCCCCTCCACCAGACCCGCAACAAAACAACCTCCAAGATCTCCAAAAGTGACCCAAACAACCCCCATTTATCTCTATTTTTCCGACCCCCAAACCCACCGGCGAAACCAACCCACCTCACTTTTATTCTACCATGGAACAGTACCTTTTCCAGCAAGAAGCCCACCAAAAACAACCTCTAGAAACACAACTCACCAGCATACCCACAACATCGAACAAAAATCCTTTCAAGCCGATGAACAACCACCGTATCCCTACTAGTTTCATGGTCACTGATTACAACCAGATCTGATCGAAAAATATATAACTTCGGTAACCTTAACTTTTCCGTATAGCTTGTTTGTTTTGTTATTTTATTTCTTGTTCAAAATACGAGTGAATTTTGATGTTTAGATTCATATTTTGTGATTCTTTTGTTGATTTGTTCATTTTTGTTGTTTATTGTCACCATTTTTCTTTTTTCTTAGGCAACTATAGTTTATTATTTATTTTCGTGTTCAAAATATTATTTCTTAATTAGTTTATAGGTTTATGGTTACGATTCTAAAATTATTTATCTTCATTGTATTTTTATTTAGGTTTAGAGATGTTAAGTTTATTATAAATGAGTGTTATGGCTTCCATGTTAGTTTCATTTTTCTTATTCTTTTCTAAAGTTTATTTTTCTCTAACCAAACAATGAAGAGTTCTTGCACTGTGTTGATCTGTTCTGGATGTTGATTCACAAATTTTATGTTATTTCACATTCCTAGGATATTGTGGTATTTATTTTATGACTGAACTTATAAACAGATTCCTAAACTTGTTGGAATTTCCTCTCAGGTAGCTCAACTATGTCATTTTGCCGTTGAATCATTGGACGACCCATAATTTGTTTCTTTTAAACATGGTTGACTGATTTTGATAGACTTTTCTATTGTAAGTTTCTTTAATTGTATTCGTATTGTAATGATTTTGATTGAAGGAATGAAAACAAATTGTGTGTTAGTATAATTTATTTTTAATATGTTTAACTGATTTGAAGTAAAACACAATTATTCTCGAACATTTTCCCTATCAATAAGACTAATGAGTTCTAGAACAACATATTTATTCTCTATCCATACCCCTCTCAGAATCTGGTTTCACATCAACCATAATAGTGTTTAAAAGGAACAAAATATGGGTGGTTCAATAAATCAATAGAAAAATAGCATAGTTAAGGTACCTGAGGGAAAAACCCAACAAATTTAGGAATATATTTATGTATTTTTTTTTACCTTATTTTATTATTGTTATGCTTTATTTATTTAATTGTTTCCATTTGTTTTTTACTTTATGATATTGTTGTTATTAATTATTGACCCGGTATATTTATTGAACTTTTAGTCACTTTCATATTTTGAGTTGATTGTTCCTTTATTTCATTTATTTGTTATTTGCTTTCTGTTATTGAAGTGCTTGTTTTAGTCATTCTTAATTGTTGTTCTTTTAATTAAAATGTTACTAGTGGGCTTATATATATTTTCTTAATTGTTTCTAATGAATTGTTTTGCTTAATAAAGTTTTTCGTGTTATTTTTGTTGTAGATTTCATCATGATATTCATTAATTTGAACAAGTTAACCTTGGTCAATTAAGAAATTATTATCGATTTTTAAGGATTTCTATTTAATAAGACGGATTTTTATATTTAAATTAGTATTTGACTTACTCATTTTTATTCATATTTATTCCCTAAACATTTTATTGAGTGTCTTTAAAGTTATCAAGAGTTGCTTCTTGTTGAAACTATTCGAATTAAGTTTGAATCACATTATTGTTTTAGGAGAAATGGTTTGATGGACCCCTATACTTGTATGAGTTTATATTATGAGCTCTTCAATTTAATCCTTTATCAACTGAACCCTTAAAGTCATTAAAAAGAATATATCAAACCCCTCAGACTATTGATCATGCCTATGTGACATTAAGATGGATGAGTTGGCAAGAGAGTTTAACCACCCATGTAGAGGCAAGTGAATAACATATTTAAATTTAAAAAAATGTAAAATAATAATTTTTTTTAGAAAAATGATCTTCTTCTCCTCACTTCACCTTCTTCAATCATCCCCACCACAACTACAATCCCTTCCCCAGCCTTCCTTTTCAGCCCACACGTCACCCTAATCCCCCTCATCTTCCAACACCCACCTCCATATCTGCCCCAACCCCATATCCACCACATTCTATTAGTAGATCCACCTTATTTTATTTTTCATTCTAGTTTCATCAAATACCACTAATAAAGAACAAAATTTTCAAAAACAAAAGGCTTACAAAGGAAGGAATTGAAAAGAAAAGAAAACAAAGAAAGAATAATTGAGATATAATTTAAGACTCAAGATTTTCTTTTCAAGACTTTCAATTATAACCTTCTTTTTCCGTATGAAAAAAAGTTTAAATGGAAGAAACATAAACTAAGAGGTAGAGGTGATGGTGTTTGTGAGAACGGTGGTGACGGCGGTCGTTAGTTGGGAAAGGTGGACGGAAGTTGGAGGAAGGTGAGAGAAACAAGAATATGTTTTAAAGAATTATTCATCTTTTATTTAATATTTTAATTAGTAATTTTTAAAATAATTAATAAATATAATTATGAGGTGTTATTAATTTACATGACTTGGATTTGACAGATCATCGATTTGACGAAGAGTGGACTACACACATGATAGAAGGTGTTCAAAAATCATCTTTTGATTACGTTTAAGGTTTTAGCTGGTAAAGTAAGGGTCCACAATACGAATACACAGGTGCAGGGGTTCATTAGATCATTTCGCCTTGATTTATTTTATTATTTGTGTATATTGCATGTTTATTATACTTGTGCATATTTGTTATCTCCTCCTTAATGTGAAAAAATGAATTCAGTCGGGACCCACAACTATGGATATCAAAGAATGCCTAACAACTTTCTTTCGAAATAACTTGAACCCCAACCTAGAATCAAGTAGTCTCGTAGACATTTCTTTTATGTTAATTGATCAATTTATTTCCTAGTTTTTCCAAAATTAGGTGGCGACTCCCTTTTAAACCCTTTTACCCTTTTTTAAAAATTCCTTCATTCCTTAAACTGTTTATTTGTTAATTAAAATTGAGTCACATCGATGTTGCATCCTCTCACGGTATTCTAATAATATGTACCTGTAACGCTCTATGCAACAGCCGAGTAAACCTAGTCCCGGTGTGCAGGCTCGATCAGGGTGTCCTCCAGCCAGGGCAGATCCATCTCTCTCAACTTGGCCTCATACTCCACATTCGAGACCTCGGGCACATCTAACGCATCACTAATGACTGTGGCATTTAGGGGGATGTCAACTTCCTGGATACGGATGGCAGGGTGAGGATCGTCCCATGGAAGGCAGGAGTCTTATCATCTAGATTTAGTAAATGGTTGGAGCAGAATATAGTGTACTGGTGATCATGGAAATGCTCTAGACTTGCAACATCGAGAAACCAAATGCAAGGTAATTTTTCTTAATTTAGGACTGCCATTTAGAGAGCTTGCGATAAGTTATATATTAGTTAGAACACCAGGGGATTAATCCAAGGTAACATAAGAAGATAGAAATTTCTAAGTAAGGGATGCAGACCACTTGTTCCCTCTGTCTGCCACACCGGCCCAACTCCCGCCACAACGAAATAACAGTGGCCTCTATTGCGGGATTAAGGTTGCTGGAGAAGTCTTCATCTTTTATGAATACTAGGCGTGAAAATGGTTCCACTTAATCCTAAAACCTCTGTTTTCAAAAGAATTTCAGCAGACTAAAATATATAATCTACCCTAGACATAAATAAGCAATTATTTTGAAAAATAACTCCTAAATTCCCCAGAATTTGAGTTTTAAACAAAGAGAATTCTCAATATCTCCCAACCATTTAAGTATAGATTCGATCAAAATTCTACGAATCCTTATGCCTAAAACGTTGTCGTGACATTAGGGACGTAAAGGAAGAAGTTGTGCAATATTTCTCTATCAAATTAGTAATTTAACTTTATTTTCAAATAAATACCCATAAACTGTTCCAAATCAATGAATTATCATCATACATTCATAATTAGGAATTTAATGAAGTAAGGAAAGTAACTAGCATGAGTATTACCTGTATTTTACGTTTGGAGCAAGAGTGACCGAGAAGATTTTGAGAGATACTATTTCCGATCTCCCGGATCAGCGGTAGTTTCTCGCCATAGTTGCGCTGCCTTAGCGTGAGGGCTGCTGCCCTGGCAGGCCAGACTGTGTTATTTAAACATATATTTTTTTTATTAATGTGGTTCCTAAAAGTTTCTTCTAGTCTTTGGGTATAATACCTTTTCGTGTGTCAATTAATCAAAAAGTCACCATCTATCGTGATTCCGTAGTGGACCAATTCTTTAATTTAGAAGTAAATGGAAATAGGGCATTTGATATCATGTGCAATAGTCCTTTGGGACGAACGAGAGGTAAATTTGTATCTATTGTAACGACCTGGACTATCATTTATTAGGAAAACAAAAATTTGGTAACAACTGGACCCTTTCCCGCCAGGAAGGCCATATGTTGCTAGGGCAGTGGCGCAAGGGCTGGGTAAGTTGGCGCCGGTTATGTATAGGGGGTACTCTCCGGTCATGACAATGAGAAGGATATTTTGAACCAAATCTCTATCACATTCGGCTCACTCGATCCGGTGCAAATATATGTCTCAGAAAATCATGAAGAAGGGTCATTGAAAAAGGTTGTTGATATAGATAGTGATGAAGTCTTTATTTTTGTAACAAGGCGAAGACGAAGCATGTTAATCTTACGAAAAAAATCATGCATGCAACCGATTTGAGGGAAAATGGTGAAGAAAATGAAGATGCAGAAGTCAATCAAGCGCCCAAAAAGGGCAAAGGTATAAATACATCACTACCAAAAAAAACTGACGTCATGTGACTCTAGAGAAATTCTTACCAAGTTCTTTGAACATAAAGTCTTTCTTCAAGACAATTTTCAGGCATCATGTTTAATTGCTTATAAAGTAGAAAAAATGAAGGTTCATCCTACTAATAAAGAAGGAATAATGAGTGAACTCTCACCAAAAGTGTCTCCTAGTGACGATAAAAAGAAACAATAGAAATCTCTTCAATTATTTATTCTCCACCTTCTGAAAAGACTATTGAACCTTCTTCCCAAGAACCACATGTACCTATTGAACCTTCTTCCTATTAAGTACATGTATGTGATACAAAAATCACATCTACATATAATTGTAACACTCTGAAAGTCCATGACCTAAGGTAGAGACTCACATGATAAACTAAACCTTAAAACATTGTTTCTATGAATAAAATAATGTTTATAAATCATTAAAGAAGTTTTAGAGTCAAGGCGTCAACAAATCTCTATGACGTTCGTAAGCTAGTGTAATTGAACAAGTAGAACGCCCTTAGGTTTCGTGAAGGTTTGGAGGTTTCATATGAAGTTTACAACTTTTTAAATCATTTTAAATAGGTAAAACTATGTATAGAGAGTGAAAACTTCCAGGTACGACCCCCCAAGTGTAGCCCTAGAGGTCCACGAAGGGACCCAAAACATGGTCAAGCAAGCTGCCAAAGCAGCAACCAAAATGCACATGGATGAAGTGGTCTGTGTCGCGGACTTGGTTTATATTCGCCAAAAATAAAGTCTGCATCGTAGGCACGTTGAGGACTTTTTCTGTGTCGAAAATTAATTTATAAATTCATGCGGGAGCAGACCTGAGTCGCGGGCTTATTTCCCGATGAAAATCGGAAATTTGAAATTCAAGTTTCACTTCATTAAAGGGTCAAATTAAGTGAGGTGTCTTTTGGGTATTTCATGGATGGGGGGGGGGGGGGCATATATTGATTTAAATCAGTTTTCCCTTAAATTTACTCAGTCAAATCAAATCCCCAAAATCAAAACCCAAAGGCTCTCACCTCTCTCTAGTTTCTCTCTCTATTCAACCTTTTCATTGAAGGAAGAAGAAAGCTTGAAGAAGAAGACCAATTTCTCTAGGATTTCACTTGAATTTTGTGGATTAAGATTCATTAAGGTATGGGTTATCCACTCTTGCGATTCCTTTCCTCCAGAAGTCCTTTCAAAGTTGATTTTTCTAAATCATCTAATTCTTAAGGTTTTCTTTTACAAATGAGTTCTCTTCTAAACTTTAAATTGATGATGGATTATGTCAAATAGTGATTACCCATGGATAATTCAGTATAGATTGTTGAGTGATTGATGTCAATCAAGGAAATTTCGTGTGGATTATCTCCCTTTCTCAAATTTTCCCAAATCTTGGATCTTGCTTATGAATTGATGGAAATTGATGAATGTATTGATTGTTAGACTTGTTTTATCTAGTATAGTTCATTCATGAACAATCTAGGATAATGTATTGTTGGGATGATATCTATTTCTTGATGAATTCATGATTAACCCTTTTCCCCCTAACCCTAGGTTATGAATTGAAGTTATTTGAGATAGTAATGATACAATTGACCTAGTTTTTGTATAAACTACTATTGTATGATGTTATTACACTTGATGATGGATTAATATGGTTAACTGATCATAAGAACATTGAAGGAGTCTTATGAAGGTGAATTGGCAAGACATTGTGATCTTGAATTCTTTACTTCAATTGTTATTTCTTGTACTTGATGATGATGGTTAATTGCAGTATTACGTGTGATTAGATTTCCTTGGAGATGGAATGATGAATGTGATTGAAATGTCTTAACTATGTGAATTGTGAGATTATGATTAAGGTATGATGATATAAGGTCGATTTTGAATCACTTATGTGCCTTATTATTATATGATTATGATATTGTTAATCTCACAAATGAAGGGTTGCCGTGAAAGGATATTTTCATGCAATTCCTAATGAGCTAATAATGATGATATACAAGGGGTAGTCCTATATGACCTACATTAAGCCATGATGATTAATAAAGTCTAATGATGATGATATACAAGGGCTAGTCCTCTATGACATACATTAATCCATGATGATTAGTAAAGGCTTAAAGACATTTCCAAAGAGACTCTAGCTTAGCACCGAGTGAACTAGTAGTGAGGAGTTTCCCTTCCCAAGTAGGGAAGTAGGTTCACTATTGTACTCATGATATTGGAGACTCTAATGCATGCTGAATAAAGAGAGTCCCTAATACATCTCCTAGTTCTTGAACTATGTTGCCCCCATAGGAATACTAGCTAGTGGATCCACTTAAACACTATGTTCATGTTTGGTACTACCTTGGCAAGTAGTCCATCTTCTTTTGATGTAGGGTTTCATGACACCGAATTCCACATAAGCTCAAGTGGTCTATGTCAGTTAAGGAAAGATGTTCTCAAAAGAAAAATAAATGACTAAATGAAGATGAACATTGATTAGGATGACTTGAGGGGTATACTTAGGATAGGTAAGGGTATGAGACTCTACCTAGACATTGCACAAATTAACTCAAAAAGGAGTCATAGGAGATGGTCTTATGTATTATGAAATGTTGGTTTTATATTATGATACTCTTATATAACGTGGACTATGTTATTGAATATGCTATTGGCCTAAATTGATATATGTGGTGATGATTGCATAAGAGAATATGTGGTGATGATTGCATAAGAGAATATGTGGTATGAAGCAGAGCATTACTTATGATCTCCTATCATGTTTACTTGAATATGTGGGGTTATAGGGATTCCCATGAGCATTGCACTTGTAGGCTTGGAATGGGATTGTTGGTAAGGTTTTTGTATGCTATGTTGATATAAACTATTGAAAAGGAAATGTTGATATGTCTTTATGTTGATGTTTCCTTTGGTTATGAACATGCCTTATGTTATTGTGATCCTTCTGTTGTATATGCTCTCTTGTATGTGCATTAAGGCTTTCTAAATTACTTAGCATGTTTTTTAAAGAAACGGTCCCTTTCATGCATGTATTCAAATGTTTTATGTACATATACTCATACTTAATACAAGTGGTGTACTAACCCCTATTTCTCCCTTTTTCCCAATCATTTTAATTTCCGATCGTTGAAGGGTTCGTGACCAATTTGCAAGGAATGCTTGAATCTTTTCTCAAAGTGTGAGTATGTTCTCAAGATTCAAAGATGATGCCTTTTCTCCTATTCTACCTATGTGACTTGCTGTTGTCTAATGATATTTGTTTCACTCTTATTGTTCAAAACATTGTTGTAAGCCCTAAGTGGCATTTATGCATTTGTGTAAGGGATATGCCCATATTGGTTCTATTCCGTTTAGATGGTTTAATATGAGATATCCCTATTAAACGATATTGTGTATGTTATACATATGTGACATAAATGAGAGTAGTCTAAGTAAACTCCCTATGTATATGTTATGTATAAGCGAGAGGTCTATGTAAACCTCATGATGTAGATGTAGATGAAAAGTTTTAATTTTCCGCATTTTAACCTATGAAATGTAATGATGAAGGCTAAGATTCTAGTCTTAGTCCTCTCTGAGGCGACGCCGATTACTTCTAGGGGATGCACCCCAGATGTGACAATAATGATCTACTATTTGGTGAAACACTACATAATCATCCTTTTTATATGGTGGATCACGTGCTAGAGAAGAAGATAAATAAAATCTTGATATATTAAGGATCTTTAGTCAACATTCTGACTATCCATGCATTGAAGGAACTCGGCGTCCCAACTAAAGAACTTAGTGAAAGTCGTTTGTTGACGCAAATATTCAATCATGGAAGATTTGCGATCATGCGCATGAATGCATGTGATCGATGAAAAGACTTCATACAATATATTACTTGGCAGGCCTTGAGTACATCAGAAAAGAATTGTCTCTTCATTGTACTATAAATGTTTGAAGTATCTTGAAGATGGGATTCAAAGGAACATAGTTGCATATGATAATACTTTCACTGAAGTTAAGGCACACTTAGCCGATGCAAAATTCTATTTGAAAAGTTATGTTTTTAAAGGGTTAAAATCTAATAATGTCGAAGAAACCATGTCATTATAAGCAAAAGAATCGATGTGGCTGTCAGAAAAGTAAAAGTTGACGCTAAAGAACTTTAACTTAAGGGAAGGTCATGTCTTCAAAGAAGAAGTTGATTTCTAGATTTTTCCATGTTCCCAAAGTAAAGAAAGAAAAGGGTAAATCATATAACCTTCAAGAAAATTCTGTGAGAGGGATTACTGTTCCTGTAAGATGGATTGACATGATAAACTTGTCTCCAAAGCTGCAAGAAAGGTCAATCGTTCAAAATCAAGTGCGAGATGTGGCGCTCCCTAGAAAAGGCACAAGGGAAGGTTTCGATACTAATGCTTTCAAGTTATTCGTAAAGGCGGGATACAACCCTAATGATCCATCAATGTTAGGGAAACTTCCATTAGAAGATGCAACTAGGCAAGCACGTGAAGGCGTAGATTATAACCAACCGCTGTCCATTTGTGTTATCATAAGAAGGGACATGAATTACCATATAACTTTTGAAGAAGAGGTCAATACTTTGAATAAAAAGCCTTCCGTCTTTGATCGACTCGGGGAAGCGACTTCAAGAACTTTGAAATTTGAGAGGTTAGGTTCATTGAAGAAGAATAACAAAAATCTGTGAAGTTATTTCAAAGTTATGACCCACATCACATTTGATTCGAAAATATTTCAAAAGTTTGATTCCTTCAATAATGAAGCGACAAGTGAAACTTGTGGTTTCGTGAAAAGAGGAACTCAAGGCAAAGGCTCCCACTATGATTTACACCAAGGAGCGTGAGGAAGATGAAGAAAGTGTAGGTTTCTCAAATCATGTTACAATACAAAATGAGTATGATCATTTGCTTTAAATAAATATTGAGGAAGAGTTAGAAGATATTTTACCACTTTTTCATATATCTCTCAATGAAAATAATCCTCTGGAAGAGGAAAATGATGGAGATGGTCCGCCAAAACATTAAGAAGGAATAAAGACCACAATAGATCTTTTGAAGGAAGTTACCCTTGACACTGATGAAGACCCAAGTCCAACTTCCTTGAGTGCATTGCGAGAAGTTGATAATGAATATCTTATATGATTATACTCAAAGAATTTAGGGATGTCTTCACTTTGAGTTATAATGAAATTTTGGAATTAAAATCTAAAGTAGCGCTCCGTCAATTGGCAGTCAAAAATGGTTCTCATCCTGTTAAGCATGCTCGGAGACATTTTAGGCTAGACTTGGTTCCGTTGATAGAAAATGAAGTTAACAAACTCATTGAGGTAGGATTTATTCGTGAGGTCAAATATCCTACATGGATTTCAAGTATTGTTCCTGTGAGATAAAAGAATGATCAAATTCGAGTTTGTGTTAACTGTAGAGATCTCAATAATGCATGCCCTAAAGATGAGTTTCTTCTTCCTATTCCATAATTGATTATTGATGCCACCACTGGCTATGAGATGATGTCTTTCATGGATGTTTTTTCTGGCTATAAGCAAATCCGTATGGCACCTAAGTATGAAGTAATCACCGCATTTCACACAACTAAGGGTATTTATTTCTACAAAGTGATGTCATTTGGTTTAAAAAATATTGGTGCCAGATATCAAAGGGCTATGAAAAATATCTTTGATGACTTTCGCCATAAAAATGTTGAATGTTATGTTGATGACCTGGTGGTAAAGTCGAGAAAGAGGGGTGATCATTTGAAAGACTTAAGAATGGAGTTTGATTAACTTCAAACATAACAGCTTAGGATGAATCCATTGAAATATGCCTTCAAAGTTACTTCTAGCAAGTTCCTTGGCTTTATTTTGAGATATCAAAGAAATGAAATTGATAAAGCCAAAGTTGATGCAATATCGAATATGTTTGAGCCTCAAAATATTCATGAGTTAAGAAGTCTCTGAGGAAAGCTAGCCTAATTTAGGAGGTTCATCTTAAATCTAGCAGGAAGATGAAAACCATTCAGACATCTCATGAAGAAAGGTGCTCATTTTAATTGGGACAAAACATGTAGCGATGCTTTTAAAAGTATCAAATTGTATCTAGCAAAACCTCCAATTTTTTTGCCTCTATACCTAGAAATCCTTTAATTCTCTATATCACAGCACAAGAAAGGTCAATAGGATCCCTGTTAGCACAAGATAATAGTGACGGAAAAGAAAACCCTTTTTATTAATTAAGTAGGACGATGACGCCAAATGAATTGAACTATTCGCCAATTGAAATTTTTTGCTTGGAAATTGTTTTCTCTATTCAAAAGATGAAGCATTATTTTTAAACTCATGTCGTCCGTCTTATTTCTAGAGCAAATCCCATAAAGTTTGTTATGTCAAAACCTGTCCTTAATGACAGACTAGCCAGATGGTACCTCCAATTCCAATAGTTTAATATTGTGTACATCTCTCAGAAAGTTGTGAAAGGGACAAACATTAGCAGATTTCTTGGCAAACCATCCGATACTCAATGATTGGGATTTAGCTGATAAGGTTCCTACTGAATACGCGATGTCTATTGAAATTCTACGTCCTTGTAAAATGTACTTTGATGGGCTACACATCGTGGTGGAGTTGGTGCTGGCGTTGTTTTCATCACTTTGCCATAAGAGATTCTACCATTCTCCTTTACTTTAAAACAATGTTGCTCCAATAATGTCGTTGAATACAAGGCATTGATACATTAACTTGAGATGGCCATCAACATGAAGTAACTACACTTACAAGTCTTTGGCGACTCTAAGTTGGTGATCTACCAACACTCAAAAAGTTATTAGGTAAATAAACCTGAATTGCGTCTTAATGATGATTATGCTCAAAATTTAGTTAGATGGCTTGGAGACGTAACCTTCAACATGTTTATAGAATAAAAAACAAGAGAAGCGATGCATTGAATGTCCTAGCTTCAACGCTAACCAATCCTGATCAAATGTATGTTACTATTTCTTAAAGATGGATAGTACCACTGCCAAATGAGAAAGAATATATAAAAAATGAGCTTGATCATCTCGTTGCCGTTTCTGAAGGCGCAAAGGATTGGAGTCAAACCATTATTGACTACATCTGTTGTGGGAAACTCCCAGAAAATCCAAAAAGAAAGAATGACATTTGTCGTTGTGAGCCTCGTTTCCTTTTATATAAGGACACATTATAAGAATATTATTTGGGGGTGTACTATTACGATGTCTGGAGAGGAAGAAACAATTCAAGCTTTACAAGAAGTCCAACTAGGAGTGTGTGGATCACATAAATACGCACCAAAACTCTACTTTCACATAAAGAGAATGGGATATTATTGGCCAACCATGGTAAAAGATTGCTTAGCCTATGCTCAGAGGTGAAATACTTGTCAATTTAATGCAAATTTCATACATCATCCGCCCGAAGTATTGCACCCAACTATCGCATCTTGGCCACTCAACGCTTGGGAATTGGATGTTGCGGGACCACTACCAAAGTCTTCTGGTAGACATATGTACATCTTGGGTGTGACAGATTACTTCTCAAACTGGACTGAAGTTGTCAATTTTAAAGAAGTGAAGAACGAGAATGTTGCAAATTTTATCCGAGTAAATATCATATGTTGCTTTGGCATCCCTCCCTATGTAATAACAGATAATTTAAAGCCATTTGATAACAAGTTAATGAACAAAATTTATGATCTCATTGTCTTCAGGAAGCGTAAATCTTCTATGTATCATGCTGCCACTAATGGTCTTGCTGAAGCATTCTGTAAGACTCAATGCAACTTGCTCAAAAAAGTTATCTCTAAGTTCAAACGAGATTGGCATTAAAGTATGGAAGAAGCTTTGTGGGCATATAGGAAAACGTAATGTACAGCAAATTAAGCAAAACCATATTGACTTTCTTTTGAGTTGAAGTAGTACTACCACTCAAGCGTCAATTACCTCCCTTAAGACTTGCTATTCAAGAAGTGCTCACTGAAGAAGAAAATGTTTGACTGTGTTTTGCTGAGTTAGAAGAACTTGATGAAAAGAGTCTAGGAGCCCAACAAAACCTTGAATATTATCAAGCTCGTCTATCTTTCGCTTTCAGTAAGAAGTTTCAATTGAGGTGCTTCAAAGTTGGAGACAAAGTTCTTGCGCTAAGAAGACCCATCATTATTTCGCACAAGTTTATGGGATAATTTACCTCAAAGTGGGATGGACCACATGTCGTACAAGAATCATATTTAAATGGTGCCTAGAAGCTTGTTGTTGCCGATGTCTTAAGGATCGGTCCTATTAACGCTAAATTACTAAAGAGGTACTACCTTTGAAATAAGATGATGCTACTTACGGTACAAGCCTAAACTACACGTCACTCACCAGACTACAAGAGTATAAACTGTGTACGACATAACAACTAAATAAATAAATAAAAAATAAATCATTCTTGTAGAACTACGTTGTGACTTCATCCTCTTCAATAAGGTATGTTGGCACTTAGAACCATATTCTAAGTTCAGTTGCATGAGTGTCAAAAATCAAATGTTCCCACTGGATCTGTCACATGACAGTCAAAGAGATCGGTATTTTATTTTATCTTTTGTCTCAATAAACTTTAGACTTGTAAGAAGTATTGATGGGTCAAAATAGGGAGAAAATGCTTATAAAATATGAATTTATTAATAGTATGCTTGAAGTCTTTAAATTAGGCCAAGTATGCAAGTTGAAGTCTTTAATTCTTTGACTTTACAAGTTGAAGTATTCAAATCCTCTAAGTATACACGTTGAAGTGTTCAAATCCTTTGGGTATACAAGTTGAAGTATTCAAATCCTCTGAGTGTACAAGTTGAAGTATTCAAATCCTTTAAGTGTGAAAGTAAGACTTCAAGTATGTAAGTAGAAGCCTCCAAATCCTTCAAATGTGCATGTCCTAGAATTTCATGCCTTAAGGTGCGCGAGGTTTGTTTCTTTGCACCTTAAGCTAGCCCTGTCGCAGATTTATCCTTCAACGGATCTTTAAATTTCTATGCCTTACCTTTGCCCCTTAAACTAGACTTTCCACATATTTATACTTAAAACGATCTTTGAATTTCTATGCCTTAAGGTGGACAAACTTGTCCCTTTACACCTTAAGCAAGACTTTTCACGAATTTATCCTTAAAAGAATCTTTAAATTTATATGCCTTAAGGTGGACAAACTTGTCCCGTTGAACCTTAAGCTAGACTTTCCACGGTTCCTTAAAAGGATTTTTAAATTTTCATGCATTAAATTTGACAAGATTTGTCCCTTTGTACCTTAAGCTGGCCTGTCAAGGGTTTATACTTAAAAGGATCTTTAAATTCCCTTGACTTAAGGATAAAAACCTTGTCCCTTTGCACCTTAATCTATACTTTCCATAGAATTATTCTTAAAAGGATCTTTAAATTTGTATGTATTAAGGTGGACAACCATGTAACACTTCTAAAATGACTTAGGTGAAACCAAAGTTTACCACATGTGTCATAAGGTTTTAAAGTCCTAAAATGGTTTATAATGATGTTTTGCGGCAGTGTCTAAAGTTTGGTTGTTAGAATTGTATGTAGGTTGTATTAAATTGATGAATTCATATTGTGTTATCTTGGATCATTGGATATTGTGATTATTAGGTTGAATTGGTGACTACGGATATTGGTAAGAGACTTTGTGGATTGAGTTGGTTGAATTATATATGAATTGGAGTTGTTGAGATTGGATTGGCAGTATGTTGACATAACTTTCTCTACATTGTGTAGTATAGCTCTTGAATTGTGATGATTTGTATGGTCCACTTATGGTGGTGGTGCTTATCTGATATAATTGTGAAGAATGTGTCCTTGTTTGCATTACTTTATGAATTGTGAAACAATGTGGCCTCATTGACATTAATTTATGATTGTGATATTATCATGCTATAATTTGGATATGTGATCATTATGAAGGTCTATATAACTTATACGTAGATGTGAAGTGAAAGTATGTGTTCTTATAAGTGATTATATCTAATCATGATAGGCTATAGTGATGCCTTATATGTGTATACTTGAAGTTGAAATGTGAATCTTCGTAGTAGACTATATGAACCTTATGATGAGTTAATGTTGATGTTTATATAGGAATGTGTAAGGTGACTTGTAGTATAGTTAGTTTACCCTATGTGCTATATAAATGATATTGTATATGTGATAAGATGAACTTTGTGCGTGTTTTATTGTGGTAAATCTATCTCCCTCTGCTTGATACATGAAATATGGATATGACTCTTGACTTAGTAGGCTAAAGCACCTTTGTCATGAATGAATATGTATGATTGAGACATGATCTTGAATAAAATTAAGAAGGCCATTTATGTTGAACCTTCTAGAAAGGCGGTTGTGATATCCTTGAAGTTGAAAGTCGTAATGGTATCCTTCTTGTATGAATGATGGACTTAGGGGTTGGTTGGCTGAAACGACATGAAAGCATCCTTAGGAAAGTAATTGATCTATCTTAATATTCATTGTAAGGCAGCCATAGTGGACCCTCTTTTGTAAGGTGTATTGTGATTTGGTTATGATTAGGATATAATACCTCTTCATATGATCCTTTATTGAATACTCTATAAGAATAAATGCTAGCACCGATGGAGTATACTTAGGGAGTGCCACTAGTCGAGATGAGACTAGAGTACAAAGAAATCCTTGATATTCCTTAACCATGTGCCTATATGGGATGTGTCCTAGTTCTACCATTGGCAAGTAGAACACCCTCCATTAGAGTAGGGTTTGACTCCGGATTTCATGCCTAGCTAGTATGGTCAATGTCACTTATTGCCTATTCTTATAATGTGGGATAGATGCTAGTGTTGTATGAGTACTATGGAGTTTAGGTAGCGGAATGGGACCCTATCTAGACATTGCACAACTAGGCTTTGAAGATGTTAGTATGTAGGTTCCTTAGGTCTTTTCCAAGACCATTATGTGAAAGTCCTTAATTGTTGAATGTATCCTAAATGGCTTAATGAACATAGTGACTTAAGTTAAAAGTATGTTAATGAAAAGGTACTTATCTAGAGTAGCTTTAAGGGTTGCTCAGGTAGGTTCGGAGAGGGTGTATGGGGGGTCTCTTCAGGTCTTACTTAGGTGAAGCTTGGATTAATCCTAGACATGGAGTTAAATTGATGTAATAGAAATAATCTTATCTTAGGTATTCTAAAGGATAACTTTAACGTGTGAAGGGGTTGTATGGGCGGTCGCTTCGTAACTCACTCAAGTGAGCCTTAGAATCACATTTGGTAGGAGAGTCTCATGTTTATGTGTCTTGAAGTGATATTGATGCTATATCGTTGAAATGTGACTATATGTGCTTATGTTGACTTGTAAGTGATTCTTATACTTGTCTTATGATGGTTTACTCAAAAAGAGAATGTTTTACACAAATGTCCTTTTAGCACGGTTTTAATTGAATGTCACCATTCTTAGTGCATTCTAATGAACTGATTCCATATATTCTGTCTATTTGTGAAGGTGTAGGTGGCAATTGATAGGAGTCACTTGAAGTGAAGCTTGAATTAGTGTTCATTCAAGTAAAGTTGGGGTATGTCCTCAATAGATAGGAGGACATTACTATGTTTAGTTTTCTTTGTTAAAGACATTGTAATAGACTTAGATACTTTTAATTTTTTTATGTATGGATCGTGTCCCAAGATATTCGTGTGTCTAAGATGGAGACTTTGACACTTAGGCTTTCTTATGATTTTCTCTAAAGAGATATTTTGATGTATTATTATTTCATGTGAAAATTTTTAATTCCGCACTAATTTTCATACATGTATGTAATGAATGTGTCAAAGGGCTTGTAAAAGACCTCAGAGAGGTCAAGTACACCATTTGTGATTTGAGGGAATCCGATATCTTCTAGGGTGTGCTCTCAGTTTGTGACACTAACAACATCCAAATCATTGCTCTTTTCCTGAGAGGCACTCGCCTGGATGGTTCTTACCATACTTTAAGCAAGTGGGGTAAGTCTTGGTGCCTGAAACACTTCCCTGAGACTTAGAGACTTGTATCTTAATCTTGTGATCAAACCTATTCTTGGAGAATTCAATACGAGCTAACGAAGGGGCTGGGGCTGAAAATTCTGCTGACTCTGCGAGCGATTTCCACCACCTGATTTTTGTTGAGAATAGTCATAGTTCCCAGTCTTAGCCTTCTTTTTTACCTTGGCTTGTTCCCTAATCTTATCACCCTCAACCTGCTAATTATGATCCATAATCCTAGATATGTTCATGTCTCCTAGTAACATAGCATTTCTGCATTCTGTTTTCACCGAATCTAACACACCATACAAGAACTTATTCATGTGAGACATGGAGTCACAACTATGTGAGAAGCATACCTGGAGAGTTGGTTGACCTTGAGCCCATACTCTTAGACCATCATGTTACCTTGCCTTACAATCATGAATTCCTTGGCTTTTGCTTCTCTCAACTCTATTAGAAAAAACCTATTCATAAATGTCTTACTAAAACAATCCCAAGTAATAGGAGTTCCGTTTGTACCCCTATTTTCCTTCCACTAAGTGTACTAAATATGAACAACATCTTCCAACTAGTATAATGCCAACTCAACCCGATCATTCCCTGTGACCTACATCACCTCAAATATCTTCTTTATCACATCTAGGAAATTTTAGAGATCCTTACTAGTTTGCGATCCCTAAGAACTCAGGATGATTCATCCTAATAAAGTCACAGAGCCTAGATTATGTTCATTCACAATTATTATTCACATGAGCTTGAACCCACTGATTGTTCTGATTGGTGACACTCTAAGACAACATCTCAATGGCATTCCTGAATTCAGCATTGAAGACTTTCTGATCTGGGATTGGAGGAGCTGTGTTTGCATTCCTGGCATTCGTATTCCTAGCGTTAGCTCTACGAGAAGGCATGATCACACTGAAACATAGAATGTCGAGTTAGAATGAAATTAGATCATACCTTACTCACGATAAGAGTAACAAGAAAATGAATATTTTTCTAAAACACTTTGCAGCCTCCGTCTCATTAGATGTGGTGCAACTCACAACCATGAAAAGTACTCCACTTAGTATGACTTTGAAGACATCATAGGACACTTAAACCTAGTGCTCTAATACCAAGTTTGTCACAACCCGACCTACCCTTGAGATATGGACACATGACCAAGAACCACAAATGATCTCAAGCTAACCCTGGTGGCATGATCATGAGCATAATAAGGATAATAAAATGGTGTAGAAGCTAAATCATAATTAAATGAAAAGATGGATAATACCCATATACTATAACTAAGATGTATGAAAATTGATGAGCTTAATAAAGAGAATATATTAACTCAATACTAAGGTGAAACTAACTATGTCTGAAAAAAGTCTCTAACTGAATAGAAATGTTAGGACTGGCCCCAACTAAATCTAGCAAAATTTAAACTAAAGGACTAAAAATACTGAAAAGAAACTCATGACTATTATCCTCGGAGAACGAGGACTCACCACTGATTCTGCTAAACTGGAGATCAGCAATCGATCTAAGCGTGATCTTGATTTCGAAAACCTGAACCACGTCACGAGAAGATGTAGCGCACATATGTGTCAGTACTTGAAAGGTACTGAGCATGTAGCATAGAGTAAAGCTGAAATCATATATAATTGAACAAAGCAATAAAGAAATGATATAATCTGAACATGATATACTGAATACTGAGATAACTGAATGTAGTGACCAATTTATAACATGTTGAAACTAAATACTAGATATACTGATAAATGGTCAATGTAATAGAATTTGAGTGAACTGTGGGAGCTATTAATAAACGATAAAAAAATTACATTAGTTAAATGTCGAGTCCGATCTATACGCCCCAACGAGAGGACCAAATATACTCTATAAAAGGTATAAAGGCATGCTAGCGTGATCACTAAATTTATGCGCACAGAGGTACTAACTACCTACTTGGGTAGTAGTTCTAGGACTATTTGGGTACGTTGAACACTAGTCTAACTCGGTATTATGCTACTTCCAGTGAATTAGGTGGTTAATTGATTTTGACTGAGTTTATGTAGATACTGGATAGCTCAAAAATGAACATGCAAACTTAAAATTCAACAATTAATCTGATAATGATGCATTAATAACTGAGGCATGTACAAACGAAATAACTAAAATATCTGACCTAGTATGTGTAATTCAAGAACTAAAGAAATACATAGCTAGGGTTACGGAATTCATGCTTATATATTAATAATAACATAATAATTTGATTTGGATCCTTCTAACTACTAGGAACTAAACAATTCTAACATTAAAGAACCCTTAAGTCTAGTCATGATATGGAAATCAAGAAATTGACTGAAAACTAGGGACCTAATTGGTGAAATAAATCCACTAGTGAAATCCAACATGCATGGCGATGAATTCCACAGAGAAATCTTTCGATTTCGATGCTGCAACTAATGGAACCTTGTTGCGTTCTTCAACTAGGGTTCTTGACTTTTTTCTCCTCTATTGCTTCTAATTTTCTATGTTTTGATTAATGAGATGACTTAGGTAAGTTTTAGTTATGTTTCTAGGCTTAAACTTCCTAAGCCCTCGTGATTTAGGGTCTAAATGCCCAATTGGTTTGCTCCATTCTCTTATGTGAATATGGTAGCAGGGTATGATATGTTTGAAAATGACAAGTGGTTGAATGTATCAATATGAGTGTGTTAAAATGTTAATGGTCATCATTGTAGAGATGGTCCTTCCAATATGAAGATAATTTATTATCCATCAAAGTGGTATAAAAAAATATTGGGTACATTGTTGTTGATGCAACTCAAATTTGAAAAGTTTTGTAAATCCTCCATCAATATAAACGAATATAAAGTGGTAGTACATTTAGTATATTTGACCTTTTAAGGTGATGTGTAGATAAGTCAAATAAATATGATAATGTCAAAGTAAGACTAATAAAAAGTTTGTGGAGCATGTACAAATGATTATGGTCATTTCTTGAAGAAAATGTGACTTGTGTTCGTATATATATATGTGTGTGTGTGTGTGTGTGTGTGTGTGTATTTTTACATGAATGGTCATTTTGGTCATATACTTTGAGTACTACACAATGTTGTGGTATGTTTTATTATAAACTCATTGAGGACAAATGAAATAAATGATTTTTTTCTATAAAGATTGTGGTCATGATCAAAATAAATATTATTGTGTGGCAACACAAATTTGTCATTGGTTGTCAAGAAACAAGTCTTGCATGTAATAATTTTAATCATGACAATAATAATATTTTTCTCCTTGAAGGAGATGGTCACCATAAGAATGGAGTTGTGAATTTTGTGGTAGTATACAAAATTAATTGAGAGTCTTGAAAGGGATAATTGCTACAATTCGGAGAATGACATAGTTCATAATACTGGGGTTGTAGTAAGTCCCAAAAGAAACTTTTTAAGTTTCAGAGGAATTGAAAGAAAATAATTTATTATATTGAGACTATAAATTATTAAAAGATTAAATTTCTTTAATTTACTATGATTAAAGCGGATTATGAATATTTACATACATTGTTACATGTCTTTCTCTTGCTTGTTGTATACAAATATGGACATGATGATGGAATCACTTGGAAAGTGAACCAGAAGCTTACTAGAATAAATATTAGTTGGATAATCGGCTGGTCATATGTGATGCAAAAGAAATTGAGAATTCACGTGGCGATATGTTTGAAGAAACAAAATATTCTGTAAGAATTCTCTTGTGTTGCTTATTCTCATGATCAATGTATCATCTAAGGTTGAAATTGTATCCCCTCAAATTATTTGAAATATACCAAAAGGTGAATATGGGTTCGTTCATCTGTCATATGGACCGCTTAGTGTTATGATTTAATACATGAATCTATGGTATGTCCACGTATGCATTTGTATCAACTGACAAATTGATTTTTGTAAGGTTATTTGCTCGAATTATTAAATTAAGAGGACAAATCCAAACTATAAAATCATGTTGATAATGTTGGTTGGTTTAACAGAAATTGTATGCCTCCAATTGTAGCTAACCATTGATTATAAGAACAAATATTTCAACTAAATTTAGTATGAGATGAGTTTATTTTACATGTATGCATCAACCCAACAAGGTTCTCCCATCACAATTGGTTCAAGGTCAGGAACCAAATAATTTTTATCTACAAAAATTGATGTGTACATATGATTTTATTGTTCCATCACGCATAAAGATGGATCCCCAAATAAGGTTTGGGGTAAATGTTAGATTTTCTAACATTAGGGGGAGATATGTTTAGCAACTGAAATATGTGTGAGGTAAATTATCGAGATCATCGTTAAAAAAATGTAAACTTGAAGTCAAGAGATAATTCATTTGAAAAATTTTGCAAAGAATTTGTCAAATGTATTTGCTGACCTAATATTTTAATTAAGTTGCAAATGCTCCAATAGATGGTCCTCGAAGGACAAAGTTTATGGTACGCCAGAAGCGTGATAGACCAATCAATTCCAAACGTAAAACTCCTTCAGAAAGAAGAGAAGCAAATTATCAAAATGTTCATGAAAATGAGGTAAGTGCTATAAAAGAGCACTATGACATAACACTTTGTAAAACTTTGGCAAAGGTTCAGGTAACTTAAAATGATAAAAATTAAAAAATCTTGATAAGTTATGTCGTATTGAAATCGATATCAACATTACCATCGATGGTATATTTGATATGAAGTAGCACTCAATGCTATAAATGGTTACAAGGATCTTAAATTTGAATATGTCATATAGTGTGGGCACATATATGATTAGCCAAATAAAATGCACTATTCAAGTATATTTTGTTTCACTTAGAAAAGTGATGTTTTTGAACTTATAGTTCATTGATAAAAATATATGTCTGGGGGTACAAATGAATCATTGTGCAAAAGTATAACCGTAAGATATACGGTAAGGCTTGTGCCTCGGGTCTTAAAGGGTTTTCGCAAAAATCCTGATATTATGAAATGAAGATATATTCTCTAGTGGTGGATACAATAAGACTTATTTCAGTCTTGCAATAGATGGAATACTTGAATATGCATAAGGAATGATTATTATGTCTAACTTGATGATGAAGGTTAAATAAAAATCATTGAAGGATTTAAAAGGTGTTAAAGCAATTCCATTGAGTATCCAATGGTTTTGAGACTGCTTAACACAAAAAAAATCTTTTTAATCTCACGAAAATTATTTGAAATGTCATGTATTAGTGCAATTGGTGCACCTACAGATTACCGGTTATGCAAATGCTAGAAGATTAATTGATACCCATAACAAAAGTTATGTGAAAAGATTGTCATAGTATCATTCAAGTTATGACAAAAACTAACAAAGCAAGTGACTCAACACATAGAAAATATGTGATTTTCTTTCAAAATAAAAGACGAGCTTCAGTGAAATTGAAATGGCCAATTCTGAGTCAAAAATAATTTTATTATGTAGATGAAAAATATTTATTTTATCTTCATAAAGCTTGATTGAAAATGGAATGATATTTACACATGGAGACATAACAATATCTTGGAAATTCAAAGAATCACACTAGTAGACACTTCTTCAAATCATGCAGAAATATTATTGATCTATGAATTGAGTCGAGAGTGTGTTTGGTTGCAATCATGATCTATCATATTTAAAAAAATTGTAATTTTCTTTTAAAAAAAGATATTTCATCCATCATATACAAAAATGATATATAGCTCAACTGAAGGGAGGATACAATCAATTCAGATCACACAATAGATTTGTTTTTTTGCATGTGATCTTCAACAGAATGGTGAGATAGACATTTAAAGACCCATTCAAGTGATAATCCTGTAAACTTATTTACTAAGGATTATCAACATCAATATTTGAGAAGTTGTGGTATAAGATTTGAATGCATCGTCTCTGATATATCAAGTTATGATTTTATTGGGGGAGAAAATTACGCGTTGTATTTTTTTCCTTAATCATAGTTTTATCCCAATTTCATTTTTTTGGTAAGGTTTTTATCGAGGCAACATTCAGAGCGTATTAAAAGATATGTTTACAATTTTTCCTTCACTAGAATTTTTTCCCGCTGGGTTTTTTCCTAGTAAGTTTCAAGAAAGCATGTTATCTATGGACATACAAGGGGGAGTGTTATAAAATATTATAATGAGGATGTCCACTACACCAAGAAGTTACTCTCACCCATTATATACATTACTTTCCTCCATTATGAAGATAATCATAACCTCCAACTTTATAACAATTGTTCTTGTAACCTTTTACTTGCATAACCTCCTCCGTTATATCATGTTAATGTCATGTTTATGACTAACCTTTTGTATGCCTCTATATTACACTATAAATAGAAGCATAAGAATTCATATTGTATACACTTGAAGAGTTGAAATAATAAGAAAAACTCTCATATCTTGTCTCTTTATTTCTATTGCTTTCATTTTCTATATTTTTGGTATTATTTTGCTTTAGCATTACAATAGAAATCGACTTATATAAATTTTTATAGTTTTCAAACAATTGTTCCCTAATTATTTGGCTTTATGTAAAAAAAAATTGGATTAGTTTTTTTAATTTTCCAAAATGTCGCACAAAATGGGAAACATGGGTTGGGGTAGTTAATTTAGATATAAGAGGGTTCCGGTAAAATCAGAATAATTATAAATTGAATATCAAACCCTTACAAAAATATAAGAGGTGTTTTATATGTTGGTTAGAGTTTAAAATTAATGGGGGTGACCCTAGTGTCTTAATAAACGAGTTTAGGGTCAAAACGTCCGGGCACGACTCTCAAGGACCAACTAACGAGTCCTTGAGGAGGACACAAGGTTTGTCAAGGAGGTTGCCAAGGCAGCGTGCAGGCAGCCCCTTTTTTAGGGTGTTGGCGCGTCGCGCCCTGGGTACTTAAAAGGAAAAAAGTCTTCCTTACGAGGCGAGCTTGTCACGAACCATTCTTCCTCAAATAAATTCCAGAACCAAGAATTAAAAGTGTCCTCGCAACTCACAGCCATGTTCCAGATCTGGGTGCGTCGTTTTAAAGCCAAATTAGACTTGGTTAAGAAGTCCAAATTGTGTAGGGTGTTTTGGGTACTTTGTGATTTATTATAAGATTTTTTGAGTCACTTTTAACCCCAATTCACTAATCAAAATAAAACCCTCAAGTTGAAAATCAAAAGCTTTCCATTCTCTTTCTCCAAAAACCTCCATTGATGAAGCTTTGAAGCTCCAAGGAAGAAGGTAAAATTCTCCAAGTTTAAACCCTAATTTCATGGTATTTATGCAAATAAGGTATTTTGATTTCATCCTTGATTCTTCTATCATTCAAGGATCCAATTCAAAGACTTACTAAAAGATCTCAAAATCGTAGAAATCCTATTTCGAATTCTAAGCATGGGTTCTTGCATAAAAATGTTTAAATTAATGATTTATGAGTTATTCAATGTTAATTTATGGTTTTATTATAAAAATTTTCATGAAACCATGTATTCCTTAAATTCCTAATTTTGGCTCTAAAGTGGGTAATTTGATTATGATCCAATTTTGTTGAATTCATGTTTAGATTGTTATGGGTTGTTAAGTTATATGTTGATCATTGTTCATAGTTTGCTTTATAGTATTGATATCAATATTGGGGTTTGTTAAATCATTGACATGGATGAATTGGTGGCCTAGTCTCATGGACATTGTAATTGGTAAGTTCTATTAATGTGTGGAATTGTTGGAGATGTTGAGGGATGGTGAGGGTGGCTATTGTAAGGTGGTAAGTTGACATAATTCATTTATTTAATGTAGAATTTATATTGAATTGCTATTGATTGGTATGGTTCACTTATGGTGGCAGTGCTTAATTGTTATAATTGCTATGAACATTGCCTTGTCGGCATTATTATAAAAATATGTAATGTGAAGGTGTTCATGTGATCTTGAGGAATATTATATATGGATATGTGATGTTGTTAATGAAAGTTTGTTACCTCTAAATGTTGGTATGTGATGATAATAGACTATGAAGAGTCTCTGTACGTTGATAAGGTGTTATTTAGGTAGGCTATTTGTCGCTACTTAATGCATGAAAGTTATGTGAATGTGATATCTTGATTTGGTAGGCTTAGGCACCCTTTTCATGCATGTATGAACAAATGGAAGTCTAGAATCGGTAGACCTAAAGTAGGTACCATTTTATAAAAGACTAATGTGAGACCTTGAATATGAAAAGAAGGTTAAGAATGTGAAACCTTGAATATGAAAAGTAGGCTAAGAAAGAAGCCTTGAAGTGGTAGACCTAAATGATGCATCCTTCTTGAGTGGTATAATGATCTTAGAGGTAGGTTGACTGGAACGACATGAAACCATATCTAAGAAAGTCATAAGAGATATCCTAATGAACCTTGATTGGCAGCCTCTGTGGACCCCTTCTTGGAAATGGTATTATGAGTTGGTAGGACTCAGTGATGGTACCTTCTCTAATACACTTATGTGAATGAACTTACTCTATGAGAACTAAGGCAAAACACCGAGTGGATATGCTTAAGGGAGTAACTCTACTTGAATATGAGGCTAGAGTACAAAGAAACCTTTTGATATCTCCTAAACCATGTGCCAACATGGGATGTGTCCTAGTACTACCCTTGGCAAGTAGAATGTAATACCTCAAAAATGACTTAGGTGAAACTAGAGCCTAAAATGGTTGTCATGATGGTCTAAGGTCCTAAATTGGTCTAGAATGTGGTATTGAGGTAGTGTCTTGAGTTTTAGGTGCATTGGAAGTCAAACGTCTAGGGACAACCAAGACGTTCGACGACTAAGTCACCTATGTGACTCATATGTGTTCTATGTGTTTATGAGTGATTCATGAGGTTATAAGGTCCTTAAATGAGTTATTATGGTGTTTTATAGAAAGTGTGTCATGTTTCGTGAAGTTTGGAGGTTAAACGTCCAAGAACGTCCATGACATTCAAAAAAGTTTGCCTTGAAACGATTTTGTGTGTCTTGACATTTTTCGTCGAGTTTTACGTGTTCGTTTTGGATGAAATTCATGTGAGAGGTCATAAAATCATATACAAACATATTTAGGTTGGAAACGTCGGGGTGAAAGTCCCCAAGGACCAAGCAAGGGTCCTTGAGGAAGGACCCTTTCCTTGAGCCAAGACAGTCCAAGACAGCCCCAAATGACGGGGGTAGTAGACGGATCGTGGGATAGTCGATGCCCCATCGATGGGTGTCGTGGGTGGAACATAAGGATTTGGAGGATAGAATCCAAAGACCAGCCTCAGTCCAAACCATAGACAAACAGGACAGTCCATTGGTTGGGAAACGGGTCATCTATTGCCACTCGTTGGTTGAGGTTGTTTTTGCGCAGCTTACTGTAATGTTTAGGGGTGAATTTACAATTTCACCCCACGTACAAATAAGAGAAATGGTGGTTCCCTAGTTTTATTTTGGGTATTCTAAACATGTTTATAAGTCTTTAACACTTAGAAGATTTCATTCTTCAAAATCAAAATCCAAATTCCATTAGAAATGCTCTTAAACTCCATTGGGCTATTGAGTGATATAAGAATTGTATTCGTTGATGTATATGTTGTCTTATATTGATAAATATATATTGAATTGACATATATTCATTGAGTATCATAGTTTTTATATTGAATTGATGTTCATGGCCATGAGTAAGGGTCTTATTGTATTGAATTGAATGATTTAGAATTGGATTGAAGTGTTGAGAATGGATTGGTGGTACGCTACCCTAAATTCTCTTTATTTTATGTTAATTAGACTTCAATTATGTTGTGATTGGTATGGTCCACTTATGGTGGGGGTGCTATGTGTTTTATTTGCAATTGATGTGGCCTTGTCGGCACTACTTCAAGTACTATAATGATTTGTTAAGTTGACTTATGTGAAGTATGATCATATCTATCCACATGTGAAGTAATGTGAGAGTATATGTTCTTCTATTGATATTATATAATTATGTTAGACTATGACTATGACTTTATGTGTGTAGTTTTAGGGTTGATGAATGATTCTTCTTAATTGGTTATTGAGTCGTATGATGGCTATATTTATGATGTTATAGTAGTTTATAGGGTTATCTAAAGGTGATGAAGGTTGGGCCTATGTCCTTCTTGAATATGATATGCAATATGTGATAGAGTAAAGTCCTAGTGTGTCTTATGTGGTAGACTTGTGTCCCTTACTTGTTGCATGTATGAATGTGAATATGAGATGTCTTGACTTAGGATGCTAAAGACTCTTAGTCTTGTATGTATGAATGACATGTGACCTTGAATGATACTAAGAGGGTCCTTTATGTGAAACCTTGAACCTAGTGGTAAGGTTATGAACCTTGATGGACTTAAGGTTGGTTGGCTGGAACGACATCATATCAATCCTTAGGAAAGTCATTATGAGCTTCTT
This sequence comes from Solanum habrochaites, assembly GCA_027704765.1. Classification (NCBI taxonomy): domain Eukaryota; kingdom Viridiplantae; phylum Streptophyta; class Magnoliopsida; order Solanales; family Solanaceae; genus Solanum; species Solanum habrochaites. The sequence goes on along the minus strand of JAKWJA010002495.1, from coordinate 36,717,050 downwards.
GTCGCCATTGTAAGGTAGCCCTAGTGGACGTCTTTGGTATGGTAAATGTTATTGGGTTATGAACTTGATATGGAACCCATTTATATGAACCTTTAGTGTAAATTACTCTATGAGAACAAAGGCTAGCACCGAGTGAGTATGGTAAGGGAAGTAGCTCCAGTTAAAGGATGAGACTAGAGTAAAAAGAACGCCTTTCATATTCCTTAACCATGTGCCTACATGGGAAGTGTTCAAGTTTTACCATTGGCAAGTAGAACACCCTCTATCGGAGTAGGTTACCACTCCGGATTCCATGCTTTGCTACCGTGGTCTATGTTTGTTATTGTCTATTTTTATCATGTGGGATACTTACTAGTATTAGAGAACTTCTATGAAGTTTAGGTGGTGGTATGACACGCTATCTAGACATTGCACATCAGGCTTTTAAGGTGTTAATTAGAGTCCTTAGGTTTTCTCCAAGACCATTACTTGAAATGTCCTTATGTTATGAATGTCTCCTAAATGAACTAAGGAATATTATGACTTAAGTTAACAAAACATGTTAATTGAATAAGTACTTATCTAGAGTAGTTAAGGGTTGTCTAGTTAAGGTGTGAAGGGGGCATAAGAATGGGCACTTTGTATCTTACCTAGATAAGTCTTAAAAATGACTCTAGTTAGGGAAGATGATTGATTATGTAGATATGTTCTAAGCCTCAGGTAGTCTTAAGGATTATTTAGGTAATCTTAAAGAGGTTAATCATGGACCTTATCTTCTTGATTTATTTAAGTAAGTCTTTTGATAGCCTTTCGAAGGAGAATATCATATTATCTATATTGTGATGTATTAAGTGAGGATGATTCTATCATAGGTAGTCTATAGGATCTCTTAAGTGTGTGCAACGGATTGTATGGGCGGTCGCTTCACAACTCGCTCAAGTGAGACGTAGAATGACCTTTGGTAGAAGGATCTCATGTTCATGTGATTGATGTATTTGTAAGTATGTGTATCTCATTATAGGTGGTATTAGGGATCATTTAGGAGTGCCCATAGAGATTGTATGGGCGGTATTTGTTTGTGTTACTTAAGTGAGTCTTAGGGCAGCTCTTAGTGAAGGGATTACATGTCAGAAAGTGTCTAAAGTTAAGATAAGGCACTTCGTTATATAGTGAAGGAACTTCACTGTAACAGTGCACTGTAAAGTTACTTTAAAAATGTACTAAATTTCTTAAATATTATCTTATTTGTTTCTAAGGTGTTAAATGTTATTCTTATGATTATGATATGATATTTAATGAAAAAGACACATATTTCCAATAAATGTTCATTTTTATGATTCTTATGCATTATGTCATGCTTAGTACATGTGGTCGTACTAATTCCATACTTTTATCTACGTCTATAGTGATTGGTAGGTGAAGAGCATTTTAGAAGCAAGACTTGGATCGTAGTATCATTCAAGTGTCGTGAAGTATGTCCTCATTTGATTCGAGGGCATATATATCTTTTATTTCTTTTATTGACGTATTGTAATAGACTAAGTATTTTCATATTCGTATTGTATGGGCCGTGTCCCAAAGTATTCTTGTGTCTAAGATTTGATGAAATGAGACTTAGTATTTCCTATGAGTTTTATATGAAAGATATTTTAAAGACTTATAAAATGTTTATGAAAAGTTTTAATTCCACACTATTTTTCATATGTTTATATGCAATGAACGATACGAAAGTATTTGTACAAGACCTCCAAGAGGTTGAGTCCAGTTTAACTCTGAGAGTGCCATATCTTCTAGGGTGTGGTCTCGGGATGTGACATAGAACACCTTCCATGGTGTGGGGTTTTGATGACACCCGATTCCATACCTAACTAGTGTGGTCTATGTTGGTTAATGTTTATTCTCATCATGTGGGATGTGCTCTCTAGTTATTGAATAGGTTTTACAACGTGTAGGTAGTGGAGTGAGAAGCTATCTACTTATAAGACGAGTAGGCTTTGAAGATGCTAGAGTGAGTTCCCTAGGTCTTCCAAGACCATTATGAGGAGTCCCCTACTTGTTAGTTGTCTCTTAAATGACTTTAATGATTAATGTTCACTTGGTAAAAATATGTTGAATAGAATGGCTCTTATCTAGGGTAGCTTTGAGGATCACGTAGGTGTACTTGAAGAGGGTGTATGGGCAGTCTCTTCATGTCTTACTTAGGTAAGTCTTAGAGTAACCTTAGGTAGTGAGTCTAAAGTGATTAAAATGCTTACTTGTTGAATATGGAATTAAGTTCTATATGGGGATGCTTGTTGAATATATCTTATATGTGATTGTTAACTTGTATTATGTCTCTTAAACTCTTATGATGAAGATTGTTATTAAAGTAGCATCAAAAACATATCTTTAAGTAAATATCCCCTTTTGCAAGGGCTTCTTGCATGTTCACCATACTTAAAGTATTAATTGTGCTTAATTCCATATGTTTTCTATGTCTAAAAGTGTAGGTGGTGGCAAGTGAGGGATCCTAGAAGTTGAAGCTTGAGAAGTTGATTTCTCTCAAGATTGGTATGTCCTCATATGATCGAGGACATAAATCTTTTATTAAAGACTTTGTATTAGATATATGTTTTCCTTTAAATGAAAGGGATGTGACCCTATGATATTAACATGTGTCTAAGATGGCTTATGATGAGACTTAGTCGTCTTATGTTTTATAAAAGAGTTTCCTTATTGATTTTATATGTGAAAAGTTTTAATTTCGAACTACTTTTCATATTTATGTGAAAAATGATTGCTAAGAGACTTTTACAAGACCTCCGAGAGGTCAAGTACGACGCGTTACGACTTGGGAGTGCTCTCGGATCGTGACAATTAGATGTGGTAACTTTTTAATTTAAAAAAGAGAACGCTTTAAAATATATTTATATTTCTTAATATTTACAAATTGAAATTGAAAATGACTAAATTATTTTAAAACTTCCTTTTTAAAAAAATGTAACATTGAGAAATTTCCTACTGCTTTGTTCATAAGTTTTTAATTATGCATATTAATTGTTTTTTTAAAAACTCAAAAGTATATGTATTTACCATCCACCCCGCTCCGAAAAGGTTTTATTTATTTATTTATTTATTATATATATATATATATATATATATATATAAATAAAAGAGAAGTTGTGTAACTCTCCTGCAATTTGATAAACCCTAATTTGTTTGATCTGAATATGAATATGAAGCAACTAATGAGCAAGCGAACTATCGAGAAATTGTCAAAACTGAAAGCTACGCAAATTCTATGTCATTTTCACTCAAAATCCTCAATCCCTGCCTCCTCTCTTCCACCGTCCACCAGTTGGACCAAATGCCGATTTTTCCAAATTCACAACACACCAATTCCAAAATTTGAATCTTGGAGTGCTAAAAGATTCATTCACACAGATACAGTTACTGATACACCTGAAGAAATGGTAATTGAGACTGAGGATGATATTACAATGAATGACTTCTTGTCAAGATTTGTTTGGATAATGCGTGGAAAACTCAAGCAAGTATATCCAGATTTTGAGAAAAAAACTATTGATGAGATGCTTTTGGTTATTGTTGACAAGGTTGTTTCTGAGCTGGAAAAGGGTGGTTTTGATCAGATTGTTGGAGGTAAGTCGTCGGATGATGATTTTAGTCACGATTTGTGGAAGACAGTGTGGGAGGTGAGTAATGTGGTTTTAGAAGATATGGAGAAAGCAAAAAGAAAGGATAAAATGAAGAACTTTCTTCAAGCTGAGCAAGTTAAGGAGATGTGTAGGTTTGCTGGTGAAGTAGGTATACGTGGAGATATGCTAAGGGAGTATAGGTTCAAATGGGCACGCGAGAAGATGGAGGAGAGTGAGTTTTATCACAGTCTTGAACGTTTTAAGGAGGAAGAGCAACAACAACAAGGGACCGAACATGGTATTGGTGAAAGTCGTGCTGAGGACCCTAAACTTGTCACTCTTCCAAAAAGGCGTGGCAAAATTTACTATAAGATTTATGGACTTGATTTGTCCGATTCAAAATGGTCACAAGTGGCTGATAAGATTCATGAGGCTGAGAAAATCATATGCCCTCAAGAACCAAAAAAAATAGACGGCAAGTGCAAAATTATTACTGAAAAATTACTTTCTTTGCAGGAGGAAGATGATTATTCTCCACTAATAGCAGAATGGGTACAACTTCTCCAGCCTAGCAGGGTAGACTGGATAAATTTACTTGATAGATTGCAGAACCGGAATCCTAGTCTATATTTGAAGGTAATTCCTTCTACAATTAAGTGTTTTCTTATTAGCATGACTTCAATTTCTATTTTTATTTTTAACTTTCGTTCGTCCCATTGTCAACCACAAAAACTGGGAGACTTTAAGTTAATATTCTTAATGTCACTTGTTTTTGAATGCTCGTTCTTCGTACTGTTAATACATAATAGTATAAAGCAAAGGTTATCACAAATCTGAATTTGAGTCTGGCTATAAAAGAAAATCTGAATTTAAGTTGGTTTTTAGTATTAGCTAACTCCGACTTTTTTGTAAACATGTTAGATTGCAGAACATGTGCTTGGTGAAGAGTCATTCGAAACAAACATACGTGACTACTCAAAACTCATTGATTCCCATGCTAGAGATAACCGGCGAGAAGATGCCGAGAGAATTATCCGAAAGATGAGAGAGAATGGAATTGTACCTGATATTCTCACATCAACAACCATGGTTCACATGTACAGCAAAGCAGGTGATCTGGATCGAGCAAAAGCCGCATTTGAGAGCTTGAGAACTCAAGGATTTCTACCAGACATGGGGGTTTACAATTCCATGATCCTAGCCTATGTAAATGCTGGCGACCCGAAGAAAGGTGAATCATTGATGAAGGAAATGGAGGTAAGAGACATGAAACTCTCTAAGAAGATCTATATGGCCCTCCTAAGGTCATTTTCTCAGCATGGTGATGCTAATGGAGCCCAAAGAATAGCAACTTCGATGCACTTTTCAGGATTTCAGCCCACTTTAGAGTCATGTATGTTACTTGTTGAGGCATTTGGAAAAGCGGGTGACCCTGATCAGGCAAGGCAGAATTTTAATTACATGATTAAACTTGGACACAAGCCAGATGATAGATGCACTGCTACCATGATAGCAGCATATGAGAAGAATAACTTGCTGGATAAAGCCTTAAATCTTTTAATAGAGCTTGAGAAAGACGGCATTGAGCCTGGGGTGGCTACTTATTCGGTTTTGGTGGATTGGTTGAGTAAAATGCAACTAATTGATGAAGCTGAACTACTCTTAGATAAAATTGCTGAGCAGGGTGAGGCTCCTCCATTCAAGGTTCATATTAGCCTATGTGACATGTATGCAAGAGCTAATGTTGAGAAAAAGGCGCTTCAAGCTCTTGGAGTTTTGGAGGCAAAACAAGAGCAGTTGGAACCAGAAGATTTCGAGAGGATTATATGGTCACTTATAGCTGGTGGATTTGTACAAGATGCTCAAAAGTTCCAAGGATTGATGGAAGCTCGGGGATTTACAGTGTCTGAGCAACTTCAAGTGACACTCATGGCGTCTCAAACTTTTCTTCGCAGAAGACCATCTGTAAGATAATGTTGATCGCTTGCATAAAAGGTAAGTTTGTGCTATCTATCTTGGGAGTAGGCTCATGAAAGTGTGTTTTAGTGTTCTGAAGCCTATAAGAATCAATGGCCTCATTGTGATTCTGGAATCACCATGAATTGTCTCCATTCATTTAAAGCAGCAAGATGATTACTGTTCTTGTCTTCCTGAGCATTTTACGACCATACAGCCTATTTCTTCTGACTTGTAGTTGTTCTTCGACACAGAATTACTAATAGGTTTTGACTTATAAATGTCTTCTCCATTGTTAGATGCATCAATTGTGGTTATTATGATGTTTGTAGATCTTTCATTTTTTGAACCCTTTTTTTTCATATCCTTGTTACTACTGGGAGTTGAATTGCCACATGATTTGGATTTACTTTGAAATGAACATTAAAAGACTGGTAAACTGATTTGCTTGTCCACTAACTGCTTTTGGTTTTAGTAAAAATATATTTCTCTTAAGCTTACAATACTGAGGTGGTGCTTTAGCTTTTCATGGTGTGATCTAACCACTTGCTCTTGTTGCTGTAGAACTTTTTGCGTGGTGAGATGTGGTGATTAGGGGGCAGGTGAATTGCTATTACTGATTCCTAGATTATTTTACGGAACATTATATATCAATTTAATGCTGTAAATAATAAATCATTGAGTATAGCTGATCCGATGATCCAGATGATTAGCTGCTTTACTAGTAGTAATGGATGTTCTATTGCTGTGTCTGTAAGAAATGGTTTAGGTAGTTTCACATGGTATAGTAAAATGAAAATTTCTGTGGTGCTTAGTACTATTTGTGCTGCAGAGAATGTTTATAAATCGCCATGTGTGTGAAAGTTGTTTCAACTGTGAAGTGCAAAAGCACTGGTTGTTTCTGGTCTCTGCTGATGAAACATTATGGACTGATTGGCCATGAGAATATTTCAGTTTTTTCTAGAAAAGTTTTACTTTATTTGAAATGCATTTGAACAAAAAACTGTTACTTTTTGATTAAAAAAATATCATAATCATCAAGAGTAACATATAAAAAATCATGAGTAAAAAATAATTAATAGCACAATATATATATAAAGTTCAATAAGTATGATAGATACTAGTTGAAAAATAATAAATAAGGTATCAAAGTATCTACACCTAACATATATTTTGGCTAATTAGAAAAAAACTAAAGAATTCTTACTTTGTTCCAATAACCTTGATCCAATTGTCTAACTTGTGAAATTTCTTTTTTTTTTTAAGCGGACACTTTCACTAAATATACCAACACATGTATTGTGTAATGACTTGCAATCCAAGTCCGTCTAATTTTTCCATATAACTTTGAATGTAGGTGCACTATTTTTTTAATCAATAACTCTAGAGTAGTAATCATCTTCTCATCAATTTCTAATTCATACGAAATAAGTTTTTTTCTTTCCAAAGTATTTTTTTTCTAGCTGAAAATGAAGATTGGGATGGAGAATTATTAGGAGCCTCATTAATTAGTTCAACGACAATAATATATTAGTGAAATCTACCAAGTAGGTTTGATGATGAAAGAGTAAATAAAATTATTGGCCTAAAACAAAATTCTAATCAGTGACCTCAAATATGTATTCATAGTTATTATTTTTAATTATTAATAGTATGTTATTAACATTATTATTTATCAACAACATTATTATTGATCAATAGATCAATACATAAATATTGATCGACATATCAGTCTATCAATATTGATAAGCTTATCAATACTATCAATACTATCAATACTATTCTTGATTTCTCTAATCCTAAATTTGAGATTTCTACATGGTATTACAGCTAAAAGCTTTTCCTTTCTCTGAGTATTAATTATAAAAAATGAAAAAAAAAACAAATAAAAAACCCACACGTTCTAATCACCCCTTCAAAAATCATGTCAACCTCCTCAATTCACCAAATAATTGTCGGTTGCTCCATTAAACTTAAGCCAACAAACTACCTCATAATGAGGACACATATATCACATTTGATTCATATCTTAGAGAATGAACCAAGTAAAAGTAGACGTTCCACTAGAAAGACTGCTAGGGAAGTTGTAGCGGCTAAGAAGAATGCAAAAGCTAGTGACAACATTGATGATTGGAAGGAGAAAAAGGTGTTACTAAGAAGTTGGATCTCGAACACCTTGATCGAGGAAAGCACACAACTAATTATGGGCTACTCATCTCCCAAAGAGATGTGAGAATACTATTAAAAAAACTTATATTCAAAAAAAGAAAAAGAAAAAGAAAAAGGGAACAATTAATTTTGCTAGAAGCTTAAGTAAGACACTATATTCCACCCTTAATCAATATGCTAATGCTCTCACAGGCTTTGATATAAAGGAAGAGGTCATAACAAAATCATAACATGGCATTATCTGCCCAAAAAGGCAGGGGAAGAGGAAACAACAACATTAACATACCGAAGCATTGACAAAACAAATTTTTGCTGGGTATTTAAAGTTTTTTTTGTTTGATATTCGGAAAAAAACACAACATCAATATACCGAAGCATTGATAAAACAAGTTCTTTTCTGTGTACTCAAAGTTTTTTTTGCTGGATATCCAAAACAAGCTAGGAGTAATTGTTCCTCTACTCACTAGCTTGAGGGGAAGTGTTGAAGAAGAAGGAAAATGACGATTGGAACATGTCAAAAGAATAGGTTCAACTCAGTTGACTGACTTGTCTACAACAAGTGTTGATAAAAAATAAAGCTGAGGATTGAAACATGTTGAAGGAACAGGTCCAACAAAGTTGACTGACGAGTTATAACACTGCAAAAGAATTAGAATCGCACCAGGATTAGACTACCTATGTTAATTAGGATTATATTCATCTAGTATTATTTTTATGATTAGGATTATATTACAACTGGATTAGATTATTTATAGTTGCATTATTATTATTATAGTAATAGGTATTGTAGTAGGAGTCTAAGTATAGTTAACATAGGACTTTACATCTCCTATATAAGGAGTATGTTATAAGCATTATTATTTTATCAATAACATCATTATTGATCAATAGATCAATACAATAAATATTGATCAACATGTCAATTTATCAATAGTGATCAACCTATTAATACTATCAATACATCAATACCATCCTTGATTTCTCTAATCCTAAATTTGAGATTTCTACAATGTTTATGTTCAAAATAATTGATTTATATTTATTGAGATTGATACATTTCAATTGAAATGATCATAAAAACTCAAAGTATGAAATTTCTGCTAGAATTATGCTATTGATAAAATAAATATGACATAAAGAAATAGATAATACAAAAAAACTGCGTAGAATCACATGAAGGTTGAGAACGAGAAGAAAATAAAATATAATAATATAAGTAAAAATAAACTTTTAGAAATAATAAAATAAAAAAGAACTTAAAATAATAGATGTAAAAATTTTAAAAAAAAGATAGAATTTTTTTTTGAGAAAAAAATAATTAGCTAATAATTGCACCATGTAGTTACCAACAATACACATCCTCTGGTTTGTGATGTGGAGAATGTAATTAACCCTTGCCAATTACACCAACTACCTGTCCAACCAAGCAGGACACAAAACAGGACATAAACAGTTTAATTACACCCAATTACACAAAATTCAGTTATCCGGGTGTCCTTCCAAACAGGGCCTAAGCATTCTCTCATAATGGAAATAAGTTTTTCTCTCTAAAATGTTCAAACTATTCTTCTCAATTTTTGTATACCCTCTTTCTCTCTCTTGTGGGCTGTTTATGGTTTTTCAAAATTTTTGTTCAAAAAATAACTGTGTCTCATTCGACAAAGTTAGCTGAGTTCTCCATCTGCATTCGGTGAATCACTCATCTTCCTTTTATTCTCCTTTTTCTTTTTTAGGCTTTAGGTGTTTACGCCTCATTCAGCGATCACGTTCGAGTTCGCTTTTGTCAATACGACAAATCACCATTTTTACATCATATCACCCTTTAGACTATCATTTTATCTGCCAAAACTGTCATTTTTGGTGATATCTACTCACTTTGCCTTTTGTCTTTCGGCGAATCGTTGTTCATGTCTCACTTTGCCAATTAATTTTGAGAGTTGACTCAGTGCACTGTCACCTAAGGCAGTCTCAAGTTCTTTTGACAATTCGTCCTCCTTATAAGGCGATTCACAACATGTAATTTATAATTATTTTTACGGTTTTAATTATTCTTTAAAGGAAAAAGGGTCAAAAATACCCCTTAACTTTAGTTTATTGTTTAATTTTACCCTCACCATTAAATGAAGTTAATTTTTCCCCTTCTGTTACTAATTTCATCAAAAATACCCCTCATCAAACGAAACTTACGAAATTGACCCAAATTACCATAATCTTTTTTATAAAAAATCTATCCCTGTCTTTAGACCATGCCCTGCCCCGCCCTTCCCCATTTAGAATAACCCGGTTAACCCAACCCATTCTCTCAATATTCTTTTCTCCCTAGATGGTCATGGAGACTATTGAGAAAGTGGTTGCAAATCTTTGTGCATCTCCTAGTGATTCTCGATTAGAAGAGCTTGCTAATTGATGATATCCTTTATGCCTTCCAAGAGCAAACCAATGATGATGCCAATGTGATGTTTAACGGATATGGTGCTATTGTATATCTACTTGGACAAAGAGTTACACCATACCTCCCTCAGATTTGTGGTACTATAAATGGCGACTGAATAACAAGAGTGTCCAGATTTTTTTGGGCAAACCAATTCTTCCTTCTTTTCATTATATTAGATTTTTAAATGTCTTCTTCTTACTTGTATAAAGAAGCAACTTGTTCTCCTTTTTTCATTACTCAACTTGATGATCTTTTTTTTTCACATTGAATACCATGTAACTATATAATCCTTTTACGTATGCCTATAGTCTTTGCAGTAATATTATTGGGTATTCCATAGATCAATTTTTTTTCTCTTTTTCACCTTTTTTGTTCTTCAAACTTGATTTGTTTCTTCTTTGATCTTTTTAGGAGTAGGTTGTTATATTTTGGGATATGTTCTTTTCATATATGTCACATTTGAAGTCTTTCATTATTTCTTTTAGTTATTTGAGAATTGTTTTAGCTTGAACCTTCCCTTGTAAAATATGGCTAGAGTCCTCGAAATCTTCACTTTTGCTTTCTCATTAGTTATATTAGTGTGAGACAACAAGCTGCACATCTGATATCCAGAGTTATAGTAGTTACAAAGCAGTGTGGGAAACAACAACTAATGGGAGAATACTCCTAGGTTTTTTTGGGTTAATTGGGATTTTTGGGTTAAATAAGTCAATCGGGCCATCTTAAATGGGGCGGGGTATTGGTTAAAAATAAGGAATAAATTTTTCTAAAAAAATTCAGATAATTTTGATCAATTTTGGAAATTATGGATAATTTTGATGAAATTAGTAACGGGAGGGGCAAAATTACCTTTATTTTAACAGCGAGGGTAAAGTTAAACAATAAATTAAAATTGAGAGATATTTTTGACCTTTTTTAAAATATGTTGATCATTTGCTTTGATAATTGCAAATCATGAATCTTTTATGAGAATAAGAAAAAATCAGATATTTAGGACAATTATTGATCTAACTGAATGTTAAATGATCTTAAGTATACCTTTCATCACGCATCCCCAACAGTAACATCTTCCTTTGCTAACCCCCATAGAAAGTTGTATGCCAGTTAATGGATGTTAAATGGGTTTCTGTTAGGCCGCATAATCTCATCTTATTCGTTTTGGCCAAGGACATATTTTACTTTATTTGTTTCTCCATACTCCTTGCTTGTCTTCTCCAAACTATTTAAATAAGAAAATATTTTTTTTTCATCTCACCTAAACGTCAACCACAAATAAATAAATAAATATTTAAAACAATTCATCAACACTTAATATTATGGTATTACTGTTATAAAATCAAGCTCATAAGAATATAATCATAAAGAGAAGAAGACAAGAGAAGTAGATAGAAGAAGAGGAATTTTCTTCTTATTCAAGTGTATAATACAAAGGTGAATGATATCTCTATTTATAGGTAGAGAAATCAACCAAAAGGTCACCATGTTTAATGTCACATTAGTATATACATTTCTATCTCAAAAAGGATCATATCACCTTGGGAATACATATCCATGATAAGGATAAGTTTACGATAAGCTTACTGGACAATCCACTTAATTCAATGTATTTATGACACTCCCCCTTGGATGTCTATAGGTAATATGCCTCGTTAAAATCCTACTATGAAAAACCCTAAGGGAGAAAATTCTAGTGAAGGAAAAACAGTACACATATCTTTTGATACGCACTATTTGTTGGATCATTAAATACCTTGCCAGGAAAACCTAGTGGGAAAAAATCTCGGTCAAGGGAAAAAGTGTGCAACGCGTATTATACCCCCCGATTAAAATATCACTTAATTTGTTGTAATGATGTCTCCAATCTTCGTACATTATGGTTGATATATTCTTTTTCAAAGAAAAATCACACATTTCCTGAATAGGTGTGTCATTTATCTCAACCAAAGGCACTTTCGACTTGCTTCATGGATGACTTTTATTTCTTCATAGCAACATTTGCTTCATTGATCTCCAGGATATTATTGTGCGTCCACGTGCAAATACATAGCGTGCTTGAGATATAGCTTTATGCGGATCAGATAAATATTCAGCATCTGCGTAACCAATCAATTTTGTTTTGAATTCCTCGGAATAGAATAAACCCATAACTATAGTCCTTTGAGGATATTCAATCATATGCTCAACACCATTTCAATGTCCTTTTATCGGGGATAAATTAAATCTTGCCAGAAAATTTACTGCAAAATAAATATCTGGTCAAATATTATCAGTAAGATTCACTAGTGCCTTGATTGCACAAAGATATAGAGTTTCATCACCAAAAAGATCTTCATCCTTCTTTTGATATCAAACTGAATCATCATTTATGTAAAGTGATCTCATAATCATTGGGGTACCAATGAATGTGATTTATCCATACAAAATTGCATCAAAACTTTTCAGTGTATGTGCATTGTTAGACAAATATTTCATTAGTCAAATTTTTAATCTATAGGTCAAGACAAAATTCTGTCTTACCAAGACATTTTCATAAAATACAAGGACAATTAGGGTAATTCTTTTGTACCCTTTTCTTCCTTGAGTATTTTAATCCATATAAGGATTTTTGAAGCTTTATTGAAAGGTTCTTTCAAATTTTCATATGCTTCAGACACCTCGATTGCTTCAAGGGTTTTCATATAACCTTCATTGTCTAGTTAGACATGAAAATTATTTATTATATGTATTCAAGTTTTTCATATGTTGCCAAATCAAAACAAACCTCATTGCATCATTCATAGGAGAAAACATCTCCAATAATGTCAGGATTCTTGCGACAAACCTTTATGCCCCAAGGCACAAGTCGTACTTGATATCTTACAGTTATATTACCACATAATAATTTATTTGTACCTTACTGACATTATATCGTGATTTATAGACAATCAACCCAAAACGTCACTTTTCTAAGTGAAACAATATACTTGGATTATGCATTTTACTTGGCCAACCATTTATTTGTCCGCACTCTATGACAGAATTGAATTGAAGATCCTCGTCACAATTTATATCATTGAAAGCTACCTCATATCAAAGATACTATCGTCGGTTATTTGATATAGATTTCAACAAGACATAACTTATCGAGATCTCTTCTTTTTAATAGGTACCTGAACATTTTCCGAGGTTTTATGAAGTGTTATATCAATGTGCTCTTTTATAGCACTTGCCTCATTATCATGACCATATCGATCATTTGCTTCTTCCTTCTTCAAGGAATTTTATATTTAGAACCGATTGGTCTATTACGCTTCCGGCGTATCATAGACTCTGCCTTCAAGGACTTTACGTTGGAGCATTTGAGCTGAATTATATCATAGAGTCACTAAATTCATGTAGCAATTGATTTCCAATATAATGCAAATGAATTATCCCTTGAACATTAAGTTCACATATTTATTTAACGAGGATCTGAATAATTCATAATTAACCTCACACATAATTTTCAGCTGTCAATCATCTCTCCCCCTAATGTTAGAAAATCTAACATCCACCCCAACCTTATTTGGGAATTCATCTTTGTGCGTGGTGGAGCAATTAAAATCATAACCGCATATTCAACATTTTAGATGAAAATTATAATGTTCCTGACCCTAAACCAATTTTAATGGGGAAACCTTGTTGGCTTGATGCGTACATGTGGTTCTACATGTTAAATAAATTTATCTCGTACCAAATTTTATTTGGGAGTTTTGTTCTCATAACCATGATTTAGATATAATTGGAGGCATACAATTTTTGCTAAATCAACCAGCATTATCAATATAATTTCATAATTTGAAACTATGCTCTAAATTTAACATTTTGAGCAAACAACCTTACAAACACCAATTTGTAAGTTGACAACAAAGCACATGTGATCATCACATAGATGTATCTATCATATAGTTGCAAATGATCCACATGGCAGGTGAATGGGCCCATATTCACCTTGTTATATGTTCCAAGAACTTCAGGGGATTACAATCCCAACCTTAGCTGGTATAATGAAAACAACCAACACAAGAGAATTCTTGAAGAATCTTTTATTTCTTCATCATATAAGCCACATAAATTCTCAATTATATTTGCATCACATCCAAACCATGATGGTCAACTGGTCATGCCAACTGATATTTCTTTCAGTACATGTATAATTTACTTTTGCATGTGATTTCATCAGCATGTTCATGTTTGTCTGCAACAAACAAGAAGAAAAGTGGGGTAATTTTTTACATTAATATTTATAACCCTCTTCGATTGTAGTGATTTATAGTCTCAATATTTATTTTTAATTCATCTGAAACTTAAAAAATTTCTTTTGGGACTTACGACAACCCTAATATTGTTCCTCTGATAATAGACAACTCGTTAAAGCTTGTAATTAATTTTGTGTACTATCACATATTGCATGACACCATCCCTATGGTGAGCATCTCCTTCAAGGAGGAAATTATATTATTATTTTCATGGTTAAAGTCATTACAAGCAAGATGTCTTTCTTGCTTACTTTTGTTGTACCATAGGTACACAACCAATGACAAATTTTTATTGCCACACAATAATGACCACAACCCTTATAGGCAAGAACTATTTTTTTCTTTTTCCCTTTTGATATTTCACAATAAACATACCATAGTGACGTATAAACGTACAGTACGATTAGCCATTTCTGCCAAATAAAATTTATTTCCTCTCAAACATCCCGTAGAGGTGAGTTTTGACCTATATAATTTTTTCACAAACCTCCCATAGAGGTGAGTTATGACATATATTCAATCCAAAATGATTTTATCACATCTTGAACCATTCTCTTATACAATGGTCGAGCATTCACGATACTCATCACAAGTCACATTCTCTTCAAGGAATGGACTAATCATTTATATGTACTTCATAAATTTGCATTATAAGTACATTGTCATGGTTTTAAAATTAATCATATTTCCATGACATACCTCGACATCACTTTGAAAGATCAAGTGTACCATCAAGGATTTATAAACTTGTCAAATTATTGGGTCGACAACATTCAGAAGTCCAAGGTCCTTTCACTCCATTTTGATAATGAAAACTTCCTTCACATTTTAAAGGACTATTTGGAGAACCAATAGTGCTCTTCCTTTTATAATTACCACAATGATTGACATACCTCGACATCACTTTGAAAGATCAAGTGTACCATCAAGGATTTATAAACTTGTCAAATTATTGGGTCGACAACATTCAGAAGTCCAATGTCCTTTCACACCATTTTGATAATGAAAACTTCCTTCACATTTTAAAGGACTATTTGGAGAACCAATAGTGTTCTTCCTTTTATAATTACCACAATGATTACTATTATAATTCCGTCCTTTGATGCCCTTTTTCATATCGTTAATTATTTGTCATCTTTCAGACTAATTATTTACTGCTACCACATTCATACGATAGAATGGAGCAAGTCAACATCAGATTTCAATGAATGGAGCAGATTCAATAGGACAAATTTCAAGACTTTTCATCAAAAATATATTATTTTTCATAGTCATCATTTTATCATCACTATGGTGTATTGGCTCAAACTCAATGTCTTACCCATATAAGGCGTGTTACACCATATATCTATGGGACTTGAACCCAATCATGGTGCATCAAAACTTAAATTGATGTCTTACCTTTTTGGTGCGATATGATTTGAAGCTATCGTCTTATCCTCAAATATTTTTCATTATGTGCATCTGGACTTAACCTAATGTCTTACCCTTTTTGGTGAGATGAGACTTGACCCATCATCTTACCCTTAACCAACGGATAATAGTTTGAAGTACAACATGACTTACTCTTTGAGTCTTTCAAAACAATCAAAATAATATTGAAACTCATGTTATTAAAATTTTTTACCTTCTTCTATTTACGAAATTTTGTATAGCATGTCATATTCAAACAATAGTAGTATATGTATGATTTTATGCATATAATACCTTGATTCTCATAACAAGATCAACCAAAATATGAGTTAAAGAAAAAATTAAAAATCAATCTTAATTGGCTAGATACTCGTGTTGATAACGTGAGAAGTAGATAGAAGAAGAATAATTTTCTTCTTATTCTAGTGTATATTACAATGATGAATGATATCTCTATTTATAGGTAGAGAAATCAATCAAAAGGTCACCATGTTTAATGTTACATTAGTAGATACATTTTTATCCCAAAAAGGTTCATATCATATTGGGAATACATATCCATGATAAGGATAAGTTTATGATAAGCTTAATGGACAATTCACTTAATTCAATATATTTATAACAATAACTATATATTAAAAACTTAAAATCTAATTTTTCTACCAAAACCAAATGACAATAATAATACTCAAATTTTCCTTTCCTTTTTTTTAATTAAAAAAATTTGTTAAAGTTTCTTATTTAGAAATTTATTAAAACAAAGGATGAAGCGAAAGTATAGTAATTAAACTTTTTGAAATCTCTCAAGTAAACACAATATCTTATATTAGTGGAAGGTTTATAAAAAATAATCTGTATGATGGAATAAGGGGTAAGAATGCGGGCATGCCATTCTTCCTAAATTTTACTCATGAAATCACATTACTTTATTCTTTCAACACATTTTTTTTCTTGTGAAAAAAGATCACTATAAATACTAAAACAATAAGTGGAGTATATCAGCGAAACAAAATAGTAGTCGTATTTTCTTGTTGTAATGCTTTGGGCATTTTAAATTTTCCACTTCAAAAAATACTAAATTTTCGAAGTTGAGTGATTTTAACTAGAAAGAATATGCATTGTAGAATAAATGTGTCTTTCTTAGAAGGATTAGCTAATTTAGAAATATTTGTTTGATATGAATTATGATGGGAAAAAGATTACTTGTAAAAAAACCAACTTCCACGATGGGGAAAAGAAGCTAAATAATGTCACAAATGTTGCAAGGTATAAAAAGGCAACCTATTTATATTAGTGTCTGTCTAGACTCCTTTCATTTTGTACATGAACAACATTCTTCTCAAATGGAAACACGTAGATCATCCTTAAGACTTCCTTGGTCTCAAGATGAATCACCAATCCAACAATCTACTCAATCCAAAGCTACAACCACAACCACAACCACGACCACAACCCTGACTGGTGAAACCCAAATCCCTTCTCAACCCTCTAATGTCAACTTTATCTCCAGAAATTCTCTGTCTCAAGTTACTACTAGACCGAAGATTGGTCAGAGGCCACGGTTTAGGCCAACTCATTCTCCCAAGAATCAGGCATCCAGGAACAAGTCTCAATCTTCATCACCATCTCAAGCAATTAGTAAGTCCCGCTTAGCTTCACCATCAACTAAGTCCGGTTGTCTCAATCTTCACCTTCATTTCGTTTAACTCCTCAATCACCCACCCTAGCACGCAAGACTCCCCATGTCCTTTCAACTAAAGCAAGCCAACAGTCTGTTGTAAAAACTACTCAAATGCAAAAAAAGAATCAGGCACTGCAACACATCTCTTCCAAATCTACACAAGCACTGTCACCCATTTTGGATAACAAAGAATAAATGGAGCTCCAAACTAAGAAACTAACCCTGTCAGATGTTGTCTATGATGCAAAAGTATGTTTCACAGACAAGACAATGGAACCTATGCAAGTATACAACATCAATACTGGTGAATCCTCTTACAAGTTTCTCAAAGAGTCGACTATCAACATTCACGAAATCAAGAAAGTGGTGCACGAGGCAATAGGTAAGGAGTATGGTGCTAGAGAACAAGTTCAACCAATACAAGCATATCAGGTGAAGCAAAAAGATGCTACTGAAGATCAAAATTTTGTGAACCCTAGAAGAAAAATGAGAGCAAGTGCATCTAAGAACAACACTATATCCACTAGTTGTAGTCATAAAGTTGTAACATCCAATGAACCACATATTCCCCTACACAAAGATAACATATCAAATGTAATTAATAGAGTAGCAGTTGGAGCTGACAACCAAGAAACTGCACGAAAAACACCAATGAATGTGATCACTCATGTAGGTGACAATCGAGGAGCATCTATTCAACTTGGGTCTAACTCATTCACAAAAGGAGGGCGAATCCACATTCATAGAGGATACAAAATCAGCCCTGACGAAAGCGTTGATGCAACCACACACGGGGAGGGAAGAAAACCAAAAGATGTACATGATGATGATATCGAGGATCAAACACTAGATGCATACATAAATTGCAATGTACAGGGCTTCAATAACTCTATTTTATTTAGCAGTTCCATTACAAATGTACATATGTCGATCCCACGTATGCCTTCAGCTGTACATCCAACAAGACTATTTAAGGCAGAAATGCAGTGTTACACCTGCAAAAACAATCAAAAGAAGATGTCTCAGAGGCCTTTTCCTTGGATCAAGTGAATCTGATCCAGATAAACCTCACCAACATGGTTGTCGCGTTGGAAGCAATGATAAGAAAAAATAACAAGATAAATGTTCTACTATAGTTTTTCATGGAAAGGTAGAATCAAAAAGAGTTCCTTGTGTACATATTTAATAAAAAAAAATAGTCAAGAAAAATGCAATAATATGTGTGATCCATGAAATATGCCTGTTTAAGCATATTTTTTCACAAAGACAAGAGCAAAAGAATATACTCTCTGTAATATAAAGGGCAATCATATTTCTTTCAAGTTGAGTAATTAAACATCTATCCAAATAATGTACTCTGTAATTTAAAGACAACCCTAGATAAGTATTATTTCTTCATTTATCTAGATTTATTTCTCTTACTTTTTTTTAGTATGTTTTTTTTTTAAAATATCTTTCCTTTTTTTTGGGAAATTTTTTGATTTGAACTTTCACATATTAGCATGTTCAATACGAGAAAACTAAAAGACATTTTGATACATTCTACATATTTTGATTTAGGACGGAATGATCAAAAGACTTACTAGTTACTTTCTTAAACTTCGTGTCAAGTTAAACACCAAACAAATAAATTAAAACGAACGAATTAGGTAGCAATATACAATCTTGCCTCATACCCAAAATTAAACCCCTTCTTACTGAAGGGATAATTCTGTTGTGGTTTCTAAGTTTCTAAAAAGAGAAACCACTAAAGATGGATCAACTGTTAAACTAATACTGAAATTCACCTTTCTTGTTATGGTAGAAACAAGAACAAACAAATTTTAATGGGATGGCGGAGAAAGTATTTATGATTACTGTTAATTCCTTTCTCTTATTTCTTCATATATTAGATGGGTGATGCCCGTTCATAGCAACAATTTCAAATTTCAAGGACCATTTCAACCTTCACTATAAGATATAAGATATCTCTTTTCTCCAAGCTTTGGTAGATCATCTTTGAACCTGCCTAATATAAGAATCATTGTCAAGAAAGATGACAAAATCAATAGTGAAAATGTAACCCTTCAGCAACACATATATAGTTACCTACATCACATATTCACATTTTCATTAACAAAACTATAACAAATAAATCATGTCCCTCAGTAGTACATGTTCGGCAATTTTCACTTTCTTCTTGCTCTCTAACCTGTAAAGAGACAGTAGGCCAAAACTGGAAAATAAAGGCAAAGAACTATGCATATCTCCATAGTATGATAGGAGATTGCTCATCTAAGAGGTTTTAGTTTAAGAAGCCAATGATGTTTATAGCATTATAAGCCAAGTCTAGAAATTCAAGTACTTGAGTAATGCGGCAAACATAGAGTACAACATAATGTGACCAGGTAACATGACATATAAAAGAGAAATTACAATTTGATATGCTATGTTTCAACTGCGTCAAGTGTTTTCGTAATGTAATGTATTTGTTGGATTTGATACACAGCCCACAAAATAATAAATATAAATTTAGTTTACAAAACGTACAAAGGGAAAACCATCGACGCAGGGTATACATTGATTAAAACTAATCATCTTGCAATATAAAAACGTAACCCAAAATCTACTTAAATCAAAAGGCTTGACCCGCCTATCCTGTTTGCGCTTTCTCATCCCTCACTCAGAAAATCATTTATCCCTTTTGAAGTAGATTCCGTGAAAGTCGTGTGCATCAAGAAATGGAAGTGTTGTGCCTCTCTATCATTAGCCTAGCTATTCTTAGCTTGAATGAATGCGTGAACTTAGAATGCCACCCACACACAGAGACACTATAGTTCTATTAAAAACACACACACACAGACACACACAGAGATATATTTTAACAGGAATATAATGAAAGAGTATGATCCGTTAGGAGCGGATGTTTGGTACTATTACACTTGTTTATTGATACTCCAACTGTACTATTCTTAAGGAATCATAGTTTAATATAACTGTCTAAATGACTCTGTAATAAGAGGAATTAAGACAGAGCAAAGTGTGTTAAATAATGATATTCTGAATAGTGTCAAGCTAATCATAATCTCCTAGCAGGAAATCAAAAAGGAAGAAATCAAGCAGCCTGCAAATTAAGAAGGCATGGAGGTCCAATAAGGAAAGGATCCAAGTAGAACAACACAAACATGGAATGAGATATGAATAGATCCTTACAACTCTACGAAAAAGGAAGGGTATAATCAAAGGAATTAAGAATAATTACTAGACAACTTAAAGCTTGCAGCAAATAAATTAAGCAAATTGTGATTGATAGGATCAGACTGAGAAAATCATCAATCAAGCCACGAGTCAAGATGAATTGCTGGCACATCAACGAAATCATCAAGAAAGCCAAGAATAGAACGAAGCTCAAGAGAAGAAAGAAAAATAGAATTTCGTCGGGGAACAAGTCCGCGACGTGGAGCTGCTCCTGCATGATTTTCTAAATTATTTTTTGATACAGTGGAGTCCGCGACCTTCTCGCGACGCATACTTGAGCTTTGACACAAGGCTACCGAAGTCTGCAACGCGGACTTGTTTTTGCTTTGTGTAACTTGGCTGCTGCTTTGGAAGCTTGCCAAGCCAAGTTCGGGGTCCTTTCGTGGAGACCTAGGGTGACCCTTCGGGGTCGGACCTAGAAGTTTCCACCATATATTTATTTTTTTACTTATCCAAAGTTATTTTATAAGTTTTAGACCTCATACAACACCTCCAAACCCTTCCAAAACCTAAGGACGTTTCACTAGTTAAATTAGAGTAGCTTCCAGACGTCATGGACGTTTCTTGATGTCTTGACTCCAAAACTTCCTAAATGGTTTATAAACATTATTTTAGGCATTATTACAGTGTTACTAACCTTATATTAACATGTTAGGTTCTAGCTAGTATTGGAATTTTAAAGTATTATAATGATTGAATTGAGTTAAGATTATGTTGTAAATGTTGATTTCTATGGTTAATTATGCTATTATACTGTGAATTGGTGGAGAAGTTAAGGAATGGTGATCTTGGATATTGAAAGAAGGTAGGTTGACCTAATTCCCTTAGTTAATATAGAATTTCTCTATAATTGCTATTGATTGGTATGGTCAACTTACGGTGGAGGTCCTTATGTATTGTATATGATTATGATCATGGCCCTGTTGGCATTATTATATGAATTATGGTAGTATCATGTTAGCATTTATCTGAAGGTATATTTTGAATATGTATACGAAAAATAATGTTACTATATGCAATGTGTTACGTTTAGATCAATATATAAAGTGAAGGATGATGTGATATCGATATGATCTTGTATTGGTGCTATAACATTATAATTCTTCTTTAATTTATGTTATATGATAATGCAGTACTTAGAAGTATTCTTATACAATAATGTGTTATCTTGTGTTGGTAGACTTAGTTGTCTCTAGTTGGTACTTGAATGATATATGATAAATGATATGATGAATGTTATGTCTTGATTGGTAGACTTAGGTCCCTCTTCCTTATACATGAAAGTTATGTGAATGTGATCTCTTGACTTGGTAGGATTAGGCACTCTTGTCATGTACGTGTATGAATGACTGAAAGAATGGAAGTCTTAGTATCGGGAGACCTAAAGTAGGTGCCCTTTTATGAAAAACTTATATATAACCTTGAATCTGACAAGAAGGTTAAGAATGTGAGACGTTGAATAATAAAAAGAAGGTTAATTATAAATCTTGGATCGGTAGGCCTAAGACGCCCTTTTCAGAGTAGTCAAATGAGCTATCCTAACCTTGGTTGGTAGCCCTAGTGAACCCATCCTTGGGAGAAATAAGTATCATGAGTTTGTAGGATTTAGTAATGATACCTCCTCTAATAGACCTAGGGAATGATTTACTCTATGAAAACAAATGCAAAGCACCGAGTGGATATTATTGTGGTAGGATATCTACTTGAGAATGAGACTAGAGTACAAAGAAGCCCTTTATATCCTTGAACCATGTGCCGACATGGGATGAGTCCTAGTTCAACCTTTGGCAAGTAGAACACCCTCTACGGTGTGAGGTATTATGATACCGGGTTCCATACTAACTCGTATAGTCTATGTGGGTTAGTGCCTATTCTCATCAAATATGGGATATACACTCTAGTTATTGGTTAGCTCTACAACGTGTGGGTAGTGGAATGGGACACTATTTACACATTGTACGAGTAGTCTTTGAACATGCTAGGTGAGTTACCTAGGTCCTTCACGACCATTATTTGAAGTTCTCTAATTGATTACGTTAGTATTAAATGGTTTTAATGAATAATGTTGACTTAGTAAAAGCATGTTAAATAGAAAGGTTCTTATCTAGGGTAGCTCTGAGGATTGCTTAGGTTTGCTTAAAGAGGGTATATGGGTGGTCTCTTCATATCTCTTCATATCTTACCTAGGTGAGTCTTAGAGTACCTTAGGTAGAGGGTCTAAGTGATGAAAATACTTACCTGATGATTATGGAAGTTAGTGTTAAGTATGTAAAAGCAAATATCATTACTTTAAGTAGTCGTGAGTATTATCTACATTTGTGTGAAGGGGTTGTATGGGTAGTCACTTCATATCTTATTTAGGGTGTTCAGAGGATAACCTTTGGTAGGGGGTTTAAATGCTTAAATGGAATCAAAGTGATTATGTTCATATCTTGTGGATTATTTGGGTATTCTCTTATATGTGATTGTTGAGTATTCTTTTTCTTACACTCTTATTATGAAGGTTTTTTTTTTAATCAAAATATCATGAAAGCATGTTCAATACTAAATGTCCCCTTTTCATGGTTTTTGAATGACTTTCATACTTAGTGCATTAAATGTGCTAACCCCTTATTTTCCCTTTTGACTTAACTGTAGGGATTGGAAGTCTTGATATACCATGGATAATGGATAGGTTTCTATGGGTTGAAGATGAAGTTTTTGTGAGTCCTCATAGATTCTAGGACAAGACCGACATGTTCTTTTTATGGTATCTTAATCCTTATTTCAATTCTTGTATGGGCTAAGTCCAAAATGTTGCATTCTAAAATATAGATGTTTTAAAGAAACATTGTAAAGGTAGAACATTTTAAAAAGTCTTCCGATTTCTAGTCAATGAAAGTATTATTTTTGTATGAAAAATGTTTAAATTCTTACTTATGTTGAGTATATTATGAAACGAATGATACGAGAGGCTTGTATGAGACTTCTCGGAGTCTTGTACACCGGTAACTTTTAGGGGGTGCTCCCTGGTCCTTAAAAACTTGCTATTAGAGCATAAGGTTTGGGAGTGTCTTAGATTTCCTCAAAAACCACATCTGGTAGAGTCATGTTCATAATGTGAAGTGCGCAACATTATGAATAGGAGGCTATTCAGTGCTAGGAAAGTTTCATTTTTTCATTATTCTAATCGTGTCTAAGAATTCTTTTTATATGATGTCTTTCCCTTGTTCCTTCTGTGATAGCCCTTAGAGTGTAGCCTTTGAGGAGTTTGGTTGTATAGGTTGAGAGAGAGCAAAATAGGTCATGTGTGTCTTGTTAGATGGGATATGAGAGGTTTTGATGATGACCTTAGTGTGATGAGTAAGGAGGTTTGATGTCGTTTTAATCTTACCTTATAAAGGGAGGAGATGATATTTGAAAGAGTAAGTTGGAGTTTCTCATGGTAGAGGATGTTGTGGCTACATGATGAGACTTTTGTGATTCTTTAATGATCATGAGACAGGCTTGATGTTTTTGTTTCTAGAGGATAAGCTTGTGGTAGTAACTCTATCTGAGAATGAGACTAGATGATGAGACTTCTCTAACGCACCTAGCGAATGATTTACTCTATGAGAACAAAGTCAAAGAACTAAGTGGATATGCTTGTGGTAGTAACTCTATCTGAGAATGAGACTAGAGTACAAAGAAGTCCTTAATATCCTTGAACCATGTTCCAACATGGGATAAGTACTAGTTCTACTTTTGGCAAGTATAACACCTTCCACGGTGTGTGGTCTTATGACACCGAATTTGATACCAAGCTAGTATAATCTATGTTTGTTAATGCCTATTCTCATCATATGGGATGTACACTCTAGTTATTAGATAGGTTCTACAATGTGTGGATAGTGGAATGGGACACTATCTACCTATTGCACTATTAGGCTTTGAAAATGCTAAGTAAGTTCCTTAGGTCCTTCAATAACATTATGTGAAGTCCTCTAATTGATTACTTGACTCTTAAATGACTTTAATGAATATTTTTGACGTAGTAAAAACATTTTGAATAGATAGGCTCTTATTTATGGTAGCTTTGAGGATTGCTTAGGTGTGCTTGAAGAGGGTGTATGAGTGCTCTCTTCATGTCTTACCTTAGGTGAGTCTTAGAGTAACGTTAGGTATAGGGCATAAATGATGAAAAGGCTTACTTTATTAATATGGATCTAAGTGTTTCATCAAATATCTTTACTTTATGTGGTCTAAAGGATCATATTGGTGTGTATGAAGAGGTTCTATGGGAGGTTTCTTCATATCTTACTTAGGTGGGTCTTAGGATAACCTTTGGTAGGGGGTTTAAATGCTTAAATGGATTCTAAGTGATTATGTTCGTATCTTGTGGGTTATTTGGGTAGTGTCTTATATGTGATTGTTGACTTGTATTATTTATCTTACACTCATATTATGAAGGGTTTTATCAATATGTTATGAAAGTATGTTTTATACTAAATGACCCTTTTTAACGGTTTTTGCATGACTTCCAGACTTACTACATTAAATGTGCTAACCCCTTATTTTCCATTTTTGACTACCGTATAGGGATTGGAAGTCTTGATATGTCATGGATGATGGATAGATTTTTAAAGGTTGAAGATGAAGTTTTTGTGAGTCCTCATAAATTCGAGGACAAGACCCACATGTTCCTTTTATGGTCTTTTAGTCTTTATTTCAACTCTTGTATGGGCTTAGTCCCAAATGTTGTATTCTAAAGAATAGATGGTTTAATGGGACATTGTAAAAGTAGAATGTTTTTAAAAAGTCTTTCGCTTGCTAGTTAATGTATGTATTCTTATGTATGTGAGGAAAGTTTTAAATTCCTACTTATTTTGAGTATTTTATACACTGAATGATACGACAAGATTGTATGGGAATTCTCCGAGTCTTGTACGCTGGTAACTTCTATGGGGTGTTTCTCGGTCGTTACAACCAAACACCAAATAAAACATGCAAAGGCACAGTA
Organism: Solanum habrochaites; assembly: GCA_027704765.1. NCBI lineage: Eukaryota > Viridiplantae > Streptophyta > Magnoliopsida > Solanales > Solanaceae > Solanum > Solanum habrochaites. The sequence continues at coordinate 36,691,291 of JAKWJA010002495.1, read as the reverse complement.
GCGCACACACAAGCCTAGTTTCCGAACGTCTTTGTTGTTCTTTGACGTTTCACTTCCAAACTCTACAACTTTCCCTCCAAAGATATTAATCTTCATTTTCACACCTTATTAACTCATAACACGCGTGATATTCTCTAGTATAACCTAGTTCACCAACAATGACTATTTCATATATTTTGCAAAAGAATCACTTGTTAGATTTGGGAACCAACTTGAGATGGAGTTCCCAAAAACTATCAAGAGGTTTGATGAGAAACCTTCTAGTCCAAGGATGTAAAGCATTCTTGCTAAAAAGATATCTAGGACCAGGTACTTTCCTTTATTCTACTTTCGTTCTTTCATATTTGATGAAGTTTTCTTGATTGTCTTTTACCCTTTTCAAAGACTCACTTTTTCTTCTCAAGTGACCATTTCTCCCATAGTGGGTGCACTAAAAGTTATCAAACACTGACACATACTTTCTATGAGGGTTGTAAGTAGGTTCTATCTTTCGACACCCTAAGCCTTTCCTACTGTTGAATTTCTAATTTCAAAAGTTGGAAAGAATCTTAGATGAGTTAGTCCATTTCAGGGAAAGATTTAACTCTTCTTTTACTTGACTTAGGTCCTTTACTAGTTGTGAGTTTGTTTTAAGAGAAACAACTAGTTTGGACTCAGAAATTTTTAGACTTTCCTCTAGATCAAGTTCAAAACTACAGAGTTTTCTCTTTCCACTCTCAGAGGTACCAGGTTCTCTTCTAGTTGATGACTCTCAATCTCTAGAATACTCAACTTAACATTCATTTCAAACATCTGGGAAACAAGGGTGGATTTTTTTTATCTTCACAGACATTCAACTCAAAATCAAATTTTCATTTTTTAATTCATCAACCAGGTCAATCAACATAACAAGTTTTCTCAATCATTTAATTGACAATGTTTCCTAATCATCTTTAAGATTAAAAAAAGTCACCCCATCTTTGTCCTCTTCATCATCATATTTAGTCATCCATTAGAATATGGAGTTAAAAAAAGTCTTATCATCATTAACTTCCATCATAAAGACATCTTCATGATGTTCTTCCTATTCACAGTCACTAGAGGAATTTCCCCATACTTCAAAGGCCTTCTTCACCACATATTCATTGGGATTTCTTTTTGCATGGTCAAGGACTTGATCCTTTATCCGTGGTTTGAAATCTTGGACTTCATATTTGTGACTCTGACAATCTCTTATGAAGTAGTCTGGCTTTCACACTTGTTACAAAGGTCGTTGGCATTTTTTGTTTTACTGGTGGTTCCCTTGAGAAATGATCCATGCTTTTTGACTATTTTTTGAAACCTTCTAATCAAATAAGCGATTTAACCCTTATCTTCAGAGGCATTACTTTGAGATATCTTCAACGACACTGCTTTCTCTTGATTTCCTTCCCTCTTGGATGAATCCTGTTGCTTGTTTAGCTCATCAGTTAGCTCAATTATAGTTAGAACTTTTAGATCTTTGGCCTCAATGATAGAATTCACTTTGATTTCCGATGGTTTGAATGAACTTTGAGAATTTTTCAAACTTGTTTGCTTGGATGAATGGGCTCACCAAGACACCTTAGTTGATTTGTGATGAAGGTAAGCCTGGTGTTCATATCATAGATGATTTCACCCTGCTCCATGCTAAAATTGTTTTGATATTGAGTTTTCAACTTTCCACCTTCAACTCCTTGACCTGAGTTGTTCCTTCATGAGCTCTTTTAAAGAAGCCCCAGATTTCTTTTGCAGTCTCACAGACAGGATTCTTGTATTATTCATCTACAACAATCCCACAAACCAATATCTTCTTATCTATGTACTTCTTTTTAATTTTCTGCCTGTCAGCTTCTTTGTACTCCCTTATGGACTCAAGAATTACTCTAGTAAGATCATATTCCTTCATATCCTTTGCAAAGGAACATAAGTACTATCGAGTATTACATCCCACAACTGGCTGTCCTCTACCATTATGTAATCATGCATACTGGTCTTCCACCATCTATAGTATTGTCCATTGAATCAAGGTGGATGAGTTATAGATCGATCTTATTTGCGACATGGTGGAGCAAATATTCTTTTATGATCTTCTTTCTCTTGGTTTTAATGAGATAGAGAAGTTGTGGATCTAATACCAATTGTTGGAATGTATTTGTCCACTAAGGATCACAAGACCAAGTTCTTTAGTACGATTTGAATGCTAAAAGTAAAAAATTGGATGTAAATGGACGCATGAGATTTTAAGTGAAAACCTTCTTGCTCGATGGAGTATACCCACGACCTGTCACAGTGGAATAGAAGTGTCTTGTAGATTGGGACTTTGAAATTATGCAAATGAGATCTTTGTTTTATTTTGTGCCTCTCTGAAGGGATATTTCCCGCTGTGACCGAGTGGTTGTAGCGAGATAGTAACCGTTGTGGTAGATGAGAAGAACGTAGATTTTCGCGGAGGGCTTACTAGTTAGAAAATGCCATTTTGGCGCTGCCGCCACTACAGTAGGATAAGGGACGATATGTGACGGGAAAGGTACAAATTAAGTCATTAATAAATCCCCTTAATGTCACAACCAGAGAGCATTCCCTAGTTGTAACACAACGTATTCGACCTCTAGGAGGTCTTATTCAAGCCCTTAGCATACTCTCACATCATAAACCTAAAATAACGGAAAATTTAAAACTTTTTCATACCATAACACAAGACAAAAGGTCATGTCATTTAAAACCATTAATGCAAGATTGAAGTACTAAGTTTCATTATGCTATCTTAGACACGACTTCCGTAAATACTTAGGGACACGACCCATAACAATAAAAAAGAACATTTCTATACTATTACATAAACATAAATAAACTCTTGACATGAATGTTTTTGAATCATTAAGGACACACTCGAGCTTGGAATAGTAATCCAAGCTTTTCATTATAGGAAAGATCCTTTAGACATCACCACCTACACTTTGCGTAAAAAAAAAAGATGAAGAAGAATGATATTAGTACAAGAATGAACTAAATATGATAACCATGCAAAAATAAACTTTTAAAAAGGACATTTCGTTGAAAACCATGCATCATGTCTTTTAGAGAAACTTCATGAACATTTGATACAATAAGCACAATATAGTTTACATACATTATATTAGACATGGATGCCATTCACAACCAGACCTAAATCCATTTATCAAATCAAGGAACATTCAATACCTCCAATACATTATCTTTCCTTTTTATCGTAACTCTTTTACCTATAACAACCTTAGGTAATACTAGTGCAATTCATGAATAGTGTCACATTCCACCAACCATACAAAAGTATCACTTTAAGGTAACAAAAGATGGACATTCATGCAACCTTAATCAATTCAAGCATATACATTCTTAGGACACAAGCATATCATAGACATAACCTTCACACAAGAACCATCACCTAAGACAACTCCAAGTCACACTAGTGCAATGTACAATTAGTATCCAATAATACTATTCATTAAAGTTAGTCACCCTAGACTAGAAAAATAAAGTTCAATAAGTTAGAACATAATCATTTAACCGTAGACATAAGACCCACATGCTTCATAGACCTTATATAAGAACTCATTCATTTATTGCATCATAGTCATAATCCAGTAGTCCTTATTAACATCTTAAGACAACATACTAGTCCAAAATATTATAATTACCATAATTAAACCATAGTGAACATTGCATATTTAGAGTTCATTTCATCAATATGTCACATAACTTACTCATAACCTCAATTTTAAGTCTACTAGTACAATGTATTTGTGAAGCCCCATAACCTCACACATACCAAGTAAACCAATAAGGAGATAACAAGAAATGCCCTTTACTTCAAACACCATTTTGACAAGTATAGCCAACAACATGCATACTAAGTGCAACCATCATCATGTATATCAAATGAGACTAACATCATGTATATCAGTTAAAACAAGTATATATATATATATATATATATATATATATATATATATATATATATATATATATATCCCTTCAAGGACTACTTGTGCAATGTATAAGTAAAGTCTCATTCCCTTACCTACACTAAGTAACATCTCTTAGGTAGTCTTTGTTAGTCTTAATCTTATTACTTTCATTTGTTCATTATACATTCGGGAAAATTCTCCATAAAATACATAGACTAGTGAGATAAACATGGAATCCGATGTCAATCCCTCACACCGAAAAGAGGCCATCATACTAGCCAAGGTAGGACATCAACGTCATATAACTTCTATGTGGATCCACTAGCTAAGGTTCCTATGGGGACATATAATTAAGGAACTAAGAGGTTGTTACTAGAAACCCTTTTTATGCTTATTCGCATTATAGTTTCCACCACATGAGAAAATTGGGGGGAAGCTTCCTCGTAATGTGTTACAACCTCAAAATGAGCTAGGTTAGACTAGAGCCTAATACTTGTGTCATGATATTTTAAAGTCATATAGTGGTTAATAATGATTCTTAGACGCAATATGTAATGTTTTGATTAGTTTGGATGTCAAACGTCCAAGAATGTCCAAGACATTCGAAAACTAGTCGAAGTTGAACTAGCGTATCGTAGTGTTTTGTAGTGATGTTTTGGTGGATGGCTTGAAGGTGAAATTCCGTACGAAGAGTTCCAGCACGTAGCCAGGTCGACATGATCTAGAACGACCACCGGGGACTATCAAAAGAGTCCCCGAGGAGGACCCAAACATGGGCAAACGATGCTGCTAAGCAACCAAGAATTAGCATGCTATTGCATGACGCGCAATTGTCACGCAGTAGGCAAAACTTTTTCCTTGCGACATGGGGCTACCATGAACTATTTTGTCCAAGAAATTTCAAAAGATAAGATTTTAGAGTGCCTCCGCGATGCATTGTAAAGTCCTAAATTTTGTTGCATCGTTTTTAAGTCAAATTTGAGTTTGTTAATTTGTCCAATAAGTGTAGGGGTCTTTTGTGTAATTTAGGAGTGAATTATGGATGTTTATAAGACCTTTTTAAAACCCTAAACTCACCAATCAAAGCTAAAACCCTCAACTCAAAAAAAACCCCTCTCCATTCATTCTCTCCAAAACTCCATTGTTGAAGCTTTGAAGCTCCAAGGAAGAAGATAGAATTTATCAAGTTTTATCCATCAATTTTGTGGTCTTTTCATCACAATTAAGGTGTGTTTATTTATCCTTGAAATCTCTTTCTTCAAGGAGTCAATTCCAATGATTTTTTCAATGACAATCAAAACATGAATGCAAGATGAGGCTTATCTGCGACCTCTTAGATGTCAACGATGCCGGTTGCGATCCGGATTTCAGAATCTGGGTCGTGACATATATATTTATATATATATGGTCGGGTTCCTGACTACTGAGTTGTCACGTGAAGGTTGTTATACGTGATGAGTTTATATAACATCCATTTGTTTTTCAGTTGGTGCTTATCTTGCTATATATATATATATATATATATATAGCACGTAGAGATTTTATGAAAGAAATAAAAATAGTAACACTTGTTTTTTTTTTGTATACAAGTGAGAGTGAGTAGAAGAGTTATTAAATAAAATAAAATAAAAATGGGTTCCCTTATGGCTGGTTGGGACAGTTATATTCCAGACCCCCAAGTTGGTAAGTTGATTAATATTGGATATCCATATGTAATTATTAGAACTTAATTGGAAAGAGTGTAATTGTTGGGATGGATGGATGCAGAGAAATATAAAAGAAATAAGTCCTTAACAAGACATAGAGGTATTCTGGAGATCCAAAAAACTAACACATGAAGATGATGAGGTGATTACATATAATTCTATGTTATTATCTCAAACCCAAATTCATCACCACAAGGTATACAAACTCTACATCTGCGTATATCTATATTGTCATTCTCTTATATATATATATATATTTATATTTATATTTTCTACTCACTTATATGTATATGCATTGTGAAATGATGAAAAAACAAACTTCAAGGATTATGATGAGGAGACACTCATCAACAAACATGGCTGGTACGAACATATCTTATTAAAGTGAGTATATAGTATTAAAATAAGGGAAAAAGGATAGATATATGCCGATATTCTTTGTTATATTTTTGAGATACTTTTAGAATATTTATGTCCATGTTGTTTAAAAAGTAGAGCTTCACTCTAAATATTACAATTTTATCCATCGATCTGTTGTGTGGTAATGGATAAAATTACAATACATCTATTTCCATAGGATATCAATAATCTAGTTTTTGAGGTACCAATATCTCTTGGAGGACTACATTAGTTTGTGAATATATTTGAATGTTGGGGTTTTGATCTTATTGTGTGTATATACAGGTGGGTGAGTATCAGTTTGACACATTTGAATGAACCGCCAGTCTTACCACCACAAGAGCCTACTACTTACAAGTGTGTCTTGCTCTTAAAAAAACATCCCAATAATTTTCCTAATGCTTTGGCCTTAGTTACTTGTTTATGTTGGGTTTTATTTGCCCTGATTTCTTAACATAAATAAGTTTTCCTTTTAGGAAAAGGTTTTGAATTGACTAATCCTTTTCTTGTAGAAAAAAGTTTAGGACTCTATAAATAGAGAAATGTTCCTTCTAACTTAATCAACATTCATAATGTAGTCTTAAAGGCTTTGGGAGTTTTGGTTAGGGGGAGAATTTATGGGTCACAATCTTGATACGTTATCACTTGTGTGAACCTCCCATGTATTCCGAGTAATTTGGTTGAGGTTGTTTCCCTCTGTATTTTGTACTCTCATATTTATAGTGGATTGCTCATCTCCTTTGTGGACGTAGGTCGATTGACCGAACCACGTTAAATTTGTGTCTTTTGGTATATTTCTCGTTGTCTTCTTACTCATGATCTTTCGAGGTTTGCATTGCTAGCTTCCGCAGTTACACCACCTTATTTTCGGTCCTAACAAGTGGTATCAGAGCCAGATTCAATGACGGAGTCAGGATTAGTGCTTCGATAATCGATGATTGAACCAGGTTAGAAAGAGGTGTTTATCTTGACAGGTGTAGTTCTAGCCGCAACCTCTTTGACAGTAATGAAGATTTTTGTTGGAGAAATTGTTTCAGAGATGTTCTCTATGTTGAGACATAAATTTTGCTAAGGAGATTATGAAGAGGAAAAACAAGTTGTTGAAGATTAAGTGAAGAAGGTGGACAAATTTATTTTGTCCGAAATTCAGGCCAAGGGGGAGATTTGTTGGGTTTTATTTGCCCTGATTTCTTACCATAAATAGGTTTTTCTTTTAGGAAAAGGTTTTGGATTGACTAATCCTTTTCTTGTAGAAAAAGGTGTAGGACTCTATAAATAGAGGAATGTTCCTTCTAACTTAATCAGCATTCACAATGTAGTCTTAAGGGCTTTGAGAGTTTTGGTTAGGGGGAGAATTTATGGGTCAAAAGCTTGATACGTTATCACTTGTGTAAACCTCCCATGTATTCCAAGTGATTTGGTTGAGGTTGTTTCCCTCTGTATTTTGTACTCTCATATTTATAGGGGATTGCTCATCTCCTTTGTGGACGTAGGTCGATTGACCGAACCACGTTAAATTTGTGTCTTTTGGTATATTTCTCGTTGTCTTCTTACTCGTGATCTTTTGAGGTTTGCATTGCTAGCTTCCGCAGTTACACCTGCTTATTGTCGGTCCTAACAGTTTACGTATTCCCAACCTATGAAATAATTACGTGGCCAAACTCTTTGTGAATCAACAGTAGCGACGATATTATAAATTGATTTATTCTCCTTTAATATATATATATATATATATATATATATATATATATATATATATATATATATATATATATATATACTTGAACCTATATACCTTTTTATTCTAAATCACAATAATTAGGTGTCTAAACTTACTGCCTATTCTATTTTCTCATTACATATCTTGGATATATGACTCCCATATTTAGACTCCCGCACCATCAACTACATCCATCTCGCATTCTCCTCGCTTCACTAAAAAAATTGTTTTAAAAAAAATCATACATAACAAACTTTTTAAGTTTAATTGTTTTTTGAAAGTCATTTTAAATTTATTTTTCACTTTGTCAAACATTTATAAAAGATAAAAAAGAATAAAAAAATTTAAAAGTAAGTTTAATCAATTTTTAAATCAATTCAAATAGCTTTTAAATTTACTTTAATTTTCAAAAAGATGATGTCGTGAAGTGTTTGCCATTATGAACTCACATATCAATCCAGAATGGTGACATGGAGATTGATGTAGACATACTGGGAAAGAAAAACAAGATAAAATAAGGAATGAAGATCCTTGTTTGGATTTTGTGGAAGAATTAAAAATATCTAGAGAGTAAGTGTGAGAGGCATTGATGATGCTGAGTGTAACGAGACGTATGTAGAGAGAACGTCAAAGAAGGATTGTGCAAATGAGTTTTTAATTTGTATGAATAAATGTAATTAAATAATATGGTTTACTTAGTGGATTTAGTTGTTGATATTAAGTCAAAGATAAATTAGTAATAGTTAAAAAGTTTTGGAGTAGTTTAGATGAGTTAAAATAATGTGATTTAGTTGGTTGATTTAGTTGTTAAGATTAAGTCAATATTAAATTAGTTAAAGTTAAAAAGTAGTTAAGTTGTTAAAATAAATAATGTGATCTAGTTTGTTGATTTAATTTTTGAAATGAAGTTAAAACTGAACTAGTAAAAATTGTTAAGTTGTCAAGTTGTGTAAATAAGTTCAAATAAATAATGTGATTTAGTTGGTGAATGTTGTTCTATCAAGTCAAAATTAAACTAATTAAAATTGTTAAGTTATTAAGTTGTGAAAATAAGTTCAAATAAATAGTTTAGTTTAGTTGGTGGATTTAGTTGTTGTAATAAGTCTAAACTAAACTAGTTAAAAAGTTGTTAAATTAGTTAAATAAGTTGAAATAAATAATGTGGTTTAGTTGGTGGATTTAGTTGTTGGAATTAATTCCAAACTAATTGAATATTTATATTTTTGTAGATGAATCATCGTTTGTGGATGTATAATATGCATTTTGAAACTGGTGCTGGTTTGAAACTGAGTTTATTACCGGTGTTAGAAATTTTATTGAACGTACAATGACGCTTGACATTTTCAAGAATAATGCATTTGGTTAGGTGTCCTTGTAATGTATGTAAGTGCTTAATTTGTTTTTAACCAAATAGAGTAATAGTTCATTTGTATCGTAATAGATTTAAGCCTAGATATTTTATATGGATTGATCATAGAGAAAGTCGTGGGTTGAATTATATGTTTTATAATTCGATGCTTGTGGACGTATATAATATGGTTGCACCACATGGTCAAATTAGGGTTGAATAAGTTAGGGTTGAGTATGATAGGGTTCGTAAAATGATCAATGATGCTTTCGACGTTAAAGGTAGGAAAGAAACGGAATGAACTCCTAATGATGAATCAAAACGCTTCTATGATCAATTAGAGTCTAGTCTTCCACAATGTGAAGGGAGTTTACATTTTTCCTTGTCAGTTGCGGTTAGATTAATGAATATTAAACAAGATTGAGATGTTCCTAATGTAGCTATAGACAAAATGATTGATCTTTTGAGTAAGCTAGTTAATACAAAGTTTAAGACACCAAAGAACTTCTATCAGACAAAGCGCTTGGTCTCCAAGTTAGGATTGACGTATGATAAAATTTATTATTGTGTTAATTGCTGCATGTTTTTTTACAAGACTGATAGTGAATTAGAAAAATATATGTTTTGTGGATATACTCGTTATAAGAGGACTCCGGCAGGAAAGATTGTCCCATTTCAGGCAATGCATTATCTACCTCTCATTACTAGGTTAAAGAGGTTGTATGCATTGATGAGGTCTTTCCCTTATATGAGATGACATCCTAAATATAGAAGGTTGCCGAGAGTCTTGTCTCATTCATTTTATAATAAAGCATGGAAACATTTTGATAATGTGTATTCTGATTTTTCTAGTGAACTAGGAAATGTTAGATCAGGGTTATGTTCAGATGGCTTTACGCCATTCTCTGATGTAGCTTTGCCTTATTCATGTTGGTCGGTATTTTTAATCCGTATAATTTTTCAAAGTTGTGTTATTTAAGGTCCCCATAATTTGTCTAAGTTGTGTCTCATTCTCTGAAATGTGCATGACCAGTCCGTACATCTTTTTAAGTTGTGTTATTTCAGGTTCCCATAGTTTAAAAACTTTGATTGATGTCTATCTACAATCATTGATAGATGAGCTCAAATAATTGTGGTTTGAAGGCGTTCTGACTTGTGATATATCAAAAAAGAAAATTTTTGTTATGCATACTTATTTAATGTGAACTATTAATAATTTTCCTACATACGGAATGTTGTCTTGTTGGATGATATCTGGAAAGCTATGTGTATTGCATAGAAAATAGTAATGGATTCACTTTAAAGTATGACATAAGAAAATACATGATTTAGTTGTCATCGCCAGTTTTGGACAATGGACCATGAGTTTAGACATATAAAAATGTATTTACAGAGGTTTCACCTTCTAGACTTTCTGAATATGTTCTTGAACATAAATGGACCAAACAACAAATATTTTGAAAGTTGCCGTATCGGAAAGACAATCTGCTACGACATAATCTTTATGTGATGCACATTGAGAAAAATTATTTTGACAATTTGTTTAACAAAGTGATGGATGTTAAGGTCGAGACAATATACAATTCAAAATCCAAAATGGACTTAAAGGAATATTGTAGGATAACAGTAGAATAGTTAAGTCCAAAGCGAAATTTTCATCAGGTTGAACGAGAAATGTGAAATTTGTGAGTGGGTGAAAAATCTAAGAATGTAGGATGGCTATGCTTCGAATTTAGGTATGAAAACTCATGATTGTCACGTGTTCATGAAAACTTTAGTTCCATCGCTTTTAGCCATCTACCAGAAAGGATATGGAATCAATCACAGACGTAAGTCTTTTTTAAAAGACTTGTGTTCTGGAAAGTTGTTTGATAGTAGTTTAGATCGGATGGAGGAAAGTATTTTTGTAATTACTACTAAGTTTGATAAAACATTTCCATGTGGTTTCTTTAATGTGATGGAGCATTTTTCAATTCACCTTGTACAAGAGGCCCAACTCGGAGGTTCGATTCAAACAAGATGGATGTATCCACTTTAGAGGTATCCGTTTGAAATATTCTTTAATTTTTATTATATTATATTCACCAATTCGTTTATTAACATATATATACACATATACATGTAGAAAAATTGAAAGATCTAAGCAAACAATTAAGCGAAGGGAAAAGATCGAAGGATCATTTGTTCAAGGTTATATTGGGAGAGAAACTGGTGATTTTTTCTCATATTATTTTGGTGATGATGTGTCATGTAGGAGAAAAAAGACCAATAGCAATGATGAAGGCGATATTGATCCTTCATTTTCACGAAATCATTTTTTAATCAAAATGGTCGAGGATCTAAAAATCATTAAAAGCTAGACTTCAGTGATAAGGAAAAGCAATTTCATGTGAAACATATTTTACTTAATTGTCCAGATATTCAAACAGATTTCAAGTAAGTGCGAAAAATAAGTTCTCAAATTACATACTAATAAGTGTTCATTAACTAACAAAATACTTTAATGTAAAATGATCAGCCTGTTCGTAAACAAATGGGGGTAATGAAGACATCGATATAAAATTTTCCAAATAGCTATACAACTATGAAAGTGTGCAATCACTACGCAATTAATAATATATACACATTATGCTAAATTATATCACTTAAAATAACAATAACGTAGGTTTATGATGAATACTCAAGTGTCCAACATTTACAATTAGTGAAAAAGTAGCACATTGACCGAAATCTCAAGTACTGATAATGAATAAATATCGTGTAAATGGGTTTAAGTATCAAAATAAAGAAGTTTCTAGGATATAGTGATATACAAGGTGATGTTTATGGTACTAGCCAAACTATTGAACATTATTGTGTCATTCATGAGATTATTGAAGTGATGTATTCAGGTTGGCCTAGGAAGAAGATAGTATTGTTTCGGTGTGAGTGATTTGACCCATCACATAGTATTTTCATTTTAATTCATTTTGTTGATAATTATCCTTATCCTCAAAGTATTGGGTTTTTTATCGATAAATTCTATTTATATTATTTCGTCACGATCGATTTAATATGTATAATATTTGTTAATTTTTACAAAATCATTACTTCCATGAAATTGCATTTTTACATGTCATTAATTATATTCACTACATTTTTCATATTCATTTTTCTGTTACATTTGTTAATATTTATTTTGTTATTTTGCACAATTCAGAAATTCATTCTGAAAGATAATATTTCAAAAATAATATTTAATTAATCGGTGATTTTGACCCACGATTTTAAGATAGTGCTATTGTATTTGGTAGTTTTTAATTCCCTATATAAAGAATATTTTTCTTATTAGGTTAAATAGGTGAATAAAATTGTATGGATAATTTTCAGATTTTTAGTGTTCATTATTTTTCCAGCAAGTAATCGGAGTTCCGCCGGAATTCGGTGATTCCACCACCCAAAACCCCTTTTTCTCTATTGATTTTTTTTTCTGTTTTCCCAGCGAAAACCATCCCAATCCCATTGTGGAACATTTTTCCTGTGTCACTGTTCAACGTCGGAGAATCTATCACCGGTGAACCAAATTGCACCAGCGAACAACAACAGCCTAAACCTTACCCATTCTCGACTAAGCACGGTCCAAATCCCCTGTTTTTCAAGATCCACTAGCTCACTCTCGGAGAACAACCATCTTCTCCACCCACATTTATTATTTCAATCAAAACACCACCACAAAGACCTAAAACCCTACCATTAAACCACCATTTTTCCTCCACCAGACCTGCAACAAAACAACCTCCAAACTCTCCAAAAGTGACCCAAACAACCCCCATTTCTCTTTATTTTTCAATCCCCCAACCCCACCGGCAAAACCAACCCAACTCACTTTTATTCTACAATGGAACAATACCTTTTCCATCCAGAAGCCCACCAAAAACAACCTCAAGAAACACAACTCACCAGTATACCAACAACATCGAACAAAACCCCTTCCAAGCCGATGAACAACCACCATATCTCTGCTGGTTTCATGGTCACTGATTACAACCAGATTTGACCGAAAAATATATAACTTCAGTAACCTTAACTTTTCCGTATAGCTTGTTTATTTTGTTATTCTATTTCTTGTTCAAAATACAAGTGAATTTTAATATTTAGATTCAGATTTTGTGATTCTTTATTGATTTGTTCATTATTGTTGTTTATTGTCACCATTTGCGCTTTTCTTAGAAAATTATAGTTTATTATTTATTTTCGTATTTAAATATTATTTCTTAATTAGTTTATGGGTTTATGGTTACGATTCTGAAATTATTTATATTCATTGTATTTTTTTTAGGTTTAGATATGTTATGTTTATATATGTAAATGAGTGTTATGCCTTCCATGTAAGTTTCGTTTTTCTTATTCTTTGCTAGTTTATTTTTCTCTGACCAAACAATGAAGAGTTCTTGCATTGTGTTGATTTTTTCTAGATGTTGATTACAAATTTTATGTTATTTCACGTTCCTAGGATATTGTTGTATTTATTTTATGACTGAACTTATAAATAAATCCCTGAAATTGTTAGATTTTCCTCTAAGGTACCTCTACTATGTAATTTTTCCGTTGAATCATTGGACCACCCATAATTTGTTCCTTTTAAATACGATTGACTGATTTTGATAGACTTTTCTACTGTAAGTTCCCTGAATTGTATTCGTATTGTAATACTTTTGATTGAAGGAATGAAAACAAAGTGTGTTGGTATAATTCGATTTTTAATGTGTTCAAATGACTTGAAGTAAAACACAATTATTCTTAAACATTTTCTCTATCAATAAGACTAATGATTTTTGGAATAACATAGTTAACCTCTATCCATACCTCTCACAAAATCTGGTTTCACATCAACCAATATAGTGTTTAAAAGGAAAAAAATATGGGTGGTTCAATGAATCAATAGAAAAGTAGCATAGTTGAGGTACCTGAGGGAAAAACCTAACAAATTTAGGGATCTATTTATGTATTTGACCTTATTTTATTGTTGTTATGCTTTATTTACTTAATTGTTGCCATTTGTTTTTTTCTTTATAATATTGTTGTTATTAATTAATGACCCGGTATGTTTGTTGAACTTTTGGTCACTTTCATATTTTGAGTTGACTGTTCCTTTGTTCTATTTATTTATTATTTGCTTTCTGTTATTGAAGTCCTTATAGTCATTCTTAATTGTTGTGTATTTATTTCTTATAATTAAAATGTTACTACTGGGCTTATTTAGATTTTGTTAATTGTTTCTAATGAATTGTTTTGCTTAAAAAAAAATTTCGTGTTATTTTTGTTGTAGATTTTATCATGCTATTGCATTAATTTGAACAAGTTAACCTTGGTCAATGAAGAAATTATTATCGATTTTCAAGGATTTTCATGTTAATAAGACATATTTTTATATTTAAATTATTATTTCATTTACTTATTTCTATTCATATTTATTCCCTACTAACATTTTTTTGAGTATCTTTACAGTCACCAAGAGTTGCTTCTTGTTGAAGCTACTCGAATTAAGTTTGAATCATATTCTTTTTTATTATCTTGTATATATCAATGTTAGGCTAACATTCATCGTTTTTTACATTATTGTTTTATGGCGAAATTGCTTGATGGACCTCTATACTTGTATGAGTTTGTATTATGAACTCTCCAACACAATCCTTTATCAACTGAACCCTTAAACTCATTAAAAAAAATATATATCAAACCCCTCAGACTATTGATCATGCCTATGTGAGATTAAGATGGATGAGTTGGCACGAGAGTTTAACCACACACATCTAGAGGCAAGTGAATAACATATTTAAATTTAAAAAAAATGTAAAATAATAACTTTTTTTTAAGAAAAATCATCTTCTTCTCCTCACTTCACCTTCTTCAAGCATCCCCACAACAACTACCATCCCTTCCCCAGCCCACACGTCACCCTAATCCCCCTAATCTTCCAACACCCACCTCCATGCCTACCCCAACCCTATATCCACCCCATTCTATTAGTAGATCCACCTTATTTTATTTTTCATTCTAGTTTCATCAAATACCTCTATTAAAGAACAAAATTTTCAAATACAAAAGTCTTACAAAGGAAGGAATTGAAAAGAAAAGAAAACAAAGAAAGATTAAGTTAGATATAATTTAAGAATCAAGATTTTATTTTCAAGACTTCCAATTATAACCTTTTTTTTGGTATGAAGAAAATTTTAAATGGAAGAAACATAAACTAAGAGGTAGAGGTGATGGTGTTTGTGATAATGGTGGTGATGGAGGTTGTTAGTTGGGGTGGACGGAAGTTGGAGGAAGGTGAGAGAAACAAGAATATGTTTTAAAGAATTATTCATATTTTTTTAAATATTTTAGTTAGTATTTTTTAAAATAGTTAATAAAATAATTATGACGTGTTATTAATTTACATGACTTTGACTTGACAGGTTATCGTTTTGACGAAGAGTGGACTGCACACATTATAGGAAGTATTTAAAAATCATCTTTTGATTACGTTTAAGGTTTTAGCTGGTAAAGTAAGGGTCCACAATACGAATACACTGGTGTAGGGGTCCATTAGATCATTTCACCTTGTTTTATTTTATTACTTGTGTATATTGCATGTTTATTATACTTGTGAATATTTATTATCTCCTCCTCACTTTGAAAACTGAATTCAGTCAGGACCATAATTGTAGATTTCGAAGGATGCCTAACAACTTTCTTTAGAAATAACTTGAACCCCTTACCTAGAATAAATTAGTCTTGTAGACATTTATTTTATGTTAATTAATCCAAAATCTTGATAGCCCCTCGAGCATTCGAATATTTACTTGAAAGCTAAGCCTAAATATGCAATGCAAGGATATTTACAATTTTTTCTAAAAACACCCAGACCAAAACAAGTATCAACAGTCTGCTTTCTCTGCTTCTGCTGGCGAATCATTCGGCGGGTTATATCAACAGAAGAAAAAAAGAGATTTCCAGTTTTTTGTTGATCAGGCGACACCCGGATTTGAACTGGGGAAAAAAGGATTTGCAGTCCTCTGCCTTACCACTCGGCCATGTCGCCATTTGTTTCCTAGTTTTTCCAAAATTAGGTGGCGCCTCCCTTTTAAACCCCTTTACCCCTTTTTAAAATTCTTTCATTCCTTAAACTGTTTATTTGTTAATTAAAATTGAGTCACATCAATGTTGCATCCTCTCATGGGATTCTAATAATATGTACAAGTGACGCTCTCTACAACATCCCAGTTAACCTAGTCCCGGTGTGCAGGCTCTATCAGGGTGTCCCTTAGCTAGGGCAGATCCATCTCTCTCATCTTGGCCTCATACTCCACATCCGAGACCTACAGCACATCTAACACATCACTAATGACTGTGGTATTTAGGGGGATGTAAACTCCCAGGATACGAATGGCAGGGTGAGGATCGTCCCATCACACAGCAGGAAGGATGAAATAAAAGTTCATAACCCAAGTGGAACGTGCGTCCGGAAGAACCTCCGTATGTGGGGGCCCATCCAAACTCCATAAGTCCAGCATGGAAGCCAGGATTGTTATCCTCTATATTTAGTAAATGGAAATCCCGCTTGGAGTAAAATATAGTGTTCTGGTGATCATGGAAATGCTCTTTGCTTGCAACATCGGGAAACCGAATGCAAGGTAAGTTTTCTTAATTTATGCCTTCCATTTAGAGAGCCTGCGATAAGTTAAACATAAGTTACAACACCAGGGGATTAATCCAAGGTAACATAACATGAGAGAAATTTCTAGGTAAAGGATGCAGACCACTGGTTCCGTCTGTCCCACCACACCGGCCCAAGTTCCTCCACAGTGAAATAATAGAGGCCTCCATTGCGAGATGAAGGTTGTTTTGATGAAGACTAGGTGCAAAAATGGCACCTCTTAATCCCAAAACCTCTGTTTTCGAAAGAATGTCAACAGACTAAAACATATAAACTACCCTAAACATAAATAAGTAATTATTTTGGAAAATAACTCCTAAATACCCCAAAATTTGATTTTTAAACAAAGAGAATTTTCAATATCTCCCAACCTTTTAAGTGTAGATTTGATCAAAATTCTAGGAATCCTTACGCCCAAATAGTTGTCGTGTCATTGGGGATGTAAAGGAAGTACACATGCAACATTTCTCTACCAAATTAGTAATTTAATTTAATTTTCAAATAAATACCGATAAATTGTTTCAAATATATAAATTATCGTCATGCATTCATAATTAGGAATTTAATGAAGTAAAGAGAGTAAGGAGCATGAGTATTACCTAGATTTTACATTTGGAGCAAGAGTGACCAAGAGGATTTTGAGAGTTAGAGAGAAGTGGAAAGAATTTTTCCCCTTTTCTGTTTCCCGATCTCCTGGCTCAGCGGGAGTTTCTCGCCACAGTTTCCCTGCCTCAACACGAGGGCTGCCGCCACGACGGGCCATACTTTTGTTATTTAAACACATTTGTTTATTAATGTGGTTCCTAAAAGTTTCTTCTAGTCTTTGGGTATAATACCTTTTCGTGTGGCAATTAATTTAAAAGTCACCATCCATCGTGATTTCGTAGTAGAACAATTCTTTAATTTAAAAGTAAATAGAAATGGGGTGTTTGATGTCATGTGCAATAGTCCTTTAGGGCGAACGAGAGGTAAATTTGTATCTATTGTAACGACTCGAACTATCATTAATTAGGAAAACACAAATTTGGGTAACTACTGGACCTTGTCCTGCCAGGGAAGGCCACATGTTTCTAGAGCGGTGGCGCAAGGGCTGGGTAAGTCGAAGCCGGTTAAGTCTAGGGAGTACTCTCTGGTCATGACAATGAGAAGGCTAGTTTGAAAAAAATCTCTATCACATTCGGCTCACTCGATTCGGTCCAAATATATGTCTCAGAAAATCATGAAGAAGGGTCATCAAAGCAGGATGTTGATATAGATAGTGATGAAGGCTGTATTTTTTTAACCAGGCAAAGACGGAACAAGTCAATCTTACAAAAAAATCATCTATGCAACCAATTTGAGGGAAAATAGTGAAGAAAATGAAAATGTAGAAGTCAATCAAGCGCCCAAAAAGGCAAAGGTAGAAGTGCATCACTACGAAAAACCCCGATGTCTTATGACTTTGGAGGAAATCTTACCAAGTTCTTTCAACATAAAGTCTACTCAAGACAATGTCTAGGCATCATGTTTAACTGCTGATAGAGCAGAAAGATTGAAGGTTCATCGTACTGATAAAGAAGGAATAATGAGTGAATCCTCAACAAAAGTGTTTCCTAGTGAAGATAAAAAGAAACAAGAGAAATCTCTTCAATGATTGCTTTTCCACCTTCTGAAAAATCTTGCGGGAGAAAATCCGCGTCGCGGGCTTGTTTTCCGATGAAAATATGAAATTTGGAATTCAAGTTTGACTTCATTAAAGGGTAAAATTAAATGAGTTGTCTTATGGGTATTTCACTGGGGTCCCATATATTGATTTTCAATTAGTTTTTCCTCAAATTTACTCACTCAAATCAAATCCCCAAAATCAAAACCCAAAAGCTCTCACCTCTCTCTAGTTTCTCTCTCTACTCAACCTCGATTGAAGGAAGAAAAAGTTTGAATAAAAAGACCAATTTCTCTAGGATTTCATTTGAATTTAGTGGATTAAGCTTTATTAAATTATGGTTATTAACTCTTGGGATTCCTTTCCTCGAGAGGTCCTTTCAAAGTTGATTTTTCTAAATCACCCAATTCTTAGGATTTCCTTCTACAAATGGGTTCTCTTCTAAACTTGAAATTGATGATGGATTATGTCAAATAGTGATTACTCATGGATAATTAAGTATAGATTGTTGGGATTGATGTCAATCGAGGAAATTACGTGTGGATTATCTCCCCTTCCCAAATTTTCCAAATCTTGGGTCTTTCTTATGGATTAATATCAATTAAAGAATGTATTGATTGTTAGACTTGTTTTATCTATTCTAATTCATTCATGAACAATCTAGGGTAATGCATTGTTGGAATGAGATCTATTTCTTGATGAATTCATGATTAACCCTTTTCCCCCTAACCCTAGGTTATGAATTGAAGTTAATTGAGATAATGATGATACAATTGACCTAGTTCTTGTATAAACTACTATTGTATGATTTTACTACGCCTAATGATGGATGAATATGGTTGGTTGATCATAAGAATATTGAAGGAGGCTTATGAAGGTGAATTGGTAAGACATTGTGATCTTGAATTCTTTACTTCAATTGTGATTTCTTGTAATTGATGATGATGGTTAATTGAAGTATTACATGTGATTAGATTTCCTAGGAGATGGAATTATGAATGTAATTGAAATGTCTTAGTTATGTGAATTGTGAGATTATGATTAAGGTATGATGATATAAGGTTGATTTTGAATCACTTATGTGCCTTATTATTATATGATGATGATTCTGTTAATATCACAAATGAAGGGTTGCCATGAAAGGATATTTTCATGCAATTCCTAATGAGCTAATCATGATGATATACAAGGGGTAGTCCTCTATGTCCTACATTAAGACATGATGATTAATAAAGGCTTATGATGATGATATACAAGGGGTAGTCCTCTATGACCTACATTAAGACATGATGATTAATAAAGGGTAATGATGATGACATACAAGGGGTAGTCCTCTATGACCTACATTAAGACATGATGATTAATAAAGGCTTAAAGACATTTCAAAAGGGACTCTAGCTTAGCATCGAGTGAACTAGTAGTTAGGAGTGTCCCTTCCCAAGTAGGGAATGTAGGTTCACTATTGTACTCATGAGATTGCAGACTATAATGCATGTTGAATAAAGAGAGTCCCAAATACATCTCCTAGTTCTTGAACTATGTTGCCCCCATAGTAATACTAGCTAGTGGATCCACTTAAACACTATGTTCATGTTTGGTACTACCTTGGCATGTAGTCCATCTTCTTTTGGTGTAGGGTTTCATGACACCAGAATCCACATTAGCTCAAGTGGTCTACGTCAGTTAAGGCAAGATGTTCTCGAATGTAAAATGAATTACTAAATGAAGATGAACATTTATTAGGATGACTTGAGGGTTATACTTCTGATAGGTAAGGGCATGAGACTCTACCTAGACATTACACAAATTAACTCAAAAAAGAGTCCTAGGAGATGGTCTTATGTATTATTTAATGTTTGTTTTATATCATGATACTCTTATATAACGTGGACTATGTTATTGAATATGCTATTGGCCTAAATTTCTATATGTGATGATGATTACATAAGAGAATATGTGGTATGAAGCAAAGCATTACTTATGATCTCCTATCATGTTTACTTGAATATGTGGGGTTATGGGGCTTCACATGAGCATTGAACTTGTAGGCTTGGGATGGTTTTGTTAGTAAGGGTTTTGTATTCTATGTTGATATGAACTATTGAAAAGGAAATGTTGATATGACTTTATGTTGATGTTGCCTTTGGTTATGAATATGCCTTATGTTATTGTGATCCTTATGTTGTATATACTCTTTTGTATATGCATTAAGGCTTTCTAAATTACTTAGTATTTTTTCTAATAAAATGGTCCCTTTCATGCATGTATTCAAATGTTTTATGTGCATATACTCATACTCAGTACAAGTGGTGTATTAACCCCTTTTTCTCCACTTTTCCCAATTATTTTAGGTTCCGGTCATTGAAGGGTTCGTGACCAATTTGCAAGGAATGCTTGGATCTTTTTTCCAAGTGTGAGTATGTTCTCAAGATTCAAGGATGATGCTTTTTCTTGTATTCTACCTACGCGACTTGGTATTGTCTAATTTTTCACTCTTACTGTTCAAGACATTGTTGTAAGCTCGAAGTGGAATTTATGCATTTGTGTAAGGGCTATGCCCATATTGTTCTATTCCGTTTAGATGGTTTAATATGATACATCCCTTTTGAGACTATATTGTGTATGTTATATATATATGTTACATAAAAGTAGAATACTAAGTATGCTTCCTATGAGAGTAATCTAAGTAAACTCCCTATGTATATGTTATGTGTAAGCAAGAGGTTTATGTAAACCTCATGATGTAGATGTAGATGGAATGTTTTGATTTTCCTCATTTTAACCTATGAAATGTAATGATTAAGGCTAAGATGCTGGTCTTATTCCTCTCTGAGGATGACGACGCCGGTTACTTCTAGGGGGTGCTCCCCGGATGTGACAATAATGATCTACTATTTTGTGAAACACTACATAATTGTACTTTGTATGTGGTGGATCACGTGTTAAAGAGGAAGATAAATAAAATCTTAATATATGAAGGATTTGTAGTCAACCTTCTGCCTATCCATACATTGAAGGAACTCGACATCACAACTAAAGAACATAGTGAAAGTAGTTTTTTGATGCAAATATTCAATCAAAGGGGACAGAGGTCCATATGATCCATTTAATTAGAGATCCACATGGAAGATTTACGATCATGCACATGAATAGATGTGATCGATGAAAAGACTTCATACAATATATTACTTGGCAGGCCTTGGATACATGAGAAAAGAATAATCTCATCTTCGTACTATCAATGTCTGAAGTATCTTGAAGACATGATTGAAAGGAAGAAAGTTGCAGATGATAATCCTTTCACTGAATTTGAGGCACACTTTGCTGATGCGAAATTATATTTGAAAAGTTA
The DNA here is from genome assembly GCA_027704765.1 of Solanum habrochaites. NCBI lineage: Eukaryota > Viridiplantae > Streptophyta > Magnoliopsida > Solanales > Solanaceae > Solanum > Solanum habrochaites. Next base: position 36,669,496 of record JAKWJA010002495.1, on the reverse strand, counting down.
TGTTCTTAAAGGGGTAAAATATAATAATGTCGAACCAACCATGTAATTATAAGCAAAGAATCGATGTGGCTGGTAGAAAAGTAAAAGTTGACGCTAAAAAAATTTGTCCTATTCTTATTGAAGGGAAGGTCATGTATTCGAAGAAGAAGCTGACTTCTAGATTTTGCCATGTTCCGAAAGTAAATAAAGAAGAGGGTAAATCGTATAACCTTCAAGAAAATTCTTTGAGATGGCTTACTCTTCCTGTAAGATGGATTGACATGATAAACTTGTTTTCAAAGTTTCTAAAAAAGTCAATTGTTCAAAATCAAGTGCGAGATGTGGCGCTCCCTACAAAACTCACAAGAGAAGGTTAGATACTTATGCTTTGCAGTTATTTTTGAAGGCGGGATACAACCCTAATGAACCAACAATGTTAGGGAAACTTCCATCAGAAGATGAAACTAGGCAAGCACGTAAAGGAGTAGGTTATAGCGAACCACTGTCAATTTGTGTTACCATAAGAAGGGCTATCAATAACCTGATAACTTTTGAAGATGAGGTCAATACTTCGAATAAAAAGCCTTCCGTCTTTCATCGACTTGGGGAACCGATTTCAAGAATTGAGAGGTTAGGTCCATTGAAGAATAATAATAAAAATCTGTGAAGTTATTTAAAAGTTATGACCTACATCACATTTTATTCGAAAAGATTTCAAAACTTTGATTCCTTCTATAATGAAGTGACGAGTGAAACTTGTGGTTTCGTGCAAAGAAGAACTCAAGGCAAAGGATCACACAATGATTTACACCAAGGAGCGTGAGGAAGATGAAGAAAGTGTAGGTTTCTCAAATCATGTTATAATAAAAAATGAGTATGATTATTTGCTTGAAATGAATATTGACGAAGAGTTAGAATATATTTTACCGCTTTTTCATATATATCTCAATGAAAATGATCCTTTGGAAGAGGAAAATGATGGATATGCTCCGCCAAAACTCTAAGAAGGAATAAAGACCAAAATTGATGTTTTGAAAGAAGTTACCCTTGAGACTGATGAAGACCCAAGGTAAACTTACTTGAATGCAATTCGAGAAGTTGATAAGAAATATCTTATATTATTATACTCAAAGAATTTAGGGATTTATTCGCTTTGAGTTATAAAGAATTTTCTTAATTAAATCCTAAAGTAGCGGTGAGTCAATTGGCAGTCAAAAATGGTTCTGGTCTTGTAAAACATGCTCAAAGAAGTTTTAGGCCAGACTTGGTTCCATTGATATAAAATGAAGTTAACAAACTCATTGAGGTAGGATTTATTCGTGAGGTCAAATATACTACATGGATTTCAAGTATTTTTCCGTGAGATAAAAGAATGATCAAATTCGAGTTTGTGTTGACTGTAGAGATCTCAATAATGCATTCCCTAAAGATGAGTTTCCTCTTCCCATTCCCAAATGGATGATTGATGCCACCACTGGTTATGAGATGATGTTTTTCATTGATGGTTTTTCTGGCTATAAGCAAATCCGCATAGCACCTAAGGATGAAGTAATCAATGCATTTCACACAACTAAGGGTATTTTTATTTTTACAAAGTAATGCCATTTCGTTTAAAAAATGTTGATGCCAGATATCAAAGGGCTATGCAAAATATCTTTGATGACTTTCTCTATAAAAATGTTGAATGCTATGTTGATGACCTGGTGGTAAAGTCGAGAAAGAGGGGTAATCATTTGAAAGACTTAAGGATGGAGTTTGATTTGCTTCTAAGATACCATTTTAGGATGAATCCATTGAAATATGCCTTCAGAGTTACTTCTACTAAGTTCCTTGGCATTATTTTGAGACATCAAAGAAATGAAATTGATAAAGCCAAAGTTGATGCAATATCGAATATGTTTGAGCCTTAAAATATTCAAGAGTTAAGAAGTCTCCGAGGAAATCTATCCTACTTGAGGAGGTTCATATTAAATCTAGCAGGAAGATGAAAACCATTTAGACATTTCATGAATAAAGGTGCTCCTTTTAATTGGGACAAAACATGTAGCGATGCTTTTAAAAGTATCAAATATTATCTAGGGAAACCTTTAATTTTTTTATGCCTCTATACCTAGAAATCGTTTGATGTTTTACATAACAACACAAGGTCCATAGGATCCCTATTAGCACAACAGAATAGTAAAGAAAAAGAAAACCTTTATTAGTTAAGTAGGACGATGATGCCCAATGAATTGAACTATTCGCCAATTGAAAAAACTTTTGCTTGGCATTTGTCTTCTCAATTCAAAAGATGAAGCATTATTTTCAAACTCATATTGTCCGTCTTATTTATAGAGTAAATCCCATCAAGCTTTTTATGTCATAACCTGTCCTGAATGACAAACTAGCAAGATGGAACCTCCAATTCCAACAATTTGAGATTATATACATCCCTCAGAAAGCTGGGAAAGGGACAAACATTAGCAGATTTCTTGGTTGACCATCCAATACTCAATGATTGGGATTTAGCTGATGAGCTTCCTGCTAAAGACGCGATGTCTATTGAAATTCTACCTCCTTGTAAAATGTACTTTGATGGGATACACATCGTGGTGGAGCTGGTGTTGGCGTTGCTTTCATCACTTCGCAATAACAGATTCTACCATTACCTTTACTTTGAATCAATGTTACTCCAATAATGTCGTTGAATAGCAGGCATTGATACATGGACTTGAGATGGCCATCAACTTGAAGAAACTACACTTCCAAGTCTTTGGCGACTCTTAGTTGGTGATCTACCAACACTCGAAAAGTTATGAGGTGAATAAACCTGAATTGCATCCTAATGATGATTATGCTCAAAAGTTAATTGGATGGATTGGAAACGTAACCCTTAAACATGTGTGTAGAACAAAAAACAAGAGAAGCGATGCATTGGCTGCCCTATATTCAATGCTAACCATTCCTGATAAAACGTATGTTACTATTTATCAAAGATGGATAGTACCACCGCCAAATGATAATATATAAAAAATGAGTTTGACCATCTCATTGCCGTTTCTGAAGCCGCAAAGGAAGATTGGAGAAAACCCATTATTGATTACATCGGTTATGGGATACTCCTAGAAAATCCAAGAAGAAAGAATGACATGTCACTATGCGCCTCATTTCCTTTTATATGAGGAAACATTATATAGAAGATTATTTGGGGGTGTACTATTACAATTTCTTGAGAGGAAGAAACAATTCAAGCTTTACAAGAAGCCTAATTAGGAGTGTGTGGATCACATAAATCCGCACCAAAAATCCACTTTCACGTAAAAAGAATGGGATATTATTGGACAGCCATGGTTAAACATTTCTTAGACTATGCACAGAGGTGAAATACTTGTCAATTTCATGAAAATTTCATACATTAACCATCCGAAGTATTGCACCCAACTATCGCATCTTGGACATTCGACGCTTGGGGATCGGATGTTCTGGGACCACTACCAAAGTCTTCTGGTGGACATATGTACATCTTGGGCGCAACAGATTACTTCTCAAAATGGGCTGAAGCTGTCAATTTAAAGAAGTGAAAAACAAGAATGTTGCAAATTTTATACGAGTAAATATATGTCTCTTTGGCATCCCTCCCTATGTAGTAACAGATGATTGCAAGTCATTTTATAACAAGTTAATGAACAAAATATATGATCTCATTGTATTTAGGAAGCTTAAATCTTTTATGTATCATGTTGCGACCAATGGTCTTGCTGAAACATTCTGTAAGACTCTATGCAACCTACTTTAGAAAGTTGTCTACAAGTTCAAATGATGTTGGCAATAAAGGATGGAAGAAGCTTTGTGGGCATATAGGACAACATACTGTACACTAACTTAAGCAAAACCATATTGACTTGCTTTCGGAGTTGAAGTAGTACTACCACTCAAGTGTCAAATACCTCCTTTAAGACTTGCTACTCTAGAAGGGCTCACTGATGAAGAAAATGTTCGACTTTGTTTTGCAGAGTTAGAAGCACTTGATGAAAATAGGCAAGAAGCCCAATAAAACCTTGAATATTATCAATCTCGTCTATTTTTTGCTTTCAATAAGAAGGTTTAGTTGAGGTGCTTCCATGTTGAAGACAAAGTTCTTGCGGTAAGAAGACCCATCATTTCTTCGCACAAGTTTGGGGGATAATTTAATTTAAAGTTGGATGGCCATATGTCATACAAGAATTTACATTTAAATGGTGCTTAGAAGCTTGTTGTAGCCGATGGCTTAAGGATCGGTCCTATTAACACTAAATTATTAAAGAGGTACTACCTTGCAGTAATATGATGCTACTTACGGTACAAGCCTAAACTGCATGTAGCTCATGGACTACAAGAGTATAAACTGTATACAACACAACAACTAACTAAATTAATAAAAAATAACTCATTCCCGTAGAACTACGTTGTGACTTCATCCTCTTCAATATGGTACGTTGCCTCTTAGAATCATATTCTAAGTTCAGTTGCATGAGTGTCAAAAATCAAATGTTCCCACTTGATCTATCACATGAGAGTCAAAGAGATTAGTATTTTGTTTTATATTTTTTCTCATCAAACTTTAGACTTGTATAAAGTATTGATGGGTCAAAATAGGGAGAAAACACTTATAAAATATGAATTTAGTAACAGTATGCTTGAAGTCTTTAAATTAGGCCAGGTATACAAATTGAGTCTTTAATTCTTTGACTTTACAAGTTGAAGTATTTAAATCTTCTAAGTATACACGTTAAAGTATTCAAATCCTCTAAGTATACAAGTTGAAGTATTCAAATCCTCTAAGTATACAAGTTGAAGTATTCAAATCCTCTAAGTGTGAAAGTAAGACTTCAAGTATGTACGTAGAAGCCTCCAAATCCTTCAAATATGCATGTTGAATTTATAGCCTGAAGGTGGTGAGGTTTGTTTCTTTGCACCTTAAGCTAGCCCTGTCGCAGATTTATCCTTCAACGAATCTTTATATTTCTGTGCCTTACCTTTGCCCCTTAAACTAGACTTTCCAAATATTTATCCTTAAAATGATCTTTAATTTTCTATGCCTTAAGGTGGAAAAACTTTTCCCTTTACACCTTAAGCTAGACTTTTCACGAATTTATCCTTAAAAGAATCTTTAAATTTACATGCCTTAAGGTGGACAAATTTGTCCCTTTTCACCTTAAGCTAGAGTTTCCACGGACATATCCTTAAAAGGATTTTTAAATTTTCATGCCTTAAATTGGATAATATTTGTCCCTTTGTACCTTAAGATGGCCTTTTCAGGGGTTTATACTTACAAGTATCTTTAAATTCCCTTGACTTGAGGTGGAAAACCTTGTCCCTTCGCACCTTAATCTAGACTTCCCATAGATTTATTCTTAAAAGGATCTTTAAATTTGTATGTATTAATATGGACAAACATGTAACATTTCTAAAACGACTTAGGTGTAACAAAAGCCTACCACATGTGTCATAAGGTTTTAAAGTACTAAAATGGTTTATAATGATGTTTTGAGGCAGTGTCTAAAGTTTGGTTGTTAGAATTTTATGTAGGCTGTATTAAATTGATGAATTCATATTGTGTTATCTTGGATCATTGGATATTGTAATTATTGGCTTGAATTGGTGACTATGGATATTGGTAAAAGCCTTTGTCTAGAGTTGTTGAGATTGGATTGGTGGTATATTGTCATAACCTTCTCTATATTGTGTAGTATAGCTATTGAATTGTGATGATTGTATGGTTCACTTATTGTGGCTCTTATCTGATATAATTATGAATAATGTGGCCTTGTCGGCATTACTTTATGAATTGTTAAACAATGTGGCCTCGTCGACATAAATTTATGAATTATGATATTATCATGCTATAATTTGGATATGTGATCATTATGAAGGTCTATATGACTTATGCGTAGATGTGAAGTGAAAGTATGTGATGCCTTATATGTGTATACTTGAAGTTAAACTGTGAATCTTTGTAGTAGACTATATGAACCTTATGATGATTTATGTTGATGTTTATATAGGAATGTGTAGGGTGACTTGTATTATAGATAGTTTACCCTATGTTCTATATAAATGATATTGTACCTGTGATAAGATGAACTTTGTGCGTGTGTTGTTGTGATAGAGCTATCTCCCTCTACTTGATACATGAAATATGGATATGACTCTTGACTAAGTAGGCTAAATCACCTTTTTCATGAATGAATATGTATGATTGAAACATGATTTTGAATAAATTTAAGAAGGTCATTTATGTGGAACCTTCTAGAAAGGAGGTTGTGATATGCTTGAAGTTGAACGCTGTAATGGTATCCTTCTTGTGTGAATGATGCACTTAGGGGTTGGTTGGCTGAAACGACATGAATGCATCCTTGGGAAAGTCATTGTGCTATCTTAATAACCATTATAAGGAAGCCTAGTGGACCCCCTTTGGTAAGGTGTATTATGATTTATTATGACTTAAGATTTGATACCTCTTCATCTGATCCATTATTGAATACTCTATGAGAATAAATGCTAGCACCGAGTGCGTATACTTAGGGAGTGACACTAGTTGAGATGATACTAGAGTACAAATAAACCCTTGATATTCCTTAACCATGTGCCTATATGAGATGGGTCATAGTTCTACCATTGGAATGTAGAACACCCTCCGTCAGAATAGGGTTTGACTCCACATTCCATGCCTAGCTAGTATGGTCTATGTCGCTTATTGCATATTCTTATAATGTGGGATATATGCTAGTGTTGGGTGAGTACTAATGAGTTTAGGTAGTGTAATGGGAAACTATGTAGATATTTCACAACTAGGCTTTGAAGATCTTAGTATGTAGGTTCCTTAGGTCTTTTCAAAGACCATTATGTGAAAGTCCTTAATTGTTGAATGTATCTTAAATGGCTATAGTGAATTAATTTAATAGTATGTTAATGAAAAGGTACTTATCTAGAGTAGCTTTGAGGATTTCTTAGGTAGGTTCGGAGAGGGTGTATGAGAGGTCTCTTCATGTCTTATTTAGGTGAAGCTTGGTGTAATCATAGGCATTGAGTTAAATTGATGTAATAGGAATAATCTTATTTTAGGTATTCTAAAGGATCACTTTAGTGTGTGAAGGGGTTGTATGTGCGGTCACTTCATAACTGACTCAAGTGAGCCTTAGAATCTCCTTTGGTAGGAGAGTCTCATGTTTATGTGTGTTTAAGTGATCTTGATGCTATATTGTTTAAATGTGACTATATGTGCTTATGTTGACTTGTAAGTGACTCTTGTAATTGTATTATGAAGTTTTACTCCAAAATAGCATATTTTCTACAAATGTCTTTTTATCATGATTTTATGCATTACAATATACTTAGTGCATTATTATGTACTAATTACATATATTTTGTCAATCTCTAAAGGTGTAGGTGGCATTTCAGAAGAGTCTTTGAAGTGGAAGCTTGCATTAGTATTCATTCACGCAAAGTTGGTATATCCTCAATAGATCCGTGGACATCACTAGGTTTAGTTTTCTCTGTTAAAGACATTGACATAGACTTAGATATTTCTATATTTTGATTTATGAGCCGTGTCCCAAGATATTCGTGTGTCTAAGATGACAATTTGAGACATAGTCTTTCCATATGATTTTCTCTAAAGAAGATATTCTGAAGTATTACTATTTAGTGTGAAAAGTTTCAATTTTCACTACTTTTAATACATCTATGCAACAATGATGTCAAAGGGACTGTACAAGACTTTCGAGAGGTCAAGTACACAGTGACGCGATTTGAGAATACCCTATCCTCTAGGGTATACTCTCAGGTCATGACAAAACATGTTCCTTTGCACCTTAAGCTAGACTTTCCATGTATTTTGTAACATTCTGGAAAATCATATGTCTAATGAAGAGTAGTAAGTCCGTTAGAATGCGAATTGGGGTGCATAGGAATCCCAATTCCCAATATTGAGAAATATTGGGAGTATTATAGAATATTGGCTAAGGGGTGTTAGCCAATTTCTATGTATGCACAAGTAATTAAAATAACAATATCCTTCATATATAATCACATTGATTTAATAAGTATCCTTATGCCCAATATTGATAAATATTGGGCATAGTACAGAAAAATTGCCAAAAAGGTGTTATCCAATTTCTATATAATACCCAAATAAGCAAAATATTGGGCGTATTAGAAAATATTGGCTTAAATGGGTGTTAGCAAATTTTCTAACACTAATGAGCTTGTTTAAGAAATGTACTTGCAAGGAAGACCCTAAGCTAAAAATCATGTTTCGTAATACTAACACAATAGGTTAGGGTCCTCGGGACAATAAGTAAATATTCCAAATAGGAAATCAATAATAGTTATTTAGGAAAGTACAACCAAGCTATGTGCAAGAAAATGGGCAAAGCAATGGGAAACGACCAAAGGAAGGGGGACCACCCTAACCGAATTAGGTTAGGATAGTTAAGGGGCAGCATGTGCGGATGGGTCCCTCCATGTGGAGCCTAACTTACTAACAAACTCTAGGTCCTAAATAACTGCCCTAAATATCTAAATAACCTAGTACTAACAAAAATAAACCCATTAGTGCACCCGACAACCTAGGACTAAACCGGGTAGACACTAACCTAGTACTAGTTGAAGAGACAACCTAGTACCAAACCTAGGATGGTCCAAAAGGTTGGTTATGGTACTCAAAACTTAGGTATACATTAGTAATTACCCTATTTTAATTAATCAATTAGTTTAGAAATTTAATTAATTATTTTAAAGGGGCAAAACTTAAATCACAAAACAATTTCCAGATTTCGCTTAAGACAAGAATGGGACAACCTAACCTAGGATGGTCCAAGGACTTTGTTAAGGTTAAGGGTAATTCAGTAATTACCATAGGTCACTTAATTAATTAAATTATCCTTTTAATAATTAATTTAAATTATCAAAACGAAATCCTTTCAAAAACCTAGTATAATTGAAGAAACATTCTAGTACTTAACCTAGGATGATCCTAAAGGGTTGATTATAGTTCCAGTGACTTTGGGGTAATTTATTACTTACCTTGAGTCCCTAAATTAATTAAATTAAGGATTTAATTGATTAATATAAAGTCAAAATGTTGACCGAAACAATAGTCAATACCAATTTCTAGATTTGACTTAGTGTTATGTTCTCCTATGTTTAGTCAACTTAGGAGGGGTGTTTTGGCAACTTTAATTAGTTTATTAACTTATTAAACCTAAGTTTTATAATTCAATTTAAGTTCCTAAACCTAAAAATAATGATCAAAACGTTGAGACTCATGATGCTAAGGCAGTAGGCAACAAACTGCAAGAAAACATAGAACGCTAAAGATTTCTTAGGTTAATTCAAGGTTTTGTTCAAGGTGATCTTCGTAGATTAAATTCTACATAAGGTATGGGTTTCTCTCCTGGAATTCTTCCTCCAAATGAATTCTTGAAAACTATGGTTGTTACGGTCGCCTTGTCGAACTTCCCTTCCCTAGTATCCTTTTACGATTTAATGTTGAATAGGTTAGAGATCATGTTGCTGGTATGTGGTGGTAGCTGATCTTAACGTGTATAGTCCTTGAATAATGATGTAGAATGAACTTATGAACTTATAATCATATGAAGCTAATTTTCCAATGTGTATTAAGAACCGATGATATGTTAGTTTCGTCCGTAAATGTCAAGTGTTGATGTGTGTGTGTCCGAATGTTTAATTGCTGTTTTGTAACATTATAAAGATGATAAGGTCATCAAATGTTAATATGATGCTTTCCAATATGTCTTAAACGTTAACTTAAAGTCATGAACTAAGATTGGTTAAAAGAATGACATTATGTAAAGATGTGTCCGAAAATATTATGTATGAAGATGATTACCGTCTGTTGTGAATAATTACCATTAATGTGACTTGTTGATTATGTTGTGTTCGTTAAATGATCATATTATGATCTCCAAGATGTTTAAAAACGTTATACCTAAAGTTATGTTATAACGTTGGTTTAAAAGATCTCCATGAAATCACATCTTGAATGAAATACATGTCAATGAAATGGCTAAATGTACTTTATCTAAAGGGACGCACGAAAATGACTATAAATTTATGATTAAATGAGTAAAAGATTGGCTAATGGTTCATACATATTAAGTTTAAATATGAACACACGTAAAATTGGCATATGCCAAGAAATATTATTATGTAATCCTTTCCAAAAGCGTAAAGGCCAATACTAATCATATGCCAATCTTGTGTAGTTAGAGTATTAAATGATAATATAAGAACTTCTAAACTAATTCAATGAACCCATAACCAAGATCATGCCACTTATTGGGACAGCTCCCAACATGCTCTCAAAGAATGACATGTGAACTCATGAAACTCATTGAATAAAGTACTCATTGTCCAGAAACGATTATATGAATATACTAAGCTAAAGTAAGTAAGTAACGTGAGTTATAACTTAATTAAAGGGGTCCAAATTAAGTAAGTGACAAGAATGGGGTGTAAAAGTAAGTGATAAAATCCTCACTTACACCTAAGCTACTATGTTAAAAGAATACTCACGTACGAACGTGTTAAAATGTGTGAGCTCATTAACACCAAAGGATGATATGTAAGATCAATTAAAATTTCATCAATGTAAAGTAAGGATGAAAAGTCATCAATAGAGTAATCAAATCTCAATCTAGAAGCAAGCTTCCATAATGCTTGAGTCAGATCTATAATATAAAGAAGATAATAAAAGTGAGCATAACACCGATAAAATAGTTATGATCATGTGTAAGTATCATGATACGAAGATACCACCGAGGTGGATAAGTAGTCTCATTAAGTCCCTAGTCTTCGAATTATTCCTAGACAACATAGGAACTATCCAATGGTTTTTACCTAACCAAGCTAGGTATGTTTCGATTTCACCTCGGCCTGTGGGATGACCTCTTTTCGGTGCGGGGTAGACAATGGATTTCATGTCATCTCATATGATCTATGTTGTTTAATTCACAAAACATGGTCTTCGTTCACTATATCCGTTAGCCTCTTCTTTCAGTGTGAAGTAAACACTTTAGATGGATTCGCCTTAGCCGGGAATCACCCCTTTTTTAGTGTGGGGCCGACACTGGATTTCATGAGTAACTCACATGATCTGGATTAATTTTGATCGGTGAATCACCTCTTTTCGGTGTGGGGAAGACACTGGATTTCATGTTAGATCGCATGATCTTATTCCTAAAGATGTCTCAATGAAAGTAAGAACGGATGATGATGAAACGTATGTTCAAAATGACCAATGAAGAAGAACTTAAGAATGTCAATTACCAATACCGCACTCATGAAGTTTCAGCAAATAATGGGCAAGGCTAAATAATATTTGCTTATAATGACTTCTTTTATGATGCAAATAAAGGGGGATAAAAACGTAATAGTAACTCCAAACTTCATAACTTCCCTAACATGAGAATGATGGAATAGGTGGCATAGCCAATAGAGAATGGCTTATGATGCATTAAGGAATTCTTGATGTAATGAATGATTTGCTATAAGAAAATTCAAATCATGTCAAATGACGTTTATAATAAGTAAAAGGCATAGTTAATAATGAATCTTCATGTCATGAAAATGATAAAAGCCAAATAAAATTGGCTTATAATGACTTCCTTTATTATGAAAATGAATATAGACAATAATGAATTCAAATATGCTTATCCTAAATAATCAACTAATGGATTGAGACAATAAAGATTGGCTTATAATGACTTCATTCCCAAAGTAAGCAAGATCATAAACTTTAATGATAAGCCCAAGAAATCCAAAATGATCAACTTATGTATTTAGCCAATAAAGATTGGCTTATAAAGACTTCATGCTCAATCAAGATCATAAGTTCTAATAATACGCCTTAAATAACTATGCCCATTATGCAATTAACTAAGGAATGAGTATAGTCAATAAGTATTGACTTATAAATATATTTATACCTTCTGCTATAGTTTACTCATTTCCTTAATCTCTTGAACTAGTTACTTGATTCATTGTGGGTATGAGACTACAATGAATCATTGAACTTATAAGTAAAAAATAGGACCAAAGGAATTATTTAACTACACAAAAAGGAGAAGAAAAATACTGAAAAATCATCTAAGTGTACAAAGAGGAGCTCTCGGCCTAAGAGGATCAAAATCTTAAATCCACACCCGAGTGGTTCTAAAATTATGTTGATTACACTAATGGCTGGTAATCATATAGAAAATGAGTTGTTTGATTTGAATGCATTAAAATACATCATATTCATAACACAGTTCACAACTAACGATTTCAGAAAGTCTAGTGACTGCACTTTACAGAAATTGCACGTTGTTTAGGAAGATCTTTCCTTCATCTTGCATAGCCTTATGTGTATATGTGAATACCCCCATACTTAGTATAATGTGGTGTACTAACCCTATACAATTTTTTTTATAGGTGTAGGTCAGAGCGCAGATTGAAGACTTCTTGCAGCGTTTTGGACATCAACGTTTTCCTGACCATTTGGTAGGTTCTCTTGATTTCGAGGATGCTACAGTTTCAGTCTAGCCTAGTAGTATACATAGCTAGTGGATGTTTTCCCTAGAGTTTCTTTCATACATTCATTTTGAAGCTTTGTAATAAGGTCGTGTTTGGAAAACTTAATTATGATATATTCATCTTTTGTTTTGAATTGATTCTTTATGATAGATGGTTGTCCTTTACCTTGAGATTAGTATATGATGTATCTATGTAAGAAGTATATGAAGTGTATGTATACTTCAATAGTGTAAAAAGTTTTTAAATTTTCTCCAAATTTAGCTAGATGAATGTGTTGAATGAAAGAAGAGGCTTGTCTGCGACCTCTTAAAGGTTAACAACGCCGGTTGCGACTTGGATTCCAGAATCCGCTTCGTGACAAACTTGGTACCAGAGCATAAGGTTAAATTACGTAGGAACTAAAGCTCAACACAACCACGTTACGTATTTTTTGACTTATGGTTGTGAAGCACGCCACAATAATTACTTAGAGACTATACAATGATAGGAAGTGTTCCCTTCTTCTACTGTTTATCATGCTATCTAGAGCTTTGACACTTTGTGTCATTATAAGTATATAAATTCCTTCTTGTGTGAACACATAGAAGAATACACACAAGAATTAGAATAACCAAGTGATCTAAGGCGCCAGACTCAAGATCTAGCCTTCCCAAGAAAAGGTAATAATGGAAATGCCCAGCATGACCAAAAGACATGTAGTAGCTGTGGTCGTTTGCATGGAGGTGAGTACATGGTATATTCTAAATGCATTCCATGGGTATTAATGAAGAGGAGGAGGCTAAGTTGGCTGCATATAAGCTCAAGGATGTGGCTCAGGTATGGATTGGCTCCATAAGGGGTATGCTACGATAGATTGTCGAAACGGGATAGTGAGGCTTCAATTTACAAATGAGTTAGAGCTGGAATGGGAAGGGCGTGGTTCGAATCCAGTTGGCCAAATCGTTTCACATTTAAAAGCGAATAAGATGATAGCTAAGGGGTATTTATACCACTTAGTTAGAGTCAATGACTTAGATCAAGAAGTCCCTTCCATAGAATCAGTGTCAATAGTGAATGAGTTCCCAGAATCGATGATCTGTTTTACCAACTCCAAGGTTCAAGTTTATTTTCCAAGATAGACCTTCGGTCAAACTACCATCAGCTTAGAGTGAGGCGAGAAGACGTCCCTAAGACTGTTTTTGTACTATATATGGACCTTATGTATAGAGTCTTCCATGAGTACCTTGATTCCTTCATAATAGTATTCATAGATGACATTCTCATATACTGTAAGTCTAGAGAAGAGAATGGGGTACACTTAAGAAAGACATTGCAAGTACTCAGATAAGATCACTTGCATGCAAAGTTCAACAAATGTGAATTTTGATTTAGATCAGTGACCTTTCTTGGTCATGTTGTGACTGAACAAGGTGTTGAAGTTGATCCGAAAAGAGTTTGGGTACACAGGTGAAGCTTTGCACTGCTTTTCATCCGCAGACATATGGGCAAGCGAACGTACAATTCAGACCCTTAAAGACATGTTGAAAGCATGTGCTATTGACTTTAGGGGAGTTGGGATAGATTGTCTACTTCTTAAAGTTTTCAAAAATCCTATGTTGATAACAAAAAAGGGAGGTCTTCAGTTTGAAGTAGGTAATCAAGTCTACTTGAGATATCACCCATGAAAGGGGTGACGAGATTTGGTAAGAAAGGGAACTTAAATCAGAGGTATATAGGTCATTACAAGATCTTACAGCGAGTAGGAAATGTTGCCTACGAACTGATTTTACCACAAAACATAGCTTCGATCCATTCAGTGTTTCATGTTTCGATGCTAGAGAAGTGTCTAGGCGATCCAACATTCATCCTACCTGATATGCCATGGTTTCACGATATTTTTACTTTTTTCCCCTAAGTTTAGTGTGTGTCCAAAAGCCTTTTGTATTGATTTTTATGTAAGTTTCTCTTTATTTGCAGGAAATCTGTCCAAAGATGAACGCAGAAGTTTTTGAGCAAGAAATGCAGAAAAGTTACCACCTACGGAGCTTATGATGGTTCTTTGAGCTTGTGAAGGTCCGTAGGTGGCATCGTAGTGAAGCTGCTGAAGGAAGATGGGGAAGTCTGCTCTAAGTGTAGGATTACAGAAGTTCATGACGGACTATCATAGCCACGAGGGTCTATCCTGTTGGTTCGTCGTGATGATTAGAGAGTAGTCCTAGTACCCAAATTCCAAGAAGTTTAAGTTTATGGAACAGAGACCCTTGATGGATCGTCGTTCTTGGACCGGTCCATCATACCTGTTCGTCGAGGGTAATAAAGATATCAACATAAGAATTTGTGAAGTATGGGACAACGGAGGCCATGACGGCCAGTCGTGACCATGGCGGTCCATCATGAGGTCCGTCGACTCGGACGCATTTTGATAGATTTTCAGCAATTAGAGTCATTCTTTTATTTTTTTTTGTTTTTTTATAAATAGTTCGAAAAGCCTCATTTTTGGGGTTAGAGTTTTTGGTGTTAGATTCTCTTATGTTAGACTCTTTGTTAGTAGACTCTTGGATATTAGACTTTTGATTTATTGAAGGATTAATTTCAGTAATTGATACACTTTTTATGGAATTTATTGTTGGTGTGTTTGTTTATTGATCATGTGAACTTCTGGATTTTATTCTTTCTCATTGAAGTAAGTGGATGAATTTTTATATTAAATATATGAATATTGTGATTATGACTATGGGTAACTAAACTCCATAACTAGGGTTGTGGGAACCATGGGTGAATAATGAGGTAAAATCTAATCAAAATAACAATTCTAGAATAGTGTCTTGCATGTATTGATAAATTCTTTCGCTTAGAAGTCTTTTTAATGGATGGCCAACGTTAGAACTCACTTTAACGCTACTTGCCAGACAAAGGAGGAAGATTATAGGAATAGAATTATCAACATAGATTTAGTGTATACTATCTAATAAGCTAGTGTTAATTGGTACGAGTTAATAACTTAGTCAAATATATAATACAATGCTTAATATGAGTTAAAGGTATGGGTTAGTATAGCAAAACACATAGTTGGACCAAGGTGTGGAGTGAAATTTTCTGGATGTCGAACCAAGGATTTAGAAATACATAACTTATAAATTTACATGCAAGATACTAGGAAATAATTGTTATAGTTAGAATTATCTAGTTAGGAACCTGTGGGGAACACTTAAAACCTAGTTACTTTTATTAATTGATTAAACTCCAAGATTTGAATCTGTTAGTTGTTACTTTAATTTAGTTAGTTATTTTCATTAATTTAAAAATAACTCTCCTTTTATTGTCTTTTGTTTTCTAAGGAAATAATTGAGTCAATAATAGTAATAATAGATTAAAGTTAAGTTTGAACTATTTTCCTCGTGGAAACGATCCTAACCTCATTAGTTGGGTTCTTTACTTAATACGACTGCTTTACTTTTTATTTGAGAAGTAAGTATGAGCGTATCACTATCTGTCGAAGGGTTTGTAGTCGATTGGAATTTTTCCTTATTAAGAGGTTCCCGTTGCAATTTTAGATTGTCACGTGAAGAGAAAGAAGAACATGGAGGTTCTCACCGTGAAGATGTTACGGAGGAACACCCTATTGAGGGGGAAAGAGTGGAGGCCGAGGCCGATATGAGATCTCATTACCCTCATTTATTCTGTTCTTAAGGTTAGATATTCTCTTCCTAAGTATGGTTCATGTTTTATAAAAATCTAAGTTTAAGTGATTTTAGTCGATTAGGTATGGTAGGCCATGAATCGTATGTCTTATAATAGCACCCTGTGAGTTAAAATGAAGTTATGTTTGCATTTATTGTGCTGTTTGGTGTAGCATAGACATTTTTTTATGTGTTGCATGATTTGTGAGGTGCATTAAGTTAAGTGTGATTGAGAAGGAAATTTCTCAATCTCAAATATGATGCTTTAGATAAGCTTGAATGATACGCATCATCCAAATAAGTGTGAATAAAATATTCACAAAATAGAAACATTTAAGTATGATAAAACAACTTTCGAAATTCACCCTCTTTGATTAAGTAATGTGTAAGTTCCATTCAGGGATGAATGTTCCCAAGAGGGGGGGGGGGAATAATGTAACATTCCGTAAAATAATATGTCTAATGAATATCCCAGTTAGTCCGTTAAAATGCTTATTGGGGTACGTAGGCATCCCAATGTGCCGATATTGAGAAATATTGGGCGTATAACAAAATATTGGCTAAGGGGTGTTAGCCAATTTCTATGTCTGCACAAGTAATCAAAATAACAATATCGTTCGTATATAATCACATTGTTTACAAAGTATCCTAATGCCCAATATTGAGAAATATTGGGTATAGTATAGATAACTTGGATAAGGGGTGTTAGCCATTTTCTATATAATATCAAAAGAAGCAAAATATTGAGCATATTAAAAAATATAGGTTTAAAGGGGTGTTAGAAAATTTTCTAAAATTAATGAGCTTGTTTAAGAAATGTACCTGCAACAAAGACCCTAAGCTAAAAATAATGTTTCGTAATACTAACAAAATAGGTTCTAGGTATCAAAGTGTCAATCCTTGTACCGTAGCACATGATCATTTAAAATGATCATGTAAATTAAGCAGTGCCCAAGGACATGGTAAAAGGTCCTTGGGAAAATACGTAAATATTCCATATATGATATCAAGAATTGTTAGTTAGGAAATTAAAACCAACCCATATGCATGTACATGGGCAAAGCAATGGGAATCGGCCAAAGGAAGGGGGACTACCCTAATCGAATTCCATAAGGGTAGTTAAGGGGCAGCATGTGCAGACGGGTCCCTCCATGTGGGGCCTAACTTCCTAACAAACTCTAGGTCCTAAATAACTGTCCTAACCAGCTAAATAACCTAGGACTAACCGAAATGAACACACTAGTGCACCCGACAAACTAGGACTAAACCGGGTTGACACTAACCTAGTACTTGTTATAGAGATAACCTAGTACCTAACCTAAGATGGTCCAAAAGGTTGGTTATGACATAGGTATACTTTAGTAATTACCATAGGATACTTAATTAATTAATTTAGAAACTTAATTAATTAATTTAAAGGGGCAAAACCGAAATCATAAAACAATTTCTAGATTTCGGTTATGACAAGAAAGGCAAAACCTAGTACCTAACCTAGGATGGTCCAAAGAGTTAGTTAAGGTTAAGGGTAATTATCTTAGGTAACCTAATTTAATTTAATTAGACATTTAATTAATTAATAAAAATTTTCAAGACGAAATCCTTTCACTAACCTAGTATAATTCAAGAAACATCCTAGTACTTAACCTAGGATGGTCCTAAAGGGTTGATTATAGTTCCAATGACTTAGGGGTACTTTAGTACTTACGCTAGGCCAATAAATTAATTAAATTAAGTAGTTAAATAATTAATATAAAGTAAAAATGTTTACCAATACCATAGTCAATAACAATTTCCAGATTTGACTAAGTGTTATGTTCTCCTATGTTTAGTCAGCTTAGGAGGGGCATTTCGGTAATTATTTAATTATTTTATTAAATTAAATTTTTAAACCTAAGTTTTACAATTCAATATCAGTTTCTTAACCTAAAAATTACTATCAAAACATTGAGACTCACGACGCTAAGGCAGTAGGAGACAAACAACAAGAAAACATAGATTGCTAAAGAGTTGTGAGGCAAATTCAAGGTTTTCTTCAAGGTTTTGTTCAAGGTGATCTTCGTAGATTAAATTCTACATATGGTATGGGTTTATCTCCTGAAATTATTCCTCAAACAAAATTTTCTTTTGAACGATTCATACGATCTGGAAAACTAGGGTTGTTCCTATCGTTCTTGTCAAACTCTCCTTCCCTAGTATCCTTTTACAATTTAATGTTTAATAGGTTAGAGATAATGTTGTTGGTATGTGGTGATGGCTTAAATTAACACTTATTGTCCTTGAATTATTAATGTCGAATAAACCTATGAATTTATAATCGTATGAAGCTAATGTTTCCAACGTGAATTAAGAACCGATGAGATGTTAGTTTCATCCGTAAATGTCAAGTGTTGATGTGTTGTTTTGTAACATTATGAAGATGATAAAGTCATCAAATTTTAATATGATGCTTTCCAATATGTATTAAATATGTTACCTTAAAATCATGAACTAAGATTGGTTAAAAGAATGACATTATGGTAAGATGTGTCTGAAAATATTATGTGTGAAGATAATTATGGTGTATTGTGCATACTTACTTTTAATGTGACTTGTTGATGATGTTGTGTTCGTTAAATGATTATATTATGCTGTCAAAGATGTTTAAAAACATTATGCCTAAAGTTATGTTATAAGGTTGGCTTAAAAGATCTCCATGAAATCACATCTTGAATGATACACCTATCTTATGTCAATGAAATGGCTAAAAGTACTTGGTCAAAAGGGATGAATGCAAATGGATATAAATTTATGATTAAATGAGTGAAATATTGGCTAATGGTTCATACATATTAAGTTTAAATATGAACACACGTAAAATTGGCATATGCCAATAAATCTGATTGTGCAATCCTTTCCAAAAGCGTACAGTCCAATACTAATCATATGCCAATCTTGTGTTGTTAGACTATGAAATGATAATATAAGTACTTCTAAACTAATTCAATGAACCCATAACCAAGGCCATGCCACTCATTGGGACAACTCCCAACATGCTCTAAAATAATGACATACGAACTCATGAAACTCATTGAATGAAGTTGTGATCGTCCATAAACGGTGATATGAATGTACTTCACTAAAGTAAATAAGTAACATGAGTTATAACATAATTAAAGGGGTATAAATTAAGTAAGTGACCTGAATGGGGTGTTAAAGGAAATGAGACAAGTCTCACTTACACCTAAGCTACTATGTTAAAAGAGTACTCACGTATGAATGTGTGAGAATAGTCTCATTAAAACCAAAGGATGATATGTAAGGACAATTCACATTTCATCAATGTAAAGTAAGGATGACCAGTCATCAATAGAGTAAGTAATTCTCAATCTAGAAGAAAAATTCCATAATGCTTGAGTCAACTCTAAAAGATAAAGAAGATAATAAAAGTGAGGAAAACACTGATAGACTAGTTATGAGGATATGCTTGCACGTGTAAGTCTCATGAGACGAGGCTACCACCAAGGTGGATAAGTAGTCTCATTAAGTCCCTAGTCTTCTAACTATTTCTAGTAAACATAGGAACTAGCAAGTGGTTTCCACTTAAGCGGGCTAGGTATGTTTCGATATCACCTTAGCCAGTGGGATCACCACTTTTCGGTGTGGGCTAGACACTGGATTTCATGTCTAGCTGCACATGATCTATATCACTTAATTCTTAAAAAATGATCTTGGTTTACTATAGCCTTGATCTGCTCTTTTTGGTGTGGAGTGAACACTTGAGATGGATTTGCCTTAGCAGGGAATCACCCATTTTTGGTGTGGGGAAGACACTGGATTTCATGAGTAGCTCACATGATGTAGATTCATTTTGCTCGGTGAATCACCTTTTTTCGGTGTTGGGAAGACACTGGATTTCATGTTAGATCACATTATCTTATTCCTAAAGATGTCTCTATTAAATTAAGAAAGGATGATGATGGACCGTTTGTTCAAAGTGAGCTATGAAGAAGAGCTTAAGAATGTCAATTGCCAATACCACACTCATGTAGTTTTAGTAAAAAATGGGCAAGACTAAATAAGATTTTCTTATAATGACTTTTTTTATAATGCCAATAAAGGGGAATTGAAACATAATAGTAACTCCAAACTTCATAACTTTCTTAACATGAGAATGATGAAATAGGTGGCATAGCCAATATAGACTGGCTTATGAAGAATTAAGGAATAATTGATGTAATGAATGACTTGCTATAAGAATAGTCAAATCATGTCCAATGAAGTTTACAATAAGTAAAGGGCATAGCAAATAACTAGTCTTCATGTCATGAAAATGATCAAAGCCAAATAAAATTGGTATATAATGGTTTTCTTTTATGATGAAAATGATCATAGCCAATAATGAATTCAAATATGCTTATCTAGAATGATCGACTAATGTATTTAGCCAATAAAGATTGGCTTATAAAGACTTCATGCCCAAAGTAAGCAAGATCATATGTTTAATGATAAGCCCAAGAAATCAAAAATGATCAACTTATGTATTTAACCAATAAATATTGGCTATTAAAGACTTCATGCCCAAAGTAAGCAAGATCATAAGTTCTAGTGATACGCCCTAAACAACTATGCACATTATGCAATCAACAAAAAAATGATTATAGTCAATAAGTATTGTCTTAAAAATATATTCATGCCCCAAATTATAGTTAGCTCATTTCCTTAATCTCTTGAACTACTTACTTGATTCATTGTGGGTACGGGACTACAATGAATCATTGCACTTGAAAGTAAAACATAGTACCAAAGGAATTATTGAACTACACAACAACAAAAAGAAAAAGAGTGAAAAATTATCTAAGTGTACAAAGAGTAGCTCTCGGCCTAAGAGGATCAAATCTCAAATCCTCGCTTGATTGGTTCTACATTTATGTTGATGATATTAATGGTTGGTAATCATATAGAAAATGAGTTGTGTGTTTTGAATGGATTACAATACATCATATTCATACCACAATTCACAACTAACGATTTAAGAAAGTCTAGCCACCGCACCTTCCAGAAATGTGATGTTGTTTAAGAAGAGCTTTCCTTCATCATGCATTGTCTTATGTGTATGTGTGCATACACACATATTCAGTACAAGTGGTGTACTAACCCTATACAATTTACTATTTTTATAGGTGCAGGTCAGAGATGAGATTAAAGACTCTTTGCAGCGGTTTGGATATCAGCGTTTTCCAAACCATTTGGTAGGTCCTCTTGATTTTGAGGATGCTACAATTTTAGTCTAGCCTATTAGTAGACATAGCTAGTGGATGTTGTCCCTAGAGTTTATTTCATACTTTCATTTTAAATATTTGTAATAAGTCCGTGTTTGACAAACTTGATTATGATATATTCATCTTCTATTTCGAATTGATTCTTTATGATAGAAGGTTGTCCTTTACCTTGAGCTTCGTATATGATGTATCTATGCAATAAGTATATGAAGTCTATGTATACTTCATTAGTTTAAAAAGTTTTATATTTTCCGCATATTTAAATAGATGAATGAGTTGAATGCAAGAAGAGGCTTGTCTGCGATCTCTGAGAGGCTAACAACGCCAGTTGCGATTCAGATTCTAAAATTTGAGTTGTGACAGATTTATCCTTTAAAGTTTCTTTAAGTTTTCATGCCTTAAGGAGGATTAGATTTTTCCCTTTGCACCTTTAGTTGGCCTTTCACGGGTTTATATATAAAAGGATGTTTAAATTCCTATCCCTTAAGGTGGTCAATATTTGTCCCTTTGCATCTTAAACGTGTATTTTCATGATTTTATCCTTAAAAGTATCTTATCAAGACAAGATTTGCTGATCTCAAGGCGGGATCATTAAACAATTACATTTACACCTTATGCTTAAGTATTCAAAACCTTGTAAAGCCTTGAGAGTAGTATTGTTCAAGTCGGAGACGTTAAACAAAGTATTCTAGTAGAGCTTCAAGTTTGTTCAGTATTTGGACCTTGTAACACCTTGAGATTAGTATTTTTTTTCAAGACGAACACGTTACACGGTAGTCTAGTAAAGCCTCATGTTGTTTAATTATTCAGGACCTTGTAACACTTTGAGAGTTTTCAAGGAAGGGACGTTACACAGTATTCTAATAAAGCCTCATTTTGGTTAAATATTCCGGACATTGTAACACCTTAAGAGTACTAATTATTTTCAAGGCAAGGAAGATAGACAATATTCTAGTAAAGCCTCATGGTTTTTAAGTATTCGGGTCCTTGTAACACCTTGAGAGTATTCTGTGTTTTCAAGTAGGGAACGTTACACAATATTCAAGTAAAGGCTCATGTTGGTCAAGTATTCGTGACCTTGTAAAACCTTTAGAGTAGTGTTTTTTTCAAGGCGGGGATGTTACATCGTATTATTTTAAAGCCTCATGTTGGTTAAGCATCCATGATCTTGTAACACCTTGAGAGTAGTAATTCCTTTCGAGGAGGGGAGTATACACGACTTTTTCTAAAGCCTCAAGTTTGTTAAGTATTCGGTACCTTGTAACACTTTGAGAGTTTTATTTGTTTCAAGGCGGGGACATTACACGGTATTCTATTAAAGCCTCAAGTTAGTTAAGTATACCAGATCTCGTAACACCTTGAAAGTACTATTTTTTTAAAGGTTGGATTGTTACATGACATTCTAGTAAAGCCTCAATTTAGTGATCTTCAAGGAAGGGACGTTAAACACATCCCTTCACAACTTAAGATTAAATTCTAGTGTGATAAAGTTTTCCGTTGTGTATCCTCCACAAAATATAAATATTGCTTTTGTTGATATAAAAGAACACAAAAAAAGGAAAATACAAGTAAAGGAGAGATTGTTACCCGTCAAGATGTTTTGAGACTCGGATGGTATGCTATACTAACTATGTTAGACTTTAAACAATATTTTGCTTGGTAATAATGACCATTGATGTATAGTTTCCAACGATCATAAAGCTTTTTTGGTGGTGACGTTCGAACATCAAGATATCAAATATTTTGTGAGACAACGAAAATCTGAAATCAACTATGCGATAGAATTTAAGGTTAACTTCAAAAACATCATTTAGAAAGATTCTAAAAGTATTAAATATTAAATTTAAGATGTGTTGTAGAACTCTATTTCTGAGTTCGAAATAATCAAGCGACTTTTGATTTCGTTTTTCAAACATCAAGATACGAGGATTTTAGTAAAGCCACACAAATGTAAAAGTTTCAGCACGACAAAATCTAGAGCAAAATTCAAAAATTCATCTCGAAATATTATGAAGATATTAAATCTTTAATATTTGATATGTTGTAGATCTTTGTGTCTAGATTCAGAATCATCAAGAAGATCGAGATTCCATCGTTCTTAAGTGAAGACACGAGAGTTTTAGTAAATTCACACAAATCTACAATTTTCAGCATGACAGAATCTAGATCTAACTTCAAAAAATCATCTGGAAAGATTCTGAATGTATTAAATTCTAAGTTTTGGATATGTTAGAGAATGATAAGCCTTGTTTTTAAAAAATCAAACCGTTCAAAATTTTTATTGTTTTACACTGAGATATGAACGTTCTACCTCAGACGTATCAAGTGGTAGGAAAAGTGACGAAATTCAGAAAAACAGAGGGAGATTACCTTGAATTATGCCCTTATTGTCGTAGACTCACAATCAGTAATTGAAGATAAAATTGTTGAGACAATGTTTCTATTTATAGATATCATATGGTGGAATAAGATTATTCTCCTAATCCAATTACATTTTTTTTTTTGCCCGGGGAATAAAAAATATATATGTATATGAAATTTAGCAGAATTAAAGTTCCTAGTTCAATTAAATTATATTTTTGGCCTGGGAAATAAAACATATATATTAATATGAAATTGATTAAGATTACAATTCCTAGTTTAATTACAATTCCTTTTTGACTAAGGAAATAAAACATATATATGAATATGAAATTGAGTAGGATTACAATTTCTAATTCAACTATAATTCGATTTTGACTAAAGCGAATGGTAACTTAAAATAAAAAAAGGAAATGTTTGTGGCGTTGGAATAAGTTGTTTCCTAATCCTTGAAAAATTTGGAGAAATGAACGATCGCTCTATTACAATACGAATAGAAGACAAAATCTTTTATTTTAAAGCAACGGCAATCCTATCTTTAAAAAAAAAATAACAAAAACAAAAATGTGGGCCCTTAAATTAGCTCCCTCCTTTCAAAAGACCATCTCAAGTATATGCCAATGTTGGAAGTTATGACACTAGATGTAGATATATTATTCTAATATTAATCGATATCTTCCAAGTAATCAGTGAAGTGTTAAATAAATGCATTACAGAGATTGGTTTATTTAATTTCACTCAAGAAGAATTTAGTAACCTGTTAATGCTTCAAGCCTAGTCTCCAAAATATAGAAATATCTCGACATGAATTGAAGAATGGGTCATTTGTCATCATTAAAACTTTATTAAATATAAATTATAAAATCATTCGGGTTATATTTAATTCAAAAGTCTATTAATTCAAATAAATATTATGGATTAATATAGTTGATTTAACTATTTAAGTCAAATGAATATGCACTTAATTAAAGTCTAATTCAATTGATTTGGGCAATAATGGATCAACTTAATTTTTTAAAACCCAATTTCATCTTATTCTAGAGGCCCATTTTGACACCATGTGGGAAAATGATGTGTTATGCGTAGTCAAATAAAAAACAATGAAATCATGACATGTGTCAAAGATGTTAAGCTCGGTACATAAAGCCCATATGCCATGTCACTTAAATATGTTTGGACAAAAGGAATCTTTTTCCAATAGACACTCCCCTATTGTAAAATTATAAATAGGGGTCCTCATATGTCACGCCGCGAGCCTAGACCGTGGGCGTGAACGACACTCAATGACCATTGTTGGCCTTTAACAGACCCTTGGTCATGCTTGCTTAACTCGACGGAAGACTTAAAAATTAGATATAACTCAAGAAGTAACATTAAATATGATGTAAGTCAAAGTGGGCAACCTAAGTCTTAGTCGATTACAAGTGAAAGGAAAAGACTAGGAAAATTAATACCATTTGTCTATGGAACCTCTAAAATAATAAGGGATGTTGGGACAGGACCCCAATCATCCTATAAATTGAAAGCTAAAATGATTTACTGAATACTAAAGATGTCCTTCGGAATAAAGAGAGGCTCACCAACTGACTCTAAGCTCCTCACTGGGTCAACGATATGCCAAATGCTGATCCTAGTTACCTTCGTCTGCATTATGATACGATGCAGTACAATTAATATCAATACATTACATTGAATGTATGAGTATGCAAGTTGGAATGCTAACCATACTTGAGCTAGATAAGGTATAAGAAGGAACAATTACCTTGACTGTGCTCAACTCATGAATAACTAACTCATTTCAATACATTGTAATTCAAAAGTAAGTGCATTATAAAGAAAGGTTATTTGAAAATGTGTTGTAAACTCTAAATGTATACGAGGATACAATTAACTCTGAGATGTACGTAATAATAAAAATAAACCTATGTATATAAAAATAAAATAATTGTTGTGGGAGTTTATCAAACGACAACCATTACTTACAAGGTACAATGATGATACAAAGATCTACCTGACGCTGCTAGCACATCCTATACCCGACCAAAGGTATAATACCTGAACTACCTAATGGATCCACTACTCTATTGTGAAAAGGATTAATCTAAAAGTATGACCCCTTTTATGCCCATGGTGTCTACATAGTTTATGGGAGTTGTGAGTTGTCTGAACTCTACCCCATATCTGTGCTCAATACTACTCCCAAAAATATGTTGGCTTTTTTGCTTTAAAAATATATTAATTATGTGGTTTGAGATTAGTGCTCAATATACTTAGCTCAAAGGTTATCTTGGAAATCTTAGTTTCCTGTTTTCTTATTTTAGAAAGCTATAGTTATTTTCTGAAAACTAGCTCTAAGGCTCTTCGATTCGAAGTTTCCTCGTTTAAATGTAAAAAAACATTTAAAGTATCCTTGGGAATATTAAGTCCCCATATACCTTTGAAGAAAAGAACTTCAACATAACTCTTTACTTAGCATGAACTTGAGTCTTAAAACAAAGTTGAAATGTGTACATAAGACTCTTGAAAACCTTTAAAAAAATTACGTTTACTTACTTCTTAACTTGAGACTTGACTCTTATCTTCCATGACTTTGATCTTAACTTTCCTTGTATTGAATTATGGATTCAAACTATAGTTTGAGTTCTTCAATAATTTCTAGATGTTTAGAAATCATTTGAAGTAATTAGAATCATTGAAAGATAATGTATTTTGGAAAGACTTAAAAGGACAAACTACGAAAGACTAGACAAAAACGCGAGGTAGGGCGCATTTGGGGCGCGCCGCGCCAGGCCTCTTGGTCAAAGGTCTTATCATGGCGCATTGCAAGCGCGCCTCCTAGGCCTCCTGGCAAAGATGGGGCACGCCACACCTAGTGCTGCCCAGGTGTGGCTGACGAACTTATCTCTTTGTCTTATGATACTAATCCTCCTAAACCTCCATAGTTATATTCCCAAACCCTTTGGATCATCAATAATATCAATGCCCAACAGATCTAACTAAAAACAACAAACATCAATATGTATTCAATCAACTCAACACAAAGGTCCTCGACAAGATTTATTAAGAACTCACTTCTAATCATGTAAACAACTCCAAAAAAATAGAAATGAAGCAAGATTGGTGTGAGTATGAATTAATCCAACACAAAAGATCTCACATACCTTAATAGGGATCACCCCCAATGAATTCCACTAGAATCCTTTGGTGTTCTTGGCGAAATCTTGATCCTTCTACCTTCTTCTTATTTTCTCCAAATCCGTAAGCGTGAAATAAATCTTATAATATTTACTAAACCTTGTGTTTACACCAATTAAACCATTAAAATGAATTAGGAAATAAATGACTTAAATAAAATTGGTTTGCCCATCCTTAAATACAGACAAGACTTTTCTTAATTTTACCGCCCAAATTTTGAAAGACGTATCTCCCTCACACGATATATAAATTGCGATTTCAAGGTCTTTCCAACCATAATAAAAACTACCTCTAACTTATCCTGATCTAGAAGTTATGGTCATTTGAAAATGACCAAAACTCACTTTTTAAACTTAGAAAATTTTCTAGATTTTTCCTTTTCTTCCAAAAAGTGATAAATTTTTGTTTCTTTAGCTTATTCTTGGATTTTAAAAGTTAGAAGATGTTACATCATAATTCAAAAAGTTGACTAAAAATTCTAAACAAAAATCTAGAGAAAATCGGTTCTACGAACACCATAAAATTCTCTATAAAGCTACAAGCTTAAAGAATTCAAGCATTAAAGTTCAAGAACGATCAATATCACGATCATCGAATTCAAGAACAAGCTCCAAGCCCTTGAATTCAAGTAAAAGTCTAGATCAAGCTAAGGTTCAAATTCAAGTTCATTAGAGATTCAATAACAATCTTTAAAGCCCTTATACGTATATTTGAAAAAGCGAATTCAGAGGAATCATAGAGATTGTAACACTCAAACTTTGCAATAATAAATATTATTATTTTATAGTTTTCCATTCTTGATTATTGTGTTGTCGACTTAAATTTTATTGTATACACTCCGACAAGCATTGAAGCTAAGGGAATTTGTAGGAATTGAAATTTTCTAGAACATCACAAGATGAGCTCAATTCAAGTTGAGACTCTACAAATTGTGTTCAACTCAAATTAGGAATCTTGGAGTCTACTCAACCTTAAATTCTAGTTTATGCCTATATAAAGGGTAGTAAATTCTCTTAAAAAGCATCTCAAAATTTTATAGAAAGATTAAGATATCCAATACTCCACAAAAGTTATGAAATATTCATATAGAGATAAAATCTAAATAATCCTACTTCGAGAAATATACCACTAAATGCCCTTGACTCATGGATAAATCTTTGGAGAGTAGAATCCAGGGAGGAACAAAATTTTACCCACAATCCTGATGAATAAAATTATGTTTTTTGTTGAAATTATAATTTATTTTCTATCACATTAAAATTTGTTGTAATCAAATTAGCACGCCCAGTGGGACAAAAATTCGTCCTTATCTCTATTATCAAATCTGAAAATTTGAAGCTGCAAAGGTGGAATAATGAGTACTTCAAGCCTCCTTTTTGAGATTCATCAAGTGTACACTCTATCAAGCCTTGATGCAGGGGGCATTTGTTGACATTAAAATTTTTTTAGACTCTACAAGATACATTCAATTCGAGTTGGGACTCTAAAAATTGTGTTCAAGTCAGATTAGGATTCTTGGAGGCTACTCAACCCTAAACACTAATCTATGCCTATATAAAGGGTACTAAATTCCCATACAAGGCATCTCGAGAAATTCCATAAAAAGATCAAGATCTTGAAATATTCCACAGAAGTCATGGAATATTCATATAGAGGTCAAATCTAAATCATTCCAGTCGAGAAATACGCCACTAACAACCCTCAAATCATGGATAAATATTAGGAGAGCTGAATCAAGGGATAAACAAAATTGTACCCGCTATATAAATAAATAAAATTATGTTTCTTAATATTTTTTTGTGGTTTATTTATTTTCCATATGTTTAAAATTTGTTTCAAAGAAGAGTATTTGACATCTGATGCATATTATTTCAAGGTTTCGATTGCTTAGCATCTGATTACACCCTTCATTCTTGTTGATTGTGTGCTTGTTTAGTGGATAGACATTTGTTGATATTTAATTATCCGTATGTGATTAAAGTTGACTACAAGTGTAATATAGAAACATCTATCACTACTTCTTCGTTGTTAGTCTACGAGATATATTAGGTATTCATACTCATACAACACTTGTTGTACTCTTTCGAAATGAAAAATTATATTTCGAATACGATTACATGCTGTGGAGATTTTTGAGTCTGAACTTGAAGTATATTGAAGTTGTGGTTAAATTCTTTACTGTTCTACAACCCACACCTCCATCTATCTAATTATTTATGATGTTATTTTAGTATTTATACATCATAATTCTTACATTTTAACTTATTATTTTAGTTTCAAACTTGCGTGATCTTTTAGAAACTCTTGTACTTATGGCACCAAAATCATGGGTGGTATTCATACCTATAGAAGACTTAGTGTTTGAGGTTTTATACTTGTTTCGATTTTGGTGGTATTAATACCTATGGATGACTTAGTGTTTGAGTTTTTCTACTTGTGTTTTATCTCTTAACCTTAATTTCTTAGTTTAATTTGTAGAACTAATAAATTGACTTACCTATAAATTGGAAACATAGGTTCGATCACGACATTTGAATTTTTAGTCGTGATATTTTGTTATCAAAGTCCTTGGTTCACCAATCTCAATAGTACAATATCAATGTACAGTTGAGTTTTATGGATAAGTATGAACATGTCCATACTTATCTTTTAGAAGCTATAGGACATTTAGCAAACTTCTATCCTCTCATTCCTTATCATGTACAATTCACGTTGCTGAAGTTCAAATTTTGTTCTCTTATTCTCTCTTAGATGCTGAAGACTTGTACATACGCAAGTGGTGTTCAAGAGACTATTCTTGCACCTGCTTTTGGGATAACTACCGAGGTAGAGGCAGGGGGAAAGGTCGAGATCGGGGTAGGGGCTGTATTGTAGAACCTGTGGAAAGCAAATTACCGATAGCTATAAAGGGCCATGATACGGTAGTACCTCATAATGTTGATGTTGTTCACGAGGATGTGAAGGATCATGTCGAGGGGAATGGACCAGCCAAGGATTCACCAGTTTTATTGCCATCTAGTGCTTCAATATTATGTTTTCTTGTATGTTAGGACTTCTAGGGGAAATGACTTATTAGGGAACATTGAATGTCATCTATGATGCGTCACAAAGTCGTGTTCGAGGTCAGATTCAAGATCTGATAGTTGCTCCAGGTTCTCTTAACTCTAGGGACACAACCAACCACTACTTTAGCATCCCTATTTCGATTGTAATGAATTTCTAGGTATTGCATCACATTTTTCTAACATGCCTCCATGACCACTGATGAACAAAAGATGTTTTGAAGTTTTAGAGTGAAGAATCCTCCGACATAGACTTGTGATTTAACTGAGGATGCAGATGAAACGATAAATCACATAAATTCATGGAAACAACATCATCATAATGTAGAATCCCCATCCCATACAATAAATTCCAAGCATTATTATTCATTGCCACTCATGCTCAAATAATTTGGCAATCTTCAGTTAGGAAAACAAAATAACTTTACAACACTGTCAATTTTTTTTCCTTACTTCCCATTCCTAAATAATTTATACAAGGGAATACAATGCTATTTTAATTTTTTATGAAAAGGAATTAATGCATGTAACTAGTTGGAATAAAACTTGCATCAACTCATACTGATCCACATCTTAGGAGATAAGTTTTTATTCCCTTATTATTTCTTTTCAAGCGATAATTAAGTATTAAAGTTGCAAAATCCACTAAATTAATTTTATTCCAAAACACACTAAAAAGGGATATTTCGTAAAAAATGTGAAATTTATCATGTTTAAGAGTCATCATGAATATTTTTTTAGAAGTATTATAATTCAAACCATTTCATAAGGGATTGTAAGTTATACTTTTGCAATGCATAGACAATATCTTATAATTCTATCTAATGTTAAGCACCATCTTTAGGTCAGCAACTTCATACATATAATGCTTTTGTATTCATCATTGTTAGTACTTATAGATAAGGAACTATTGAAGTTCATTAACTCATATAATGAAAAGCAATTCATAGAAACAATCTATATTAAACATACATGATATATAACTCTTTATAGAATAAGAGAATAACACTACAAAAACTCTTTAAGTCTACTCGTGCAACATATGAATGATGTTCCATAACTCGACTCACACTAAGTAGAACTTCTTAAGAAACGATCAGTAAAAGTTCATGGTCATGTCAGGAAGAGAATATATCCTTAACCGTCATAGACCATCTAAGCTACATAAAATCTGGTGTCATGTCCCACACGGAAAAAAGATGTCCCACTTGCCTAAGGTAGAAATAAATGCATTAAATTTTAGGTGGATCAAAACTAAAGACCTATAAAGGCACATAATTATGTGATAGGAATATTTCTTCTAGAAACCCCAAAAACGTTGTATTTATGGGGTAGATTCCATATCATCAAACTATATTAGAAAACCTGGACTATCGAATTGACGAGAAATGTGTCTACCTGATATTCCATTTACACAAATGCTAAGATTTATTTAACAAAATTACATGTTTTTTTGTTGAACTGAATCGGCATGCATGAAGGAGTATCTTACCCTCAAACAAATACAACTTATAAAATAGCTCATAGATTAAATATGTCAGAATGAACTTTCAGCCTTATAATCATTATTATGTCAGTAAACCATTCAATGGTATTCATATTAAGTCAATAAACACTACAATATCATCATAGTCATAGACATTTCATACATAGATATGTGTAAGGGTATAGGGGAGAATGATCTTTCAACAATACTACCGTTACACCATTGTAATAGTTTTTTCACTCTCTGGGTGAATCCAAAAGCATATGCAAAATTCTTATACTGATGTGCAGTTCACATTATTTTCCCTTCAAGGATCATGAACCACATTTAACATCAACATCTCAAATTTCTACATTAGATATGGATAACAACATGATTCAGTTAATTCCTTTAATCTAAGAATATTCTATTCACATGCTTCTATAATTAATTTTTTTCATAACAAAGTCATAATTTGGTAACATGGGGAATTCATGGGTTCTTGGGGAGATCTCCTCATAAGTAAAAAATAAATCATAAATTAAATCATAATCAAACATTATTTAAATCATTGAAAACGTTTTGAAAAGGAACCTGTGACATTAGATTAAAACCCTACCTTTTGGGATTTTTGTATTTGAGAAAGAAGACTTCGAATGGAATCTATGGGTGAAAGATACAAAAAGATTAAAATCTACCATACATTAGGATAATTATCCAATGAAATTGATGGATAAAACCTTCGATTCTTCGAACCATAGATCCAATTAAATTCTTAATCTTCTTTGGGTTTTAGAGAAAGAAATATTGTGAGGAAGATGAACTTTTTGATTTGATTCGGGTGTTTATGAAAAATTGCTTAGTTTAGGTCCATTTGACTTAAATACACTTCTATTGTTCCCCTTAAAAACCCAAAACGATCTCACTTTCTTTGTACTTAACAAGGAAACACTTAGTAAACCTTCACTCAAATTACAATGACTAGGTGCTATAAAGGGCTCCACGAACCCTAGTCATGACTACGAGCGGTGATCCCACTCGTGAACTTTGGGAAATAGCTAGGTACTTGGTGTATTAAGATTCACACACCCAAGGTATCTTCACGACGGGCTCCACGAGCCATGGTAAAGACCACTAGCCGTGGTCCCTCTCGTGAATCTTTAGGCAGTGACTTTGCCATTTGGTTGCAACACTCACCCTCAGAAATATTCTCCGCAAAATTTCCTACGAGCCTGGTCTTCACCACAAGCCGTGAAGTGGCTCGTGATAGAGATCCTATTTTTCGCAAATTTTAGGGAGCACAATGACTAGGATACCACGAACCATACCACGTTCAAAGGCCCCCACAACTTATTCCTTACATTTTGGTTCTAGATTAAGCTACTATTTTTCGAATTGTTTTAACTTTTTTCATTTTAGAAATCTATTAAAATATTTGATCAAATAGGGACACAACCCATACACCATTGTTCAAAAAGGAAATACTACAAATTAAACTAAAAGTGAAACTCTCGTCGATGAATCATAACGACTTACTACAAGCAAGGTTAATAGTCAAATCAAAGCTTGAACCAAATGAAGACATCCTCAAGAAGCAAGCCCTACACATGTGGAAAATGCAAAAAGATATGGGTTAGTACAAAAATTTACTAAGAATGATTGTCATGAAAGACAACCTTGAAATCATGCTAAAAGTTAAATTTTAGTTGAATGCATGCAATTTAATAACTTAAAGCATCATTTCAAAAACCATGGAAAAAGTACATCTTATAAGCATAATGTCAAACATAGACATTATATGAGCATATGTCAATATAAGACATAATCAAATAGCATAGGAGAAACCACCTATTCATGAATTAGCCCATCCTTAAAGCCTTATTACATAAGTAAATTTCAAGTCATGGTTGTACAATGCATAGATGAGATCCCATAATCCCACCCATGTTAAGTACCAATTTTAGGTCATCATACCTTTTTATGATTTTTGATCCCATTCTTAGCTTATTTCTTATATGCAAGGAAACATTCATATTAAGTCATTAAAATTAAGGAAACAACTTATAGCCACAATCCAAGTAAAGCACACATCATTACATATACCTTCATAAAATGAGAGGAATATACCATAAATACCCTCGAGGCCCACTTGTGCGATGCAAATTTTTTATCCCATACTCCCAACAATAATAAATAAAGCTTCTTGAGGAGACATAGTTTATAATTATTCATAGTGGAGGTAAGCTTTCATAGTAGGGGTAAGACTTAACCAACATAGATCATGTGAGATAAACATAGATCTGGTGTTACCCACACATAAAAGGGTGTTCTACTTCCTAAGGTAGAACAATCAACTTAGCTTAGGTTGATATTCTAGATAAATACCTATGTTGTTCTGGCATGAACATCTACAAATGGAATAGGTTACAAAATAATTTATACTATTTTTTATGTTAGATAAATGTATTTTTTATGAATATAAACAATTTTTTTAGAAAATACAAAATATAAAATTTATACCTCTAAATTTGTATGACTTCTTAATTGGCGAACAATAATTAATGGTTCATCTATTGATCCATATAAATGTGATTGCATTTGAAAGATGCTATGTATATATATATATATATATATATATATATATATATATATATATATATAACCTTAAAAGCATGGACTTCTAACTTGAATTTTAAATAACCATAATATTCCTAACTTAATTTTTGACTTTGATTTTTCGAAAGAATTTAGACTTTTAAAAGGTTCTTAGTTCTGCAAAAGGTCATTACTTTTCATACACGACATAAAAACATTTATTCATACTACCATTTGTTGACTATAACTTGAGGGGCTTCCTCTAATTTTTAAATCACAATTTTTTATTAATCTTCTACTCTTCTTCTTCTTGCAGTTTTAATTTTTTTATGTGATTTATTGTCATTGAGTGAATTCGAAGTGTGGCGGAATATGAGGTACCACGATTCTGATTAAGCAAGTCATTATTACTATGAGGATATATTCCATAACCTCGAGTACTTGAGGAAAAACTAATTTTGATGATATAATATTTATATTTTTCTTAATATATACATTCGCATATAATGTTTTAATATACAAAGTTAACATGAAATAGTCTGAATTCATTTTTTATTAACAATTTCTCTTGTCATATAAATATTTGCTTAAAAATATTTTTTTTATTAAATTTAAAGAATTATCATAATATTTATAATTCTTAAGACAAAAGAAAGAATATTTGTCAATGTTACTTATGTTTTTTAGACTCTCGGGAAGTTTCCCTCCAAGTAGTTATTATGATATAAGCATTGCCTTTTTGTTTAAATTATTTATTTATTTCTTAATATTTCAGTATTTTAGATGAAGCAAAGTTCATATGACACGTAATTATGTTAGTTGAAGTTTGTATTAGTTTCATATGTATTATTTATTTAATAACTAACATTTATGTGATAAATATTTCATTAATGCAAATATATATTTATAATTATGTAATTCTTTGTATTTAAATTAAAGTATTATATATATAACAAATGTATTACCAAGTTAACAAGATATCTAACTTCAGATTATATTCTTTTAAAATATTCTGAGTTACTTACAAAATAACTCACAACAAATGTGTAAATATGCGAATATATAAATTATAGTTCTTCGCTTCATATTTTCACGTGTCATGAAAATAATTTTAGGTGGAATACACATGCAAAACATATTTGGTTAGATGAAAATTGTAAAACCCTGCTATTTGAATGCACTAGACTTAAAAAGAAACCAATTTTTTTATGTCAATGATCAAATTGGGAAAGTTTGACCAAGTTAAGGTAAGAATAAGTTTTGAGTCAACTTCATACTACCATAAGTCCTCGCTCTAAATGAGTTAGGTGTCTCTTAGATACCGTAGAGAAGATCATTGAATCATCTTTCTAAGAGCGCAGAGTTTTCTCAATTTGGAGTTTGTATGAGGGAGATATGCCCATTTGAAGTTGGGTTTTCTAGATAAAGAAAGTAAAAACCAGATTCTAAAGGGGTAATTTTTGTATTTTCCATGCCAATTCAATAAATCCTTTTTAGTAAATTATATGGGGATCTAAATTGAGTTAAATCTGTTTATGTGATTAAGAATTATGATAGGGAGTTGAGAGAAGAGAAAAGAGGAGAAATGACAAGGAGTCTTGGAGATTCCTTACGGAATCTAAGTCATTTAGAAAAAGATTAATCCCTAAATAGGTATGTGAGAACTTCATAATGTTGGGTTCATTGACCCAAATTTCAAACATGTTTATTTCAGTGTGATTTCATTGTGTAAAGATTGGAAGTTTGAATATTCATTATTTGTCTTCTTAAATTGTTTTCGTTCCTTAATAATGGTTGAGATTGAGGAGTTTCTTGAGGTTATATCATTGTTTCTTTGAGTTGTTTAATTTAAATTCGTGTCTACATATACTGGGTATCTAAATCTAAAGAGATTTTGAGAAAATGAATCGAATGTAGGTGAAAAGGGGTTTAAAAAGAACATGGAAAAGTCAGGTGAATCTAGAGAAACAATCTGCGTCAAAGAAATACGTCCCATTTCACATAAATTTCTCCACATCGCGGAGCTATCACTGACTATTTTTTCCTCAAAATTTATTTTCTTGACAAATGTTAAAATGCATCTCTGCATCCCAAACATTTTTCCATACATTGGTTTCTTGATTGTTTCACATGTTTAACTATCTAAAAACACCCCTAAACATAATGAGATCTTCCCACTAACAAATCTCAATCCTTGAATCAATAAATTAAAATTCAAGAAAAGTTAAGAACAAAGAATATATTGTTCTCATAGTTATTTTAATAAGTCTTTTACAAATCTCTAAATTTGTTTTAAGACTTATGCGTTGAGTTGAGTAAGAGTAAGAGTGAAGTTTATTCCTTCAAAAGATTATATGGGAACTAAGTATTCCCATGAGTTAAAATGTTTTCACTTTAAAACAAGAAAGAAAACATCTATTTCCTACAAAGCTTTAATGGTAGTTTTTAAGTAATAAAATAAAACCAAGGTAAGAATTATGTTTTAAAACATATGAGTTTAGCGTATTTTAGGAGTAGTATTGAGCATCGATATGGGGACCAATTTATTAATAACCAAAGTCTCCATAAACAATGTAGCCATTGTTGGTAGAAAGGGTCATACTTTTCAGATGTTTCCCTAATGATTTTTAGTATAGACTAGTGGATCGGCTTAGTTGTTGTGTCATAAATCCTGGCATGTTTTAAGACAATTCTAGCACTTTGGGCGAGACGTTGTACCATAATATATCTCATAGTGATGGTTGTCAAGAAGGATAACTCCTACGGAAGTATACTTCTTTAAAGTATTGAGTTATTATAATAATTTTAAATACATTGAGTTTCTACCAACTATTTTAATGCTTTAAATAAATTGCCTCTTTAGTGATGTTTATTTATACATTAAGTTGAGTGTCCATGAGTTTAATAAAGTTGAGGTAGTTGTTTCTTTCAGAATTTAGTTCAATCTTTTGTCATGTTTTTATTTCCCCTAGCATGCTCGTACATTTAATGTACTAATCCTATCTAGTCTTCATTGTCTAATAATGAAAATACAGGCAATTGGGATCAACATTTAGTGCCTCGTTTGATCTAGTTGAATACACAAAGTCAGTAGGTGAGTCTACTTGCTTTCCGTAGACAATTTCTAATTGTTATTTAGTCTTGCAGTCCAAATAATTTACTGTAAGACTTGAGTTGACACTTTGGCTAAGTTGAATATTTACCCCTAAATAGTCTATGTTTATTTAAGATACGTGCTTCAAAATGTATTTAATTTTTGCAATAATACGTAAAGTCTTCCTCTAAGAGTTTAGCCAATGAAAGGGTTTGCTGTGGACCAAAAATTGTTTTCCACTGCAGTCTCGCCTAGTGTGTTGGGTTGATGTGTGAAAAAGTTTTTATTAGTATACAGAGATCAAGAGTTCTAAGGAGCCTATGAAACCATGTTTGTAGAGTCCTAATTATCGGTGTGAAGAGCACAACATTTATGATTAAAAGTGTAAAACATTTTTGGTCCTATATGACTTCTTTCATACTAATTTTGCAATTTACTTTATCTCTATTTAAGTTTACTTCTACCTCGTGCTTTCACGTGTCTTTCAAATCATGGCTCCACGAAGGGTTTTCCGAGGTTGCCTGTTAGGAGAAATTCTTAGGAACAAGGGTTACCTAATGCACCTAAACTTCAACCCCAAGGAGAGGTCACCAATGTTGTAGTTCCGAAAGCCATCCAAATGTTGAGTAAAGTTGTGACCAACTAAGTGTGACTTAGAGGGTTTCGGAAGAATATAGTTGACACGTCTAAGATCAGCGTGTTTCTTAGGATTTATCCTCCAAGCTTCATTGGGTCAAGAATCACTTAGGAAACGAACAAATTTCCTGGAATATCTTTAGAAGGTCTTTGAAAATATGTATGTCACTAATGTTGAGAAAGTTGAACTAGTGGCATACCAACTTGTCACGACCCGACAATATACCCTAGAAGAAATGACATCCTCAGGTCGTGGCGCGGCGTAGTGAACTTTTCAGAGGTCTTGTACAAGCCCTTAGAAATCATTCATCTCATATGTATATATGAAAAGTATTTGAAATTAAAACTTTTCACAATATAATCTAAAAATCTCTTTATAGAAAACATAGGAAATAATAAGTCTGTTATAGCCATCTTTGACACACAAATATCTTGGGTCAGAGACCATACATAAATAGAATGAAAAAATAAAGTCTATTACAACATCTTTTGAAACTAAAAGCTAAGTTTAACTATGTCCTCGAATCAATTGAGGACATATAACAACTTGCTTGAAAATTTTGTAAGCTTCACTTCAAATTACTCCTCTTAAATGCCACTTACTCCTTTAGAGATAAGATAATACATATGGAATTAGTACATTAGAATGCACCACGTATGGTGCTATGCAATAAAATCATGCTAAAAGGACATTTACTTTAAAGTAGGAGAAAACTTCATAACTTAAGTATAAAAAAACACTTACAAGTGAACCAAAAGACATATAAGATATATTCCAAGAAATCCACACTATAGCATTAACATCACTTCAAAGCATATAAACAAATAACCCTCCTACCAAAGGTTATCTTAAGACCCATTTGAGTAATATATGAAGCGACCCCTCATAAAACCCCTTCATCACACCTAAGTGATCCTCAAGACTACCTATAACAAGATTATTTCATTAGTTAACTCCCTACCTAAAGTTACTCTAAGACTCACCTATGTAAGACATGAAGAGACCGCCTATACACCCTCTTCAAGCCTACCTAAGAAATTCTCAAAGCTACTCTAGATAAGTACCTTTTAATACACATGCACTAACTTAAGTCTACTTTGTACATTAAGACGTTTAAAAGATATTCAATAATTAAGGACTTCACATAATAGTCTTGGAGAAGAACAAGGGAACCATATCCTTGTACCTTCAAAGCCTACTTGTGCAATGTATAGATATCATCCCATTCAACTACCTACTCTTTTTAGAACATTTCCAACACTAGAATGCATCCCATATGATGATAATATGCATTAACCGGCATAGACCATACTATCTAGACATTGAATACAGAGTCTACCCTATTGTGATGGAGAATGTTCTACTTGCCAAGGGTATCACTAGGACATATCCCATGTTGTCACATGGTTAAGGAATATCAAGTGTTTCTTTGTAATCTAGTATAAACATAAATAGAGTCACTACCACAAGTATATTCACTCGGTGTTAGCCATGTTTTCATAGAGTAAGTTCAATCACAAGTTCATATGAGAAGGTACAATATTTTAGTCACTACCAAATCATAATATACCTTACCAAGGATGGGTCAACTCGGTCTACCACTCAATGGTAAAATAGGATAACTCAATGAATTTCTTAGAGACTGTTTCATGCCTTTTTATCCAACCTATCCCAAAGTCTATCATTCACAAAAGAAGGAAACCATTATAAATTTCAGTTTCAAGGATATCATAGCCTTCTTTCTGGTTGGAAGGTTTTAAGTTATTGACCTCCTTTACATGTTCAAGGTCATATTCTATCTATACATAGAAGGATACCATCTTAGGTCTACAAATCCTAGACTTTAATTCAACATGAATTCATACACATACAAGGCATACTAGGTCAAGATGCCCATATTCATATACCTAACATGTATCAAGCAGAGGGACATAGTCTACTAGTCAAGACACACACATCATTTTCATGTCACATATACAATAGTATAAGGTATCATGTAGGAACAACCAAGTCTACCTAGCAATATACACTAGCAACACAATTTGAGACATCACTCTAGTAAATCATGATCACATATAACAAATTAGAAGAAGTCGTGCTTTCACATCAGACATATACATTTACATAATCATACTACACATTGGTCAACTACATAAGCTATAATATGATATCAACACAGTTGATCTAATAATGTCGTCAAGGCCAAGTTCTTCACAATTATAACACATAAGCACTGCCACCATAAGTGGACCATACCAATCAACAAAATTCAATACTTATACTACACAATATATAAGATATTAGGTTATGTTATCAGCATTCCATCATCAACACCTCCAATCCTTGGTCATTCCAACAAATTTAATTCACAATGGCTCTTACCAATAGCCATATACACAATTTTAAACCAATGATCAAACCATATAATCATTCAACAAGATACAATATGAAAATAATAAAAGTAAGGAAGCCTATATATAATTATATCATGATCTTTACATAAATCAATAGCTCAATTGAATCTACACAATAATTCATTGACATCAAGTCATGATCATATCACCTATATTAGAGCCATATTTAGGATTTCATGAAATGCATGGGTTCGTAGGTATTCGGATCCAAAGTCATTCAATTAAAATCAGTTATAT
This sequence comes from Solanum habrochaites, assembly GCA_027704765.1. Classification (NCBI taxonomy): domain Eukaryota; kingdom Viridiplantae; phylum Streptophyta; class Magnoliopsida; order Solanales; family Solanaceae; genus Solanum; species Solanum habrochaites. The sequence continues at coordinate 36,628,985 of JAKWJA010002495.1, read as the reverse complement.
CATACATCATTGATTCAAATCATTTTATGCATGAACCCATGGCTAGAAGTCAAAATAAGATATTTCATGTTTTAGAACATCTTTGAAAACCATTGGAATTCACTCCTTGAAATAAAGAGGATTCAAGGATGAAACACTATACCTTAATGAAGATAATCCAAAAAATAGGTGAATAAGCAATGGTTAAATAAAGTTCCTAACCTCAACCATTCTTCAAGCTTCAATGGAGTCTAGAGATATCTATTTGGGTTCTTGGGTAATGATTTTGAATAATGAACTCAACTATAGGTTCTAGACTTATAAAGTGAGTTAAAATACCCAAAAACATTAAGTAAACGCCCAAAATATTATTTATATGCTAGGTGAATTTCCCATCTTGCCCCTCACTTGGTCAAGACACCAGCAAAAAGTTGCAGGTGTCAAACAACGGACGCGATGCACCAACTGTAGAACAATCGACGAGCCGCACTACGTGTGGAGCATTTTTTTGAGATTAATCTCCCACCACTAAGTGTCGATAAACGACCCCCATCGACGGATTGTTTCTTGAACAATGGGGTGTCGTTTGACACTCATAGTTAGGGACTGCCTTGGGAAGTTTCAAGCCCAAGTTAGGGTCCTCCTCAAGGACAATTTAGGTGGTCTTTGGGGAGTCATTCCAAAATGTTTCAACTCTAAACATACTAATCTAGATGTTAGAAATCTGTCCCATCAATTTGAACTCAAACCAATTTAAACATACCAAGGTACACTAGAACACACAAGCACATCTCAATGTTAACTTTCAAACGTCTTGGGCGTTCTTTGACGTTTGAGATCCAGACTTAACGCAATCCTTCTAACAATATATTTAAAAAATTTAAGACCTTATAACACATGACTCATATGTTAAGCTCAAGCTTCACCTAGTTCATTTTAGGGGAGTTACATTCTCCCCTACTTGGACAACATTAGTCCTCGAATGACACTTGATAAACCTTAAACACTATCAAGAGATAAATACTCAATATTAGAAGCTCAAAACCATAACACAAACTAATATATAAGGGGAACATCAATTTCCCCTTAACAAGAGACTCAAAGCACAAGAAGAAAGCAGGAACAAAATCTACACCTCATCATGTTAATAAGACTCACATTTCTCACTTCAAATAGGAGAAACTTCCTTCTCCACACATTATAATGCTCATATACATCATTTCTAAGCACATTATAACCATTTCTCATGTAAAAACAATTAATCACAAATTTCAACAACCTTACATTAAAGCATGTTCACTAGTACACTAATGCAAAATTTGAACAGTTTTATTATAAAGACATAACAATATGAGAGACAAAATAATATAAACTCATCTTAAAACATAAACATAACCCCATAAAATGCACAATGCAAGGAAATTAACGAAATTCATTTTCACTTAGACTCCTAAAAACATGCAACATGCTACTACACAATTCTAACTCTCAAGCCTGAATAGAATAGAAGAGAAGAGACAACAATCAACAATCAAACTATTCACCATACACCCCCACCTAGAAGGAACTCATAACAAACAAGAGATAAAAGTATAACTTACCGGCATTGCCATCCGTGTTTGTTTTAGCTTGGAGAACATAGAAGTGATTCTTCTATGGATCACCAACATCAGGGACATTTGGAGGAACTTGTTTCGACTCTCTTCCTCTAGTCGCAATAGTAGGACAATACCTCAACTTATGACTATTCTTAGAAAAACCAAAGCACCTAGTGCTACCGTCTAGACACTTCAATAATTTCTTCTTTTTACAAGTAGCACAAATAGGCTTAACAACTTGGGAACCACTCCCACTCTAAATATTGACCTTAGAATCACTAAACCCATCTTGATTTGGAGCCCTATTCTTAAACCTAGGTTGGTTTTGCTGATCGGATTTACCCCTCTACAAAAATTTTTAAATCTCAATAGTTTAGAATCTTCAATGGATTGTGCATACACCATAAGATTAGACAAGTTCATCTAACTATGGAGCATAACCGTACGAGACTCTTCTTTTTCAAAGTCGGCAACACCGGTCACAAACCTACTCATCTCATTCCTACGGTTAGACACCAAGGATTGGTACCTAGACAATAGAGTAAACTTCAAAGGATACTCTTCGACACTCGTGCTACCTTGACTAAGGTTAATGAACTCCTCAACCCTCATCTCCCTTCTTTCTCGAGGAAAATACTTTCCTAAGAAGGCATCCTTAAACTCTTCTCACTCTATGGGATCCAAATCAACCAACTTATTATCTTTCAAATTTGTGCACCATACCTGAGAGAATTCCGTCAATTGATGTGAAGCCAACTCCGCTTTCTCCCTAGAGGTCACCCCCACATAACTCAACACCTTGTAGACCCCATCTAGAAACTCTTGGGATCCTCTACCACCTTAGAGCAAAACAAGATTTGAGGATTCATCCGCACATAGTCATTCATTTTAGAGGTCATTTTATTCTAAACTACATTCACCGAAGGCTCAAAATATCTACTCACATGAGTTTTCATGGCTCAAGCTAGGTCAAGGAGAGCCTCTCTAATTTCCACGTTAGTCATGTATGGGGGAACCACCGAAACCTCATTCCCTTCACCTGATATAGGGATTTGCTCACTTGAGGAACTTGAACACCTTATGGAACTCCCTCTTCACTATTTATTCTTCGATCCTTCTTGCGGCCATCCTTGTAGTAGCCATATCCCATAAACACAAGAGACAATATTAGGAAAAGACACTTAGAACCTCAACTAATTGTCACTCCATAGCAGTGATGACGAAAAGTAAAACTCTATCATCCTATATCCTCTCGCTCATAGATGTGTTGCGACTCACACTAATGAACAAGACTCTACTAGAAATGGCTTTAATGAGACTAGTGATTCCTAAAGACTACTTCATAACCTTATTTTTTGATACCAAGCTTGTCATGACCCGAGAGTATACCCTAGAAGAAATGGCATCCTCAAGTCATGGCACCTCGTACTCCAACTCTTAGAGGTCTTGTACAAGCCCTTAGATATCATACATCGCTTATGCATTTATGAAAAGTAGTGCGGAATTAAAACTTTTCACAACATCATCTCAAAATATATTTATGGATAACACAGGAAATAGTAAGTCTCTAGCAGACATCTTAGACACACAAATATGTTGGGTTACAACCCATACAACAATAAAATGAAAATACAAAAGTCTATCACAACGTATTTTGATACAAAAAGTTAAATATAGCTATGTCCTCAAATCAACTGAGGACATATCAAAACTTGCTTGAAAGGGCTATTTCCAAGATCTACTTTAAATGACTCCTCTCAAATGCCACCATTAGAGATAAGAAAATAAAATAAAAAATATATATATGTATGTATGATATGAATGTGTGTATATATATTATATGTATATATAATATATATATATATTGTATGTATATATATATGTATATATACATATATATCATATCTATATATTATATTATATATATGTATATATATATGTATTATATGTACATATCTATCTATGTATATATATACTGTATATATATACCTATATATATAATATATATATGTATATATATATATATAATTAGTGCATTAGAATACACTAAGTAGATCTGTCAATATAGGCTAGGGTTGGTGGGCTGATCTGTCCTAATCCGAGATTTAATAGGGTCGGTCTGAGATTTTTGAAACCCATTTATGAAAAGGGATTTTATCCAAGCCTGAATAAGCTACTAATTTATGTGGCTTGAATATATCGATAGGGCCACCACATAGGCAAGTGAAAATTAATTAAATTAATATAATATTATTTAAAAAATTTAAATTAAAGAGGGTCCAAACTAAAAACAATTAGATTAATATTTATATTTTTATATTTATGCTTTTACATGAAAAAAAACTTAATAAATATTATAAATATAATTTTATTTGTGGATTTGATTAACAAGTAGTAAAATTAATATCATGTATATTGTGTTGTATAAATTTATGATAATATTTTTAAATTATAAGTTATAATTTAATTTAATAATTATAAAAAAATATAAATTATAAAAAAGTGGGTTGGCTCGAAAAACACCTATAGCCCACGTAGTTTTGTGTTGTGCCAATCATTTTCAAGCCCACACGAAAAATGGGCTAGCCCGTCCGGACTCGTAAAATGTAAAAGATTGGATGTGTTAGCCTTTACGGGATGGGCTATCCCATTTTAGCATCTCTAACACTAAGTATGGTGATATACAATTAATCATGCTAAAAGGACATTTGCTTTAAAGAATGCTTTCATGTTCCTTTTGGAGAAAACCTTATAACCTAAGTATAAGAAACTACTTACAAGTCTACATAAACACACGTTGACATATTTCACGTAATCTACAATAATAACGTTAAGTATTCAAACCATATAAGCATATAACTCTCATACAAAAGGTTATCCTAAGCCCCACTTGAGTAAGATATGAAGCGGCCACCCATATAACCCCTTATAACATACCTAAGTGGTGCTCAATACTACCTAAAGCAAGATTATTACCATTTCATCAATTAACTCCCTACCTAAAGTTACTCTAATACTCACCAAAGTAAGATATGAAGAGAGCGCCCATACACCCTCTTCAAGCCTACCTAAGCAATCCTCAAAGATACTGTAGATAAATCTCTTTTATCCACATGCATTAACTTAAGTCTACTATGTTCATTAATCCATTTAAGAGATATTCAACAATTAAGGACTTCATGTAATTGTCTTGTAGAAGACCTAGGGAACGCTCATCGTAGAACTTTTAAAGCCTACTCGGGCAATGTATAGATAAGGTCCCATTCTTTTACCTACACTTTGTAGAACTTCATTAACACTAGAATCCATCCCACATGATGAAAATAGGCATTAACCTACATAAACCAGACTTGCTAGGCATGGAATCCAGAGTCTACCCTAATCCGGTGGAGCGTGTTTTACTTGTCAAGGGTAGAATTAGGAAACATCCCATGTAGACACATGGTTAAGGAATATCAAGTGTTTCTTGGTACTCTAGTTTAAACTTAAGTAGAGTCACTACCATAAGCATATTCACTCGGTTCTAGTCATGTTCTCATAGAGTAAGTTCAGTCGCAAGGGCATATGAGAAGGTACCATATTTAAGTCACTACCAAATCATAATACACTTTACTAAGGATTGGTCCACTAAGGATGCCACTCAATGGTAAAATGGGATAGCTCCATGACTTTCATAGAGATGGTTTCATGAATTTCCAACCAACCTATCCCTAATTCCATCATTCACACAAAAACAACTTTCAACTTCAAGAAAGAGTCAGTCTTGAAAGAGATATGGACTTCCATATAGATATTCTACCTGATACTTGTCCTATCGTATTCCGTCATATAGAATGGCACCACCAGAGTTGAAAGATTTAAAAGATATGTTGAAGGATCTTCTAAAGAAAGATTTTATTCAACCAAGTGTCTCAACTTGGGGATATCTAGTCCTATTTTTGAGAAAGATAGATGGTTTCCTTAGGATGTGTATAGACTACCGTAAGTTCAAAAAAGTAACTATCAAGAATAAGCATCATCTTCCGAGAATTGATGATCTTTTTTATTAGCTTCAGGGTGCCACTTGTATATTAAAAATAGACCTCAAATAAGGTTAGCATAAGTTGAGGGTAAGAAATGTTATATTCCAAAAATAGCTTTAAAGACACATTATGATCAGAATGAGTTTGTAGTTATCTTTTTTAGACTGACCAATGGTCTTGGAATATTCATGGTTCTTGTGATAGAGTTTTCAAGCCTTTTTTAGATATGTTTGTTATCATATTCAACTCTAAGACTCCTACAATTCAACTCCACTCGAATGACAACCTCCGTTAGCCTAGTGTGCGATTAATTTTTTTTCTTGTGATTTCGTGTGAGTTCTTCAAGTGTGAAGAACTTTCTTTGTTTTTCTGCTATTGAATCTTATTTTGGAAAAGAGAATACGTGAGAAAGAAGAAGAGAGCTTAGTGTGCGAGTGGAGAGATAATCCTGAGAGAGTGGGAGTTGTAGGTGGCTTAGGAGTCTACTTTTTGGACATAGTCAATAAGGTTTTTTTTTTTATAAAAAAATATGATTATTTTTTTTTTAAATCAGCAAATGAATAATTATTATTAATTTATTACATTAATTCAATAGGTTAAATAAAAATCACTTTAATTCATTTATTCCACTTACGTTCGAACCCGGGTGGAGCAAGACTTCACTTCAAGAGCCCAATTTTGGACCTATCTCCCTAAATCGCCCCTCCACCTTATTGATTAAATAATTAATTACATATTTAGGGTTATTACGGTACTACCCTTATCCAAGAAAAAAACCGTATTACTCCTATACCCTTCAAACCTAAGATTTACTCTTTTTAAGTCCGGTAAAGACTCCTTCGAGTAAATCTTCGTATTTGAGAGTCCTACATGGTTGGACCCAACCTTTCCAAGCTCAAATAACTTTCAAGTTAATTGGATTTGCGGTAGCAAGAGTTTCGTGGTCTAGTTCTACGCGCATCAATCTGTGTGAACCCTGGTCTAATCATAAACATTCTTGACAAATTAAGAATTTTTTTATCTTATCCAATTTTAGGGTTGTTACATTATCCCCCCCAAGAACATTTGTCCCCGAATGACACTACTCTTTACCAACAATAAGTAAGTAATCTAAAAAATGTATGCATACATGGGTAATTCAATACTCCTCATTGGTGAATATCCTATTCACATATTAACGTGATGGTGCACATCCTTGAAACGTACTAGTAGCTTAATATTAATAGACTAAGGAACTATTTCCTAAACTAGTCTCATCAAAGAATACAACATACGTAAACATGTAAGTCATACAAATTAGCAACCAACATGATGTCTCAAACATATTATCCTCATACTAGTGCATAAAAACCATACACAGTCAAATACCTGAAGGACTAATTAAGGCTAGTCACCCGAGACTTCACAGGAGGTGCCTTCCCATTCACCCCTAGGTGTGAGTTCGAAGAATCATTGCCTCCTTGGAGCCTCAGGCTGAGCTCAATCCTTTCATTGTTATTTTCTTCTCCTATTCGGACAATCCTTCACCATGTGATTCATTTTTGCACAATTGTAACAAGCGTTAGTGCCCATCACACACTCTCCTCCATGTAGTTTTCCACACTTCCTGCAGGGTGGTCTCTCCTGAGGTGTATATACTTTATTGTTTCTTTTAACTCTGGACCCGGAATCCCTATCATAGAGACCCTTGGATGAATTTAACTCCCCTTTGTGGGAGAGTACTTTCTTAAACTTGGGCTTATCCCTGATTCCAGTATTACTCTTCCTTGAAATATTCTCCTCAACTTGCCTTGACTTGTTCCCTGCCCTAGTGTGCTTCCTCTTCCTACTTTCCTCCACTTGCTTGACATGGAACATAAGACTGGAAAGGTGCATGCCTTCATGAAGTATAGCTGCCCAACACTAATCCTCGATATCCTCAACAATCCCTGTCAAGAATCTATTCATATCGTCTCTGCTGTTAGACAAAAGAGAAGTGGCATACCTTGATAATTTCACAAACATCAGGGAATACTCCATGACTGTAATCGATCCATGTTTAAGGTTGATAAAATCCTCAACCATGGCCTCTCTCATCTCCATGGGGAAAAATATCTCCAAGAAGGCTATCTTAAACAGATTTCACGTGATCGGAACTCCGCCCAAAGCTCAGCTATCCTACCACATCTAATACCAAGTCTGTGCAACATCAATGAGTTGATAGGAAGCCATCTTAGCCTTCTAAGTATCTGTGGCCCCCATGTACACAAAAATCTTGTGTACCTCATCTATTAATTCTTGGGGATCCTGTGAAATCTTGGATCCTTTGAAAAATAGGGGGATTCATCCTTCTAAAGTCTCGTAACCTGTCATCTATGCTACGTAGTGGTGGGTTCTCCATTTGAACATTGTGCCGGTTGACCTGGGCAGTCATGGCATGAACTTGCATGGTGATGGCCTGTGCCATCTGGGCTAGAGATTCCCTCACCTTAGCATCAGTCAACCCAGTAGGGTTAACTGGCATGGCTACTCCTTCAACTAGAGCCTTGGGTGGAACTTGATCATCCCCATCAACTGCTAATCCTCTCCTCTGACAAATAGTTCTCCTAGTGTTCATTCTCTGTAAGCAACAAAGATTTGATGTTAGATACGCTCATAACACCAAGAAGTCGAGCATTAGGATGGCACGATAAGATCAGAAGAAGGTAAATTTTCCTACACATCATGCTGTCTCTAATCAAGGATAGTGGTGCACTTCACTACCATGACTTAGAAACTACTCAATGTGGTTTATTTGAACTTATTATTTCTGTAATTTAACCTTGGGATATGATATTAACTTTTTCATGACCGGAATATAGAACCTAGACGAGACCTGCATTGTTTACCTCTCAGAGGTTGCAGACAAGCCTACATACATCATTCTTACTTCATCTAGGTTAATTCTAGCGAAAAATTTGAACTTTTTGTTCTATTATTTCATGCTAAAAATTTTGAACTTAATATCATAGGCGTTCACAAATTAACAATCTAATATAGACATAATCAAATGAAAGAAACAGTTCATAATTGCATTAAACTTATTCTTGCCAAAATGACACCAATACAAAGTCTGAAATGAAAGTGGAAAGAAAAACTAGTGGAACATTCTCCACTAGATATAGCTTACATCTAATCTTGATAATAACGATAGACATCCTCAAAATCATGAGGGCCTACCATATCCGGATTAAAGCTTCACGTCCGGATAGTTGCAACATCAACCTGTAAGCTCTAGAGTCCACCTGTGCCTAAAACTAAAATTGTAGAATTGTATAGCATTAGTACACACTTGTAATAAAGAATGGGTATATGCAAGCACACACCAAGGACATGAATGATAAAGAACAACTCTTTCCTAGAAACATGATTATGGAAAGTCAAGTCAGTGGACTTGCCAAATTAGAATTAGGAAAGTTAGAAAAATTTTGATTAGGAAAGTGAGTGAACTTTCCAAATTTTGATTAGGAAAGTCATGCCATGAGAGTACCATGCATCATCATACTTATCATATTGCACACAACACATAACATCTTGTATATAGCATATAACATATTTCATACAACACATAACCTTTTTCATATCATTCGTTCATATATCATGAGACACTTGGAATCATGGAATTGCCATAAATACCTCCCAAAATGAGTAAAGCTCACCTCTTTATTATCGTGTCCTAACACTTTTGGTGTCATTCTTTTAATTATGTGCATCATTTGAGGCTGGCCTCATTCATTCATGGGGAACTTTAACCAACATATATCATGTGAGCATCATGAAATCCAGTGTCATGAAACCCCACACCGAAAAGAGGTGGAATCACCGACCAAAGTGACCTAAAACATGCTAGCGTACATGGGAATTGAACCCCACCAAATCCCTATATTGGCAGTATAGGTTAAAAGACTGGGACATATAAGGAGACCCATACCAGCATGCCAGACAGTCTCATCTCATGAGAGTTATGTGAACCTCCGACTTACTCGAAAGAAGGCAGCACCACTCATAGCTAGTCTATCGGTGCTCAGTATAAAGTTCCATTCCATTCAACTCATACGTCATGGAAGATGGCTTCTAGTATTAGGAAATCATAGCTCAATAGATGATTTCTCATCTCATGATTAGTATTAAGTGTACTAATCTCAATACTTTCATTAGAGTGTTCATAGGGACTGGTATCTTCATCAACTTTACACTCTCAGAGGTGAGTACGTTTTGGTAACATTTACTTAGGCTCATTTTAGATTGCTTTAATTTTTTTCATTAGCCTCATATCATGTTGTCACCACATTCATTAACATTAGAACATTTTCTCTTTATAATTACTCACCCCTTTTTACGTGAATGTTGATTTCATCATATGCCAATGCACTTGTCCATTTATGTGTTTCACACTCTTACTTAGCACTTCTAGGGTTTCATAATTTATTTATACAATATTATTTTCATTGTTTTCCTATGAACTTGACCATTTAGTGTGTTTTACAGTCTTACTTAACCGTTCTAGGGTTACATCACTTCATAACATACATCTTAGGTTCACTTATTTGTAAATGTATTGCTAGACATATGGGTGTATACATACAAGCCATGAGATTTCATTCATAGTTCGTTAAGTGAGTCATATCTTCCTAAGATTATTTAATATAAGACTTATGTATGTTGTATGTATGCCAGGATCTCGATTTCGATCTAAGTAGGTGGCATAATTCTTGAACATTTAATTCACGTATGACTTATGTATCAATGTGAAATTTGGGCAAGGGAACCCGGTTTTTAAATCCATTGAACAACACTTACAATTTTTTATTAATTTTGTTTGATCCATATGGCTTGGGGACCCAAGTTCGAGCCCCAATGCCTTCATTTTATTTTCCCCTTAATATCTCTCTTCATATTTCTCTTAATGGAACTAAGAGAATGTGGGATCGAACCCCCACAACCTCATTTACTTTTTATTTTCATTGCCTTTAAATTTTTCTCCTTTGGCCGAGGGGTTGTGGGTTCGAACCCCCACAGCCCCTCGTTAATTTCATTTAATTTTTTTCCTTGTATCTGCCTAGGAGGTCGTGGGTTTGATTCCAACGCCTCACATCTCTTTTCTTTCATTTCCTTTGACTCTCATTCACTGCCTAGAGGTCGTGGGTTCGATTCCCACTCCTCACATTTCTTTTCTTTCATTTTCTTTAGTCTCCTTCACTGCCTAGAGGTCCTGAGTTTGATTCCTACGCCTCACATTTTATTTTTTTCTTTTACTCTTCCTTAAATCTGATTGATAGGAGGGGGTTCGAATCCCTCTCATCTCATTCTAATTTTTTTTAAGTTACATTTTCTATCCAATACCATGGTTCGAATCCCCTTCACCACATTTTTTTTACTTCTTTATTTTCATGGTTTTTAACATGGTGAGTTCACGGGTTCAATCCTCCATGACCTCACTTGTTGTAATTCATTTTTTTCAACATTTTGAATCGTCTTTGCTGACCGAAATTCATCACTAGAAGCTGGAAATTTTCTTTTAATTTTTCAGCATCCTTCCATCAAGTTACACATTAGTTCTTAGGGGAATTTCATAGTGCATTTAGAACGTTTTAGGTACGACTTCATATATTCGTTAAGCCAAGATATTAGCCCTCAAATCAGCCATATTTCAACTCATATTAACATCACATTTACATCAACATGTGTACATAAATATAAAGAACTATCATGCCATTTCAAGTATTAAACCATGAACAATAGCTATGACAACACACATATATAAACGTAGTTAAATTTTCGGAAACATCAACATAAGTCACATAATTCCAAACATACATATAAACACATAATCATCACAAAAACACGTTTCATCCCTAGTTTTCTACAAGCAAACATAACCAACCTATAATTCAATGGGATCTAGTGACAGGGATATGCAAGAGGGAACAATTCTAGTTTTCAGAATGGATATTCTAAACATTAAGGGGTCTCTTGGGAAAGGGACCAATAAATAAGAGAACCCATACCTTTTTGACGTTAAACCCTCAACTTGCTGCCTAAAATCTCAACCCAAGATCACGTCTAAGCCTCCTCAAAGTCAACTACACTCGAATGACAACCTCCCTAAGCCTAGTGTGCGATTAACGTTTGTTTTCTTGTTATTTCGTGTGACTCTTCAAGTGCGAAGAACTTGATTTGTTTTTCTGCTCTTGACTCTTATTTTGGCAGGGAGAATACGTGAGAAAGAAGAAGATATTTTGAGCGTGAGAGTGGAGAGATAAACGTGAGAGAGTGGGAGTTGTAGGAGGCTTAGAAGTCTAGTTTTAGAGACTTAGTCAATAAGGTTTTGTTTATTTATTTTTTTCAAATCTGATTATTATTTTATTTTAAATCAGATAATGAAATAATAATTGTTAATTAATTACATTAATTCAATAGCTTAAATAAAAATCACTTTAATTCATTGCTTCCACCTAGGTTCGACCAGGGTGGAGCAAGACTTCAAATCAATAGCCCAATTTTGGCCCTCTTTCCCCAAATTACCCTCCACCTTTTTAATTAAATAATTAATTATATATTTATGGTAATTACGATACTACCCTTAGCCAATAAAAAAATAATTTTACCCCTAGACCCTTCATACCTAAGATTTACTCTTTTATATCTGGTAAAGACTGTTTCGAGTAAATCTTCGTATTTGAGAGCCCTACATTGTTGGAACCTATCTTTCCAAGCTCAACTAACTCCCCAAGTTAGTTGGCTTAGCTGTAGCAAGGGTTCTGAGGTTTGGTTCTATGCGCATCAGGCTGTATGAACCCTGGCCTACTCATAGGCATTCTTGACACATTAAGCATTTCTTATCTTATCCATTTTTAGGGTTTTTACACCATTCACACAAGAAGGATACCATTGCGACTTTCAGCTTCACTGATATCGTAACCTTATTTCTAAAAGGTTCCACATAAATGTGACACTTCTAAAATGACTTAGGTGAATATAGAGCCTAACATGTTTGTCATGAGAGTATAAGGTCCTAAAATGATTTATAATATGGTAATGAGTCAATTATTAAAGTTTTAGGTGCATTGAAAGTTAAACGTCAAGGGTCAACCAAGACGTCCGACCACTAGTCACCTATGTGCCTCATGTGTTGTTATGTGACTATAGTGTTTCGTGAGGTTTTAAGGTCCTTATATTTTTTATGATAGTATTTATAGGTAGTGTGTTAAGTTTTATGATGTTTGGAGATCAAACGTCCAAGAAAGTCCACGACGTTCGAAAGGTTTGTCTTGAAACGACCTTGTATGTCTTAGCATGTTTCGTTGAGTTTTGTGTGTTCGTTTTGGATGAAATTCATATGGGATGTCCTAAAATCGTATATGAGCATACTCAAGTTGATTTTTTTTTTTTGCAAATATCCCCAAGGACCAACAAAAGGTCATTGACGAAGGACCTACCAAGGTTGCCAAAACTGCCAAAGGACCCACTGATGGCAGAAGAAGGCCAGTAGCTTGGTCTACACCCCGTAGGTGGAGGACGTAGTTCAAGAATTAGGATGGTGTACTTAGACTTCTAACGAACATCTTCTGACCCAAACAACAAACCAGCAGGATGATCCGTTGGTTAGGAGACGACCCGTTGATGTCCAGGCGTCTATGGTGCCTACAACCTGCACAATTCACTATTAATTGCAAGGGTTAATTGGTAAATTCAACCTTTGTCTAAATAAGAGTTTGGGAGGTTTCCTAAGGGTATTCTAGATATTTTAAGTGAGTTTATAATTCCTAACCACCTCGATGATTTCAATATTCATAAATCAAATGCCAAATTCCCTAAGAAACTCTCTAGAACTCCTTTGAAGCAAAAACTCAAGGAATAGCTTGGATTGAAGATTTTATTGGTGATTCTTCATCAATTTCATTGTTTATCTTCATTAAGGTATGATTTTCATTCTTGAAACTCTCTTCATCTAAGATCTTGTAAAACTTTGAAAATTCAAGACGTGTTCTGGAGACTAACATAAGTTTCATAAGGTTAAGACACTCTTTTAAGGTCTATTTTAATGAATAAAAATAATTTAGGTGGACTCTTGCATTTTGTGGTCAAAGACTGCCTTGGCAGTGGGCACCCACATATGGAAACGACGGAGCATGTGTGAATCAACGGGGCATCAATGCCATCCATCGACCAAAACATAGACAAATCCTTTAAGGGACTCTTTTTAACAGTCTCTGAACTTACCTAGAGATGTGAAGCATGGAAGGGGGGGTGGGCTGTCCATCGTTTGACCCACGATCCGTCAATCATAGTGTCGTTTGTAAGGGCCTGTTTTCACTGCACGTTTTCACTTAACTTTAATAATTAATTGGATTAGTTAGGAAGTTAATTAGGGGTTAGTGGAGGTCTAATTAAGTTTGTTAACAACCTATATAAAGTCCTATCCTAATTAAGACTAACTAAAACTCACATAATTCCCAAACTCAAACTCTATTCCTTCTCGCTTCTTTATCTCTCTAGTGAAGAACAACATTGAAGACCAAGATAGGGGAGGGTTTAAGGGCTTAAAAGAGTCAATTTTCACCATCAATCTTCATCAATTCGTATGGTATGTGATCTACTTCATCTTTGAGACCTCTTTCCTCAAAGGGTTCCTTCAAATTGATTTCAAAAGTTGAGTTTTCATGTGGGTTTCATCCAATGTTGAAATTGATGTTATGAATCGATTTGTTTCTCATTTATTTTGAACATTATGAATAGATTAACATGTATTGTAACTTAATTATGATACATCTTGATAGTTTCGTCTACTTTGTAGAAGAAAACATTTACCCCTTAACCCTAGGTTATGATTTGATAAGAATTATATTATATTGGTTAAATTGACTTGGTTATTGTTTGGATTACTACTATATTATGATTTTATACTAATCATAAGTAGAATAGTATGAATTATAGTCTTATCATTATAGTTCTTGAGAAGTGATGTACGTTATGAATTATATTGTGACTTTGATCTATGTCTCTTGTCTTAAGCTATGAAGTAGTACTTAATGATGATGTAGTGATTCTTTTAGCCTTGTTATCATGTTGGTCATTGAAATATACTGATTTTATACCCTAATTGGGTTGATTTAAGGGTTCACGGTAAGACCTTGATGATTAATTGTGAAGGAACTTCATAAGTCTTGTGATCAATATCCTTTACTTCAAATTATGGTTAATTGTGACTAAGTCATGATGTCGTATTGGAGTATGCCTTGTATTAGAATTGATAGCGTGGTATAATGTTGAATTTAAATGTCTTGACTATGTGATTGTGACATTTTGCTTAAGATGAAATGATATAATGTTGGTTATGAAGTACCTATGTGACTTATTATGACATGATAATAATGATACGCTAATCTCACATATGAGGGTTTCCATGAAAGGATATTCTTATGAAATTTGTAATAAGATAATGACAATACTATACTTTGGATTAGACCCTATGACCTACATTAAGCAATGATGATTAATAAAGACATTTAAGAAATCTCAAAAGGGAATCTAACTCAGCACAGAGTAAATTAGAGTGAGGAGTGTCCTTTCCCACATAGGGAAGGTAGGATCACTAACGTACTTATGAGACTGGAGACTACAATGCATCTATCATAAAGAGGGTCCCAACTATATCACCTAGTTCTTGAACTATGTTTCCCCCATAGGAATACTAGCTAGTGGATCTACGTTGTTGCTATGTTAATGTTTTGGTACTACCTTGGCAAGTAGTCCACCTTCATTCGGTGTAGGGTTCCATGACAGCGGATTCCACACTAGCTTATGTGGCCTATATCAGTTAAGGCAAGATGTTCCCAAAAGGTAAAATGAATTAAAGGAATGAACTCTAACTAGGATAACCTAAGGTCTTTAGCTTAGTCTAGGTAGAGGTATGAGACTCTACCTTAACATTGTACTACTTAGCCTTGAGAGAAGTCTTAGGAGGATGTTCTTATGTATGAATAAGGTCATGATGGTATATGATATGTATATGACGAACTTGCACATTGTTGATACTATATGTTGATTATTTCCACTAATGAATTTATGTTGGTCTATATTGTTAATGTAAGATGATATGTACTCTTAAATGCTATGCTATGTGAAGTAGGATGTTTGTGATGATTCTTTTTGGGTCACTTGATTGATTAAGGTTATGGGGCTTTGCTTGGTCATTACACTTATTGACTTGATAGTGGTTCATGGGTAAGTATCTTGCTTTGGTTATGTGAAAATGTACTCTTATTCGTGCTTGTTGCTATTATGACATTATGATAGAGTTACTTGACTATGCAATCAATTATTTGATATGCATGTTGACTTTACTGGACTTGATGTTGTTGTTCTTGTGATGTACATGACTATGAATTAATTAATATGTCTCTTTTGATTGGTATGATCTTCTTGAATGTGCATAAGGTTTTCAAAAGGGTAAATTAGCATGTTTTTAGCAAGTTCCCTTTTTATATAAACTATGTATATGTAGATGTCTACGTAAACTTGCGAGTAGAAGAAATGAAAAGTTTTAAATTTTCAGCTAAATTTGACCTATGAATGTAATGATGTTATCTAAGAGTATAGTATAGTCCTCAAAGAGGAAGACAATGCCAGTTATGTCTATGCGGGTATCCCCGGATGTGATACAACCAAACATCAATGTGATTTTCCAAGACTTTCTCAAAAAATTGATTTCTAACTTATGATCTAACAATGGGTTCTTATATAAAACATTTTAAATCATGAATTATTGAGTGAATTGTTATTAGTTTGATGACATTAACCTAACATCTTCATGAACCCATGCAAAATACAATTTCTTCTAATTGGCTATAATTATGATGTTGTGATCTTGTCTCAATGCTTATGAATTCTAGTGTAGTTTTTTATAGGATATTTAATGATGTAAGAATTGTGTTTAATTTATGTACATGTTGTTTTATATTGATAAATTTATATTGAATTTACCTACATTCATCGATTATGATTTTTGTATTGAATTGATGATCATGACCATAGGTAAGGTCCTTTTGGTATTGAATTGGATGATTTAGCTATGGATTGAGGTGGTGAAAATGGAATAGTGGTACACTGCCCTAATTCTCTTTATTTAATGTAATGTAAGTCTTGAATTATGTTGTGATTTGTATAGTCCATTTATGGTGGTGGTGCTATGCGTTATAATTGTGAATGTTGTGGCCTTGTAGGCGTTACTTTATGTATTATGATGATCATGTTCTTGTCAGAAACTTCTTGATATATTATTATTGTTTTGTAGTTTATTTTTTTGAAGTATGATCATATCAATCTACTTCTGATAAGATGAGAGTAAGTTTTATTCTATTGATGTTGTTAGGTTATCATGTTAGACTATGACAATTTACTTATATGTTTAATCTTAAAGTGATGCATCACTCTTCCTACTTGACTATATAAGTCTATGATGGTTATATTGATGATGTTAGATTGGTATATAGGGTGACCTGTAGATGATGTTGGTTATGCCTATGTGCTTCTAAAATTATATGCTATATGTGGTAAAGTGAAGTATATGTTTGTCTTCTTTGGTAGACTTGTGTCCCTTACATAATATCTATCGAATGTATATATGAGATGTCTTAACTTAGGATGCAAAAGCCTCTTAGTCATGTAAGTATTAATGATATGAGACCTTGAACATTGCTAAGAAGGTAAAATTATGTGGACCCCTCAACATAGTTGAAAGGTAATTATATCTTTGATGTCGAAAGCGGTAATGGTATCCTTCTTATGTGAATGGGGACTAAAGGTTGATTGGATAAAATGGCACATGATAATTCTTAGTAAAATCATTAAGGTATCATCATCGCCATTGAAAGGCAGCCCTATGAGACCTCTTCGTAGGGTGAATGTGATTGGGTATGAACTAGATATGGAACCCCTTCGTATGATCCTTCATGTAAATTACTTTGAGAACAAATGCTAGTACCAAGTTAATATGGTAAGGGAAGTAGGTCTAGTTAAGAATGAGGTTAGAGTGCACAGAAACCCTTCATATTCCTTAACTATGTGTCTACATGGGATGTGTCTAAGTTCTACCATTGGCAAATAGAACACCCTTCATCGGAGTAGGTTAAAATTCAACATTCCATGCTTTTCTACAATGGTATATGTCAGTTATTGTCTATTATTAACATATGGGATACCCTCTAGTGTTGGAGAAGTTCTATCAAGCTTAGCTGGTGGTATGGGACGATATCTAGACAATGCACAATAGGCTTTGAAGATGTCAGTGAGTTAGTCCCTACGTCTTCTCCAAGACCATTACTTGAATGTCCTTATGTGATGGATGTCTCTTAAATGAATCAATTAATATAATGACTTAAGTAAGTTCAATGTTAATGAATAAGTACCTAGCCTAGATAAACATTAAGGATTTCAAAATTAAAGTGTGAAGGGGGCATAAAGGATTGTCTCTTCATGTCTTACCTAGGCTAGTCTTAAGAATGACTCTAGATAGGAATATTGATTAATGAAGTGAGAATGATCTTATCCTAGTTAGTCTAAAGGATTTCTTAAGTGTTTTTCTTCACAACACACTCTATTGAGCGTTAGTATCACCTTTGGTAGGAGAATCTCATGTTATATGTTTTTGTGTATTGTAAACGGCTTTATCTCATTGTAGGTAGTTTTGAAAATCATTTAGGTTTGATTATAGAGGGTGTATGGGCGTTATCTCTTTGTATTACTTAAGTGAGTCTTAGTATAACTCTTAGGGAGAAGGTTGCATGCTAAAAAGGGTTCATAGTGAAGTTGAAGAGCTTTAGTGTAAATGTGACAGTATACTGTAATGTCCTTAATTTGTGGTAAGATTTCTATGTGTTATATTATATTTATATATGATCCTAAATGTTGTTCTTATTCTTATACTATCATGTTTTATTCAAAAATAGCATATTTCCATTGAATGTATGTTATTATGATTTTATGCATTATGCCATACTTAGTACATCTGTTTGTACAAATCCCATACTTTTATCTATGTCTAAAGTGATTCATATGTGAAGGTGCTTTTGGGAGAGAAGCTTGCATGATCGGATATTTCAAGCAAGGTTGAATTATGTCCTCATTTTACTCGAGGGCATCACTATCTTCGAGTTTCTTTTATTAAAGCATTGTAATAGACTTAGTAGTACTATATTTCAACTGTTTGGGCCGTGTTGAAAGTATATTTTGAGTCCAATATTTAATGACATAAGACTTAGTATTTCCTAATGTTTTTATGTGGATGAGATTTTGAAATACTATTCGTATGTTGTGAACAATTTTTATTCTGCACTACTTTTCATTTATGTATATGAGTTGAATGATACAAAAGGGTTTGTACAAGACCTCTGAGAGGTCAAGTACGTCGCATCCCGGCTCGAGAGTTACCTATTTTTTAGGGTATAAGTGTAGGTCGTGACAAACGTGATATAAGAGCATAGGTTATCAAAGTGGTCTATGCAATCCAAATGTCTCATCAAGTCATGCCTAGTAGAGTCTTGACCATTGGTGTGAGTCGCGACACATCTATGGGAGAGAGGCTGTAAAACGATAAAGTTTCCTTTCTTTTCTATTCCTACGTCATGCCATATAGTTTTAGAAGTTATGAGTGTTCTTTCTTATGGTTTTCCTTGTGTTATACTAGATGAATACAAGGAGGACACCATCTAGGAGAGTTGAGGAGAATGACATGAACGGGGAGATTCCTCCTCAATTTGAAGAATTTAAGCAAGATCCTTACAGTTCTCAAGGTGCTCAAGGCGAAAGATATGCTCAAGTCCCTAATGTGGAACGAGATAATGATGTTCCGGTGGTTCCTACAGAAATGACTAATAGGCAGATTAAAGAGGCTTTTCTTATTTTAGCCAGAGCCTTGACCACCCATGTGAATGGGGGTATTGATCCTAGAGTGAATATTGTGGAGAGCAGTATGAAATCCATATTAAGAGATTTTGTGAGGATAAATCCTCCTATCTTTCTTTGCTCTAAGGTGGGAGAAGATCCCCAAGAGTTCCTAGATGGTGTATACAAAGTGCTGAGTGCCATGTGGGTGAATTTTAGGTAGAAGGAGGAGGTAGCTTCGTACAACTTGAAGGATGTTTCTCAAATGTTGTACACTCAATGGAAGGAGAATAGGACAATTTAGTTAGGTCCTATTGAGTGGGAAGAATTTAAAAAGGCCTTTCTAGGAAAGTACTTTCACTATGAGAGAAGGGAGGTGAAGGTAGAGGACTTTATCAATCTCAATCAAGGCGATATGAGTATTGAGGAATACTTATTGAATTTCCCTATGTTGATTAGATATGCCCCATCCTTAGTGTCGAACCCTAGGGATGAGATGAGTAGGTTTGTGACCGGGGTCGCCGACCTAGTGAAACAAGAATATTGTACAACCATGCTCCATGCTGATGTAACCCTATCTAGACTCATGGTTTATGCTAAATCCATAGAGAATTATAAACTTTGTAGGATTGGTAGAGACTTGATAAGGAGTGGTTCAAGGAATAAAGGTCAACATAGGTCAAAGAAGAGGTTTTCAAGTCAAGAAGAACCTAGGGGTGCTAAGGTGAAGCTTTAGAAGGTTAGTGGTTCTCAAGTTTGCAAGCCTGCTTGTGAAACTTGTTGGAAGAGGCACTATGAGGTATTGGGTACCAGAAGTTGTTTTGGATGTGGTAAAGATGGACACAAGGTGAGGGATTGTCCTCGTATTGTTTCTAGAGAAAGAGAGGGTAAGCAAGTTTCTCCTAATGCTCAGGAAGTTCAAGCATTTCTATGCACTCAAAACTAGAGAAGCAAAGACGTATGAGGATGAGGATGACGGTAAGTCCTTGTATTTCTCTCTTTATTGTGATGATTTCCTTCTAAGTAGGGGAGTATGTTTAGTAAATGAGCTAGGTGGTCATAGTAGCATTTTTGCCTATTGCATTCTTTTAGGAGTCTTGTGGGATTGAATTTCATCGATTCCTTGAATTGTGCTTTTTATAAAGTTATGATTATGTTGTAAAATGAGTTTATATGATTTTACTTTGCATATTAGCATGTTTCTATCATCAATTACCTAAATGTTTCATTTTTTAGATTTTGAAGTATGTTCACTGCCATAGAAATTTAGCTCACTATAACATTTTTGCAAAAATGTACTAATTTGATGTTTGGTTGAAAATTATTGTAATTTGTATCAAATTGATGTGTATGATCATAATAATTAATGTAAAAGGATTTCATGCTATTTGAAATGAAGAATGTGAGTCTTGTCTATCGTCTTGTTGTGTTGTTGGTCTCTTGAAATTGTGAAACTATTGTTTCTTCTTTGTATTATATAGTGCGTTATGTTGTATTGTTATGAGTTGTTAACTGAATATCCACTCACTGAAGTGTTCGTAGAGTTGAAAATGTCATCCGAGGACGAATATTGTCCAAGTGGGGGTAGAATGTGACATATCTAAAACAACTTAGGTGAAGCTAGAGCCTAAAATATTTGTGATGAGAGTATAGGTCCTAAAATGATTTATAATTTTGTAATGAGGCAGTGTCTAAATATTTTGGTGCATTGGAAGTCAAACGCCGAGGGACGACAAAGATGGCTGATGACTAGTAACATATGTGAATCATATGTTTTTATGTGCCTATATGTGTTTTTTATGAGATTATGAGGTTCTTACATGAGTCATTATAGTTTTTATAGGCAGTGTATTAAGTTTCATGAATTTTGGAGGTCAAACGTCCAAGAACATCCATGACGTTTGTAAGGATTGTTAGATTAAAAATGACTTATGTGAAATAGAGCCTAACATGTTGGTCATGGTGTTTTAAGGTCCTAAATAGGTCTACAATGTGGTATTGAGGCAGTGTCTAAGAATTTAGGAATATTGGAAGTCAAACATCAAGGGATGACCTAGACGTTCGACGACTAAGTAACCTATGTGTCTCATATGTTGTTCTATGTTATTATGTTCGATTAATGAGGTTTTAAGGTTCTAAAATTAGTTACTATAATATATATAGGTAGTGTTTCGAGTTTTGTGATGTTTGGTGGTCAAACCTCGAAGAACGTCTATGACGCTTTAAAGGTTTGCCTTGAAATAATTTTGTGTGTCTAAGCATGTTTCGTCGAGTTTTACGTGTTCATTTTGGATGAAATTCATGTGATAGGTGCTAAACATCTACACAATCATTATTGGGCTGGAAATGTCCGGGCAAACATCACTAAGGACCATACAAGGGTCCGTGAGGAAGGACCCGTATTGGTGTTATAAACGTCCCAAGGCAGTCACACATATAGATGGCAAACGATGACTAGTGGCCTGGTCGACACCCCATATGTGGTGGGCGTGATTTGGTACTTAGACTGGGTAGGTAAGCTATTAATTCCAAGACTCGGAACCTATCGATGGAGGACAAAACGACCTGTGTATGGACCTACGCCCCGTCGATGGGCAACCGTCGATGGATCTGTGTTTTCCTGCGTAGGTCACTGTTAAGTGAGGGGTGATATGGGAATTTTACCAAACTTCCAAATAAGAGTATTGGCGGTTCCTTAGGGGTATTTTGGGACTTTTAAATGTGTTTATAAGCCTAAAACACTAAGAAGCTTTCATTCTTCCAAATCAAAACTCAAATCCCTTAGAATTCTCTCTAGAACTCCAGTGGAGTTCAAATTCAAGGAAGGTTTTGGAGTGACAAATTGAGTTAGATTCTTCAGCAAAGTGATTTATTAGATTCATCAAGGTATGTATTTTTAGCCTTGAAACTCTCTTCATCAAGGATCTCAACTCTCAAGATGTTTTCTAAAGTTTTCAAAGTTGAACTGTCCAATTTAATAATTCTACCATGGGTTCTTGCATAAATTGTTTTTAAACGTTTATTATGGATTAAATTGTTATTGTAATGATTTTTTGAAACTAAATTACCTATGAACCCTTGAATTGGGTAAACTCTAGTTTTTGACTAAGTTATGGGTTACTTGATATTGATCTCATGTTGATGAATTCTTATGTAGTTTTTTATGTGGGCTATTGATTGATGTAATAATTGTTGTAAATTGATATTGAGGGTTTTTAATGATCATTATGTAGAAGTTTTACCTAGTTCATGAATATTTTTAAAATTATGTAGAATTGTTGGTTATGGCAATGGGTAAGGTTCTTGGGATATCTATTGTGGTGATTTGACATTGGATTGAGTTCTTGAAGATAATATGGTGGTAAGATTCCCTAATTCCTCTATTTTATTGTCAATTGGACTTTAATTGTAATGTTATTGGTATAATACACTTATGATTGCGGTGTTATGTGCTTTACCTGCAATTGATGTGACCTTGTCGGCATTATTTTAAGCATTATTTTAAGTGATATGATGATCATGGACTTGTAAGCAAACTACTTGAAGTAATGTATTTATTTGTGTAGTTGATTTTGTGAAGTATGATGATAATAATGTTAAAGTATATGTGTTCTATTTATGTTATGTAGGTGAGCATGTTAGATTATGAATGCGGCTTTGTGTGTAGTCTTAGGTTGATGAATGTTATCTTACTTGACTATATCAGTGTATATTAATCATAATTATGTTTATATGATAGTAGATAGGATGACTTGAAGATGATGAAATTTGTTTCTGTGTGCTTCTAGAATTACATGTATTGTTAGTTAAAGTGAAGTATGTGGTGTCTGGTCTTGGTTGACTTGTGTTCCTTTCTTGATGTATGTATGAATGAGAATATGTGATGTCTTTACTTAGGATTCTAAAGTCTCTTAATATTTAATGTATGAATGACATGTGACCTTAAATGAAGTTAAGAGGGTCTTTTATGTGAAACATTGAACCAAGTGGTAAGGTTAGGAATGTTGAAGTTGTACGCCGTAATGCTATCCTTCAAAGTAAAGGAATGATAGACTTGAGGTTAATTGGCTGAAATGACATCATATTAATCCTTACGAAAGTCATCATCAGCTTCTTGTTGCCATTGTGAGGTAGCCCTAGTTGACCTTTCTTTGGTAGGGTAAATGTGATTGGGTTATTAACTTGTTATGGAACCCTTTTTTATGAACCTTATGTATGAATTAATCTATGAGAATAACCTAGCACTGAGTGAGTATGGTAAGGGAAGTAGTTCTAGTTGAAGAATGAGACTACATTACAAAGGATGCGCTTCGTACTCCTTAACCATGTGCCTACATGGGATGTGTCTAAGTTCTACTAATGGCAAGTAGAACACCCTCATCAGGGTAGGTTAGAACTTTGGATTCCATGTGTTGCCATCATGGTCTATGTCGGTTATTTACTATTATCATCATATGGAGTACCTATTAGAATTAGATAAGTTTTATGATGTTTAAGTGGTCGTATGAGACTCTATCTAGACATTACACAATAGGCTTTGAAGGTGTTACTTGGAATTCCTAGGTCTTGTCCAAGACCATTACTTGAATATCCTTTATGTGTTGAATGTATCCTAAATGAACTAATGAATGTAATGACTTAGGTTAAGAAAGTATGTTAAATGAATATGTACTTATCTAGAGTAGGTACGGGTTCTCTAGTTAACGTGTGAAGGGGGCATAAGAATGGTCACCTCGTATATTACCTAAATAAGTCTTAGGAATGACACGAGTTAGTGAAATCATTGAATGACATGATTTAAGCCTTAGGTAGTTTTTAAGGATTACTTAGGTAATCACTAAGGGGTCAATCATGGACGTTATCTTCTTAATTTACATAAGTAGGTCTTTTGATAGCAATGGTAGGAGAATGACATATTATCTATGTGCTGATGTATTGATGTCTTGTAATTGTGTATGTGACTCATTATAAGTAATCTTCAAGATCATTAAGGCATTCCTAGAGAGGTTGTATGGGCGGTCTCTCTTTGTGTTGCTTAAGTGAGTCTTAGGATAACTTTGAGAGGGATGATTACATACTAAGAGATGTTTATGGTGAAGATAAGCAACTTCACTATTCAGTGAAGGGAATTCATTGTAATAGTGAATGAGGTTACTATAAAGTGACTTATAAAGTTATTATAATTCGTTTAAATGTTATCTTATGTGTTTCTAATTTGTTAAATGTTGTTCTTATGATTATAATGTGATTTTAAATGAAAATATGCATATTTCTGATAAATGTCCATTTTCATGATTTTTATGCATTATGACATACTTAGTACATGTGGTTGTGCTAATCAATACTTTTATCTATCTCTATAGTTGTTGGTAGGTGAGGAGAATTTGAGAAGGAAGATTTGGACAATAGCATCGTTCAAGAGAAGTTGAAGTATGTCCTCATTTGATTCGAGGGTATAGATTGTATTTTATGTTTCGTTTCAAAGTATTGTAATAGACTAAGTATATCTATATTTGGATGTACTGGTCGTTTCCCAAATATTCTCGTTTCTTATGTTTTACGAGATTGAGACTTAGTTTTTCCTATTCCATAATATGAAAGAGTTTTTAAAGACTATAAAATGTTTTGTGAAATTTTTCAATTCTGCACTACTTTTCATTATGTTTATGCGATGAATGATAATTAAGGTCTTGTACAAGACAATCGAGAGGTCAAATACGCCGTTTGCAATACGAGATTGACCATAACTTTTAGGGTGTGACTTCGAGATGTGACATGTTTGCCTTGAAATGACCTTTTTTGTCATAGCATGTTTCATCGAGTTTAATGTGTTCATTTGGGATGAAATTGATTTGGGAGGTACTAAACATATGTACTAGCATATTCGGGTTGGAAACGTCCGGGAAAACATCCCCAAGGACCAACCAAGGGTCCTTGAGGAAAGACCCATCAAGGTGGCAAAAACTGTCGAAGGCAGTCCCATTTACGGATGGTAGTCAACGGCCAATAGTCGGGTCGATGCCGCGTAGGTGGAGGGCAACGTTAAAGACTTAGGCTGGTGGAATTGGCCTTCCAATGACAAGATTCTTACCCAAGCCACAGACCAGCAGGAC
The DNA here is from genome assembly GCA_027704765.1 of Solanum habrochaites. Lineage (NCBI taxonomy): Eukaryota > Viridiplantae > Streptophyta > Magnoliopsida > Solanales > Solanaceae > Solanum > Solanum habrochaites. Next base: position 36,603,371 of record JAKWJA010002495.1, on the reverse strand, counting down.
AATATGTTGGTTGGGAGTCGGCGTGTTGATGGCCAGGCGCCGGTAGTGCCTGCAACTTGTGCAATTCACAGTTCATTGCAAGAGTGAATTCACCCTATGTCCAAAAAAGAGTTTGGGCGGTTTAGTTAGGGTATTTAGGTATTTCATGTGGGTTTATAAGTCCTAACTACCTAGATAAATTCGTTATTCATAAATCAAAACCCAAATCCCCTAAGGAACTTTCTAGAATTCAATTGAAGCCAAAACTCAAGGAAGAGCTTTGATTGAAGATTTGATTGGTGATTCTTCATCAATTTTTTGGTTTATATTCATTGAGGTATGATTTTTATTATTGAAACTCTCTTAATCAAAGATCCAAATTTCGTAGTGATTTTTCAAGACATTATCAAATGATGGATTTCTAACTTGTGATCTAGGTGTGGGTTCTTGCATAAAACGTTTTAAATCATTTATTATTGATTGAATTTATGTTATTTTGATGAAATTAACTAAAATATTCATAAAACCACGCAAAACATAATTTCTTCAAATTGGATTTAATTTGGATGTTGTGATCTTGTCTCAATGCTTATGAATTCTTGTGTAGTTTTGTTTGGGTTATTGAATGAAGTAAGAATTGTATTGAATTGATATATAGGCTGTATTATATTGATAAATATACATATATATATCAAATTGACCTAAATTCATTGAGTGTTATGATTTTGAATTGAATTGATTATCATGGCCATGGGTAAGAGCCTTTTGGTATTGAATTGGATGATTTAGCTATGGATTGAAGTGGTGAGAATGGATTGGTGACACACTTCCCTAATTCTCTTTATTTTATTTAGTGTAGGTCTTGAATTATTTTGTGATTGGTATATTCCAATTATATTGGTGGTTCTATGTGTTATAGTTTTGAATTATGTGGCCTTGTCAGCATTACTTTATGTATTATGATGATCATGACTTTGTTTGAAACTACTTGGTATATTATTATTGTTCTGTAGTTGATTTATGTGAAGTATGATTATATCTATCTACTTGTGATAACATGAGAGTAAGTATTATTCTATTGATGTTGTTAGGGGATCATGTTAAACTATGACTACGTACTTATGTGTGGAGTCTTTAATTTTATGCATGAATCTTCCTACTTGACTGTATGAGTCAACGAGTTTTGTATTGATGATGTTAGAGTGGTATGTAGGGTGATCTATAGATGATGTTTGTTATGCTATGTGCTTCTAGAATGATACACTATATGTGGTAAAGTGAGGTATGTGTGTGTCTTCTTTGGTAGACTTGTGTCCCTTACTTGATACCTATGGAATGTATACACAAGATGTCTTGACTTAGGATGATAAAACCCTTAGTCTTGTAAGTATTAATAATATGACACCTTGAACATTGCAAAGAAGGTCAAATTATGTGGAGCCCTCAACCTAGTTGATAGGCTGTGATATCCTTGAAGACGAAAATCGTAATGGTATCCTTCTTGTGTGAATGGTGGACTTAAGGTTGATTGGCTGGAACGACATGAAATTATTCTAAGGAAAATCATTAAGCTATCCTCTTATCCATTGAAAGGCATCCCTAGGGGACCTCTTCGGTAGGTTGAATGTGATTGGGTTATGAACTAGATATGGAACCCCTTCGTATGATCCTTTATGTGAATTACTCAATGAGAACAAAGGCTATCACCGAGTGAGTATGTTAAGGGATGTAGATCTAGTTATGAATGAGGCTAGATTGCAAATATATCCTTCATATTCCTTAAAAATGTGCCTACATGGGATGTGTCTATGTTCTACCATTGGCAAGTATAACAGCCTCCATCGAAGTAGGTTACAACTCCAGATTCCATGCTTTGCTACGATGGTGTATGTCGGTTATTGACTATCATCATATGTGATACCCTCTAATATTGGAAGTTTAGGTGGTAGTATGGGACGTTATCTAGACATTGCACAATAGGTTTTGAATCCCAAGGTATTCGCCAAGATCATTATTTGAATGTCCTTATGTGATGGATATCTCTTAAATGAACTAATGAAGATAATGACTTAAGTATGTTTCATGTTAATGAATTAGTACCTAGTCTAGAGTAACATTAAGGATTTCCTAATTAAAGTGTGAAGGGGGCATAAAGGATGATCTCTTCATGTCTTACCTAGGAAAGTCTTAAAAATAACTCTAGATTGAAATGTTGATTAAGCAAGTGAGAATGATATTATCCAAGGTAGTCTAAATGACATGTTAAGTGTGTGTGAAGGAATTTTATGTGCGGTTTGTTCACAACTCACTCAAGTGAGCCTTAGAATCACCTTTTGTAAGAGAATCTCATGTTATGTGTTTTGGTGTATTGTAAGTGTATTTATCTCATTTTAGGTAGTTTTGAGGATCATTTAAGTGTAATTAGAGACGGTGTATGGATTGTCTCTCGTTGTCTTTCTTAAGTGAGTCTTAGGATAACTCTTAGTGAGAAGGTTGCATACTAAAAATGGTTCATAGAGAAGTTGAAATAGTTCACTGTAACAGTAACATCGTTCATTTTAATGTGCTTAATTTGTGATAAAATGTGTATGAGTTATCTTATGTATTTCTATGATGTTAAATGTTGTTTTTATGCTTATACTATGGTGTTTTAATCAAAACAAGCATATTTCCATTAAACCTACATTATCATGATTTTATGAATTATGCCATACTTAGTACATGTGTTTGTATTAATCCCATGCTTTTATCAATCTCTAAAGTAATTCATAGGTGAAGGTGCTTTTGGGAGCGATGCTTGAATTATAGGATATTTCAAGCCTGGTTTAAGTATGTCCTCATTTGACTCTAGGGCATCACTATCTTAGAGTTTCTTTTATTAAAGCAAAGTAATAAACTTGATATTTCCAATGGTTTTTATATGAAAGTGATATTGAAAGACTTTTCACATGTTGTGAAAAGTTTTAATTCCGCACTACTTTTGATTCATGTATTTGCGATGAATGATAGAAAACGTCTTGTAGAAGACCACTGAGAGGTTAAATACGCTGCATCCCGACTCGAGAGTGACCTATCTTCTAGGGTATAAGTGCGGTTCGTGACAAAAAATGACCTTCTTTACTATATTCAAGATCATATTCCATTCATACATATACATTCATGACAAATGTTATTTAACCTACTAATGGAATGATTCATATTCATATTCTTCATGTATCAACTAAGGGACACAAGTCAACTAAACAAGACACATATACTTTTCATTATCACATATAACATATATTCAAGAAGCACATAGAGATAACTTAGTATACATGCAATTCACCCTACACACTTCTAGAGAATCATCAACATAACTCATCATAAGGTACATATAGTCAACTAAGGATATTCACACTTCAACATCAAGTATACACACTAAAGGTATCACTATAGCCTATAATGATCACCTATATTCACATAGGAGAACCCATACATGACTTCCTAGATACACATAAGTCATACAGACCTTCACAATGATTACATAGGCAAGTTATACATGATAATAAGACATTTCATAAAGTAATTTCGACGAGGACACATAGTTTAACAATTCATAATTTAATGCCAACGAGGCCACATCATTCGCAAGTATAGTACATAAACACCACCACAAACTACCCTGCAGAAAATTGCAGGTCTCCAAATGACGGCCACACCTACGAAGCATCGACCCATTGACAGTCCATGATGGAAACCGTAAATTGGGTTAGAGACAAAACAATAGGATATTAAGCTCCCTATACAAAGTCCCCACCTACGGTTTAAACCTACGGGTCGTCGACTGACCTAGTGTGCGTCGATTTCCTTCCGCAGGTGAGAGTTTGTATAAGTTTCTACTCAAAATTTGGGTCCTCCTCGAGGACCCTTTTCCCCCCAGATGTTTTCAACCATAATATACTCGTACACATGTTATGGAAATCTCACATTAATTTCATCCAATACATATATTAAAACTATGAAACACACTGAGGTACACAAGGACGTTTCAAGGAGAAACATTCAAACATCATGGACGTTCTTGGAGATTTAACCTCCAAACATGACAAAACTTTAGACATTGCCTATAAACATCATAATGAACCATTTAAGGACTTTAGAACCTCTTAACGCACATGTTAGGATCTAGTTTCACCTAGTTCATATTAGAGGTTTTACATGTATGAACCCTTGCAAATCATGATTTCCTTATGTTGACTCTAATATGGGTGATTTGATTAAGGCTTAATTTTGTTAAATTATTGTGTAGATTATCTTGGACTCTTTAATTGTGTAAAGTCATATAAAGATAGTATATAGGCTGTCTCAAATTGGTAATTCTTGTATTGTATTATGTTTATTCATTGTGTAGTTTGATAATTGGATTAAATTTGTGTGTATGGAAATTGGTAAGAGCCTTGGTGAATTGAATTGGTTTGAATGGCTATGGAGTGGTGGTGTTATTGATGGAATGATGGTATGTTAATAAAATTCCCTCTATATTGCGTAGTATATGTCTTGAATTGTGATGTTTGGTATGGTCCACCTATGGTGGCGGTGCTTATGTTATATAATTGTGAAGAATGACACCTGTTCGACATTACTTTAGGATTATGATATTATTATGTTATAACTTGTATATTTTATCATTATTAAGGTCAATAGGACTTATGTGTATATGTGAAGTCAAAGCATGAGTTCTTCTAGTAGATAATATGTGTTTTTAGTAAACTATTGTCATGACCCGAAAGTACCCCCTAGAAGTTAGGGAGAACACTCAGTTCGTATCAAGGAGTAATTGACCCTATGGGGTCTTGTACAAGCCCTTTAACTATCGTTCATTACATAAGAAATGAAAAGTAGTGTTAAATTAAAACTTTTCAAGACATTTCATTAAAACTAGTCTTTCCTAAATATGTAGAGAATCTTATCATCACAAAGACAACTTAAAGACACAACATTATATCATAGGGACACGGCCGTTTACATTAAAAGGAAATACATACTAAATTTTTTAAATAAGAACTAAGAAAAGAACTATGCCCTCGAATATATGAGGACATACTTTTCCTTGAGGGAAACTTTCCCAAGCTTCACCTTCTAGTATTCAACCTTTCTTCCAAAAGCCTATACTTACATAGTATAGAAAAGTATGGGGTTATTACAAAATAATGTACTAAATATGACATATGCACAAACATGCAAAAAGGGACATTTTAGTAAAATAAGCATTCATGCAAAATAAGTAAAATATTCATGATTTAAGAGTTGAAATAGTATAAGTATCATAATTTAACATATAATAAAAGAATCTCATAATTTTTCAATCAAGGGACACATTAATGTAACATTGAGGACATTACAGTGACTAATGGTCATTTTACAGTGAATGGCACAGCCTTGAGTCATTTGAACCAATTTTCCTAGAAGTTTCCCTAACCCAAGTTATCCTAAGATTCCCTAACGTAAGACAAGAATGAACCTCCCATACACCCCCTTAAAGGAACACAAAAGCGACCCTTAAGACCACCAATCATAGGCTTACCTCGTATGGAATCAAGTCACACTCTTGGTTAAAAAAATTCCAAACATACATTTATACAAATTTAATATAAGTACCCTTCTACAATATTACTTATAGGTCACACTAAGTTCAGTCTTAGAGTATTATCCACACTACTTGTCCCATCCCAAAACCACACCTTAGAAGTTAGGGGCAATCTTGGATTGTAACCGGCATACTTGACCTCTCGGAGGCCTCGTACAAGACCTTACATATCATTCATCGCATAAACATAGTGAAAAGAAGTGCGGAATTAAAACTTTTCACAAAATATATCGTAATCCTTAAAAACTCATTCATATAAATTCATAGGAAATACGAAGACTCAATCTTATCAAACTTAAGACACGAGAATACTTGGGACACGGACCATTCTTATAAATATAGAAATACTTAGACCATTACAATACTTCAAAAGGAAACATAAAATCCATCTATGCCCTCGAATCAAATAAGGACATACTGCGACTTCTCTAGAACGATTGCTACATTCCAAGCCTTCCTTTCCAAATGCTCCTCTTCTACAAACAACTATAGAGATAGATAAAAGCATGGATTAGTACAACCACATATACTTAGTATGACATAATGCATAAAAATCATGTAAACTAACATTTATAAGAAATATGCATCTTTTCATTTAAAATTCATATGAACAACATTTAAAAATTAGAACCACATAAGAAAACATTTAAATCGAATATCATATTTTTAATGTCACTTTACAGTGAACCCATTTCACTGTTGCAGTGAAGTCCCTTCACTGTACAGTGAATTGTCATACCCTTAATTTAGACACGTTCTAGCATGTAGTTCCTCACTAAAAGTTATCCTAAGACTCATCTAATAAGCACAAAGAGAGACCTCCCATACACCCTCTCTAGGTATGCCTAAATTATCCTCAAGACTACTTATAATGAGTCACATACACACTTACAAGACATCCAATAATCAAAACAAAGATAATATGACATTCTCCTTCCAAAGGCTTTCAAAAGACCTAGTTAAGTAAATCAAGCTTATAACGTCCATGATTGACATCTTCAACAATATGTATGTAATCTTTAGAACTATCTAAGGCTTATATCATGCCCACATAATCAACCATTTCGCTAACTAAAGTCATTCTTAAGAATCATCTAGGTAAGATACGAAGTGAGCATTCCTGTGCCCCCTTCACGCCTTAAATTGACAACCCTTAATTACTCTAGATAAGTACTTATTCATTTAACATAATTTCTTAACTCAAGTCATTACATTCATTAATTCATTCAGGAGACATTCAACACTCAAAGGATATTGAAGTATTGGTCTTGAACAAGACCTAGGAACTCTAAGTAACACCTTTAAAACCTATTGTGTGATGTCTAGATAGCGTCGCATACCACAACCTAAACCTCACATAACTTCTCTAATGCTAATAGTGTATTCCATATGATGATAATAGGTAATAACCGACATGAACTATGATAAAAAACCATGGAATCCTATGTTCTAACCTACTCCGATGAGGGTGTTCTACTTGACAATGGTAGAACTTAGACAAAACCCATGTAGTCATATGGATCAGGAATATGAACGACATGCTTTGTAATCTAGCCTCATTTTTTAACTAGAACTACTTCCATTATCATACTCATTCGGTGCTAGCCTTTTTTTTCATAGTTTAATTTACACATAAGGTTCATATAAAAGGATTCCATATCATGTTCATATTATTCGTACTTCACTATATGAGTCTCTTATGGTCATAATGATGTGCATATGATAGTATATAGGATGACTTGAAGATTATAAGGGTTATTTCTATGTGCTTCTGAAAAAACATGTATTATGACTATACACACAAAACCACATTCATAGTGTAACATGATCTACTACATAACATCAATAAAAGAACACATATACTTTCATATTACATAATATTTAGAGAGATATAATCATACATCACCGAATAAACTACTTAAATAATCATATTATTTAAAGTATATTGCTGACAAGGCCATGATCATCATGTTGCTTAAAATAACGTCAACAAGGACACATCAATTAAAAGTAAAGCACATAACACCGCCATAATAAGTGGACCATACCAATCCCAATATAATTGAAGTCTAATTAACATCAAAATAAAGGAAATAGGGCAGCATACCACCACATCATCTTCAACACCTCAATCCGAAGTCAAATTACCACATTCGATACCACAAGGCCCTTACCCATTGCCATAACCAACATTTCAACATAAATGTAAGATATTCATAAAACTAGGTCAAATTACTACGAATTCATCAATCCAATACATCCTATATATCAATTTACTACAATGATTTCATCATTAGACAGCCCATAGAAATCTACATTATAATTCATCAACATTAGATCAATATCAAGTAACCCATAACTTAGTCAAAAACTAGGGTTCATAAAATTTATTGGTTCATAGGTAATTTAGTTTAAAATAATCAATACAATAGCAATTTAATCCATAATAAGCATTTAAAAACAATTGATGCAAGAACCAATGGTAGAATCATTAAATTGGACAATTAACTTTGAGAACATTAGAAAACATCTTGAGTTGAGATCCTTTATGAAGAGAGTTTGAATGATAAAAATCCATAAGTTGATGAACCTAATTCTATATTGATGAAAAATCTCCACTCAATTCGTCACTCCAAGCCCTTCCTTGAGTTTTGATTCCAATAGAGTTCTAGAGAGAATTCTAAGGAATTTGGGTGTTTTTGATTTGGAAGAATGAAATATTCGAAATCTTAAACACTTATGTACATACTTTATATACCCCTAAAGAACCGACAATACTCTTATTTGGAAGTGGGCTGAAATTCCCATTTCACTCTTCACTTAACAGTGACCTGTACAGGAAAACACATATCTATCAACGGGGCATAGGTCCATACACGGGCCGTCCTGTTCTCCGTCAATGGGTTCAGAGTCTTTGAATTGGTAGCTTTTCTCCCAATTCTATGTTCCAAATGACTCCCACCGCCTACGGGGCATCGACCTGGCCGCTGGCCGTCGTTTGCCATCAGCAGGTGGAACTGCCTTCACAATTTTTTCCACCAACGCGGGTCCTTCCTCAAGAAACCTTGGATGGTTCTTGGGGATGTTTTCCCGGACATTTCAAACCAAAACATGACCATTACTAGATGAGAACCTCTGGCATGAATATCCTCAAAAATGAACACGTAAAACTCGACGAAACATGACTACACGCACAAGGTCATTTCAAGGCAACACTTTCGAATATCATGGACGTTTTTAGACGTTTAACCTTCAAACTCCACGAAACTCGACAAACCTCCTAAATATGTAATAATAGCTCATTTATGGACCTTACAACCTCTTTAATCACACATAAACTCATAGAACCACATATTAGGCACATAACTGACTTAGTTGTCTAACATCTTAGTCGTCCCTTGACGTTTGACTTCCAATGGACCTAAACTTTTAGACACTGACTCAATACCATATAATAGACATATTTAGTACATTAGACCACCATAATCAATTTTTCAGGCTATATTTAACCTAAGTAATTTGTGAGGTCTTACAATCACCCCCACTTGGACAATATTCGTCCTCGAATGACACTTGCCACTCTTCGTACTCTTACAAGAATAAAGATTCAACTAGCACCTAATTATCACACAAAATAACACATAACCCAGAAGAAAAATTCAATTTCACATAGCCAAAAGATTCACGACACAAGAAGAAACTAGAAAATATTCTATAACTCATTATGCTACAAAACTCACATGCCTTATTCCAAATAAAAAAATTTCATTTTATCGTTCTTATATAAAGAATTTCTTACCACATTACAATAATTTTAGACCAAAGAATCAATTAGCAAAATTTTAAAATTTTTGATAGTGAGCAGTTTCAACGCTTCAATGATTTTTAGCAATTTTAAAAAAAAACAATATTCAAGAAATTCATGATATGAACATACTAGTATGCAAGGTGACATCATATAAACGCAACTTAAAATATAATCAGAGATTCATAAAATACACAATATAAGAAGTTTATGAAATTCAATTTCAACAAAACTCCTAAACACAATGCAACATGCAACATGCTTCAATGGTTTTCTATCCCATCAACTAACCATACTCCCCCACTTAGAACGAACTCACATCACTAAAAAATAAATAAAATTAAGGACTTACCCTCATCATCATCATCATTCTCATCCGGATTTGATTCTCTTGCTCGGAGTGCATACAAATGAGCCTTTGCCTTTGGAACATCCTTTTTTGGAACATTAGGAGAAACTTTCTTACCCTCTTTTCATCTAGAAGCAATGTTAGGACAGTCTCTCACCTTGTGTCCTTCCTTTCCACAACCATAGAAACTCCCCATACCCGTTATACACTCTCCATAATGCCTCTTCCCACAAGTGACACATGTAGGTTTGCCACTTTGGGAAACACCTCCTTTTTCCAATTTAACCTTAACACTCTTAGCTTCTTCTTGAGTTTGAGCCCTCTACTTAAACCTAGTTTGATGTTGGTCATTAGAACCACCCCTTTTCAAGTTTCTATCCATCCTCCGAAGCTTACACTCTTCAATTTAGTGTGCATACACTATGAGACTAGCTAGGGTCATATCATCATGTAGCATCCTCGTACGACATTCATCCCTCACTGTATCAGCTACACCCATCACAAAACGACTCATTTCCTCTCTTGGATTAGACTCAAGAGAAGGGAAATATCTAGAAAACATTGAGAATTTCAAAGAGTATTCTTCAACACTTATATTATCTTGCTTGATATTGATAAAAACCTCAACCTTAACTTCCCTTATCTCACAGGGAAAATACTTACAAAGAAAATATTCTTTAAATTCTTCCCACTCAATAGGAACCAGTTCCTCCGGCCTATTATCCTTCCATTGATTAAACCATATTTGAGAAACATCCCTCAATTAATATGAAGACAAATCCACCTTCTCCTTTGATTTAACTCCCATAGCACTGAACTCCTTATACACCCCATGAAAAAACTCTTGGGGATTATCTCCCACCTTATAGACAAGAAATATAGGAGGATTCATCCTCACAAAGTATCTTAACCTAGACATCATAGTGCTCTCCACAAGATTCACCCTAGGCACCATATTGAAATTCACTTGAGTGTTTACGGGATCAAGCAAAACAAATCAAAGCCTCTCTAATATCCCTATCACTCATCTCCGGGGGAACCACAGGAACATTATTAACTCCACCCATAATAGGGAGTTGATCACCTTGAGCACCTTGAGGAACTTGCTCATCTTCCTCAACTTGAGGAGAAATCTCCTCTTGCACCTCATTCTCCTCATCTCTTATAGTCGGTGTCCTCCTCGTATTAATCTTCCTAGAAACACAAGGAATACTATAAAAAAAATAGTACTCATAAGTTTTACTCTATGGCATGACATTGGAGTAGAAAAGAAGGGAAACTCTATCGTCCAATAGACTCTCGCCTATAGATGTATTGCCATCCACACCGATTGTTAAGACTCTACTAGACGTGAATGTATGAGTTATATACTGTGGTTTCACGGTATTTTAAATGCTTTTTTCCTTAAAGTTTTGTGTTTGTCCAAAAGCCTTTTTATATTAATTTTTATGTAAGTTTCTTTTATTTGAAGGAAATCTATCTAAAGATGAACGCGAAAGTTTTTGAGCAAGAAATGCAGAAAAGTTACCACCTACGGAGCTTGTGATGGTCCGTCGTGCCTGTGACGGTCCGTAGGTGGCATCGTAGTGAAGCTGCTTAAGAAAGATGGGGAAGTCCGACCAAGTTTGGTGTTACGAAGTGCATGACGGACCATCATATCCTTGATGGTCCATCCTGGTAGTTCGTCGTGATGATAAGAGAAGTTGTCCCTGAACACGAATTCCAAGAACTTCAAGGGTTATGGAACGGAGACTCTCGACGAACCGTTTTTCTTTGAACGGTCCATCATACCTGCCGTCGAGGGTAATGAATAGAGCAGCAAAAGAATTTGCAAAGTATGGGACGACAGAGTCCATGAAGGTCCGTTATAACCGCGACGGACCGTCACTAAGTATCTCGACGCAACCGCTTTTTGACATATTTTAAGAAAGTAGAGCCCTTCTTTTATTTGTTTTTTTTATAAATAGTTAGACTCTCATATAGTTAGACTCTCATATAGTTAGATTCTCATATAGTTAGACTTTGTGGGAAAAACACTTTTATGTTAGATTCTTTGTTAGTAGATTATTTTTTATATTACACTTTGGAGTGTTACAATTTTCTCCGGAGTTGATTGTTGGTGATTTTGTCGATTAATCAACTAAATTTTTGGATTTTATTCTTTCTCATTGAAGTATGTGCATGAATTCTTATATTATATATATGAATATTGTGATTATGACAATGGGTAACTAAACACCATAACTACGATTGTGGGAACCATGGATTAAAAATGAGGTAAAAAATTTAACTAAAATAACAATTCTAGAATAGTGTCTTGCATGTATTGATAATTCTTTCGCTTAGAAGTCTTTTTAACGGGTGGCCTACGTTAGAACTCACCTTATTGGTACTTTCCTGACCAAGAAGGTAGATAATAAGAAAATAATTATCAACATAGATTTAGTGTTTACCATATAATAGGCTAGTATTGATTGGTACGAGGTAATAACTTAGTCAAATGTCGAATACAATTCTTAATAAAAGGTAAACGTAAGGGTTAGTATAGCAACACACGTAGCTGGACCAAGGTGCGGAATGAAATTTTCTAGAGGCCGGAGCAATGATAAAGATATACATAACTTATCACTTTGCATTCAAGATACTGGGAAAGAATTGTTATAGTTAGAATTATCAAATTAGGAACCTGCGAGGAACACTTAAACCCTAGTTACTTTTATTAATTGATTAAACTCCAACATTTGAATCTGTTAGTTTCCTTCTTTAATTTAGCTAGCTATTTTCATTCATTTAGAAATATACCCCCCCCCCTTTATTGTCTTTGTTTTCTAAGGAAATAATTGACGAAATAATAGTAATAATAGATTGAAGTTAAGTCTAAACTATTTTCCTCGTGGGAACGATCCCAACCTCATTTGTTGGGTTCTTTACTTGATACGACCGCTTAACTTCTTATTTGAAAAGTAAGTTTGAGCGTATCAAATTTTGGCGTCGCTGCCGGGGATGGTAGATTTTATATTAACTTAAACTTATTACTAATGTTTAGTCAATATTTTCTTGATTTTACTTTGTTTATTGTGTTTTTTATTCTTGTAGAACTATCTTCCTAGTATGCTAAATACACGGAGATGAAGAGAACCTTTGTTTCCCTACCATCATGAATTAGAGCGTACATTACGCAATATGAATCGAAACATGGGTATTAATGATGATGATCCAAACCAGAACATCCCAGCTGTGGTTGATGTTCATGGTCAGTTTTTACCCGATGCTGCAGGTGAAAAGCAACATAAGGGATAAAATCCCGCTCCACGTCCTCAAGAATACTACAGAGGCTATGACAACATAGCAGACTCCGATGGGCCACTTTTCTTGCCCCCTCTACCACCATGCCACACCTTTGTGGTAACTAGCAGTCTGATGCAAATGCTCATTGCCAGAGGTTTGTTTTAAGGGCTACCTTCTTCGGATCCACATGCCCATATAGATAAGGTAAGGGCAGTGTGTAAAAGTTGTGTACGGAGGCCGGATTGTATTTGGTTGTAATAGGTCTAAGAGTCTTTCCTCTCTCACTGAGGGGAGAGGCTGCTATTTGGTTCGCTCAGCTCCCTTATAGATCAATTTTCACTTGGAACCAACTAAGAGATGTTTTCTTAGCACATTATTACTCGGTCTCCAAGAAAATAAACCACAAAGAAAGAGTGAAAAACTTTGTGGCACTACCAGGAGAGTCAGGTAGTAGTACTTGAGATAGATTCACCTCACTTTTGAGAAGCATCCCCAATCACCACATAGATGACGAGTCACTGAAGGAATACTTCTATCGAGTACAAGATGATAATAATAAAGTGTTGTTGGATACTATAGGGGGTGGTTCTTATAGGTAGTGTCCTTATGCTGAGATTGACGAAAAATTAGAGAAAATTTCCCTAAACAATAAATCTTGGAGTACTAGGAAGTCAGATACTGGGAAAAATACCTTCGCAGTGCAATCCACTCACAACCCAGCCTCAGATAAGAACTGATCTTGGGTTGGTATTAAAACATATCACTGGTGGTGCAGAAAAGATAAATGCAGTTAACTACTTGTCTAAACAACCACCACCAAAAGATGAATGATATTATGCGGAGGAATCCTATGCGGTAAATGAGCAGACGGGGGGTTCCGACCAAGTTCCCAAGGCTAAAATAAGGAGAATTCACGCCAAGTTCAAGGAAACCAAGGTCAGATCTATGGGAACTATAACCGTGACGGTCATTATATTCGAGATGGAAACTACAAACGCGTCAACAACTTCAACAGGGGTTACTATGGTAACAAAAATGATAGGAATGGGCCCTATGTCCCTCCTCAAAATCGTGAAGTTACTCCTAGAGATGGTGGAGATAGTACGGCGCGAGTTGAGGATATGTTGCACAAAAGGATTAGGAGGTTCGATGCTAATGATGAGAACATTAAAGAGTTAAGGAGTGATTTAGTGGGTTTTGGGCAGAAAATCGATACACATGCAATATCGATTAAGTAGATTGAGTTGCAAATTCCCCAATTATCTGCGACTGTTAACAGACGGAAACCGGGAACTCTTCCTAGCAACACTGTCCTAATTCCAAAAAATGACGGACACTGTATGGCAATCACTACTCTGGGTGGTAAGAAGTCCATTGACCCACCTATGCCTTCTAAGGAGGAGAAGGTGATAAAAGATAATGATAAGGTGGTAGAGGGTAGTGATGCAGTAGAAGATAACACTGGAAAAGATGTTGAAGTTCCTATAAAGGTAATTCCCATGCCTAGACAACCACCCCCCCTTTCCTCAAAGATTAGTGAAAAGGACCGAGGATGGTAAATATCGGTGTTTAATAACAATGTTGAAGCAGCTTTCTATCAATGTCCCTTTTGTAGAAGTTCTAGAACAAATGCTCGGTTATGCAAAGTTTATGAAAGATCTGGTTACAAAGAAAAGATCGGTCACTTTCTAGGATGATGATGTAGTCCTATTTCTACAAGATCTCTCGTACAAAAGAAAGAAGATCCAGGTGCATTCACTATTCCTTGTATAGTCGGGTCATTACATGTTGAGTAAGCATTATGTGATCTACAAGAAAGCATAAATCCATGATCTTATCGATTTACAAAAATTTGGGTTTGGGTGACCCAAAGGCCACTGCGATGCGTCTACTGATGGCCGATCGAACAATGAAAACGACTATAGGGATACTCCACGATGTGTTAGTTAAAGTGGAGTCGTTCATATTTTTGGCAGATTTTGTTATCCTTAATTATGAAGTTGATTTTGAAGTTCCTATTATTCTTAGTAGGCCATTCCTTGCTATGGGTAGAGCCTTAGTTTTTATGGAAAAGGGGAAGATGAAATTTTGGTTGAACAATGAAGAAGCGACCTTCAACATTTGTAGGTTCATGAGGCAGAGTGGTTACCTCCAATCGGTATCTTCTATATCCTACAAAGAAAAGATAAAAAAGCACCATGACCTAAAAAGTGAAAAATGAGAGTTTATGGTTGAGGATTTTGTGCTTTTATACAGTTCTAGGTTATGTTGGTTTCAGGGCAAGCGCAAGTCTAAATGGACTAGCCCTTACTTGATTACCCAACTATTCCTTCATGGAGAAGTTGAGTTAGAAACAAAGGAGGGTGTGCGGTTTAAGGTAAATGCACAACGAACAAAACTCTATTTTGGTCATGCTGAACCGGCGAATAAAGGGATCGAGGCATACCTTCTTGAATAAGTCTGAGTAATAAAGTGTCTTTAGTCATGCTGTGATGTTAAATCAGGCGTTTGTTTGGAGTTAACCCAATACTTATAGTTTTCTTTCTAGTAATGGTAGTATTTTCTAATAATGGGTTTTAAATTTGAAGGCACATTACCAGGAAATTTTACTCAAAATCACACTGCAACAATCACTGACGGACACATCGACGGACCGTTATGCTTGCGACGGACCATCGCACGAGTCCGTCGTGCCAGGTACGTCTTTCATTTATTTTCAAAGCTAGGGCACACGCGACAGAACAAATGAAGGACCATCACATCTACGAAGGACCGTCGTCAGGGACTCGTTGTTTCATTAATGAGCATACCCGACCCGACTCGGTTGCGGGTAATTCAAAAAATGGCAACCTTTAAAAGCCCCACCCCTTCATTTCACCCATTTCCTTCCCTCTATCTCCCATTTCCCTCCCTTTTCAACTTCGAACTTTCTACCTCCCTGCTTTATAAACTGATCATTCCGAAAATCTACACTCTACTAGTCGGAGTCTGCTGTTGTGGTTTTGTTCTTGCTAACCAAGTGCCTCACTTGCTTGACGTTCTCCTTTTCTCATGTATGTGTCTCTGATTTCTACCCATTTACATTGAATTTTTGTTTATCATTTATTATTGGCCTATTTCATATTGTTGGGTCATCATTCTTTGATCAATATTTTATCTGACCTAGGTTGAGAATACTCGAAATTGCCTTGTTAAACCTCCAAAAATAGGTGCTTTATCATTGCTAGTTTACTAGGTATTTGGGTTAGAAACATATAGGTTATCACTAAGTATTCAATGTGAGTCATATGGGATGATTGTGGCATCCCCTGTTTTGTCACTGAATGACAGAACGAGACCCCGATGATGGACCTTTGCACCCACGACGGACCGTCATAGGGTCTGTTCCAACATCCCACTATATGTTTTCTCCAAGTGTCCACTAACAGATATGTGCGATGGACCGTCGTTCCCTCAACGGTCCGTACTACACAACTGTCGTGACGGTCAGAGACCCCTCTCCTAAAGGGCTCAATACTTTTTCTAAATGTATTCTGACGGACATCTACGATGGACCGTCATACCCTCGACGGTTCATCCTGCACAACCGTCATGATGGTCAGAGACCCCTCTCCTAAGGGTCTCCATACTTTTTCTAAGTGTCCTCTGACAGAAATCTACAATGGACGGCCACACCCTCGACATTCCATCCTATACAACCGTTGTGACAGTCAGAGACCCCTTTCCTAAGGGTTTCCACGATGGACATCGAGGACGGACCGTCATTATCACGACGGTCTGTCCTGCTTATCCTTTATACTTGTCAGAGACATTCCATTAGGGGTCTCCACATCAATATAGTTGAAGTAAAACATGACGTACCCCATGATGGTTCATCGTACTCACGACGAGCCATCACATTGTCCAAAAAGGTGGCATCTGGCATACGTGCCCCCAAGCACTGCCACTCCATCACGAGCTGCATGTGCTACCCGAGATACGTCCAAAAAGGTGGCGTCCGGCGTAGTCAGTGCCTCCCTGTCTGATGAGGAGCGCACACTGACCGGCACACCTTCTGGGTCACCTACTCATGAAGAAGGAGCGTCTGGCTCCTTAGGTGTTTTGTGGTCGGACGAAGCCTCTGGGTCTGCTGAAGTCCCTGCATACACCACAGCTACACAGGATGCCTTGTCTGATGAGGCTGACAGTTTAGAATCCACTTCCGGCTCATCGACTCGTGCTCTTACCCCGGTCGCCAACCAGCCCAACCGGTGGTGTGTCGACGGGCAATATCATGTTTATTCAGACGCAAATTTTCTGAATAATAAAAGAGTCACGATACGGACCCTTACACTGGAGAGGCAGGTCCTTACGAGAAGTCACCCTACCATGCCAGAGATCCACTATCTCTTCACCAGACACCGACTGAAGTGGACAGCGCGGTCTTAGCACCGGTATAGTGAAGAGTAGGTATGAGAGTTCTGCGCCTCTTACGTGTCTACTCTCAGAGCATAGATTGATAGGCAGGCTACCCCCGCCAAACAGGCCCCACTTGAGCATGTCCGAGTACGTGGAATTCAGGTGGATATCTCCCTGTCTGCCATCCGCCAGTATCTATACGGTGAGGATGTTGATGCCAACAAAACCCCTCTCACCACCAAGTTCGACTACAGATAGCAAATTGTCAAAGATGTCCAATTCTTGCGTGAGCGATCGCAGAGAGAGACCACCAAGTGGTGGATGACCCTGCACTTGTCTATTGATGGAGAGGGTGTCGATTGGGTAAGAGAGGAAAATGGAGCCATCAAGAAGACTAACTTGACCTTCACGGCTATGTTCTTATGGATCGTGCAATTCTGATGGTGGCGATGATAGTCGGGTTTAAGGTGGACTTTTCTTCGCTTCTACAGACGGTCATGCATTAGATGGATCTTAAGTTCACAACTACTTACCCTTTTTCAGTTCATGATATTTACCTTATAAAGGACTGCAGGTGTTCCCATCTGCCACATTGATCAGCTCAAGACTATGCTGGGCACTTTTAATATCGGCCTCATCAGGGATGAGGCCAATGAGTTGGCTCCACGCAGAGGGCCCCGTCCATAATTGCCTCCACTTGGTGAAAATATGGCTGATACGGTAGCACAGGCTCGCACATCTACAAAAGCTGCTTCTGAAACCACTAACACTACCCAGGTTGAGTCGATGCCGGGTAGTAGCACTGCCCCGAGCTCCTTCGCTCAGCCCCTTTCCCCGCTCTGGTCTCGCTTGCTAGGGTCCAGAAACTAGAGGCACAGATGGCTACACTTCTGCATCACATCTAGCCTTGGATGCAAAGGTCTATTGCTGAGGCAGAAGAGCGCTTGGAGCGGAGAATGGTCCAGCACACATAGAGGAAGATCGCTGAGATCATTAACGCTTGGACGCTTTTGAGTTGCGGGTGCTAGCTTGGCCAGCCCCTCAGGTGGGCGTGTCGACCCTTAAGTCTGCGGTCGAGAGTCTTCGAGAAGACATAGATATGATCCTAGAGGATAGGGTTCCTGATCTTGAGGTCCCTTTTTCAGAGCCTGCTGAGGACACAGTGATGGAGGCCTTATGCGCCACTTCTGAGATTCCACAAACTTACCCCTCGAGAGCATGCCAAGAGGTGTAAGGGTTGATAAGAGGATAAGGCTATAGCACGGAATAAGGAGCACCATGATATGGAGGCTGTGAGGAGAGCCTCGCTTGTTGATAAGGAGGAGCGTCGGATCTGGGCTGTATGTCAGCTCTTGAGGCATCTAGTTCCAGAGATGTGGCGATACCGGGAGGCAGTGCTTATAGTGATGTTGCTGATGAGGACACTATTGAGGGTGTCCAGACTACAGAGGTAGTGGGTTCCGCGGAACCGGAATAACCAGCTTGATGATCGTCGTCGCTTTGCGTCCTAGGTTTGCTTCACCTACCACTCTCGTATTTTAAATTTTTTATGCATTGGGGACAATTGTGTGTCTTTTTGTTAGGGGTGGGGTAAAAGGAAAGTGAGTTATAGGGTGAAGTTTGAGTAGCCCTATCCTCTTTTGGGGTTTTCTTGCCTATGTTCTTTTTCCCCAAAAGACTGATTATTTTTATAGTTGAACCGACATGTTTATATCTTCTGTACATAGTATACTTTTGAAGCATGATTGCTAAAATGATATCCTAATGAAATGAAAATAATGCATGAATAGGCATAGTAATTGATAAATGTGTGGCTCTAAGCATGACATAGAGATACACCACTCCATGACCCTAAATCTAAAATTCGAACTAGGCGTCTGAAAATTTGGTAGAGTAATTACATGTCAAGTGATTGTGAGGAAGATTTTAATAGTCCACTATTTCTACTGAGTTAGAACTTTCTTGGTTAGTCGTGCTAAAAGTAAGTTGTAATAGACAATTAGGAAAGGATCATAGGCCCTTGTTCAATATAGTCCATTTTTTGCCTAAATAAAAAAATCCAAATGAAATTAATCCTTCTTTGATCCAAATGATTTGAGCTTAAACTAGACCTTTGTTTTTCACCCCAACTGATCTTTTCAGGGAATAATGTGTTGGACCTTGTTCCTCCTTGGACATGTGCAACTCAACTTATGCCAAAAGCATAAGTTGAGGATGGATAATGCAGTAAACAACCTTTTTATGACCCTGACCCAACTTTGGGTAATGTGGACTTTGACTCATGGCAAAGCCATGTTTTGAGGGTGCTATTATGAGGAATGCTCTGGAAAGTGGGGTTGAAAGAACAAAGAGAGAGAATGAAAAAAAGTAAAGTGACTCAAGCACTAGTTGAAAGAAAAGTGAAATAATAAAATAATAAAAAAACACAATAAATACAAGAAATAAAAGAAGAGAGTCACTTACACAAATGAAGAAAGAGGGGAAAATAGCAAGGTAAAAGAATATGAGAAATTGGGCGAAATAAAATAATGAAAAGAGGAATGTTTAGCCGATATGTCAAGTAGGTAAAATGTCACTAAAGTATACCTAAATATACCCTACCCGACCTTGATCCTATGATACAAGCTAAGAAAGTCCTATCGTGATCCTAAAAGTTGTACAAAGAACTTAAAGTAGTGAAATAAGGGCAAGCTTATGGCAATATGTATGAATGAGTTTTGAATTTGTTATGAGAGTGAGTGCTGAAAAGTAATCATTATACTCAAACTGAAATCATTATGTGAAAAATGAGGGTGTTTTTTTTGAAGTGAGGACACTAGTTGCAATACCGGAAAAATTAGCACCTCGGTGAGAAATTTAAGAGGATAGGTGTTAGTGCGTGACGAGTCTGTGTCATGGTCTGACTCCACATAATTACATACTAATAGTGATAATATGCATAAATACGATGAGACTAATCGGGATTGATAGCCAAATGATTGCGAAAGATAAAACATGGATACTATTGTAAAAAGATTTTGCAGTGAGTCATAGTGCGTCTCTTCAGGACAAACAACAAATTTAAGTTGACGGTGTTGATATATCGTGGTTTCACGGTACTTTTAGTTCTTTTTTACTTAAGTTTAGTGTGTGTCAAAAATCCTTTTTGTGTTAACTTTTACGTAAGTTTCTCGTTATTTGCAGGAAATATGTCTAAAGATGAATGCGGATGTTTTTGAGCAAGAAATGCAGAAAATTTACCACCTACGGAGCTTGTGATAGTCTGTCGTGCGTGTGACTGTCCATAGGTGGCATGGTAGTGAAGATGCTGAAGGATGATAGGGAAGTCTGACCAATTGTGGGGTTACGAAGTGTATGACGGACCGTCGTAGCCATGACGGTCCGTCCTGCTGGTTCGTCGTGATGATCAGAGAAGTAGTCCCAATACCCAAATTTGATGAAGTTCATGTGTTATGGAATGGAGACCCTCGAAGGACCGTCTTGCTTGGAACGGTACGTTGTTCCTACCGTCGAGGGTAATGAATAGAGAAGTAGAACAATTTGCAATGTATGGGACGAAGGAGTCCATGATGGCCCATCATAATCGCGATAGTCCATCACTAGGTCCGTCGATACAGCCACATTTTGACAGATAATAAGCAATTAGAGTCCTTATTTTATTACGTTTTTTTTATAAATAGTTAGACTCTCATATAGTTAGAATCTCATATAGTTAGACTCTCATATAATTAGACATTTGTGGGAATTTTTTTTTTATGTTAGATTCTTTGTTAGTAGATTATTTTGGATCTTAGACTTTGGAGTGTTACACTTTTCTCTACAGTTGATTGTTTGTGATTTTGTCAATTAATCAAGTAAATTTGTAGATTTTATTCTTTCTCATTTAAGTAAGTGCATGAATTCTTATATTATATATATGAATATTTTGATTATGATTATGGGTAACTAAACTCCATAACTAGGGTTGTGGGAACCATGGGTGAATAATGAGGTAAAATCTAACTAAAATAACAATTCTGCAATACTGTCTTGCATGTATTGATAGTTCTTTCGCTTAGAAGTCTTTTTAACGGATGGACAACGTTAGAACTCACCTTAATGCTACTTGCCGGACCAAGGAATTAGATAATAGGAAAAGAATTATCAACATAGATTTAGTTATACTATCTAATAGACTAGTATTGATTGGTATGAGGTAATAACTTAGTCAAATATCGAATACAATTCTTAGTATGAGGTAAAGGTAAGGGTTAGTATAGCAACACACGTAGCCGGACCAAGGTGCGGAGTGAAATTTTCTAGATGCCGGAGTAAGGATTGCGAAATAGATGACTTATCACTTTGCGTTCAAGACACTAGGAAAGAATTGTTATAGTTAGAAATATCGAATTAGGAACCTGTGGGGAACACTTAAACCCTAGTTACTTTTATTAATTGATTAAACTGCAACATTTGAATCTGTTAGTTGCCTACTTTACTTTAGCTAGCTATTTTCATTCATTTAGAAATAACCCCGCCCCCCCTTTTATATTGTATTTGTTTTCTAAGGAAATAATTTACTAAATTAAAGTAATTATAGATTGAAGTTAAGTCTGAACTATTTTCCTCGTGAAAACGATCCCAACCTCATTAGTTGGGTTCATTACTTGATACGACTGTTTTACTTCTTATTTGATAAGTAAGTTTGAGTGTATCAATAAGAATTCTTTATTCCTAATACTAATTTAACAATGTATGATCTGATACCAAGCTTGTCACATTCTAAAACCACACCTTAGAAGTTAGGGGCAGTCTTGGATTGAAACTAGTGTACTTGTCCTCTCGGAGATCTCGTACAAGCCCTTATATATCATTAATCGCATAATATATTGAAAATTAGTGTGGAATTAAACTTTTTCACAAAACATATCATCGTCTTTAAAAAAACATTTTCATATAAAGTAATAGGTAATACTATGTCTCAATCTCATCAAACATAAGACACAAGAATACTTAGGACACGGCCCATATTTCAAAATATTGAAAAACTTAGACTATTACAATACTTCGAATGGAAACATAAAAGACATTTATACCCTCGAATTAAATGAGGACATACTTAGAATTCTCTTGAGCTATTTCTACGGTCCATGTATTCATTCCTAAATTCTCCTCACTTACAAACAACTATAGAGATTGATAAAAACATGGATTAGTACAATGATAAGTATTGAGTATGGCATAATGCATAAAAATCAAGAAAATGGACATTTATAAGAAATATGAATCTTTTAATTAAAAATCATATTACAATCTTAACAATAAAATTTAAAAACTTAGAAACACATAAGAAAACATTTAAAACGAATATTACATTTTTAATGTCACTTTACGGTGAAACCATTTCACTTTTACAGTGACGTCCCTTCACTGAGTGGAGTCCCTTTACTGTACAATTATGTTTCCTAGTCTTTATTTAGACACTTTATAGCATGTAGTTCCCTCACTAAAAGCTATCGTAAGAATCACCTAAGAAACACAAAGAGAGACCGCCCATACACCCTCTCTAGGTATACCTAAATGATCCTTAAGACTACTTATAATGAGTCACATACACACTTACAATACATCCAATCATCAACACATAATGACATTCTCCTTCCAAATTCTATCAAAAGACCTTCTTAACTAAATCAAGAAGATAACATCCATGATTGACCTCTTCAAGATTACCTAAGTAATGCTTAAGACTACCTAAGGCTTAGATCATGTCCACATAATCAACCATTTCCCTAACTAATGTCATTCTTCAAACTAATCTTTGTAAGATATGAAGTTACCATGCGAACAACCATATTCACCACATGTCTTTTGTCCCCACTTGGATTTCCATTATGGCCACTTCCTGGGAAGGCCAGATCATTGGCCTGGCGCCTTAGAATACTTTACCATCTTAATTCATGTGTGTATTCTTCTACGCATTCACACAAGAAGGAAGGTATATACTTATAATGACACAATGTGTCAAATCTCTCGATAGCACAATAAAGAGTAAAAGAGGGGAGAATTTCCTATCATCGCGTAGTCTCAAAGTCATGATTGTGGCGCGCTTCAAAGAAAGAACTTAAAATCTATGTAATGTAGTTGTGTTGAGCTTTAGATCCTAAGTAATTCAACCTTATGCTATGATAAAAAGTTTTTCAGGTTTCAGATTCAGGAATCTGAATCGCAATTGGCGTCGTTGACCTCTCGCATGTCGCATACAAGCCTCTTCTTGCATTCATCACATTTATATTGTTAATTTTAGCGGAAAATTTAAAAAAAAATTAAAACATATGATGTATACATAGACATCATATAATTATTTCATGAATTCATCATATACTAAGCTCAACATAAAGAAACAGCTATCTAATAATTGCATAATCAATTCAAACAAAAGAATAACGTAAAATAGTAGTTTTCCCAAATGTCCTTAATGTTAGGGACAAAATCCACTAGCTATGTCTAAAACTAAGGCTAGACTAAAACTATAGCATCCTAGAAATCAAGAGGACATACCAAATGATCTGGAGAAACGCTGATGTCCAAACCATTTCAAGAGTCGTCAATCAGTCCCTTAACCTGCATGTTTAAAATATTAAATAGTAGGGGTTATTACACCACTTATACTAAGTATGGGTGTATGCACACATCCACATAAAACTATGCATGATCAAAGAAAGCTCTTCCTAAATAAACTGTTATTTCTAGAAAGCTTAGTCACTAGACTTCCCTAAATTGTTAGTTGTGAATTGTGGTATGAATATGATGTATGTTAATGCATTCAAAGAACACAAATCATTTTCTATCTTACAATACATTAGTATTATCAACATAATTTTACAAAAACTCGGGCGAAGATTTGAGATTTTTGATCCTCTTAGGCCGAGAGCTCCTCTTTGTACACTTTGATTATTTTTCAGTATTTTTCTTCCTCTTATTGTATAGTTCAATAATTCTTTTAGTCCTATGTTTTACTTACAAGTGCAACGTTTTATTGTAGTCCCATACCCACAATGAATCGATATAAGTAATCCAAGGACTAAGGAATGATTTCCCTACCTTATAGTGAGTCATTCCATACAATACATATTCATTACCTTTCATAAGCAATTCCCTATTGATATTAACATTGATTTCATTACTTTAATGTTTTATATGTTATACATTTCCTATACACGAGACTTTGGAATAATTGATGTAGCATTAAGACATCTGAAGTGAGGGCCCAACATATGGGACCTCAACCCGAGGGCCTTTTTTAGCAAACACAACCATTCGTTCATTCATACTTCACATTATTCATTTCATTCATTCGTAGGCTAATGTAAACACCAGCTATACCTAGGATGAAGTTTAAGACTCTCATCGGGATCATGAAGTGCAATGAACAAGAATTACCTAATCATTACTTGAATCAGATTTCACCTCCTATTTGTAACGCACAAAAACCTTCGATATCGTTCATTTCATTATCTTTCATACTTTGAGGAACTCCATCATTTAACGATATAGATCATGTGAGTATCATGAATTTTGTGTATTCCCAACAGCGAAAAGAGGTGGAGTCACTGGCCAAGGTGAAACCAAAACATGCTAGCATATATAGGGAAATGAACCTTGCTAGAAACCTATGTTAGTTGCATAGGTTCAAAGACTAGAAGATATAAGGAGAACCATACCCACCTAAACGGACAATGTCATCTCCTGAGATTTACACGAACGCCTGCCTTACCAAAAGAAGGAATCGTGACTCATAGCTATCCTATAGATGCTCATTATAAAGTTCCATTACATTCATCTCACACATCATAGAACCTGGCTTCTAGCATGAGGGCATCATTGCTCTTTAGATTATTTCTTATCTCATCACTAGTATTAAGTGTGAATTGTCATTACACTAACATATATATTGTGATTGAGACTTGTCTCTTGATATTCAAAACACTCTTAGGTGAGTACTTTTAGTGACCTTTACATTGGATTGGTTGAGAACTGTCTCACCATTCATCTTAGCCTCTTATCATGTTGTCACCATTTTCACTAGAATCATAGATCAACATAATTACTCACCTTATTACGTGAATGTTTATTTCTTCTTTACCTTTTAGTGTTGACTCAACCATTATGGAGGCTTGCTTCTAGATTGAGATTTACTTGCTCTATTATGAATGGTCATCTTTCCTTTACATTGATGAAATGTTAATTTTCCTTACATATAATCCTTTGGTGTTAATGAGACTGATCTCACACACTCTAACACCTTCATACGGGAGTATTCTTTTAACATAGTAGCTTAGGTGTAAGTGACACTTGTCTCACATCCTTTAACACCCCATTCTGGTCACTTAATTAATTTAGAAACCTTTAATTATGTTATAAATCACGTTACTTACTTATTTTAGTGTAGTATATTCATATCATCGTTTATGGACGATGAGCACTTCATTCAATGTGTTTCATGAATTCATATGTTATTTTTTTAGAGAATGTTAGGGAGTTTTCCCAATGAGTGGCAAGTCCTCGATTATGGGAAGACTCATCTAGGTTAAACCCGAAGTGACCATTCCTATGCCCCCTTAACGCCTTAACAAAATAGCTCTTAACTACTCTATATAATTACTTATTCATTTAACATACTTTGTTAACTTATGTCATTACATTCAGTAATTAATTTACGAGTTATTCAACACTTAAAGGAAATTCAAGTAATGGTCTTGAACAAGACCTAGGAACTCTAAGTAACACCTTCGAAGCCTATAGTGCAATGTCTAGATAGCATCCCATACCACCACCTAAACCTCATAAAACTTAACGAATTCTAATAGGTATTCCATATGATGAGATTAGGCAATAACAAACATAGACCATGACAGAAAAGCATGGAATCTGAAGTTCTAACCTACTCCAATGAGGGTGTTTTACTAGCAATGGTAGAACTTAGACACATCACATGTAGGCACATGGTTAAGAAATATGAAGGGCAGGCTTTGTGATCTAGACTCATTCTTTCAGTAAAACTACTTCCCTTACCATATTCACCCGGTGGTATCCTTCTTTCTGATAGAGTAATTTGCACTAAGGTTCACATAAAAGGGTTTGATATCATGTTTATAACCCAATCATATTTACCCTACCATAGGAAGGGCCATTAGTGCTACCTCACAATTGCGACAAGAAACTCATGATGAATTTCCTAAGGATTAATATGATGTTGTTCCATCCAATTAACCTTAAGTTTATCATTACTATACTTGTAGGATACCATTACGGCGTACAACTTTAACATTCATAACCTTACCACTACGTTCAAGGTTTCAAATAAAAGACCATTTTAACTTCATTTAAGGTCACATGTCATTCATACATTCAAAACTACGATAATTTAGCATCCTAAGTAAAGGCATCACATATCCATGTTCATACATACATCAATCAAGGGACACAAGTCAACCAAGACAATACGACACATTCTTCACTCTAACATATAATATATATCATTCTAGAAACACATAGAAATAACCCCTATAATCTTCAAGTTATCGTATATATCATATAAAAATCCTTATGAACATGATAGAATCATATATTCAAGTAGGAATAACATACACCAACCCTAAGACTATACACGCAAAGCCACATTCATAGTATACCATGATCAGCTACATACCATCAATAGAAGAACACATATACTTTCAGATTACTTAACATGTAGATAGATATAATCATACTTCAAAAAATAAAATATACAAATAACCACATTATTTTAGGTAGATTGCCAACAAGGCCATGATCATCATCTTGCTTAAAATAACGCCGACAAGGCCACATCAATTACAAGTAAGGCACATAACACCGCCACCATAATTTGACCATAATAATAACATTATAATTGAAGTCTAATAAAAATTAAAATAAAGAAAATAGGGCTACTTACCACTATATCATCTTCAACACCTTAATCCAATGTCAATTACCACATTCGATTTAAAAATGTCCTTACCAATGGCCATATCAAACAATTCAACATAATTATAAAAATATTCATGACACTAGCTCAAATTACTACGTATTCATAATTACTATACAACCAAGATATCAATTTACAATAAATAATACATCATTAGAAAGCCCATAGAAATCTGCACCATAATTCATCAACATTAGGTCAATATCAAGTAACTATAACTTAGTCAAAAACTAGGGTTCATACAATTCATGGGTTCATATTAAATTTAGGTTAAAATCATGAATACAATAACAATTTAATCCATAATAAACGTCTAAAAACATTTGATGCAAGAAACAATGGTAGAATCATTAAATTAGACAATTCAATTTTGAAAACAACTTGAGAATTGAGCTCCTTGATGAACAGAGTTTCAAGGATAAAAATTCATACCTTGATGAATCTAATTCTTCAATTTGATGATCAATCTCCATTCATATAGGAAGGTTACATAGCCCTCTACTTTTACTGCACACACACACACACACACAAAAACAGATGATGGATTTGCCCTCGAAAGTTGAGGACCTACCCTACTTGGATGAAAGGAAGAATCCAAACCTTCAAAAATATTTCCTTCCAAACTCTTAAACGATCGAAACCTAAAATGTTTGGGACAAGGGAAGAAAACGTGGTTAGTACTCCACATGTACTAAGTATGATATCTTATGCACACAGACAAGCAAAACATGCAAAAAGGGACTTTTTATCAAAGCATGCCATTCTACCCCTTTTAGGGGCTTAATACAAAGTCAAGTAAGTCGAATTAATCAACCAAACAAGCTTACTATCTCAACAAGTAAGACTTATACCACAACACTTAGAATCATGATTTACTACAACCCTAACATTAAGGAATAATATCATAAGATTGAATAAGAGTTAAGCATATCATAGTGAGCAAGACAAGTTCTCCCAAGTCCTTATCAAGTTAGCAAATGCAATGACCGAGAAAAGCCCCATAACCTTACTCAATCAAGTATCCTTAAAAAGAAAACATGACCAATGTCCAATTTTACATATCATGATATTTAGGCTTTTATTTCATCTTATATTATAATCATAATCTAAGAATTATCCATAAGCAAACTAATCAAAATATAAGACAACAATATGACATGATCATCACATATATACGTCATATATTATGTTAATATAAACATATATGAACCTACTTCTAATACACCCCCCAATACTAACTAATGCAATGTCTAAGTACAGTCCCATACCCCTACCTAGACTAAGCTAGACCCCTTAAGTTATCCAAGTTAGAGTTCAAGTCCTTTAATTTGTTTTAGCTTTTGGGAAAACCTTTCCATAACTGACATACACCACATGAGCTATTGTGGAATCCGGTGTCATAAAACCGTACAGTGAAAGAAGGTGGAATACATGCCAAGGTAGTACAAAATATAAATTATAGCAACTGCGTGGATACACTAGCTACTATTACTATGGGGAAACATATTTCAAGAACTAGGAGATTTAGTTGGGGACTTCTTTATGCGTCATGCATTATGGTCTCCAATTTCAAGAGTAATTTAGTGGTCCTACCTTCCCTATGTTGGAAGGGACACTTCTCTATCTAGTTCACTCGGTGCTAATCTAGAGTCCCTTTTTGAAATGTCTTTAAGCCTTTAATTATCAATCATAACTTAACTTAGGCCATAGGGTTTAACACTTGTATAATAATCATCATCAATAGCTCAATAAGAATTGTATGAGTATAAGTCCTTTTGGCACAATTCATATAAGTTAGGTTAACACATTAGCGTTTTATAACATATTAAGGCAAATTGATATTTTTCGCCTTCCTTATACCACATAGACCTTAATCAACCTTTCAACATTTTCTAGACATTTCAATTCATAATCATACCATCCTATAATCCTAGTATAAGGCATACTCCAATGTAATATCATGGCTTAACAACAATTAATCACAATTGGAAGTAAAGATAAAGATTCTAAGACTTACCAAGCCTTCCTCATAGTCTAACATCAAGGTCTTACCATCAACCCATAACTCAACCCGACTTGGGGAGTAACATCATAGCACAATGATAACCGATACAATAACAAGGCCAGTTGCATATCTATAACACAATTCATCTTTAGATCACAACTTGAGACAAGGTATATAGGCAAATTTCACATTATAATTCAAAACAAAAATTACATCTCAAGAACTAGAATTATAGGTCTATAATTCATCTTAATTTAACCATAATATCAACATAGGATAGTAATCTAATCAACAACCAACTCAATTGAATGATCACCATACAGCATAGGTCAAAATCAATACCTAGGGTTAGGGATAGAGGATCATGTTCTTAAATTAGACCAAACAATCAAAAAATATCATAAAAAGTTTAATAACATATAAATATATTCAATATAACCCTAAAAATTCATTAACAACTCAATCCATAACTTCAATTTCGTAATTGAATGAAACCCATAAGAAAACTCAACTTTTTGAAAGTTATTTTAAAGGAACAATTTGAGGAAAGGATCTCAAAGGTGAATATAACCCATACCTTAATGTTTCTCAACAATTTGATTAAGAATCCACCCTTTTCCGTCCCGCACACCCTAATTCTTGCTAGCCTTCAAGGGTGAGTTCATGTAGAGAGGGAAATAAGAGAGAAGGAACAGAGTTTTCTTTAGGTTAATGAGGGATAAGGTTATTCATAGAGAATGTTAATTAACTTAATAAGTTTCCCTTTAATAACTAACTAACCCCTAAACCACTTAATTAATTAAATGAAATCATTTAAAATTCAATAGTGAAACTCGACCCTCACCAATGAGACCCTGATCGATGGTCCATCGGTGATTCGATGGATAACCCCCTCTCCGTCCTTCACTCTGTCGTCTTTGTCAGAGACTTTATAGGTGAGGGCTTCCTCAAATTTTTATATGCATGGGATGACGGTGGCCTCGATGCCCCCTCGAGCCAATGACTCCCTATGAACCCCTTCCGTCGCGTGTAATAGTAGCTAGGTAAAAAAGATCCTTCACGAATCTTTCTAAGTGTGGGACGGTGGTGGCCTTGACGTCTCGTAGATCCACTAATGGATCGTCGTCTGCCCCATCGATGTACACTGCCAGACAGTGCTGTATCAAACTGCATGAATCCTCCTCAAGGTCTCTTGGTTGGTCCTTGGGGAGTCGTACCAAGATGTTTCAATCACGAAACAACTCAAACACTCATTATATACCTTTACAGCCATTTGCATACAATTTTGACTGCTACTATTTAGTAAAAAGTCTAAGGCTTACTAAAATCTCTTTAAACCAACTTCCCGAATGTTTTGGAAGTTTTGGTTCTTAAACCTTCTAAATGACCTTTATTAAATAAAAATGGACTTAGAAATAGTATTTAGACTTTATGACACCTATGTTAGGCTTTACCATGAGTCTTGGATTTTAATGGTGTTACACCTATGCTTGCGACATAGTTCAAAAAATAGGAGAATTTGAATATCCTTATCCACCTTGGTGGTAGTTTGATCTCATGAGGCTTGCATGTGCTTCCACAAGCTCATTACTAGTCTATCCGTGATTAATTCAATTTATCACACTTTACAATTTTTACAGTTGACTAATACATTATAGAAGCTTGCTTCTAGTATGAGGTATGCTTAGCTCAATGAATTACTTTTCATCCCTATCTATACTTGATAAATGTGAACTTAAATCTTACATTATCATTATGGTGTGAATAAGACTTGTCTCACGATTTATAACACCCTTTTTCGTGAGTATCTTTAACCTAATTGTTTAGGTGCAAGTGAGACTTGTCTCACTTCCTTTAACACCCCATTCTATGTCAACGTCATAACTCATAAGGTTTTAGTTATTTAATTACTCACCTTATCTTGTTCAATGTTATTTTGTAGTATTGTACCATTCTTTATGAAAGTTATAAGGACTTATTCAATGTGCTACTATGTTCACAAGTTCTTTTAGATAGGGTATGTTGGGACTTAACCCAATCAGTGGCATACCCTAGGTTATGAGGTTATTGAGTTACATCTTTTCAAGTCAATCTTTAACATGTATTTGTTCTTAGAAGATACATCATAATTTACATTGGCCATATAATATTAGTATGACATAGTTATTGGCCCACTCTTTATCATATTTTGGTAATAATATTGTTAGCCAATAAATTGGCATAAACCAAACATTTACTAAAAATTGGTAATAGTTCAATTAACTCCATGTATATACTATAGTAGTATCATAATTTTTAGCAAGTCAAATATTAACAATATCATCTTCTCAAATACAATTGGGCATTAAAAGTTTTCTTGTAATACTCTAATCATACAGATATAACCTATTGGTCTCACTCGACATAATAAAATTACAGAAACCTACAGAAAATTATAAGTTAGCACAACATAACAACAACATGCTTGAGATTTTAATTGTACATACTACAAAAATATGAAATAGGGAGAACTAGGGAGATGAACATTCAACAATCTCATTGGAAACAACCATAGTTTCGGTTTTCTTGAATTCAAAACATTTGAAAAGCCTCTTTGGGAAATGAATTAATGAGATAAAACCCATATGTTATTATAGAATTGAATCTACAAAGATCACCATTTACTTTGCACAATAATCTTGAAGAATAATCTTGAAATTGCCAAATGAGATCGAGAGTAATTTTTCAGTTTTTTTCACGTTTGTATACTATTTTATTTTTCATTCCAGGGTTTCTGTGGATAAAAGTGAGTCTAAGTTATAGTAAATTAATATTCATTAATTCAACTTAGTATAATTAACTTAACCAACTACATCAATTTGCTAATTACAAAAATACCCCTCCGAAATTGAATAAAATAGGAGAATATTTGACTTAGCCAAATTCTGAAAATTTTCTAAGGATTGGGTTTGACCATGATTCTAATTTAATCAATTAAGTTGGTAATTTAATTAACTATGTGACTTATAATAATTACTAAAGTACACCTATATTAGGTAGTAAGATGTTTCTTTAGTTGGTTACTCGTCTATGTCACTGGGTTAGGTCTTAGGATTTGGTGCACACTAGTTAGTTTACTTTAGTTAGTCCTACGTTAGTTAGCTAGTAAGATAAGTTTTATAGAGCCTAAGATTGGTTAGGATGCTAGGCCCCACTTGGCTTGACCCGATGCAATCCTGCCCCTTAACCTCCCTAACCGAATTTTTTTGGTCTTTGTTGCTTGGTCTCTTGGCCAGTAGCACATGTGCTTGCACATGTGTTGCTGTGCACTTCTTGTCCCAAGGATCCACAACTATGTCCTTTCACACTGCTTAATCTACATGTTCATTTTAAATGATCATGTGCTATGGTACCTAGGCTTCACACTTGGATGCCTCATATCTAATGTGTGTAAGATATGAAATCAAAAAAATTAGCTTAGGGTCTTCATTGAAGGTACAATTCCCAAAACAATCTTGAATTGGAGCATTTTAACATCAAATTATATCTTCATTTACTTGTAAATCCATAGAAATTAGCTAACACCCTTAAGCCAATATTATCTAACATATCCAATATTACTCAATATTGGGCATTGGGATTCCTATGTACCCCAATACATATTCCTAAAACCTAATCGACTCTTAATTGAACAAGTACATTTTCTAGAATGTTAGCATGTATGATTGAATTATGACTTGAACAAGGTAATAATGTCATTTATTTGGAACCTTCAAACTATAAAGGAGGTTATGATATCTTTGAAGTTGAAAGTTTTAATAGTATCCTTATGGTGTGGATCATGGATTTATGGGATTGTTTTCTGGATAGACATCAAATCAATCTTAGGAAAGCCATTAAGCTATCCTAGTAACCATGTTATGGAAGCCCTGGTGGACCCATCCTTGGTAAGGTGTATTATGATTTTGTTTTTACTACTATATGATACCTTTTTATATGCCTTTTTGATTGAACTACTCTATGATAACAAAGGTTTGCACCGAGTGAGTTTACTTGTGGAGTGACTATGCATAAGTTGAGACTAGATTATAAAGAAATACTTGATAACCCTTAACCATGTGCCAACATGGGATGTTTCCTAGTTCTACCTTTGGCAAGTGGAACACCCTCCATCAGTGTAGGAAAGACTCCGAATTCCATGACTATCTAGTATGGTCTATGTAGGTTATTTCCTATTATCATCATGTGGGATATATTCTAGTACTTGATAAGTACTACATTATTTTGGTAGTGGACTGTGACAATATCTAGACATGGCACGAGTAGGCTTTAAAGGTGCTACGGTGTAGGCTCCCTAGGTCTTTCCAAGACCATTATGTGAAGTCTTATAAATTCATAAATGGGTCTTAATTTATTTAATGTTGATTATAAGTTGAGTAAATGTAGGTTGAATAAAAGTATCTTATCTAGGGTAGCTTTGAGGGTTGCTTAAGTAGAATTTAAGAGGGTGTATGAGCGGTCTCTTCATGTTTTACTTAAGTGAATCTTAGAGTAAACTTTTGTGGGAGTGTTACATGCTTATATGTATTTTATGTATTAATATTTTTATTATATGGATTACTTTGGAGTATGACTTATATGTGAAGGTTATGTTGAATGTAATTCTTAGACATTTATTTTGATGTTTTCATCAAAAGAGCATGTTTTACATAAATGTTCTTTTTAGCATGATTTTATGAATTGCACTATACATAGTGCATTATAATGTACTAATTCCTTATATGTGTTTTATTACTAAAGGTCTAGCTGACATTTGAGAGGAGTCTTTTAAATAATGCTTGGATACTAGCATTCCTTTCAAGCAAGTGTTGTTATGTTCTCAATTGTTTCGAGGACATAACTATGTTTTTGTTTTTTTATTTGAAGAATATTGTAATAGACTTATATATTTCCTATATTAATGTCGTAAGGGAAGTAACCCAAGATATTCGTGTATCTGAGATGGTGACAATGAGACTTAGAATTTATTTTTATCTTTTTTATAAAAGAGTTGTTCTGAAAATTATTAATTTTGCACTACTTTTCATATATATTTATGCGATAAATTATGTCTAAGGGCTTGTATAAGATCTCTGAGATGTCGAGTACGCTGTGTATCAAATAAAGAGTTTTCTAACTTTTAGGGGATACTTTGGATCATTACAAAATCAAAGAAGAGGCTTAGGACTAAAACTTGTAGATAGAAGAAGGAAAATCGCCGTTCCACTCTCTTAGAAGAACTTACATCTGATGAAATTTCATCTTCTCAAGTAGAATTTGAAGTTTCACACGAATATCTTTGAATTCGCCATAAAGTTGTTTTAAAGGGAAAATGACAAGAAAAAAAATGAGGATGATGATTGTATGACAAATAAAAATGAAGTTGAAGAAAATGAAGAAAACGAAGAAACAAAATGAATGTGAGAAAGAATAAGGGAAAAAGAAGTTGAGAAATAAGAAGGAAACTAAAGTTGAGGAAGAAGAAGGAAAAAATAAAGAAGTTGAGGAAGAAGACGAAAAAAAGAATTAGAGGAAAAGAGTAAAAAAATGAAGCTGAAAATATTGAGATCAAAATTGTTAATAAACAAACTTTTCATGTGCATTTCCATCCTAATGCTAAAGGAGATAGAATTTTAACTCCATCCATGAAAAAATATTTGGATCCTTCAGGAACATACTCAGGGATGAAATCTTGAAAGGGTATCTAGAATGATATGGGTAAAAACTTCAAGGTTACGAACATGCTATTAAGGAATTGTTGGTTTATATTTTGTAAGGATAATAACATGGAAGTATGTATGATATAATTATTAATGTACTATCATGATATGAATGTGAAGGTTCTTAAATAATATTTGGTGTGTTACTATGTGGAATTAAAGGTAATTCCTATGCACATTTTGTGACTATGTTTATGAAGTACCATTCTATAAGATCAACAAAATGAATTAAGGTGCCTAGATCCTCACATATGCGTTATAAGCTAGGTAAAATGTTAATTAAGTGTTTGCAGTATTTATGATTGATTTGAAGTGATATGGAAGTCAAACATCCATGAACATCCAAGACGATAGAAAGTAAGCCTTTAGACGTACTTGTGTGTAGTGAGTATGTTTTGATGTGTTCCATATGTTGTTTGGTGCTAAAAATTGTATAGATGGACCCTAGATTGGATAGATTGTATTTAGGGTCAATAAGTTAAGGCAAGAATCCCCAAGGAACCTCGCAAAAATTCCCTCAAGGGGACCTCAAACACTGCCTTGGCAATGTCCACCTATGTCAAAGCAAACAATGATCCATAGTCATATTGATGTCCCCATTGATTGGGGGTGGGGGTTGGGAATAGTTCAATACCTATATTAGGAGATAAAGCCCCCAATGTTGAGCCTTAGACGCAAATGATAATTGCCAGTATGGCCCATCGATGGGTCTATGAGGCGTCTCTTATGGGCGTCGATGCATCCTACGACTTCAATGACATGCACCCTGGTCATTAAAGGGGTGACTTGGAAATTCACCCCACGTCCTAACCTGATCCTAGGATGTTGTTTTTATGTATTTTTGGGTATATTAAATTGGTTTTTATGATCAAAACACCATACCAAGTTCATTCTTAAAAAAATAGACTTCCCTCTCAAAGCAAAACCTCTCTAGAAACCTCCATTGGAGATGAAACTCAAGAAAAATTTGTAGATTGGATTGTGATGTTTTCTTCATCAAGTTTTGTGGTTTTCTCCTATAATGAGGTATGGTGATCCTTCATATTTAGATAACCCTCCATCTAAAGAGTTTCTTTAAATGTTTTCAAAAAGATTCGATGATCAAATTGCATGGTCTTCAATATAGCCATTACTTCTTTCTCAAAACCAATTCAAAAGAATGCTTGTAATGAATTATGGATTAGATACTGTTTATAATAATGTTTTCAATCCAATTTCATGATGAAAACATGTCCCTCCTAATTTCTCAATTTGCCTAATGTGGGTGATGTGATTTTGTTGAAATGTTGTTAGAATGTTATTATTATAATGTTAATGTATCTATAGCTACTGTTTTCCTTACTAATTTCTTATGAATTATGTGTAATTGATCAATGTTGATCAAGGCTTGGAATTTTGTTAAGTTTCGACTATGTTCCTCCACCTTTTATAGATTAATGAGGTAGTGTACATGATGTGGTCTTGATTATATGATGGTTGAGTCATGATTTCGATTATGTATTGGTACTTTTAGATACTTCCCAATATATGGATTGTTGATTAAATATCAGTACTTATTAATGATGATCAAATCTTGGTGAATTGGTAAGATTTCCTTATTCCTTTACCTCTCTATAGAATTTGTAATTAAATTGGCCTTAAGGGCATTGTGTGGTATGGTCCACTAATTGTGGATGTTTTTAAATTATTTTTAATGTATATATTTTTTGATCATGTCCTTGAAGGTAATCGTATTATGAAGGTGTGATGATGATGATCACCCAATATGAAGTATTATGCCTAGCCTTCCATTCTTGTTATGATCTAGGTTGTATTGATAATGTTATAATAATGTGGATGACTATGTTAGGGTTAGGTATATGTGCTGCCATAAATTTAGTAATAATAGTAAATGAACCCTGCCTATGTACCCTATATGAATGTGTACTATTTGCCAATGTTAGGAGTCCTAAATGCAAGTGTTAAAGTTGTTTGATGTTCTTTGCTAGCATGTGATGTGTGGTCTATGCTTCAATGTCCATTGTGGTCTTAAGAGGGTGGATGCCTCAATGTGATGTTGATAGCCATTATGTGATCATGTTGACAAATGTAAGGTCAATGTACACACACTAACACCTCATGTATGCTTATAACTAGTATAATTTTATGGTGTGTAATGAAAGGATATACTCATATACACTCATGTCTACTGCTATGCATGAAAAGTATATGTCCATGATGTATGTTATGTATCTCTTAACTAGGATGACCTTACAGGTGTACTAGTATGGACAAGGGTATGGGGCCTTGTCTATGCATTGCATATGTGTGCCTTTATGGGATATTTCCTATGGTTATTCTATATGTACATTAACATGAATGCATGATTAGGCTATGAAAATGTCTTATATGCTATGATTTCAAGTATATGATATGATGAAGTATGAATATGCATAGTGTCTAAATGTGTTTATAAGAAAGGATTGCTCATATAGTTACACCTATACACTTATGCATGAATGAAGTGAAGTATGAACATGTGTTGTCCAATGGTGTTTAAATGAAAGGTTTGCTCACATATATGTACACATACACACACATGAAATCATGTCTATGATGCTTGTATGATGATCTAGCAAATAGGGGGTCTCTTGAAAGTTGTTTCACAATTGTATCCTAAAATAGATGGTGCTTAAATATGCTATGTCCATGTGAAAGGGTTTCTCACATGATATAAGTTTATGAAAGAACTTTCTCATCTATAACCTATGATCTAAGCATATGAGGGCTTAACTCTCCTAAAGCTTATGTTTTATAAATAAATGTAACAAAGACTTTTAAATAAAGGGAAATTAGCTTAGCACCTATTGAACTTGAAGATGAGGGGTGTCCCTTCCCAATCTTGGAAGGTAGGTTCACAAAAGTCCTCACAAGGTGGATAATTAGAATGTCATTATTAGCATAAATAATGATGTGAGTTTCTACAACAGTGGACTCCATGTTTAGAACCCATGATATTAGTGATGGTTAAGGCTATCGTTTACCCAAAGTAAATTACACAATGAAAGCAATGTAAGGACCCCCTAACTACAATAACCTAAGGAAAGTTGCTTAGGATAGGTAAGAGTAATGAACTTACCTATGCATTGCACAAGTATCTTTTGAAGAGAGATCTAGGAAGGTGTTAAATTTCTATATGATTATATTTATGTACTTATATATGACATTTTAGTATTGTCTACCTGTTATGATAATATTTTTGTATGAGTCCTAATATGTCTATTTGATGAGGTCTTACCTTATGTGTATAATGTTGTTCGTAATTGCCATATGATGAAGGTTCCAATTGATATCAATGAAGTTGACTAAATTTATCATGTTAATGCATGATGTAAATGATGATGCTTGTGGTCTCTTGATAGGCTTAGTTAGTATGTGTAGGGTTATGGGGATTCACATGTACATTGTACTAGTAGGATTAGATTTTGATTATTAGTAAGGGTCTTATGATGTTGAGGTGATGTAAGTCTATATATGCTATTGATTGTCTAATCCCTTTTATGATGATATTGTTAAGTCTTTACTTTAAGGTTATCTTGTAATGAGTTCTTCTTTGTGGTACATAAAGTATGTTGGGTTAATGAAAGTTTCATGTATGTTCACCTTGGTGGCCTTAAGGTGATGTATTGCACCTAGTGTAACTAGAAGATTACTTGGGGGTTAAGATTTTAAGAAAGGAAAACTAATTACTATAAAGTGATAATAAATGTTCCTTAAATGCAATGTATGGCTTTATGTGATGTTGTGACTGCTGTATTTGCCTATATGAAGTGTGTCAATTGTAAGGTGCTTATGGTATCAATGTTTTATGAAGTTTTCACCAAAGTCATGATGCATGGTTTCCAAGTAAAATGTCCTCTTAAAATGCATGTTTTTACATGGTTTCCATAGTGCATTCTTGTATTAAGACCATTCTTCTTCACCTTTTTACCCGAAGTGTAGGTTATGGATGCTTAAAGGATGAATGTAAGGTGAAGGGCTTGACTTGTGTTTCCCTAGCTCAATGAAAGTGATCCTTAAGTTTCAAGCATGCTCTTATGTCATTATGTAAAGTTATGTTATAGCTTAGTTAATGAATTATGTTATAAGGGTCGTGTCCTTAATGTACTTTAATGATGTCCGAGTCTATGTTGTCAAATAGACTTAAAATCTAACTATGCACCTATGTTATTTTATATAAATAACGGAAGTGATGTTCTAGAATATGATGTCCTATGAAGGTTTTAAATTTTCCGCTAAATTTACCTAAGACAATGCATGAATGATAACTATGGGCTTGTATAATACCTCCGGTAGGTCAAGTACGCCATGTTATTTCTAGTGGGTGCTCGTGGTCGTGATATACTTTCACATGATGATGGTTAAAATGAAGGAAATTTTCATCCTAAACTTGTGTTCTATGTAAAAGTTATATGAGGGGTTAAGCCCCTAAGACATATATTATGCTTTAATATTTAAGAAAGTCTTAAATACATCTCAAAAAGGGAATGTAGCTTAGCACCAAGTAAATTTTAAAATGAGAGGAATTCCTTCACATTGGAAAGGAGGTTCACACTGTATATTATCTCATGAGGTGGAAACTAGAATGCTAGTTATGTAACCCTCCAAAAGTTCATGACGTAATATAGACCCTCACATGTGTAACTAAGACTTGAAACACAATTTATAGGCCTAAAATAACGTATTTAAATCAATTACAATGTTTTAGAGTCAAAAAAATAAGAAACGTCGGGAGACTAGTCAAATAGAACATATTGTGCCTTGGCATGTTCCATGGGGTTTTAGGAGTCATAATTTCATGAAAATTTGTTAAAAGGTTTTAAAACTGTATTAGAGTGTGTTTAGGGTCAAAACGTCCAAGTACGACTCCTCAAGGTCAAACCTAGGGGGTCCTTAGAGAGGACACTTTAATTTGACCAAAAAGCTAATTTGGGACATTGTACAAGCGATGAGCCATCGATTGATTGACACTCTGTCGATGGATCCATCATTCAACACTTATCCAAAATCCCAAAAGGCCTTAGTAAAGAGCCTGTGAACTCATCACCTTACCAATACGGGTGGAGTCGATGGACTCTTGTAGGTGAGGTCCTGTTTTGGCTGTCCATATTTTAGTTAAGTCATTTAATTAATAGTTTCTTAGGTTGTTAACTAAGGGTTACGGGGTGTTTAATTTTCTTATTTAAGGGACTATAAAATGTCTAAACCTCATTAAAATAACCCAACACTCTTCAATTCCCAAACCTAAATTCGTCCACCTTCTCTCTCTTTCCCAAAGACTCCATAGAATACCAATCTTCAAGGTGCATTAGGTACGCAAGAATTCAACCTTTTTAAAACAAAAACTAATAATTAACATGATATGGAGTCTCTTCACTCTTGGGAACCCTTTCGCCGAGAGGTTGTTTCGAACTATGACTTCTATGTTCTTCCAAAAATGGGTTTTCTTTCAATTTCGTAATTTGTCTTTTAAATCAATTTCGTTTGATGTTGTATTGATTATTATGTATATATTATGGTTGTTTAATGTTTAATTGTTGTATTTATTTATTCTTGACCTAGATATCAAGAAAGACTATAGATTATGCCCTTTCTCCCTAACCGTAGTTATGAATTAGACTTGTAGATGATTAAGGTTGACATAATTGACTATGCTATTGTATAATTCATTATATAATGATTAATTTAATGTGAATTGTTGTGTAATGATTATAGATCGATGATAAGATTTTTATTAAGGGCTTATGAGGGCTCTGTGGTAAGACTTTTTCGTGATTCTTTACTCCAATAATAATGAATTATACTTGATGATGTTGTGCATTTGAGGTATTATTTGTGATTAGATCAATACTAATATAATTTTATTATTATGATGTCTTGGTATGAATAGTATGGTTGTGAGGTCTTGATAGGGATATGATCATGCAAGTTTGAATATGAACTACTTGTGTACCTTATTATGAATTCATTATGATTACTTCACTAATGATGGTATATGTGAAAGGTAATTATGATTATATACGAATTGACATAATGGGATGAGTATATAAGGGGTTAGTCCCTATGAACTATACTATGGTTTGCTTAGTAGTGAGGAGTGTCCCTTCCTAAGTAGGGAAGATAGGTTCACTATATTCTCATAATATAGAGATTATAATGCTAATTACATAAAGAGGGTCTCTACCATGTCTCCTATTTTTTGAACTATGTTGCTTCCATAGGAATACTAGCTAGTGGATCCACCTCGGGCTATGTACATGTTTGATTCTACCTTGGCAAGAAGACCACTTTTTTCCGTGTAGGGTTTCGTTACACCGGATTCCACATTTATCTAATGTGTTCTATGTTTGTAAAGGCAATTGTTCCCGAATTTAAAGTGAATGAATCAATGTAAATGAAGATAGACATTCATTAGGATGACTTGAGAGGTTTATTTAGGATAGTTACTGGTATTGGACTCTACATAGACATTGCACAAGTTAACTATAAAGGGAGTCCTAG
Organism: Solanum habrochaites; assembly: GCA_027704765.1. NCBI lineage: Eukaryota > Viridiplantae > Streptophyta > Magnoliopsida > Solanales > Solanaceae > Solanum > Solanum habrochaites. The sequence continues at coordinate 36,561,652 of JAKWJA010002495.1, read as the reverse complement.
GAAACAGTCTTATGTAAATGATTCTATGTATTATGAAATATTGACTTTACGTGATGATATTATTATATGATATTGGCTATACTGATGAAGATGTTGTTGGTCTAAATTGTTATATATGGTGATGACTACCTATGATAATGTTATATGAATCAAAGCATTACTTATGATCTCCTATCTTGTTGACTTGATTATGTGTCTTATGGGGCTTCACATGAGCATTTTACTTGTAGTCTTGGGACGGTACTGTTGGTAAGGGTTTTTTATGATGTGTTGATATGATATATTCAATATGAAATGTTGATATGGTTTTTAATTAATGTTTTCTTTGGTTGTAGACATGATTAATGTTATTAAGATCCTTATATTGTGTATGCTCTATTGTATGTTCATTAAAGGCTTTCAAATCACTTAGCATGTTTTCTGAATATGTGGTCCCTATCATGCATGTTTCAAATGTTTTATGTGCAATCTTTCCATGCTTAGTACAAGGGGTGTACTAGCCTATATTTCTATTTTTTCTACAATTATGCAGGTTTCGGCCATTTAGGTCCTAACATTCAGCGATACTACCTTTTCCATATTCTAGCATTGTAATGGTATTTTCTAATAATTGGATACATTGTTGTATGACCTATATGACGTATTGAAGTTTTAATGGCTAAGTCCTATATTGTACTCGTTTTTAGATTGTTTTATGTGACACGTCTTATTAGATTATCTTATGTGTATTGCTTATTTTTTCTTAAAGAGAAACCTAAGTATGCTTTCTATGCAAGGAGTCTGTATATTCCTTATAAGTAGTTTGTAAGAGGTATATGTAAACATCACAACGTAAATGTAAAAAGTTTTAATTTTTTCCATTTTTAAGCCATGACAAGTAATGACGGTTGTCAAGAGCTTGTCTAGGATCTCTTCGAGGACGACGACGCAAGTTACGTCTAGGGGGTGCTCCCCCGATGTGACAAACATGATATCAGAGAATGATGTTAAAGAACCTTAGGGTTGATGTCTTACTAAACCACACCATTATAGGTTATTATTCATAATTATGAAGCACGCCAAACTTATGAATGAGAGACTATGTGATGTTTAGATAATTCTCATTCTTCTTTGTAGTCCTAGTTCGTGTCTCTAGAGTCTTAAATCTATGAGTTCTTTAACCTAACTGTCTTATAGTTGTTATTGGCATGACTAATAGAAGGGCATCCGGAATAAGGGTTGACGAAGATATTGCTAATCTAGAGCTCCTGCTCATGAAAACCAATCTCCTCCGCAAGACAATCAAGTTCCTTTTAAAGAGAAAGCTCTTTTGGGTAACCATGTTCTGATCATTCCTCCATCTATGACGGATAGATATTTAAGGTCATCTTTTCTTAGTTTTTTTCAAACTATGACTACTCAAGAACATGCGGTGACTACTCAAGGGCAAGCCATGACTACTCAAGAAAATTGGGATGTTGGAACCTGAGTGAACCTTAATTCTAGTACCATGGCTTCACATTTGAGAGAGATCACTAGGTTGAATCGTCTTATGTTCTTTGGGTCTAAGGTTAATGAAGACTCCCAAGACATCCTTGATGAGGTCTACAAGATCTTGTATGCTATGGGGGTGAGTTCTAGTGAGAAGGTCGATCTTGCTGCCTATTAACTCAAGGATGTAGCCTAAACATTGTTCACACAATGGAAGGATGATAACTCTCTACGAGGTTGTCCGGTGATTTGGGAGATCTATATGAGGGTCTTTCTTGATATGTTCTTTCTTATAGAGCAAATGGAAGCTAAGGTAGAGGAGTTCATCAACCTTCGTCAAGAAGGTATGGGTGTTAAAGACTACTCATTAAAATTAATTAAACTAACCAAATATGATTCCCTTTTAGTTTCCAATACTAGGCATCAAATGAGTTGTTATATAACGGGTATGTCTGTACAGATTGAAGAAGAATGTCGTGCGTCTATGCTTCATGATAATATGGATCTTTCTAGGTTGATGTTTCATGATCAACAAGTAGAGGATATTTGGCTAAGGAAGAAAAATAGGGATGCTAAGAAAGCAAGGTCATTTGAAGGTTGTTCTTGTAAAGGTAGGCTTGACATTCATGACAATCTTAGATTCAAGAAGAAGTTTTCTCACCAAGTTCCCCCTAAGTTCCCCAAAGCCCGCAATGATAGGTTCTTTTACCCAAGGTATCAAAAGGGGATATATGTTGATTCACCAAGTGAGAAACAAACTTGTGAAATTTTTTGTAAGAAGCATAGAGGTGAATGTCATGTGGTATCGGATAATTATTTTTGTTGTGGCAAGAGTGGATACAAAGTAATAAGTTGTCCAAATATGAGGGGTCAAGATAAGGGTAGTGTCCAAGATCAATGAAGTGGTCGTAGATCTGAAGCTTCAAGCTGGAGTCACTTTCACACACTCAATGCAAGGGTCGAACAAGAAAGTTTTCCTGATTTGGTGATCATTAGGTTAGAAGTATTCTCTATTAATGTTTATTTTTTACTTGATCCCGGTGCTACGTTGTGTTTTATTACTCCTTTGGTATCTAGAATGTTTTATGTATTTCCCGATATCTTAAATCCACCTTATATTGTGTCTATGTTGTGGGTTATTCGGTTGTTGCAAAAAGGGTATATAGGAATTTCCCTATAATTTATCCAATAGAGTTACTCTTGTTGAATTAGTAGAACTTGACAATTTTTTATTTTGATGTAATTTTGGGAATGTATTGGTTGCATGCTTGTTTTGGTTCCATAGATTGTAGAACAAGGTTAAACAAGTTCAATTTTCCTAATGAGCCTTATTTAGAGTGAAAATGGGAAATTCTATTCCTAAAAGTCAAATCATTTGTCTTAAGGCTTGTAACATGATAGTTAAGAGTTGTCTATACTATGTGGTGAGGGTCAAAATTTAGAATCTGTGGTTCCTTCCATTTAATTTGTCCTCGTAGTGAGGAAATTTATTGAAGTCTTTCCTAATGATATTTCCCATAATTCCTCCCTAATGTGAAATTGACTTCGGTATTGACTTATTACGGGATATGTATCCCATTTATCTTCCTTCTTATCAGAAGGCTCCGGCCGAATTGAAAGAGTTTAAGGTTCAACTCAAAGATTTACATGACAAAATCTTATTCAACCTAGTATATCACAATGGGGTGCTCCGATGTTGGTTGTTAAAAAGAAGAATGATTCACTTAGGATGTGCATTGATTACTGTAAACTCAATAAAGTCACCATAAAGAACAAGTATCCTCTTATTTTTCAAAAATTGTTTTGACGAGTAAGAGGTTAAGACATTCCTAAAATGGATTTTCAAAACTAGGTATGCTCACTATGAGTTCCGAGTCATGTCTTTTGGGTTAACTAATTCCCCAGCTGCATTTATGGATCTAATGAATAGAGGCTTCCCATATAACCGTGAAATAGGCTTCTAAGAGTTGAAAGATAAGCGTACCTCTGCTATTATGTTGAAATTATTAGAGGGAAACAAAGGTTTTGTAGTATATTGTGACGCTTCTCGAGTAGAATTGGGTATGTCCTTATGCAACACGATAAGGTGATAGCTTATGCTTATAGGCAACTCAAGGTGCATCATAAGAACTACCAAACTCATGATCTTGAATTAGTGGCCGTGGTGTTTGCCTTTAATTTAACACTTTAAAAATCTAAGAGGTTTTCTTTACCTAACATGGGTTTAAAAAGGTTTAGACACTATTTTAAGGTTTTTTTTTTTATATGTATCTAAGTCCTTTAGGAGGTCTAGAAACCAAAATGTCAAAGAACGACCGTGACGTCTCAAAAATAGTTCAATGAGATACTAAAGTGTCTTAGCCTATTTGAGTTGCTTTTAGGAGTTTGAAAATGATGAAAATTGGTGGAAGGGTGTCTAAAACATATTACAGTTAGTTCATAATCAAAATATATGGGCAATAATCCCAAGGACCAACCAAGGCCCCCTTAGGAGGATCCTTGCGATTTTGCAACCAGATGCCAAAAGACAGTGTACACAGACAGTTGTCATCAGCGGTTTGTGGTCCGGTTGATGGGGTATATATATTTCCTCTGTCGATGGACACTTTGAAAAATTTTCTAAGACCTGTTTTTAAAAAGTCTCTGAACTTAGTGACGGATGAGCCGAACGGAATGGAGCAATGACAGTTGATTGATACACGAGGCGTCGATCGGGGCCTCGTCTTTGAGGGGCTTGTTTTGTTGCACATTTTCAATTAATTCATTTAATTAGCTTGCTTAGTTTTTGAGGTTATTTAGGATTTATTTTAGGTATAATTTAGTTGATTAAAAGCCTATGTGAAGACCCTAACCCATTTAGACTAACCTAAACTCACATAATTCCCAAAACATTAACTCTCTTCGTTCTTTGTTCTTTCTCTCTCAAGTTTAAGAAATCCATAGAAGTCAAGGCCAATGTGTGTTCTGGGAATTAAATTAACAAAGTTTCTCCATCAATATTCATCAAATAACAAGGTATAATGTTCCTTTCACCTTTGAGACCTCTTTCGTTAAACGGTTCCATCAAACTGATTTCAAAAGTTGAGTTTGCATGTGGGTCTTTTCCAATCTCAAAATTGGTCTTGCAAATTACTTTGTTTATAATTTCTTTTTGATATTATAAATAGATTATAATGTATTCTAACTTAATTATGTTATTTCTTTATGGACTGGTCTAGTTTGTATAAGATGACCTATTACCCTTGACCCTAGGTTGTGATCTTTATATTGTACAAAGTTTATTCAATTGAATTTGTTATTGGTGAATTACTACAATATAATGTTCTATATCAATCATTATAGATTAACATGAATTATATTCCTATAATTCTTGTTCTTGAGTAATTTATCTAGGCTATGAAACATGTTATGAATTTGACATAAGTGTCTTATCTTAAGCTATTAACTAGTGATGAATTGTAGTAGTAGTCATTCAATTGTCATTGTTATCATGTTTGTTATTTTTGTTTAATGATATTACACCCTTATTGGGTTAAATTAAGGGTTGATGGTAATACCTTTATGATGGATTATGAAGGAGACTTCATAAGTCCTGGATCCCTATTCTTTACTTTTATTGTGATTATTTAAGATTGAGTGATGATGTTACATTGAAGTATATCTTGTAATAAGATTGATAGGGTTTGTGTGATGTTGAATTGATATGTCTTGACTATGTTTTGTGATGTGTTGGCTAAGATATAAATATTATAAGAATGGTGATGATTTACTAATGTGTTTTTCTCACGGGCGGGGAGCACCCCCAGATGTAACCGGCGTTATCCTCCTCTTTGAGGACTAAGAATAGCCTAATAATTTACATCATTACATTCATATGTTAAAATAAGAAAAAATTTAAAACTTTTCATTACTTCTTAATTGAGGTTTACATAGACCTCTACGTACACATAATATTAATATCGAATAGACATAAACCCTTCGTATAGGAATATTACATATTCTTACACATTTATTACATAGATATATAAGAAATAACATAGTCTCACAAATGAAGAAAAGAACATATGAGTAATAAAACTAAAACAAATTCATAAGCTTGACATGGGCATTCTCCTCGGAAAGTGAGTACTATCAAACTTGCATCAGTAAGAATTACAAGTCTTCCTTCAAAGTTGTCTCAAAAGCTCTTCAACGACCGGAACCTAAAATGTTGGGAAAAAAAGATAAAATGGTGTAAGCTCATCACATGTACTAAGTGTGAGACAATATGCACATATAATATCAAATCATGCTAAAAAGAGACATTCCATTAATGTATGTAATTTACTTTGAAAAGCATTATGCACATTAAAGTAGACCATACCAAAAAATAAGACACATTAATAAAGTCAACACCATGTTCATTATACTAAGTCTAACGAAACCAATCATACATACTAACATAATTAAACATATAATTTAGACAACTCTATTATCAAGATATAACCTCAACAAGCATAGATAAGAGTTCAATACAACATCACCAAAGCAAGACAATTAAATATGAACCCTAAGTAAGTCAACTAGTTCAATGAATAATAAAATCCCCATAATCTTATTCAATCAAGTAAACTAAACGAGACCCAATAACTATTTCCAACAACTCATAAAATACATGCCAATATAGTACCAAAACATGAACATAGCAACTATGTGGATCCACTAGCTAGTATTCATATGGGGGCAGCATAGTTCAAGAACTAGGAGATATAGTTGGGACCCTCTTTATACAACATGCATTATGGTCTCTAATATCAAGAGTATATTAGAGATCCTACCTTACCTACGTGGGAAGGGACGCTCTTCGCTCTAGTTCACTCGGTGCTAAGGAAGAGTCCTATTTTGAAATGTCTTTAAGCCTTTATTAACAACCATAGCTTAATGTAGGTCATATGGTATATGCCTTATATAATAAGCATCATCATAGATCAATAATAATTTCATTAGTACTTTCCTTTCATTACAATTAATTCATGTGAGGTTAAAACATTATAATCATTCATGAAAAAGAACATTGGTAAATTATCATCATCCTTATAAAACATACATCTTAGACAACACCTCACAAACCATAGTCAATATATTTAAATTAAACATCATAACAACGCTATCAATCTTAATATAAGGTACATTTCAATACAACATCATCACTTAATTACAAGTAACCATAATTGAAGTAAAGAGTTGAGATCACAATTCTTACATCATCTCCTTCACAAGACATCATCCATATTTTTACCCTCAAAAATTCAATTAACTCCAATAATGGGTATAACATTATCATACAATAGTAATTAACACAATGGCGAGATCAATTGCATCATCATCATCCTAAATAACTTAAATCATAACTTATGATTAGGGGAATAGGGTTCATTATTAATTATTTAATAAATAAATCCAATTCCAACAATATATTATCCTGTGCAATCCATGAAAGAAATAGAATATATAAGACAAGTCTAACGATCAATTCATACTTCCATTCCCATCAATTTACAATCAAGACCCAAGATTTAAGTAATTGAGAAAAGAAACATGATCAACATGAAGTTCAATAAATTATTATAAACCATCAATATATACATAAATATTCATAATTAATCTCAATTAATCAATATCAATCATCAATTTGAAGTTTAGAAGAAAACCCATTAGAATCGGAAAACACTTGGAATTGGGTAATTTAGAAATAACTTTGAAAGGACCTTTTGGTGAAAGGAATTCCAAGAGTGTATAAACCATACCTGAATGAAGATTAATCCACTAAATTGAAGTTAAATCCGATAGAAATAGGTCTTCTTCTTCAGTCATTCTTCTTCCATCAATTGAGGATAAATAAAGAGAGAAACTAGAGAGATGTGTCAACTTTTGGGTTTTTATTTGAGGATTTTATTTGAGTGAGTATTTATGTGAGGGAAAACTGATTGGAAAGAAATATATATATACCCCACATGAAATTCCCGAATGACCCCTCACTTAAGTTTACCCTTTAATGAAGTCAAACTTCAAATCCAAATTTTAGATTTTCGTAGGGGAACAAGCCTGCATCGCGGAGCTGTTCCTGCATGATTTTCCAAATTAATTTTTGAGAAAATGAAGTCTGTTACCTGCTCGCGACGTGAACTTGGGATTTAACCAAAAGCCACCCAAGTCCTCAATGAGAACTTGTTTCATGTGTAGACTGGCTGCTGCTTTGGAAGCTTACCAAGATAAGTATCGTGTCCTATCGTGGACTCCTAAGGCGACCCTTCGGTGGTCAAACCTGGACATTTTTACTCTCTATATATGTTTTTACCTATTTAAAGTCATTTTAGAAATTTTAGACTTCATACACTACTACTAAACCTTTTCGAAACCTAGAGATGTATCACTAGTTCACTTCAACTAGCTTTCGGACGTCTTGGACGTTGTTTGTCTTTTTGATTTCTAAACTCCCTAAGTGACATATCTTCATTATTTATGACCTTAAAACAGTTTCAAAAGATTTTAAAAACTATGTTATGCTCTAGAATATGTCTTAGACTTGTGGAGTGTTACTTTACTCCCCCCCCCCCTTTAGGAACATTCGTCCCAAAATGATAATAAAATCTTTTGGAAGGAAGGAATAGACTCATGACTAGCAGCTTAAAAAACAACAACACGTAACAACATAATTTACAACTCTATCATGGTATTTTTACACCTAGAAATTCTAAAACTTCAATTACCACACATAAGGCTCAAAATCACATTATGGGGAATTTCCTTCTCACAAAAACATGAGCTCGACATACCATATATGACTCAATTATACCTAAATTCAAATTACCAACATCCTCAAAATCATTTTGTAAAAACTAAATATATAAAAATGTAAAACATAACTAAAAACAAGAGGATTTACAAAAAAAATTCAAGTGAAAATAACACTTCACTAGACTTCACTATAATATAAGCATTCTTGCAAAACTTCACCAAAATCAAAGCAACATCGAATTTACTCATTATTTACATTATTAGAAAGAAAAAACAACCTTCATTAGGAAAGAGATGAGGATAACGGGACTTCATATTGGCATGAGCCTCCCATGTTGCTCCCTCAACTAGATGGTTTCTCTATAACACTTTTAAGGAGGCCACCTCTTTTTTCCTCAACCTTTTCACTAGATGATCAAGGAATTTAACCAGAACCTCATCATTGGAGAGGTTATCCTTCAAACCTAGACCCCCAATAGGAAAATTAGACAGAGAATCACCGATACACTTCTTAATCATAGAAAGATGGAAAATCGGATGAACCAAAGATAGTTCACTAGGGAGTTTCAATTCATAAGAAACCTTACCAAACCTTTAAAAGATTTCACAATGACCCACATAACGAGGACTCAACTTCCCTTTCTTGCGAAATTTAACCACCCCTTTCATAGGAGAAGTATTCAAATAAACCTTACCACCTTCTTCAAACTCTAAATATCTTCTGCTATGACCCAACATAAGATTTTTTCCAACTATAAGTTGTTTGCAATCGGTTTCTTATGATATGAACTTTCTCCAAAGTCTTATAAATCAAATAGAGACCAAGAAGTGATGAGTCACCAACTTCAAACCACTGAATAGGAGACTTACACCTCATACATACAAAGCTTCATAAGGAGCCATAGAGATACATGAATGAAAACAATTATTATATGATAACTCCACCAAAGGCGAATGTTCATCCCAGTTCCCCTTAAATTCAATGATGCAATATCTAAGCATATCCTCAAGAGTTTGAATAGTTTGCTCCTCTTTACCATCCCTTTGGGTATGAAAAGTGGTGCTTCATGGTGCTTCACTTTACTTGAGTACCAAAACCCTTTTGAATAGTTCTCAAGGATGTTACTTCTTAAATAATCATCATTAGGCACACACAATCTTCCTTAATACCAAGTGACACCATCCGCCCTTTGGAGAATGACTCATTCATTTTTCCTAGAACCAATTATTTAAATTCCGTGAACAATGGATCAAGGTGTTGCTTGGACTTTACCTCAACCACCAAAAAATGACACGGATTTATGATGTACCACCATACCATAATTTGGAGAACTTTAAATTCAAACCCCTATACGAGTCAACCTATGAACATCTTTCAGTAGGTTTCTCTTGGATTCTTTCATATCGGACACACTTCCCACAAACAATCAACTTAGAGTATCTGCTACCATATTACCCTTGTCGGGGTGATAAAGAACACTTATTTCATAGTCTTTTAATAACTCTAACCATCTCCTTGATAGAGATTCAACTACTTTTTAGTTCATACTTATTGAAAACTTTTATTATCCGTATATACATTAATATGAACCCCAAAAAAATAATGCCTCAATATTTTCAAGGAAAATACCACAGTCTCTTACTCGAGATCATGAGTCGGATGATACATCTCATGACTTTGAATTTCCTAGAAGCATAGGCTATAGAATTTCCATGTTTCATAAGAACACACCCCATCCCAACTCGGGATGTATCACAAAATATCTAATACTCTTAATATCCTCTGGTAGGGTCAATATTGGAGCGGATGTAAACCTATCCTTTAGCATTTTGAAGATGTTTTCACATGCCTCCGAACACTCAAATTTAACATTATTTTGAGTCACGGTTGTCAATGGGTACGCAATGAATGCAAACCCATCGACAAACCTTCTGTAACAACCGGCTAGTCCCAATAAACTCTTAATATACATAGGAGCAAAAGGTCTAGGCAAATTTTTTACCGCTTCCGTCTTCCTTCTATCGACCTCTATTTCTCCACTAGAGATAATATGACAAAGAAACGTTACGTACCTCAACCAAAACTCACATTTGTTATACTTGGAAAACAATTAATGTTCTTTAAGTACTTGCAACACCATTCTCAAATGGTTTATGTGTTCACCCTCATTCATCGAATATACCAAGATGTCGTCAATGAATACAATAACAAATAAATCTAGGTGACTTCATAAAACCCTATTCATTAGGTCCATGAATGCCGCCAAAGCAGTAGTGAGACTAAAGGTCATTAAAAAGAACTCATAGTGACTATATCTAGTTCAAAAAGGCTATTTTTCGAATATCCTCACCTCTCACCCTAAGTTGGTGATATCCTAATCTCAAGTGAACCTTACAAAAGTAGGTTGTCCCTTGGAGTTGATCAAATAAGTTGTCAATCAGAGGAAGAGGATACTTGTTCTGAATTATGGCTTTTTTGAGTTGACGGTAATTGATGCAAATTATAAAGGACACGTCCTTCTTCTTCGCAAACAACACCGGAGCACCCACGGTGAAATATTAGGCTAAACGAAGCCCTTTTCTAGTAGATCTTTTAGTTGAGCCTTCAACACTTTCAATTCTTCCCGAGCCATCCAATAAGAAGGAACTGAAATGGGATTTGTCTACGATAGCAAATCGATACCAAAATAAATTTCCTGCTCTGGGAGAAATACCAAGAAGAACATTAAGAAAGACCTCCAGAAATTCCCTCACTACGGGGAATGACTCAATGGCCGGAAGCTCGGAGTATTAATTTTGGACTCTTACTTTATGGTTTTAACACCCTTTAGAGATGATCGTACAAGCTTCCAAAAAAAATGAAACAACCTCTAGGAATAGAATTTCCCCCCTTCTATTCTAAAACGGGCTCATTTGGAAAGTTAAAGTTCACCACCCTTGTTCTACAATCTATAAAGGAAAAGAAACAATTCAACCAATCCATACCAAAAATGACATCTAAATTAAAGATATCAAGTTCTACTAGTTTAACATGAGTAACTCTATTTGGCAACATTATAGGACAATTTGTATACACCCTTTTTGCAAACACCGACTCACCTACCGAGGGAGACACTATGAAAGGTTCATTTAATATATCGGGAAAAATGTCAAACTTTTTAGCTACTAGACGAGTAACAAATGACATGGTAGCACTGGGATCATGTAAGACATATACATCGATAGAAATGACTTTTAACATACCAATCACACTATCAAGAGAAGTCTCATGCTCACCTCTAGAGTGGAGAGCATAAAAGTTGTTGTTCTTCAGAGAATCCACATTCGAACCACTTGCTTGTCCACTATCATTGTCATTTCCTTTCATATTTTGGAAATCTCAAACTTTGTGTCCGCTTTAAACACAACCAAAATAATTGTCCGTCCTTTTCAGGCAGTCACCATAGTGCTTGTTGCCATACCTTCCACAAGTTGGATTCTTAGTTGGTGAACTAGTGCTTCTTACCTTTTGAGGCTTAGGGTTAGACAACCTATAATCACGAGCCTTAAAGAACATGAAAGGAACTCGACTAGAGGACCTCTTCCTGAACCTAGGTTTTTCTTTGATATCAAGACCACACCTTGAAGCACCACAATTAAATTACCATGCCTTTTTGTCATCCTTAATCTTACTCTTAGCCCTTTTCTCTTCCACTTGTTGAGCATGAACCATGAGGCAAGAGATGTTCATATTGTAATTCAACATATCCGAATGGAATTCTTCCATCAAGCCATCCAACACCCATGTCACAAAGCGGCTCATTTTATCCCTAGGGTTTGAAACCAAAGAAGGAGCATACTTTGACAATTTAGTTGATTTCGAAGAGTATTCAAGTATGCTTATACCTCCATGACGAAGGTTGATATATTCTACAACTTTGGCTTCCCTCTTCTCCCTAGGAAATACCCTGTCAATAAAATACTTCTCAAAGATCTCCCAAGTCACCGGTCCACCCCTTAAAGGACTATTTTCTCTCCATTAGACATACGAAAATTGGGATACATCATTGAGTTGATAAGTGTCTAACTCGGACTTTTTACTATTACTCAACCCCATAGCATAGAGAATCTTGTAGACATTATCAATGATCTCTTGGGGGTCTTCCTCAACTTTGGACCCATAGAAAGTAAGAGGATTAATTCTAGAGAAATATCTCAAATTGGAGGCCATGGTGAAAACTTGTTGGTTTAATCGAGGTACTACCTCCCGATTAGCTTGGGCTGTCTTGAGCTTGAGCAGGGAATTCTTGTGCTCAAGTAGTAAAGGCTTGGGCGATTTAGAGAAAGGCAGCCATTATGTCACCATCCATCATAGGTGGAGGATTGAACAAAGCTTGGTCATCATTAGCAACTTCTTCAAGAGAAGGGACTTGATCAGCATGGGAGGAACTTTCTCATTGGCAATCGCTTCCTAAAGTCTTTATGTCGCGTTCCTTCGAGTATACATTGCCTATAATAAAAATGAAAATATTAGATGATAAAGGCAGATAGTGTGCAAGACATTGGATTTCCAAAAAATTTAGAGTTTCCTAAGCATCCTACAGTTTCCTATTAATAAGTATGGTGAGCTTCACAATTATGAGTAAGAGTCTACATAGATTTGGTTCAGAGAGACATCGACTCTAAAGATATTCAACCTCATGTTCTTATGCAAAGTTTTTCACATCCATGAAGCAACCCAGACGTAACTGGTGTCGTCACCCTCTTTGAGGACTAAGACTAGCCTCTTAGTTTACATCATTACATTCATCGTTTAAAATGAGGAAAGAATTTATTTTTTTATTACTTTTAATGTGATGTTTACATAGACCTCTACATACACGTATTATACATATTGAGTATACGTAGACCCTTCTAATAGGAAGGGTACCTATTTTTTTTAATTTTATTACATATCAATATATAACATATAACATTGTAAAAAATGGATGTCTCATGTCATAACCATCTAACAAGAGTATAACAATTTAGTCCTAGCCCATACATATGCATAATAAAGCCACATATAGGTTATACAATGTTTAGTACATAACTGAAAAGAAAGAACATAAGAGTCTTAAACTAAAATAGCTTCATAATATTGAAATTGTCATGGACCTCGGAATGTGACTACCTACCCAAATTGGATAAGTAAGAATTTCAAGTCTTCTTTCAAAGTCATCTCAAAAGCCCTTCAACAACCAGAAACTAAAATGTTGGGAAAAAAAGGAAGAAAAATGGGTTAGCACATCACATGTACTGACTGTGTGACCATATGCACATTAATATCAGATCATGCTAAAAAGGGAAATTTCTTTAAAGTATGCAATTTACTTTGAAAAACCTTATTCACATTCAAGAAGACCATACCAATCAATAAGACATATTCATCAAGTCAAGACTATGTTCAACCTACTAAGTCAAACCAAATCATTCATGCATACTAAAATACATGAACATTTAATCAAGAGAAATCTATCATCAATATATAACCTCAACAAGCATAGATAAGTGTTTGTTACAACATCACCAAAGCAAGACAAATACCCATGAACCCTCATTAAGTCAACTAGTGCAATGACTAAGGAAAAAGTAAACTCAACAAGACCCATAATCAATAACAAACTTTTCCTACCTATCTCTCTATATTATTTTAGTATAGGTCATGATTTATATTGTGATTGGTATGGTCCAGTTATGGTGATCATGCTTATGTGGTATACTTTAGATGATGTGGCCTCGTCGGCATTACTTTACGAATTGTAATTAACAAGGCATCTTTGTCATTATTTTATGAATGGTGATATTATCATGTTAAGACTTGATTACTATCAATGTGAAACACTATATGATATACATGTATTTGTGAGATTGAAAACTCCTAATTGACTATGTCTAATCATGATATGTTAGGGTGATGTCACTAGTTGTGTTAGTAGTGTATCTTAATAGGTTGAATTGGTTACTCTTACATATACTTTATTACTATTGAATATGTGATATGAATATTATTGTTGAATGAAAGTCTAGGATCGGCAAACCTAAGAATGGTGCCCTTCTAAACTTGACTAATATGTGGAACCTTCTATATAGAAAGAAGGTTAAGAATGATCTATCCTTATAGACCATTGAATGGAAGCCCAATTGGACTCATATTTTGTAGGTGAATTATGACTAGGTAATGACTAAGAGATTGTACTTTTTCATATGCCCCTTTTTATTGAACTTACTCTATGAGAACAAAGGCTACCACTGAGTGAATATGTTATAGGATTGAACTCTTCTTGAGAAGGAGACTAGAGTGAAATGTATGTCTACTTGAGAAGGAGACAAGAGTGCATAAAATACCTTGATATTCCTTAACCATGTGCCTACATGGATGTTTCCTAGTTTTACCCTTGGCAAGTATAACACCCTCTATCGGAGTACGATACACACCGAATTCGATGCATAGCTAGAATGGTCTATGTCGGTTATTTCCTATTCTTATCATGTGGAATACATTCTAGTATTGGATAAGCTCTACAAAGTTTAGGTAGTTGAATGGTATGCTACTAGACATAGCATGAGTAGGATTTGTTGGTGCTATAGTGTAGGTCCCCTAGGTCGTTCTAAGACCATTTTGTGAAGTCCTTAATGAATGAAATATCTTTGAATTTACTAAATGAATAAATGTAACTTTAGATAATGAATGTTGACTAGTATTTCCTATATCTATGGTATCTTTGAGGGTTGCTTAGGTAATCTTGAAGAGGGTGTGTGAGTGGTCTCTTCTTGTCCTACATAGGTGAATCTTGGAGTAACCTTATGTGGGGAGTACAAGAAAGGAAAAGGGAACAATCTAATCTTAGATAGTCTAAAGGATTTTTTAGGTAGGCTTGACGAGGGTGTATGAGTGGTCTCTTCCTGTCTTACTTAAGTAAGTCTTAGGATAACCTTTGGTGGGAGGTGTATACGTTTATATGGGTTGAATTGTTATTGATGCTACATTTTGGAATGTGACTTATATGCATATACGTTGACTTATAAGTGACTATTATACTTCTCTTAAAGGGTTTTCTCAAAAAAGAGCATGTTTCCATATAAAAAGCACGTTTATCATGTTTTTATGCATTATGTCATACCTAGTGCAACTGTTTCTACTAATTCCATACTTTTTGTCAATCTCTAAAGGTGTAGGTTGAATATTAGAGGAGTCTCGAAGTGGAAGCTTGGATTAGTACTCTTTCAATCAAGAGTTGGTATGTCCTTACTTGATTCGAGGACATCTTGATGCTTAATTTTCCTTATTGGAAGTATTGTAATAGACTTATGTATATTCCTATATGTTCAAGTATGGGTTGTGTCTCAATATCTTTGTTCGTCTAAGACGTGTTGGACGTTTCTAGTCTTTTTGATTCCTAAAATTCTTAAATAACTGATATTCATCAATTATGACCTTAACACAGTATCTAAAACTTTTTAAACATATGTTAGACTCTATAACATGTCTTAATGTTCATAGCGTTACAACCTTATTATGAATTTATATGTAAATGTGCTAATCTCACTGATATGAATTTTATTGAAAGGATTTATATTCATGCAATTCTTATTGAGATATAATGATGATTATTTTACAAGGGTTAGACCTTATGACCTACAATAAGTTATGATGATTAATAAAGACATTAAAGACATTTCACAAGGGAATCTAGCTTAGCACCGAGTTAACTAGAGTGAGGAGTGATCCTTCTCACATAGTTAAGTTAGAATCACTAATGTACTCTTGAGATTGTAGAATATAATGCATGTAGCATAGATATGGTCCCAACTATATCTCCTAGTTCATAAACTATGTTTCCCCTATAGTAATACTATCTAGTGGATCGAAGTAGTTGATATGTTTCATGTTTTGGTACTACCTTGGCAAGTATTACACCTTCCTTCGGTCTTAGGTCGATTCCATATTAGCTCATGTTGTGTATTTTGGGTAAGGAAATATGTTCCATAGAGGTAAAATCAAGTACATAAATGAACTCTAACTAGTATAACCTAAGGTGTTTAGCTTAGTGTAGGTTGAGGTATGGGACTCTACCTAAACAATGCACTAGTTAGCCTTGACAGAAGTCTTAGGAGGTTGTTGTTATATATATAAATATGCTTATAATGGTACATTCTATGTATATGATGATCTTGAACATTCATTATACTATATAATAGTTGGTTTCACTTATGCACAATATGATGTGCACTCTTAAATTATATTCTATGTGAAGTTGGATATTCGGCACGGTTCTTTTTGGGTTACTTGATTGAGTAAGGTTATTGGGATTTTATTGTTTATGACACTTGTTTACTTAATGTGGGTTCATAGGTAATTGTATTGCTTTGATTATGTTAAGATGAACTCTTATCTATGGATGTTGCTACTATAACTTGATGATAGTGTTATCTTGACTAATTGTTCAAGTATCTGATTTGCATGTTGGCATGACTAGACTTAGGATTATTTGTCTTGTGATGTACATGCTTTTGACTTAAAAAATATATCTTATTGATTGGTATGATCTTCTTTAATGGGAATAAGGCTTTCCCAATGTAATATAACATGTTTTAATGAAATGCCATATTTAGCATGATGTGATAATATACGTACATATGGTCTCATACTTAGTCCAAGTTGTGTACTAACCCCATTTTCTCTATTTTTCCCCAAAATTTTAGGTTCCGGTCGTTGAAGGGCTTTGATACAACTTTGAAAAAGACTTGGAATTCTCATTCATCCAAGTTGGGTACGTCCTCACATTCCTAGGGCAATGCCAATATCAATCTTATATAATTGTTCTAGTTTTAAGACTCTTAAGTTCTTTCCCTTTCATTTGATTACTAAAGATTGTATAACCTATATGTGGCTTTATTACATTTATATATGGGGTAGGCTCAAATAGTTATACTCTTGTTATATGGTTTTGAGATGAGATATCAATTTTAGACTATGTTACATCTTGTATATCTATGTGCAATTAAAGTAGAAGACTAAGTAATCTTCCTATATGAAGTGTTTATGTATGCTCGATATAAATATTATGTGTATTAAGAGGTCTATGTAAACATCAATGTAGAAGTAATAAATAATTTTAAATTTTTTGAATTTTTACCTATGAATGTAATGATGTAATCTAAGAGGCTAGTCTTAGTCCTCGAAGAGGATGACGATGACGGTTACTTTTGGATGGTTCTCCCCGGATGTGAAATTGAAAATATGAAGGCATTATGTCTATGGTGTTCTTGTTTATGTGTATACCGACCACAAGTACCTTCAATATGTATTTACTCAAAAGGAGTTAAATCCCCGAAAGTAAAGGTGGTTGGAACTTTTGAAAGATTACAAGATGAGTGTATTATACCACCCAACAAGTCTATTGTGTTTGCGGATTCTCTAACTCGTATAACTATGGATAGTGTGTCTCATGTTGAGGAGAGTAAGAAAGACCTAGGGTTCCAAGTTGGTGGGATGGTTTTAATAAGAAAAAACAAAAATTTATTGTTGGGATCCAAACTGCAAACAAGTTCAAGACGACCATCTGAAGTCCTTTGGTATGACCCAAATTATGAATGTTCCTACTTGGAGGTAGGAAGATATTAATATGGACTTTGTTTTTGGGTTGCCTCGAACTCGGAGGCAAAATTACTCAATATGGGTTATTATGGATAGGTTGATGAAATTTGCCTACCTTATCCTTGTTAATTCTACCTATACGATGGAAGAGTATACAAGAATATACACTAATGAGATTCTGAGTCTTTATAGGATACCTTTGTCCATTATTTAGGATAGAAGTGCTCAATTCACTTCTCATTTTTGGAGGTCTTTTCAAAAGGGTTTAGGTACTCAAGTGAATCTTAGCACCGCTTTTTATCCCAAATTTTTTTTTTAAGCTGAGCGCACCATTCAACCACTAGAAGATATGTTAAGATCTTTTGTCATTGATTTAAAGGGAAATTGGGATGATCCATTGCGTTGATTGAGTTCTCATATATTAATAGCTACCATTATAGTATTGCTATAGTACCTTTCGAGGTACTCTATGGTAGAAAATATATATCTCCGGTTGGGTGGTTGAGGTTTGTGAATTTTCACTCCTTGGTCCCAACACGGTCTATGAGGCTATTGAGAAATTTTGGTTGATAAGATATTAGTGCAAAAAATCTATAGTCAGCAAAAATATTTTTCCGACAATAGAAGAAGAGACCTTGAGTTTGAGATAGGTGATTGGGTGTATTTGAAGATTTCAACTATGAAAGGGGTAAAAAGATTTGGTAGGAGGGGGAAGTTAAGTTCCAAATATTTTGGTCCTTATGAAGCTTTGCAACGGGTCAGAAAAGTCGCCTATGAGTTTAAAGTACCTAGTCAACTAGATTCGATTCATGTATTGTTTCATGTTTCTATGCTAAAGAAATGTATAAGTGACCCGGTGTCTATTCTCCGTATTGAAGGTTTAGGTGTGGATGAGAACCTTTCTTATAAAGAGGGTCCTGTTGCGATCCTTAATCGTCAAGTTATGAAATTGAGGAACAAAGAGGTGACCTCCGTAAAGGTTTTATGGAGAAAACACCTTGTTGAGGGTGCAACATGGGAAGCCGAGGCCAACAAGAAGTCCTGCTATCCTCTTATTTTTTGTAATGGAGGTTATTAATTCCTTTATATAATAACAAATATAATGAGTAATATATATTTTAATTGTTTTCTAAATAGGTGCATGTTTGATAATTGTTTGTGCAAAAAATGAGTATTTCATGCAAAATGATCTTTTTGTGTTAACTTGCATTTATATGAGAAATGTGAGAATATATTGCTTTCTAGATATTTTATTGTTTTTTAATATCTTGAGAAGAAGTATAGAATGGTAACTCTTAGATGTATTTTGAGCTCATGTTGATGTTGAGAAGGTAGTTCCTCATTATGTGTCTTGAAATTTTTAGCTCTTATTTGTTGTCCATTATGAATTGAGTTGCTATGTGTGGTGTGTTGAGTCGATTGTCAAATAATCCAATGAGATATTAATCATGATGATTTTATGATCTTTTTGGTTGGGATGATAGTATCGAGTCTATCCTTTCCCTTCAAAATGATATTTTTAGTGTCATTCAAGACGAATGTTCCTAACGGGGGGGGGGGGATAATGTAAAACTCTTAAAGTCCATGACGTAGTCTACAAACTCACATGTGTAAGTAAGACTTGAAACACTTTTTATAGGCCTAAAATAAAATATATAAATAAATTAGGATGTTTTAGTGTCAAAACGTCAAGAAACGTCCATGACGTCCGGATGCTAGTGAAAGAGGTGCTAGTATGCCTTGGCATATTTCATGGGGTTTAAAGATAAAAATTTTAAAGAAAATTTGTAGAAAGGTGATTAAATCTGTATTTGAGTGTGTTCATGGTCGAAACGTCTACGTATGACTCCCTAAGGATAAACTTGAGGGTCCTTGGAGAGGACCATTCAAATTGACCAAAAAACTATTTTTGGATAGTGTGCAATCGAAGAGCCAAGCAACGAGCCGTCAATTGATCAATGCTCCTTTGATGGATAATTTTTTAAAAACTCATCCAAAATCCCAAAATGTCTTATATCATAGACTCTGAACTCATCGACGCTTTGCTAGTACGGTGGTGTCGATGGACCTACAGATTGTAGTTCGGGGTCTCATAGGTGAGGGTATGTTTTGGTTATCCAAATTTAAGTTAAGTAATTTAATTATTTAGTTGCTTAGGTGGTAATTAAAGGTTAGGGGTGTTTAATTTTTTTGTTATGCCCTTTCCGTCTAATCCTAGTTATGAATTCGACTTGTAGATGATTATAGTTGACCGAATTTACTATGATATTGTGTAATTCACTATATTATGATTATGTTAATGTAAATTTTTGAGTAATGATGATAGATGGATGGTAAGATATTGATGAAGGACTTGTGAAGGCTATGTCGTATGATCTAGTGATGTTGATCCGTTACTCTAATAATCATGAATTATACTTGATGATGTTGTCCAATTCAAGTATTATATATATGATTTGATTTAGACTTAGATGATGTGATTATTATGCTGACTTGATATGCATTTTATGGTTGTACGGTCTTGATAAGGATATGTTTATGCAGTTTGAGTGTGAACTACTTATGTGGCGTATTGTGAATTAATTATGATGACTTCACTAATTATGGTGTAGATGAAAGGTACTTCTCATTTTATACAAATTGAGCTAAATGGAATGACTATAGAAGGGGTTAGTCCCTAGGATCTATACTATGCTTGAAATAAAGGCTTATGAAAAAGGTACTCTAGCTTAGCACCTAGTGAACTAGTAGTAAGGAGTGTCCCTTCTAATATAGAGAAGGTAGGATCACTATATTCTCATAAGATAGAATACAATGCTAATGGCATAAAGAGGGTCTCTACAATTTCTCCAAATTATTGAACTATGTTTCTACCATAGGAATACTAGCTAATGGATCCATCTAGAGGATATGTACATGTTTGGTTCTACCTTGGCAAGTAAACCACCTTCTTTCGGTGTAGTGCTCCATGACACCAGTTTCCACATTTAGCTTTTGTGGTCTATGTCGGTTAAGGTAATTGTCCCTCAAAATAAATAACTAAATGTAAATGAAGATAGACATTTATTAGGATGAGTTGAATATTTCACCTAGGATAGGTAGGGGTATGGGACTCTACATAGAGATTACACAAGTTAACTCAAAATGGAGTCCTAGGATATGTTCTTATGTAATATGATTGTGTGTATTATGAAATGTTAACTTTACATGATTATATTCTTATATGATGTTGTCTATATTGATGTACATGTTGTTGGTCTAAATTTCTATATGTTGTGATGACTATCACTGATATATGTTATACGAATCAAAACATTACTTATGATCTCCTATCCTTTTTACTTGATTATTTTGGGTTTTGAGGCTTAACATGAGCATTGCATTTGTAGGATTGGGATGAGATTGTGGGTAAGGGTTTTGTATGATGTGTTTGTATGAGCTATGGAATGTTAATTCTTGATATGACTAACATTGCATATGCTCTCTTGTATGTGCATTAAAAGGCTTTCCAAAGGACTTAACATGTTTTCTAAAGAAATAGTCCCTTTCATGCATGTTTCAAATGTATTATGTGCATTATTTTCATACTTAGTACAATTTGTGTACTAACCCATATTTCTATGTTTTCTAAAATTTTGTAGGTTTCGGCCATTGAGTTCTTTGAAGGACGATTTGGATTCCCTTCACAAAGTGTTTGTAGGTCTTCACGTTCAAGGATCTTACATTTTCTATATTCTAGCTTTGTAATTGTATTTTCAAAACACATTGTTCTTTCCTTATCATTGGATATATTGTTGTAAACCTATATGTAATATGGAAGTTGTAATGTCTAAGTCGAATATTGTGCTTATTTTTGATGGTTTTACGTGAGACGATCTTATTACACTATCTTATATATAATGATTATGTTGTCTAAAAGAGAGTCCTAAGTAAGTTTCCTATATGAGGAGTCTATTTATACTCCCTTTAAGCAATAAGTGAGAGGTCTATGTAAACCTCACTTTGTATATTAAAAAAGATTTAATTTTTCCCTATTTTAGCCTATGACATTTAACGATGAATGCTAAGGTCTTGTCTAAGTCCTCTACGAGGACAACGACACGGGTTACGACTAGGCGGTGCTCCCCATATGTGAAAAGTTAGAATTAAGAGGGTTTCTAGAACAACATCCTAGTTAGTTAACTATGTGCTACATAGGGATCTTATCTAGTTGATCCACCTAGTTTCTATTATGAATGTAATGTCCTACCTTGACAAGTAGGACACCTTTTTTTCGGTGTGAGGGGATGACACATAATTCCATTGTAAGACCTCAAAAATGACTTAGGTTAACTACAGCCTAACATGTTGATAATGATGTTATAAGTTCCTAAATAGGTCCATAATGTGTTAATGATGCAGTGTCTAAGAGTTTACGTGCATTGGAAGGAAAGGTCAAGGGACAACCAACACGTTCGACAACTAAATCACCTATGTGCCTCATAAGTAGTTTTATGTTTTTATGTGTTATTCATGAGTTTGTGAGGTTGTTAAATGAGTTATTATATAATATACAGGTAGTGTGTCCACTTTCATAAAGTTTGGAGGTAAAACGTCAAAGAATATCCATGACGTTCGAAATGTGTGCTTTGAAATGACTTTGTGTGTCTAGACATATTTGATCAAGTTTTACGTGTTCGTTTTGGATGAAATTCATGTGAGATGTCCTAAACTCGTATATGGTAATGTTTGGGTTTAAAACGTCTGGGAAAACATCCCCAAAGACCATCCAAGGGTCCTTGAGGAAGGACCCAAAGTTGGTGTCAAGGCTGCCCAAGACAGCCCAAACCACGGAGGTTGTCGACGCCAAATGGGTGAATTGAAGCCCGGTTGTTAGGGTATATTCGATTGGGACTTAGTCTTGGGAGATATTAGACCCTATTTGAGTCTCTGATCAAACCAACGGAATGACAAGATCGTCCATTTGTGGACAAACGGTCTATCGACTGCCTAAGTGTCAACTGGTCTGTCCTGCA
Organism: Solanum habrochaites; assembly: GCA_027704765.1. Taxonomy (NCBI): domain Eukaryota; kingdom Viridiplantae; phylum Streptophyta; class Magnoliopsida; order Solanales; family Solanaceae; genus Solanum; species Solanum habrochaites. Next base: position 36,538,771 of record JAKWJA010002495.1, on the reverse strand, counting down.
CGCAACTTCACTGTAACTTGAGGGGTAAATTTGTAATTACACCCCCACTTCCAAAAAACAGTATTGACGGTTATTTAGGGGTCTTTTGGATTTTTTAAGTGTGTATATATGTCTTTAACACATTGAAGGCTTCATTCTTCTAAATAAAAACCCCAAATCCCTTAGAATTCTCTCTAGAACTCCATTGGAGTCAAAATTCAAGGAAGGGCTTGGTGTTACGAATTAAGTTGAGATTCTTCATCAAAGTGATGAATTAGTTACACCAAGGTATGTAATTTTATACTTGAAACTATCTTAATCAAGGATCCCAACTCTCAAGACGTTTTCTAAAATTTTAAAAGTTGAATTGTCCAATTTCATGATTCTACCATGGGTTCTTGCATAAATTGTTTTTTTAACGTTTATTATTGATTAAATTGTTATTCTATTGATTCTTTTAACTAACATTACCTGTTAACACTTGAATTTGATGAACCTTAGTTTTTTACTAAGTTATGGGTTATTTGATATTGATCTAATGTTGATGAATTCTTATGTTGTTGTACGTGGGCTATTCAAATATGTATAAATGTAGTAAATTGATATATAGGTTGTATTGTATTGATTAATAAGTTGTAATTTGACCTAATTTAATGAACATTTTTATAATTATGTTGAATTGTTTGTAATGGCCATGGGTAAGTGCATTGTGATATCGAATGTGATGATTTGCCATTGGATTGAGCTGTTGAGGATGATGTGGTGGTAATCTGACCTATTTCTTTTATTTTGATTTTAATTAGATTTCAATTCTATTATGATTGGTATGGTCAAATTATGGTGGTGATGTTATGTTTTTTACTTGTAATTGATGTGGCCATGTCGGTGTTACTATAAGTAATATGATGATCATGTCCTTGTCGGCAACTCTTTGAAGTAATATCGCTGTTTTTGTTGTTGATTATGTAAATCATGACAATATCTATACATGTAAAGCCATATATGTGTTCTTCCATTCATGTTATCTTAGGTGATCATTTTAGACTATGACTTTGGCTTTGTGTGTATAGTCCTAGGGTTGAGTCTTGGTTATTCATACTTTACAATATGAGCCTATGATGGTCATATTGATGATGTTATGATATTATATAAGATGAATTGAAGATGATATGTTTATGTTTATATGTATCAAGAATGACATGTATTATGAGTTTAAGTGAAGTATGTGGTGTCTTCTCTTGGTTTAATTATGTCCCTTGCTTTATGTATATATGAATATGAATATGTGATGTATTCACATAGGATGTTAAAGCTATTATTCTTGTATGTATGAATGACATGAGACATTCATTATGTTAAGAGAGTATTTTATATTAAACCTTGAACCAAGTGGTAAGGTTATGAATGTTAAAGTCGTAAGCCGTAATGGTGTCCTTCAAAGTGAAGGAATGGTAGACTTAAGGTCAAATGGATGGAACGACATGATATTATTCCTTAGGGAAGTCATTATGAGCTTCTTGGATCCATTTTGAGGTAGCCCTAGTGGACCTTTCTATTGTAGATTAAATGTGATTGGGTTATGAACTTTTTATGGAACCCTTTTATGAGAACCTAATATGTGAATCTCTGCATGAGAAAGAAGGATAGCACCGAGTGAGTATGGTAAGGGAAGTAGTTCTAGTTAAAGAGAGAGACTATATTACAAAGCATGCCCTTCATATTCCTTAACCATGTGCCTACATGGGATGTGTCTAAGTTCTACCATTGGCAAGTAGAACACCCTCATCGGAGTAGGTTAGAACTTTGGATTCCATGCTTTACTATCATGTTCTATATCGGTTATTTCCTATTCTTATCATATGGAATACCTATTGGCATTAGAGAAGTTCTATGAGGTTTAGGTGGTTGTATATTATTCTATATAGACATTGCACATTAGGCTTTGAATGCATTACTTGGACTTCCTAGGTCTTGTCCAAGATTATTAATTAAATGTCCTTTATGTGATGTATGAGTCTCATAATGAACTAATAATGTAATAACATAAGTTAAGAAAGTATGTTAAATGAATAAGTACTTAATCAATTCTCATCGGGTTCTTCTAACAATGTGTGGGAGTTCTTCATATAAAGTTTATCACCTTAGAGCCAATTGCAAAGATGATTTCCAAAGATTACAAAAAAATAAAAAAGTCCAATTTCTACTCTAAGTCTTGGGTTCTTGCATAAATGGTTTTCACACGTTAAGATATGATGTAATTTATGTTTAATTGATGTTTTCCAATAAAATTCTCCATGAACCTTTGAAATTGAAAAATATCTCAATTTGACCAAAATATGGGTTATGTGATCATGCTTTGAGATTGATGAATTCATGTGTAGATTGTTATGGACTTTTTATTCATGTAGAGATTATGATTAATTGGTTTATAGGATGTTTCAACTTGATAAATGAAATATTGTACATTCTTAGATTTATTGAATATTAGGAATATTGAATTAATATAGACTTAAAGCTTATCAATTCTAATGTAGTTTTTTATGGTCTATCTAATAATGCAATAATTGTATTCAATTGATATCTAGGTTGTATTAGCTTGATGAGTATGTAATGAATTGACCTAGTTTCATTGATTATTAATGTAACTGTATTAAATTGTTGGTTGTGGCCATGTGTTAGGGCCTTATGATATCAAATTGGATGTTTTAGTCGTGAAATTGAGGTGGTAAGATGGAGGGGGGTATGCTGCCCTAATTCCTTTTATTTTATGTTAATTAAACTTAAATTAAGTTGTGATTGGCATGGTCCACTTATGGTGGTGGTGCCATATGAATTGATGTGGCCTTGTTGATGTTAATTTATGTAAGATGATGATCATGGCCTTTTCGGCACTACTTTAAGTATCATGATGATTTTTATTGTAGATTTATGTGAAATATGAGTATATCTATATAATTATGATGTAATGTGAAAGCATGTGTTCTTTATATGTATGTTAAGAAATCATGTAAACTATAGCTATGTGCTTATATGTGTAGTCATAGGTTGGATTCATGGTTGATCCTAATTGAATATATGAGTATAAAATGGTGATATTGATGATGATATGATAGTATATAGGATGACTTAAAGATGATAAGAGTTATTACTATGTGCTTCTAGGTTGACATGTATTACGAGGTAAAGTGAAGTATGCGGTGTCTTGACTTAGTTGACTTGTGATCTTTGCTTTGATGAATGTATGAATGTGAATATTTGACGTCTTGACTTAATTGTCTTAATCTTGAATGTATGAATGACATGTGACCTTAAATGATGTTAAGAGGGTCTTTATGTGAAACATTGAACCTAGTGGTAAGGTTATGAATTGTCATATTGTAAGCCGTAATGGTATCCTTCAAAGTAAAGGAATGATGGACTTAAGGTTGATTGGCTGTAACGACATCATATAAAACCTTTGGAAAGTCATCATGAGTTTCTTCTAACCATTCTGATGTAGGCCTAGTGGAATTTTCTTTGGTAGGATAAATGTGATTAGGTTATGAACTTGTTCTGGAACTCTTTTATGGGAACCTTAATGTAAATTAATCTATGAGAAAGAAGTCTAGAACCCAGTGAGTATGGTAAGGGAAGTAGTTCTAGTTAAAGATTTATGCTAGATTACAAAGCATGCCCTTCGTATTCCTTAACCATGTGCCTACATGGGATGTGACCATGTTCTACCATTGACAAGTAGAACACCCTCATCGGACTAGGATAGAACTACGAATTCCATTATTTGCTACCATGGTCTATGTCTGTTATTGCCTATTCTCATGATATGGGATAACTACTAGCATTAGAGAAGTTGTTTAAAGTTTAGGTTGAGGTATAAGACGTTATCTAGATATTGCACAATAGGCTTTTACGGTGTTAGTGATAGTCCCTAGCTCTTGTCCAAGACGATTAGTTGAATGTCCTTTATGTTATTAATGTCTCTTAATGGACTAATGAATATAATGACTTATGTAGAGGAAGTAGGTTAAATGAATAAGTACTCTTCTATAATAGTTTAGGGTTGTCTAGTTATGGTGTGAAGGGGACATAGGAATGGTCACTTCATATCTTACCTAGATGAGTCTTAAGAATGACTCTAGTCAAGGAAAAGCTGATTATGTGGACATGATCTAAACTAGGAAGTCTTAAGGATTATTTAGGTAGTCTTGAAGAGGTCAATCAAGGAGGTTATCTTGTTGATATACTTAAGTAAGTCTTTTGATAGCCTTTGGTAAGAGAAGTCCATATCATCTATATATTGTTATGTTAAGTTAGAAGGATTCTATCATAGGTAGTTATAGGATCTCTTAAGTGTGTGTGTAAGGGATTTTATGGGCGTTTGGTTCACAACTCACTCAAGTCTGATTTAAAATCACCTTTGGTAGAAGAACCTCATGTTGATGTGTTTAATGTCTTGAAATTGTGTATGTGACTTATTATAAGTGTCATTGAGGATCATTTTTGCTTTCTTAGGGAGGTTGTATGGGCGGACCTTCTTTGTTCTCCTTAAGTGAGTCTAAGTATAGATTTTAGTAAGAAGACTACATGCTAGGAAGTGTTAAAATGGAAAAGAATGCACTTCACTATAACGGTGACGAACTTCCTTGTACAATGAAATGAGTTCACTATAAAGTGACTATAAAATTTTGATGTTTGGTTTAAATGTTATCTTATGTGTTTCTAAGTTGTTAAATTTTGTTCTTATGATCACAATATGATTTTTAAATGAAAAGATGCATATTTAAATTAAACATTTGTTTTCATGACTATTATGCATTATGTCATAATTAGTACATGTGGTTGTACTAATCCATGCTTTTATCTATATATATAATTCTTGGTAGGCGAGGATCTTTTGGGAAGTGAGGACTTGGACCGTAGCATTGTTCAAGAGAAGTTTAAGTATGCCCTCATTTTATTCGAGCGCATAGATTCTTTTATGTTTTAATTTGAAGTATTGTAATTGACTAAGTATTTCTATATTGTGAAGTATGAGCCATGTCCAAAGTATTCTTATGTCTTAAGATGATGAGATTGAGACTTAGTATTTCCTATTGCTTTATATGAAAGAGTTTTTCAAGACTATGAAGTATGTTTGTCAAAAGATTTATTTCTGCACTACTTTTCACTATGTTCATGCAATGAATGATACGTAAGGTCTTGTACAAGACCTCCAAGAGGTCAAGTACGCTTGTTGAAATCCGCAATTTCCCCTAACTTCTAGGGTGTGGTTTCGGGATGTGACAATCATGTAGCTCATATGGTATATGTCGGTTATGACAATGTTTCTCGAATTTTGAAAATCATTGAATTAGAGTAAGAAGATGAACTCTAGCTAGGACTACCCAAGCGATGCTACTTTGTGTTGGTAAGGGTATAGGATTGTACCTATATATTGCACAAGTGAGTCTTGAGAGGGGTTCTAGGGTGGGTTTATTTTGCATAATTGTTATGAATGATGTGATGTTTGTTTCACTTGTTGAGGGTTTATGAAGTAAATAGTTATGTTTGTAATCATTTTATGGTTTTCTTGGTATGTGTGGGGGTATGGGACTTCACATATACATTGCATTCATGAACTTGCATTGGGGTTATCAGTATTGTATTATGAGTTATTGATTAAATGAACACATATATGAAATATTGAACGATGGATCTATTATAATTATACTCATGATTATGGTTATAACTTATCTTATGGTATGGACTTACTTATGTGTTCTAGGAGTGCATAAACGTTTTGAAAGTGAATATAGCATGTCTTTAACTAAATGTCCCCTTTGTGCATGTTTCAAATGATTTAATTGCATAGTTTACATACTTACTACATGTGGTATTTACTAACCCATATTTAATCCATGTTTCAACATAACTGCAGGTTCGGACCATTGAGGTGATTATAGCCCGTTCTACAAGAAACATGGATTGTTATTCCCATGTTTTAAGTCCTCAAGTCCGAGGATGGATGTTTTGATGCTCAATCTAATTTCACTTTCCTTATTGAAAGACTATGTCGTATTTATATTATAAGTATTTTTATTGATGTAAGTATAAGTTGAAACTTTCATACTCTTATGTCTGGATGGTATTGTGAGACAAGTTAGTTTTTATTTTCATATATGAAGTGAAATTGAACTTTCAATTTAAAAGTTTCAAATTTTCCTATTTAATTCTATCTTGTATGAGATGATGAATGCTAAGGGCTTGTCTAAGACCTTTATTGAGGTCGAATATGCCAGTTGAAACTAGGGGGTGATCTCGGGTCGTGTTAATTCGCACTTCATGTCTTAATAGATGCTTCATCTATACAAACATATGAGTAATTTTTTGCAACATTTGGGTCACATGTTGTTACAGATAGGCAACATGTTGTTATAAATAAGACATATATTGTAACATATGGATAACATGTGGCAATATTTGTGTAACATGTTTCAACAAATACATCATCTATAAAAACATATGACTCATTTGTGGCATTACATTAGTCATATGTGGCAATATTTGGGTCACATGTTGCAACTTATGCAATATTTTGTAGCAACATATGAATCATCAATTTAAGCACTTGGGTCACATGTTGCTATAGATGGGTAATATGTTTCAACATATGAGGTATCTACAACAACTTATGCCTCAACTATAAAAACATTTGACACATATGATACTACATCATAAGGGCTAAAATGATATGGAGGATTTTTTACATCTTTTGTTGTCAAACATCTCAATATTCTTGGAGATGAAATCTCCACTTTTATAGTTACTTGATGCCTGAATGCAAAATGGAGTCAAATACCCAAACCTATAAAAAAGAAAAACATGGCACAAGTCCAATGTTAAATTATTCAATAAAAATTTAAAAATATTAATAACATAACATGAAAGCCAATGGAAAGCCAGAGAAGGTATTGGTGTTTGGAGTTAAAGGAGATAACAAGTATTTGATAGTTAATTAGTAGTTTTTCATGACACAAGGATTGTTTTTGAAAGGCTCCATTTCCAGGGATACCTTCACCCAATTAAGGTGCATGCTGTTGTTGACAACTTTTGACATAAGTGAATTATGTACAAATCAAAGTATGTACAATGACTCCTTGGGCTTTTTTGATATAAAATTGTCATGCACCAAAGCTATAAATTAGGGGATTTTGAAGCGTGGACAACAAGAGACACTATCTTTCTCCTTTCCTTACTTTTTTGTGATTCACCTTCCTTTCGTCACTGTAGTTGTTGTTCAAAAAGAGGGATTGGATCAAAATAAGAATCACAATCTAACCCAATATCTATGGAAAAAAAATTTTGCCAAAGAAAAATGAGATGACACAATAATTAATCACACCTCATCTTTTTTTTTATTATTCTAAGAAATGTACCTTATTTTCAAAAGTTTATAGACATTTCTTATTTAAAAACATTAATTATTATTCATTGGAAATTCAAAATATTTCCCAAGAACAACTATTCCTAAAAAATAATCTTACAAATCATGATATTCATCCATCAACTAGGTTAAAATAACCATAAAAGAACAAAATAAATTGCATAACCTCTAATCATCATTCAACACAATATAAGAGTGAGGGTTGAGAAAAGAGGAATATTCATGGGTCTTTAGAGGATTAGGTAAAAAACCTTACCAATACTTAAATTTATTCATAAAAACTCTTAATCAATAAAAAATGATCAATTTTACACAAAATATGATAAGACTATTTTTGGTTTGGGTTCTTACAGTTAGGTTTATTTAGGTTATTAAATCACTAACTACACCTCCTACCCCCAAACTATAAAAGTGTAACGCCCTAAAATGAACTAAGGTAAACTAGATGCTCATTTGTGTTTATTGAGTTAAATTTAATTTAAAATTAGTTATATTTATGTTCTTAGGAAGTGTGTGAAGTTTGGTAATGTTTGGAGGATAATAGATTAAGAACCTCAATGACGTTCAGAAGGTGTGCCTTAAAATGTACTTGTGTATCTTAATGTGTTTGAGTGAGTTTTACGTGTTCGTTATTCATGAAACTAATGTTGGATCTTCGTTAGACCTAGATGAATTAGTTTAGGGGTTTAAAATTCTTGTATGACCCCACCTAGGACCCACAAGGGAGACCTAGAGTAGGGCCCAAGAATTAGACCAAACTGCCAAAAACAGTGACTAAATGACAACCCAAAGAATGGTTCGTTGTTCAACCAACGGTCCGTCGACCATGGGCATCGATTGGAACTACAAGGGAAGTTTTAGAGAATCCAAATTAACCCAAGTGACAAAACATGAGACCAAACCAATGGACCGTTGGTGGACAGACGGTCCGTTGGTCCCAAACCGTCGATTGAAGCGATGAAAAATCTGTGAAATTTTTGCCAACTTGTGGGGTGTTTGGTAAATTCACCCCAAGACTTTTATGAACCTAGGAAGTTATTTTTAGGGTTATTTACGTATATTATAGTGTTTCAAACCCTAATACCTCATTTTAGACTCTCTCAAGTAACCATAGAACCTAGAAGTCAAGAAGGAACAAGGAGGGCTGTTGGTGGTCGTTTCTTCAAAAAAAATTATTGGTATTTCTTTAAATATAAGTATGGTATCCATTATTGAACTCTCTTACATTCATGGAGCCCTTTTCTAAAAGATTTCAAAAAGTGTTTTCAACCCTAGTTTTTTCTATAATCAAATCTAAATATAGGTCTTGCATGAAAACATTTCTAATGAATTAATAATGATGTTTATATTGTTAGTTGATGATTTTAAGATTATAAATTTAACAAAATCATGTCAAAACTTTTCATCAAATTTTGGCTTAAGAAATGGGTTAAATGAGCATGAATTGGTAGTCTTCAAACTTCGGTTACCTATGGTTGTTATTGTTGTTTATATACCGCTAAAAGGGCTTTATTATTATTAAATACTGAGTAAAATTTTGTACATGATGAAATCTTGGATTCAAGGGTAAGCTGGTTATCTTGTTTAACTTTAATTTTGAAATGCTCTTGAGTGGTACAACCTACCCTCTTGGTCGCTGTGTTTACTTGAATTGTATGAATGTGAAGTTACTTGTTTATTGTGAATGAGGCCTTGAAGTTTTGTTATGTGAAGTATTATGATAATAAATTTATCCTTGTTAAATGTGCCTTATGAAGCTATTATGTGATGTAGGCTGGAGTGTATCTTTAACTAAAGTTATTCTAGTTAATTGCTTTATGAAGCTTGTTATAAAAAGCATGCTAAGGATTATGTATAAAGGAATTATGTATAAATGTCAAACATGTAAAGTTTGTGATGTGATGAATGAAGGTCTAAGCATGTATAGTAGTTTAAGATGAAGTATTAAGTAGCAACCCTACTACATCCTTTGAGCTTTCTAAGATAGCTCTAAGGATGAACGCCGTTCGTGAGTTGAGATGTGGTGTTCACTAGTTATCCTTAACCTATAGTTTATAATGTTTAGAATATGTGGGAAGTTATTCCTAGCACCAAGGGGATATGATAAAGACGTGGTAACACTTCATGAGTTGAGATGTTGTATTCCAATGTACCTCTTGAGATGAGTACTCCTTGTTAGTAGAAAATGAGTTACTTAATGGTAATCTCCTTATCTCTTAACTATGTGCCCACATAGGTGTAGCTATTGGGCAATCAATTTAAAAGTTGAGAGAATGAAATCATTCTAGGAATGTTAGGAGCCCTCATCCTATAGGGGTTGGATTCCATGTATAGCTCTTATGGTCTATGTTTGTTAAGCTAACTCCCAAAAAAGAAGTGAATGCTCTAAGTCTTCTAAGAAGTCATATACTTAGAATAGGTAGTGGAATGGGACGCTATTTATCTATTGAACTAGGTAAGAATTCTGAAAGGGGAGTATTGGTCAGTCTTATTGAAATTAAATGAACTAAGTCTCCTAAAAGAACGTACTTCTTAGGGTAATTGGGAGTATATGACGATATTAATCCATTGCACTAGGTAGGACCTCTCAAAAGGGGAGTCTTGGTGCCAAGTCTTGTAAAAGAATGTACTACTTAAGGTAGGTGGTGGTATGGGATGCCATCTGCTTATTGCACTAAGTAGTCATTCCGAAAGGGAATTCTTGGTGTGTTGTTGGGTTTGCTTCTATTATATTTCCATTTTGTGGGTTCTTGTTCTCCCAAGGTGAGTATGCTGAAAAGGGAGGCAGTCTTGAAAGTTGCTTTTGTGTGTATAGAAGGAGGCATATGTGTACTTCCTTCATGTCATACTTAGTATGTCTTACGAAGACCATAGAAAGGGAAACTCTGAATAAATCGATGCTTATTCCCCATTGTCAAAACTTTGAAGTTCACAACATTGTAGTTTTGTAATTCACTGTAATGTTCACATTGAGTCACGATATGATTTTGTGGGCTTACTATCAAGTGTGTCATTCGGTTAAAATTATGGAAATCCTTCTCTAAGTTTTAAATGATGTTCCTTATAATATTTTGCTCCTATATTATTAAATGTTTTATTTAAATGGCATGAAATGTTATTTAGTAAAATGTCCCTTTTTACATGTTTTTGCATATGACATACTAAGTAAAGTGTTTTGTTCTAACCCCACACTTTTCTGTACTATATAAGTATATGTTTTTGAAGCAAGTCTGAAATCTAGAAGGAAAAGCTTGGGAAAGTTTCTCAAGACAATGTGTGTCCTCAAATCTTCGTGGGCGTAACTCTTATCTCCTTAGTTTCTTTATGTTGAGACTTATTATGTAGTTCTTTCAAATGCAAAGGGTCGTGTCCCTAAGTTTATTATGTCGTGTCTGTATGTTTGTATTGTAATGATGAGATTTTCTATGTATTTATAAAGAATTCCTTTTTATATTAGTTGTCGTGAAATGTTTTAATCCCGCACTACTTTTCATGTCAAATGTAATGAACGATAGGTAAGGACTTGTACAGGACCTCAAAGGGTCAACTATCTTTCCACGAAATGAGGATTCTTCATAACTTCGAGGGGGTACTTTTAGGTCGTGACAGACTTTGTATTAGAGCATAAGGTTATGGGAAATAGTTTACTATCTAAAAGTCTCACAAGCCATGTCTAGTAGTATTTTTGTCATTGGTGTGAGTCGTGACACATCCATCGACAAGAGGCTATAGGACGATAGACTTTCACTTTCTTCATTACTCTTGAATAGTGACATAAAACTAAACTCCATAAAGCCTCTCTCTCTTATTTTCCCTTGTCCGGTGGTCTTCTGAGTGTGATTGCTTGGAAGGATAAATGCTTCAAAGTCAAGGGAGATAAAAGGTGAGTTTTGATGTTATGATGGTTCTGTGGAAAAAAGAGTTGATGTGAAGGTATGTTTTGAAATTTGGGATAGGATGCCATTTATTTCTAGGTGTGAATTATGAGATTGGAAGTGTTGTGATGAGAAACTTTATGGTGATGTAGTTCTAAGAATGGTAGGAATTATAATTATTAAATAAAATGCCTATGAGACAAAATGAGTTATCTTGTGATTATGTTCAATGATGGTAGAAAAGCTTTAAAGTGTAAATTTGAGAATTTTATAAAGAATGTGCAGATGTTGGAAGAGTAGAGGGCAACCCTCTTGTGTGGTTAATGTTTGAATAGGTGTTCTTGTTATTTTGTTGAGGTTTCGGTGTAGGTTTGCCATAAGGAGGATATATGGTATCAATGCCTATTAAGGGAGTTTTTTTCGATGAAATTGAGTTAAGTGGTACCTAAGAGTTGAATGAGGTGTTATTTAAGAGAGTTTTTCTAGGCTTGAAATCCTAAGAGGAAAGAGTTATGCTTAACTTGTATGGTTGATGTTTAGTCTTGATGTGCATGTGTTGAGGGTAGTGTGAGTTTCTACCTTGTTAGAGGCATCATGGTTCTTTGATGTATGAGACCTTAAAGATGTCTTTACCCTAAGTGGGGGAGAATGAGTTTAGTATAAAGGTAGTTGACATCCTCATCTTTCCTTTTTGTTCTTATTCAAGTTCTTATTATTTTTTTAATGATAAAGTGTCATAAATAATGAATTTTGAGTAAAATGGTATGTAATGTACTTAGACTAAGAGAATCCTCAAGGGTCACTATGTGGGAGTGTAGTATGGGATGCTACTCTCACATTAAACTTAGTGAAACTTACCAACTCTCTTTGGAGTAAGTTAGTGTGGTCCTGTCCCTCATAGTGTCATGACATCTTGTTAAAGTTGCTTGAAAGGTGCATTATTGAAATTTTTAAGCATGTGAGAGAGTGACGTTTTTAATTCACTCAAATTCTGGATTTTAAGGAAATTGCATTTTTCATGAATTCTGGTTCCAACGTGTTATGACATAAGTTTATTTCGTATTATCATTCATATGATCATGCCTTCTTGATGAATTTATCAAAGAATGAAAATTTGAAATTTTAAGCATGCTTAACAGTTTTGCAGTGATGTTCACTATAAGCTTTTTGAATTTCGAAAAAATTTGTCTTGCCTTTGATTGAAGTTTCAATGTGTCAAAAAGTGTTGCATATGAGAATGTTTAATGTTGACAAAGTAGTTCCTCCATAAGTGAAGGATAAGAGAGATTTTTTTTAAAATTGGAAAGTGTTTCTAATGTTCATATGTTGCTTGTGTTTGAAAGTATTAAAGTGTGCTCTTTTCTTGTAGATTCTTGGATTTTAAGTGTATTGATCATGATTATAATGTGTTATGTGATGTTATTTTAGTCCTTGTTGAGCTAAAGGTTTTATTGTGATTAGAGGACGAAAGTTATTCTAAGTGGGGGAGAATCTAACCCCCTAAAATGAACTATGGTGAAATAGAGTCTCGTGAGTGTTTCTTGAGTTAAATTGAAATTAAAATGATTTACGTTGATGTTCTTAGGCAGTGTGTGTATTTTGGTTAAGTTTGGAGGTCAATCGACTAAGAACGTCCATGACGTTCGGAAGGTGTGCCTTATAAAGTACTTGTGTGTCTTCATGTGTTTAATTTAGTTTTACGTGTTTGCTTTTATTGAAACATATGTGGGATGTTACTTAGAACTAGATAAATGAGTTTAGCGGTTTAAATTTGACGTACGACCCCACCTAGGACCCACAAAGGGGCCCTAGAATAGGCCCAAGACTTGGACCAAACTTCCAAAAATAGTGACCAAACGACGACCCAAAGGACGGTCCGTTGGTCAACCAACAGTCTGTCGACCTTGGGCGTTGATTGGACATTCAAGGGATGTTTTACAGGCTCTATATTAAGCCAAGTACCAAACCACGAAACCAAACAAATGGACCGTTGGGGGACAGACGGTCCGTTGGTCCCAAACCCTCGATTAAGCCTGTGAAAAGCTGTGAAATTTCTGCCAAGTGTTGGGGTGTTTGGTAAATTCACCCCAAGACTTTTATGAACCTAGGAATATATTTTAGTGTTATTCAGGTATATTAGAGTGTTTCAAACCCTAATACCTCATTTTAGACTCCTCTTCCTTAAACCCAAACCCCTATCTCTTAGAAGACTCTCTCAAGTAACCATTGAAGCTAGAAGGCAAGAAGGAGGGATGTTGGTGGTCATTTCTTCTCCAAAAATAATTGGTATTTCTTAAATTAGAGGTATGGTATCTATCCTTGAATTGTCTTCCACTCAAGTAGCCCCTTTCTAGATATTTCAAAAAGAGGTTTCAACCCTTGTTTCTTTTACCTTCAAGTCTAAATATGAGTTTGCATAAAAATGTTTCTAATGATTTAATAATGATTTTTCTAATTTTAGTTGATGATTTTAAGGTTTAAACTTCAATGAGATCATGTCAAAGTTTTTCATCAAATTTTTACTTGAGAAATGGGTTAAATGAGCATGAATTTGTAGTCTTCAACCTTTAGTTTCTTATGGTTGTTATTGCTGTTTCGATATTGTACAAAGGGCTTTATTATATGAAATATTGATTAAAATGTTGTAGGTGATGAAAGATTGAATTAAAGGGTAAGTTGGTTATGTTGTTTAGCTTTAATTTCGAAAATCTTTAGAGTGGTATGGTCCACTTTTTTGGTCGCGGTGTTTACTTTAATTGTATGAATGTGAAGTTACTTGTTTACTGTTAACAAGGTATTCATGGCTATTTATTTGAATTAATACAATAATAATGTTATTCTTGTTAAATATGCCTTATATAGCTATTATGTAAAGTAGGCTAGAGTGTATGTTTAAAAGAAGTTATTCTAGTTAATTGCTTTATGAAGATTGTTATGAGAAGCATGTTAAAGATTATGTCTAAAGGTCTTATATGATGATGTGAATCATGTAAAATGTGTGATCTGATGAATGAAGGTCTAAGCATGTATAGAAGTTAAATGCAAATGAAGTGATGCTTGTGTGCAAGGTGTGTTCACATGTAAACACACCCACACTTGAATGAACAAATAAAGCAAAGTTAAGTCCTAAAGGGAAGTTTTGGGGTGAACAATCTTGGTGAGTTGAGAGGATGTGTTAAGTAGCAAACCCACTACATCCTTTGAGCATTCTAAGATAAGTGTGAGGATGAATTCCCTTCGTGAGTTGAGATGTGGTGTTCACTAGTTATCTTTAACCTATGGTTTATAATGTTTAGAATCTATGGGAAGTTATGCCTATTATTGAGAGGATATGAAGAAGACGTGGTTACACTTCATGAGTTACGATGTTGTATTCAAATCTACCTTTTGATATGAGTAGTCCTCGTTAGTAGAGAATGAGTTACTTAGTAGCAATATCCTTATCCCTTAACTATGCGCCCACATAGGTGTATCTACTGGCAAACCATGTAAAAGCTAACAGAATAACCTCATTCTAGGCAAGTGAGAATCATTCATTCGATAGGGGTTAACATCGGGATTCCATTTCTAGCTCTCACGGTCTATGTCGATTAAACTAACTCCCACAAAAGAAGTGAATGTGCTAAGTCTTCTAATGAAGTATATTACTTAGGGTAAGTTGTGGAATGGGATGCTATTTTTCCATTGCACTAGGTAGGCATTCTTAAAAGGTAGACTTGGTGAGTCTTATTTGAATTGAATGGCCTAAACCTCCTAAAAGAATGTACTACTTAGGGTAGGTGGTTTTGTGGGACGCTATATATCAATTGCACTAGGTAGGACCTTTTAAAAGAGGAGTCTTGGTCCCAAGTCTTCTAAAAGAATGTACTACTTAGGGTAGGTGGTGGTACGGGACGCCATCTACACATTGCACTAAGTAGGAATTTCTAGAGGGAATTCTTGGTTTGCTGTTGGGTGTTGTTCTATTGTATTGCCATTGTGTGAGTTCTTGTTCTCTCGAGGTGAGTAAATCAAAAAGTAAGGTAGTCGTGAGGGTCGCCTTGGTTTGTATTGAACGAGGAATATGTGTACTTCTTTCATGTCTTACTTTAATATGTCTTCGGATGACCGTAGAAAGGAAACTCTGACGGAAATGATACTTATTCTTCTTTGGCAAAAGTTTGGAAGTTCACTACTTTTGAGTCTTTTATTTCATTTTAATGTTCAAATTGAGTCACTGTATCATTTTGTGAGTTTACTGTAAAGTTTGCCTTTTGGTTAAAAGTATGCAAAATCCTTCTCTAAGCTTTGAATGATGCTCCTTATAATGTTTTGCTCCTATAATATTGAATGTTTTACCTAATTGGCATGAAATCTTGTTTTATGAAAATGTCCCTTTTTACATGTTTTTACATATGCCATACTTAGTACATTGTTTTGTACTAATCTCATACTTTTCTATACTATCTAAGTATAGATTTTGGAAGCAAGGTTGAAGTCCAAAAGGAAAAGCTTGGGAAAGTTTCTCCCAAGACAAAGTGTGTCCTCATATATTCGAGGGCATAACTCCTATCTTCTTAGTTTTTTTGTGTTATGACTTATTATGTAGTTCTTTCAAATGTGAAGGTCATGTTCCTAAGTTTATTATGTCGTGTCTTTAAATTTTGCTTGTGACGATGAGATTTCATAAGTATTTATAAAGAATTCCTTTTTATATTAATTACTGTGAAAAGTTTTAACTCCGTACTACTTTTGATGTCTTATATAATGAATGATAGTCAAGGGCTTGTACAAGACCCCAAAGGGTCAAGTACGCCTTACCACGAAATGAGGGTTCTCCCTAACTTGTAGGGGGTAATTTCAGGTCGTGACAATAACTAACTCGAAACTAGACCCCTAGCTTAAAAATAAAAATTGAAGAAACTGTACAAACCACGGCGACCACGTACAGACCATAGGTGGTATGACACCCTAGGAATGTGGGTCCGTAGTTCCTGTCAGAGAGGGGCTTCAGGGAGGATTTAGTGAGGACACTAAGTTTAAACCCATGAGGACAACCCACAGCCTGTCACTTTCTTGACGGTCCATCAAAGAGTGTCGTGGATGGCTGCATTTTTTGACACTTTATGTCAATTCTTTGGGTCGTCCTCAAAGACCCCTAGGGTGGTCCTCGGGTGTGTGTGTGTGTGTGTGTGATACACTAAAGTTACAACTCCCTAAAAATTATAAGAGATTCTTTTTCCAGTAAAGAACTCAAGTAAGAGGTTGATGTCGATTCCGCAAGGAAAACAATTTAGACTTAACTTTACTTCACAATAACGTCTATTTAGCAAATGTAATTTTGACGCATGCAAATAAGTGGGGGGTTTTCTAAGACAAAATTCTTAAAAAATGTAGATATCAAATTACAAACACGTAAACTTTGAATTTTTATCAAGGTGAGAGAATAACTAGGGTATTTGTGTTCCCTAGAGGTTCATAACGTTTTATTCCTAGCAATAGAAATCCTTTCCTAGTGTATTACATGCAAAGTGATAAGTTAGGTATCTCTCAATCCTTGGTACGACATCTAGAAAATTTCACCCTGCACCTTGTTCCGGCTACATGTATAATTTACTAACACTTACCATTACCTCCATTCAATATGATAATCAATTTGTGACTTAGTTATTACTTCGCACCAATCGACACTAACCAATTAGATAGTATCACACTAAATCTATGTTGATAATTCTTTTGCTATTAACTACATCCTTGGTCTGGCAAGTACTAATAGAGAGAGTTCTAACATTAACCATTGTCAAAAAACTATTCAAGTATTGCTTAGTTGCTAGTCCTATTTCGTTATACCCATGGTTCCTACAACCCTAGTTGTGTATTTAGTTACCCATGATAGAAAGATCACAATTCATAATTTTAGATGAAGAAATCATGAACTTACTTTAACAAGAAGAATAAATCGAGAAATCTTCACTTGAAATTGTAATAAACATTTATTCAGAACAAATCCAATAATTTTTTAATTGCTCAAGTTTGAAAAAAAACAAAATCTCTAACACAAAATAGAACAATAGTAATAGTATCTAACCTAAAAAATGAGCTTTTAATACCCCATATATTGAAAACATAGTTCTAAAGATAAAAAATTGAAATCATGAAAGTTTTTGTCCATGTAAGCGGCTTCAATCTACGACTAGACTGTTGGACCATCTATCAATTGACGACCACAATGATGGACCATCTATCAATCAATGGTCCATCGACTTCTCCATCATTCAGGACTTAGAAATATTTTACACCACTAGATAGCACCTTCTCTAAGTAAAGTGATGGACCAACTGTACAGTCCATGCATCCTCTACTATCCATTGATGCTCCTTTGTATCTCCATACATTGAATATTTAAAATTCAGGTACCAGAAGCTTCTCTGAACCAATCAACGGTTTTCCAATATGGTCCATCTGTCAATCGACAGACCATCATTTGGTTTCGTGGTTACACACTCAGTAAGATTTATAGGATCTTCTCAAAAACCCTGAACTGTACAGCGACAGTCACCAACTACGGTCCATCGATGAAGTGACGGATCACAAATGACCTTCATAGGTCGTCTTGTGCAATTTTAAGTTGCTTTCTTCGCTTTCAATCTGGACATCTTTCCTGCAAAACAAAACACATAACTTGTTAAAACTACTTCAAAAAGACAACAACAACTCTTATATGCGTTGAAAATACTGTGAAACCACGGTACATAAACACCGAAAACTTAAATTCATTGTTTGTCCTCAAGTGACACACTATGGCTCAAAAAAACTCTTGTACAAAAGTATACACTTTTAAGATCTACCAATTAAATGTCTATAAATGCTGACTCTTCCTTTGATTGAGTGCAGGATTACGCTCTCAAGCTCGATAAGATAAATCATGCGGATCATATCATTACACAAACTCACAATGCAATAGACACTTCAACTGTTTTGTCTCTCAGATATGTACCAACTTTCCGATACCGCAACTTGTGCCCTCACTTCAAAAGAAATCCTCATTTTTCACAAAGTTATTATGCTTTTATGTACAAGGATATTTGTTCAACACTCGCACTAAAGAAATAGTTCAAATTTAGTTAGTATTGTACGCCATAGGGTTGCCCTTTTTTCACTACTTAGATTCATTACACTATACACTAGGATGATGGTAGGACTTTCACGGCTTGTACAATAATTTAAGGGATAGGTTTTGTACATTTAGGTATATTTAGTATCTTCTTCCCTCCTTGATATCACCACTAAGATTTGTACCTCTTTTCCTTGCTTTTGACCCCTTATTTCTCTTTGCTTCTCTTCTTTGCCTTATTTTCCCTTTTATATTTGACTTTCACTTTTATTTTGCATTTTTTAGGAACTCTTTTATTATTATTTTTTGGAAAGTCACATCATTTGATTAATTAAGCTTCTCTTTTCACCATCAAACACTTTTCCTACCCATTTTGGGTCCTTACTCATAATAGCAAACGCCAACTCATGGCTTTTCCATGAGTTGAGGTACACAGTATCAAAAATTGGGTCAGGTCCAAGGTGAGGTCACTTTTCTGCATTAGCCACCCTCAACATTGGATTTTGGCCTATGTCGAGGTGCACATGTCCAAGGAGGTACTGGATACAAAAATTAGACACTGGAAAGGTGAGTTGGTGAATAAAACAAAATGGTCTATTCCATATTCAACATATTTGGATCAATTAATTCGTTTGGTTAACTTCTTTTAGACTAGATATTGGCTTATTTCGAACAAGGGCCTATGATCACTTCCTATCTTCAAACACATATTCCCCTCGTAGGTCTAATCGGGCATGTTCTAGGTAGGTACAAACGGTTGAACAGTCAAAACTCTTCACACTCTTTTGACAAATTTTTACTCTATCATATTGTCAAATTTTCCAGTTCATGTTTTTGTTGAAGGTCATGTAGTGGGTTCCTATTTATGTCATGCTTAGAGACAACATATTCAACTTATCTTTACATATAACCACTATCCAAGACAGGGTATAATTTTTTTTAGCCATCATGCTTCATTTTTTTCTTGCTTTTATACTTGTAAATACTACGACATACCGGTTAAACAAAAAATTAAGAAATCTCTAGGGGAAAAAGAACACAAGCAAGAAAACCCCAATAGTGAAATGTAAGTTGGGTTACTCACAGTTTACCCTAATACTCCTTTCCATTTACCCCACCCCCCAAAAAAATTATGCAATTTTCCCCAATACATATGAAATAATAGATACATAGTGGTAGGTGAAGCAAACCTGTGGCTCATAGCGCCGAAGAAATTTCAACGTGCAGGTGTGTCCAATTTCGAAAAACTCGCAAGATCAACACTTGGGTCACCCTTAGTAGTGCCCACATAAAACTTAGGACCTAAAGAGGCGCTCCTAGCTCGCTATAGCTTTTTCCTCTCTTTTTTTATCGCATGGGCCTCATCACCGGCCTCTGTGGTGTGGCTTTAGTGGTGCCTCTTTGTACGACCTCGATGCTCAGACTGTGGCTTAGTACGAGCCTTGAACAAGGCCACTAGCGATGTATCCTCTGCTAGATCAGTGGGAGTACTCTCTGTCACAATCTCTAAAATCTTGAAGATTGCATCAATATCAGCAGCTAGTTGTCCTAGAACAAGTAGCTCTAAAAAGTCAAGTCCTTTTTGGACCGCCTTAATTTACTGATCAGCCTTCATGGCAACATGCTTGACATTGTGGTCCTTTGCCTAATGGATTTCTACAACCAAGGCTGAATGTCGTGGAGCGGGGTTGCCATCTGTGCCTCTAGCATCTAGAATTGCACTAGAGGGAACTATGATGCAAATGGTGGCGTGGATCGTGATAAACTTGGGCCCAGCTGGTTGAATGGGAAGAAGAAGTCGTAGTAGGGTCAACATACTCTGGTAGAACAGGGTTATCCCCTTGGGCTATCTCTGTAGTATCCGCCAATTTCTCGCTCAGTTGTGGAACCTCAATCCTAGACACTCTGTGTTGTGTTGTAACATTGGCCTATATCCACGATCCCCGAAAGTCACCGTAGTGTATCATAGTGCCAAATTTGGACTACTGCGTCTCTGCATAACTAGAAAATCATACATGAAAAAGGGTAAGTGGTTGAAGTCTTAAATGACCTTCCATTGATCTCTACTATAATACTACAACAAAATGTGTTATTTGCAGTAATTGTTTAGCAGGAATTAATCAATTCTTAAAGGTGAAATATTTGTTTCATATGAACAATGGCCGGTAAAAAGAATTATTTTATCAACTATAAATATAATTAGCTAGTAAAAGGTATTTTTAGTGACAATTAAAATAATAAGTCAATAAAAGATACTAATACACATCACTTTTCTTTATTTTTTAGGTTTCCCTCCAATTTTATTCCCTCCAATTCTAGAAAGGAAAATTGAAAACAAAACTTTATTCGTTATGATTGCTCGATAAATCATGTCTCTCACACACCACAACGTTTCTTCTCTACTGCTCCAAGGTAAACATTCAGGTAAACCCTTCAAACTCTCCACGTTAAAAAATTCAATCTAAGATTCATGGTATTACTGAAAAACCCATCATCACAAATGGACTATCGTGATTTTGTCTCATTGGTTTTCTTTATCGATCAAGTTTGTTTACTTATTCAAAAAGAATTCATGTTTTAAATTTTTTGATGTTTGAAGATTTCTAATTTTTTTTATTCTTATTTTTCTTTTTCTAGAAGGTTTTACAATAGTCGTCTTACATATCCCTTTTTGTCGAAATTCGTCAGACAAAATCCTACTGGCAAGTACTTAAATTAGTTAGGAAGAGTCATGATGTAATAGAAGTATGTTATTTTCTATATTTTCTAACTATGTTTTATTTATTTATGTGTTCAGTTAATGTAACAACCTGTATTCTATGTGATCTAGTTCTATGTATAGGTCGCTTCATAATTTCCTTCTAGTATAGTTATGGACTCGGTTTCCTATGCGACTGGTGACAAAAGAATATGTTTGAATTTGTAATACCCCATTGCTTCGAACACATATACAAATAATAAAACTCAAAAATAATTCAAACTTGGGATAGTAAAAAGTGGTATTCGATATAAAAGTCAAAGTGGTCAAGTTTGTATTTGGTGCTACGTTCTTGTATAGAATTTTACATAGGAAAAATTGTGTAAGATAATTGAGTTTCTTTCCTGACTAAACTATGCTAGTAGGTGAAAAGTAGGTGATAAAGCTACTTAGAATTAGTGGACTACATTTCATGTGAAAAAGGGCAAGTAGGTGATGAACCTACTTAGAGTTAGTGGACTGAATTTTAAGTTAAACGGAGCAAGTAGGTGACACACCTACTTAGAATTAGTGGAATTAATTTTAGAGGAGTAAGTAGGTTATGTACCTTGTTATAATAAGTGGATTGAATTTAAGTGAAAGATCAAAGAGCTGATGGAGCTACTTAAAAACATGTGGAAGAAACTTAAGGAGGTGATGCACCTTCTTTCTTAAAAGTGGTGATGCACCTTCTTTCTTAAAAGTAAAGGACCATATTATTTCTACAATTTATTGAGTGAAAACGTCCAAAAGGGACCTCTAAAGAACTCAATATTATCACCTCTCCTCCGTGACTTATTTTCAAGAAAGTTACTCCCAAGGAAAGCCATAAAAGCTCCAAAAAGTTTTGTTCTACAGCTTTACCATTAGAATCTGAAGGTAATAGGTGTTGTTAAAGTACAAGTTGGTAGAACATCTCTATCTTAAGGAATTCAACTGAATAATATGAATTAACATCAAGGGAAGGCAAAGAGGACCACCTAAACCTTAAAGAATCGAAGTATTGGCTATTGAGGTTTATATCTAACAAGGTAAGCCATGGAAATTTTCTTCCCTCTCTTTTTCTTACATTTTTTAAAAAGGTTGTATATGTTAATGAACTTTGAGTGTTTCCTCTATATGATGTGACCTTGGTGAATGATCAGGAAGGAGGTTTTATTTGGGACATACGTGGAGTTGAGTTCCCAATAATGTTGATTGTGAACTTCTTTTGAGAATCTAAATGTTAGTTGGAATTCACACGATGTTGATCGGAAGTCATGAGTTCATATTTCTATTTCCACATTGTGAGGCTTAGAGACTATTTGTGTATCATATAAATAAGAGGGTCTGGCAAAATATGTATAGAAGTGATGAAAACTGGTTAGAGGATAGAACATTGAAAGTGTAGTGATATACCATTGAGTGTTACATGTGCTTACTTCTTTCCATTTATTTAGTTCTTTTTTATAGACGTGATGAATCTAAGGGGTTTCAGAGGACCGTATAAAAATGACGAGGGATAAATCAATTGGAAAAACTCTGGATGGGATCAATTATAGATATACCGTCAATTACTGTTTTGTTCTGATCAAGTATCCCAAACATGTTTAGAAACAAATATTGGTTTTTATTGATTACTCCTTTGTACATAAATAATGTGAAAGGAAGATGGTTAACTTATTGTGATACCCATTGTTGTGAAGCAAGGTATGTAAGGGTATTTGATTTCTTATTTCCTTGGCATGAACCCAACACTTGTAAGCTTTTTAAGTGCTCTTGGTAGTGACTGATCAATAAATGTATTTCGGACTCCCTAGAGAATTAAAGTGAGCACTCTTTTACGAGTTTGTTACTTAATGTATGTTTTTTCTTTTCCATTTGTTAACATACAAGGTTTAAACTTATTTCATTGTCAAAGTAACCTTGGCACATATTTCCTTTATATAAGTCTAAGTGATCCTAGATTACACGTGGTACATGTAACACTTCAAAAATTAGAGATGAGTCATACAGATTAACATAGGTATATGAGGTATAAACAATGTTTTAAGACTTATTTTAAATAATTTAAGTCATTAATGGAGTTTAGAAACAAAAACGTTGAAGAACACCCATGACATTCGAAAACTGGTTCTAGGTGGTACTAGCGTGATAAGACTATTTGACAAGCTTTTAGAAGTTGGAAATACAAAAAAATTTGTGGAAGGGTAGTTAATAGTTGTATAATATGAATCGTGGTCGATACTTTCAGGTACGACTCCGCAAGGACCAACCAAGGGCCCTAGAGGCGTACCCTAGAACGAAGGAGGCAACACTACCTGGGCAGTGTGTAATCACGAATGGCAAAGGACAGACCTTGTGTTGATCGACGGGATGTCGATGCCAACAGTAGTCCCACACATAGAAAATTTTCTATATACCTCGACTATACAAGTCTTTGACCGAAACATGGCTGTGCAACACGAAAAGGAGACCTGGCCATCGTTGGGCCAATTGCCTGTCGATCGAGGTCTCGTTGATGAGCCTGCAACTTTTCTGCAATTTTAAGGTAGTTTTATTTAATTATTTAAGGGAGTTAGGTGTTTAATTAGTGTTTTATGGAGTCCAATTATTTTAATTAAAGTCCCATATAAAGACCCCAACTCTCATTAGATTAAACAAAACTCAGAAAACAATTCCTCTTCCTTCTCTCTACTTTCTCTCTCTATTGGAAGATACCATTGAAGAAAAAGGTAGAGAAGCGTTTTGGGGGCTGTAAAGCGATGATTTAAGTATAAATATTTCACCAAATGTTCAGGTATGGGATCTAATTCACCATTAAGACATGTTTCCGCAATGATTTCCTTCAAAGTATTCTCAAAAGTTGGGTTTTCATGTGGGTTTTTCTTAATCTAAAAAACTAGGTTATTAGTTGAATTGTTCATGTTTTAAAATATATATAATGAATATATTAAAATGTAATCTTACTTTATTGTATTATATCTTCATTATTTTGTTTAGTTTGTAGATGATGATCCTTAACCCTTATCCCTAGGTTCTATATTGACATGAATTAGGTTTAAATTGGTACAATTGACTTGGTTATTGGTTGAATTGCTATTTATTGATGTTTTTTCGTTGATGATGAATAAACTTGAGAGAATATTAGTCTTTCGTACTAGTTCTTGAGATGATTATCTAGGTTAGGATGTTAATTGACTTAAGTATCTTGTCTTAAGCTATGATCGATTATTAAATTTTGATGTAGTGATTCTTCTATCCTTTTCATCATGTATATTATTGAATTATAATGTTTTATACCCTAAATGATATTCAATTAAGGGTTCATGGTGAGGTATTTATGATGAACTATGTAGGAGACTTGGTAAGTCTTATGATTTTTATCATGTACATCCAATTGTGATTAAGTCATGATGTTATATTGGAGTAATCCATGTATTAGGATTATAGGACGGTATGATGTTGAATTGAAATGTCTTGACTATGTTGTGAGATTGATAAATGTGTATGTGTAATAATGATGGTGATGACTATCAATGTGCCTTAATATGATGTGAAATGCTAATGTGTTAACCACACTTATATGAATTGTAATGAAAGGACTTATATTCATGCAATTTTTATTGAGCTATTGATGATTACGATTAAACAAGGGTTAGACCCTATGGCCTAAACTATGTTATGATTTATAGTTAAAGGCTTAAAGACATTTCAAAAAGGGACTCTAGCTTAGCACAAAGTGAACTAGAGTGAGGAGTTTCCCTTCCCACATAGGGAAGGTAGGATCACTAATGTACTCTTGAGATTGGAGACTACAATGCATGTAACATAAAGAGGGTCCCAACTATATATCCTAGTTCTTGAACTATGTTTTCCCCATAGGAATACTATCTAGTGGATCCACATAGTTGAAAGGTTTTATGTTTTGGTACTTCCTTGGCAAGTAGTCCGCCTTCTTTTAGTGTAGAGTTTTATGACACCGGATTCCACACTAGCTCATCTGGTCTAAATCGGTTAGGGCAATATGTTCCCAAAAGGTAAAATGAATTAAAGGATTGAAATCTAACTAGGGTAACCTAAGGGGTATAGCTTAGTCTAGGTAGGGGCATCAGACTCTACGTAAGCAATGCACTAGTAAACCTTAAGGGAAGTCTTAGGAGAATGTTCTTATATATGTTTATTCTTATAATGATATATGATATGTATTTGGTGAACTTGGACATTGTTGATATTATATGTTGATTAGTTCACTTATGAGTACGTGTTGGGTTATTTTGTTAATGTAAGATGAAATATATATTTAAATGTCATGATATGTGAAGTAGGGTGTTAGTCATGATTTTTGTTTGGTTGCTTGATTGATTAAGGTTATGGGGCTTTTCTTGGTCATTGAACATGTAGAATTGATAGGGGTTCATGGGTAATTGACTTGCTTTATTATAATGAAATGTACTCTTATTTATGATCATTGTTAAATATAACTTGTTGATGGAGTTAATTGAGTATTTATAAATCCACATGATATGAAGGGTTGACTTGACTAGACTTGAAATTTGTAGTATTGTGAGGAACATGCCTATGACTTAACAAATACTAAATGTTTATTGGTATGATCTTTTTAGATGTGCATAATGGTTTTTAAGGGAAAATTTCATGCTTTATAAAATTCCCCTTTTAAGAATGATTTGATGTTATATATACATATGCTCTCGTACTTAGTACATATGGCATACTAACATCATTTCTTCATTTTACCCAAACATTTTAGGTTCTGGTCGTTGAAGGATCCTTCATGAGAAGTTGAAGAAGGCTTGTATATTCTCTACCATCCAAGTAGGTAGGTCCTCACTTTTCGAGGGCGATGCCAATATCTAGATTTTGAGGTTCCTTGTTTTTATAAGACTCTTATGTTTACTCTATGTTTATTTGAGTAAGATTTGTATAAGCCTATATGTGGCTTCTCTACATTAATGTAGGGATATATCCAAATTGCTATGATTGTTAAGATGGTATGAGGTGAGACAATCTTTAAGTCTATGTTATATCTTATATATCTATATGTACAATAAAAGTATACGACTATTTAACATTCTTATATGAATGGTATATGTATACTCGATGTGTATATTATGTGTATGCAGAGGTCTATGTAAACCTACAAGTAGATAAAGTAAAAAGTTCTACATTTCCGCTAAAATTCAACTTATGAATGTGATTATGTAAGCTAAGAGGCTAATCTTAGTATTCTAATAGTACGACGACGCCGGTTATGTCTAAGGGGTAAACCCAGATGTGATAAACTTGGTATCCGAGCATGAGGTTGAATATCTTTGAGTTAATTTCTCTCAACCACGTCTATGGAAGTTCATGTTTATAATTATGAAACATGCCACACTTATGATGGGAACCTATATAATGCTTAGGAAATTCTCCTTATCTTGGAAATCTTGTATCGTACCATTATATTACATTTATGATGTCTTTTTGTATCTAATTATATTACTCTGATCATAGGAAGAATGAATACTCGAAGGAATGTGGCATTAATACTTGAACATGAAATTGCCAATGCGGGATCTCCTCCCCATGGTGATGAAGTTCCTCCACTTGAACAAGATGCTAATATGGAACAAACTCTGGTCAATCCTCCTCCTTCGAAGGATGAGAATATAAGGACCACTCTTATTAAAATGACCCAAGCTATCACCAATTAAGCACAAGCCGCCATGACTCATGCCCAAGCTATGATGGCTCAAGCAAACTTGGAGGTTGTACCCCCTCCTCATCAACAAGTCACTACTATGGCTTCCCTTCTAAGGTACTTCACTCGAATGAACCCTCCAACCTTAAATGGGTCTAGGGTTGTGGAAGACCCCCAAGAATTTATTGATGAAGTCTATAAGAAACTTTTGGCTATGGGGTTGTCCACAAGTGAGAAGGCCGAGTTGGCAACCTATCAACTCAAGGACGTGACTTAATCAAGGTTTGTGCAATGGATAAATAATAGGACATTGAGAGGTGGTCCATTGACTTGGGAGATCTTCAAGAATATATTTATTGATCGGTTATTTCCTAGTAATATCAGGGAAACTAATTTGGTGGAGAATATCAACCTTCGGCAAGGAGGTATGAGTGTTCATAAATACTCTCTGAAATTCAGTAAATTGTCTAAATATGCTCCTTCTTTTGTTTCTGATCCTAGATATGAAATTACCCCCTTTGTGACGGGAGTATCGGATCATTTTCAAGAGGAGTGTCATTCGGCTATGCTACATAACAACATGATATTTCTCATCTAATGGTCCATGGAAAGTATGTGTAGGAGGCTAGGTCTAGGAGGAAGAGTAGAGATGCTAAGAGAGCAAGGTCTTTTAATTGAGGTTCTTCGAAGAATATGATTGAGATAAAAGAGAAGCCTAGGTTTCAGAATCGGGATTCAAGTACATTTCCTTCCAAGTTCCCTAAGGCGGGTGGTGATAGGGTGTCTAACCCTAAGTTAAAGAAGGAAAGAGGTACTAATTCATTAATCGAGAAGCCAAACTGTAGGAAGTGTTGAAAGAAGCACTATGGTGATTGCCTTCAAAGGATGAACAATTGTTTGGTTGTGGATAAAGTGGGAACAAAGTCAAAGATTTCCAAAACGTGAGAGATCAATAAAAGGGTGGTCAAGTTCAAGCAAGTGGTTCAAATGAGGCTCTGAAGAAGAACCTTTTCTATGCTCTCCGCTCTATGGGTGAGCAAGAGACTTCTACCGACGTTGTGCCCACTATGTTGAATGTTTTCTCTATTGTTGTATATGCCTTACTTGATCCACGTCCTACTTTATACTTTGTTACTCCTCTAGTATCCAAAAAGTTTGTTAGTCTACTAGATATTTTTCATTAACCTTTTTTAGTCTCTACAATGGTGGGTGAGTCAGTTGTTGAAAAGAGGGTGTATAGAAATTGTCCTATAATGTTTCCTAATATAGTTTCTTATGTTGAACTAGTAGAACTCGATATATTTTATTTTGATGTTATATTGGGTATTGATTGGTTGCATGCTTTCTTTGCTTCTATTTATTGTAGGACAAGGGTGGTGAAGTTTCGTTTTCCAAATTTACCCGACGTAGAGTGGAAAGGGGGAAACTCTATTCCTAGAGTTTTTGTCCTTTCTTGTCTAAAAGCATTATAAATGATCTCTAAAGGTTGTCGATATCATATTGCAAGAGTCCAAGATCTCTATTCCAAAATTCTTCCTATTGAGTCGGTCCCCGTAGTTAGAGACTATCTGGACGTCTTTCCTAATGACCTTCCTGGTATTCCTCCCGAGTGGCATATTGATTTGGTATTGATTTGCTACCCGATTCAAATCCCATTTCAATTCCTCCTTATTGGATTGATCCGGCCGAATTGTAAGAGTTAAAGTCACAACTCAACGCTCATATTACCTTGCTTGAGATAGATAAACTCCTCCACCTTAACTTCCCTTCTCTCACGGGGAAAGTACTTACCAAGAAAAGCTTCCATAAATTCTTTCCACTAAATAAGACATGATTCCTCCGGCCTATTATCGATCCATTGTGTGTACCGTATTTGAGAAACATCCCTCAATTTACACAAAGCTAACGCCTTATCCCAAGATGTTACTCCCATAGCACTCAACACCTTATGCACTCCATCAAGAAAATCTTGGGTATCCTCTCCCACCTTAGATCCAATACAGATTGGAGGCTTAATCCTCAACATTCACCCTAGGTACCATACTCAAATTAAATTGAGTAGTCATAAGCAGAAGCTAAAGAAATCAAAGCCTCTCTAATATCCCTATCACTCAACTCCTTGTGAACCACCGTAACATCATTACCTCCACCCACAATAGGGACTTGATCACCTTGAGCACCATGAGGAACTTGCTCAACTTCCTCAACTTGTGGAGAGATCTACTCTTGCACCTCATTATCCTCAACTCTCTTAGCTTGTGTCCTACTCGTAATAATCTTCCTAGAAACACAAGGAAAACCATAAGAAAAGAGTACTCATAACTTTTACTCTACGGCAAGACATAGGAGTAGAAAAGAAGGGAAACTCTATCGTCCTATAGCCTCTCACCCATAGATATGTCGTGACTCACATGAGTGGACCAATACCAATAACAACATAATTTAAGTCTAATTAATATCAAAATAAATGAAATAGGGAATCTTACCACCACATCATCTTCAACACCTCAATCAAAAGTAAAATTACCACATTCGATATCAAAGACCCTTATCTATGGCCATAACAAACAATTCAACATAATTGTAACAATATTAATGAAACTTGGTAAAATTAATACATATTCATCAATCCAATATAACCTATATATAAATTTACTACAATCATTATATAATTAAACAACCCATAGAAATCTACACCATAATTCATAAACATTAGGTCAATAACAAGTAACACATAACCTAGTCAAAAAGTTATGGTTCATAGAATTCATTGGTTCATAAGTAATTTAGGTTAAAATCATAAATAAAATTATAATTTAATCAATAATAAAACTTTAAAAACAATTGACGAAAAAACCAATGGTAGAATCATGAAATTGGACAATTCAACTTTCAAAACTTTAGAAAACATCTTGAGAGTTGAGCTCCTTGATGAAGAAAGTTTCAAGGTTAAAAATACATACTTCGATGAAGATAATTTTTCAATATGATGAAGAATATCCACTAAATTCGTAACTCCAAGCCCTTCCTTTAGTTTTGACTCCAATGGAAATCTAGAGAGAATTCTAAAGGATTTAGCTTTTTTGATTTGGAAGAATCAAATATTCTAAGTGCTAAACACTTATGTACACACTTAAATACCAAAAATACTTCTAAATAATCGACAATACTCATATGTGGAAGAGGGGTGAAATTCCCATTTCTACCTAACTTAATAGTGATATGTGTAGGAAAACACAGATCCATCTACGATGGCCCATCGATGGGGCATAGGTCCATTCACCGGCCGTACTATCCTGTTTCAATGGATTCAGAGGCTTGGGATGGTTATATTAGCTACCCAGGATAAATACCAAATGAAGCTCACTATAACAACATTAAAAACAGCTATGCTGAGTAATGCTTAATATGTCTAGAATGCCTACGATTAAATCGGGTTAACAAGGATTGATGCTCGTGGAACCAGACCTCTGAACCCTTAAAACATCATAGCCAACCAACTTCGTGAGTTAGTTGAGCTAGGAAAGGTTTGGTCCAGCCATGAAGGACACCCGAATATGAAGATCTACCCGGATGAGTTTTAACCAGACTTAAAAAGGGGTAATATTAAGTTTGGAGGGTCTAGGGGTAAAATGATATTTTTCCAGGATAAGGGTAGTATTATAATTACCCAAAATATTTATTTAATAAATTAATTAATGTGGTCTAGGGGCAATTTGTGTAGAAAGGGAGAAAATTAGCCCTTTGAGTGAAATCTTTCTCCACCCTGGTTCGAACCTAGGTAGGACTCCCAGGCGCAAGCTCTAGTTTGATGTAGCTGCCGTGGATCCTCTCTCGTTTAGGGTCTCCCCACTACCTACTCCCTCACTCGCTCTCTTTGCTGCGAATTCCCTGTGTTAAGCATATGGGCTCTGAGAGCCCAGTGAGCATTTTCAAACGACTGCATGAATCAAATAGGAAGACAGGACCATCTTTCACTCTAGTTAGATGCATTGGAATTCAAATTTAGGGCTTAACAGCGCCTTCAGCAAAGAAATTGTGAACCGCCCTAACCAAGTTGTCAACAAAAATATTCCAACAGTGATTTTATTTGGTGAATTAATTTAATTAATTAATTTTCAATTACTGATTTAAGAAAAAAGAAGAATCAGATTTTTAATTATTATTTAAAATAATTAATCCTAATTTGACTAAGTCCTAACCTAACACACCCTCACGTTTCTCACCATCTCTCTCTCACATTCACGCTCAACTGTCTGTAAAACAAGAGGACGAACAGAACCATAAAGGGAAAACATAAGGTTCATCCAGAACTTGAACACTCAAACAAGCTTAAAAAAAAATTAAAAACAAATTTCTCAACGGATTATGGTTGTGGTTTTGGTGGTGAGGCTTTGTCATAGTGGGGAGATAGGCATCATTTTGAATCACTTTTGAATAGCTTCAGGTATGGGTTTTCTTCCCTCTTGGTCCCTTTCCCAAGAGACCCTGAAGGCTCAGATGAATCTACTCAAAAACTAGGGTTGTTCCCTGTTGCATGTCCCTTGCACTAGCTCCCTATTATCTTAGGTTGGTATAACTTCTGATAGATGATTTTAGTGTTGGTTGCGATAACGTGTTTTAATATGTATTCGAAATTATATTGGAATGAATAAATATCTCCAAAAATGTGTGATATGTTGACTTGTGAGCGCACGTGTATACTGTGACTTGGTGTCGGATAAGAGCATGAAATTTGGCATGATTAAATGGTTGTATTTTACGTGTATGAATATGTTAAAAACGTGATGTTCATATATATTCAACGTTGTTGAATTAAATTAAAAGTTCTTTATTGAAACTTATCTTGAAAATGCACCTAAAGATCTCCCTAAAATCTACTAGAGATGTCTTAATGTTTAACGTGAAAGAGGGTGAGAAAATGGACTGCAAAAATGTGATTAAATTATCAAAAGAAACCATGACAACTTACCAAAATATTCAAAAGATTTTACAAGAAAATTTTTACTAAATCTATAATATTGAAGTTAGAAAAAAAATGAAATGCGAAGAGGGTTAAAAAATTTTCATCATTGTGGAATTTTTTTTTTAAAGCATACTATAAAAAAATCACGTTTAAATTTTTTTATTTTAATGCTTGAGGTCAGTGGGGATTGAACCCAAGACCTCACCCCATACATGTTATAAAAATAAAAAAAATTAAGTGTGATAAGGGGGATACGAAAATGGGTAAAGTTTATGTGAAAAAAAAATTAAGGGAACAAAATGAACGAAAATGAAGTGAGGCGTGTGGGGTTCGAACCCACAATCTCTTCGATGGATGAAGGAGAGAGGGAAAAAATACTATAATGAAATAAAAAAAATGAGGTATTTGGGATTCGAACCCACAATCTCAGGGAATAATTAGGAGGTAAGGAGAAAATGCAATTAATATTATGTGGGGCTGTGGGGGTTCGATCCCAAACCCTCTTAATCTAAACGAATGAGGAATGTAAATAAAGGGAGAATAAAAAAATATGGGCGTGGGGGTTCGATCATGGGTCCCCTAGGCCAAATTATTCTAGGCAAAAAAAAAAAGCAAGGGTAGGTGTGGGGAATTAATCTCGGATTCCCTAGCCAAAGGGTTAATGACAAGTAAAGGCATAAAGAAAATTAACTAAGTGTTATAAAAGGGATTTGAAATAGGGTTCCCTTGCCCAAATTCGTATTGACACATAAGTCTTACGTGATTAAAAACTTAATGAATGCTGCCTTTAGGAATCAAATTGAGACCTTGACATACTTACTAGATGCATAAGTCTTGTAATACATAATCTTTGGCAATATAAATTACTTAAATGAACTATGAATAAATCTTCATGGCTTGTGTGTGTGGACTCATATGTCCATCATATGTTATAAAGAATGTGAACCTAATATGTTATGTGATGAATGATGAGATACGGAACGGTTAAGTAAGAGTGTTAAACAAATTAAAAGACCAAGTGCATTGGCATATGATAAAAAGAACATTCACGTAAAGCGGTGAGTAATTATGAAGAGTTAATGTGCTAAAGATAAAGAATGTGGTGAAAACATGATAAAAGGTTAGTGTGAAAGGTGATAGGAATCTAAAATGAGCCTAATTAAATGTTAACAAGAGGTACTCATGTATGACAGTATAATGTTAATGAAGACACCAGTTACTATAAACATTCTAATGAAAATATTGAACTTAATGCATACTTAATAGTAATGATTAGATGAGAAATCATCTAATGAGCTATGACGCCCTCATGCTAGAAGCCAGCCTCTACGATGTATGAGATGAATGTAATAGAACTTTATAAAGAGCACCAATAAACTAGCTACGAGTTGTGATTCCTTCTTTCGGGAAGGCAGAGGTTCATTTAATTCTCATGAGATGAGATTGTTCGTCAAGACGGGTATGGGGTTCTAGAAGGGTTCGACTCTCTATATACGCTAGAATGTTTTGGCTAACTTTGGACGGTGATAACACCTCTTTTCGGTGTGGGGTTAAACAATGGATTTCGTCATGCTCACATGATCTATGCCGGTTAAGGTTAAGGTTCAAGAAAGAATGAGCCCCTCCTCAGATAATGCACATAATGAAATAAAACGATACTAAAGGTGTTAGGATAGGATGATCAAGAGGTGATCTACACATAAGTAATGAAACTAGATCACTCTTGGTCATTCAACAACGAAAAGATGAAAGTCTTGAACTACATCCTAGGTATTGATTGTATTTACACTAGGATAGGAACAAATGAAAATGAAATACGTATGACTGAATGAAGCAAACTTTATGTTTGCTAAAGAAGTCACCGTAGTTGAGGTCCCATATGTTGATCCCTCATTTAGGGAAATCCTAATGTCAAGTCCATGATTCCAAGGTGCCATGGAATATTAAGGAATGGTATGAGTTATGTGATATTATAAGTGCACTATGTCATGTGCTGTTTGTAAAATGATATGTATGATGATGCATGTTTCTCTCATAGCATGACATTTCAAATACGATTTTTGCAAGTCCACTGACTTGACTTTCCATATGTCATATCGTTAATAGAGATATCTTCTTAATCATGCATGTCCTTAGCGTGTGCTTTCATATACACATACTTAGTACAAGTGTGTACTAATCCCATACAACTCTTTACTTTTAGGTGCAGGTGCAACATGACGCTAGAATTTACAAATCGACACTGAAGTTATCTGGACGTGGAGCTTTCATCAAAATATGGTAGGCCCTCATTCTATTGAGGATTCTTACTATTTTATTCTAGAAGGAGAGATGGACATTATCTAGTGAAGTATGTTCCAGTAGTGTTGTTTTCCTAGTTATTTTCAGATATTGTATTGGTGCCATTTTGGCAACTCTATATTTATACAAATATTGATCATGTCTTTCATTTGATTATCTTGATAATAGATGGTTGTTTTGAAAGCTCATGAGTATATGTGGATTGTGATATGGGAATTCAAAGTTTCTCACTATGAAGTCTAAGTAAAAAAATCTCAAATTTTACACTAAAATTAACGTAAAATAATGTAACTATGACATATCTAGGCTTGTCTGCGACATCTGAGAGGTCAACGATGACAGTTTTGCCTAGGGTCAAGATTCCAATCATGACAAAGTTGGTATCAGAGTGTTATTTTGAAATTCCAAAGATAATAAGTTCACATCAACCACATCGAGTAGTTTCTAAGTCATAGTCTATAGTAGACCACTATCCTAAATTAGAGACTGCATAATGCGTAAGAAAGATTCCCTTCTTCTGATCTGATCGTGCCTTTTCTGATGACTCATTTCTTGGTGTTATGAGTGTATCTAACATAAATTCTTTTTTTTATCAAAAAATTAACACAATAACGAACGTTGGTCGAGAAAGAGGAGAAACAGTTGCTGGGATAACCAAGTTCTACCCCAGGATCCACTTGAATGAGTGTCCATGCCGGTTAACCCACCTGTGTTGATTGATGTGGAGGTACGAACCGCTTTGGCTCAGATGGCTGAAGCCATCACTATGAAGGCCCAGGAAAACAAAAATGATGTTCAGCGGGAGAATGCACCAGCACGTAGCATGGCAGACAGACTACGAGACTTCACGAGAATGAATCCTTTGATTTTTCACAAGGTCCAAGACTTCAAAGGATCCTCACGATTTTATTGATGAGGTGCATAAGATTTTAGTTGCTATGACTGCCACAAATACTAAAAAGGCTGAGTTGGCTTCCTACTTGCTTAAGGATGTTGCACAATCTTGGTGCAAGATGTGGCAGGATAGCCGAGCTTTGGGTGGAGGTTCGATCATGTGGTAGTTGTTAAAAAAGCTTTTGTGGATAGATTCTTCCCCAGGGATATGAAGAAGGCCAAGGTTGAGGAGTTTATCAACCTTAAACAGGGATCGATGACATTCAGGGAGTATTAACTAAAGTTTATTAAATTGTCCAGGTATGGCACTTCTATTTTATCTAACAGCAGGGATGAGATGAGTAGGTTCCTCAATGGAATCTCAGGAGATATGGAGCAGGAGTGTCGGGATGAAAAACTTGCGAGAAGAGTTTCCAGGAGCTCAAGGATAGACTCAGTTTAGCCCCGGTGCTTACTTTTCCTCAGTGTGGTGAGAATTACACTTTTTATTGTGATGTATCTAGGGTTGGTTTGAGTTGTGTTCTTATGAAGGGTGGTGAGGTTATAGCTTATTCATCCAGAAAGGTCAAGGTTCATGAAAAGAATTATTCCACTCATGACCTGGAGTTGGCAGCTGTGGTGTTAGAACATAAACTATGGAGGCACTACTTGTATGAAGTGCATGTTTATGTGTTCACAGACCACAAAAGTCTCCAACACGTGATCACGCAGAGGAAGTTCAACCTACGTCAGCGGAGATGGTTGTAGCTGTTGAAGAACTATGACATGAATGTCCACTACCATCAAGGTAAGGATAATATTGTAGGTGATTCTTTAAGTAGGATGATCATGGGTAGTAAATCCAACATTGAGGATGAGAAGTAGGAGTTGGTGAAATATGTACATAGACTAGCTACACTGGGTGTGCGGTTTGTTGACTCTACTAGTCGGGGTGTTTTAGTTAATCCTAGTTCTGAATCATCCTTGGTAGTTTAAGTCAAGAAGGGTCAACATTTTGATCCTGTGTTGGTGGAGTTGAAGGACTCAGTTTCGGTAAAAATGAATGAGTCTTTTGCTTTGGGAGATGATGGCATACATATGTACAAGGGAAAGTGTATCATGATCTTAAGCGAATATATTGGAGGGATGCTATAAAGAAGGACATTTCCAAATATGTGGTAAAGTTTCCTAATTGTGAATACGTTAAGGCAGAAAATATTAAGACTGGTTGTCTTACTCAAATTATTGAGGTTCCGACTAGAAAGTGGGAGGACATTAATATGGACTTCATGGTTAGTCTTCTGAAGACTAGGAGACAGCATGACTCCATATCGGTTATTTTGGAGAGGATGAATAAGTCTGCCCACTGTATCCCTGTGATGTTTACTTACAGAGCCGAGGATTATGCGATACTCTACAATGATGAGATTGTTATAATGCATTGGATTCCTATTTCTATCATTTTCAATAGATGAGCTCAAATCATTTCAAATTTATGGAGATACTTCAAGAAGAACTTAGGCAACCAGGTAAAGCTTAGTACTATGTTTCATCCACAGACTGATGGGCACGCAGAGCACACCATTCAGACATTGGAGGACATGTTGATAGCATGTGTGATTGACTTCAGAGGTATTTGGGACAAACATATGCCTTTGAAAGAGTTCTCGTATAATAACAGTTATCTCTCCAGCATTGGGATGGCACCGTTTAAGGCCACTGTATGGTAGAAGGTGTAGGTGTGCAGTTGGATGGTTCGAGGTTGGAGAGTCATCTATTTTGGGCACAGAGATCATTCATGAGGCCTTAGAGAAAGTAAGGGTGATTAGGGACAAGTTGGCTACTGCTTGGAGTCGGCAGAATTCTTATTCAGACAACAGAAAACGACCCTTAGAGTTTGATTTTTGTGACCAAGTCTATTTGATGATATAACCTATGAAGGGGGTGATGAGATTTGGCAGGGTGGGAAAGTTTAGTTTGTATGTTGGGCCATATGAGATCCTACAGCGTGTGGGTGCGGAGTTCGCTTTTTTTTTATCCTGTCTTTCATGTATCTTTGTTAAAGAAGTGCCTAGGTGATCCAACATTGGTTCTACCTGTTGAAGGTATGAGAGTTTATGAAGACACCGAAAGGTAAAGAAGCCGATAAATAAGAATGTTGACACATTGAAGGTATAATGGAGCAACAATCTTGTAGAGGGTTCTACGTGGGAGGCCGAGGCCAATATGATATCCCTCTACCCTCATCTCTTCAGCTCTTGAGGATAGATTTTCGACTCATAAGTCAAAGTTTTCTTAACTCCTCCATTCCTTGTTGTTATTGTTTGACTATGTATAATGCCTATGTTATGATATGACTGGCGTTTTGCAAGATTATAAGAAGACTCATTCGGTAACGAATATTCCTAAAGGGGGATAATGTAACAACCCTATAAATGGCTATGCTGAGTAATGTTGAATGTTTCTAGAATGCCTACGATTAGAACGGGTTCACACGGATTGATGCACGTGGAGCCAGACCTCTGAACCCTTGCAACAGCAAAGCAAACCAACTCGGTGAGTTAGTTGAGATAGGAAAGGTTGTGTCCAACCAAGTAGGACACCCGAATATAAAGATCTACCCATATGAGTCCTAACCGGACTTAAAAATGGGTAACCTTAAGTTTTGAGGGTCTAGGGGTAAAATGGTATTTTTCTAGTCTAAGGGTAGTATTGTAATTACCCTAAATATTTAATTTATTAATTAATAAATATTATGGGGGACAATTTTGGTTAGGAATGGCCGAAATTGGCCCTTTGTCTGAAATCTTGCTCCAAATGGGTTCGAACCTAGGTGGGAGCAGAGATTTAATTTTATTATTTTATTTGGTGAATTAATTTAATTAATTAATATTCCATTTCTGATTTAAGAAACAGTAAAAATCATATTTTTAATTATTCATTAAAATATTTAATCCTTATTTGACTAAGTCTTTCTCTAATCTCCTAATCCTAAGCTAACACACCCACACGTTTCTCACCATCTCTCTCTCGTATTCATGCTCAACTCTTTCTAAGACATGAGAACAAATAGAACCAAAAAGGAAAAACATAAATTTCATCGAGAATTGGAACACTCAAACAAGATTAAAAATAAATGTAAAAACCAATTTCTGGACGGATTTTGCTTGTGGTTTAGGTGGTTATGTGTTGACTTAGTGGGGAGATAGACAGAAAGTTGAATAACTTTTCAACAACTTCAGGTATGTGTTTTCTTCCCTCTTTGTCCCTTTCCCAAAAGACCCTTAAGGCTCAGATGAAACTACTCAAAAACTAGGGTTGTTCCCCGTTGCAAGTCCCTGGCACTAGCTCCCTATGATCTTAGGTTGGTATGACTTCTAGGAGATGATTTTAGGGCTGGTTGCAGTTACGTATTTGATTATGTATTCGGAATTATATTGGAATGAATAAAATGTCTCCGTAAATGTGTGATATGTTGACTTGTGAGTGCACGTGTGTTCTATGACTTGATCTCGGCTAAGAGAATGAAATTGGGCATGATAAAATCTTTTAATTCACGTGTATGAATATGTTAAAAACGTGATGTTCATATATGTTCAAGGTTTCTGGACTTCAAAAAGGTTATTAAATTCTCGAAAGTAACCATGAAAACATACCTGAAGATGCACTAGATTTTACACAAAAATGTATCGAAAATCTAACATTTAAAGTTGAAAAAAAATTGGGCTAGGGAGCCCTAATTGACATAATGAAATGAATGACACCAAAGGTGTTAGGATAGGATGATCAAGAGATGATCTAGACTTATGTAACGACACTAGGTCATTCTTGATCATTGCACAACGAACCCAATGAAAGTCCTAAACTTCATCCTAGGTATGATTGGTATTTACACTATCTTACGAACGATTGAAAATTAAGTATGTATGAATGAATGAAGCAGACTCTGTGTTTTCTAAGGAAGGCTCCCTAGTTGAGGTACCATATGTTCAGCCCTCATTCAGGGAAGTCCTAATTTCAAGTCCATGATTCCAAGGTTCATGGCATATGAAGGAATGATATGAATTATGTGTATGTGCAATATGTTATTTTTTATTTGTAAAATGATATGTATGATGATGCATGTTACTCTAATAGCATGACTTTCCTAATCCGATTTTGGAAAGTAAACTAACTTGACTTTCCATAATTCATATCGTTAGGAAAGAGATCTTCTTAATCATGAATGTACTTGGTGTTCGCTGGAATATACCCATACTTAGTCCAAGTGTGTACTAATCCCATACAACTCTCTACCTTTAGGTGCAGGTGCAGCTGGACGCTAGAACTTACAAATCGACACTGAAGTTATCCAGACGTGGAGCTTTCATCCAAATTCGGTAGGCCCTCATGCTTATTCAGGATGCTTACTATTTTGTTCTAAAATTAGACGTAAACATTAGATAGTGGAGTAAGTTCCACTAGTGTTTCTTTCCCAATTATTTTCAGATTTTGTATTCAGGACATTTTGGCAACTCTATATTTATGCATATATTGACTATGTATTTTATTTGATTATCTAGATAATATATCGTTGTTGTGAACGCTCTTTAGCTTATGTGGATTCTGTTATGCGAGTTCAATGTTTCACACTATGAAGTCTAAGTAAACATAAAACTCAAATTTTCTGCTAAAATTAACGTAGATGATGTAACGATAATGTATGTAGGATTGTCTGCGACCTCTGAGAGGTCAACGACACCAATTTCGACTAGGGTCTTGACTCCAGTCGTGACACCCACCACCTACGGGACTTCGACCAGGCCACTAGCCGTCATTTTTCATCCATAGGTGGGACTGCCTTTGGAAGTTTTGGCCACCAGCATGGGTCCTTCCTAAACTACACTTGGATGGTCATTGGGGATCTTTTTCCTGGAGTTTCCAATCCAAACATTATCGTATATAAGTTTAAAATCTCTTACATGAATTTTATCCAAAACGAACAGGTAAATCTCAACGAAACATGCCTACATACACTAGGTCATTTCTTAGGTGCAATTTTCATGGATTCGTTTAGCCAAGAAATTATCATTCAAATCAGCCCCATTTGAACTCATATGAACATCACGATTTACCCCAACATGTGTACATGAAATATAAAGTCACATTTACCTCATATGAACATCCACGACAACACACACATACACACCTCGTTACATTTTTGCAAACATCAAAATAAAGTTACATAATTCCAAACATAATATAAACACATAATCCTCACAAAAACATGTTTTATCCCTAGTTTTCTACCAGAAAACATAACCAACCTATGATTTAATGGGAGCTAGTGACAGGGACATGCAACGGTGAGCAACGGTAGTTTTTAGAGTAGATTCGTCTGAACCTTAGGGGTCTTTATGGAAAGGGACCCAGATAGAAGAGAACACATACCTTTTTTAAGTTAAAACTTTGACTTTCTGCCTAAAATTTTCACCCAAGATCACGTCCGAATCCCCTCAAAGTCAACACCAACTCGACGGATAAACTTCTGTTTGCCTACGTAATTGATTTTGTTTGTTTTCTTATATTTTCGTTGTGAGTTCTTCAAGTGTGAAGAACATTGGTTTTCCTACTGTTTTTTGAAGTTATTTGGCAGAGATAATCGTGACTCAGACTGATAGAGATGTGAACGACAGAGAGAGAGATCAGCGTGGGAGAGAAGAGTTTTCTTAGGCTTAGGAGTCA
Organism: Solanum habrochaites; assembly: GCA_027704765.1. Classification (NCBI taxonomy): domain Eukaryota; kingdom Viridiplantae; phylum Streptophyta; class Magnoliopsida; order Solanales; family Solanaceae; genus Solanum; species Solanum habrochaites. The sequence goes on along the minus strand of JAKWJA010002495.1, from coordinate 36,498,120 downwards.
AGAAGGAATATTATACACCAACCCTAAGACTATACACACAAAGCCATATTCATAGTCTACCATGATTAACTACATAACATCAATAAAAGAACACATATACTTTAACATTACATAACATATAGATAGATATCATCAAATTTCATATAATCAACTACTCAAATAACCACATAATTTCAAGTAGATTGCCGACAAGGCCATGATCATCATGTTTCTTAAAATTACACCGACAAGGCCACATCAATTACAAGTAAAGCACATAAAACTACCACCACAAGTGGACCATACCAATCACAACTTAATTGAAGTCTAATTAACATTAAAATAAAGGAAATAGGGAAGCTTACCGCCACATCATCTTAAACAGCTCAATCCTAAATCAAATTACCACATTCCATATCACAAGGCCCTTACAAATGGCCATAACAAACAATTCAACATAATTGTAACAATATTCTTGAAACTAAGCCAAATTACTATGTATTCATCAATCAATTACATCACAGTTATCAATTTACAACAATTATTACATCATTAGACATCCGATAAAAATCTACACTATTGTTCATCATTATTAGGTCAATATCAAGTAATCCATAACATAGTCAAAAACTAGGGTTAATCCGATTCATGGGTTAATATATAATTTAGGTTAAAATCATCAATACAATAAAAATTTAATCCATAATACATTCTTAATAACAATTGATTCAAGAACACATGTTAGAATCATGAACTTGGACAATTCAACTTTGAAAACTTAAGAAAACATCTTGAGAGTTCAGCTGCATGATGAAGAGAGTTTCAAGGGTCAAATTCCATACCTTTATGAATCTAATTCATCAATTTGATGATGAATATCAATTAAATTCTTCACTCCAATCCCTTCCTTGAGTTTTACTCCAATGGAGTTCTTTAGTGAATTCTAAGGGATTTGGTTTTTTTTTTATTTGGAAGAATTAAATCTTCTAAGCATTAAACACATATATAAACACATAAAATACCCAATAGACCCCTAAATAACTTCAAATACTCTTATTTATAAATGGGGTGAAATTCCCATTTCCCCACTCACATAACATTAACCTGCGCAGGAAAACACTGATCCATCGACGTTCGCCCATCGACGGGGCATAAGTCCATATATGGGCAATCGTACCCTCCGTCGATGGGTTTTGAGGCTAGGAATTAGTACCTTAACTCCTCAGGTTAAGTACTAAATGAATCCCACCACCTACGGGTTGTACACCATGCCACTGGCCTTCGTTTTTCATCCTTAGGTTGGACTGCCTTGAGAGGTTTTGGAAACAAACATGAGTAATTCCTCAAGGACCCCTAGATGGTGCTTGGGGATGTTTACTCAGATGTTTCCATCTCAAATATAATCGTATATGAGTTTAGAACCTCTAACATTAATTTCATCCAAAATGAACGCGCAAAACTCGATGAAATATGCCTACAAACATTAGGTCAATTCAAGGCAACACTTTTGAACGTCATAGACGTTCTTGGACAATTGACTTCAAAACTACACAAAACAAGACACTTATATATGATATAATAACTTATTTAAGGATCTTAGAACCTCATGAATTACACATAAACACATAGAACCACATATGAGGAACATAGGTGACTTAGTCGTCGAACGTCTTAGTCGTCCCTTGATGTTTGACTTCCAATGCGCCTAAACTGTTAGACAATGCCTCAATACCATATAATAGACCTATTTAGGACATTATAACACCATTACCAACATGCTAGTCCCTAGTTCACCTATGTAATTTTGTAGGTCTTACACTACTTCTCCCAATTAGTGCTCCTAATTGCTTCCATTGGATTGATCACTTCACAATAACTTAGTAAAAATTACAGGAAATTATACAAAACATTACAGTGAACTAAAGACTCAAAATATAGTGAACTTCCAAGGTGTTGCCAACGAGGTAGTGAGCTCATTTTCGTAGAAGTTTCTCCACCGAGGTAATCCTAAGAATCTCCAAGGTCTGACATGAAGGAAACATTTAAACACCTCCTTCAATACACACCAAGGGTATCCTTAAGACTACCCACCAAAACTTTACTCTACTCGAGAGAATGATTTACCACTGAAATTACAAGACATTAGAAGAATACTAAACAAACAACCAAAGACTTCCCTTTCGAAATACCTACATAGTGCAATGGATAGATTGCATCCCACACCACCACCTACTCTAAGTAGTACACTCTTTTAGAAGGCTTGGTACCAAGTCATCCTTTTTGGAAGGTCCTACTTTGTGCATAGGATTGATAGCATCCCATACAACAACCTATCCTAACTAGCACATTGTTTTAGAAGACTTAGTTCATTCAATTCTTTTGTGTGGGCTAGCTTAACCGACATAGACCATGGGAGCTAGTCATGGAATCCCTTTATTAACCCCTATCGGATGAGGGATCCTCACTTGCCTAGTTTAAGCTCGTTCTCTTAGATTTTACATGGCTTTCCCAATATCTACACCTACGCGGGCACATAGTCAAGGGATAAAGAGATTACTCTTAAGTAACTGATTCTCTAATAATGAGGAGTACTCATCTCAAGAGGTACATTTGAATACAACATCTCAACTCACGAAGTGTAACCACCTTATCTTCAGATCCTCTCTGTGTTAGACATAACCCCCACGGATTCTAAACATTATATACTATACGTTAAGGATAACTAGTGAGCTCCACATCTCAACTCACGAAGGGAATTCATCCTCCGACCTATCTAAGAAAGCTCTTAGGACGTAGTGATGTTGCTACTAGACATTTCATCTCAACGCACGAAGAGTGTGCACCTCAAAACTCCTGTAGTTACTCAACTTAGCTTCATACATTCATTTAACTATGTGTGTATACTTTTGAGCACATTTTGAATCTAAGCATCATTTCATTTTTGTTGAAATGTATAAATGCTTTATACCTACATTCATCAATTCGCACACTTTACACGCTTCACAAAATCATATACTTCATGTTGCCAAACATGCAATTCAAGATTCACAAAGAACAATACAAGATATATCTTCAAAATCACTTCATTTGACATATTAGACCTTCAAAGTAACACTCACACTACATACTAAGTAATATCAAGTTCATCAAGTAATCACCGACACCAAGAATTTGGACCATTCGACTCAAGAGTAATTTATAATAAGAATTACACAATATAAGCAACTCAACATTTAGAAAATCCATCACCACCTAGAATAATTTTCTCAATATTTCATCATAATAATACTCTTAGGGCAGTAGCTAACTCATTATAATAACACAAGAAAATCAATGTTCATAGTCTATACAAACATATCCATTTAACCCATTTCTTAAGATAAAGTCCGAAATATGCATAAACATTAGTTCATTAGGGTGTTGATGTTAAAGTAATCAATTCATACTAGAAAAACCATATTTAAACAATCAAAACGCTTTTACAAGAAGACCCATGCTTAAAATCAAAGATAGAAGAAAACGAAGTTTTAAAACCCTTTTTGAAAGATTTTACAAATGACTCCTTGACATGATGAGGGTTGAAGGAGGGATGCCATACCACAATTAGAAGGAAACAAAATAATTTTTGTGAAGAAAAACGTACAAAGCATCATTTCTTGCTTGAAGAGAGTTTTTTTTTATAGAGGGAGTTTGAAATGACTCCTTGACTTAAAGAGAGTTTTCTTTTATAAAGGGAGTTTGAATTTTTGAAGTGAGGGGTTTTATCTAGGTCTAGGTACCAAGAAACAGAGCCTCGACTGGACGATGGCCCATGCTGCACGGGCGTCATTTTGGTCTGTCGATGGAACATGGCGCGTTGGACTCCTGGATTAAGTCCCAACCTAGGCCCCCTAGAAGACGGGGCGTCGTTGGGTAAACGATCAGTAGATTGCCCTCTGTCGATGGAACATTGGTTTTTCATCTTAGTGATAAGTCTTGGGTCCTCTTCTAGGGCCCCTTGTGGTCCCTAGATGTAGTCCTAACTTGACATTAAACCCCTAAAATAAGTCATGTAGGTTTAAGAAAAATCCTTCGTCAATTTAGATAAAAAAAACACGTAAAACTCACTCAAAGACATCAAGACACAGAAGCGTTATCTTAGGTAAACCTTCTGAACATTTGACCTCCAAACATAACAAGACTTCACACACATAGGGCGTTACATTCTCCCCCACTTAGAACAACATTAGTTATCGAGTGACACTAAACTTCAAGAAAAACAAATACCCCCTTAGCCTTACATAAAACATTAAAATCAATGCTCAAACATCCAAAATCAAACATCAACTATAAAGGAGCATCATTTCACACTTTCAAACACTTAGCAACAAAATATTTTTGGCCAAACTTCACAAATTTCAAAAATCTAGATTATCCTTCTTTTACGGAGGAACTACCTTCTCCAACATTAAACATTCTTCAATATGTCACTTTTACACACAATTAAACTTCAATCAGGATAAGGCAAATTTTTTTCACAATTGCATAAATTTTACAGTTAACTACTCACTGTATCACTTTTAAACATGAAAATTTTTAAAAAATTCTTTCTTTGAGTAATTCATCAAGATAACATGACCATATGAATTATATAACAACACAAACTCATTTCATAACATAAAAACAACAATCATAAATGGTTAAGACTTACCAAGACTATCAACTCCGGATTACTTATCCTTCCTAGCTCCCATCCCATATGGAGGGGTATTCTTTGAAGCATTAGGATCTAAGGGCAGTCCCTGTCTTGTTTCCCCTATTACCGCATGAAAAATAACCATCCAATAAGGCAAGAAACTAACCCAAATGTTTCTTCCCATAAGTAGGGCACCTTGTCCACTCAAAACTATGGCCACCACCTTGGGAATTTTTGTATGGAGCCTTGTGCTTGTTTCCCATGAAATATTCTTTGTGATAGAACCTCTGCTTGAGTTTTTGGTTACTATAATCATCCGATCTAGACCTCTTACCCTCTTGCCTTACTCCCTAATTTTAGACTACTCCATTTGTTGTGAATAGACCATGAGCCAATAGATATCCATGTGATTAAGAAGTGTTGTCGTATGACACTCTTTCTCCACCAACATAGACACTCACATCACAAATTTTTTCATCTTAGCCCTAGGGTTAGATACCATTGTTGGGGCATACTTAGAGAGTTTGGTGAATTTGAGAGAGTACTCGTGTACACTCAATCCCCCTTGACGAAGGTTCATGAATTCAACCATCTTCTTCTCCCTCCATTGTAGTGGAAGAAACCTATCTAGGAAAGCATATTTTAATTCCTCCTAATCAACCGGTCCTCTTTCTAAGGGTCTCTTAACCCTCCGTTGCTCAAACCACACTTGAGACACATCCTTGAGTTTTTAAGTGGTTAACTGCGCTTTCTCCCTAGAGGTCACGCCCATAGCATCTACCACTTTGAAAACTTCATCTATGAAATCTTGTATATCTTCATCCACCTTGGTGCCATAAAAAGTGTAAGGGTTCATCCTCATGAACTCCCGTATTCTAGAGGCGGGAGTATTAGTATTAGGTAGGTTGGGGACCATCTCCTTGATTATCTTGGCTAACAAAGTGATTATTAACGACATGATCGTCAACCGTCACTAGTTGGGTAAAATTCGTTTGGGCAGCCCTGAACTCCGCATTAGTCATATCTCCTTCACCAAAATGAGCTTCAGGCATAGGAGGCATTTTGTGTACTTGAGGCTCTTGAGGTTCCGGAGGCACTAGATATTATTGAAGGGGAATCTCCTAATTCTCTTCATATAGACCAACAATAGGAACTTGGTCAACACGGGAAGCGATCCTCTCATTAGCTACACCTCCCTCCTCCCTTCTAGAGGTTGATTATGTCGTATTTATGCCTATATACACAAAGATAAGAGGTTGATAAAATACACCTTATATGACTCAACTCTAAGGTAAGACATTAGAATAGAGAAGAAAGTAAAACTTCTATCATCCTATTGCCTCTTGTCCATAGATGTGTCGCGATTCACACCAATGACCAAGATACTACTAAATGTTGTTTATGAGTCTTTTTAGACCATAATCTAATTCCATAACCTTATGCTCTGATACCAAGTCTGTCACGACCCGAATGTACCCCTAGAATTTACAGAGAACCCTCGGTTCGTGGTAGGGCGTACTTGACCCTTTCGGATCTTTTACAAGCCTTTTAACTATTGTTAATATCATAAAACATGAAAAATAATGTGAAATTAAAACTTTTCAAGACATTTCATAAAAACTAGTCTTTCATAAATATTTAGAGAATTTCATCATCATAAAGCCATCTTAAAGACACAACATAATATCTTAAGGAAACGACCTTTTACATTAAAAAGAAATACATATTAAGTCTTCAAGTAAGAAACTAAGAAATAGACTATGCCCTCGAATATAAGAGGACATACGTTTCCTTGAGAGAAACTTTCCCAAGTTTCACCTTCTAGACTTCAACCTTGCTTCCAAAAACCTACAGTGAGATAGTATATAAAAGTAAGGGTTAGTACAAAACAATGTACTAAATATGCCATATGCAAAAACATGCAAAAGGGACATTTTATTAAAATAAGCTTTCTACCAAATAAGTAAAACATTCATGATTAAAGAGTTGAAATAGTACATGTATCATCATTTAACACATAATAAAAGAATCTCATAATTTTTTAATCAAGGAACACATTACGGTAACATTGAGGACATTACAATGACTAATAGTCATCTTAAAGAGAATGGATCAACCCCAAGTCATGTGAACCCTTTTTCCTTGAAGTTTCCCTAATTCAAGTTATCTTAAGATTCTCTATGGTAAGAGAACAAGGAACTGACCATACACCCCCTTCAAGTCACACAAAAACGACACTGAAGACCACCAATAATAGGCTTACCTCGTATGGAAATCAAGTCCATACTCTTGGTTAAACAAGTGGAAAAACATACATTTATACAAATTTCATGTAAGTATACTTCTCCAATAGTACTTATAGGTCACACTAACTGCAATGTGAGAATAGCATCTCATACTACCACTCTCACTTAGTGATCCTAATGGCTTCCTTTGGGATAAGCACTGCACAATAACTTAACCAAAATTATACTGAGCTATACAAAACATTACAGTTAACTAAAGACTCCAAAGATAGCGAACTTCCAAGGAGTTGCCAATGAGGAAGTGAGATCAATTCCTTAGAAGTTTCCCCACAGAGGTTATGCTAAGACTCTCCAAGGTATGACATTATGGAAACGTGTAAACACCTCCTTCAATACACACCAAGGGGATTGTTAAGACTACCCACCAAAAGCTTACTCTACTCGGAAGAATAAGTCACCACTCAAATCAAATGATCTTAGATGAACACTCAATAAACCACCTAAGACTTCCCTTTCCGATTTCCTACTAAGTGCAATGGATAGATAGCATCGCATACTACCACCTACCCTAAGTAGTACACTCTTTTTGAAGGTTTGACACCAAGTCTTTCATTTTGGAAGGTCCTACTTAGTGCAATGGATAGATAGCACCCCATACCACTACCTACCCTAAATTGAATGTTCTATTAGAAGACTTAGTTCATTTAATTCTTTTTTGGGGGATAGATTAATCGACTAGGCCATGAAATCTATTCATGGAATCCCGATAATAACCCCTACAGGAATCCTCACTTGCCTAGGTTAAGGTCGTTCTCTTAGCTTTTACATGGATTGCCCAATATCTACACCTATGTGGGCGCACAGTTAAGGTATTAGGAGATTGCTACTAAGTAACTCATTCTCTACTAATGAGGAGTATTCATCTCAAGAGGTACATTTCAATACAACATCTCAACTCACGAAAGTGTAACCACCTTTTCTTCATATCCCCTCGGTGCTAGACATAACCCCTACGGATTCCAAACATTATTAACTATAGGTTAAGGATAAATAGTGAACACCACATCTCAACTCACGAATAGTGTCCAACTCAAAACTTCTCTAGTTACTCAACTTAGCTTCATACATTCATTTAAGTGTGTGTGTGTGTGAACTTGTGAGAACATATTTCATATAAGCATCATTTCCTCTTCATTTACTTTTATACCTGCTTTAGACCTACATTCATTAATTCACACTCTTTACATGCTTCACAAAATCATATACTTCATTTAGGCATAATCTAAGCCAAACATGCGATTGAAGCTTCACAAAACACAAAACAAGACCTATCTTCAATAGTACTTCATTTCACATATTAGGCCATAAAATAATTACTCGCAATAAATATTAAGTAATATCAAGTTCTTAAAGTAAACACATCCACAAAGAAGGTGGACCATGCCACTCAACAACAATTTATAATAAGAATTATGCAATATAAGCGACTCACCATTTAACCAAGCCATCACCAAACCTAAACATTTTATAAATATATAATCACAATAAAACTCTTAGGGCAGTATCTAACTCATAATAACAACATGGAAATCAAAAGTTCGTACTCTACATAAATATATCCATTTAACACATTTCTTAATAAAAAAGTTTTAAATATGCATAAACATGATTTCATTAGGGTTTTGACATTTCATCAATTTATACTATAAGAAACAAATTTAAATCGTTAAAACCTTTTACTAGAAGACCTATGCATAGAATCAAAGATAGACGAAAATAGAGTTTGAAAACCGTTTTTGAAATATTTTGGAAATGGCTCCTTGACTGAAAATGGGTTAAAGGATGAATACCATAACTCACTATGAAGGAAACCCACTAATGTTTTGTGAAGAAAAATTTACAAACCATCCCTCCTTTCCCTACTTTAGTCTTATCTCCAAATGGTGACTTTGAGAGAGTTTTCTTTTAGAGAGAGTTTGAATATTTGAGGTGAGGGGTCTTATCTAGGTCTAGGACTTAAAACTAATCTAATATAACTTAAAAACACTAATAATATTGACCTAGGGTTATAAAAAAAATTTGGGTGAATTTACAAAGAACCCCAAGCCTTCATAGAGAAACAATGCAGCTTTTGTCAGGGCGCATCGACTGACCAAACCAACAGTGCATCGACTAGACGACGGACGGTGGTGCATGGGGATCGTTTAGGTATGCAGATGAAACATGGAGGCTTGGAATCCAGGAATAAGTCCCAACCATAGTCCCCCTAGACGACGGAGCATTGTTGAGCCTACGACCAGTAGACTACCCTCCGTCGATGGGGCAGTGGTTTGGCAGCTTGGTTTTAAGTCTTGGGTCCTCTTCTAGGGACCCTAGTGAGTCCTTGATGGAGTCGTAACCGGAATTTAAACCTCTAAAATAAATCATCTGGGTCTTAGGAACATCCCACATCAAATTTTATTAAAATAATACCTAAAACTCACTCAAACACATCAAGACACACAAGCGCTATCTAAGGCACACCTTTCTGACTTCATGGACGTTCTTGGACGTTTGGCTTCCAAATTTAACAAAAATTCACACTCTGATTAATAGCACTAATGTAACTGATATTAATTTAAAATTAACTCAACAAGCACTCATGAGTCTTTAGTTCAACTTAGGTCATTTTAGGGCGTTATAACTATGATGAAGTTCTAGTGTGATTTACTTGACGTTAGAGTGTGATTCTTTCTAATTGACTATGTGAATATTATGATTAAATATGTTAGTGTTCTATAGGAGTGAATATTTTGACTTATATTTGACTTGGTTATCCGTATGTGGTATTTGAATGCTATTCTACATATGATGAAATGAAGATGTATTCTCTTATTTGTTAGACCTATGTCCCTCTACTTGATACATGAAAAATATGAACATAAACTCTTTAATTAGTAGGATAAATTACCTTCGTCATGTATGTATATTTATGATTGAAATATGATCTTGAACAAGTTAAGAAGGTCATTTACTTAGAACCTTCAAATTGGAAATGAGGTTATGATATCCTTGAAGTTGAAAGGTGTAGTGGTATCACTCTTGTATGAATGATGGACTTAGGGGTTGGTTGGATGGAACGACATGAAATCATTCTTGGGAAAGTCATTGAGAAATCCTATTTACCATGGTATGGCAACCTTATTGGACCCATCTTTTGTAAGGTGTATTAGGTTTGGTTGTGACTACTATGTGGTATCTCTTCATATGATCTTTTGATTGAACTAATCTATGAGAACAAAGGCTAGAACCGAGTGAGTATTCTTAGGAAGTGAGCCTTCTTAAGCTGAGACTATAGTACAAAGCAATCATTGATATTCCTTAAACATGTGCCAACATGGGTTGTGTCCTAGTTTTACCCTTGGAAAATGGAACACCCTATATCGGAGTAGAGAAGACACCGTATTTATTGCCTAGTCTCATCATGTGGGATATATTCTAGTATTATATAAGTACTACAACGTGTAGGTAGTTGACTTGGACGCTATATAGACATGGCACGAGTAGGCTTAGAATGTGCTAGGGTGTAGGTTCACTAGGTCTTTCGAAGACTAATATGTGAAGTCTTTAAATGATCGATTATGACTTGAGTTAATGTACGTTAAATTAAAGTATTCTATCTAGGGTAGCTTTAAGGGTTGCTTAAGTAGACTTTAAAAGGGTGTATGGGTGGTCACTTCATGTTTTACTCAAATGAATCTTAGAGTAACTTTTGGTGGGAGTGTTATATTCTTATATGTATTGAAATATTAATATTTATGTTATGTGGATTAATTGGAGTATGACTTGTATGTGAAGGTAATGTTGAATGTGATCTTACATTTATGTTATAAAGTTTACCTTAAAAGAGCATGTTTTAAATAAATGTCCTTTTAGCTTGATTTTTTGCATTACACCTTAGTAAGTTCATTCTAATGTTCTAATTCCATATATATTTTTTATCTCTTAAGGTGTAGGTGGCATTTGAAAGTAGTCTTTCAAGTAAATTATTATTACTAGCATTCCTTTCAAGCAAGTGTTGGTATGTCCTCAATTATCTGAGGACATAATTATATTTAGTTTTATTATTTCAAGAATATTGTAATAAAATTATATATTTCTTATATTGATGTTGTACGTGTTGTGACCCAAGATATTCGTGTGTCTAAGATGGGCACAATTAAACTTAAAAATTCTGTATTTTTAAAAAAAAGAGTTTTTCTGAAAATGTTGTGATAACTTTTAATGCCGCCTTACTATTAATATATCTTTAGTTGATAAATGATGTTTATGGGCTTGTATAAGACCTACGAGAGTTTGAGTATGTCGTGTATCGATCGACGATTGCTCTCACTTTTAGAGGGTACTTTTTATTCTTATAGACTTTGTATTAGAGATAAGGTTATGAAGTAATATATAGGATTAAAAGTCTCATAAAATACACACTATGGAAAATGTTTAGTCGGTACCGCTGGTTAAATTGGTTGAGGTAAGGATTGTAATAAGGTGAGAGATGGTCCTAATTTAGTGTCTAGAGGAAGAGAGTCCATGCAAGTTCCTCCTAATGCTCCGGAAGGTGTTGCACCAAAGAGGAATCACTTTTATTCTCTCCAAGCTACGAGAGCAAAGTTGGGTTACGATGTCGGTAAATTATAGTTTCTCTTTTTAATTTCTAGGTTTCCTTCTTAGGGGGGTAGTATGATGATTAGTTGAGTTGTTGATTGTTGTCTCTTATCTCCTATTGTATTCTAGCATGAGAGTTAGATTGTGATAGTAACATGTTGCATTTTGTTTAGGAGACTTGTTGAAAATGAGTTTCATTGATCTCCTTGCATTGTAAATTTCATGAAATTATGTTTCAGTGGTAAAAGTAATTTATATGCTTTTTCTCTCATATTATCATGCCTTCATAATAAATTGCTTAAATATGGCATTAGTGAATTTATAGGTATACTTTACTGTAATACATTCAAAAAATTCAGTAAATTGTGCTTTGATGAGAATCGGTTATAATGTTCTTAGAAATGTTGTATATTAGCATTATAATACGTGGAGAAGGAATTTCCTCCTATATGAAATGAAAATGTAAGTTTTATTTCATGATGAGTTGTAGATGAAATTCCTACTTATTGTGTTTTCTGTCTCTTTGTTTTTTGGAGTTGATATTCTTCCTATATACGTGTATTGAATATGATGTGGTATGGTTATTACCTATAATTATTGAGTCTTTACTGTTGATAGTATTTAAAAAGAAGAAAATGTCATTCGAGGACGGATGTTGTCCAAGGGGAGAGAATGTAACACCCCTAAAAATGAACTAGGTTAAGCTAACCATAACACGTGTGTCATGAGGTATTAAAGTCCTAAAATTGTTTATAATAGTGTTTTAAGGCAGTTTCTAAAGTTTGGTTGAGTGTGGACATCAAACGCCCAAGAATGTGTGAGACGTTTGAAAGATAGCCATGAGACGGGCTTCTGTGTTTTAGTGTGTCTTGGCCTGTTATACATGTTCGTTTTGGTTCAAATTTTTGTGAGAGGTTCTTAACATATATACGGCTGTATTTGGGGTTGAAAGGTCCACGAAAAACACCCCAAGTACCAACCTAGGGGTCCTTGAGGATGACCAAACCTTGTGTTTAAGACTGCCGAAACAGTCTTAACCAACAAGGCTAATCAATGGACCATAGGTCCATCGGTGCCCCGTCGATTGGTGTGTGGGATGAAACTTAGCCTAGGGAGATTAATATCAAATTTTTTGAGCCTCTGACCCAAATCAAGAACCATCAGGACGGTCCGTTAGTAGATCTACAGGGCGTACATGTGGCCGTCGATTGTAGACCTATATTATTATATAGGGTCTGAGGCTAAGAAAGGGTATTATGGGTATTTAACCTAGTGTTCTAAAAATTATTCAGGGTATATTGGGTATCTAAGCACACCATCCCCTCGTAGGGAGAATGATTCATTCAGCTTACTCAACATTGAGACTTTGAACTCCATGAGTACTGGATCAAGATGTTACATAACTTTAACATCTACAACAAATGAGTATTCAAAACTAAAATGAACTGAAACAACCCCACTTGGTGTATCTACCAGTTGTACACCTAACCTATCCAATCGGTGTACCTCTTTAACCAGCTCCTTCTTCTCATCATTAATATAAGACACACTTCCCATGCTCAATCGGGTCAATGCATCGGCATTATATTGGCCTTACCGGGGTTATAGTTGACACTCATGTCATAATCCTTGAGAAGCTTTAGCCATCGTATCATACGAAGATTAAATTCTCTCTTTGTACAAACATACTGAAGACTTTTATTGTTAGTAAATACATCAACATGTACACCATACAAGTAATGTCTCCAAAGTTATAATGCAAATAAAACAACAGCTAACTCAAGATCATGGGTAGGGTAATTTTTCTCGTCGATCATCAACTGTGCTGATGCATATGCAATAACCTTGCCATTCACATAAGAAAACATCCCAAACCTACTCAGGTTGCATCATAGTACACCACATACCCTTTACCACTCCTCAGTTTTATGAGAACTGGGGCTGAAGTGTGTCGGTCTTTGTGCTATTAGAAGCTTTTTTCACAATTTTCATAGCACTACAACTTTACCTTATTCTTTGTTTAAGCTGTCAATGGAGCAGGAATAGCGGAACAGTCGTCAACAAACATGCGATAGTAATTAGCTAAACCCAAGAAACTCCGGATGTCTATAGGAGTGAGGGGTCTCAACTTGTTTTTTACTTACTAAATATTTTCTGGATCAACCTCTACACCCAGGTCGGACACATGATGACCATAGAAAGTCACTGATCTCAACAAAAACTAATATTTAGTGAATTTGGAATAAAATTGATGTTTCTTGAGTACTTGCAATGTCATTCTAAAATGCTTTTCATGCTTTTATCTAGTCTTAGAGTATATGAGGATGTAATCTATGAATACTATGACAAAATAATCAAGGTATTCACAGAAGACCCTATTCATAAGGTATATAAATGCAGCTGGTGCATTAGTGAGACCAAATGACATGACAAGAAACTCGTAATGACCATACCTAGTACACAAGGAGGTCTTAGGAATGTACTGTTTTCTCAATTTAAGCTGGTGATACCCTGACCTGAGATCTACTTTAGAAAATAAACGTGAACCTTGGAGATGATCAAATAGATCATCAATTCTGGGAAGAGGTTATTTGTTCTTTATAGTGACTTTGTTGAGTTGCCGATAATCGATACATATTCTAAGGGTTCAATCATTTTTTCCTAATGAGCAAAAGTGGAGCACCACTTGGGGATATGCTTGGCTGGATGAAGCCCTTATCAAGTAGATCTTTTAACTGGAACTTCAACTCTTTGAGTTCAACTGGATTCATTCTATAGGGAGGAATGGAAATTGGTTTGGCGTTTGGATCTAAGTCAACACAAAAGTTGTATCGTTCCAGAAAATTATATGTCTATTGAAGAGCCCAATAGGTCATTAAGAATGCGTATTGGGGATACATAGGTATTCCGATGCCCAATATTGAGAAATATTGGGCATAGTATAGAAAATTTGCTAAGGGTTATTAGCGAATTTCTATATAATTCCCAAATAAAAAAAAATATTTAGCATATTAGAAAATATTGGATTTAAAGATGTTAGCCAATTGTTTATAAGTATTAATGAGCTTGTTTAAGAAATGTACCTGCTATGTTGACCCTAAGCTAATAAAAATGATGAGTTGTCAACCCAATGCACTATGTACTAGGCATGAAATTGTCAAGCCTAGTACCATAGCACATGACCATTTAATATGATCATGTAAATTAAGCATGGACCAAGGACATACTGAGGGCCCTTGAGAAAATAAGTAAATATTCCCAATTCGAAATCAAGAATAGTTAGTTAGGAATATACAACCAAGACATGTGCAATCACATGGTCAAGACAAGACAGAAACGACAAAGATAGAACCACCCTAACATAATTTTGTTAGGGTACTTAGGCGGCATGCATGCACATGGGTTCACCCATGTGGGGCCTATCTCTATAATTAATTCTAGACCCTAAATTAATTCCCTAAATAAATAACTAACCTAGGACAAAATAAAATAAATTATCAAGTACACCCGACAACCTAAGACTTAATTAGGTGACACTAACCTAGAAACTAGTTAAAAAGACAACCTAGTACCTAACCTAGGATGGTCGAAAGGATTAGTTATGGTTATAATGACATAAGGTTACATTAGTGATAAACCTAGTTCACTTATTTAATTAAATATTCCATTTAATTAATTAAATTAAAGGGGTCAAATTGAAATTCTTGCACTAACCTAGTACAACTCAAGAAACATCCTAGTACTTAATCTAGGATGGTCCAAAAGGGTTAATTATTATTCCAATGATTTACGGTTAGTTTAGTAATTAACCTATGTCCCTTAATTAATTAAATTAGACATTTAATTAATTAATTTAAAGGGGTAAAACGACATTCTTAGGAAAATTTTCAGATTTGACTAAGTGTTGTGTTTTCCTATTTCTAGCCAATCTAATAGGTGTTTTTTAGTAATTAATTAATTATTTTATTAAATTAACTTATTAAAACTTTAGTTTAATGATTGAAGATCAGTTCCTAAGACTTAGACTCATTTTCAAACACTAAGATTTTCCCGACGCAAATCAGAAAACAACGAACGGAAGAAAAAGGCAGAAGTTTATCGATTTCTCTAGGGCGATTTCAAGGTTCCTTTAAGGTTTCATCTAATGTGGTCTTCATAGGTAAAGTAATACATAAGGTATGGGTTTCTATCCTGGAATTCTTTCTCTAAGAGTACTTACCTTCGGACGAGTCATGAGATTATGAAAACTAGGGTTGTTCCCATCGTTCTTATTGAACTTCCTTTCCCTAGTATCCTTTTACGATTTCAATGTTTAATAGGTTAGAGATCATGTTGTTGGTATGTGGTGATTGCTGATATTAATGTGTAGAGTTGTTGAGTTACTAATGTCGAATAAACCTATGACATTTTAATCGTATGAAGTTAAATGTTCACAACATGAATTAAGAATCGAGGATATGCTAGTTATGTCCGTAAATGTTTCAGTGTTAATGTGTTTGTACGGATGTTGAATTGATGTTATTGTGACGTTATTAAGATATTATATTCATAAAATGTTTATATCATGATGTCCAACATGTTTAATAAAGTTATCCCTAACGTCATGAACTAAGATTGGTTAAAATGACCTCAATGAATTCACATCTTGAGTATATTGATTATCTTATGCCAAATAAATTGGCTAACCGTACATTGTCCCAAAAAGGATGCATGCAAATGGCTATAAATTTATGTTAAATGATTAAAGTATTCTCAAATGGTTCATACATATTAAATTTAAATATCAATACACGCAAAATTGGTTAATGCTAACAAAGATGATTATGTAGATTAATATCCAAGTATTTAGGCCAAGACCAATGATATGCCAATCTTGTGTAGTTAGAGTAAATGACAACATAAGTGCTTTTAACTAATTCGATGAACCCATATCCAAGATCATGCCATTCATTGGGACAACTCCCAACATGTTCTAGGAGAATGATATACGAACTTATGAAATCATTGAATGAAGTGCTCACCGTCGATAATGGATGATTTGAAGCTTCTACACTAATATATATAAGTAACATGAGCAATAACATAACTAATGAGGTCTAAGTTAAAGAAATTAACAGAAGGAGGTGTTAAAGGAAGTGATACAAGCCTCACTTACACCTAAGCTACTACATTAAAAACACTCACGAATGAATGTATTCGAATGTGTGAGACTAGTCTCATTAACACCAAAGGATGATATGTAAGGAAAATTCACATTTCCTCAATGTAAAGTAAGGATGAAAAGTCATCGATAGAGTAAGTAAATCTCAATATAGAAGCAAACTTCCATAATATTTTACTCAACTGTAAAAGATAAAGAAGATAAGTAGTTATGAGCATGTGCCTACATGTGTAAGTCTCATGAGACGAGGCTACAACCGATGTAGATAAGTAGTCTCCTCTGAGTCCCTAGTCTTCGAACTATGTCTAGATAACATAGGAACTAGTCTTTGGTTTCAACCTAATAGAACTAGTTATGTTTCGATATCGCCTTGGCCAATGAGATCACCTCTTTTTGGTGTGGGGTAGGCCCAGGATTTTATGTTTAGTTCACATGATCTATGTCGGTTAATGCTAAACACATGTTCTTTGTCAACTATATAGTCGTGAGCCACTCTTTTTCGGTGTGGATTGAAAACTTGAGATGGATTCGCCTTAACTGGGAATCATTAATTTTCGTGGTGGGGTAGACACTTGATTTCATGAGTAGGTGACATGATCTTTATTCGTTTTAATAGGTGAATCTCATATTTTAAGTGTGGGGACACAGGATTCCATGTTATCTCGTATGATCTTACTTCTAAAGTTGTCTCTATGAAAGAAAAGCCAAAAATAAAGATGATGGAACATATGTTCAAGGTATGCTATGAAGAAGAGCTTAAGAATATTAATAGCAAATACCAATACTTATGAAGTTTCAGCAAATAATGGGCAAGGCCAAATAAGATTGGCTTATAATGACATCTTATATGATGCCAATAAAAATAAGTAGAAACATAAACAAAAAATCTCATAACTTTCCTAACATGAAAGTAATGAAACAGATGGCATAGCAAATAGAAACTGGCATGTGAAATGTTAATGAATACATAGAGTAACGAATGACTCATTGTAAGGTGATGAAATCTTTCCTTAGTCCTTCGATTCCTTACTTGATTCATTATGGGTATGGGACTACAATGAATTATTGCACTTATAAGTAAAACATAGGGCTAAAGGAATTATTGAACTACACAACAACAAGAATAAAAAGACTAAAAATAAAACTAAGTATAGGAATGAGAGCTCTCGGGTTGGGGGTTATTAAATTATTGATTTCTTACCCGAGTGGTTCTAAAATTATGTTGATGATTCTAATGTATTGTAACCATATATAAAATGTGTTTTGTGCTTTTAATGCATTATAATACGTCATATTTAAACCACAATTCACAAAAAATAAATTATTAAAGTCTAATAAAGTCACTTTCAAGAAATGACATGTTTTAGGAAGAGCTATCCTTGATAATGCATAGCCTTATGTGTATGTGTTCATACACCCATACTTAGTACAAGTGGTTTACTAATCCTATACAGTTTACTATTTTATAGGTGCATGTTCGAGAGAAGAATGAAGATTCATTGCGGCAGTTTAGATATTCAGCGTTCTCCAAACTATTTGGTAGGTCCTCTTTATTTTGAGGATGCTAAAATTTTATTCTAGCCTAGTAGTAGAGATAGCTAGTGGATGTTGCCCCTAGAGTTACTTTCATACTTTCATTTCAAAGCATTATAATAAGGTTTTGTTTGGCAAACTTATTTATGATATATTAGTCTTCTATTTTGAATTTATTCTTCATGATAAATGGTTGTTCTTTACTTTGAGCTTACTATATGATGTAACTAGTTAACAATTATGTGAAGTCTATGTATGCTTCATACTTTTAAAAAGTTCAATTTTTTTGCAAATTTAACTAGATGAATGTGATGAATGAAAGAAGAGGCTTGATTGGGACGTTTGAGAGGTTAAAGAGGCCGGTTGCGATTCGGATTCCGAAATCCAGGTCCTGACAAAAATCAATTTTGCGTACAGGAGATATTCCTGGTAAATCCTCCGGAAAGAAATCTTGCAACTCATTCACTATGGACACACAGTCTATGGAAGGTTCTTCATGTTCTAAGTCATTGAGTCTGATTAAATGGTATAAATACCACTTAGATAACATATTATTGTCTTTAAAATGAGAAACTATTTGGCCTGTTGGATTTGAACTACGCCCTTCCCATTCCATCTCTAACTCATTAGGAAACCGAAACCTTACTACCATGTTTCTACATTCTATGGTAGCATAGCATTTACGGAACCAATCCATACCTAAAATTATCTCAATGTCAAGCATGGTTAGTTCTATTAGGTCAGCATACGTAACTCTATGAAGAACATTTATTGGGAAATCTGTATACACTCTTTGAGCTCTAATACTGTCTCCTATAGGAGTACTAACTAGAAAAAGTTCATAAAGTACCTCAGGAAAGCAATTCAAATTTACTAGCTATTAAAGGAGTAACAAAAGTCATGGTGGATCCTGGATCTAACAATGCATAAATTCCCCTAGAAGCTGCTTCTCCAACATAATTGTCCTGCATGCATTTCTTCTGGTGTTCATTTTTCTACAAGAAGGAAGTTGAATGTAAGACTGACACATAATGTCAAATCTCTACAGAGCATGATAAAGAGTAGAAGAAGGGAATATTCTTAACATCAGTAAGTCTCTAAGTCATGGTTGTGGTGCACTTCACAACCATAAGCTAGAAACAATGCAACGTGATTGTGTTGAGCCTAAGTTCCTAGGTAATTTAACATCATGCTCTGATAGAAAGTTTGTCACACGTTTGTCCAAAACCTAGATGACACCGGCGTCGTTAACCTCCAAGAGGTCGTAGAAAAGTCTCTTCTTATCTTTCATCACAATAATACAATTAAATTTAGAGGAAAATTTAAAACTTTTTAACTTTAGTGATATGTACTTAGAGTTCATTTAATTTATTCATAAGAGTGATATACTAACATCTCAAAATAAACAACCATCTATTAACAGATTGAACAATTGAAATGAAGAACTCATAATATCATTAATAGTTTCCAAACCGGCTTTAATGCAAAAGTTTGAACAAATATTTTAAAGGGAACGCTAGGGACAACATCAAGTAGGTACGTATAATCTAATAAAGCTAGAGAATAAAGCGTAGCAATTCTTAAACTGAAGAGAACCTACAGTATTCAGGAGGTACTAATCCAAACAGCTTCCACTGATCTTCAATCTTCTTTAAGGACCTGCACCAATAAAAATAGTAATTGTATATGAGTTAGTACACACTTGTACTAAGTATGGGTGTATGCACATAAAAACATAATGACTATGCATGATCAAGGAAACCTCTTCCTATGGCAACATGCAATTGTTTTAAAGTGAAGTCGCATCACTTTCCTAATTCGTTATTTATGAATCATGCTATGTATATGAATTATTTTCATGCAATTAAAGCACAAAACTAATTTTCTATATGAATATGATACCTTGGAATTATGAACATAATTTTAGAACAACTCAAATGGAAATTTATATGTTTTCTCCCACTTAGGCCGGTATCTCCTCTCCCCAGACTTAGTTTATTTTTCTATCTTTTCTTCTTTTTGTTGTGTAGTTCAATGATCTCCTTTTATCCTATCTTTAACTTACGAGTGCAATGATTCGTTGTAGTCCCATTCCTACAATGAATCAAGTAATTAATCCAAAAGAGTAAGGAAATGATTTGACTACCCTACTGAAAAGTTATTCTTTCCATTCTTGTTAAGTTAGGCATGAAATCTTTATAAGCCAATTTTTATTGGCTATGCCCATTATTTGATCATTCGCATAATATAAAGATGTTGGGGCGTATATTCATACACAAATATTTGAGCCATTATGTTTTGTTCCTATTATCGGCATAAGCCAATAACTATTAAAACTTCATTCTTATCAAACACTAATGATTTCATATACTTATGTTTTGTCTTACTAAGTTCACTTTGAAAATAAATTACTTCTTCTTTGATTTCATGTTCACTTTGAACTTACTTTCTTTCTTTCTTTCTAACTTTCTTAAAGAAATCTTTTACACTACCCTACATCGATCATGTGATCTAACATGAAATCCAGTGTATTCCCCACACTGAAAAGAGGTGGTTCACCAGCCAAAGTCAAATCGAATAATACTTCCTATCTTTCTTAGGTGGATCCAATAGTTAGTAACCTTTGCTGGAGATATAGTTCAAAGACTAAGAGAATTTGGAGACCCTTATCCACCTTGGTGGTAGTCTCATCTCATGAGGCTTACATGCGCTGCAACAAGCTCATTACTAGTCTATAGGTTCTTAGTTCAATTTATTTTAATTTACAACTTTTAGTGTTTGACTCATACATTATGGAAGCTTGATTCTAGTATGAGGTCTTAGCTTAATGGATGACTTTTCTTCCATTTATATACTTGATAAATGTGAAGTTAAATCTTACATTATCATTATGGTGTGAATGAGGTTTGTCTCACTATTTCTAACACCCTCTTATGTGAGTATGTTCAACATAATTGTTTAGGTGAAAGTGAGACTTGCCTTACTTCCTTTAACACCCCATTCTATGTCAACTTCATAAATCATAAGATTTTTGTCATTTCATTACTCATTTTATCTTGTCCAATGTTATTTGGTAGTCTTGTACCATTCTTTATGAATGTTATAAGGACTTATTCAATGTTCTACTATGTTCACAATTTTATTTAAATAGGGTATGTTGGGACATGTCCCAATCATTAGCATACCCGATGTTATGATTTCATTGAGTTAGATCTTGTCAAGTCAATCTTTTATATGTAGTTTCCCTTATAAGAGATATAATAATTTAAATTGTCCATATAGCATTAGTATGACTTAGTCATTGGCCAAATCTATATCATATTTTGGAAATAATATTACTAGCCATTTTATTTTCATAAACACAACTTTCAATAAAAGCTGGTCATAATAATATTATTAGCCAAGTCATGTAACTCCTTGTATATACTATAGTAATCTCATCATTTTAAGCAAGCCAAATTTTAACAATTTCATCTTCTCAAACACGATTGGGCATTAAAACATTTCATATCTCATGTAAATAATACTCTAATCATACGGATATAACCTATAGGTCTCATTTCACATGATCAAGTCACAGAAACCTACATATAATGATCAGTTAGCACCACATAACAACGAATTCCTCGAGATTTGCATTGTACATACTACTAGAATCGGAAATAGGAAGAACTAGAAAGATGAACATTCAATAATCTCGGTAGGAACAACCCTAGTAGCGGTTTTGTTGAATTCAAAATGTTTGAAAAGCCTCTTGGGGAAAGGAATCCAAGAGAGGAAAAACTCATACCTTATTGTAGAATTGTATCTATGAAGATCACCCTGTACTATGCACGAAAATCTTGAAGAATTACCTTGTAATCGCCTAAGTAATATCCATAGTAATTTTTTATTTATTTTTCTCACGTTTGTTTACTACTTTGATTTTCAATGGAGGATTTCTATGGATAAACGTTAGTCTAAGACTTAGGAAATGAATATTGACTAATTTAACTTAGTCTAAATAACTTAATTAAATAAATCAATTTGCTAATTAGCAAATCCCCCTCCTAAATTTACAAAAATAGGTGAGCATTTGACTTAGCCAAATTATAAATTTTTTCTAAGGGTTCGGGTTTGACCATGATTTTAATTAAATTAATTAAGTTCCTAATTTAATTAATTAAGTTACTTAGAGTAATTACTAAAGTATCCCTAAGTCACTAGGACCATAACCAACCCTTTTTGGCCATCCTAGGTTAGGTACTAGAATGTTTTTTAGTTAGTTACTCGGCTAGTGTCACCCGATTAGGTCTTAGGATTTCGGGCACACTATTTAGATTATTTTAGTTAGTCCTACGTTAGTTATCTAGTTATGTTAGTTAGTTAGAGCCTAGTATTTTTTAAGAAGCTAGGCCCCACGTGTGGCTAGACCTAATGCGCGCATGCCGTTTAACCCCCCTAACTGAATTCAGTTGGGATTGGTCGCTTGGTCTCTTGGCCGGTATAACATGTGCTTTAACATGTTTTGCTGCACACTTCTTGTCCCAAGGATCCTTACTATGTCCTTGGGAACAACTTAATCTACAGGATCATTTTAAATGATCATGTACTATGGTACCTAGGCTTGAAACTTGGATACCTCGTACCTAATGTGTGTAAGCTATGAAATCAAAATTTTAGCTTAGTGTCTTCATTGAAGGTACAATTCCTAAACAAGTTTGGATTGGAGCGTTTTGACATCAAAGTATATATTAAATTATTTCTTAATACTAATAAATTGGCTAAAACCCTTAAGCCAATATTCTGTAACATGCCCAATATTACTCAATATTGGGCATTGGGATGCCTATGTACCCCAACAGATATTATAAAAACCTAATAGACTCTTCACTAGACAAAAATATTTTCTAGAATGTTACAATGTATATTTAAATATGACTTGAACAAGGTAAAAAGGTCATTTATTTTGAACCTTCAAATTATAAAGGAGGTTATGATATCCTTGAACTTTAATGTTTTAATGGTATCCTTATGGTGTGAAAGATCGACTTAGGGGCTGGTTGGCTGGAACAACATGAAGTCATTCTAAGGAAAGTCATTGGCATATCCTAGTAACCATTATATGGTATTCCTAGAGGACCCATCCTTGGTAAGGTGTATTATGATTTGGTTTTGACTATTACATGATACCTCTTCGTATGCCCTTTTGATTGAGCTACTCTATGAGAACAAAGTATAGCACCGAGTGAGTTTACTTGAGGAGTGACTATTCATAAGTTGAGAATAGAGTACATAGAAACCCTTGATATTCCTTAACCTTGTGTCAACATGGGATGCTTACTATTTCTATCCTTGGCAAGTGGAAGACCCAACATTAGAGTATGGAAGACTCCGTCTTCAATGCCTAACTAATATGGTCTGTATCGGTTATTGCCTATTATAATCATGTGGGATATATTCTAGAACTAGATAAGTACTACAATTTTTCATTAGTGGAATGTGATGATATCCAGACATGGAACGGGTAGTCTTTGAAAGGGCTAGGGTGTAGGTTCCGTAGTTCTTTCCATGACCATTATATGAAGTCTTCTAAATTCATAAACGGATTTGAATTTATATAATGTTGATTATGACATGATTTAATGTAAGTTGAATAAAAGTATCCTATCTAGGGTAGTTTTGAGGGTTGCTTAAATAGAATTTAAGAAGGTGTATAAGCGATCTCTTCATGTTTTAATAAAGTGAATCGTAGAGAAACCTTTTGTGGGAGTGTTACATGCTTATATGTCTTGAAGTATCAATATTTTTATTATGTGGATTAGTTGGAGTAGGACTTATATGTGAAGGTTATGTTTAATGTGATTCTTAGACTTATGTTATGAAGTTTTCGTCAAAAGAGCAAGTTTTATATAAGTGTATTTTTTGCATGATTTTATGCATTGCACTATACTTAGTGCATTATAATGTACTAATTCCTTATATGTGTTTTATCTCTAAAGTTGTATGTGACATTTCAGAAGAGTCTTGGAAATAATGCTTTGATATGTTCTTAATTGCAAGTGTTGGTATGTTCTTAATTGCTCAGAGGACATAACTATGTTTAGTTTTCTTAATTCTAGAATATTGTAATATACTTATTTATTTCCTAAATTGATGTTGTACGGGATGTTACCCAAGATATTTGTGTGTCTAAGATGCTGATAATAAGACTTTGAAATTTTGTACGTTTTCTATAAAAGAGTTTCTGTAAAGATGTTGTGAAAAGTTTTAATTGTCCACTACTTTTCATATATGTTTTAGGCGATGAATGATGGCTAAGATCTTATATAACACCTCCGAGAGTTCGAGTACATCCTGTACCAACTTAAGAGTGCTCTAAATTTAAGGGGGTACTTTGGGTTGTTGCAAAAATCAGGAAGAGGCCTAGGGCTAAAACAGGTAGATAGAAGAAGGAAAATTGAAGTTTAACTCTCTTAGAAGAACTTGCATCAAAAGAATTTTTTTCTTCTCAAGTAGAATTTAGAGTTTCTCAAGAATATCTTGAAATTCTCCATGAAGTTGTTGTAGAGGAAGAAAGACAATTAAAAAAATGAGAATGATGATGATATAAAAGATAAAAATGTAATTGATGGTGATGAAGAAAGAAGCGAAAGAAATTGTATTTGAGAAAGAAGTTGAGAAAGAAGAAGGAAAAAATGTGACTAAGAAGAAGGAAAAATTACAGAAGTTGAGGAAGAAGACGAAAAAAGAAGTAGACGAAAAGAATAAAAAAATGGAGTTGAGAATATTAAGATAAAAATTGATAACGAACACGCTTTTCATGTGAATTTCCATCCTAATGCTAATGGTGATAGAATTATAAGTGCAGCAATGGAAAAATGATTTGACTCCTTAAGGAACATACTCCAGGATGAAATCTTGAAAGGGTAGCTAGAAGGTTATGGGTAAAAGCTTCAAGGTTACGAACATGCTATTGAGGAAGGAATTGTTGGTTTATATTTGTTAAGGATGATTACTTGAAGTATGTATGATAGAATTATGAATGTACTATCATAATATTAATGTGAAGGTTTTTAAATAACGGTGGGTCTACTACTATGTGGAATTGAAGGTAATTCTTATGCACATTTATGACTATGTTTATGAAGTAGTATTCTGTCAGTCACTAAAAATGAATTAAAGTGCCTAGATCCTCACACATGCGTATAATCTTGTTAATATGTTAATTAACTATTTTACAGTATCTATGATTGATTTTAAGTGATATGGAAGTCAAACATCCCTGAACGTCCAAGACTTTAGAAAGTTTTCCCTTAGACGTAATTGTGTGTGATAAGCATGTTTTGATATGTTGCATATGTTGTTTAGTGCTCAAACCTGTATAGATGGACCCTAGAATGTATAGATTTTATTTAGGGTCAAGACGTAAAGGCAATTCTCCCTAAGGGGCCCCACAAAAATTCCCTCAAGGGGACCCCAAGCACTGCGTAGACACAACACATACTTCAACATGATCCTCAAGACTACTTATAACGAGTCACAAACACACTTACAAGACATCCAATCATCAAGACATAGATAATATGACATTCTCCTTCCAAAGTCTATTAAAAGACCTACTTAAGTAAATCAAGAAGATAATGTCCATGCTTGACCTCATCAAGATTACTAAGTAATCCTTAAGACTACCTAAGGCTTAGATCATGTCGACATAATCAACCATTTCCCTAACTAGAGTCATTATTAAGACTCATCTAGGTAAGATATGAAGTTACCATGCGAACAACCATACTCACCATATGTCTTTCGTCCATGTTGGACATTTCCATTATGGCCCCTTCCTGGGAAGGCCAGATCTTGGGTCTGGCGCCTTAGACCACTTTGCAATCCTAATTCTTATGTCTATTCTTCTACGCGTTCCCACAAGAAGAAATTTACATAGTTATAATGACAAAAATTGTCAAAGCTTTAGAGACCACGATAAAGAGTAAAAGAAGGGAGAATTTCCTTTCATCGCGTAGTCTCTAAGTCATGATTGTGGCGCGCTTCATAGACAAAAGTTAAAATCTACGTAATGTGGTTGTGTTGAGATTTATATGCTAGATAATTTAACCTTATGCTATGATACCAAGTTTGTCAAGACCCACATTCTTGAATCTGAATCGCAACCGGCGTCATTGGTATCTAAAAGGGCGCAGACAAGCCTCTTCTTGCATTCATCACATTCATATTGTTAATTTTAGCAGAAAATTTAGAATTTTTTAAACGTATTAACCATATATAAAATTCATATATTTATTTCATTAATTAATCATAAACTAAGCTCAACATAAATAAACAATGATCTAACAATTGCGGAATCAGTTCAAACCAAAGAATAATTTAAAATAGTAGTTTACCAAAATGGCATTATTACAAAGCTTCGAATAAATGTATAAAAGAAACTCTAGGGACAACATCCAGTATCTATGTATAAAACTAAGGCTATACTAAAATTGTAGCATCCTTGAAATAAAGAGGACCTACCAAATGGTCTGGAGAAATTCCAATGTCCAAACCATTGAAAGAGTAGTCAATTATTCTCTTAAGCTGCAGCCATATAATAGTTAAAAGTTGGGGTTAGTACAACAATTTTACTTAGTATGGGTGTATACAAACATACACATAAGACTATGCATGATCAAAGAAAGCTCTTCCCAAACAACATGCGATTTCTGGAAAGCCTAGTCACTAGACTTCCGTAAATCGTTAGTTTTTAATTGTTGTATGAATATAATGTATGGTAATGCATTCAAAGCACACAACTCATTTTATATATGATTACAATACATTAGTATAATCAACATAATTTAGAATAACTCGGACAAAGATTTGAGAATTTTTATCCTCTTAGGACGAGAGCTCTTGTTTGTACACTTAGATTATTTTTTAGTCTTTTTCTTTTTGTTGTTGTGTAGTTAAATAATTCTTTTGGTCCTATGTTTTACTTACAAGTGCAATGATTCATTTTAGTCCCATACCCACAATTAATCGATGTAAGTAATTCAATGACTATGGAATGATTTCCCTACCTTATAGCGAGTCGTTCTTTACACTATATATTCATTATCTTTCATAATCAATTTTCTATTGATAATGACATTTATTTCATTACTCTCATGTTTTGTTTATTATACATTTCATATAAACGAGACATTAGAATCGTTGATGTAGCATTAAGACATCTCAAGTGCGGGCCCAACATATGTGACCTCAATCCGAGGGCCTTCTTTATCAAACACAGTGTATGCTTCATCCATTCATTCGTACTTCACATTATTCATTTCATTCATTTGTAGGCTAATGTAAACACCATCTATACCTAGGATGAAGTTTAGGAATCTCATCGGGATAATGAAGTGCAATGACAAAGAATGACATAATATCATTACATGAATCTGATTTCAGCTCATGATATGTATCGCACAAACACCTTCGGTATCATTCATTTCATTATCTTTCATACATTGAGCAACTCCAACATTAAACAACATAGATCATGTGAGCATCATGAATCCAGTGTCTTCCCCACATCAAAAAGAGGTGGAGTCACTAGGCAAGGTGAAACCAAAACATGCTAGCGTATATACGGGAATGGACCTTTCTAAAACCCTATTATGGCTGCATATGTTAAAAGACTAGTAGATATAAGGAGACCCATACTCGACTAAACTGATAGTCTCATCTTATGAGAATTACACGAACCTCTACGTTCAAGAAAGAAGTAATCGCGACTCATAGATAGCCTATCGGTGCTCAGTATAAAGTTCCATTACATTCATCTCACACATCATAGAATTTGTCTTCTTAGAATGAGGGCATCATTGATCCTTAGATGATTTCTCATGTAATCATTACTATTAAATGTGAATTGTCCTTACACTTACATATAGAGTATTATTGAGACTTGTCCCGTGATATTCAACACTCTCTTTAGTGACCTTTACTTAGGCTTGGTTGATATTTGTCTCACCATTCATGTTATCCTCTTATCATGTTGTCACCATTTTCATTAGCATCATAGATTAACATAATTACTCAACTCATTACGTGAATTTTTCATTTCTTCTTTATATTTTAGTGTTGACTCAAGCATTATGGAGGCTTGCTTCTACATTAAGATTTACTTACTATATTTATTACTGGTCATCCTTACTTTACATTGATGAAATGTTAATTTTCCTCTCATATCATCCTTTGGTGTTAATGAGACTGGTCTCACACGTTCTAACACTTTCATACGTGAGTATTCTTTTAACATAGTAGCTTAGGTGTAAGTGAGACTTGTATCACTTCTTTTAACACCCCATTCTAATCACTTACTGACTTTCGACCCCTTTAATTATGTTATAACTCGATACTTACTTAATTTAGTGTAGTAGATTCATATCATTATTTATTGACGATGAGCACTTTATTCAATGAGTTTCATGAGTTCATATGTCATTCTTTTAGAGTATGTTGGGAGTTGTCCCAATGAGTGTCATGCCCTAGATTATGGGTTCATTGAATTAGTTTAGAAGTTCTTATATTATCATTTGATACTCTAACTACATAAGTTTGGCATATAATTAGTATTGGCCTCAACCTTTGAATAATAAACTACATTACCATTTTTGTTGGCATGTGCTAATTTTATATATGTTCATATTTAAATTTAATATGTATGAACCATTAGACAATATTTTAATTATTTAGAATAATATTATAGTCATTTACATGCATCACTTTTAGACAATGTATCGTTAGCCATTTAATTGGCATACAATAGGTATTGGCATAAACAATTGGGCATAGATTTTATAACCATATTTGTTGGTATAAGCCAATTTTCATGTTCAAAATGCTTAAGTTTTTATAAATCATACATTAGCCAATATTTTAGTTATTTAGAATAATATTATAGCCAATTACCTATAACTTGTTTGACAATGTTGTGTTAGCCAATTTATTAGCATAAGATTAGTATTGATATAAGCAAATGGTTATAGATTTCATGATTGTCTTGTTGGCATAGGCAAAAGTTTCATTCAATCATGCTCCATTTGGGAGACATTATTCATTATCCAATCTTTTACTTATTTAGATAAAACATTCTAGAAAATTCCCAATTAAATTTTGAACAATCTCTTTTTAGCCATTTTATTGACATAAGCTAAACCTTCACTCAAATTATGATTTCACGGAGATCTTTTTAGCTTACCTTATAACATAAATTTAGGATTAATGTTTTTTTAAAATTAAATCATTTTAGAATTTGATGAATATAACATCTTTATAATGTCATATTAACAGCAACTATACACAACAGACTGAACATCTTCATACATAACATTTTCGGACATATGTTTAACATAGTATCATTCTTTTCTTTCACATAATAACACTTATGATCAAACGAGTCCAATTATTAGGTTCATTCAATTATTATTTAATTAACAACAATATACATTAAGATAAGCCAGTACAACATACCAACAACATGATTTCTAACCTATTTAACATTGAAATAGTAACAAGGATACAAGGGAAAGGAGTTCAACAAGAACGACGGGAAACAACCCTAGTTTTCAAGATCTTTGAATCATTCGAAAGAAAGTTCTCTTGGAAAACGAAGACCAGGATATAAACCCATACCATATGTATAACTTAATCTATGAATACCATCTTGAACAAAACCTTGAAAAAACCTTTAAATCTCCCTAGAGAAATTGAAATTTTTTCTGCCTTTTTCTTGCGTTCGTTGCTTACTGTTTTTGCATCCTTTTTATGTATCTGTTTAACGTTATTTATAGGTTTAAGAGCTTATATTGACTCATTCAACTTATGGTTTAATAGGTTATTTAAATAAATTAATAAACTAATTAATATAACGCCCCTCCTAAGTTGACTAAACATAGGAGAATGTTGACTTGAGCAAAAATCTAGAATTTTTGTATTGACTATGGTTTTGGTCAACATTTTGACTTTATTTTAATTGATTAATTCCTTAGTTTAATAAATTTAGGGACCTATTATAAGAACTAAATTACCCCTTAGTCATTGGAACAATAATCAACCCTTTAGGACCATCCTAGGTTAAGTATGAGGATTTTTCCTGAATTGTACTAGATTAGCATAACAATTTTAGTTTGACCCCTTTAATTTAATTTATGAAATGTATTATTTAATAATTAAGTTATCTAGGGTAATTACAAAGGTACCCTTAAGTCGTTATAACCATAACTAATCCTTTCGACAATCCTTGGTTAGGTACTAGGTTGTCTTTTTCTTGTCTTAACCGAAATTCGGAAATTATTTTGTGATTTAGTTTTTTCACCTTTAAATAAATTAATTAAGTTGATAAGTTAATTAATTAACTATCCTAGGGTAATTACTAAAGTATCCTTAATTCGTTAGGTTCTTAACTAACTCTTTTTACCATCCTAGGATAGGTACTAGGTTGTCCCTTTCTTGTCTTAACTGAAATATTAAATTTCCTTTTTATCGTAGGTTTTAGCCCTTTTAAATTAATTAATTAATTGATAAGGAAACCTATGGGAATTAATAAAGTACCCCAAAGTTTTTAGGACCATAACTAATCTCTTGGACCATTCTAGGTTAGGTACTAGGTTGTCTCTTGAACTAGTACTAGGTTAGTGTCAACCGGTTTTCGTCCTAAGTTGTCAGGTGCACTAATGAGTCCATTTCGGTTAGTCCTAGATTATTTATATAGTTAGGACAGTTAGTTAGGACCTATAGTTTTTTAGGAAGTTAGGCCCCACTTGGAGTGGGCACTTCCTACCCTAACCAAATTCGGTTAGGGTGGTCCCCTTCTTTGGTCGCTTAACATGTCTTGCACATATTCTTGAACATATGGTTGTTGTAATTTCCTAACTAAATATTGTTTATTTTTCCTTTGTAAATGTTTAATTATTGTCAAAAGGATCCTCTCTATGACCTTGGGCACTGCTCACTCTACATAATCATTTTAAATGATTATGTACTTAGAGTACTAGGCTTCACACTTGGATGCCTAGTACCTAATGTTTTTCCAATTGATGAATTTCTGAATTATAGCTTAGGATATTCATTGAAGGTACATTTCCTAAACAATCTCATAAATACTTCCCTATATGGCTAACTCCCTTAAGGTAATAATTTATAATATACCCAATTTTTTGCTTATTGGGTATTATATAGAAATTGGCTACTACCCCTTAGCCAATTTTCTATACTATGCCCAACATTTCTCAATATCAGGCATTGGAATGTCTATCTATCCCCAATACGCATTCTTAAAGTCATGTTGATCTCTTCACTAGATATAAAATTTTCCGGAATGTTACATTATCCCCCCTCCCCTGAGGAACATTCGTCCCCAAATGACAATGTTACATCATTTAAGCAAAGAGGGTGACTTTCTAACGTTACTTTGTCATACTTAAATGTTTCTCTTTTTTGAATATCTAATTCACACTTATTTGGACGATGCATATCATTAAAGATTATTTGAAGGTCTATTTTTTTAGATTGAGTAATTTCCTTCTCAATCATACTTAACTTAATGAACATCACAAATCATGCAACACATGAAACATATCTATGCTACACAAAAACAACTCATGAAATGCAAACATAACTTCATTTTAACTCACATAGTTCTATTACAAGACTTACGATTAGTGACCTATCACACCAAATCGACTAAAGCACTTAAACATAGAGTTTCTTAAACATAAACTAGACTTAGGAAGAGTATATCTAACCTCTTTAAAAACATCTTGTTGGCCTTAATATTTGAACCTAATGACGACCAACTTAATTTTAAAGGGACTTGCCACTATGCCATCTACTTTTCTACATACCTCCTCTGCCTTAACACTGTCTCCTATGGGAGTACTAACTAGAAACGGTTCATGTAAGATTTCAGAAAGTAAGTGAAATTGATTAGCCACCAAAGGAGTAACGATAGAAAAGGTAGATCCTGCATCTAATAATGCATAAACAGGAAAGGATAAGACAAGGAAGTTACCATTATCCAGATACACGAACTTCTCTTGTTCCTCTCTTCCTTTCAACGCATAGAAACAATTTCTCTTTTGGTGTTTCTCTACAACATAAGGATTTACACCACGCCCTTCTCATTTAGCCCAACTTATTTGGAAATTGAAGCCTTACTACCCTACTTTATATTGTATTATAGCATAATAATTATGAAACAAATCCATATCTAAGCCATATTCTTAAGTTTGTATGAATCCAACTTAGCCTTCTCCTCCTCATCAATACTCATACAAGGATTTTAGACATTACCATGCATTCACCTCTATGAAAAGAACCACACTCACCACATATCTTTCATCCACGTTTGGCATTTACACTATGTCCCCTTCCTAGAAGGCAAGATCTTAGGCCTGACGCCTTAGACCACTTGGCCATCCTAATTTTTGTGTGTATTCTTCTATGCGTTCACACAAGAAGAAAGTTAGACACTTATAATGACACAAAGTTTCAAAGATCTAGATAGAACGATAAAGAGTAGAAGAAGGGAGAATTTCCTATCATCGCGTAGCCTCTAATTCATGATTGTGGCGCGCTTCACAGACATAAGTTAGATAATATGTAATGTGGTTGTGTTGACATTTAGATCATAGGTAATTTAACCTCACTCTATGATACCAAGTTTTTCACGACCTGGATTCTGGAATCCGAATCACAACCTGCGTTGTTGACCTCTTAGAGGTCGTAGACAAGTCTCTTTTTGCATTCATCACATTCATATGGTTAATTTTAGCGGAAAATTAGAAACTTTGTTAACATATGGAGTATACATAGACTTCATATAGTTATTTCATTAATTTATCATATACTAAGATTAACTAAAGTAAACAACCATATAACAATTGCAAAATAAATTCAAATCTAAGAATAACATATCATAGTAGTTTGCCAAAATGAACTTATTACAAATCTTCGAATAAATGTATGAAAGAAACTCTAGGGACAACATTTACTATCTATGTATAAAACTAAGTCTATACTAAAATTCTATCATCCTCGAAATCAAGAGGACCTACCAAATGGTCTGGAGAAATGCTTATGTCCAAACGGTTGCAAGAGTCGTCAATCTGTCCCTTAAATTGCATCTATATAATAGTAAACAGTAGGGGTTAGTACACAACTTGTACTAAGTATGTGTGTAAGCACACATACACATATGTATATGCATGATCAAAGAAAACTTATCCTAAACAACATGCTATTTCAGGAAAGCCTAGTCACTAGACTTTCCTAAATCGTTTGTTTTTAATTGTTGTATGAATATGATGTACGGTAATGCATTCAAAGCACACAACTCATTTTATATTTGATTACAATACATTAGTATAATCAACATAATTTAGAACAACTCGGGCGAAGATTTGATATTTTTTATCCTTTTCGGACGAGAGCTCCTCTTTGTACACTTAGATTATTTTTTAGTCTTTTTCTTTTTGTTGTTGTGTAGTTCAATAATTATTTTGGTCCTATGTTTTACTTACAAGTGCAATGATTCATTTTAGTCCCATACCCATAATTAATCGATGTAAGTAATTCAATGACTATGGAATGATTTCCCTACCTTATAGCGAGTCATTCTTTACACTATATATTCATTATCTTTCATAATCAATTCTTTATTGATCATGACATTTATTTCATTACTTTCATGTTTTATTTATTATACATTTCATATAAACGAGACATTAGAATCGTTGATATAGTATTAAGACATCTCAAGTGAGGGCCCAACATATGGGACCTCAACGCGAGGGCCTTCTTTAGCAAACACAGAGTATGATTCATTTGTTCATTCTACTTCACATTATTCATTTTATTCATTTTTATGATTAAGTAAACTCCAGGTATACCTAGGATGAAGTTGAAGACTCATCGGGATTACATGCCAACAAAAATGGTAATATAGTTTAATATTCAAAGCCTGAGGCCAATACTAATTATATGCCAATCTTGTGTAGTTAGAGTATCAAATGATAATATTAAGAACTTCTAAACTAATTCAATGAACCCATAATCAAGGGCATGCCCCTCATTGGGAAAACTCCCAACATACTCTAGAAGAATGACATATGAACTCATGAAACTCATTGAATGAAGTGCTCATCGTCAATAAACGATGATATCAATCTACTACACTACACTAAAGTAAGTGAGTATCGAGTTATAATATAATTAAAGGGGTCTAAAGTAAGTAAGTGACCAAAATGGGGTGTTAAAAGAAGTGAGACAAGTCTCACTTACACATGATCTACTATGTTAAAAGGATACTCACGTATAAAGGTGTTAGAATGTGTGAGACCAGTCTCATTAACACCAAAAGATTATATGCAAGAAAAAAATTAACATTTCATCTATATAAAGTAAGGATGGCCAGTCATAAATAGAGTTAGTAAATCTCAATCTAGAAGCAAGCTTCCATAATGCTTGAGTTAACACTAAAAGATAAAGAGGAAATGAACATTCAGGTAATGAGGTGAGTAATTATGTTAATCTGTGATGCTAATGAAAATGGTGACAACAGGATAATAGGCTAAGATGAATGGTGAGACAAATCGCTACCAAGCCTAAGTCAAATAAGGGAGTGTTAAATATAAAGAGAAAAGTCTCAATCATACTCTATATATAAGTGTAAGGACAAATCACACGTAATACTAATAATAAGATGAGAAATCATTAAATGAGCAATGATGTCCTCATGCTAGAAGCAAACTTCTATGATGTGTGAGATGAATTTAATGAAACTTTATACTGAGCACCAATAGGCTAGCTATAAGTCCTTATTTCTTCTTTATGGAAGGTAGAGGTTCGTGTAAATCTCATGAGATGAGACTGTTTGTTTAGGCGGATATGGGTCTCCTAATATATCCTAGATTTTGGACCTATGCAATCAACATAGGATTCTAGAAGGGTTATTCTCTCTATATACGCTAGCATGTTTTAGTTTCACCTTTGTCAGTGACTTCACCTCTTATCGGTGTTATGAAGCCACCGTATTTCATGATGCTCCATGATCTATGTCGGTTAAGGTTGGAGTTCCTCAAAGTATGAAAGATAATGTAATGAGAGATACCGAAGGTGTTTGTTAAAGACAATCAGAAGGTGAAATCAGAGTCATGTAATGACATTAGGTCATTTATGGTCATTGCACTTCATGGGTGAATCATAGCAGCTACATTGTCGCTGCTCGTACCCGAGGGCACATATGTGTCATCCAGGGCTTTCTTCAAAGCTTGTCTGTGGGACCAGGAGCTCATCAGCAGGGCCCACACCAAAATTTTGGCTGGAGTCTTCTCCAAGTGCTTGACGATGGAGTAGTCTTTGGGATGCATTCTCCTCCAGAACTCCTTAGCTTCTGCTTCGCTGATCGGTCTCTTGGCATGATCTTTCTTTTGTCCTCCAAGAGCAAGATCATCAGGAGTGTAACATTAGCCAGATCTAGTCATGCCTTGAGCCACGACCGTTTCTATAACGAACTTGGGATTGGCGAGAGTCTTTGCGGGCACCAAGGCAACATCATTTGCAGGTGTCAGGATGACAAACTCTCCCTTTTCCCTGACGCTCAAAGAAGCGACAGCCTTTTCCAAGTCTTCCTGAACAACAGGAGTATTTCTCTTGGCTTCACGCTCATCTTCGTCAGTTTCTATCATGTTGACTTTCCCACCCCCATGATTTGGCAACGGGTTCGTGTTGACGTTTGGCGCCGCAGGCTAAAGGGAGACCACTTCCTTGTCAATCAAGTCCTGGATCTTGTGCTTGAGATTGATACAGTCTTCTGTATCATGTCCAACACTGTTGGAATGATAAGCACATCTCTGCTCCGGTCTGTAGAATCTGGAATTGACATCCACGGGCTTGGGCCCCACAGTGTGGATGTATCCGGCCGCGGCTAATCTTTCGAACAATTTAGTTCTGCTTTCAGCCAACGCGGTGAAGCTTCTTGAGGGCTTTTTCTCAAATCTGGGGTGAGGGGGATCATACCCGCTCTGCTGAGGGGGACGGACTTGTTGGTAATTGCGGGCGTTTGGTCGTGGAGCTTGGGTTCTGGGGTAGGGATTTGTTTGGTGGTTTCGCATTGGGGCTTGGTAATTTGGATGGGGGCTTTGATATGGTGGGGTTTGTATTTGATATGCGGGGGACGGTGCTCGATAGCTTGGTTGTGCGGAGGGGTGGAGCTATTGAAGGGCTTGGGAAGTTCTGTGCGGTTTGATAATTTTGCGAATAATTTTGGGGATTGGTATTTTAAGTCAAGTGGGGATGCGGTGTTTGGGAATTGAAGGCGGTGGGATTTTGGGTATGATTTTGGGGTAGTGGGGCTGTTTGAATATTTTGGGGGTGTGGTGGCATTTGTGGAGGATTGTTTGGAAGTGGTGAGGGAGTTTGATAGGAGACCGACGCATATTGGGGGTTTTGGGTTGTCATATATACCCCAGACGGGTTGTGCACGGGTGACGATGGACGGTGCTGAGTAGGATCTGAGTTGGACGAGGGGAAGTATGTAGGAGGTCTTGCGTCGAGAAAGTTGGGGCCGAATCCGGGCGGAGAAGTGTCTTGCCTCCGTTGCATCTCTACCCTCATGTCAGCTATTTGCTGCATCAGCTGCGTAATAAGCTCATTATGCCCTGCCACGGTGTGCTGAGCCACCACGACATCTGTGAGGCTGACTTCTTCATGGTTGTCTCCCATGGCTGTATTGGCGTTTGGTCCGGGGAAGGAATCTGCAGGACCTTTTGATCTAGTGAAGTAGGGGTGATCTGCCAGCTTTTATCGACATAAATAAGTTAATAGTACCTGAGAGGTGAAACAACTCAAAGGCAAATTTATTAGTTCATATTCAGAGTACAAAATATTTAATATCGCACAGAAGGAAGATAAACACACAAGCCGCTTTGTTTGAGGGCATCTCGACCCACGAATGAGGACAAAAATATATTTTGAACAAACAAGAATTTGTTTGTTTAGACGCTATCTCGGGAAGGCTGAATCACGTTGACCTATGGTCTTTTTGCAGTTGCTTTTGAAGCCCGTTGATCTTATCTTCGTATCTTTGTAATACGGAGGAGAATGAAAATTTTCAGCAATAGGGGCCGGGCCGGGAAAGGCTGCCTACGTATCTCACAAGGATAATTCAGGCCCAACGTAGTTCGGATATTTTCGTTCATTCTTTCATTGCGATTACAAGGGAATTGAAAAAACAACATTGAAATTCTTAGAAGACAACATTTTGATGATTTCTGGTCTCGTGGCAGCGTCATTCCTTTCCTCTCAAACAGTCGGGAATGGAGGCTTATAGACGATTTCCTCCTTATCGTCCTCCTCAATTACTTCACGGTCGGGGCCACTGTTATCTGCTCCCTGATCACGAGCGAGGGATTTTCCGCCCTTTAAGTTGCCACTGGTCACCAATTCCTCGTCGAGCGCCGCACTTCTGGCCAACAACACGGCAGTCTCGATATCTATCTTCGCCTCTCTCGCCTTTCCTTCACATATCTCCAAACGAAGCAAGTTCAACCTTTTCCTTAGGCTTTCAGTTTCCATCTCAACCTCCTTCTTTCTTTTTATCTGAAACGCCATATCTTCATCCAAGGTCGTGACCGCAGCTTTGTAGATTTTCGTGGTCATGTCCACTTTAAGTCCCTCCTCCTTAATCTTCTGAATTTCTCGAGTGACTCGCTCCATCTTTGTGCGCAATTCCTCCTCGGTGAGCTTCATCTGGACGTTCTTGCCTTTGTTCATAGCGGTGATTCACCTTTCCTGAGATGATAGAGCGGTATTTAGGATTTGTGATATGGGATACGGACTTTAGAGTGAGAAACTTGAGACTAGGGGATTTTGGTCGGACATTTGTAATAGTGGCTTCTGAATACTCTTTGGAATTTTGGCTAGGAGTGGGTTTACGATATCCTCATTCAAAGCAACGTAACACATAAGCATTTAAATACACATATGTCGCGTCCTAATCATGCATGGGGACCCTTTTGCGCAAAGGGTAGGCCTAGCGCATTCGAATGATGTACATGTGAATTTAAACCAAATTAAAATGATTCCCCCCAAAATAATACTTAATAATGAGTAAAATGTTCGAAAAGAGAAATAGACAAACCCACGCAGGGGCTATTTACAAAGTACGATAATATCAGGCCCACGCAGGGGCTAAAATAATGCGAATACAAACAAAGAAAAACCCGCGTAGGGGCGATGTCCACTATGCTGCTACGGATGGTCTTGCTCCGTCGTTGTCTTTTTGGATTCTGTGCTGTTGGAACATGTACCTCGGCATCAACAGAAAACCTTCACCCAGACGCTCTCTGTCTTCCAGACTCTCGTATCACATCCTCTCGATCTTCTACTGAATCCAGCTGTCAAACTCATCATACCCCTGCCTCAGTGTCTCGATTTCTCGAGTTGCCCTCTCGAGTGCATCTTGATTCTCTACGAATTTGGCGAATACCTCATTAGCCTCCTCCTTTAACTCTCGCAATTCGGCCACTGCTTTAGCCTCTTTGTCTGTCACACTGCGAAAGCTACTCGGAATCTGAAAGGAGATATTTTGTATATCTCTTTTCAACCATGCTTTGTAACCTTCGTCGTATCCAGCGTTGAATCGATCAGGAGAGATAGTGTTTTTACCCATACGCCTGGCGTTCTTCCATTCTCTGAGCATCTCTGTAGCGTCGTCCACCCTGTCGTCCCCAATGTCATATACATAAGCGCCATAATACGCTTCTCTAGGCACAGTCTGCTTTCTTCCGAATTGTCGCAAGACTCGGAATGGCGCATAAGGGCGAATTCCTCGAATGCCGGGTAGAGGGAGCATAGAACATCTACGACCCTCCACAACAACTTCCTTGGATATGAAGCGGTCTAGCATCCATTGGAGGTCCTCTTCTCTCAACTCGGAGAAGATTTGGGCCCATCTTCCTCTCGTTCTCCGATTGTTCATGTTTGCCCAAATAGCAAGTCGTTTAGGTCCTTGAGGGTGTTCTTGTTGTCGAGAGTGTGCAATTCTCGAGTTCAAGCACCCTTCACCAAGTGGCTGAGAATCCACCATTGGAAGAGCAAATTACACCCCTGAAATACCGGTGTCCTTCCTTGCACTTACCCAAAGCGCGATATATGTCCTACAATATTACTGGAGCCACGGAGTAGTACTTTGTCGTTCATTGGTTTTTGTAACCCTTGAACAGCGTATGGACGAGTTTTATGACCCTGGTGTTGATTCTTAGGCTCGGGCCGTGCGGGAAGACCATCGTTCCCAACAAAGCTATGGCAAATGCCAACGGGCGGAGCTAGTTCCACTCCCTGTAGGAAATCTTAAATTCCCGATTATACGCGGCATAGAAACTCGCGTGTCCGAATCTGACGTAGAGATCTCTGAACATTATGTGGGAATCTTGACACCAATAAGTGAAATCCTTTCTTAGTCCTAACCAATCCGAGATGTTCTCAACGGAAGGTTTGTTGGGGATAAACACGTCCTCTTGTTTTCGGGCTCTTCTTTCTAGGCCCGTGCCCACGGTGTCTATGCAATCCCTTATCTCTTCTAATGTAGGGGTGATTTCGGCCGTTCCGAAACAGAAAACCATTCTCTGGCTGTCCCAGTACCCTGTAAGAACCTCGACCAACTCTGGCCAACCGTTCATGTTGATTAGCTTGGTTAAGGCCCGTACGTATTTGTTGAGGGTCCGCCTATGATCTCTGTCTAAGTCGTTGTGCCACATTGTCAGTTTGGGTGGCGCGGAGATGACCATGTCGAATTTGGGGAAGCGGTCCATATCTGCAAAACCAAAACCCGTTAGACTTTCCCCTACCCCCAAGTTGGTTTTTCACACATACATTTCGAATGTCACATAATATGATGCGTCGTGAGGTCGAAGACCTTAGACGCTATTTTTGGCGGTATTCTACTAAAATGGACTTAATACGCCTTGGGTATTAAGTCGTCCTAGGCTGATGCCTAATTTTGGTTTTGGTTTCGCTCTAACTTAGGCTTTTCTAGAATTGTTTTCAAATAGACGGTTACCCGAGTCGGACAAACATTAGGGCGGAGCTATCGAATAACGCCGGATGACCGCATTCCGACTATTTATTCGATACTCCCAAATGAGTTCTTGGGGTATTTCTGAGAGAAGTCGCGGTAAGCCGCGTAACTTCCGTTTCCTAATGTAGTCTAGTTGCCGTTTGGCGGAGGTTATGCCATGAGAAAGTGCAAATTCCAAAAACTAAGTAATCTAAGCAATTAAACAATTAATTACAAGTTAGTCAAACAAAGTTAGTCTTAGGGTTAGAATCCTCCGTCCCCAGCGGAGTCGCCATTTCTGTTTTATCTAAAAATTAGGTTTACGAAAAGAGTTTGTTTTATTTTAAGGGTATTTTTCACTTTTAGGAGTCGCCACTTAATTTTTTAAGAAAAAGTCACTTATTTCCAAAATGACTTAAATAGAAAAAATTGTTTTGAAAATGTTTTGGGGGGTTCGAGATTCCTATTAGTGTCTTAGGAAGGTGTAAGGCACCTAAGACACTCCGCTAACTTACGATTTACCGGTGATTAACTTATTTGA
Source organism: Solanum habrochaites (assembly GCA_027704765.1). Classification (NCBI taxonomy): domain Eukaryota; kingdom Viridiplantae; phylum Streptophyta; class Magnoliopsida; order Solanales; family Solanaceae; genus Solanum; species Solanum habrochaites. The sequence continues at coordinate 36,457,263 of JAKWJA010002495.1, read as the reverse complement.
CTATTTATCTTTTAACCTTTACCATCTCGAAGTTGAGCTTATTTCATTTAAACAAGTTGACAAGTTTTGCAATCTCTGTTGTTTATTTCACAATTTCGCGAATCTATTTCAAAGTTGAACTTCTTTTAAGTTTTACCTAAACCAGATTTCACGAATTTGAAATACCGTTTTTAGGACTTAGTTTTAAATCTAGTAAAGTAGAAGAGCGCCTCAGCGGGGTTTGGAGGTTCCTAAGCTTAGACTAACGACATTTAGACCACACACATAGGCAAGTAATAAAGAGAGAGATTAAGGGAGAGAGAGAGAGATTTGGGTCCAAACTCGGGTTCTGTTCGCCTTGACCGAGTTTTGGACCCACCTGTGTTTGGGTTTTTGACCCATTTCTTTTCGTACCTGTCCTAATCTAAACATACAAAACAAAAGAAAATAAAAATGACAAGGGGGCTTATGCCCATTACAAATATAATACAAAATACAAAATAACGGTTTTATTTAATCCTTTTCTTCAAGCTCTTCAATCTTCAAGGTATTTTAACCGCATACATCCGCCTCGGTGGATTGACTCAATGGGAATCTTCCGAGCCTTTATGGCTCTTCAAAAAGGCGAGGAAAAGATTGAAGTCCCAAATGGACTTGAAGAGTTTTCACATGCCACGAAACAAAGAAATGAGATTTGACATTTTTTAAACAAATAATTAGGATAACAAAATTCACAAGCACGACAAGGCTTTCTCCAACATGCAATACTGACCAAATATTCCTAAGAACAGTGAAACCAACACCCATGACTAGAAACCATAAGCATACCGGCGCGTAACATTTAGTTACAACAACATTACAAAATCAATCTTGAGTACATAGCATTTAACATTAATGACTCAGATATATCATATGATTTAACCATTAGCTACTATTTTTAATTAGGACGTGTCAAAATGGAACAAATAAAACAAAAACAATGCAGATCTAACAGACAATACTTGCACAAGAATGAAGAGCAAAACGGAAAACACCTTCAAGGGGTCGGGATCAAAGGGAGAAACTAGACTGTTTATCGAAGACATTTCGGATGCTGGCCACACAAAATTTTACATCCCACACCCCCTCTCCCTAAAGTGGAACACATGGGCTCGGATTCGCAGCAAATGCTATCAGCGAAATTTCAGAGAAAACAACAGGAAACAACGGTAAACTGCGAGTTACGAACCAAACGCTAGCCAAAACGATCCTAAATACTGATAGGTAAACACCCTACTCCATAATGAACACGTGATAAACAAATTAACAACACAAATGAGTAAGTGTGACGAGCAGAACTACAACGCGTGATATATCATGAATTCGAGCTAAACCCAACAAATAGCATTCTATATTTAACCAACAAGTCATATATATCATAGAACAGAATCAACTCAAGACCAATACGATAAGATTTACGCTATGAGAAACTCATAATCGACATGTGAGCAGCCTCAGACAAGAAAACATAATAGAACAACATCATGCTATACGACACATGCGACATCCTACAGTTACGGCAAACAAACCATATGCTTAACGTTCACACATTTGGCAAATAGACCCAGCACACGAGAGACTCGCCGAAATAAATAACAACAGATAACCCATAGCACAAAAACAACGAAGAAACACTTCGAGACAGAAGAAACGAAAAGACGGAAAGAGGGCAGGGGAAGATTACCTTTTCGAGAGCAGCGACTGGAGCGGGAACGAGCAGCTACGATAGCGACTTCCACGCCGAACGGAGAGACGCGAACACAATATCACCGGAATGAGACTACAATGTCGTTATCGAGACGGAAGCAAAACTCTGTTTCGAACACCCTACGTTCAAAATTCTTAAAGTCCTGTCGACTTCCCTCTTCGACAAAGAAGAAAAACAACTTTTGACCCCCAAAATGTCTATAACAGAAACTCTTTCAGAAGAAATCTCAATCCAAACAAAATCCCAACCGAAAAAAAAACTTTTTAACCAAAATTCCAACAACAGACGGAAGCAGAGTTTTATTTTTTTTCGAAGATTTTTTACCTAAAATCGCTAACCCCTTTTCTGAAGAGGGGTGGGGTTTATATAGAAGAAGAAAATTAGGATTATCGTATTTTTGGGCGGGATAACGAATTTGAAATTTGAAATCTCTTTCCCTAAACAGAGAAACATCTTTTTCCCGAAATTCAACCCCATTCCGAAAACGGAAGGGGAGAATGGTCGCTCTCGATCAATCTCTCATCCTATAGATGCTACGTGGCACCATCTTCCGTCTCAAAGATGATCACGCAGGTGCAAGGACGATTTGCAGTCGGCCGGCAAAGCTGAGCAATCCAGCCTGCTTTTCAGCGAACGTACAGGCGAGGGAGATGGGAACGCGAGGAGGGAGAGAGCGTGGGGAGAGACGCGGCTATGTTGGCGTTTTCCTTTTTAGGTGTCTATTTCCTCTATGTTTCTTTTTTTTCTTCTGGGTTTCTTTGATCTTTCTGGGAATGGCGTAAAGGGGATTATCGTGTGGGGGGGGGGAAGTGGGCAAGGGGAAAAAGAAGAAAAAAGGGGGGGAAAGCGGGTTGGGTCGGAGCGGGTCAATGGATTGGGTCGGAGGGTAATTAGAAGGGAAGGTTGGGCCTAGGCGTTGGGCTGGAAAAGGTTTAAAGGGTTGGGTTGGATGTTTTGGGTTTAGGTATTGGGTTGGAATTTAATTAAAGTGGGGGAAGGGAATGGGTTGAAAGCTTTGGGTTGAAGGGGAATTTGGGCTAAAATGGTGGGCCGCCTGAATATTGGATAGAGGGGAGTTGGGCTGAAAATTAAGATGGGTGGGGCCAGGATTAGTGATAGAAATGGGATGGATGTTGGGCCTAAGTAGGTGAAGGAATGGGCTGGGCACAAAATGGGTGTCAACAGTATGTGGATGATATGTTGATTGCAGGATGTAGTATGAGGGAGATTAACAATCTGAAGACAAGGTTGTCTGCAGCGTTTGAGATGAATGATTTGGGTCCAGCAAAGCAGATTTTGGGGATGAAGATTTCTCGGGATAGATCTGCTGGCACTTTAAATCTATATTAGGAGTTGTATATTGAGAAGGTGCTGAGTAGATTCAGGGTTAATGATGCTAAACCCAGGACTACTCCATTGGCAAATCACTTTAAATTGTCAAAGGAGCAGTCTCCCAAGACTGTCGAGGAGCGTGATCACATGGCACTTGTTCCATATGCTTCAGCAGTTGGTAGTTTGATGTATGCTATGGTCTGCACTAGACCTGATATAGCACATGCAGTGGGAGTAGTTAGCAGGTACATGGCGAACCCTGGGAAAGAGCATTGGGAAGCTGTGAAGTGGCTTCTGAGATATCTGAAAGGTAAATCCATTACTTCACCTTGTTTTGGCAAAGGCAAGGTGACTCTACAGTGTTTTGTGGATGCTGATCTTGGTGGGGATGTTGACTCGACCAAGAGTACATCCGCGTACATTTACACCATAGGTGGAACAACAGTGAGTTGGATGTCCAGGCTTGAGAAGTGTGTTTCTCTTTCATCTACTGAAGCTGAGTATGTGGCAATAGCTGAAGCTGGGAAAGAGATGATATGGCTGGCTGATTATCTTGAGGAATTGTGCAAGAAGCAGAGCGAGAAGATTCTTTATTCAGATAGCAGAGTGCCATACAGTTGGTGAAAAATCCAGTCTATCATTCTAAGACAAAGCACTTCAGAAGGCAATACCATTTCACTCGCAGGGCAGTGGAGGATGGTGATATGTGCTTGTAGAAGATAAAGGGTGCAAAGAACCCAGCAGACATTTTGACGAAATGTGTTGATGTTGGGAAACTGAGGTTATGTAAAACCTTGGTTGGTCTTCTGTAGTTGTTGCTACAGATGTTGCGGGCGGTAAAGATGTTTATGATGAAGAGATTTTTTTTTTAAAATGTATTTTTTGGATGACTGAGTCAGTCTCCAAGTGGGAGAATTGTTAGGTAGTGGAGCCTGATCAATTTTAGGTTTTCCTATTTATTATCTATTTTAGGCTTTCCTAGTTATTCTCTATTTTAGGTTTTCCTATTTATTTCTCTGTAACCAAAAATACTCTGATTTATTAATATAAATATACCTCACCGCCGTGGAAGTTTACTCACGGGGTTTTACCATGAAATATTGGGTTTTCTCTCTCTCTCTCTAGATTTCTCATGTCTTTCTCTTGAAAGTTCTTGTGTTCTTCATTCATCTAGTGTGTGTGCGTGAATTCGATCCTAACACTAAGAATGTATTGAATGATCTACGAATTACCATATGAATTCACGTGTAAATGCTGAAGGAAGTGAGCTGAAAATGTGACAACATTTCAAGCAAATTACAAGTTTGTTTCGTCTAAACATAGATGAAAAAATCTGGAATTTTAAATGAGTATAAATTAGGTGAGGTCATTAGGAGTCGAACCCGCAACCTCACCCGTGAAAATCACTAAAAGGGTGAATAAAGAAATGGGGCTGAGGGGGGTTCAAACTTGGGTGCTCCTGGCTTGAAATTAATATATGAAATTAAGAATTGAGAGGAGTGGAATTCGAACCCACAACCTCTCAATAGTAACTTAAGGGAAAATAAAATAAATGTGAGGCGTGGGAATCGAACGCACGACCTCTAGGCAGTGAAGGAGAGTAAAGAAAATGAAAGAAAGGAAATGTGAGGCGTGGGAATCGAATCCACGACCTCTAAGCAGTGAAGGAGAGTTAATAAAATGAAAGAAAAGTGATGTGAGGCGTGGGAATCGAACCCACAACCTCTTAGGCAGATTCAAGGAGAAAATTAGAAGAAATTAAAGAGGGGTTGTGGGGGTTCGAACCCACAACACCTCGTCCAAAGGAGAGAAATTAAAAGTAATGAAAATAAAATGTAAATGAGGTTGTGGGGGTTCGATCCCACATCCTCTTACTTCTATTAAGAGAAAACTGAAGACAGAAATTCAGGGAAAAATAAAATGAAGGTGTCGGGGCTCGAACTTGGGTCCCCGAGCCGTATGGATCAAATAAAGTAAATGAAAAAAAAGTAAGTGTTGTCCAACGGATTTGAGACGGGGTTCCTTTGCCCGAATTCCGTATTGGTACATAAGTCATACGTGAATTAAATATTCACAAATAATGCTGCCTCTTTAGATCAAAATCGAGATCTTTGCATACATACAAGATGCATATATCTTGTACCACATAATCTTAGGAAGATATTTATCACTTAAACGAACTATGAACGAAGTCTCATGCTTGTATGCATAGACCCATAAGTATAGCCTACGTCTTAAAATAAGTGAACTTAAGATGTACGCAATGAAATGATAAAATGAACAGAGAAATGATTAAATGAACAATGAAATGATGAAACCCTAGAAGGGTTAAGTAAGAGTGTGAAACACACAAAATGTCCAAGTGCATTGGCATATGCTGAAATAAACAATGACATGATGTAATGAACAAAGAAATGATGAACTGAACAATAAAATGATGAAACACTAGAAGGGTTAAGTAAGAGTGTGAAACACACTAAATGGCAAAGTGCATTGGCATATGATTAAATGAACATTCACGTAAAATGGGGTGAGTAATTATGAAGAGCAAATGTTCTAATGTTAATGAATATGGTGACAACATGATATGGGGCTAATGTCAAAGATGAGAGAAATCTCAAATGAGCCTAAGTAAATGTTACCAAAACGTACTCACCTATAAGAGTGTAAAGTTAATGAAGAGACCAGTCTCTATGAACACTCTTATGAAATTATGCGATGAGAAATCATCTATTGATTTATGATGTCCTCATACTAGAAGCCATCTTCCATGACATATGAGTTAAATGTACTGGAACTTTATACTAAACACCGATAGACTAGCTATGAGCTGTGATTCCTTCTTTTTGGAAGGGAGGAGGTTCAATTAACTCTCATGAGATGAGACTGTCCGGCATATGCCGGGTATGGGTCTCTTTATATCTCTAAGTCTTTGAACCTATATTTCCAATATATGGATCTGGCGGGGTTCAATTCCTATATACGCTAGCATGTTTTGGGTTACTTTGGCCGGTGATTCCACCTCTTTTCGGTGTGGGAGAGACACTTGATTTCATGATGCTCACATGATCTGGTCAGTAAAAGTTAAAGTTCCCCATGAATGAATGAGGCCAGACTCAAATGATGCACATAATGAAATGAATGATACCAAAGTTTTTAGGATAGGACAATCAAGAGGTGATTTACACATAAGTAATGACACTAGGTCATTCTTGATCATTGTACAACGAACCCGATGAAAGTCTTAAAATACATCCTAGGTATAGCTGGTGTTTACACTAGCCTATGAATGAAATGAAATAAAGTATGTATGAATGGATGAAGCAAACTCTGTGTTTGCTAATGAAGGCTCCCTAGTTTAGGTCCCATATGTTTAGCCCTCATTTTCGGGAAGTCTTGATGTTAAGTCCATGATTCTAAGGTCTCATGACATATGAACGAATAATATGAAAAATGTTATGTGCTATATGCAATATGTTATGTGCTATGTGTTAGTTGTTCTGTGCTGTGTGCAATATGATAAGTATGATGATGCATTGTTTCTCTAATGGCATGACTTTCCTAATCCAAATTTGGAAAGATCATTTCCTAATCCCAATTTTGCAAGTCCACTGACTTGACTTTCCATAATCATGATGTTATGAAAGAGTTGTTCTTAATCATGCATGTCCTTGGTGTGTGCTTGCATATACCCATACATGGTACAAGTGTGTACTAATCCCATACAACTCAAAAATTTTAGGTGCAGCCATGGGTGGACGCTAGAGCTACAGGTTGACGCTGAAAGTATCAGGAAGTGGAGCATTCATCTTGGACTTGTTAGGACCTCATGCTTTCGAGGATGCTTGCCCATTATAATCTAGCTTAGTTATAGGGTTAAGCTATTGGAGTATGTTCCACTAGCGTTTCTTTCCGCTTTTGTTCAGACATTGTATTGGTGCCATTTTGGAAAGTATAGATTAAATGCTATATTAAACTATATCTTTCATTTGATGATCTTAATGTTAGATGGTTGATGGTCAATAATTATGAATCTAATAGAATGTTTAGTATGTATGTTAAGAAACAAAAAGTTTCAAATTTTCCGCTAAAATTAATCTAGACGAAGTAAGAATGACGTAAGTAGGCTTGTCTGCAACCTCTGAGAGGTCAACGAAGTGGCTATCATCTTGGGTCTTGACTCCGATCTTGACAAGATTTCTCATCCTTGAGGACATCTTCCTCTTCCTCGTCCTCTTATTGATTTCACACATCTAAATATATGATAGAAAGATTATCTACCTTATTCTTAGTGTATATCTCATAAAGGTCTTGCACCATGTATTTTTGCTTGAATTGCTTCAAACCATGAAAATTTAAGTGACCACACTTTTTGTGCCAAAGTCATAAATTATCTACAATTTCATTTTTGAATGCATTGTAATTTTAAAGGAAAATTTCTTTTTATCATCTCTACTTCAACAATGACTTTATTTGACTCAATTTTATCATAAATCTTGCAATAATTATCTATAAACCCAAGAGACTAAGTATTTTCGATTAATTGATCAACCATAAACAAATTTTCTTCCAATTCAGGAATATAAAACAAAAATAGATCATAAATTTGCTTACCACTCCCTTTTATGTTGATTGAATTGGTACTTTTGCCTTTTGTTAAACTAAGACTCCATTCCCCATTCTCACTTTAGTAGTTATGCTATTATTAATTGAGAGGAAAAACTTTTCATCTCCTGTTATGTGATTACTACAACCACTATCAACATAAAAGTCATTGCTTTTTGTTGAAGTATCATATTTGGAAGAAAAGAAAAATTTTTATTCCCTTTCTTCTTCCTATCTTTTATAGAAATTCGCTTGCTCCCGCTTCTTGTACCAACTCCTTCTCAATGTGGCAAAACATTTTACAAAAGTTACATTGGGGCTTGCCTTTGAGAAAACATTTTTCTTCAGTGTGATTACTCTTTTTGCAAACTTTACAAAAAAGAGTAGAGTTTTTCTCACCCTTTTCTTCAACCTTATTTGAAGAACCATCATGATCCTGATTCTTTTATTTTTTGGATAGTAATTCTTCTTTTGTAGATCTTTTAAATTTTTTTGACAATTCTCATTTGTTCTGATCTGGAAAACTTTCTCTGTGGGTTGATTTTCACAAAAAAATTTCATTTCTCGTGTGTATGAAAAGATTCAACTAGCTCTTTGATGGAAAGCTTTAAAAGATCTTTAGTCTCCTCAGTGATAGCAACAATATACTCATATTTTTCTGTAACACAACTTCTCATTTCATTAACAATATTCATGACTCTTGTACAATATTCATCTATTTTTCCAGATTCTATCATCTTCATGATTTGGAACTCTCTTCTAAGAGTTTGAATATTTATACTGCGTACCTTTTCGTCACCATACACCTTGATTTCCTAAGAATTCCAAGCTTCCTTCGTAGTCTCACAAGTAGAAATTTTTTTGAAATATGCTCTTGAGACTCCCATTTGGATTTTGCTCAAGGCTTTTGAATCTTGACGATACTTAGCCTCAATATTTTTCATCTCTGCTACTGTAAGTTCACCATCGTTGTCTGGCTCTTCAAAGCATTTGCAACAATGGTCCACAAATCTTCAACTTTCAAATGTGTTCTCATTTTTATCTTCTGGTATTCAAAATGAGTTCGACAAAAAAATTATGCCAGAAAAATTGAAGAATTAACACCTTCATTTATTCTGGAACATATATTTTCTTTACCTAACCCCTGATTAAGAACGAAACCTGCTCTTGATACAAATTTGTAGGAAATATGGAAGAAGAATACTATCTTTATAAAATGCTCAAGTTTTATATAGGCTACTTAAGGACACTCGAGAGGATTACAATCATCAACTACATATTTATTTATACTAGTAATAATGTAAATAAAAAGGAGCACAAAAAACTAGATACATGATATGTAAGACTAGTACAGAGGCTAAACAACTTCATAATACTTTCAGTAAAGACATTCACAACAATGCATAAAACAGTAGAAACAAATTATAACAATACAACCATTAATGAAATAGAAACATGAAGGTTAATAAATCAATTAATCAACATCAACCATATGTCAGGCGCAAGTTATTTGTGCTAGCTTCTAGTTGGATTAGCTAAATATTTGTATTTGTTAAGAAAACAAAATAGAAGATTCACCATAGTACAACCATCCCTTGCATAGATATGCAAAGTGCAAACCAACCTTACAATATTGTAAGTAAAGACATTCACCACAATACAAGGAAACAACAGAAACAGATATAAATGCAAAAAAAATTGACTCACACTTTACCGACATCAAAAAAACCCAAATCAAGGTAATTTACCTAAAAAAAGTCAGATACTTTATCCAAGTTTCACAATCCATTAACATCAGAAGAGTATTATAGCCAAAAACATAGTTTTATTACATCTAAACCTAACCCCTAAATTCCCAAATAATTATTGCTAAGAAAAGGGCTTTAACACAGGGCTTTAAATGATGATCCATACATATAGCCAAAATTATCTTGACAAATCTAAAATTGATGAGTATCAAGGTGATTTAGATAAAGAAAAATTCAAAACAACCTATTACTAATAGAAGTCAAGTAGACTAATATCTGAGAAAGGGGGTTTATACAGGGCTAAGGAGCTGAGAAAGGGAAGGTTTTTGTTCTGAATTCATGCCAATGACTCACTAATATCCATGATTATACATGATATCCGTAGCCACGAGGGTGTGAATTTGTAAGGTCGGGCCCTACATTTGGGGAAAATGTAGGCAAAAATATGTGTCAGTAAAAATATGATTATCATGCATAAAACATTTAAAACATACTTAAATAGAGAGAAAATTTTCAAGGTATGCAATAATGAAGGTAAAACGTGAAATAAGAAGTAAAATATATGAATCATAATTGTCAATGTCCATAAACAACATCTTAAAATACATATGACATACTTCTTTGAGTAACATTAGTCCATCATAGCTTGCCAGTGGTAAGTATCCTTAAATACATATAAGACCATATGAGCAAATAATATGGAATCCGGTGTTTCCCACACCGAAAATGGTTGTCCCACCTACCTAGGGAAGGACCGCAAATTCTAGCTTATGTGGATACACTAGCTAATGTCTATCTAGACAATCCTATTTTAGCGCAATCGCCACTTTTTCACTCGATACTAAGATTAAATTCCATGGAATAGTTCTTAATCATATTCATCTTACCTTTTAAAAGAACATGAGTAATCGCCTCTTGTCTTTACATTTTATGACATGAGTAATCAAATCTTGTCTTTTTATTAGAGGTAATGGGTAATCATCGCTTGTCTTATTTTTAGAATGGCTCCTTACTTTAATTCATCATAAGTGAGGAGAACTTTCAACCTTAGAATTATTTATCTGAGAAAACCTTTCACATCCAAGCATAAAATAGTTATGTGAGCAATGTATGCTTTTATTTAACAAGCAATCTACCCCATATTTATCAATTTCATTAAAATATGTATAATTTCATAATAAAACTTTAATAGTTTAAAACTGCCTTTTAATCATCAATATCTAGAAAACATGGGTTAGACATGGTGTTACGACCCATACTATCGTGCTTGACACTCAACTAACCATCCGGTGGGAGAACTACTACTACAACTCAACCCAAAAAACTAAACTAAAAACTAAAGCAATTAAGGTTACGGAAACAAGAATTATGGCTAAACCTGAAGTTCCCATAAACTTCCAAATGATCTAACAACTAACAATGCAAAATTGGTACACCTAGAACCTGAAATTCAATGTATCAAAACATCTAATGTTCAACATGTATAACCAAGAAGAGTTACAACCCTAACTAATGAATTAATAACTAACTAAATAGTCTAAGTCCGGAATGTGGATGTATAGAAGAAAAGAGAACTCATGGAAATCTGGAAGAACTAAATCTTCCTTGAATTTGAAGCAATTACTGATCATCTAGACGCGGTCTGTAAAAAGTTGTGTGAAGAGTACTCAACAAAGAAAGAGCAGGTGCAATATGAGTACACAACCACATTATACTTGTAGGATCACGTGACTATCTCACTAAGTGAAACATAAGTAAGTAAATACAACATACTAAAAACATGCATACATGAACATATACAATATCATCATAGTTTATGAAAAACGAAGAATTTTACAACCCTAATTGATAATTACACATTGTATTACGTTCTACGGATCAAAAAATGGATTTGGAGAGTTCAAATCTTACCTTTAGCATCAAGAATGATTGAAAAATATCAAGAGAAGTCCTTGATTCATTCCTTAGCTCTAATATTTTAAAATTGCAGAATAAAATGCTTTTGGGGTTTATTTACAACTTTAAATCGTGTGTGGTCCGCCATAACGACCATCACCCCGCTACAGCGGCCCTACCCTCGTGGCCAACATCACTTCCAAAGCAGCTTACACGTAACGCTGAACTATACCCCTATCTAATAAACAAAATACTCGTTCCTCAATTCTTAGAGTTCTACTCACCCAAATTCAATTACTAAGATATAGAAACTACTCCTTCATGCTAAGATCAATTCTTAGAGTTCTACTCACCCAAATTCAATTTCGTAAAGTCGTACAAGTTCCTTAACGACTTATCTATCTACTCATGTAATAAAATTTATGACGGACCATCCTTTTCCACTATTGATGCTTTTAGAGACTTGATCTATGGCCCATCAGATGACGGGACCCATATACAGTCCGTGGATCAAATGACGGACCATGTATGATCTTCGTGGTTTAGTCGATATTTACTTTAATTCTATCAAGTCTGACACTCACCTATGGTACCTACCTACGGATTATGACTTTTGGATTAGATAACGCACTGTCATGGTAAACCATCAAATTTACTTGAACATGACATTTTAGGAAAACTAGACTGGCTAACCACGAGTTTGCCCATGGTCCGTGTTTCAGATGACACATCGTTAGTGGCGTTAGTCAGTTTTGGTATGATATTTTTTTTAATCACTAAAATTTTATCTTTTTCCGTATCTGAGGTGTTACAGAAACGATATAAGAAAGGAAAGTTTCTTGTTTATATCATACCTTAGAGAATATGTAAATGCATGGTACGAGGCTAATGGTCATTCATGAGGCTAATAGAAGGTAATGGACATGACCTTATTTAGTGAGGATGCTTGAGATTTTAATATTGTATATTATTTTCTTGAATGACAATCAATTCTAATATCTAACTATATAACTGGAAGCCTCTGCTTAGATGAGTTACTAGGAAAAAATCTCAGCTAACTCTAACTATCTCAAAACTGAAAGACTAAATGATTGAAATAAATATAATGGTTGTACTCGAAAATTATGGACTTGAAAAAAGTGCTACTAACCTGGTTATAATTCGTACTTATCGTGGGATGGATATTAAGAATCCGAATCAATATTATAAAATAATATAACATAAAAAGATGAGTTCTGTACTTTGAATGTACTAAGTATGATAGATATGAACCGTAATTAAATAAACGAAACATGATAAATTTGAGATGTTGTACTGAAGAAGAAACTAAAAAATATGAACTCATGTAATAACCAAGTAAATCAACATGCAATTCGTAGGTACTAAATTGAAATGAATAAATATAAGGTCAATGCCGTAATATAAGACTAGATTGTGGGATTTACTAATGATAGACATATAACCATGTGACCTGAACATAAAGTTTGATGTATAATCCCCGGTTTAGAGCATTCCTATAGCCATCCCAAGTCATTTATGACTTGCTGGGACTAATAGATCAGTCACCTGGTCATTTATTTTGTTACTGTGTGAGCTTTAGTATTTTTGGAGCTTATGAACCTTGAACGATTATTTTAGATCAAAAGTTCAAGCAGATGACATCAAGTTTCAATTCTGACAATTCCATCAGTTTCGGAAGGGTCATTTTAGGCTATTAGCATTGTCGACATGACTCCCATAGTTTTCAGTGTGAGTTGGTGTGATTAGGCGTTTTAACTTTAAGTTAAAGGCTAAGTTTCACTTTAGTCAACATTCTGAGTAAACGCGCTCGGATGAAAATTCTGTCAACGTGGCTAGCTCCGGAATGTTGAGTTTGGTCTAGTTTGACCCTTCATTCGGGTTTTGAGGTTTTTGATATTTTTCCGAGCCCTTTTGTGGTTTTTGACTTAAAATGGCCAATGGAAGTGGGACCTATATTTTATCGAGATGACCTCTGATGAAATTTTTGACAGCGCCTTTGAGTCCGGAATGTCGACTTTTGTAGGGTAGCATATCTGTTTTATTTTTATCAGGTTCCGAATGGATTCCGAGCACCCGTCGGAGACTTTAAAGAAAGTAGGCAAAGCTGAAATCTGGTGCAGCCCTTTAACGACCAAAAATTGGGGTTTTAACGACCAGATTTTTGGGTTTATTAGCGACCAGCTTCGTCCTTATAAAAACCCAATTTTCAGCTTTTGTTTATTACTTTAAAATTTTTATATTTTGAGCTATAGAACTCCAAATTGGGCGATTAAAAAGGATAAGTTGTGAGATTTTTCGAAGGCAACGCATTGGTGAGCTTAGAATCTGATTTGGAGACTCGATTTTAGGTAAATTTTGTGTTTCAACTGCTGTCATAGCTCATTTTCGAGCTCAACTTTTGGGAAATTTTAGAAGGTAATCTCTTGTCCATTTTAGGTCCAAATCTAGTGATTCAAGAGCCTATATTTTGGGGGTTTTCGTGAGGATCGTCATGGTGTGATTGGTTTTTGCTTTTGGACCTTCATTTTTGGTAAAATCTTGTAAGTAGCTGCTTTCATTATTGCTGATTTTTAGCGTAGAATTTCGGATTTTTGTTGCATGTTCATGTTGGGACTGTCTTGAGTCCTGAATTGTGTTCCATTCTGGTGCACAAGTTCCTAGAGTTGTTTAGGACTTTTATTTGGGGTTAATTCTGGATTTCTCAACGCGTATTCCACTTTTTCCATTTTGACCGCGAAATTGACCCATCTCCGTTTCTTGCGATTTTAGTGTTTAAATGACGGTAATAACGTTGTGACTCTATTTTTGATAGTCTATCAATGTTTTGAGGCTTTTTAGAAAGTAAAAGATCCGGGGAAGTGAATTTTGGATCGCGCGTGATCTGCGTTCAGGTAGGCTACGGTTTCTGTTCTTAGATTTAACTCGAACATGTGAATGCATGTTGATTAGTTGGGATTTAAGTTGGATAATTATTGGATCATGCATAGGTTTTAAAAATCATATTTTTTGCCTTTTTCTGAGAATTATCGGGTAACTGTGAGCATGTTTATTGTTATTAATTGACCTTCTTTGCTATATGGATTACTTGTATGTTTGAATATTGGTTATCAGAAGTATGTTGGGCCTTAGTTTAGGTTTGAAAAGGGTTTTCCTTAGAAATGAATGATTCAAAGTCGGTAGGACTTATTTTAGCCCCGACGTTGCTCGGCCGGCTTAAATCGTTGTTGACTGATGTAGCAGACTTGAGTCTGATAGTTTAGTATTTAGCTAGATTATGAGCTAGCTCCAGCGATAGTTACTCTTATTTTTTTGATGTTACGGCTTCTCGAGTTACGTCAGTGACAATGAATTTCGCTCCGGGATTCAAAGTTGACATTCGATTCGGCTCTAAGGACTTACATTGATTAGCTAAGTCTGGATGGTGTTCCACGGGCATATATGATTATGGATAGATAAAGACTCTTTCAGCAGCTATATCGACATCTTTGTCGGGTATCCGAATTTAAGGTCCGGCCTCGACCATCCACATATTTATGTAAAGCATCCGGTTAGAGGTCCGGTCTCAAGTATGTAGAGCATCCGGTTAGAGGTCCGGCCTCAGTTACTTTTATTTTGCAATTGGCTACTTGTGTACTTCTGTTGAGCGTCCGATTCAAGGCCCGACCTCTGTACCATCAGATTCTACTTTTTGTTTCGGTGTTCTTTGGCCTTGAGTTCTATTCTCCTTTAGTTATAGTTATATTATGTACTCGTCGGGCTTATGGGGGTCCGTTCGGGTTTTTATTTAAACTTGTGCACGAGTGTATCTTTTGGGCTTATGGTGGGTCACGTTAGGTGTAGTGAGATTATTTATATAAATTTAGTTAGATCTTTATACACTCGTGTGCATTATTTTGTTACTTAGCCTTCCGTTCTTGACCTCTAGTTTTGTGATTCCGTCTTTTCATATTGTTTTACTTTTCTGTTGAGTATAGTAGGTGCCTTCATGGCTCGAGAAATTGGGTCGTGACAAGTTGCTCCAATGTGGTACTAAGAACTAAGATGTTACTCATGATTTGATGTGTGACCCTTAAAACCTTTCTAATTAAAAATTGATCATTAACATTTGATTTCATTTGGCTAATGAAATTTTAAAAAGAAAAAATAGAACCTTGGCCGAAGGAGTAGATAAATAGTAAATTTTCACCTCATTACTACTATATAGAGAGGTTTAGGACAAGACAATTCTTGGTCGACAAGCCTGCTTTTAGACAAGGTCACTTATGTAATTTTTATATTTTTAATTTTTTTAATTTTTTATCGTATTTTTTTTATTCTTTTTGGATATTTGCAAATTACATCTAAAAAATTCTACAAATCACCATAATTTAGAATTTAAAATATTTAAATTTTAGAAGACATAAAAATCTTGGTTGATTCTCAAAATTCTATGGATGCAACATAAATTGAGACAAAAAAGTAATAAATAATCTTTTTAAAATGACACAAAATCCATATAAATCTCAATAATTAACAACTTGAAATATTCGAAAAAATATAGAAAAATTTGGTTGATTCTTTAAATTCTATCTGTGCCACGTAAATTGGGATATATATATATATATATATATATATATATATATATATATATATATATATGAGAGAGAGAGAGTAATATGTATTATTTGAAAAATATGTAAAAAGTACTATAAATCATAATAATTAAGAAAATAAAATATTTAAAAGACAGAGAAAAATTTGGAAAATTCTCCAAATTTAACTGTACCTCTAAGTTGAGAATGAGAGAGTAAAATTTATTGATCAACTTAACTTTCAACTTAAGTTTGTTGCAAGTTACCATTTTATCCACAAATACATGCAAAATGGGAAGCAAGGTGCACAAAGCATCCCATGTTTAAAAAGTTCGTGAAAGGGATGCACCTTCTAATGGACGTGATTTGGACAACTTACTCTAGTTCAAGAACTAGTGGTTTCTTCCAAGTGGCCTACACAGAGACAATATTATCGTTGCTCCAAAACTCACCTATAACTAGTGAAAAGTTTTCTCTATATGGTTTCACAATAACTATCATTGTGAATTAACAAATGTACATATATCTCTACTATATTCATAAAACGATGTACATATTTACCTTGTATGTATAATGTAATTTTACGCCCCCAAAAACATCTAATATTGCACTAACATAGCTTGTATGTGCTAACCATTATGATTGTCTTGATTCTAGAACTATGCCAACAATTATGATTTCTTAATTCTAGAACTATGTCGTTGTCCAGGAAAATGTACGACGTCAAGGCGAGTTTGAATCTTTGCATCAAAACCTGATAGTTAGCTTGGAAATTGGGACTGTGCTCCGACGAATACCAAATTTCCTTTTTCCAAAATATGAAGGTTCGGTCCAACTTTGGAAAGGACACGATGACAGACTTATTGCACGTGAACTCAATTGTTATCTATAAGAGAAGTTCCCTTGGATTCAATATCAAGATGTTGGAATGCTCGAATGGGCTTATTTGACATTACTTAAGCCTCCCTCTCCAAATATTTATGGCTCACCAGATTATCCTCCAGTGACTTCGCCAATGGTCCCACTCACTGATGGGAGTATGTATCTTACAAAGAGAGTGGCGTTGTCAAGGAAAAGGCAAAGCACAAGTTCATTATTGTTCATGGCTTTGACAGTTCCAAAGACTTGATGTTGTCGATATCCCAAGTGTGGAAACTTTTAAAACTCCATATTTAGCGTATTCATTTTAGTATCTATTATGTATGTTATGTCCAAACTTACTTGCACTTTCCAATATGATTGAGAGTCAAAAAAGTTTTGTTGAGTCCAAAGTTAAAGATTATAGGTAGAGAAGATATTTCCGGTAGACCTTCTGCTCAAGTAAATGCATTACAAATCAGTTTGAAAAAATAAAACAATAGGGATGATGAAGCCAAGACAAAATGCCTATAAAGGCATGACAGAACATACTAAAAAAGAATTAGTAACTACAACAAAATAATACAATAATCGAAGTGCAAGAAACATCAAAAGTAACGAAAGTGGAATACCAAGAAACTCCAATACTAATATTATGTGACTACCAGCATAGAAGAATAAGCGAGACAACTCTCAACTACCTAACTATACATCTACCCGAATCCATATCCTCCATACTTTTCGACTAACTATCTATGTAAATCTCATTGCCCCTTAAGCAACAAACATCAAGTCAACAGAAGAACTCTATGCATTTCAAAGACATTTCTAAACTACTATCAAGGGATTCAAAAGACTAACTGCAGTTGAGGGATGACTATGCTATACATTTTAAAACGTAGCAGAAGAAGGGTAGAATTTATGTCTCATCTGTGGTGGTTGCTACAATTCGAGACAGTAACTCCTAGATCTATATCACAATGTGAAAGGAAAAGGTTTAATCTTAGGCTTCTTCAAAGGATGTTATCAGCAGTTGAAGATACTTCAATGGAATAGAAATGGTACTTCATTACAATCTGTTTTTGTAGGTAATATTAATGTACAAACACCAACAAATCCTACAATTTCATTAAGAGTAATCCACGTGATGTTTGGACTTACATACACCAGTTAGTTTTCTACATAAACCGTATAATAGTTTGATGAAGCATGATCAATTGACCACTTTAAGTCTATGTAGACATGCCACATCATACAAATGCAAGTTAGGATCTTTAGTCATGATAAATTTCTCAACTCTAAATTGTGCTCAAGCGAGTATGTAGGTGTAACAACACTTAAGAGGTTTTTAAGTTTAGACAAGACCACGAAAAGTAAAAATTGAAGTCTGCAGAAACTTCTAAGTTTTACGAACGTCATCTAAGGGTCGTAAAAGGAAGTCAAGATAGTAGATTTGATCCTTAGATCAAATTTCATAGATTGGAACTTCATGCTTGAGTATTACGAGTCTAGTCAAAGGTGCTTAATCACATTTGCAAATAGTAGATTGGTCCGTAAATAAAATTACTCAAACTTTAAATTTAGCCTTAGTTTTACCAGTCATAAAACCGTTACGGGCCATAGATATGCTGGGTTGAAGTCCTGAAACTCAATGTTTCTCTATTTTTCCGAACATTGTTTACGGTCTATATATTAAACCAAAGACCGTAAATGGATTTATGGATCAACTTTAGAGACCAAATATTTCAGCCAGATCTCTATAGATAGGGATATTTTGTTCGTAAATAGAACCACGTACCATATATTCCCTCGCAATCCCTGCCGATGTCATTTTTCTCTTAGGGTGATTTTTGTTCTTTCACACTATGTTAATCCCTATACTATGTATTTTTTAACCTATTCTAAGTTGGATTAAAGAAAATTAATTGACCTAAACATCCCCATTCATGTACTAATTCTTAGAAATCCAATTCTTTTCATTCAAGGCTCCTCCCAACCAAGAACCATGGTTCTTCATCTTCAAGCCTCAAAATTTAAAATTTCAAGCTAGTGTATTCTTTCAAGGTATGTGGGATTTCATCATTGGATATTCTTTCACACTTTAAGTCTCAAGTAAAACCCAGTTTCTCGGTTAATGATTTCTACAAGGCTTAGGGTTTTATGAAAATCATGAATTCCATGATATTATCCATTCCTCTTAATGAATTGTTTACTTTTGTGTTTTAAGACTATGATTCATTGTTTATAAATATATTTTCAAGAAACCTTGGAACATAGTTAATTTCATGTCTCAAAACTATATTATTTTAGTTGCATGCCTCAGATTATCAGTTTTCATGATTTAAGATGCTTTTAGATAAAATGTCTCTTAGTTATTATCAAATTATCAGTATTCATGAGGTACTATTAACTATTATCAACATAATTTAGTATTATTAGATGATCAATGTTTTTTATTTATCAATATTTTACATTGTGATTTTTAGTAAGCATCGAACATATTTAGGAATGAAGGCTCAGACGTTACCTTTAGTAGCAATCGCTAAGTCCTAGAACTACTTGACAGTATGGGTGTGTAAGGATCACCCGTTAGACTATGACTGACAGGGGGTAGTCTCAGGTCCTGTAAGCATGTATCTAGGGCCTTAGACACATGCCATACCACTCCTAACTCCTACTTTTGCAACCGAATCAGAAAAGGCACAATTCAAGGATTCAATGCTAATGGACGTAATGAACTAAAGTCTAACATAGTTTGACCTTCATTATCACACCAAAATATCTACATCTAGTTGTTCCAAGATGATATTGATTTTTTTTTCAATGAACGTGAAATATAACTAGAGTAGTCCCTCATGGCCCACAAAATCTTTACAAACTTGGGAATAATGCCCCACCTCTCTATCGTTCTCCACTTAAATAGTAGACTTAGTTCACTTCACATAGTTTCAAACTTGTGACCTAAGACACATGTCCTTCAACCTTTGATACTATTGTAAGAGTTAATCGTTAAAACACACCTAAATTATCACATTTTCGCGGTTTCATACCTTAACAATCTATTATTTCATTTACCTACCTAAAGTATCACTCTCTTTCTGTCAAAACACACCTCGATACTTAGTGGGGATATGCACACCTTATGTTTCTAATGACAATTCTCATGTGGTCCTTGGCTTTTTTAGAGTTACTGGTTAAAGAAACACCGAAGCTATCACTTTTTCGTGAGTTTCATACCTCACATGCTTCTTGTTCTGTTCTACCTACCAAAACTATCACTCCCTTTGTGTTAAAACACACCTCAACACTAAGTGAATAAAATTTACTTTCACACATACAAAAAAGATAGGCAATTAATATCATTCAAACAAGTATTTAATTAGGTCAATTTGTATTATAGCCTACATGAGATTGTAAAATATATAAATAAAAGACAATGTAATGGTAATTAAATTAGATATATATCCTAATGAACCCTAAACTCACAATAAAGACAACAATGCAAAAATAAAGATCATGAAATTCATAAATGCAACCTACCTACAAAATATGATGCTAAATTGAAAAATATAATAGATAATATTCAAATAAAATAGAAAATGGAAGTGAATTACCTTTGTTGAGCCTGACTTGAAAACTCGACTTGACGAACTTGTACGAGTTCCACCTTTTCCCATTGAATTGAAAACGCAAGGAAGGAAACAATATTTAAACTATGAACAAATTTTTTTACAACCCAACTTTTTCCCTTTTGGGGTGTAAAATCATATTATAACAATGAATGGGTCTGGTTAAAACCGTATGAAATAGGATAAATTATGATTTAATGGTCAAAACACACATAAATTATCACATTTCTATGAGTTTCATACTTCATCTATCCATAGTTAAATTTATCTACCAAACCTATCACTCCTTTTATGTTAAAGTACACCTTGGTAATGAGTTGGAATACATGAGCCTATTGTGGATGGGGAATAACTATTTGACCAACTCAACATCAAGGTGTGTTTTAATACAAAGGAAATGATAGATTAAGTAGATAAATTAAACAAGGATGGGTGAAGTATATGGAACTTACAGAAATATAATGATTTGTGTGTGTTAATTTTGACCATTAAATCTTAATATATCCTATTTCATATGGTTTTAACCCGACCCATTCATTGTATCATATGGTTTCCACACCCTAAAAATGGCAAAACTTGAGTTTTAAAAGTTTCCATTCATAGTTTAAATTTGTCTTTTCGATTTGTTGAGAAAAGGTGGAACTCGAACAAGTTTGTCAACTCGAGCTTTCAAGTCAACGCTCAACAAATGTAATACACTTCCTTTTTTTTTCTATTTTAATATTATATGTTATTTGTGTAAATTTGACATAAGATTTATAGTTAGGTTGTATTTATTAATTTCTTGATCTTTGTTTTTCCATTGTTGTTTTTAGTATGAGTTTAAGGTTAAGTAGGATATATATCAAATTTAATTATTATAACAGTCTCTTTCATTGATTTATTTCACGATCTCATGTAGGATAATACAAATTGACCTAATTCAATAATTGTTTTGTTGATATTGTCTGTCTTTTTGATATGTGTGAAATTGAAGTTTATTCACAGGTGTACTTTAACACAAAGGGAGTGATAGTTTAGGTATGTGAATGAGAACGAGAAATAGTTGAGGTATGAAACTTGCGAAAATAAGGAATATACTTCCTCATCGGAAAATGCTTGACTTCCAGGCTCATCTTAGGCATTTCCTCATGGGATAGTGAACCCCACCCTCACTGAGCAATCCCCTCCATGTTGTCAGCCATCTTCGGCTCTGCCTAACCATTATCTCTCTTATCCTTTTTTGCCTCTAGCGAACCTTCACCTCTTCACTTTCTCCATCTCCATCATAAAACCATAACCATAGTCTCCTTTTTTTGGCCTCAACTCCCCTATACTCTTTATCTCCACCACTCACAACAGAAGCCTCCATTCCCCCAAGTAGTCACTGAACCCTCTTCCCCCAAACCCTGTAGATCTAATCCCGCCGCCTCACCATATTTTAACCTTGATGATATGCCACTTAGTCAACTCCATCAAAATATATCCAGTATACCTCGTAAATATGTTGCCATCAAGCGGACCATCTTTAAGGTTTCTTTCACACAAAGAGCTAGTCAGGCTTAGATCAATAAGGTCATCGAATCAATTTATAATAATTACAAATATGAGGACTTAGTATTGTATGAGAAAAACAATAAGCAGGTTACGTGCAAAGTCTTCAATGAATACCAGGGAATTTTCCAAGTATTACTTCACTTCCTCTTAGTTCAAGCTATTCATCTTTCACTACCCAAGGACCCCTCAAAGAAGGCATACCTTCGCATGGCACTTCTTCATGTTTCTCCTCCATCTCTGATGGGATGCTGCATATATTACATTTTACTTATCTCCCTCTCCCAATTAATTAGTAAAAATATGGCAAAGTTCTTGTAAATGGGAAAGGAGAGGTATGTTGGGTCTAAAGTGATTCTTAGGGGTAGGACATTTGATCCTAAAGTTAGGTAATTAATCACATTTCAAAAGGTGCTGAAACAACTCTAATTTCAGGGATGGGAAGATGTTTACTTGATACTTCATTGTTACTGTATGAAAATGAGGTTGTTGAGTCCTATGTAAATATTAATGTGTTAAGAGAACAATATATCTACCACTCCTGTGAATGGGATGGAATTGGTATTTTTTCATGTTCCATTAGGGTTATCTTCCATGGTTCGACTATTGGCATTGTTGAGTACATATGGAAGAAACATTAAAATTGCATGTTAACTTCCAAATTCAATCAAGGGTGAGTCACTACACGGCCTAGGAAGGTGATTAAAGGTGAAATGGAAACCTTTCATGAACTATTCTATGGGATAGTGTACAAAGGGATTATTCCAAGAGGGAAGAGGCGTCATGAAGCCTCCTTCGGGGATATAAGGATAGAAAATGCACTGGAGCAAGAGGAGCCTATTGCTTGGCCCTCTTCGATGATTCAGCACATGGCAAGGGTAGTTGATCCTAAACCTAATCATTACCAGTTGGCCTTTGAGAACTTATTCACCTTGGTGTTCAATTCTTTTGGGGTGCCTCTTGAAGAAGTTCACCAACTTAACAAAAAGGCTATGATCACTAGGTCCACGCTCGCTGAATGTTCAAGTATACTTGTTGATAATCAGGCTCCTGAACCTACTCCTTGGGCTACTAGACCAAATTCCATCCTTCTTAATGATCTTTATGCTTCTAGGGACTAAAATGCAGTGCTTCAAGATGAAAATGAGACTTTTAAGACTGCTCTAGCTAAGTTATAAGGAGACGTGACCAAGTTGAAGGACCACCTGCTCCAGGAGCAGGAAAATAATGATCATGTGGATTGCGTGTTATAGCTTATGGCATCCCCTCCACATCCTCTTCCGTCTCACACTTAAATCCAATCCTTGTTCCTTTTGGTTATATTTATGCTTTTTTTCAGACAATGGCTATAATTATTGTATTTTGTATGTTGCTTTGGCAACATGTGGTGCTCATACTTAACTTAATAGATGTTCTTCCGTTTTTATTGTGACTCTATGCCTTCGCCCTGGGTTCTCTCTCAGTTTCTTGTTTGGATGACTAGTATCTTTATATTTTGTTCTTTCATTTGTTCAAGTGGTGTATCCTATCTTCATGCTTATTTTTTATATGTGAAAAGGTGGAAGTTGTGATTGTTTTTTGCTTGTACAATTTTTATTACACAAAACTTGTGCAGTGAAGGCGTGTATGTATCATCACCGAAAAGAGGGAAATTAATGACTTGACAATATTTTGAATATACTTTTGTTGATGACAAAATGAACCATGTTCACGAGCATGACAAAATGAACCAAGTGCACGAGCATGTACCGACACTATGATAAATGTGCGGGAAGGAACTGAACATACATATTAAAAGAAAGAAAACATGTTTACACATAAATAGTTACAAATAAGGAAAAGAAAAAGGGAAACGAATGCTATAAGGAAAAGGAATACTTTTCTAGGAAAAGAATTACTTTCCTTGTAGTAGTAAACTAGTTTAATCCACCTCTAAAAAAGGATAAATTCAAGAAGTAAATGTAACACCCCGTATTTTAAAAAGACAAAAAATGATTTTTTTCCAGAAATCTACAAGTGCAATCGACTGAAACTATTTATGGACCGTAGTATGATCTACGAATCGTACTGTGCATCTGTTATTTGACACTGAAACTCTACCAAAAACTCAACCCAGAAAATCAACTAAATGTCGATCAATGGAAAGATCTACGATGTATAAGTCAGAATACGGTCCATGGTCTGTTTCCATGGATTGAGACTCACGTTACCCAGCCTCTGACGTAAACTACGGATGACCAGAACGGACCGTATTTTGATCTACGGTCCCTATGTTTAAGCTAAGTGAAGTTAACAGTCAGTTAAGAGGGAAATATTGTTGGGTCAAGATCAAATGGTTACAACTATTAGCACAAATTGAGTTAGGTATCCCATTACCTATGAAATTATATATAATTAAAATATATTTCCATAGACAGTAAGTTTTCTAAAATCCAACCTTCGAGTAAAAAATTATGTACGTTTTGGTAAAGGTCTGTCGCGCAGAACCAAACTACGAACCCAAACAACGGATCTTTGATTGAACGACGTCTCGTCAGTCCTTGTGATCGGTTGGTCCCACACCAAAATTTCTAATGGTCTTTTCCTAGTTCGTTTAACTCCAAAGGTACATCATTTAAGCCCTAAATCATCAGATTTTAGTCTGTTTAATCCTAGAAATATAACAAGAACTTAACTAAGTACAAAGCATAAATCAAAAAATAGAAAATTAGAAACAAGAAAGGATAAAAAGGTCAAGAACACTACTTCAAAACTCTACAAGGTTCCATCAGTTCCAGCCCCAAAATTAAAATATTTATCTGTAGATTTCATCACCAGGTATGTTGGATTATACCAATGGGTTCCTTTCACCCATTAGATCCCTAATTTTCAGTCATATTCTTGATTCCATTATCATGATTAGACGTAGGATTTCTATAACTTCTAAAGAATATCATGAATTAGTTAGTTATATGATCCAAATCAGATTACTATGTTATTACTCTGATAATCGCATGAATTTCAGAACCCTAGCTATGTATTTCCATAGTTATTGAATTTCACATGTTAGGATAGATATTTCGGTTATTCAGTTATACATGCCTCAGTTATTAATTCATCATTATAAAATTAACTGTTGCATTATCAGTTTGTATGTTCAGTTTTGAGTTATCCAGTATTTATAGAAATTCAATCATAATATGTTAATCACTTAATGCATTGGGAGTAGCATAATACCGGGTTGGACTAGGGTTCAGCGTACCTGAATTGTCCAAGAACTATTAGCCAAGTAGGTTGTAAGTCCCCTCTGTGGGCATTAGTTTAGTGATCACGCAGTATGCCTTTATACCTATGTCAGGGTATATTGGGTCCTCTCAATGGGACATATACATCGGACTCCACATTCAACTCATGTGGTTTTATTATCGGTTATCATTAGCTCCCATTGTTCAGTCAGATTATATTGCATTGACCATATTTACAGTTCAATTAGTATTCAATCTCAGCATGTTTTAAAGTTTGTCAGTGCATCCAGTTAGCTCAAAATTCAGTATATCAGGTCAAAAACATTTTACTTGCTTTTATGCTTATTCATTTATGTTTTATTTCAATTTTCCTCCATCCTACATGGTCAGGACCTCTCAAGTATTGACACATACTTATGCTATATCTTTTCGTTATGTAGGTTCAGGTTCTCAGCACCCACATCATGCTTAGATTTATTTTCGATCTCTAGTTCAGTAGAATCAATGGTGAGTCCTCATTCTCCGAGGAAAATATTTATAAGTTATTTCTAGTATTTTAGTCAATTAGTTTTAGGTTTTGCTAGAGTTAGTTTGGGCTTGTCCAAACATTTCTAGTAAGTTAGAGGCTTATTTCAAACATAGTTAGTTTCAACTTAGTATTGAGTTAACGACCTTTTATATTAATATCTTAGTTTGCATATATCTCAGTTTTAGCATATGGGTATTCCCTATATTGTCATTTTAAATTATGATCTAGCTTCCGCATCAGTTTATTATCTTTAGTATGCTCATTGTAATTCCAGCGGGTTCAAGATCTTATGAATGTAAATGGTGGATAAGCAGAAGCAAGGGTTCATGACTTTGTTAAGATAAATCCGCTTGAGTTCTTAGGATCACAGATTAGTGAGGATCCCAAAAATTTCCTTTATAAGATCACGAAGATCTTTGAGGTGATGCAGATCAATGGAATGATCGGGTTAAGTTGGCATCATACAAGTTGAAAGATTTGGCTCATATTTGGTACACTCACTGGAAGAAAAATAGGGGTACAAATGCAACTCCTATTACTTGGGAGTGCTTTAGTGAGACCTTTTTGGACAAGTTTTTCCCAATAGAGTTGAGAGAAGCAAAGGTTCAGGAATTCATGAATTTATGGCAGGGAAACATGTTGGTCAAAGAGTATGGGCTCAAGTTTAACAAACTCTCAAGTTATGCTCCTCACATGGTTTCTAACTTTATGGCTCGGATAAATAAGTTCTTGTATGGAGTATCAAATTTGGTGAAAATTGAGTGCAGAAATGCTATGTTACTGGGAGATATGAACATCTCTAGGCTTATTACTCACGCTTAGCGGTTGAGGGTGATAATATTAGGAAACAGGCCAAGGAAAATAAGAAGGCTAAGACTTGGAACTATAAATATTCTCAATAGAAATTGGGTGGTGGAAATCGCTCACAGAGTTAGTAGAAGTTCTTAGCCTCAGCCCTTTCTTCAGCTAGTGTTCCATCCTCCAAGAGCAAGTATGACCACAAAGTTAGACAATACTTACCCCACTTGGCCTAATTGTAATAAGAACGATACAAACGAGTTCCTTGCAGAAAAGGAAGAATGCTTTGGGTACGGTAGTATGGTCACATGTATAGGGATTGTCCTTCTAGAGAGGGTCAATGATGTGGTAATAGTGGAGCTCAGTCTATAAATTCAGCAGCACTAGCAAGTTGTCCGACTCAACAGGGTAATTTATATGGTAAAGGTGGTGGTCAGCGCAAGAACATGTAGTATACTCTTCAGGCTCGCCCAGATCACGAAGGTTCTCCTGATGTAGTCACTGGTATGTTACGAGTCTTTGACCTTTAAGTTTATGCAATGTTAGATGTAGCGGATACACTTTCAGAACCTTTCTTAGTCTCTACTCCAGTCGGTGACCTAGTTATAGCAAGATGGGTATATGGAAATTCTCATGTCAGAGTTTCTCAAAATGTCACAACATCAGATCTTGTTGAGTTAAAACTGGTAGATTTCGATGTCTTTCTAGTCATGGATTAGTTACATTCATGTTATGCCTCAATCGATTATAGAACTAGGATTGTTCGTTTCCAGTTTCCATACAAACCAATCTTTGAATGCAAGGGTAGTAGATTAGCGCCTATGGGTCGATTCATTTCTTACCTTAAGGACAGAAAGATGATCACTCAAGATTATCTATGTCATCTAATTTGGGTTAAGGATTCTAGCGCTTAAACCCCAACTCTTGAGTCAGTTCCAATAGTCAGTGAGTTTTCAGAAGACCTTCGCAAAGTCCTTCCTGAAAGGGAAATCGACTTTGGAATTGATCTAGTTCCAGATACCCAACCTATTTCTATTCTCCTTACATAACGTCTCCAGTTGAGCTTAAGGAATTAAAAGATAATTGAGAGACCTTTTAGATAAGGGCTTCATTAGACCTAGTATTTCTCCATGGAGTGCACTAGTGTTGTTCGTAAAGAAGAAGTATGGTTCTCTCAGAATGTGCATTAACTATAGTTAGTTGAGCAAGGTCAAAAACTAGAATAAGTATGCCATCCCCAATGATGAGTTGTTTGACCAACTTCAGGGTGCCAACAATTTCTCGAAGATAGACCTCAGATCAGGTTATCATTAGCTTAGAGTCAGGGATATGGACATTCGGAAGACAACCTTCAGGACACGGTATGGTCATTATGAATTTGTAGTTATGTCATTTGTACTAAACAGTGCTCCTGCAATTTTCATAGATTTTATGAATATAGTGTTCAAACAATATTTGGACTTATTCGTTACCGTCTTAATTGAAAATATCCTCATTTACTCTAGGAATGAGGATGAATATGCAATTCATCTGAGAGTTGTTCTGAAAATTCTCAAGGATCGTAAGTTATTCACTAAGTTTACCAAATATGAGTTTTTGTTGCAATCTATTGCTTTCCTTGGTCACACTGTATATAGTAAGGGGACTCCAGCGGATTCACAGAAGATATAAGAAGTTAAACAATGACCCACACCTACCTCAATTACTGATATCATAATTTTCTTAGGTCTAGCAGGTTATTACAAAAAGTTTATTAAAGGGTTTTCATCCATAGCCTCACCATTAACTAGGTTGACTAAGAAGATGGTCAAGTTTCAATGGTCACATGATTGTCAGAAAAGCATTGTAGACTTGAAAACTAGATTGACTACAACACTTGTCATGACTCTACCAGAGGGTTCAGATGGTTATGTGATCTATTGTGATATATCCAGAGTTGTCCTAGATTGTGTGTTGATGCAACGAGATAAGGTTATAGCTTATGCTTCAAGACACCGTAAGGTTCATGAGAAGAACTATCCAACTCATGACCTCGAGCTTGCAGCAGTGGTATTTGCACTCAAGATATGGACATAGTACTTGTATGGTGTTCATATAGATGTATTCACTGACCATAAGATCCTTCAGTATGTGTTCAGCAAAAAAGAGTTGAATCTTCGCTAGTGGAGGTGACTTGAGTTCCTTAAGGATTATGATATGAGTGTGCTTTACCATCCTTGTAAGGCGAATGTA
Source organism: Solanum habrochaites (assembly GCA_027704765.1). Lineage (NCBI taxonomy): Eukaryota > Viridiplantae > Streptophyta > Magnoliopsida > Solanales > Solanaceae > Solanum > Solanum habrochaites. Next base: position 36,428,561 of record JAKWJA010002495.1, on the reverse strand, counting down.
GTAGCAATGCTCTTAGTATATTATCTATGGGTAGTGTAGTTCATGTTGAGGAAGAGGAAGGATCTAATGAAGAATGATCACAGGCTTGCTAACAATGGGATTTTGCTTTATGAGCATATCAGAAAGTGATGTAACAATTAAGAATGGGGGAAGAATACTCCTTGGTAGTGGAGATTAAGAAGAAGCGAGACAACGATCCAATATTGCTTGAACATAGGGAGCAGTCCATAATCAGAGAGAGGAGGTTTTATCCTAAGGGGGAGATGGTGTACTTTACTACCATGGTAGATTGTGTGTTCCCGATGTGGGTGAGTTGAGACAACATATAATTGCAAAATCCCACAAATCTAGATATTTTATTCATCCAGGTTCCACCAAGATATACCGCTACCTGCGGGAAGTCTATTGGTATAATGGAATAAAGAGGCATGTAGCAAATTTTTTGAGTAAGTGCCCCAATTTCTAGAAAGACAAGGTAGAGCATCAGAATCTAGGGTATATGATTCAAGAGATCTACATTCCTACTTTGAAGTGGGAAGTGATATTATGGATATTATCATAGGGTTACCTCGTACTCGCAGACAACATGAATCCATTTGGGTGATAGTTGATAGGATGACTAAGTCGTCTCGATTTTTGATGGTCAACACCATAGATGGATGAATAGGTCCTCAGTTTACCTCTCATTTCTTGAAGTCATTTCAGAAGGATCTTGTTACTCAGGTTAACCGTCGCACAGTATTTCATCCCCAGATAGATGGACAGGCAGAGCGTACTATTCATACCCCAGAGGATATGTTGAGAGATTGTGCGATCTATTTCAATAGGAGTTGGGATGATCACCTTCATATTGTTGAGTTATTCTACAACAATATCTACCAATCCAGTATTCAAATAACCCCTTCTGAGGCACTGTATGAGCGTAGACGTAGATCTCCTATTGGTTGGTTTGAAGTACGTGAAACATATTTGATAGGTCCAGATTCACTCCTTTATGCTATGAAGAAAGTGAAAATCATTAGAGATAGACTTAAAACAACCCTGAGTCGTCAGAAATCTTATGCAAATGTAAGAAGAAGGGAACTAGAGTTCCAAGTTGATAATTGGGTTTCTTAAAAGTGTCACCTATTAAAGGGGTAATGATATTTTGAAAGAAAGGGAAGCTCAGTCCTAGATATGTAGGCCCTTACAAAACCTTGAAAAGGGTTGACAAGGTGGCATATGAGTTAGAGTTGCCAGCAGAACTAGCAGCAGTGCATCAACTCTTCCACATCTCGCTCTTGAAGAAGTGTGTAGTGACCTAGCCTCTTTAATTCCAATAGAGAGTGTGGCTATGAAAGATAGTCTATCTTTTGATGATGTATCATTTTAGAATCTTGACCATCAGGTTAGAAGGTTGAGGAACAAAGAAGTCGCTTTAGTCAAGGTTTTTGTTGAGGAGTCAGTATGTAGAGGGAGCTACCTAGGAAGCAGAACTAACCATGAAGGCTAACTATCGTCACCTCTTTCCTTCCTATTCCGCTCATCCTTGAGGTAATAGTTCCTCTTCAGTTTTTTTATCATTCATGTGTTAATTCAGCCTTAAAATCATGTTCCCTCAGTTCGTACTTGCATTTTCAGCATATTAGCATATTCTTAGAACTCAATTAAGTCACAAACTCAATCTTCAGTGTTTAGTAATAGGAATTCCAGCTCTCTCCCTCTATTTAAGCTAGTTTAGTCTTCATTAGGGACATATGTTCTAATGGAGAATATAATGTAACACCCCGTATTCAAAATAGACAAAAAATGAATTTTTCAGAAATCTACATGTGCTATCGATGGTCACTATCGATGGACAGTAGTGTGATCTACGACCCGTATTGTGCATTGTCATTTTCCACTGAAATTTTCCCAAAAAATCAGCCTAGAAAATAGACTAAATGTCGATACACGGACAGATCTACGGTCCATAAGTCTGACTATGGTCCGTGATCTAGTGTCCGTGGATTGAGATTCAAGTTACCTAGCCTCTGACATGAAATACGGATGACCAGCTCGGACCGTATTTCGATCTACGATCCGTAGGTGTTACCATAGGTTAAAGTTAACGGTTAGTTAAGGCGGAAATATTGTTGTGTCAATTTCAAATGGTCATCACTATTAGTAAAAAATGAATTACGTGTCCTATGAATTATGAAATGATAGATAATTGAATTATCTTTCTAAATATACCGGTTTTGCTAAATTCCAACCTCCTAGCAAACAATTATGATTTTTATAATAAAGGCCTATCGAGTAGTCCCAAACCACAGACCTTGGATCGAACAACGACCCGTCATATCAGGTTGTCGTTTGGTCCGACAACAAATTTCTAGGGGTCTTTTGGTCTTTTTCTAGTTCGTTTAACCCCTAAGATACTTCATTTAAGCCCTAAATCATCATATTTTAGTCAGTTTAAGCCTATAAACATAGCAAGAACTTTCCTAAGTTAAAATCATAAATAAAAACTTAGAAAATTAGAAGCACGAAAAGAGAAAAAGGTCAAGAACCCTACTTCAAGAACGCAACAAGGTTCCATAAGTTCCAACCTCGTAATATCAATATTTCTACGTGGATTTCATCATCATGTATATGCCATTTCATTAGTGAGTTCCTTTCACCCATTAGATCCATAGTTTTCATTCCAATTCTTGATTCCTTTATCATGATTAGACCTAGGGTTTCTAGAACTTCAAGATAATATCATGAATTAGTTAGTTTGATGATCAAAATCCAATAACTATGCTATTACTCAGATAATCACATAAATTTCAGAACCTTTACTATGTATTTACATAGTTCTTAAATTACACATGCTATTAATGTATCTTCATAATTTAATACGTGGAAATAAAATAAATGATTGAGTTTTTTGTATATTATAAACAACTCATTAGTTATTTTCGTTGAAAGTAGTACAAGAACCCACTTCAACTAGTTTAAGTATAAAAATATCACAAATATATATTAAACAAGGAAATGAATTAGTATTTGATAATTTTTATGAAACGAATAAGAATGCTAATAATATTATGAAATTTTGACGTACTTCTCAACAAAAAGTATCAAAAGAACTAAAGAGTAATTGATAAAAAACGGATTGAGGATAATTAAAACTATTTCTAAAGTTTCATTTGTGTTATACTGAATTGATCATTTGTATTACCGTTATGCGATGATTTTTTTGACCAAATGATTGAATGAATCTTGTTATCTAGATCCTTACCCAACTAAATAACCTATGAAAGCAATTAAAATAAAATGAAAAGGAGTTATTTTTGGGATCTCCGTTCTTTAAGTAGATGTGCATCTTGAATTTCCTTTTTTAATATGACAATTTAATCTTGACTCAGTCGTTCCATTATTTTCATTTTTTGTGTTTGTGCTTTTTATAACGTTCTTTGGATTCCTTTTCTATAGCATAGAAATTTAGGAGATCTCCTTTTGTTTTGATAAGAGAATAAGAAAAGAGAGGTTTTAATCCAATTCATCTATCACTACCTACATCTCGCATATATCCATTGAAAAATCTACAAAAAAATTAATTTAATTTTATTTCAATGAGGCATATTGTTCTCCCTAGGGAATGAGTCATGCTACATAAAACAAATGTAGATTTCTTCAATCAATTAGACAGGAGAGACAATATTTTCCACATATTTCATCTGTTAAAAGAAAAATAATAATAATAATAACATCAATCAAAAGGGAATCTGTTATGCGTTAGACATAGGATTAACTCATATCTTTTACATTTTTCAAGCATTCACACAATTTTATGTCATCAAAAATAGAGGAATCGTATTTAAGTCCTCACGTTCATTAGTACGACCTAAGACATTTGTATAGGTCCCAAAATATATTAACCTTGCTTAATAAGTGCACCCTGAACCCAAATGGAATAAACTAGTATGTATTTGAGGAATTTTCAATAGGAACACATGATTTACGACCAAAAAACTCTCTAATTTATTAAATAAATTAGTTTTTATTCAAGACTTATTGTTCCAATGATAAATCAGTTTAAACAAATCAAGATGTAACACTTTTTGATTTTCAGATCATTGCAAAAAAAGAAGCCAAACTAAATATGGATTAAAACAAAGAACACATAAAGCTTAAACTCAGCAATGTAATTAATGTTATTTCAAATTTTAATCTCCTTAAATAATCACTAAACATAATAAAGTTCAATGTATGAAAGTGAACTCACGAGCAAATTTTTTCCATCTCAAGCCATACAAATAATTTTCGATCCATCTTTAACACCCATTGGTAATAAACATATCAACACAAAAAACACCTCGTAATTTTTATTTAAAAATATAATAATTCAAAACTCTTCATAAATGAAACAATTAGCATATTATTTTAATCTACGAGGTTTCCATTTGTAAAACATCAACATCACAAACCATTGTTCAATAGAGCACAACTAAGGGAAAAAGACTTTGTTGCACAAAATAGAAGAAGAGAAAACACAGACAAAAGAGTGGTTTTGATTGTTACCTGATAACCAAGGAAGTTGATTAAATATAAAAGAGGGGAAGGAGCTGCTTTTTAAACCACAATGCATACGTTGTGCAGCTGTGAAGAACTTGAGAAAATAAAGAATGTGGGTTGAAATTAAAACCCTAATTTTAAGGGAGATACTTAAAAGAGAGGGAGCGGACTAGGGCAGGTCTCCAGTATCCATGTAATGTTGAATTTTATATTTGTTTTTCCATTAGAGTAATAAATAAAAGGTACAATAAAATATTAATTAAAAATACATTTTTTCGTAGGTCATATGAAGCGATTAGCTTTTTTTTTTTAGTTAACAACTCAGTCGTAATACTACGATTCACATTCACACAAAGAAATAATTTTATATATTTTGAATAAAGGTGCTACTGGAAAAATGAGAATGTGATCGAGATTAAACCTCAATTGTCTCAGCAAATCAAACAAAAAAGTGAAATAGATTTCTAATCGAAGATTGATCGGAAACCTCTAAACTCTCTAAAAACCACAAACTCGCCTTTTCGATTCTATTTTTTCTAGATCCAGATTTTTCTATATTTTAGCTATTGTGACCTTCCCCTTCTATAGTTTCCTGCACCACTTTTAAGTTTTGTAAACTATATTCACGGTAAAGTATAATTATAAATTTTGTATAAGATTATAAAGTTCAAGGTGAACGAGTAGAACCATGGAATATGTTTTTCATTGAGATTGTGATGACTTAAACCACAGAAGTAATTATGTTCTAAAAACATAAGACATAGTATGTTTTGGGAGTGAGCACCGATATGGGGGAGAGTTCAGACAACTCACAGCCCCTATAAGCCATTTAGTCATCATGGATAGACAAGGATCAAACTTTGTAGATGAACTCTTTTCAAGTAGACTAGTGGATCCATTAGGTAGTTCAGGTATTATACCTTTGGTCGGGTATAGGATGTGCTGACAGCGTGAGGTAGATCGATGTATTATCACTATAGCTTTTAAATTATGGTTGTCCCCATAGCAGTTATTGTATTTTCATACATCAGTTCATTGTGCTTTGACATACATCTCAGATTTTCTTGTATCTTTGCATACACATAGAATATATAGCATGTTTGTAAACAACTTTTACACTTATTTAAATCTACTTTATACTTAAATGAGTTAAGTAATTATTCATCAGTTGACAAGAGTCAAGGTAAGTGTTTCTTTCATAATCTCTTTCTAGCCTATGTTGTATTAGCATTCCAACTCGCATACTCGTACATTCAATGTACTGATGCCAGTTTTCCCACATAGTATTATGATTTAGACACATGTAACGAGGATGGGCATCCAACGCACCGTTGATCCAGTTGAGTACTTCATAGTTAGTTGGTGAGCCTCATCGCACTGCAGAGGATATCTTTTATTACTTTCTAGTTAGTTCAATAGGATGTGTGGGGTTTGTTACAAAACCCATCTCAGTCAGCTTAGAGGTTTCATAGACAATATGGTATTTCAGTAGCCTTTACATTTTTCATTCTTATATTAAAGATTTGGGTTGCCATTTTTGTCAAGTTGAATGTTTAAATCTTTAAGATATTCCTAGTTATTTTATTTTAAAATTCAGATAAGTTCTTTTATCATTACAAGCGTTATTGTTGTCTTCCACTGAATTTAGTAAGCCAAACCACGGGTCTGATCGATGCCAGCAATGGTCATCTAGTGCTAGTCCCGCCCAGGGTGTAGACTCGGGGCGTGACACGAAGATAGAGGATTAGAGTAGAAGGTTAGTAGGTAGCTAAACGTTATCTAATTTTTCTTGTTTTGGTTCTTTTTATCATTCACGAACTATATTGTTTCGTAATTCTAATATTACATGATTTTCTTTGATTCAATAACGTATTACTCATGGTTGTTACTGAGACAAGGGTCTATACAAAACAACATATCTACCTTTACAAGGTTAAATTAAGATTGTGTAAACACTACTTGCATATTCATGTGGGATTACAATTGCATATTTTGTCGTTACTTTTCATTATTGAGCTATGAACTAAACAATTTGTATTTTAATCAAGAAAATGTAAGGGAAAGAATCATCTGGATACCAATCTATACTAAAATAGTAAAATTAATTCAAAATAATAAAATAAAACACCATTTTTGTAAGATTTCATAGGATTGTATGAAAAATGACAGTGCATTCTTTTTCATTTTTTCTAGAAAAGAAAGTCAAGTCAATATCTAGTACTTGAACTACACAACATAATTTTAAAAATTGCTTTAATAGGAACAAGCAACTTTTCAATTCTTTGCTAGAATATAATTACTTAAATATTCTTGAAAATCTAACTTAAATTTCTTAATCAAGTTCAAGTAATTACAATTTTAATCATGTGAACAACTCTTATCAAAGTGTGAAAATTTTCAATTTTAATGTGTAAGTGAACCAATTTGTGCTTATTCACCAATTTGTGCTTATTCACTACTTTTTAACAATTCTCTGGTTGATTATATTTTCAACTTTTTCCCCTTATTTTTACCCTTCACATAGTTTCATTATGCATTTTATGATTTGCGGGGATGAGTTACCCAGTACCTGAGGTGATTGAATGTGTTATGTAGAAGATTTTCAGTTTGAAAGATTGACTAGTAGAAAGTCTAACTAAAGCACATATTTTGGGTAAATAAGTTATTTTTACGTTTTTTTAGCTTCATTAGGTCCAGTGGGTTATTTACGAATTGGTTGAGCAAACATTTTGCGTAGTGACTTCAAACTTCTAAGTTAGGCTAGTCTTAGATGGGATATGGCAAGGTAAGGTCTAGGGAAATCCTAGAAGGTTTTGAATGGTATGTCTAATATTGCATCGTGTTTCCTAGTATCTAAGACATTAATGAAGCCACAGGGATTTTCAAAATTGAATTCGGGTGAGTAAAACTCCCGCTATCGAACTTGTTGTGAAGATTATAGAACGTAAATATTCAAGGTGCCCTATAAAAGGGGGGGTTTGGGAAGAATTTTTTGTCTCCATGCAGCTACTATAATAAGTTTCATGCCTCTACACACGGATAAATTAATTCCCAATATATAGGGGTTTCCCCTATGACGACACCAATATAGCGGGGTTCGTTGGGTTTCCATGCGGAAAAACTCTTGAAACCTCTTATTTTCTTGAAATTCATTCTTGGGAAAAGGAAGGGCGACTTACAGAAGCTTTCCTTTATTTTTCCACCAAGATCTTAATAAAAGGTAGGTTAATTACTTCTCCAACTTGTAGTTTGATTCTTAAGCCTCAGAATCAACGTTTTTACTCTTGGGGAAGGGTTTTAACTTGAATTAATTAAAGAAAAGACCCTTGATTAGTGTCATGGCATGGCCTGGGGTTTAGGTTGTTACTATAATATAGGTATTGTTAGGCCATTATTAATTTATTGTTGTGCTTTATTGTTGTTTTAGACTAAGATAAACCAAAATTCATAATAAAGTAAAAGCTCAAGTTCTTTACAGTTTCCAAGGATTGATATGAGATAGGTGATAGATTTATGTTTTTTTAGTTCATTCTATACATGCGTTTTAACTGCGCCATAAGTAATGTATGCATGATATATAATTAGGGAAATCATAAACATATGATGTTAAATAAAAGATATTGTAAATCGCATGCAATAAATGTGTTACATGAATGTACATGTGTGATTGTTATTCCTTGTGGTTGTGATTGTGTTGTATGTTGATGATTTGGATCGGGTGCCACAAAAGCACATAGTATTGGTGGAACGGGTACCATGCCAGTACACTAACATTTGGAATGGATACCACGTCAGTACAATGGGAGCATGTATCACGATGCTACACTAATAGTTTGGATGTGTGAGTTCTATCACAGAACCACACTCTCTTGTTGTGACGATGGTTCATGTTTAATATGACATTAAAACATGATATATGATGTCATCTACTATAAACCATCAGTAGATAAGTCAACCCGTAATTCTGAATGACAAGTAACATGCATAAAGGGTTAAAACAACAAATAGCACACACCCATATTGCAAATGATAAGATCCAAAACCTAGTTGTCACACATATAGAGACACAAAGATTACAAGTCCAAAAGTGGATTAAAATATATACACTTTTGTCAAAAGAAAAAATACTAGCTAAAACTAAATAGTAGGAGATACGTATGATCTGGAACGCCCTAAGGTCACCCTCATCACTGAATCCTACTGCAACTAGCTCGATATTAGCGCAGACGAATGATTCTTGGAGATGCATCCTTAAAACATATGTAGAGTGTAGTATTAGTACCAAAAAAACAGGTATATAGTAGGCATCACAGACCGATTGAGCTTGAAAAGTAAAGACAATATGAAAAGCAAGAAATAACTCTATAGATGGTCAAATGAATGAAAATCTAATAGGACTACACATGATTCTATGAAGGAGTTGATGAGAACAACAAGAAACTAACTATAACCAAACTAGACATCAATAAGTCAAGAAGGTACACTTATGTACAAGTTTAAAAAAATTACACCAATGGACCACCAAAAGCCTAAAGAGTACAGAAAAGAGCTATAACTAAAGAGTACAAAATTTTATCAATCAAGAAAAGCAGAAACACATCCCAACCTCAAATAAAGGATAAAACACCTAAGGAATCCAATAGAACCATGAAACAAGGAATCAACTCAATAGAGGAAAATATTTCCCTAACTAAGGTTGTGGTTGTAGATAATGTGCGCAGACCTTGAAATCTACTACTATAGGAGTGGTATGCACAAACTTAATCTACGACTATATGAACTATTGAGGAAGAGTACCGTGTCAAGTCACCATCATAAGTCCATCATGGATCGACATCCACCCGAAGCTTGTTATCTCATACCACTCTAAACCTGAACCAAATCCAATTCGCATCTTCGAAAGAAGGCGAAAATCACAACAAAAAATCATTTGGTCCGTAGTAAAAAGGGAATTATGGATGATATATTATCGGAGTTGAGTTACCTCCTATCTAAGTCCACAACAACAAAAGATGTTTTAAGTGGAATTTATTTAGTTTCAATAAGTCAATTGCCCCTAATACATTATCTAAATACACTATTCCCGTCATTTAAACTTTAGATAGTAAATCAATTAAATATCTTCCTTATATGTTTATTATAATTTTTTATAAAATAATGTGAAATAAGCGTTTTGACATGAAATAGTTGATATTCGAAAGGAAAAAAAAGTAGTTTCTGAAGTTAAATTAAGAAAAAAAGGTATTTGAAGGTTGAAATTGTGTGTGGGCATAAAAATGTAGTCTATAAGCATCATGAGTGAAAAATTTAAAAATAAAAATAATATTTGAAGCAAGGGTGTTGTTATTACAACAGTAACTGATAACTCCGTATCATCTTTTATTGTATGTGTTACCTAAGCATTCTTCAGTCATCTTTTGTTGTATGTGTTACCTAAGCATTCTTCCGTCATCTTTTATAGGTAGTTGAAGGTCAATGCGATTGAGTTTGGTGTTAGACCACCCTGCATTTGGCATTTGAGATCTTAGCCTTTCCTATATTGCAGGCAACGTTTTTGGGTATTGTTTGGGTTCAAAAGGAACTTTTGTCAGAGTTTTCAATGGGAATTGTCCTAACTAAAGGAAACTGGTAACGCAAAGGCACCTCAACGAGAGTATAATGTGGACATTGTCTCTATTAATGCTTGATATATGGGGACATATTTCTCTATCAGCAATGGAAGAGCTAGGGGACTATTGAAGCAAGGGGAAACAAGATGATTCTACACAAACAAATGAAGCAAGAGAAACAACGGCAAGATATTACTTATTAGATGATATTTCCAGTGAAAACTCTAGTTGATCATCTAAATCCAACATGATCTCTTTCGGGACTGTTAGCTATTTTGCTTCTAGGTTGAGTTAATAAACCTTGTATTCATTTGGGCTAGATCATGAATTGTTTTGGAAAAGTGGTGGAACAGTGAGAATATGTAACAACTCATATATTATTTTGTTCTATTGCAAGCTGGGAAGATCAAAATTTGCATGTACTTTGTATTCTTATTCTGTTTCTTTTCATTCTGATGATACAACCATTACAAAGACATTAACGGACCATTTGAATTGGAAAGATGTTATCCCAGATTAATTATCACTAGATAAGTTATTCAATCATGTGTATGGGATATACTTATCTTATCTAAAATGGTGGAACAAGTAATCTCAAGACTGCATTATTATATCTTATACATCACACTAAATGACTTCTGATGTTTTAAGAAATGCTATCCGAATTGTTACAAAGTGATGATAATCCTTGAAATGATGGAAAATGAAGTAAGAATCTGGATATTTTGGAGATTTATTTTAAAACAGGCTTCATACGTAAATGTACTGGTGACAAAAAATCAACAAAATAGCTACATTAATATGTAATGTATTTATATTGTATAAATAGTTATGCCATGTTATAAACGTGTATACATAATTTCTAAAAATGTATATATGATATACGTAAAATGACATAAAATATCCCTCAATGTTATGATTTAGAGTTGATGTACCCTCTCTTTACAAAAGTGGCTAACATATACCCTTACAGGTAAAAAAATGGTTCATATATATCCTACCGTTCCAAAAGTTGCTCACGTATACCCTTTTTATCTAATGGAATTAAAAACACTAATTTTAAAATAATTTTTTGGATTTCTATTCTTTTTATCACACATGATATTTTTTGTTTACTTCTTCAACTCAACAACTAATTTGAATTTTAAATATCTCTCTAATAAATCTATTTTTATCTTTATTTGAATTAATTATTCTTATCTAATTTTTCTTTCATTTTTATGTAATAATATTAGAAATAAAAAGAAAAAAAATGTGAATTGAAAAAGAGAATAAGATTTTAAAAGATCCAAACTAATTTGTTTTTAGGGCTATATTGTAATTTCTTTTTGGTATTTGTAAAAAAACAATGGGAATGTGTGATAAATTTTATAAGAAAATGAGGAAAAAAAATCAATTTGACCATAAAAAAAACAAATAAAGGATATATAATATATAAAAGCATATATATATATATATATATATATATATATATATATATATGATTAGTTATATTATCAGAGTATTTATCTATTAGACCTTTTATCTATTCTTAGCACAATTGTATTATTAATTATTAATTAATGATTAGTTATATCTTCCTAAACATCTTTTTACTCAAACTATTTTAAAAGCCCTCACCAATTTAAATCTTTTGTACTTCAGTTATTTTAAAATCCTAAAAATTACCACAGTTAATTTTCTATAATGCATTCTCACTGTTAGTATTAGTGTAGTTAATTAGTAACTTCTCCACTTATCCAATTAGAATTAGAATTTAGTTCATTATTAAATTAAACAAAAAGAATATTAATGGGAGTTGGTCACAAAATTAACATTCTCCCACTTGACACACATAACAACATTTACTTAATGGTTTAATAAACATTTCAATTACAATGTGCACATATGCTTACTTCAACGTTATTTGTTGTTACTAAGTAAATCAACTAATATGAGTCATGGCGGTTCTACACCATTTTATTTGACATAGTCCATTCCATGCACTAAAATATTAGTCTATTGTCTAACACAAACTTTCAAATTCATAATTGGTCCACCATAATGCTTAAAATATATTTATCTAAAAAAAAATTTGTCATTGTCATTTTCAACATAACATATACAAGAGAAAACAGGTAATAATAGAAACATATATATAGTTGATATCAAAATGTCAATTGCAGAAAAATATATGATATTTACATAAAGTCATTCATTGCTATTAATAAGACCCATTCTTTCAATATGTTCAACAAATGTTTTGGGCGGTAATCCCTTCATCAAAGGATCAACAATCATAAGTTTGGTTCCAGCATGTTCAATTGTCACTTTATGTTTTTGGACTTCTTTCTTAACTTTAAAGTATTTCAATGCCATATGCTTGGCACCCTCAAAATACTTATCATTTTTATAGAAGAAAACTATGCAGTATTGTCACAAAAAAAATTCAGCGACTTGGAAATACTGTCGACTAGTCCAAGTCCTGAATAAAGTTTTGCAACCAATTAGCCTTAACTGTGTCCTCAAAGCATGCCACAAACTCAACTTCCATAGTGGATGCATCCATAACAGACTACTTCACACTCTTCTATGATATTGCTACTCCAGCTAATTGTAACAAATATCCAAATGTGAATTTTCTTTTATCCACACAATTAACATAATCTGAATCTAAATATCCAATCACATCATGATGATCAGATCTTCTATAAGTGAGAATATGATCTTTAGTTCCTTGCAAGTATTGCAACACTTTCTTCGTAGCTTTCCAGTGATCCATTCCTAGATTACTTTGATAAAGGCCCAACATTCCAACAACGAAACAGTTGTCTACTCTGGTACATGTTTGGGCATACATTAGACTCCCAACTATTGATGCATAAGAAATATCATTCATTTGTTTACGTTCCAATTCATTCTTTGGACATTGATTGTGAATAAATTTATCTCCTTTCTGAATTGTAACGGGACTTGATGAGCATTTTTCAATTGTAAATCTGTTTAACATTGTATTAATATAGGCTTTCTGAGACAAATCTAATAATACTTGTGATCTATTTCAAAATATTTCTATCCCAATCACATAGGATGCCTCTCCCATATCTTTCATTTCAAAATTATTAGATATATATAAATCTTTGTATCGTACAACAAACCAAGATTATTAGTAGCAAGCAAGATGTCATCAACGTAAAGGACTAACATAATAAACTTAATCCTACAAACCTTCAGATATATACACTGTTCCAAAGTGTTTTCCTTAAATCTAAAAGTTACAATAGTTTCATTAAACTTAAGATTGTCGAGAAGCTTTTTTATATTCGTGTAATGACTTTATAAGTTTACACACCATGTGTTCCTTTCCTTTACAAGAAAACCCTTCATGTTGTTCCATATAAGCTTCTTCATCTAAATTTCTATTTAGAAAGGTTGTTTTCACATCCATTGGATGTATCTCTAAGTCGTAATGAGCTACTAAAACCATTATAATTATGAGTTAATGTTTTCTACAGACAGGTGAAAATGTTTATTTATAGTCGATGTCATCTATTTGAGTGAAACCTTTTGCAACAAGTATGATCTTGTAATGTTCGATGTTGCCAATTGAGTCACGTTTAGTCTTAAAGACCCATTTACACTCAACTCTTTTGCAACATTCTAGTAATTCAACAACGCCTCATATTTCATTTTGTTCCATAGATTTCAACTCATCTTTCATAGTATTTATCCATCTATAACAATTATTACTTTTAATAGCTTGTAAAAATAAAATTGGATCATTATCAATTCCAAAGTCAATTTCTGACTCGTGTAGATATACAAAATAGTCATAGTAATTAGCAGATCTCTTTTTTCTTTCAGATTTTCTTAATGCTACTTCTTATGGTATATCTACTGTAGATTCATCAATTACCGCTTCATTGAGATTAATAGGAGCATCAAATTGTTGTTCTTGTTGATTGTTAGGTTGTCAACAACTTTAGGAACAACATCTTTAAAAGAAATAAAGGTAGAGGAACCCTCATCCTATCTTCTTTAACTTCTACTTTATGTGGTCCTTTACTCCCACTAAATTCACCATTCTAAAAGAACCTAGCATTTCCAGTTTCAACTATTCTTGTACTTTGATTAGGACCACAAAATCTATATTGTTTTAATTTTTCTGGATAACCAATGAAGAAACAACTGATTGTTCTTGAATACAGTTTCTTTTCCTGTGGGTTATAAACTGTTACTTCTGTCGGGCAACCCAAACATGCAGGTGCCTTAAACTAGGTTTCCTACCAATCCACATTTCAAAAGGAGTCTTTGGGACTGCTTTACTTGGAGACCTATTAAGTAAGTAAATGATAGTGCCTAAAGAATATATCCACAATGAAAGACAAATAGATTAATTACTTAACATACTCCTAACATGTCCATTAATATATGATTACGTCTTTCTGCTACACCATTTTGTTATGGTGTTCCAGGCATTATGTATTGAGCACATATGCCATGCTTTCCTAGGAATTTAGCAAATGGACCTGGGTGTTGTCTATTTTCATCATATCTTTCATAGTATTCATCATCTCTATTTGACCTGATTATTTTCACCTTCCTATCTAGTTATGTTTCAACCATAGTAATAAAGACCTCTAAGACATTTATCGCTTGAAATTTTTCATGTAACACACACACACACTCACACGGCACATGCACACGCACACACACACACACACACACACACACGCACACGCACACACGCGCACACACACACACACACATACATGCACACGCACACACACACGCACGCACACATACACGCACACACACACACACACACATACACACACGCACACACACACACACACACACACGCACACTCACACACACACACATACTCACACACACACACACACACACACACACACCGCGTGGTGGGTGTTTGAGGCTACTGCCTCTTCGCACGCTAGGATTTCTAGCGGATTGCCCATGCGGCGGGGAGGCGTGAAATAATTAAATGTAGGGTGAAAAACCCAATGCTTTATGACTTTGGAGATTTCCCTAAGGCAGTAGGATTGAAAAAAAGAAGAGTAGAAAGAGTGAAGATGAGCGAAAGGAAATGATTTGATTGAATTATTATTTGCACCAATCCTTGTGTAAACGATCTTTATACTATACTATCTTTGACTTGCAAAACACTAAACTTAAAGTGTGCTTTGTGCTCGATGACAGCGCGAAGGGGGGTCCTTCTTTCAAACCTTTTAACAGTTAATAGGAGTGTTTCTATATTCAAACTATTCAATTTTTCTTTCCACCACCAATGAGGGAGAAATGCCTTTTCACTAAAGCATAAGAGAATTTTTAAAGTTTCCAACATTCAAAGTCCTCTCTTTTCATCTTCCCTCCATTTCTCATTCACTCTTGTTATAAATCTAATCGGCGCTAAAAGGGAATGAAAACATTCATTCATTATCGCATATGGGTGATCTCAAGTTAGGGAAAGCAAAAGCAAGGTTTTGTTAGAAGGGATCTTGCGCTTGCACGGTTTGTGTTGTCATTACACAATTAGAAAAAGAAAGGTGTTCAAGATTTGATTAAGGAAATTTTCAAAATGGTTATATAGCTAAAGAAATTGTTGTTTGCACTTGGATTGGATACGATTCCATCCAATGTATCCTTCCGTGTACTCGGTACATCACCTGTATGTTACTGTCTCATAAAACAATTGCAAAAGGACACGAAACACCGAGAAGCTGCACCATGTTTTCTGTTGTTGCATATGGGTGCACTAATATTTTCTTGTATATGTTTTCTGTGGGTTTTAAAGTATACTAAAGTTTCCACGAATAATACTCATAATAATATCTTCTCACATATTTTCCCAAATCAACCACTGTGGAAAAGTCTTTACTTTTTGACTTGAAGAATTGCGGTAGAGAGGCTTGAAAGAGAAAGTTCCAATTTTGTAAAAATTCAAGTCATGTGGTCATTTAAGTACAAATAATATTCATCTTCTTAATTTAATTCAAGTTTATTCAATCATTCAAAGCATAGCTACTAATAAACAAAATAAAACAGGTTCAAAACTACTCAAATATGAAATCAAAAAATTCAACACTCTCAAGTACAAGCACTACAGGTAGTACAAGCGACTAAAGAACCAGGTAAACAAAAATCAACATGTTAACTTGTAGATCAGAAAAGAACACCATCACAAGGGATGCTAACTTCTTTGCTAACTTTTCGTGGTCCATGTTTTCTTGATTTTTTTTAAGCCTCTTGACTACATCTTTCATGATAATTCTAGATTCTGGCATTTCCTTTGTGTAGTCTAAAGCAATTCTATCATGGAGGCTATGCCCATTTCACTTTTACAAGTGATTTGTTCTTCCTTAGAGAAAATATTGATATCCACATCGTCTATCATACTCCCTAAAAATGATATTGTGATCCATTTCCTCATGTCAAGATTTTCATTGCACATGTCTTCATCCATTGGCCTCTTTTCATCAAAACTACCATCAATATGATGATGTAACTCTAAACGTCACCACTAGCAGACACTATTCCTTCTAAGCCATATTCTTAAAAGAATAAAAATGAAAAAGAGTTATTCATTTGAATATAACAATAATTATGTATTCACAAGACAACTATTTTTATTTAGTTCTAGAATTCGAAAGGGCTATCTGTGATTTCTGAAAATAGAAAGACACTCGTTTACCTGGTACAATATATACAAGAGTTCCCATTGTATCTTTATGTGCCATGGACTTGCTTACGACTTAAATTTAAGAGATCCCAAAATAACCAACCTGAGCCACCATATATTCATCCAAAAGAACGTGGTTGGATTTAGTTGTTGCAATGAACTATCATAGTATTATGACGATGGTGTAGATATTCGACTGCCACAACCACATCAAGCGTTAAAGTGACTCTTTGGATTAGATTTGAGTGAGACTCTTCTCTGTTCAACAAATTCTCAAGGCTCCTGTTTGTCATATATTTCAGAACAAAGGCGCTTATATAGTCACTGGAACAAGTAGTAATCACAGGGACAAGATTTCTCTGTCTAACATTTCTCATCACTTCACATATTCGGTATGAAACCTCTTGCACACTTGCTCATTTTCCAAATTCAGAACCTTTATTTCCACCAAAGTTCCACTAGATAATGTTCCTTTGTACACCGAGCCAGAGCTTCCCTCACAAATTAAAATTGACCTATCAAAGTTATTGTTGCTCCTTGAATCTCGTGATAAGAATCTAATTTATGAGTCTTGATCATTGGCACCTTTTCCACATCCTTGGACTTTCCTTTCTTCTTTCGTTTAATTATCCAACTTGAAACCAACAACAATATTATAAAGGATGAAATGGTCACTGAAGTAACAAATTTTAGGACATCCGCCTCAAGGTTTGATTATTTTGGTGGATTTGTGATATCGGTTGAAGTGAAAGAAGGAATCTCCAATATTTGCATTCCACATAGACCTTTGTTCCCGAGAAATGATTGTAGAGCTGAATTTGAGAACACACCGCCACTAGGTATTACACCTTGTATACCATTAAATGAAACATTAATGTTTTTAAGGGATGAGAGGTTTTCCAAGGACATAGGAATAGTACCTTATAGTGCATTTAAAGACAAATTTTAGAGTTCCAAGCTTATCAAGTTTGCAAAGGATAATGGAATGGAGCCTGAAAATGAATTGTTCGACAAGTCAAGAGACTTCAAGTTGTGGAAATATGTAGTTCTACGATGGCTTTCAGTCCCTCTATTGAAATCTGTGACACGTTTAGACAGAGAAGACTACTAATAATTTATTAGAACCCAAATAAATATGTTATATCATGCTAAGACTTCCTGAATATTCTGCAATTAATCTAGAGAGCTCATTACAATCTAGAAATAATTGAACCAACTTAGATAAATGGCATGCCGCCTCTGGAATTTGTCCCTCCAATCTATTGTTAAATAGAGACAACACTTGGAGTCTTGGATTTGTTTAATTGAACCAATCTTAGAAGGAATACTCCCAGTGAAATTGCTTTCTTCAAAGGATAGCGTTGTAAGTGTGAATTACCCAATATAATTGCTGAATGAGACCATGGATTTATGAATCTCCTATTTCAAAGTTTTCAATAGTAGATGATAAATTCCCAATAGGATTGGGCAGAACACAATTCAACATTCTACAGTCCGCCAAAGAATTGAAGAACAGTAACTCATGTTCTCTTGGTTCCTTTGTAAGTTGATTAGTATGTAGGAACAATGATAGAAACTTACAAAGATTTTCCAAATTAGTAGGAGTAGTTCCTGTGAGAAAGTTTTCTACCAGTGACAGTATCTCAAGCTTGGAAGCATTTGTTATGAACAATGGAATTTCTCCTTCAAGTTGATTGACTCCCATGTCAAGTCCTTTAAGGTTTGGAAGATGAAGACCTGTAGTGGTTTGAATTCTACCAGAGATATTATTGAAATTTAAATCAACGATTTATAAAGAAGATATGTTGAAAATAGATTCCAGAATTCAACGAATAAGATTATAATTAGAGTCAAACCTTAATTCCCTCAAATTTGTTAGCTTCCCTAATTTCGAAGGAATTTGTCCCACTATGTGACTGTTTCCACAATAAAGATATTGCAGAGTGGAAATATTGCCCAATGAAGTGGGAATAGTCCCTTTTATTGGATAATCTCCAATATAAAACCCCTTGAGCTTGGATAAACAACCAATATTTCTTGGTATGTCTCATGTTATCTTGTTGAAAGACACGGACAAACCTTGAGCTCTGTGAGTTGGCATATGTTTGAAGGAATACAATCAGAAAGTTGGTAGTTAGATATGTTTAAAAACATCAGATATAATGTTTCTAAACAGTGTTGCAGCAAGCGAGGCAAGAGGCCAATTCCGTTAGGAATTTCACTACGAAATAAGTTGTTCCCAAGATTGAGCTCTCTAAGAAAGGAATTGTTCCTTCAAGTTGCAAATTACGAATAGCCAAGGCCACAACCCTTTGCCTTTTTAAACTGCAAGTGACACTAAACCAAGAGCAAAAACAAGTATTTTTGGTCCAATTATTGCCCAATAAATGACTGGGACTTGTAACAAGATTTTGAAAAGCTAGTAGAGCTTGTTAGTCTCTCTCATTTGAGGAAGCAAGTGACATATAAAATTCATTATAAAGAGAAGAATCAATAAGAAAATGTTCTTCTTCATGGTGTAAAATACTTGGCAACCTTTGATTGTGTTTTTCAAATGTATTATTATTCACTTATATGATTGGTATTTTCCCAAGTCTTCACGACATCATCAAGAAAAACAGAGGTAAACATATTATAGTCAAGAAATTTTTTATAGGGATCACTACCATAAAAATAACTTTTAGGGGCATTAAATATAGACATTAATAAAGAGTGCTAAATTCTTTATTGGTATTAGCTAAGTGTCATTAGTATCAATGTCCTATGTGGAGGAACCATCTTGTTGAGGGTGCTACGTGGGAGGCAGGCCAATATGAGATCCTGCTATCCTCATCTTTTCAGCTCTTAAGGTCAGACTCCTTACTCTTGAGTCTAAGTTTCCTTATCTCCTCTATTCTTTGTTGATATTGCTTGACTGTGTAAAGTATTTATGTTATGATATGATTGGCATTATGCTAGATAATTAGAAGTGTCATTCGAGGATGAATGTTCCTAAGGGGGGGGGGGGGATAACATAACAACCCAAAATTGACTATAATAAGTAATGCTTAAACGTATCTGGAATGCCTGGATTGGACTGAGTTCACACGTCTTATTGCGCGTGGAATCAGAACTCAGAATGAATGCACTAGCCAAGCCAACCAATTTGGTGAGTTAGTTGAGCTAGGCAAGGTGGGAACCAACCAATTAGGGCACCCGAATTGAAGAGATTCACCCGGACGAGTTTTTACTGGACTTGAAAGGGGTAATCTTAGATTTGGAGGATCTAGGGATAAACTGGTCGTTTCAAGGCCAAGTTTAATATCGTAATTACCATAAGGAATTAATTTACTTATTAATTAATTTAATTAGAGGAACAGTTCGAGTCGGGTCGACCCGAATTGACCTGTTTCACGATGGAGGCTTCACCCGGGTTAGAGCCTTGGTGGAAGAAACGTTTAGATGTATTAAATTGATGATTATTATCTAATTTTGTAGGGGCATGGTGGTCATTTCACAGACCCTTTGAAAAATCTGATTTTTAATATGTTAAGGAGAAGTCCTAGTTTGACTAAGTCTCCACCTAAATCTTCTAATCCTAAGCTACCATTCATTCTCACGTCTTTATCTATTACCACCTCACTTGCACGATCATTCTTTAGTAAAAGAAAAGAAAAAAACGAAAAAAATAAAGTTCATCAACAACTTGAACGCTAAAACTCAAAAGTAAAGACAATCTGAAAAAGTAAAGCAAAAAGTGGTTTCTCGACGGGATTGTGCTGAGGTTTTGGTGGTGAGGCTTGGTTTCGTGAGAATCGGGAGCATTGAAACAAGTGTTGAACGACATTAAGGTATTGGTTTTCTTCTCTGTTCGTCCCTCTCCCAAGAGACCCTGAAGATTAAGTTTAATCTCAATCGAAGAACTAAGGTTCTCCACGTCGCATGCCCCTGTCATTAGATCCTCTGAAAGAATCAATGCATGTGTTAGTATGACTTCTAGTAGATGATTTTAAGGTTTATTGAGATTACGTGTTTGTACGTGTATTACAAAATTAAGTGAGAAATGACAAAGTGTTTATGAAGATATGTAATATGTTAACTTGTGGGTGAATGTGTATGCCGTGACTTTGTTCTCGGTTTGAAGCCTTAGATTGACATGTTAAATTGTTGTATTTTACGTGTGTGAATATCTGAAAACCGTGATGTTAATATGAGTTTAATGTTGCTGAATTGAGTTAAAAATCTTGATCAAACGTAACCATGAAAACGCACCTAAAGATGAACTAGATGCTACCCGAAAATTGTCCTAAATCTAACTTTTAAAGGTTGAGAAAATGGACTGCAAAAAGGTGATCAAATTTCCAGCTTTCTGGAAATTTGGTTTTATCCAAATGTTGGACATTCTGGAAATTTTAAAAGAAATTAAAATATGTGAGGTCATTAGGGATTGGACCCGAGACCTCACTACATGAAAGTTTCAAAAAGAAAGGGTAAATAAAAGAAATGAGGTACATGGGATTTGAACCCGTGTGCCTTGACCGAAACTAAGACATAAATAAAATAAGGCGTGTGGGGTTCAAACACACAACCTCTCGGTCAAACAAGAGAACAGGAAGAAAAATTAAAAGAAAATAAAATGATGTATGTGGGGATCGAACCCACAACCTCTTGGCCGAATGAGAAAGCAAAGATAAAATACATATAAAATTAGGGTGAGGTTGTGGGGGTTCGATACCACATCCTCTCGGTTCAATGGAGAACAATTAAGGAAAGAAAGAAATTAAATGAAATGTGAGTTTGAGGGTTCTATCTCGGATCTCAATCTTAGAAGTTTGAAATTAAGTAAAGAAAAAGAAGAAGAGAAAAAGAAATCTAAGTATAGGGATTCGAAATCGGGTCCCAAGCTAAAGTGTTGATCAAAAAATTAAGTGGAAGCTAAGTGTTGTCTAAGGGATTTGAAATCGGGTTCCCTTGACCAATTCCGTATTGACACATAAGTCGTACGTGAATAAATGTTTAAACTAATGCTGCCTATAAGGATCGAAATCGAGATCTTGTCATATTTACAAGATGTATAATTCTTGTACCACATAATCTTGGGTAAATATGAATCACTTAAATGAACTATGAATGAAGCCCCATGGCTTGTGTTTATAGAGTCCAACATACGTTTATAAAGTAAGTAAACCTAAGATGTTATATGATGAATGATGTGACCTTAGAAGGGTTAAGTAAAAGTGTGAAACACACTAAAAGACCAAATGCATTGGCATATGATGAAATGAACATTCACGTAAAGGGGTGAGTAAGTATGAAGAGCAACTGTGTTAATACAAATGAATGTGGTGACAACATAATAAGAGGCTAGTGTGAAAGATGAGAGCGATCTCAAATGAGCCTAAGTAAATGTTACCAAAATGTACTCATTTATGAGAGTATAAAGTTAATGAAGAGACCAGTCTCTATGAACACTCTAATGAAAGTATTAAAGTCAATGCATACTTAATACTAATGATGAGATGAGAAATTATCTAATGAGCTATTATTCCCTCATGCTAGAATCCAACTTCTATGATGTGTGAGATGAATGTAATGGAACTTTATACTGAGCACAGATAGGCTAGCTATGAGTTGTGATTCCTTCTTTCGGAAAGGTAGATGTTCGTGTAATTCTCATGAGATGAGACTGTTCGTACAAACGGGTATGGGTCTCCTTACATCTCCTAGTCTTTGAACCTATGCAGCCAACATAGGGATCTAGCAAGGTTCATTTCCCTATATACGCTAGCATGTTTTTGTTTCACTACCATAGGAAATGAATAATACTAAAGGTGTTTGGTTAGGACAGTCAAGAGGTGAACTAAACTCAAGTAGTGACACTAGGTAATTCTTGGTCATTGCACAGTGAACCCGATGAGAGTCTTAAACTACATCCTAAGTATAGCTAGTATTTCACCTGTCTATGAATGAATGAAACGAATGAAAATGAAGTATGCATGAATAAATGAAGCAGACTATGTTTTTGCTAAAGAAGTCTCTCTACTTGAGGTCTCATATGTTGAGCCCTCATTTTGGGGAGTCCTAATGATAAATCTATGATTCCAAGGTCTCATGGAATATGAACGAATGATATGTGGTATATGTACGTGCTCTATGAAATATGTTATCTAATGTGTGCAATATGAAAAGAATGATGATGCATGTTACTCTCATAGCATGACATTCCTAATCCGATTTGGCAAGTCCACTTACTTGAATTTTCATAACTCATGTCGTTAGGAGAATTTTATTCTTAACCATGCATGTCCTTGGTGTGTGCTTGCATATACCCATACTTAGTACAAGTGTGTGCTAATTCCATACAATACTCTACTTTTAGGTGCTGGTGCAGGTGGACGCTAGAGCTTACGGACTACGTTGGAGATATACGGATGTGAAGCATTCATCCGGACTTGTTAGGCCCTTGTTATTTTAAGGATGCTTATCTTTTATATTCTATATTAGACATAGGAATGAGCTAGTGGAGAGTGTTCTTTAGCGTTTCTTTGTTATTTATTTCAGACGTCGTATTGGTGCTATTTTGTCAACTTTATATTTATGCAGTTATGAACTATTTCCTTCATTTGAATATCTGTTTATTAGATGGTTGAGGTGAACTGATGCTATATATTCCAATTATTACTATGAATCTAGATATACTTCAAAGCAAACAAAAGTTTTAAATTTTCTGCTAAAATTAACCTATACGATGTAATGATGATGTATGTAGGCTTGTCTGCGACCTCTGAGAGGTCAACGACGCTGGTTTCAACTAGGTTTTTTACCCTGGTCGTGGCATTACCCCCCTATATAAAGACCCTAACCCCATTAGACTAATTACAACTCACAAAACAAAATTTTCTTCCTTCTCTCTTCTTTCTCTCTATTGGAAGACGCCATTTAAGACCAAGCTAAGAGAGGGTTTTGAGGGATGTAAAGGGAAGATTTCACCATAAATTTTTCATCAAACATTAAGGTATGGGATCTAGTTCACCTTTGAGACCTCTTTCCTAAAAGGGTTCCTTCAAAGTATTACCAAAAGTTGAGTTTTCATGTGGTCTTTCTCAATCTCGAAAATTATGTTATGAATTAGTTTTTTATGACTTCTTTTGTATATTATGTGTAGATTAACATGTATTCTAACTTAATTATGATATATCTTTATGGTTTAGTGTTGTTTGTAGAAGATGACCCTTAACCCTTAACCCTAGGTTTGATCTTGATATGAATTAGATTGTATTTGGTTCAATTTACTTGGTTGTTGGTTGAGTTAATACTAGATGATGTTGTTACACATATGAACAATTTAGGGTGATTTGTATTATTTCATGCTAGTTCTTGAGAAGATGATGTAGGTCATAAAGTATATTGTGAATTGACCTAAGTATCTTGTTTTAAGCTACGATCTAATATTGAATTGTGATTTAGTGATTCATATATCCTTGTTATCATGTTGATTATTGACTTATGATGATTTATACCCGAATTGGATTGAATTTAGGGTTTAGGGTAAGACTTTGATGATGAACTATGAAAGAAATTAGGTAAGTTTTATGATCTCGATCCATTACTTCAAATTCTGGTTGATTGTGATTAAGTCATGATGTTGTATTGGAGTATGTCTTGTATTAGGATTGATAAAGTGGTATGATGTTGAATTGAAATGTCTTGATTATGATTGTGAGGTGTTGACTTAAGATGTAAATGTTATGAGGAGGATGAATGTTTTACCAATGTTCCTTATCATGATATGAAGATGTTAATGTGCTAACCTCGCCTATATGAATTGTAATGAAAGGATTTATACTCATTCAATTCTTATTGAGTTATTTATGATAATGATTATACAAGGGGTAGACCATATGACCTAAAATAAGCTATGATTGATAATGAATGCTTAAAGACATTTCAAAAAGGGACTCTAGCTTAGCACCGAGTGAACTAGAGTGAGGAATTTCCCTTCCTAGATAAGGAAGGTAGGATCACTATGTAATATTGAGATTGGAACTACAATGCATGTAGCATTAAAAGGATCCCAACTATATCTCCTAGTTCTTGAACTATGTTGCCCCCATAAAAACACTAGCTAGTGGATCCACGTAGTTGCTATGTTTCATGTTTTGGTACTACCTTGGCAAGTAGTTCGCCTTCCTTCGGTGCAAGGATTTATGACACCGGTTTCCACATTAGCTCATGTGGTCTATGTCGGTTAGGGCAAGATGTCCCCAAAAGGTAAAATAAACTAAAGGACTGAACTCTAACTATGATAACCTAAGGGGTCTTGCTTAGTCTATGTAGGGGTATGAGACTATACCTAACCA
This sequence comes from Solanum habrochaites, assembly GCA_027704765.1. NCBI lineage: Eukaryota > Viridiplantae > Streptophyta > Magnoliopsida > Solanales > Solanaceae > Solanum > Solanum habrochaites. Next base: position 36,403,410 of record JAKWJA010002495.1, on the reverse strand, counting down.
TTGAACTAGTTAGCCTTGAGGGGAGTCTTAGAAGGATGTTATTATGTATGATTATGTTATAATGTTATATGATACGTATATGATTATTATGCTTATAATGTTATATGACACGTATATGATGAACTTGTACATTGTTGATATTATATGTCGATTAGTTCACTTATGAACATGTGTTGGCTTATATTGTTAAAGTAAGATGATATGTACACCTAAATGCCATGTTATTTGAAGAAGGATGTTAGTCATAATTCTTGTTAGGTTACTTGATTGTGTAAGGTTATGGGGCTTTACTTGATCATTGCACTTATTGACTTGATAGGGGTTCATGGGTAATTGACTTGCTTTGGTTATGTTGAAATGAACTTTTATTCATGCTTATTGTTAATATGACTTGATGATAGAGTTACTTAAATATGTAGTTAATTATATGATACGCATGGTTGACTTGACTAGACTTGATGGTGTTGTTCTTGTGATGTACATGCCTAAGACATAATGAACATGCATTATTGGTTGGTATGGTCTTATTGAATGTGCATAAAGGTTTTAAATGAGAAGTTCATACTTTATGAAATGTCCCTCTTTTTTAGAGGTTTTAAATGAGAAGTGCATACTTTATGAAATGTCCCTCTTTCTTAGCATGTTTTCATACTATTTATGCATATGGTCTGATACAGAGTAAAAGTTGCGTACTAACCCCATTCTTCCTTTTTCCCAACATTTTAAGTTCCGGTCATTCAAGTGATTTGAAGATGACTTGAAGAAGGCTTGGATCTCTTATTCATCCAAGTAGGGTAGGTCCTTTATTTCAGAGGGTTATGCCACAATCTGGCTTATGGAGTTGCTTTTTAGTTAAAGACTTCTATGGTTCTTTCTTTCCATTTAGTATGAAACATTGTATAGCCTCTGTGAGGCATTTTTACTTTGATATATGGGTTATACCCAAGTTCTTACACTCTTATTGGATGGTTATGAGATTAGACGACTATTATGACTATTATGAGTATGTTATATTTTATATACTTATGTGCAATAAAAGTAGAAGTCTAAGTAATATTCCTATACGAAGGGTCTATGTATACTTGATATATATATGTTATGTGTATGTAGAGGTCTGTGTAAACCTCCAAGCAGAAGAAATAAAAAGTTTTGAATTTTTTGCTAAATTTGACCTTTGAATGTAATTATGTAAACTAAGAGGCTATTCTTAGTCCTCAAAGAGGTTGACGACGCCAGTTACATGTAGGGGGTAAACCCGGATGTGACATCTCATATAGAACATATAACTACGTCTCAAATATGAGGAAATGAACATTGTCTTAGACATATTCAAATACTAGGATAGAATCTCTTCGTCCTTGGACTTGAGGATTCACCAACTTGGAGATCTTGTCAAAGCTTCTTGAAGTTTGCCTTGAATCTCTTCAATGGAACCGAACCTACATAGTTGTAGAAATAGAGACAATATGGGTTAGTACAAACCCCATTTACTAAGTATGAAGACGTGTGCAATTAAAACATTAGAAACATGCTTAAAAGATTTTTTTTTTCAAAACATGCTAAGTCACTTAGAAAGACTTTATGCATATTCCAAACATGTATATAAGTTCATAACACAACAATGAACCATATTTATCATTAAGTCCAATAATATAGTATAATGAAGTCATAACCAACAATTTATACTTACAACATATTTCATTAACATATCATAATTCCTTACTCACAATCCCAATCCAAGACAACTAGTGCAATACCTATTTGAAGCCCCATAACCCCACATAAATTAAATCAACTAGCAAATTAACAATAAGAATTGCATTTACATTATATAACTTCATAACAAGTATATTTAATCTCATATATGGAAACCTAAACCAACAACATGTATAGCAAGTAAATGCAACATCATATGAGACCAACATTTTATAGAATCAACATTAGGCATTTCATTCATAAGATAAGTATATAGAGATATCACCCTAGGAGTTCCCTCAAGGTCTACATGTGCAACGTACAGGTAAAGTTCTATACCCTTACCTACACGAGTATACCTATCAAGTCATCCTAATTATTATGCATCTTTTACTTTCATTCATTCATTTTTCTTTTGAGAAAATTTTTCATAACTGACAATAGACCATGTGAGCTAAATATGGAATCTGGTGTCAATCCCTCACACCGAAAAGACAGCATCTTACTTGTCAATGTAAGATTTTGAACATCATAATAGCGTCTATGTGGATCCACTAGCTAAGTTTCCTATGGGGCACATAGTTAAGGAACTAGAAGGCTGTTTGTAGAAACCCTATTTATGATTATTAGCCTGTAGTTTCCACCTCATGAGACTTTAGGTGAATCTACCTTCCTCATTGGAAGGGACACCTCTCACTATCTAGTTCACTCGATGCAAAGATAAATTTTCTATTTTTAAAGTTAATTAAAGTTTTCCATAACATTAAGTTATATCATAGGTCTTAGGAATCTAACACATTGTATAACATGATCATATCTCTTAGGTTATAGACCGAGAACTTCCATTCATTACAACCCAACCATAAGTGAGAAAAATACATCATAATCATAATACAAGATGCATAAGAGAATTCCTTTCAATCCTCCATAGCCTTAACTTATCATGATCTCACATTCATCATAATCATATCCTAAACATACATGCATATCTTCATCATTTACTCCACAATTGAATAACAACATCAAGTATAGGACAAAATTAACACATTAGAGTATTCGGGATCTTGGAAGTCTTACCTATGGCTTCCAAGAATATCATCAAGGATCTCACCATCAATTTAGTCATTTTCATACCTTAAATTGAACATTATAATCACATATTGGTAATTAATAAAGAACATATTCAATTTCAACCCCATTCCATCATAATCAACCTAATTCATAAACTAGGGTATGGGGAAGGGTGTTCATGAGTCTTTATAGAGATTTAGGCCAAAGATTTAAGGAATACTTCAATACACACATAAACATATGTAAATCATCAACAGTAATCGAATTTGAACAATACAATTCAACATTGAAAGTAAACCCACAAAATTGGATGAAAACATGTCAATTGGAGATCTTTGAAAACCAACTTTGAAGTGGAGCCTCTTGGGGAAATGTAAGACCCCGAAAACGACTTAGATTAACTATAGACTAGCATGTTGTTCTATACGGTTTAAGGTCCTAAATATGTCTAATATATTTTATTGAGGCAGTCCTCTAAGATATTAGGTGCATTGGAAGTCAAACGTCAAGGGACGACTAAGACGTTCGATGACTAAGTCATTTATGTGCCTCATATGTGGTTCTATGTATTTATGTGTGATTTATGAGGTTATAAGGTCCTTAAATGAGTAATTATATCATTTATAGGCATTGCGTCAAGTTTCGTGAAGTTTGGAGGTCAAACGTCCAAGAATGTCCATGACATTTGAAAGATATTATTTGAAATGACCTTGTGTGTCTAGGCATGTTTCGTTCAGTTTTACGTGTTCGTTTAGGGTGAAATTTATGTGATAGCTGATAAACTCATAGACTATTATGTTTTAGTTGGAAACGTTCGAAAAAACATTCCCAAGGACCAATAAAAGGTTCCTTGAGGAAGGACCCAAACTTGGTGTCAAGGTTGCCCAAGACAGCCAAACCACGGAGGCAGTCGACGCTCAGTGGGTCAATCGACGCCCCGTTGTTTGAGTCTAGTCACTTGTAACTTATCCTGGGGGAAGGAGATACCAAGGACAAGTCTCAGTACCAAACAATAGAACAGTAGGACGGTCCATTGGTCAAGGGACGGTCCGTAGGTCACCTTCCGTCTGTGAAACTGTGTTATGCGCAGCTTCACCATTTCACCCCACTTCAATATAATGTTATTGGAGGTTTTTAGGGGTCCTTTGGGTATTTTAAACATGTATATCGTTGTTTAACACTTAGAAGATTTCATTTTTTCAAATCAAAACCTCCAAATCCATTAGAAATTCCTTAAGACTCCATTGAAGTCCCTAATCAAGGAAGATATTGGTGCGAAGAATTGAGTGGATATTATTCATAAAATTAAATAATTATCATCATTGATTTATGTCTATTGATCCTTGAAACTTGTTTCACAAGGAGCCCAACTCTCAAGATGTTTTTTAAAGTTTTCAAAGTTGAATTGTAAAATTTCATGATTCTACCATGGGTTCTATGATCAATTATTTTAAAATACTTATTATGGATTAAATTGATATTTTATTGATGATTTCAACCTAAATTACCTATGAACGCATGAATTTGGATGAACCCTAGTTTTTGACTAAGTTGTGGGTTACTTGATATTGATATAATATCGATGAATTCTTATGTAATTTTATGTGGGCTATTCATTAATGTTATAATTGTGGTGAATTGATATCTAGGTTGTGTTAGATTGATGAACAGATTGATGAATTTACATTGAATTGACCTAGTTCATTGATTATCGTAGTTTTTATGTTGAATTGTTGGTTATGGACTTGGGTAAGGGTCTTGTATTATCGAATATTGAGTAATTTGACTTTGAATTGAAGTGTTTAGGATGATGTGGGGGTATGCTTCCCTATTTTCCTTTATTTTTTGTTGTTTATAGCTCAATTATATTGTGATTGGTATGGTCCACTTGTGGTGGCAATGTTATGTGTTTCACTTGCTATTGATGTGGCCTTGTCGGCGTTACTTTATTCAATATGATGATCATGGCCTTGTCAGCAACGATTTTAAGTAATGTTACTATTTGTGAAGATTGATCATGTGAATCATTACAATATCTATCTATATGTGAAGTCATATATGTGTTCTTCTATTCATATTGTCTTAGGTGATGATGTTAGACTATGACTTTGACCTTATCTGTATAGTCTTAGTATTTAATCTTGGTTATTTCTACATGACTATATGATTCTATATTGGTTACATTGATTATGTTATGATAGTATATAAGATGACTTGTAGATGTTAGGGTTGTTTCTATGTGCTTTTAGAATAACATGCATTATGAGTTAAAAGTGAAATATGTGATGTCTTGACATAGGATGTTAAGACTCTTAATATTGAATGTATGAATGACATGTGATCTTAAATGATGTTAAGAGAGTCTTTTATGTTAAAACCTAGAACTTAGTAAGGCTAAAGTTGTTGAAGTTGTAAGTCGTAATGGTATCCTTCATAGTAGAGGAATAATGGACTTAAGGTTAATTGGCTAGAACGACATCATATTAATCCTTAGGAAAGTCATCATGATCTTCTTGTCTCAATTTTGAGGTAGCCCTAGTGTACCTTTGTTTGGTAGGGTAAATGAGATTGGGACATTAACTTGTTATGGAACCCTTTTATATGAACCTAATGTGTGATTCACTCTATGAGAAAGAAGGATAGAACTGAGTTAGTATGGTAAGGAAATTAGTTCTAGTTAAAGAGTGAGACTAGATTACAAAGCATACCCTTCATATTCCTTAATCATGTGCCTACATGGGATGTGTCTAAGTTCTACCCTTGGTAAGTAGAACAACCTTATCGGAGTAGGATAGAACACTGGATTTCATGTCTTGCTATCATGGTATATGTCGGTATTCTCATCATATGGAATACCTATTAGCATTAGAGAAGTTCTATGAAGTTTAGGTGGTGGTATGGGAAGCTATATCGACATTATACACTAGACTTTAAAGGTGCTATTTGGAATTTCTAGGTCTTACCCAAAGCCATTACTTGAATGTCCTTCATGTGATATATGTGTCTCTTAATGAACTAATAAACTAATGACCTATGTTATGAAATATATAAATGAATGAGTACCTAATCTAAAGTGACTTAACGATTCCTTAGCAAAAATGTGAAGAGGGAATAAGGGATGATCTTTTCATGTCCTATCTTTGGAAGTGTTGAGACTGGATCTAGTTAGGGAAGTTTGTTGATTTTGTGGACATGGTCTAAGCCTTAGGTAGTCTTAAGGATTACTTAGGTAATCTTTAAGAGGTCAATCATTGGCGTTATCTTCTTAATTTACTTAAGTAAGTCTTTTGATAGCCTTTGGAAGAAGATTGTCATATTATCTATATATTGATACTCTATGCGAGAATGATTCTACCCTTGGTAGTCAATAGGATCTCTTGAGTGTGTAAGTAAGTGATTGTATGGGCGGTCACTTCAAAACTTACTCAAGTAAGACTTAGAGTCACCTTTAGTTGAAGAATCTAACATTGATATTTGATGTCTTATAATTGTGTATGTGCCTTAGATAATTGTTCTTGAAGGTAATTTAAATATGCTTAGGGAGGTTGTACGAGAGGTCTCTCTTTATGTGACGTAAGTGAATCTTTCGATAGATTTTAGTAGTATAAAAACATGCTAGAAAGTCATTAATATGAAAGGAAGAGAATTCACTGTAACAAGGAGGTACTTCACTGTATAGTGAATTGAATTCACTGTAAGATGGGTTCTAAAATTATGATTTGTTGTTTAAATATTTTCCAATATGTTCCTAAGTTGTTAAATGTTGTGCTTATGATTATAAAATTATTGTTAACTGAATAGATGCATATTTCTAATAAATGTCCATTTTCATGGATTTTATGCATAATGTCATACTTAGTACATGTGGTTGTACTAACTTCATGTGTTTATCTATCTATCTATATATAGAGTTCTTGGTAGGTGAGGAGCTTTCGGAAAGTGAAGACTTGGACTGTATCATCTTTCAAGAGTAGTGGAAGTATGTCCTCGTTTGACTCGAGGGCATATATGTCTTTTATATTTTCCATTTGAAGTATTGTAATAGACTAAGTATTTCTATATTTGTATTTTGTATGGGCCATGTCCCAAGTATTCTTGTGTCTTAAGATGATGAGATTGAGACTTAGTATTTCCATTTTCTTCATATGAAAGAGATTTCTAAAGACTATGTTATATATTGTGAAAAGTTTTAATTCCACTATGCTTTTCACTATGTTTAAGCGATGAATAATATTAAAGGGCTTGTATAAGACCTTCGAGAGGTCAAGTACGCCGATTGCAATCTGAGATTGTCCCTAACTTTTAGGTTATGGTTTCGGGATGTGACAAGCTTGGTATCAGAGCATAGGTTATGAAAGTAATATTAGGAATCAATAAGTCTCATGAAGTCACGTCTAGTAGAGTCTTGACCATCGTTGTGAGTCGCAACACATCTATGGACGAGAGGATATAGGACGGTAGAGTTTCCCTTCTTTGGTACTCCTATGTGGTGTGGTATATTAAATGTTATGAGTATCCTTCTTAATGTGTTTCTAGGAGATTAATACTAGAAAGATGGCCGCTAGACGGTTTGAGGAGGAGAGTATGAATGAGGAGGTTCCTCCTCAAGTTGACCAAGTTCCTAAAGATGTGCAAAGAGTCCAAGGTGCTCAAGGTGATCACGTGCCTCCTCAAGGTGATCATGTTCCTAATGTGGAAGGAGGTAATGGGGTGCGGCAGTTCATCAGGGTTTGACTAATCAAGAGTAAAGAGGCTTTGCTTACTTTTTCTCGAGTCGTGACTACTCAAGCAAATTTGAGTATGGTGCCTAAGGTGAATGTTGTGGAAAGAAATATGACATTTAGGTGATACTTTGTGAGGATTAATTCTCCTATCTTTCTTGGCTCTAAGGTGGCAGAGGATCCCCAAGAGTTTCTTGTTGGAGTGTATAAGGTGTTGAGTTCTATAGGGGTTACATCTAGGGAGAAAGTGAAGTTGGATTCGTACCGATTGAGGGATATTTTTAAAATATGATACACTCAATGGAAGGATAATAGGCCAGAGGATTCGGGTCCTATTGAGTGAGAATAATTTAAGGAAGCTTTTCTTGGTAAGTACTTTCCCCGAGAGAGAAGGGAAGTTAAGGTGGAGGAGTTTATCAATCTCAAGCAAGGCAATACAAGTGTTGAGGATTACTCATTGAAATTCTCAACATTGTCTAAGTATGCCCCTTCTCTTGTGTCCAATCCAAGGGATAAAATGAGTCATTTCGTGACGGGTGTAGCCTACTTAGCAATGGAGGAATGTTGTACTGCTATGTTACATGATGATATGACCCTATCTAGACTAATGGTGTATGCAAAATTGATTTATGAGTCTAAACTTAGGAGGATGGATAGAATCTTGAAAAGGAGTGCTAGTGATCAAGATTAACCTAGGTTCAAAAAGAGGTCTAAATCTCAAGAATAATCTAGGAGTGCTAAGTTCAAGATTGAGAAAGAAGGTGGTTCCAAAAATGGCAAACCAACTTGTGCCAAATGTGGAAAGAAACATTATAGTTAGTGTATATTGGGTATTCGGAGTTTCTTTGGTTTTGGTAAGGAAGGAAACAAGGTGAGAGATTGTCCTATGATTGCTTCTAGAGGAAGAAAGGTAAGCAAGTTGCTCCTACTGTTCCAAAGGATGATGCTCCAACAAAGAGGTGTTTCTATGCATTCCGTTCTAGAGGGGAGAAGCCGGATGACAGTGATGATGATGGTGGTAAGTTCTCTTTTTCTTCTTGTGATATGAGTTCTTTTTAAGTTGGGGAGTATGGCTGGTAAATGAGATAGAATGATATAGAAGTTTGTTGCATGTGCATAGTGTTTATGAGTTCTGTTGAAATTGAATTTCATTAACTTCTTGCATTGTGTGTTTTTTGAAGCCATGATCATGTTGTAAAAGGTGTTTATATGATGTTACCTTGCATATTATAATTTTCATATCATGAATTGCCTAAAAGTTGCATTTTAAAAAAAAATTGTAAAATCATTGTAGCATGGGGAAACAACTCACTGTTATATTTTGGAAAATTTGACTAATTGATTCTTTGGTATAAAATTGTTGTAATTTGTTTAGATTTGATGTATATAAGCATGATATTGAATATAAAATGATTTTTTACTATTTGGAATGAAGCATGTGAGTTTTGTAGCATAATGAGTTATAGAATTGTTTCTAGTTTCTGGTTGTGTTGAGAATCTCTTGACTATATGAAATTGATGTTTTATTCTTGATTATGTGTTGTATTGTATGGTTATTAGCTTCTAGTTGAATCTCTATTCTTGGAAGTGTTCAAGGAGTAGCAAGTGTCATTCGAGGACGAATGTCGTCCAAGTGTGGGAGATTGTAAGACTCCGAAAATGATTTAGGTTAAATAGAGGCTAGCATGTTGTTATTCATTGTCTAAGGTCCTAAATAGGTCTAATTATTGTATTGACGCAGTGTCTAAGGTAGTGGGTGCATTGGAAGACAAACGTCAAGGGACGACTAACACATCTGGCGACTAAGTCATCTATGTGCCTCATTTGTGATTCTATGTGTTTATGTGTGATTAATCAGTTTTTAAAGTCATGAAATAATTTATTATAGCATTTATAGTCAGTGTATCAAGTTTCGTGAAGTGTGGAGGTCAAACATCCATTACGTTTGAAAGATGTGACTTGAAATGACCATGTGTGTCTAGGCATGTTTCGTCGAGTTTTACGTGTTCGTTTTGGGTGAAATTAATGTGAGGGAGGATAAACTCATATACGATCATATATATATTGGAAACTTCTGGGAAAACATCCCCAAGCACCAACCAAAGGGTCCTTGAGGAAGGACCCAAATTTTTTGTCAAGGCTTCCAAAGACAGCCAAACCACGGTGGCAGTCGATGCCCAATGGGTCAATTGACACCCCGTTTGTTGGGTCTCGTCGTTTGGGACTTATCTTGGAGGAAGGAGGGACCAATTACAAGTCTCAATCCTACGCTACAGACCAGCAGGACGGTCCGTTTGTCAAGGGACGGTTCGTAGGTCACCTTCCATCTGTAAAGTTCTGTCATGCGCAACTTCACTATTAAGTGAGGGGTGAAATAGGAATTTCATCCCACTTCCAAATAAGGGTATTTTCGGTTCATTAGGTGTCATTTGGGTGTTTTAAACATGTATATAAGTGTTTAACACTTAGAAGATTTAATTCTTCCAAATCAAAACCTCAAAATCCCTTAGAAATTCCTTAAGACTCCATTAAAGTCCCAAATCAAGGAAGATCTTGGTGCGAAGAATTGAGTGGATATTCTTCATCAAAGTGAATAATTATCATCATTGAGATATGTCTTTTGATCCTTGAAACTTGTTTCATCAAGGAGCCCAACTCTCAAGATGTTTTCTAAAGTTTTCAAAGTTGAATAGTCCAATTTCATGATTCTACCATGCGTTCTTGCATCAATTGTTTTTAAACACTTATTATTGATTAAATTGATATTATATTGATGATTTTAACCTAAACTACCCATGAACGCATGAATTTGGATGAACCCTTCTTTTTTAGTAAGTTCTTGGTTACTTGATATTGATCTAATATTGATTAATTCTTATGTAGTTTTATGTGGGCTATTCATTGATGTAATAATTGTAGTGAATTGATATCTAGGTTTTGTTATATTGATAAATTTACTTTGAATTAACCTAGTTCATTTATTATTGTAGTTTTTATGTTGAATTGTTGGTTATGGCCTTGGGTAAGGGTCTTGTGTTATCGAACTTAGAAATTTCACTTTGGATTGAAGTGTTGAGGACGATGTGGGGGTATTCTTCCCTAATTTTCTTTGTTTTTTGTTGTTGATACTTCAATTATATTTTTATTGGTAGGGTCCACTTATGGTGGCGTTGTAATGTGTTTTACTTGCTATTGATGTGGCCTTGTCGGCGCTACTTTATGCAATATGATGATCATGGCCATGTTGGCAACTATTTGAAGTAATGTGACTATTGGTGTAGTTTGATCATGTGAAGCATTACAATATATATCTACATGCGAAGTCATATATTTGTTCTTCTATTCATGGTGTCTTAGGTGATCATGTTAGACTATGACTTTGACCTTATGTGTATAGTCTTAGTGTTGAGTCTTGGTTATTCCTACTTGACTATATGAGTCTATATTAGATATATTGATTATGTTATTATATTATATAAGATGACTCGAAGATGTTAGGGTTGTTTCTATGTGCTTTTAGACTAACATGCATTTTGAGTTAAAGTGAAATATGTGATGTCTTAACTTAGGATTTTAGAACTCTTACTCTTGAATATATCAATGACATGTGACCTTAAATGATTTTAAGAGAGTCTTTTATGTTAAAACCTTGAACTTAGTTGTAAGATTAAGATTGTCGAAGTCGTAAGACATAATGGTATCCTTCAAAGTAAAGAAATGATGGAATTTAGGTTAATTGGCTGGAAAAACATCATATTAATCCATCAAAAAGTCATCAGGGCCATCTTGTCGCCATTTTGAGGTTTAGTGGACCTTTCTTTGGTAGGATAAATTTGATTGGGTTATGGACTTTTTATGGAACCCTTTATGTGAACCTAATGTGTGAATTACGCTATGAGAAAGAAGGTAGCACCGAGTGAGTATGGTAAGGGAAGTAGTTCTAGTTAAAGAGTGAGAAGATTACAAAGCATGATCTTCATATTCCTTAACCATGTGTCTACATGGAATGTGTCTAAGTTCTACCCTTGGCAAGTTAAACAACCTCACCGGAGTATGATAGAACTCCGGACTTCATGTGTTGCTATCATGGTCTATGTCGGTTATTGCCTATTATCATAATATGGAATACCTATTAGCATTAGAGAAGTTCTATGAAGTTTAGGTGGTGGTATGGGGAGCTGTATAGACGTTGTAAATTAGGCTTTGAAGGTGTTATTTGTAGTTTCTAGGTCTTGTCCAAAACCATTACTTGAATGTCCTTTATGTGATTTATGTGTCTCTTAATGAAATAATGACCTATGTTATGAAGTATATACATGAATGAGTACCTAATCTAAAGTGACTTAAGGATTCCTTAGCTAAAATGTGAAGAGGGCATAAGGGATGATCTCTTCATGTCTTATCTTTGGAAGTCTTTAGAATGGTTCTAGTTAGGGAAGTTGGTTGATTTTGTGGATATGATCTAAGGCTTAGGTAGTCTTAAGGATTACTTAGGTAATCTTGAAGATGTCACTCATGGACGTTATCTTTTTGATTTACTTAAGTAAGTATTTTGATATCCTTTGAAAGAAGAATGTCATATTATCTATATGTTGATACTCTTGGTGAGAATGATTCTACCCTTGGTAGTCTATAGGTTATATTGAGTGTGTGTGTAAGGGATTGTGTGGGTGGTCGCTTCAGAACTCACTCAAGTAAGACTTAGAGTCACCTTTGGTTGAAGAATCTTACATTGATATTTGATGTCTTGTAAGTGTGTATGTGACTTATTATAAGTGTTCTTGAAGGTCATTTAAATATGCTTAGGGAGGTTGTATGGGCGTCTCTCTTTGTGTGACGTAAGTGAATCTTTGGATAGCTTTTAGTAGGATAACAACATACTAGAAAGGGGTTAATACGAAAGGAAGAGAATTCACTGTAACAGGGAGGTACTTCACTGTATAGTGAATTGAACTCAGTGTTAGATGTATTCTAAAATTATGATTTGTTGTTTAAATGTTTTCCTATATGTTCCTAAGTTGTTAAATGTTGTTCTTATGACTATAAAATTATTTTTAAATGAATAGATGCATATTTCTAATAAATTTCTGTTTTCATAGTTTTTATGCATAATGTCATACTTAGTATTTGTGGTTGTACTAACTCCATGCTTTTATCTATCTATATCGATATAGTTCTTGGTAGGTGAGGAGCTTTCGGAAAGTGAAGACTTCGACCGTAGCATCTTTCAAGAGAAGTGGAAGTATGTACTCATTTGACTCGAGGCATATATGTTTTTTATATTTTCCATTTGCAATATTGTAATAGACTAAGTATTGCTATATATGTATTTTTTATGGGTCGTGACCCAAGTATTCTTGTGTCTAAAGATGATGAGATTGAGACTTAGTATTTCCTATTGCTTTTATATGAAAGAGATTTATAAAGACTATGTTATTTTTTATGACAAGTTTTAATTTCGCAGTACTTTCACTATATTTATACGCTGAATGATATGGAAGGGCTTATACAAGACCTCCGCGAGGTCAAGTACGCCGGTTCCAATCCGAGATTGCCCCTAACTTTTAGGGTCTTGTTTCGGGATATGAAAAGCTTGGTATGAGAGCATAGGTTGTGAAAGTAGTATTAGAAATCAAGAAGTCTCATCAAGTCACATCTAGTAGAGTCTTTACCATCGGTGTGAGTCGCAACACATCTATGGACGAGAGAATATAGGATGATAGAGTTTCCCTTCTTTGGTACTCCTATGTCTTATGGTATAGTAAATGTTATGAGTACCCTTCTGAATGTGTTTCCTTGTGTTTCTAGGAGATGAATACTATAAATATGGCCGCTAGAGGGTTGGAAGAGGAGAGGATGAATGAGGAGGTTCTTCCTCAAGTTGAGCAAGTTCCTCCAGATAGAAGTCCAAGGTGCTCATGTGCCTCCTCAAGGTGATCATGTTCCTAATGTGGAAGGAGGTAATGGGGTTCGGTAGTTCATCCGGATTTGACTAATCAAGATATTAGAGAGTCTTTGCCTTCTTTAGCTCGAGTCGTGACTACTCAAGTGAATTTGAGTATGGTCCCTAGGGTGAATGTTGTGGAGAGCACTATGACATCTATGTTAAGAGACTTTGTAAGGATGAATCCTCCTATCTTTCTTGGTTCTAAGGTGGGAGAGGATCCTCAAAAGTTTCTTGATGGAGTGTATAAGGTGTTGAGTGCTATGGGGGTTATATATAGGGATAAGGCGGAGTTGGCTTCGTACCAATTAAGGAATGTTATTCAAATATGGTACACTTAATCGAAGGATAATAGGCCAGAGGAGTCGATTCCTATAGAGTGGGAAGAATTTAAAAAAGCTTTTCTTGGTAAGTACTTCCCCTAAGAGAGGAGGGAAGTTAAGGTGGAGGAGTTTATCAATCTCAAGCAAGGCAATATGTGTGTTAAGGACTAATCTATGAAACTCTCAACATTGTCTAGGTATGCCCCTTCTTTTGTGTCCAATCCAAGGGATGAAATGATTCGTTTCGTGATGTGTGTAGCCGACTTAGTAATGGAGGAATGTCGTACCATTATGTTACATGATGATACAACCCTAGATAGACTCATGGTGTATGCACAATCAATTGAAGAGTCTAAACTTAGGAGGATGGCTAGAAGCTTAAAAAGGAGTGGTGATAGTGATCAAGAGCAACCTAGGTTCAAAAAGAGGGCTCAATCTCAAGAAGAATATAGGAGTACTAAGTTCAAGATTGAGAAAGGAGGTGGTTCCAAAAATGGCAAACCTACTTGTGCCAAATGTGGCAAGTAACATTATGGTTAATATCTATTGGGTATCGGTAGTTTCTTTGGTTGTGGTAAGGAAGGACACAAGGTGAGAGATTGTCCTATGAATGCTTCTAGAGGAAGAGATAACCAAGTTGCTCCTAGTTTTCCAAAGGATGATGCTCCAACAAAGAGGCATTTGGAAAGTTCTCTTTCTCTTGTTGTGATATGAGTTCCTTCTAAGTGGGGGAGTATGGTTAGTAAATGGGATAGAATGAGATAGAAGTTTGTTGCATGTGCATAGTATTTAGTAGTTTGGTTGATATTCAATTTCATTAAATTCTTGCATTGTGTGTTTTATGAAGCCATGATCATGTTGTAAAAAGTGCTTATATGATAATACCTTGCATATTAGCATATTCATATCATTAATTGCCTAAAAGTTGCATTTTTGAAAAATTTGTAAAATCACTATAGCATGGGGAAACTGCTCACTGTAATATTTTGGAAAATTTGACGAATTGATTCTTTGGTCAAAAATTGTTGTAATTTGGTCAGAACTGATGTATATAAGCATGATATTGAATGTACAATGAGTTTTTACTACTTGGAATGAAGCATGTGACTTTTGTAGCATAATGAGTTATAGAATTGTTTTTAGTTTCTTGTTGTGTTGAGAATCTCTTGACTATGTGAAACTGATTTCTTATTCTTGATTATGTGTTGTATGGTATGGTTATTAGCTTCTAGTTTAATATCTATTCTTGTAAGTGCTTGAAGAGTGGCAAGTGTCATTCGAGGATGAAGGTCGTCCAAGTGGGGGAGATTGTAAGACCTCAGAAATGACTTAGATTAACTAGAGACTAGCATGTTGGTATTGATGGTATAAGGTCCTAAATTGGTCTAATATATTTTATTGAGGCAGTGTCTAAGGTAGTAGGCGCATTGGAAGTCAAACGTGAAGGGACGACTAAGACGTTAGGCGACTAACTCATCTATGTGTATCATACGTGGTTCTATGTGTTTATGTGTTAGTAATGAGGTTTTAAGGTCCTTAAATAAGTTATTATAGAATTAATAGGCAGTGTGTCAAGTTTTGGGAAGTTTGGAGGTCAAACGTCCATGACGCTCGAAAGATGTGACTTGAAATGACCTTGTGTGTCTAGGCATGTTTCATCGATTTTATGTGTTTGTTTTGAGTGAAATTCTTGTGAGAGGGTATAAAATCGTAGACTATCATGTTTTGGTTGGAAATGTATGAGCAAACATCCCCAAGGATCAACCAAAGGGTCCTTGAGGAAGGATCCAAACTTGGTGTCAAGTCTGCCCAAGACAGCAAACCACGGAGGCAGTCGACGCCCAGTGGGTCAATCGATGCCCCATTGGTTGAGTCTCATCGTTTGGAACTTTGACTGGGAGAAGCAAGGACCAAGGACAACTCTTAGTCCTAAACCACAGACCAACAGGACTGGTCAAGGGACGATCCGTAGGTCACCTTCCATCTGTGCAGCTGGGTTATGCGGAACTTCACTATTAACTGAGGGGTGAAATGGGAATTTAACCCCCCCCCATTTCACCCCACTTCTAAATAAGGTTATTGGTGGTTGTTTAAGGGTCTTTTGGTTATTTTAAACATGTATATAAGTGTTTAACAGTTAGAATATTTCACTCTTCCAAATCAAAACATCAAAATCCCTTTGAAATTTCTTAAGACTCCATTGAATTCCAAAATCAAGGAAGAGATTAGTGTGACGAATAGAGTGGATATTCTTCATAAAATATAAGAATTATCATCATTGAGGTATGGCTTTTGATCCTTGAAACTTGTTTCATCAAGAAGCCCAACTCTCAAGATGTTTTTGAAACTTTTCAAAGTTGAATTGTCCAATTTCATAATTCTACTATATGTTCTTGCATCAATTGTTTTTAAACATTTATTATGTATTAAATTGATATTGTATTAATAATTTTAACCTAAGTTACCTGTGAACCCGTGAATTTGGATAAACCCTGGTTTTTGACTAAGTTGTGGGTTACTTGATATTGATCTAATATTGATGAATTCTTATGTAGTTTTATGTGGGCTATTCATTGATGTAATAATTGTGGTTAATTGATATATAGGTTGTGTTAGATTTATGAATTTACATTAAATTGACCTAGTTCATTGATTATTGTAGTTTTTATATTGAATTGTTCGTTATGGCCTTGGGTAAGGGACTTGTGTTATCAAATTGAGTAATTTGACTTTGGATTGAAGTTTTGAGGATTTTTTGGGGGTATGCTGACCTAATTTCATTTATTTGTTGATGTTTATACTTCAGTTCTATTGTGATTGTTATGGTCCACTTATGGTGGCGGTGTTATGTGTTTCACTTGCTATTCATTTTGTGCAATATATTGATCATGGCCTTGTCGAAAACTATTTGAAGTAATGTGACTATTTGTGTAGTTTGATCATGTGAAGCATGACAATATCTATCTACATGGGAAGTGATATATATGTTCTTTTATTCATGTTGTATTAGGTGATCATGTTAGACTATGATTTTGACCTTATGTGTATAGTCTTAGGGTTGAGTCCTTGTTATTCCTACTTGATTATATGATTCTATATTGGTTACATTCATGGTGTTATGATAGTATATAAGATGACTTGCAGATATTAAGGTTGTTTCTATGTGCTTTTAGAATAACATACATTATGAATTAAAAGTGAAATATGTGATGTCTTGATTTAGGATGTTAGAACTGTTAGTCTTGAATGTATGAATGACATGTGACCTTAAATGATGTTAAGAGAGTCTTTTATGTGAAACCTTGAACTTAGTGGTAAGGTTAATATTGTCGAAGTCGTAAGACGTAATGGTATCCTTAAAAGTAAAAGAATGATGCACTTAAGGTTAATTGGCTGGAACGGCATCATATTAATCCTTAGAAGAGTTATCATGAGCTTCTTGTCGCCATTGTGAGGTATACCAAGTAGAGCTTTCTTTGGTAGGGTAAATGTGATTGGGTTATGAACTTATAATAAAACCCTTTTATGTGAACCTCACTTCTAGTTACCCTATGAGAAAGAAGACTAGCACCGAGTGAGTATGGTAAGGGAAGTAGTTCTAGTTAAAAAGTGAGACTAGATTACAAAGTGTCTGTTATATTCCTTAACCATGTGTCTACATGGATGTGTCTAAGTTCTACCCTTGGCAAGTAAAACAACCTCATCAGAGTAAGGATAGAACTCCAGATTCCATGTCTTGCTATCACGGTCTATGTCAGTTATTGCCTATTGTCATCATATGGAATAGTTATTAGCATTAGACAAGTTCTATGAAGTTTAGGCGATGGTATGGGACACTATCTAGACATTGCACAATAAGCTTTGAAGGTGTTATTTAGAGTTTCTAGGTCTTGTCCAAGACCATTACTTGAATGTCCTTTATGTGATGTATGTGTCTCTTAATGGACTAATGAGTACCTCAAGAGTGGATTATGTTATGCGCTGATCTTTCACTCATGTGGAATTAAAAGGCAAGATTCAATTGCTCTTTCATCAACTAAGGTAATAAATGTAGCAAGTGCAGCTTGATGGGGTCAACTCTTGTGGATCAGGAAACATCTTGAAGCTCATAAAATATGGCTGAATTAATCAAGATGATGATGGAAATTCGAAAACCTTCTTGAATGGATCCTACCTGAAGCAATCAACTCTTTTAGTGACTATGAAAAGGGAGCAGGTATCCTTGATTTTCGGTTATGTATGTTTTAGAAAATTTAGTTTCATACCTTTTGTAGGTATACACACATGGAAAAGGGGATGAAGAAAAAGGGAGGTCAGGATAGATCTATCTAGGCAATGACATTAAAACTACAGAGAGGGACATGGTCATTTCTCGAAGGTTAG
This sequence comes from Solanum habrochaites, assembly GCA_027704765.1. Taxonomy (NCBI): domain Eukaryota; kingdom Viridiplantae; phylum Streptophyta; class Magnoliopsida; order Solanales; family Solanaceae; genus Solanum; species Solanum habrochaites. Next base: position 36,385,273 of record JAKWJA010002495.1, on the reverse strand, counting down.
CAATCTTAACATTGCAGTTTGAATTATGCATGAGAACCATTGAAATTGCCACATGTCTATCCTTGAGGAATCTGACTGTTGTCTCATCTTTTGAGTGCCAAAATGATACCTTATTTTCTCTTTATTTAGATTCCATATTTCTTTCTATTTTCCCAGAAAAATTGAGTTGCCTTCCAAATATTAAGGTTCTTCAAAATTTTCTTTTCTCTTCTTTTCAAACATACTTCAAATTGTTAAACCCTTGATTTTTGCTGGAGAATTTTTTGATGAAAATGTTTTAAGTGTGAAGAGGGATCTGGTCCTCCATGAAAGATGAAGAAGTAGAAAAGATGATGCTAAAAAAAAGGAGAAGTTGATATTTTGAGAACTCAAAGTTTTCTGAAGAGGAAGGAGTAAAAAAAATCTTCTTGGTTCCTCAATTGTTGATCTATTCATCTCGTAGGCCTTGAGTTGTTTGTGTTACCAATCTTTCTGTTATGAAAAACTCAGGCTGGTGTTGGAAGCTATGACAGTTGCTCGTGTTAACTGGAATACTAAAATGGGTTGTTTAAAAGTCCAGCTTCTGAAACAACACTATCAGAAGGACCAGGTGCCAACAATAAAAATAATAAAAATTGGTAGCCTTGAAGGTTAAACATACAGGTTGGGTTGTACATCATGTTGTACGCTAAGAGAAGATTCTTGAAATCTTATGCTAGGGATATGCTCTACTAATTATATTCTTTCAATCCCTTGCCTCTAAATCATCCCTTCTCTTCCTACCTCTCTATGTCAGCCCTCATTTATCTCTTGGGCATTGTTCTGGTTTTCATCTGTAATCGTATATGCAATGCTTTGATGACTAATCTTTTGTTTATGGATGTTAAATGTCTTGTTTCTACTGACTTGTCTCATTACTTTATGCCTTTTTGATCATGCTCTGTGTTTCCCAAGTGGCTATGAATTTGTAAGAACTATATATCTGTCAACTTGGTTTATTGCTTTAACCCTTTTTTATGATGTCAAAAGGGGGAAAGTTCATAAGGTAAGGTATGAGATCAATAGTGTTATAACTGCTTGAAGAAGACATGGTCACATCGATAGGAAGAATCAATGGTAGCTACTTGAAGGGATATGGTCATGCTGATAGGGGGAATAAATGCTTGCTACCTGACGAGGCCCTGGTCCTGTCGATAGGGGGAAGAAGATGTTTGTCATCGTCAAAAAGGGAGAAGATGATATATTGATTTTTTGATGATTTGACAAACTTTAGGGATGATTAAACTCCAGTTACCCCAAGAATTCTTTTTGATAGGGGGGAACTGATGAATAAGTATGTCGTCATCAAAAAGGAGGAAAATGCTATGTTGATATTTTCATGAGTTGACAAACTTTGATATGACGAAACTCAAGTTACCCCAAGAATTCTTTTTGATAGGAGGAACTGGTGAATAAGTATGTTATCATCAAAAAGGGGGAAAATGTTAGTTCGAAGCTGAATTAAGATGATACCTCGAACTTAATATGAAGTTTTGATTATTTAACAAACTTTTCAATCTACCAAGGAACCAAATCCTTGTTATTGGAACTGCTGACAATAAGATGAATGATAAACTCAATGTAAGGTATATTTGTGTGCTATCATCAAAAAGAGGGAAAATGTTATATTCTAGGTGTTTTGATGATCCTCACAAATGCGGGGACCTAGTTCCTAGCAGAGTGCTCTCGTCCAGATACAAATGGGGTACAGTCATAAAAGCTATCATGTCAGGTGATAGGTAAAAACTGTAGTATCCTACACCAATAAGAAGAGCGGACGATATTGTATGTTTCAGTATCTCACAAATACAGGGACCTGGTACCAGGCAGAGTTTCCTCCATCAGATACATAATTGGTTACATCTGTAAAGCTGTCACGTCAGAGGTTGGTAAGGCGTCAGTGTACTACATCAATCAGAATAGAGGAGGATGTTTGTCCAACGGATAATAACTCTTTATGTTTGATACTTTTAGCATGACAAACACCATATTATATTCATTCATCCAAAAAAGGAAGTCAGCCAGCAAGCCTTTTCAAGAACTCATATAGAAGTTTGCAAGGGAACTGGTTCCTGCAAGCAAGGGACCTGGTACCCGCAAGACTGCGAGGTGAAAAGGATGAAAAGACAGATGTCATCTCTGATGCGGTAGGTGCACAGCTTTTCCAACAGTAGGCCTTCAGCCAATGGGATGACTTCAACGAATTTGTGGGAAATTATATTATCTCTTTCAAACAAACACAAATTCATATTAAACTTGGATTTTCTCTGAAAATTCACAAGCTTGAACAGAAGGCCATCTTCAAGGAAGAACATTGCTCAACTCAACAGAAGGACTTGATAGAGTAAAGAAGAATCTTTGTTGTATTTAGAGCTTTGTGTGTATGTACTTACATTGTAGATCTGTTCCTAATCTATAAAGGATTTAGATATTTTGTTTTGGGTTTGTAAAAGTCTAAATCAGTTAAGGCTAACTGATTTAGTGGGCAACATTGGTTTGTTGCTTAGTCAAATTCTAAGTCATCTAGAGTTTGGTGGTTTAGTGGGCGGTGTTGTATCCGCTTAGTCTCTTCAAGTAATAGGTAGATTACTTGATCGTGAGATTAATAACTTTTTCTCACATGATTGTAACCGGTTTCGCTTTTGCTAGAGAAGATTAGTGAAGACGGTTGTAAATCCTGTGCAACAGGTTGTGGTTTTACTCCCTTGAGCAAGGAGGTTTCCACGTAAACTTCTTCTGTTGTGTTCTTTATATTGTTTGATCTTCCGCACTGTTCTTGCTGTGTCAAGGGACCTGGTCCGTTGACTGGTATTGGTCGCACATATTCCAACAAGTGGTATCAGGCAGGTGCTCTCTATTTGGTTAACACCAAGAGAGAAGTTCCTGCGAGAAATGGCTTCACTACTAAATAAGCAAAGAAATCAGTCTCCCTCAAGACCTCCACTGTTTGATAGTAAGCTCTATAAATATTGGAATAGTCGGATGAGAGACTATCTCATGGCTGAGGACAGTGAAGTATGGGACGTCATATGTAAAGGTCGTTATGTGCCAACTATGGAGGTTAAAGATGGATAGGTAACAAGAGTCATTCCCAAAATGAGACAACAATATAATGACTCTTATAAGCAACTAGTTCGAAAAAATTCCAAAGCCAAGAAGTTTCTTATGTGTGGCATTGGAATGAAAGATTATGATTTGATCTCTTCATGTGAATCAGCCAAAGAAATTTGGGATCTCCTGAGAAATACCTTTGAAGGTACTGAGGAAACAAGGAAATCTAAGCTAGATTTCTTTACAACTCAATTTGAAGGTTTCACCGTGGAGGAAGGTGAACCAGTTCATGAAATTCAGACAAGATTCTCCACCATCACCAATGAGATCATGTTTCTTGATGAACCTATCCCTGTGTGCAAACAAGTCTCTAAGATATTAGAAACTCTTCCCAGATCTTGGACAAATGAATGTGTGTTTGCTGAGGAGACAAAGGGGCCTGAAGAGGCGACTCCAAATACACTATTTGAGCGTCTTCAAGCTCATGAGTTCCATAAAAAAGGGGAGTGTCTCATTCTGAAGGAAAAATACAAAAGGACAAATATGATTGATTAGACTGATCATAATAAAGAAAATTATGTCAAGACTGTAAAAGGTAAAAACAATGAGGGAGACCTGGTCCGTCCCAAGATAAGCAGAAGAGAAGTCTTCTTCAGGACATTAAAAAGGGATATGGCTGCATTGAAAAAATTCTCAAGTGATTCAGATGATTCTGAACACACAGATAATGATTTCATGACAGAGTCAAACGAGGAAGATGCTAACGAAAAGGTAACTCTATCTTATTTCAAGCAAAACTTGAATACCTTTTCTACTAGCAAGTTGAGAAAGCTAGCAGTTGTATTACTTGATTTGATAAGTGAGCTGACAAGTGAGAAGGATCCCATAAGAAACAGTTTAGATATCTCTCAAGAAGGAAAAATTGCATTAGTTGCCCAAATATCTGATATTAAAAGTCAAATGATTGTTCTAGAAGCTGAAAATCTAGAATTGAAGAAAAAGATGAAAGGAGTAACTAATAAAACTTTTAAAGGAAAGAATGAGGCAAGCATCTTGCAGCTGAAGCTTGAGAATAAGTTGCACACTGCTGAAATGAAGATCAACATTGCATTAGAAAGAAGTCTTCAGTTAGAGAAGGACCTGGTTCATGTCTCAAATGGACCGATTCCTCTAAGATTCTTACAAATCTGATTGGTCAAGACAACAACAGTAGAAGAGGGTTAGGATGTGACAAGATAAAATCCTCCTACAATCCTCGAAGCAACAGTGTTCCTGATGCTGACAATCTCTTGTCTGAGAATTGTTGTCGAGATGGAAATCATAAGAAAGATTATCCAATTTTGGAAAAATTTGAAGGAAGTTCGTCAAATTATTCCAAACAGCTGAAAAGAGCTAAAGAAAGGCATGTGAAGTATTTCTGATCTAAAAAATAATCAAGAAAATAAAGAAAGGGGACCTGGTCTTCATGCTAAATTTGTCAGATCCGACAGTAATGTGGAAACGGAGCGCAAGGGACCTGGTCCTCGCACTTTGCCCCGTTGGACAGGAAGGTTTCTTGTTAAGCCTTTTGACAATTATTGGGAACTCTATTTGAAGTGGGTTCCTAAGTCTAACAAGTAATTCTGGTGCAGAAGAGAGGAAGCAGTCAGTGTTTGTTTATAAATAGCGGATGCTCAAAACACATGACTAAGAAGGTTACAAAACTTCCTCTCTCTCAAGACACTTCACGGTGGAGATGTCTCTTTTGGCGAATGGAAAGAAACGCTACACTATTGGTGTAGATTTGTGATGAATGAAATGAATATAAGCTCTTATCATATAACTGTTTTGTCACAAACTTGCTCTCTCGGGCGATGATTTTGATAGAAAAGAGATGCAAGAACAAGTATGTTGCTTATCTGTTTATTGCTCATTGTGATAGTATCACTGAACTTAATGCTCAAGGTATGAATGTTGAGGTATGATTAAGGAGACGTGCTCATGAGTGTTGCTTTGCTGCACAAACCTGTGTCAGGGGACCTGGTCCAGTCTGCATAAAATAATATTTTCAAATGACACAGGTTGTGATGATGATGTTAAGGAGAAGCAGATCAGACCTCCTTCAGAAGATTTTAGAAGTTGAAAGGAAAGAATTTTTTGAGATAGAATAGTTTCTTCAGAATCAGAGAGATAGTTTAAATAGTGAGTTTGCTGAAGAACATACTCTTCATGAATCCAACAATCTCAAAGAAGATGATGCAGATGATGAACCTCATGAGGGACCTAGTCCTCTCGACAGTCCTGATCAAAGATGATGCAGTTCAAACTGATAATGTGAATTTTGAAGGTTAGAATGAAGAAGCTAATCAATATCAATTTGAAAGAAGCAAGCTTTGATAGTCGGTTCCCCAACAAGCTGATCGGTTGTCCGAGTTGCTCCTCAACAATGTCTTCAAGAGAGGTAAAATTGTCAAAAACTCTTCTTTTTGAATTCAATATGCAAGGAACTGCTGATCATTCAGGTACATATTGATGATATAATCTTTGAGGCAATCTTTGAGGTGTTGTGTAAATATCTTATTTCTATTTCACTCATTGAAAGTGAGTGTTGAAATAAGCATAACGAAAGAATTAAATTTCTTCTTAGAGCTACATATTTACCACACCTTGAAAGGTACCCTCGATTGTCAAGAAAAGCACATTAATGAGCTATTCAAATGGCGTAAAATATTTGAAGTTAAGACAATGATAAAGAGGGATAATGTCATCATGAAGCTTTGTAAGTAGGAAGATCAAGTGGATGACATCTTCACTGAATCTCTAATCACGGACCAGTCGAATACTCTCATAGGAGCTTAGCTACAGAGAAAAAGATAGCACAACATTCAGGGGTCATTGATGTCTGATCAAAGAAAGAACCTGGTACCAGTTCAAAGAAGCTGCTGAAAGAGTTTCATATTTTGGGTGTATAGACAATTCATACTTTCTTGGGCACTAACTAGAAGCTGGATGCTGATCAATCGGGTTCAAAGACTCTACTCATGTACAAAGGAAAATATTTTAAAGGCTGCTGAGAAAATCATAAGTCATCTGAAGAATATAGAGGACCTGGTCCTATTCTGTCCATCGAGAGACTTTTTGATTTGTAGTACATGGTGTTGTTGATTATGCTAAGTATCAAGCTGATAGATTGAGTACCTCAAGAGTGGATTATGTTCTGCGCTGATCTTTCACTCATGTGGAATTAAAAGGCAAGATTCAATTGCTCTTTCATCAACTAAGGTAATAAATGTAGCAAGTGCAGCTTGATGGGGTCAACTCTCGTGGATCAGGAAACATCTTGAAGTTCATAAAATCTGGCTGAATTAATCAAGATGATGATGGAAATGCTAAAACCTTCTTGAAAATCCTACCTGAAGCAATCAACTCTTTTAATGACTATGAAAAGGGAGCAGGTATCCTTGCTTTTCGGTTATATATGTTTTAGCAAATTCACTTTCATACCTTTTGTAGGTATACACACATGGAAAAGGGGATGAAGAAAAAGGGAAGTCAGGATATATCTAGGCAATGACATTCAAACTACAGAGAGGGACCTGGTCCTTTCTCGAAGGTTAGCAATCTTAACATTGCAGTTTGAATTATGCATGAGAACCATTGAAATTTCCACATGTCTGTCCTTCAGGAATCTGACTGTTGTCTCATCTTTTGAGTGCCAAAATGATACCTTATTTTCTCTTTATTTATATTCCATATTTCTTTCTACTTCCCCAGAAAAATTGAGTTGCCTTCCAAATATCAAGGTGATTCAAAATTTTATTTTCTCTTCTTTTCAAACATACTTAAAATTGTTAACCCCTTGATTCTTGCTGGAGAATTCTTTGATGAAAATGTTTTAAGTGTGAAGAGAGATCTGGTCCTCCATGAAAGATGAAGAAGTGGAAAAGATGATGCTAAAAAAAAAGGAGAAGTTGATATTTTGAGAACTCAAAGTTTTCTAAAGAGAAAGGAGTAAAAAAAAATATTCTTGGTTCCTCAATTGTTTATCTATTCATCTCGGAGGCCTTGAGTTGTTTGTGTTACCAATCTTTCTGTTATGAAAAACTCAGGCTGGTGTTGGAAGCTATGACGGGTTCTCGTGTTAACTGGAATACTGAAATGGGTTGTTTAAAAGTCCAGCTTCTGAAACAACACTATCAGAGTGACCAGGTGCCAACAAAAAAAATAAAAATTGGCAGCCCTGAAGGTTAAACATACAGGTTGGGTTGTACATCATATTGTACGCTAAGAGAAGATTCTTGAAATCTTATGCTAGGGATATGCTCTACTAATTCTATTCTTTCAATCTCTTGCCTCTAAATCATCCCTTCTCTTCCTACCTCTCTATGTCAGTCCTCATTTATCTCTTGGTCATTGTTCTGGTTTTCATCTGTAATCATATATGCTATGCTTTGATGACTGATCTTTCGTTTATGGATGTTAAATGTCTTGTTTCTACTGACTTGTCTCATTACTTATGCCTTTTTGCTCATGCTCTGTGTTTCCCAAGTGGCCATGAATTTGCAAGAACTATATTTCTGTCAACTTGGTTTACTGCTTTAACCTTTTTTTATGATGTCAAAAGGGGGAAAGTTGTTAAGGTAAGGTATGAGATCAATAGTGTTATAACTGCTTGAAGAAGACATGGTCACATCGATAGGAGGAATCAATAGTAGCTACTTGAAGAGATATGGTCATGCTGACAGGGGGAATAAATGCTTGCTACTTGACGAGGACCAGGTCCTGACGATAGAGGGAAGAAGTTGTTTGTCATCATCAAAAAGGGGGAAGATGATATGTTGATGTTTTGATGATTTGACAAACTTTAGGGATGATTAAACTCCAGTTACCCCAAGAATTCTTTTTAATAGGGGGGAACTGATGAATAAGTATGTCATCATCAAAAAGGAGGAAAATGCTATGTTGATACTTTGATGAGTTGACAAACTTTGATATGACGAAACTCAAGTTACCCCAAGAATTCTTTTTGATAGGGGGAACTGATAAATAAGTATGTCATCATCAAAAGGAGGAAAATACTATGTTGATATTTTGATGAGTTGACAAACTTCGAGATGATGAAACTCAATTTACCCTAAGAATTCTTTTTGATAGGGGGAACTAGTGAATAAGTATGTTATCATCAAAAAGGGGGAAAATGTTAGTTCGAAGCTGAGTTAAGATGATAGCTCGAACTTGATATTAAGTTTTGATGATTTAACAAACTTATCAATCTAACAAGGAACCAAATCTTTGTTATTGGAACTGCTGACAATAAGATGAATGATAAACTCAGTGTAAGGTATATTTGTGTGCTATCATCAAAAAGGGGGAAAATGTTATATTCTAGGTGTTTTGATGATCCTCAAAAATGCGGGGACCTGGTTCCTGGCAGAGTGCTCTCGTCCAGATACAAATGAGGTACAGTCATAAAAGCTTTCATGTCAGGTGGTAGGTAAAAAGTGCAGTATCCTACACAAATAAGAAGAGCGGACGAGATTGTATGTTTCAGTATCTCAAAAATGCAGGGACCTGGTACCAGGCATAGTTTCCTCCATCAGATACATAATTGGTTACATCTGTAAAGTTGTCACGTCAGAGGTTGGTAAGGCGTCACTGTACTACACCAATCAGAATGGAGGAGGGTGTTTGTCCAACGGATCATAACTCTTTATATTTGATACTTTTTGCATGACAAACACATATTGTATTCATTCATCCAAAGAAGGAAGTCAGCCAGCAAGCCTTTTCAAGAACTCGTATAGAAGTTTGCAAGGGACCTGGTTCCCGCAAGCAAGGGACCTGGTACCCGCAAGACTGCGACGTGAAAAGGACGAAAAGACAGCTGTCAGAAAAGCTGTCATCTCTGATGCGGTAGGTGCACAGCTTTTCCAACAGTAAACCTTCAGCCAATGGGATGACTTCAACGAATTTGTGGGAAATTATATTATCTCTTTCCAACAAACACAAATTCAAGACTTGGAAAATTAAACTTGGATTTTCTCTAAAAATTCACAAGCTTGAACAGAAGGCCATCTTTAAGGAAGAACATTGCTCAACTCAACAAAAGGACCTGATAGAGTAAAGAAGAATATTTGTTGTATTTAGAGCTTTGTGTCTATGTAAATACATTGTAAATCTGTTCCTAATCTATAAAGGATTCAGATATTTGTTTTGGGGTTTGTAAAAGTGTAAATCAGTTAAGGCTAACTTATTTAGTAGGCAACATTGGTTTGTTTCTTAGTCAAATTATAAGTCATCTAGAGTTAGGTGGTTTAGTGGGCGGTGTTGTATCCGCTTAGGCTCTTCATGTAATAGGTAGATTACTTGATCGTGAGATTAATAACTTTTTCTCACATGATTGTAACCGGGTTTCGCTTTTGCTTGAGAAGATTAGTGAAGACGGTTGTAAATCCTGTGCAACAGGTCGTGTTTTTACTCCCTTGAGCAAGGAGGTTTCCACGTAAACTGCTTGTGTTGTGTTCTTTATATTGTTTAATCTTCCGCACTGTTCTTGCTGTGTCAAGGGACCTGGTCCGCTGACTTGTAGTGGTCGCAAATATTCCAACAGAAAGGTTAGCTTTTAAGAACTCTAAATGTAGCTCAAACGACTTGACCAATAAGACATCTAAATCTGGAGAGCAAATGTAAGTCCATATTTTAAATCACAAAGAACAAAATTTGGTGGAATTTTGAAGGAGATAGTTAACCTGGAAATTGGAGCAGCAACTCAAGAAGAGCAAATCTCAGAATAGTGTACAATAATGAAAATAACGACATAGATTTTAGAATAAAAGGTCAAATAATTGAATGAACTATGAGTTAAAGATAAGATACTCATCGTAGAACCTTAACAACACTAACCATAACCTCCAACGCGAGAAAATCACATATACTTGCTTATTCGAAATTAAATAGTGCTTAATGTTTAATAGATATAACATTAAAAATACAACCCTTTTCCGCTAAGTGAATGGTAATCAACATATAACAAAAGGCACGGGCAAGTCACATTTTTACCAGGTTGAGACATCCTCCTCAAAAATTAATAGTCTGTGAACATTGATAATGGTACAGGGTATATCAAAAACAAGTAATAATCTTGAGAATACTCAAGGGAAACTAAATAGAAAATGACAATGAGAAAAATATCAGGAAACCACCCAAGCGAGTACTGATATAAAAATTTATTCTGCCAAAGATTTGGGCACAATAAGTTTTACAGTTTTTTTCTATAATGAGGATGCAAATAAGATTTTTACAGCAGGTGTGCTAATTAGATCTTGAGATAAGGTACAAAGGATAACGAACCTCTTGAGAAGGATGATCATAGTCCAGATGATCTGTTTCTGAGATCGATTCTAACAACACTACACCCAAAGCTATAAATATCATTTTTTTATTCAAGAGACTAATATTTGCATATTTAGGAGCCACAAAACTATCAAATATTAAAAAGGTAAAATAGTAAAATAGTAAAATAAGACACCAGAAGTTGAAGATTGTAAAGTCCTGAAGACCAGAACATGAAGAAAACTCAAGTTGGACTACAATCACAAGAAGCGGAAGAAAGAAACTAACCAAAAGGTTGACTTAGTTTTGATATGACTTTTACCAGCACCAAGCAGTTCGCCCAGACCAAAATCATATATCTAACCATAAAAGTCATCATCAATCAATATATTACTTGATTTGATGTCTCGATAAACAAGTTTGGGTTAAATGTCATGCAAATACGCAAGAAATGATAGCACAAGGAGAACTTACTCTTTAGTTGTTCCAAAATAGATTAAGCTTAACTGAATGAACTTACATATTAGCTATCCCAAGGAGAACAATCCTATCCTCCCAAGTGAAATACATGTAGTGTCGCATAGCCCCATGAAGCCACTATTCTAAATTGTCATTGTTGATATACTCATAAACCAACATCTTTGGGGATGCATTAGAACAAATCATTTTCAAATGCTAAACAAGAATACTCATTCAATCACTTCACATACGCACGAAAGTAATCGAACAATCCAAATATTTCATACCCAGAAAAGGTATAGGACTATTAGCGACTTCCAAATGGGGAATTACTTGTGCATTCCTTCAATGCAGTATCCTAGAAGGCTAACCAAGTTTTTGTGACATATGTGGCCAATGGCTTCAACGTCCACTTGAAACTCTTTCTCAGCTGACCTTTGGGACAAAGATCATAAATTCAAACTCAAGTGGGCAACTAAAAAGGACCATTAAGGGAAGTATATACTTGATTTTATCAACTTACAATTGTTGAGGAACATCTTAATATCTACCAGTGTTCCATCAATCAAATTTCTGTGGTACGCACCACGAATATTCTACTTTGAAAACCTTACTTCAAATCCTCCCAAAAGTAGCTACTTTTTGAATGATCCAACATGGGTGTGCCAATACTTTTGAAGAGTCTGAGCAACATAATCTTCAAAAATGTCAATAGGTGCATATCGGATCCTCAAAAGTAGTGCACGAGTCATGAAATGGATGGCCTAACTCACCCCCAAAAGCAAACTCATAGGGTGAGAATTGTCCAAAACCATCCAAGGTGACCAATTACCCGTCCATATCCGATATGGTACTCTCAATAGCTTTTTGGATGATTTGACATGAGCGCGAATATACTTTTGAAGAGTCCGAGAAACAAAGTGAACAAGTAACTTCCAGATAAGTCTGATTAATAACATAGATACAGAAGAGATAGAGCATACGTAATGTATAAAAAGCGCATAGTTCATGTAGATGCTAAAAACAGAAAACTTTGGAATTGCCTACTCATCTTGGCATTCACTTAAGTCAAAGTGACAGTAAATAGTAAAGCCAAGCTCTTATTAACAACTGTCTTCATCAATTCCTAAAAAGAAAACACTAAAAAGGGGAAAGGATAAAAAAAAATATTGAAGGAAAACTAAGTATTTAGCTTCCAAATTTCCCTTTCAAAACAAGAAATACCCATTGGCCATTTCCTCATCCTTGTATTATGTAAAGTGATAACAGTTCATTTAATTCAAAGTTGTGTCGTGAAAGCACAAAAAGGTTAAGGTAGTTTATTTTATTCTGAAATTTGGGGGGGGGGAAGGGGGGGGAAGGGAGGGAGGGGGGGTTCAATACTGATACACTTACTGGCACCCTTAACATTAACCCTTAAATTTTCATATACAATCAATTCTCTTGAAAACCAAATTCTAAAACTATCAGGACAAACACTACACCCAACAGAATAATAAACTAAATGAATTCATGCTCCTACATCATTTTTCGGCCCTCAAACCAAAATATTCGTAAATAAATTTTAATGACATTTATTGATTTCTAAATTGCAAAAAATACCAAAAGTTAATAGCTCATCTTCGTAAGAAAGATTTAACTTCCTCATCAAGTACTTTTTGATGAATAAACTTGAATTATTGTCATCCCTGCAATAAAATGTAAAAGATATGAACACAATCATGAGTTATGCCTTTGAGTGAGTATAAAAAAATGTGTATATAGTTTCTTCATCAATTTCTTCAGAAAAAAAAGTGCACACTTTATGCAGTCAGACATGTTGAGCAAGAACTTTATTTTTCAACCACAGAAGTTGTGAGATCCTATGGTTGAACTTTATACTATGAGGCTAGATGGCGTACAACTGTAAATACGTACAGGAGGCTCTCAATAAATCATAGATATGGTATTCACATTAGATTACATTTTAGATGACTTGAAGGAATAAAACTAAATGTAATGTTTGTAAGGAAGGTCATCACTAAATGTTAAGTTTGTACCGAGTATCACTTAATTCTTTGTGCAAACTATAGAAGTGCAAAAAGAAGCAGTTTTGAGGAAAAATGAGAAAGAGAGAAAGACGAAGAAAACTGAGCAAGAGAATATTTTTATTGTATAATTATTAGAGTATATGACCAAAATATATTTATTTGTATGTGTATATACAATTTTCTCTCTCTTTATACAAATAGAAACACAATTTATACATTTCGCTTCTGTTTGTATAAGAGAGAGAGGCGAGAGTGGCAAGCGAGATCTAGGAGAGGCAAGAGAGGGAAACAAAAATATATGTATTTATACATTTTTCCCTACTTTATACAAATAGAAAAAAAAATTTATACACATGTGTTTGTATAAAAGTTAGAGGAAGCGAGCGAGAGACGGAGCGAAAGAGGAGAGTGGCGAGCGAGAGTTTGAGGGAGAGAAGTGACTGGCAAACAGTTTGCTATATGACACAATTAAATAAAAGGGTGGTTATAACAATTAATTTATTTTATTAGTTTTCCATTATATACAATTAATGTAGTTTATCATATTCTATTTTTTTAACTAGTAATAGATTTATATATCAGAATTTTTTTAAGTATGTATTCATTTTATTGTTGAACATGTGCAGGCAAATGAATTTTATGTCAAAAATAAACCAAAAAAAGCTCCCCATATTCATTGTTTCTTTAATCATGACATAAAAGTTGACTTGATGAAGTATTTACATGGACATGTATACAATGTATTCTGTGAAAGCACCTGCTTTGGTAAATATATGCAAATGCATCAATGTCGTGTCGCGGACAAATACATAGGTGTTGCATGGCTTTAGAACTCAACTGTAGTTCTCGCCAAGCATTTGTAATGCGTGTAAATGGATCTTCGTTGTGTTTCACTTTGAGAGAATTTGCTTTGATCAGTGGATTAAATTGTGTCAACGAAGAAACTGATTTCATCTTTGATCAGTCAGAACCAAATAGTTTAATGAAAAAATATTTTGAGGGTGTTAAGTTGATCAGAAAAATTGATATAATGAGGAGTTTTCATCGAAAAGTGTGGGGGGAGAACGATCAGGATGGCCTGAAGTTTGCAATTTTATACTTCATTCAGACAGTGATTTTTTCCGGTGAAAGATCAACAAAAAAAGTTCCTAGATTATATTTTGATCTTGTTGAAAGTGGAAGGTACAGCCAATTTCCATGGGGAAAAAAGCTTTCTATTTGCTGATAAAGAGCCTGAGCAAGAGGTTAAATGGTAAAAAGAAATTTTACAGAATCGGGGGAATGCCTATTGTATTCCAAGTATGGTTGTTTGAGTGCATCTCGAGTACTGATTTCCAGGTCGCTCAAAAGGTTGATGACCATATTCCAAGGTTGCTCAACTGGCAGACGACCAATGAGAGACGTAGATACAAGAAACTTATGAACACCATATTTAGTGATGTTAATAACAAGGTACTTAACTTGACATATATTTAATAATCACCAAGTTGTATGTTTTCTTATTGGTTTTATTTATATTTGTAACAATATGTTTGGAATTCAGATTAAATTCAGGAACATTACACCAAATCAAAGGGAACTTGCAGTATTGCAACTGCCACCGGAGGGTATCGAAAATCAAGCTCCACCTCAGTATTCAGATTCATCAGATGATGATATAGATGATGAAATAATTGATACAGATGATGATCAACGAGAGGGAAGCTGTGACGACAAAGATTATGAAGATGATTTTCAAGCACCTCCTCCACAAGGAGTAAAGGTCAAAAGGAAAGAAAATGTTGGTTCCTCAACGTCGCCTCTTAAAAAAAGGACAAAGAAGCTGGTGACTGGTGGATCCAAACAGGTTGCAAAAAAATTGGAACCTCGAATTGCTCTTAAACAGCCGATGAAAAAGAAAGCTGAGTCAAAAAAGGTACTAAAGAAACTTAAGGTTATTTTAAAACAAACTGAATGTCTACATGCATATCTAACAAATATACAACTTTCGAGTGATTATGATTTTTTTCAGAGAACAAGCGGATCAGAAGTGGAAGGCTGGGTAAAAGAGCTGTCAGATTTCAGAAAAGAAGTATTTACCATATAGTACATCCTTCATAATTATACACTTATTATAATTATAAATTTTTAATAACGTACATCATTATGTCATATTTCTAGGTTAAACAAGAGTTTGTTGAAATTCGCAATTTGATCAACGACAACTTCAATACTATTCTGGAAGCCATCAATTCAAAACGGGATGAGCAGGAGGTTTGTTATAAAAAATAAAATGATGTAACGTATTTCAAATTTACATTTTGTTAATGATTTACGTTGTAATATAACACAGGCAGATCATTCTGATGATCATATTGTCCCTCCAAAATAAAATGATGAAGATGGGTATACACCAACATACACTTTCAATAAAGAATCTCCATCAAATCAAGTTCTTGTATCTCAGTGTGACAAATTGGAATCTGGAAATTCAGAGGTACTCGTAGTTTTTTATTATTAATTTAGGTTGTATATATGATCCCTATTTTGGTGTTTTTAACGAAAATTTTGAATTTGTTCACTTTTTATGAAGTCGTAACTTTTAATATTTGTTTACATGTGTATTGGATTTTTATATTTTTACAAGACACTCAAGGATTCAAATGACAGTAAATCAACAAATGTTGTGCCCCATGTAAGTCAAGAATTTGTGGGTCATTTTTTAAACTCAATATTTGTGTAATAAATATCATTAATAAGCCTCCCATATTTTATATAATTATACATTTATATGATTATGATCAAACTGTATCAAGCAATCTTAACTCGTTTTACGATTACATGTATTATAATTGTTATCATTTACAACTTTAAATGACTTTTTCATTATTTGTATCCATTAAAAAAATTTCATGTTTCTTGTCATTTTTATTTTTTTTAAAGACAATCAACAATCCAGATGGAATATATCCCAAATCTGATGATCATGAGGTAAGTCAGGTTTTAGACAAGTTTATGTTTTTTTTCGTACATCCTAACGTGTGATCACAATATACAAATTTGCCTTAAATCCCAATCTCAATAAATGTTCATTATCATATCGACAATTTCGTTTTATAAGGTTTTTTGTATCAACACCCCTGTTCGAAATCTGATTGAAGTGGATTATGAATTAAGTGCTCCAAGACCTACAATTCCTAGAGTATGTTATTTAATTTTATAAGTATATTTGTTATACCATTATTTGTGTCATTACTTTTTAAGGTGTTGTTATTTTTACGAAATTTAATAGGTAAATCAACCAAGTTTTGTATTTGATATAACTCCACAAAAAGTGCTTGGAGTATCTGAAAAATCTCACGAGGATGATGTTGACCAAATGCCATGTCCAGTCCCTATCCAGATTTTGGATCACATGAAAGTGACAACCGATTCACAGTTTGAATTGGACGATCAATTCATGCCTAGTCTCAATTCTATAAAGAGTAGCATCTCACCACATTCAACTGTGATAAAAGGGCACACTGAACAGCTGCCAACAACAATTGCAGGATGCATTACAACAAAGGCAGATCAGGCCACTATCAATGTCCAATTGGGTACGAACGGTGAAAATTTGATGATAGATCAACCTATCAGCAATAACGAACAGACGCCATTACCTACGCGTAGGAATAGACGTCCAGGTCCTTATAATACATCTCCGTATCTGGCCAATTTTGTATCATCTGCTGGTACAATATTCCATTGTTTTAATACTTTTGTTAATGTAATCATTTTTTTTATTGCTACTGTTAGTGTGTACTTAATTTATAGTTTTTTGAACCATTTCAGGTAGTTCATCAAGTCAGCCTCACATTTTTGAATTGAAACACCCTTTTATATTTGATTTGATATCTGGCGATTATGATATAACGTTGTGGGATGCGTTTCGTTCATGGATCCGAGATGGCTTACTTACAAAGCATGACAGAGAGTAAGTTATTGGTGAATAATTACAAGATATTTTTAAGATATAACTGTTTAAATTTTTGTATCCGGTTAAATGTTTGTTTGTGTTTCAACAACAGTTATTGTTAGGTGCTTCTTATATATAGGTTTTCTTGATTTTTTTTGTATTTAAATGTTGATAGTAATTACTTTACCTTTTTAATGAATGGTATACTGTTTATATTTTTATTCTGTTTTTAGGAAGAATGATCAAGACCATTACAAGAAGAATCTAGATGAAATTTCTGTGGCCATTAACCTTGGCGTTCTCATAGTGGACAATAAGAATTGGTTCTATAATCTGTTTTTCAAAGGACAGTTATTGAACAATTCGGTAAGAGTTGTTTTAGCATTTATTTTTACAAACAATGATTGATTAGTAGTTATAGTATTTATACATTTGTGTTTAAATTTGTCAGCATGTTGAAGTGATTTTATATTATCTACGGAAAAAAGCCAAGTATGATGCTGGAGGCAGCTATAAATACACAACTGTAGATTGTGTATTTAGTTCAAAGTTCTCTGCTATTTGGGAAAAATATTTGGATTTAGATAGCAATGTTGGTTGTGCCGATGAAGAGCATGTCATTGGTGAATACATTAGAGGGTACAAAATGCATGCTGCTACACCTTGGCATAAGATTGATTATGTTTTTGTTCCTGTCCACGTCAAGGAGAAATTTCATTGGGTGTTGGCTGTGATATCATTGAATGATAAGTGTATCAACGTGTATGACTCATATAGGGCAGCAGGTCACGAAGCAGCTATCAGGGCAGAGATAGTTAAACTGTCTCAGTTGATCCCTTTGAAGTTATCAGTCAATGAATATTACAACAACAAAGGAATTGATGTATCGCAAGCTCAACAAGAGAACGAGTTCTTTAATGTAGTATTCATAGATAATGTTCCTCAACAGGCGCATGGGTCTCTGTAAGTTTGTGTTTCTTTTGATTTTAATATCATCAAATTATCAATATTATATTGTGTACTAACTTTTAATTTCTTATATTATAGGGATTGTGGTATTTATATGCTAGCTTTTGCCGAATACCTGTCATACGGCAAAGGTATTCCAGAGACCATTTTGGATGCATCGTGTTTACGGTCAAGATATGCTACACTTCTTTGGAATTATGGCCAACAAAAGAATGATGCCGGAGAAATAAGTGACAATGAAGCACCTCCACGATATAGCAGATTCAATGTAGCAATGGAGGAGATTGATACAATTCAAATAGATTAGTTATTGTCCACTTTTTGATTTGTACTTGGACATTAGTTTTTGTATTCTATGAAACGGTTTTAAAGGGTTCCAGTTCTTTTGTGTTTATTAATGTATAAAATCTTGAAGTTATGGTTTCAAAGGTTTTGGGTCAATATTAAAGTGTTTAAGCTTAAGTATTGCATGTGGGGTACACAAAACTCATTTTTTATGTTTAAATGCAATACATATGATTCTATCAACATGCATACGATTCTACCAACATACAATATATATAGAACAAATATAATGTCGATTAAAAGCATGGATACGAATACATTTCGTTATAAAATGTATACCAAAACAATTACAATAATCTAACAAAATGTATGCATTCACATGTTTCAAACGGATGTAAGACTTGATATTAAATTGTAAATACAATTAATAATACTAACAACATAAAAAAGATAGAATACGTATAGCGAATATGAATACTTTCAGAGAGAACACGTATACCAAAAAAATAAAATTGTATGCTTTAAACTATTACAAAAAATTTATAATATATTATAAATACAATTTAACTTGAA
Organism: Solanum habrochaites; assembly: GCA_027704765.1. Classification (NCBI taxonomy): domain Eukaryota; kingdom Viridiplantae; phylum Streptophyta; class Magnoliopsida; order Solanales; family Solanaceae; genus Solanum; species Solanum habrochaites. Next base: position 36,366,640 of record JAKWJA010002495.1, on the reverse strand, counting down.
TACAAGTAACTGCACTGATTTTGTTTCTTAATCATACAATTTTACGCATACAATAATCTAACAAAAATGTATGCATTCATATGTTTCAAATGGATGTAAGACTTGACATTAAATTGTAAATACAATTAATAATACTAACAACATAAAAAAGACAGAATACGTATAGCGAATATGAATACTTTTAGAGAGAACACGTATACCAAAAAAAATAAAATTGTATGCTTTAAACTATTACAAAAACAAATTATAATATATTATAAATACAATTTAACTTGAATACAAGTAACTGCACTGATTTTGTTTCTTAATCATACAATTTTACGTATACATTATAGATAGAGCAAATACACAATAGATAAAATACATAAATATGAACACTTCCTCAAAAGATATTATTACCCAGGATACAAATACATTTCAATAGAAAACGCAGAAAAAAATTTGTATTCATTTAAATGATACAAAATATAATTTTTATTATATTATAAATTATATTACATTGGAATACAAGTAACTGCAAAGGTTTTGTATTTGACACATACAAGTTCACTCATAAAATTTAGATAGGACAAATATAATATATATTGAAAACATGGATATGAATGAACACTTCTCGAAAAGAAAACGTATACACAAAAAAATATTTGTCGAATTCGAAATATAAGAATCCAACAATTGTATTCATTCATATCAAATCAGGTTTCGAATACAAGTAATATTATTCGAGAGAACACATAGAGCGATTAGATTTAAAGATACAACCATGAACAAAGAATTCCATGTCATTTTATTACCCAGAAGGCATTAGAAGTCTGGAAGAAACATAACTATAAAAATATTTAAAATATGAAACATCATTAACTATACAATACGTGGTCCATTCCTACATGAACGCCTATTGTTCCCTTTAAACCCACACGTACTGCAAGAATTCTTTCTCTTCTTACCATATAGCTCGCTATACGTCTTGTCACGATACTTTTTGGATGGCTTTCCAGGGAGCTTTTTGTGATTTGGAGGTTGCACTATCTGGTCCTTAATATACCTAGGTACATTCCACTCGTTTTGATCAGGTAACGGACGAATTGGAATGCTATATGTATTCAACAAGTTACTTGGCTTGTACACGTCGGAACAATATGGCACAACATCAAAATGTTTCTTCTTTAAAACAGCCCAAGCGTGCGAACATGGTATTTCATCTACTTGAAACCTCTTGCAAGTACAAGTTTTATTTTCCAAACAAACAATGTAGGTTCTACCTTCGTGATGAACACTAAACACATAGTTATTTGACGGCACAACCTACAAAAATAAAACACTTATGTCATATAATTTTGATGAACATATAAATTGTAACAACATACCTTCATACGTAATGATGCTTCTTCATTAGCAACAAGCATCTCTTGTGGTCTACCACAAAGTGTGGTGAATGTATGTGAAGCAGAAGTATGATTTTTCAAATTCCATCTAGCAAACATCTGTCTTACTTCATCAAGAAAATCGTATACCGGTAATTCCCTTGCTTCAAATAGACAAGCATTTATGCACTCAGCTATGTTTGATGTCATAACCATTCCTCGATCAACTGTTGCATATACCCTAGCCCATTTTTCATAACTTGCTGATTCCAAATAATTTTTTACACGAACATCAATTTGTTCAACCTTATCCATCAGTTCATCAAATTCAGATTGTTTGTATGCCTTTGCCATCCCATAAAAAACTTCCGACAGACTGTTGTGCGACTTTTTAAATAGTGTTTTCACATTTTTTCACAAATGCCAAATACAGGCATAATGAGGAACTCTATCAAATACCCTCGAAAATGCCTTTATAATACTTTCATTTCGATCAGACACAACGCACATGTTATATTTAACGCCATGCGCTTCTCTAAACTGTTCAAAAAACCAAGTCCAGGATGCATCATTTTCAGAATCAATAATTCCATATGCTAGCGGCAATATATTTCCTACACATAAAACATTTAATAAAGATTTTATTTCATATAGAATAAATATAATAATCAACAAAACAAAGTGTATATGTTATCATTCCAATACCTGCTCCATCAACAGTACTTGCAGAAACAAATACTCCATTGTAAGTCCCCCTGAGGTGGCTGCCATCAACTACGACAATTGGTTTACAAAACTCAAAACCTTTTATGAACGGGAAGAGCGAAATAAAAAGATAAAGAAATTGATTTTCATCGGTTTTCTTCATCCTTATATGAGATCCAGGGTAGGTAGCGTCCAATACGTATAAGTAGCTCGGAAGTTTACCATAAGAACCAGATAGGGTACCCCTTAAAGAAACTAAAGCCTTTTCTTTATCATTCCACGCCACTGAGTATGATACATTAACTCCAAGAGCTAAGCTGACAACTTGTTGTATATCCTTTGGCGTCAACTTCCTTTTATGATCAACTAACTTGGGTTGTATCATACCTCCAATAAGACTGCTTGTTGCTTGACGTTGTTCATAAACCTTATCTTTCAATGGACACGTGTGATCATCTACGAATTTTCTAATTCTGAACATTCCAGATTTATTGATACTTGACGACTTCAACACCCACCCACAATTATCAGTGACACAAACAAGTGTATAACTGTTTGAATAACACCATATTAGAATTAGGTAAAATACAAATAAATATTTTATATAATGTAAAAAAACATAATGAAAAAAAAAGGATAAGAGAATCCAACCCAAATACACATACCATGTTTGACTCGATCTGTCCGTTTTCCATTGGAATCTATGATCAATAGAGTATTGCGTCATCACAGCCTTTAAAGTTCCCTTGTCCTTATAAACTTGATCTTCCAACACTACCTTATGTTTGACGTTTGTAATAATGTCGCAATTCATGTTATCGCTATTATTCGGCACACTAAGCACTAATGATTCTGTATCAACTATATCTATTCCACCAGGCCCACACATTTCGAATCCATCTTCAAACATATTTCTATCAGCTAATTGACAGTCATTCACAAATACGGATACACATATAGGATATTTTGACAATTCTTTGTTATCTTTTTTCAACGACACATACACTCTCACGCCCATGTCGTTGTGTATTTCCAGAGGTGCAGTACTACCCTCTATCTTATATTTAAGTTTCAAAATGTTGAAGCTCAAGTCAACACAAATTTGCTTTGAAACAAGAACCATTAGTTCTCTAAATGTCGCATGCTCTTTTAACACAATTGCTTCCGTACTGTAATCAACATAGCAATTTTCATTGTTCCACCTCCCAGAATGCATGACCAATAAACTAATGTTTCCCATGGCTACAATAACAAATTCTATATAATCAACATAGCAATTTGCTAACGAATTCGTACTGTAATCAACATAGCAATTTGCTAACATCTCACTTGGAGACATGTAATACTAGTTAGCAATTTGTTAACAAATCAGCGATTTTCAGAAGAAAAAAAATACTTTAACTTTTAAAATAAAATCACCGACAAAGCAGTAAATTTGCAGGAAAAAAAAGGAAAATCAGATATTTTATATTGATATAAACGGAACATACCATGAGCTTAAAAAAAAATTCAAATCATACAAACATTTAACGTATTCATATTAAAAAATTTAAAAAAAATACATGATCTCCAAAGTATGAATAAAACCGAAAGGAATTAATTGTTGTTGTGGGATTCGAAAATTTCCGCTTTAAAATAATTTCCGTATTCGATTATATTGGAAGAATTCGATTTGTATAATAAAGCTTCTTTAACAATTCAATAATAGAGGAGATAAATTTGTTTTGTAATCTTTTTTAAATATGAAGAACAGGAAGAAGAAGAAAAAAACGTTCAAATTAATATATGACAAAAATATAGCTTTCAAAAAATAACTGAAGGATTATTAATGCTACTTACCTTTTTTATGTTTTAATTTCCATATTTTCTATAAAAAAATTTTATAAATATACATACCATATTAAAAGAAAAAATACGGTATTCCTAATCTAAAGTAATTAAAACATGCTAGTATTACTAAATATTGAAATATTGTTACTGTGTCACCATAAAAACTAACATATTGCTGTTTTGATAAAATTCCCAATTTTTTAATGCATTTTACTTCAGAAAAATTCTATTATTACGAGATAGTTGAAATAAATTATATTTATACCAAAATTGCAAGGAATGCAAAGTTATATTTATAAGTATACTACAAAATTGCCTCTTAGGTAGGGAAGAATGCCAATAACCCTTTGTTGCTTGTATGAAAATTAAAGTAAAATAAGAAACTAAAAATTCTTACAATATTTTATTAGAAACAATACATATTGTTGAAAAATACAACTCTATCTTCCAAGTTGTTGATCTGTTCAAAGAATTGAAGGAAAAGAAAAGAATATGGAGAGAAGTACATATCCCAAACATGGCTCTTATTGCAAGAGATTCGTCTAATGCTCAAATTTTCACGAGCTTCAGCTCACCAATGTTTGTTCCTCGAAAAAGAAGACATGTTGAACATGAGATATACACAGTTAAAAATTAATAAAATTCTTTTCCCTTGTCTTATTAATTTTTTCTTTAATAAAGTCTCTTGTTTGTCACAAGAAAATGAAAAATCTATCTTGTATATTGAATTGACGTTGTCTACTTTTCAAAACAGTGAATGGTACACACATCATTGTCCCCACTGTGAGAAATAAGAAATGAATATAATTGTTCTGATTATCGCATCAAAAAATATCTAGGATAATTTGCATGTGTTTAGGCCTAGGGTCACTAACAAAATTTATTGTTTCTTACAGTCAATGGAGCCCCCATATTAAGCTCTCAATATACCTATAATGAAGTTTGCTTCAACGGATACAACAGAATCATTGTTGAACAAATGATTTTGCCTACGTCTCAAGTGTTTGATGTAGCAATTTAATTTGTTCAACAATGGTTATATTGTCCACAAATGTGTAATTTAGAATATAGCTAAATTCAATGATTATTCTGCAAGAGAAAAATTACTTGTTTAAATATGAAGATTTTGTCTTATAAAAAAAATATAAAATCAAATTAAGTAGTTCAATTATTTGATGTTGGGATTTATTCAAGTAGCTGATAGATTTTTGGGATATGAAATAAAACAACAACAATTTGATAAAGAAACAAAGAGTTTTATAATATTATTATCAGTAAGCTTACATCATTTACTACAAAAATTATATAAATCATTTTGATTTACTAAGTCATGAGCACACAAATATCAACAAGAACTAAAGTTTGTGTCCCATTGAAGTGAGGAGCAGAGATACATTCCATTGCACAAGTAGAGGACAAACAGATTTCACCAACTTATTTTAGATCCATGTAAGAAAAAACATAAACTTACTTGACTATTAAGTACATGATCACCTACATGTCTTTATTAGTTCCGATTCTCACAATTCCAGAACATAATAACATGTATAAATTTCATATATTATTAATAAGAATGAACATTATAGCAAACACCTTGCCGACCTTGTTCTGAACACACAAGTACTCAAAAATAATCCTCGTGTTTTCTTCCATGTAATAATAGTTTTAATGTCAGTGGTTGAGACAAAATTTCAAAATATAACAAGTAAAAACTCACGAATAGATCAAAGGAGGTTCAACATCTACTATATATACATAAAAATATATTTTTACAATATAAATAATGTAATTTTCCACCGATGAACCACTTGAGGAAATACTATCCAAGTGAAGTATGTAAGAAGAGAGAAATATTATTTTGTATAAGCAACATTCATATTATAGCGTAGAGTTTTGTTGATTTCTTTACTTGTATATTACCTCTAAAGTAATCAAATTAAATTTTATGAACACAATGCTTTTTAGATAAGAAATTTCAAGAAATGTACTACTCCTATAAAAAAAAAGATGAATTAATATTACACCATTATTGTTATTACTTATATTTCAATTGGATGAATATAAAATAGGCAAGAGACACTCAAGAAGCAAAAATCACTTGCACATATACTATCAATAAATGTATTTGAATGGACACATGCATTTGGGCTCACACCAACAACTTCACCTCTTGAATAACACAACGGCAAAAAATTGTTTATAACGCACATGAAAATTCATTCAGCTTCTCTAGACTCTTCAGATGATGGGGAGGCTAAAAACATATTCAGTTAAATTCAATCAGTGAGGTATTACAAGGATAGAATGTAAGCTAACCTTACCACGAATTCGTGGAACAAAAAATTATGTCATATATGTGAAAGTATGAATCTTCACATCAAAGGGCATCTCTTGTGGCCTGCACGGTATATCTATTGGTGACTTCAAAATCATGTAAAACAAAATACACTGACAATATCTCGATCCCATTATAATGACCCTTACGAGATAATTTGTCACTATTGAATTGAATGCAATTAGTTTCTATATTTGCTAATGATATCATTGAGATGATGTCGTGTTGGTTGAGGATCAAATTCAAATAGTTAAGTATGGAGCACATGAATTCATCCATTAACCCTCATTATCAACTCAACTAATTAAAATAATTAAATCAAATTCAGAGAAGTAAAACAATTAGCTTCAAGTTGTAGAGCATCAAAGAAAAACTATTCAGTTATTTTGGGCGTATTATAAAAAATCTATGTTCCATCAGTTGCTCATTTGATGGAATCTTTTTAATATCATTTGAAAAATATAGATTGTAGTATCTAACATGTATCAAAAGTTTCAGGACAAATTTATACTCAAACTTAGTGTTATTTTATCTCACCTGGGAGCAGGGATAAATTAGCCCTAAAAGGATAACCCCAAGATAATTTTGTCCGCGAAGAAAACAACACTCCAAGCGAAGAACAGTACATATGACTTCAAAGAGGGTTCCTTCCTCTCTTCGCTCTTCAAGTTTTGATCCAATCTACAGGGCCATAATCATAAAATGTTTAAGAAACTATATATTAATCACTGAGTTTCCTGTGAACATAAAATTTTTATGATACTTTTAGAAAAAGGTCAAGCACAAAATATATTAATAAGCTTCAGCTCTGTGGGATTATCATGGCAACAAACCATGTAGAGATATCCAACAGAAACTATGAAGGATTCTTCTAAAGCTAGGTGAAGTCATGAACATAGAAATGTAGTTGTAATTGAATTGAAAACACAAATACAACAATGAGAATATTCATAATTCAAACGATACAACTATGTAAACTAAATAAATCTACTCAAGAAGGTAGGAGCAAGAAGAAAATACCATCTTATGAAGCTATCAACAGTAACAAATATATTTTTTCAAGATTTTTTATAATGTTAACTAGTACAAGTAAATCACTGAGACAAATTTTTTTTGTAGCATCTCTTTTTCCATACCATTGATTGGTTTCTAGAGTTAAATAGTAAATCAATAGAGTAAAGAATAAAGTCCCTCCTTGTTTCTCTTTTACCTCTACAACGAAAAGAAGTCATATTAGCCAAAAACATTTATAATAGTAATCTATTGAATAGCCAATCAAACATATTTGAGTTGTGTGATCCCTTTGGAATTTAAGTGAAATGTAATGTTTATTATTATTGAAATGCTAAAGAAGAGTGAAAAAATCCACATACCTACTCGACTTTAGCTTTTGCCTTCGGAGTCTCAAGCGGAAAAAAGACAGAATAGGAATTCCAATGAAATAAGGAGAGAAGAAGAAAAAATAAGAATGATCGAGAAAATGGTAGAAGAAAAGAACAGAATAAATAGACGAAAATACCCTTACTTTTATTTTAAATAACCAAACCTAAATTTTGTAGAACATTTGTTGCACAATGTACAATAACATTAAGTTGTGGGCGTCCTCTTCTTCATGCTTCTATATAACAGAAATAATATATAGATAGGTCTAAGCACGGGGTCAACACCGTATCATTACATGTGGGATATCTAATGGTGAATTTGGTTTCTTACAAGTTGTACTATGTCAATAAAAAGTTGTATAACAAACCCGTGAAACACCGGAAACATTGTCTAAACTTAAGATGCACCAATAGCTCTTAATCCAAGCATTGCGACTAAAGGTTGTGTAATAGTACAATATATTATTTACTTAATTGAGTACAAATGAGTTTCTTCCAATCTCATAGGATAAAAAAAAACTTGGCATTCCAAATATCAGAAATAAAATGGTGCCTTTAAGAACTCGTTGGAAACTAAACTCTCATCCCCTAGAACACAACTTGAGTAGTAGCAACCTAATAAAGTACAAAGTTATTAGAAAAATATATTTTAAAAAATGCAAGTACAATATGAAAAAAGCTCCAGGAATAAATGGGGAAGGAAGGTCATTAATAAGAATCAGTCTCACGGTTATTAGGTTCTTGAAGGAAAGAATCGAATTTTTAACCAAACTAAGCCATTATATAAAACAATTTACCAAAGTAATACATTTTTCTAAAAGTTCACAAAACTTGTATAAACGTATTTCACAGTAACGTTTTAGGGTATATTTTATTTTTAAAAAACTAACAGCATTAGGTTGATATATGTTACTGTAAGTAACGTTTTACTCCTAAAACGTTATTTTCAGTAACGTTTTACTCCTAAAACGTTACTATGAGTAACGTTTTAAGAGTAAAACGTTACTGTGAGTAACGTATATCAATCTGACGCCATCAACTTTTAAAAAATAAAATACATCCTAAAACGTTACTGTGGAATACGTCTATACTAGTTTTGTAAAATTTTAGAAAAACATATTATTTTGGTGAATGACTGTATATAATGACTTAGTTTAGTTAAAACCTCGAAAGAATCAGTAACAATATTAAGATGTGTTGTAAGATTGAATTATCTAACATGTACCAATAAAATTATGTATATTACCAAATCTTACATCATGTCTAAGGTTCCTCGACAAATCTGAATGTACCCCCAAATAATTCTATCCGCATGATATGATTTTTTTTCAGATGAGAGGAAGAACAAGGAAAATGAAGACATACAGTTACTACATCAGCTTGTTTGATCAATCATATTCGAACTTTAGTTGGTCTGATGATAACAACATGATGAGACAAACCAAAAGTTGTGGAGATGCTCAGTCTTCATGCAAGTTGTAAAACTTCATCCTGAGTGCAAAATGGATCATCTATTTTCCAAAGGTTTTTTTTTAATTAACATGTTGAATGCCATTTAACTCAAACCAATATCCTCCCAATAAGTCAACAACGGTGATCATCTGTTTCCCAAAGCCATTTTTATTGACATAGTGAATGTCATGTAACTCGAAGCAATAGCTCCCTAAGTAGTGACGGATCTAGGATTTTAAAGTTGTGGTTCTCTCTTAGCTTAATAGTGGCAGAGAAAACTTTCACTAAAGGATTTCAAATATATATATATATATATTAACATGTAGAGAGTTAGTTCGAACTCCTACCTTAGGCACCCATCATGAGCTTCTTTAGTTTCTTCATAGATATACATAGTCTGATACAAGATTAATGGGTGCTCGAGCACCCGGTGGACTCTATGTGGTCCACCCATGTCCCTAAGAAGGAAACAATAGTAAAAAAAGTACTTACCTGATAAAAGATCTAAATCTCTATTGGTAAAAGGTTACGTGCAATATAAGTGCAAAAAGTACATAAATAAAAATTAGGAAAGAGTCGCATATAAGAAAAACTTATGAATAAAGAGAATAAAACTGCTTGAATGAATGTCCCAAACTAAATGTTACAAAAAATTAATCCTTTCTATCTTCATTTTATCATCATCAGATTTCTTGATATAACCTGTACTAAGATATGATGTCAATATGAAGAGGACTAACATATGTTCAATCACACATTTCAAATAGTAATTATGTCACTTAGGTTACCATAAATACAAGATCAAATGGCTTATTATACCACTTCTAGACACTGTCAACCAAACAAAGACACATCATATACAACATATCTGAGTGATTTATCGCTATGGACAGAAAAGAAACATTTTTTATACATACTACTAGCCTTTTTATGTCAGAGGAGGTTAAACACAATAAGTATTTTTCTAATTTGAACTTTACACATCATAGACAAAAATATTTAAGTAACTCCACAACAAGTAGTATCAGTGTATATAATGTTGTATCAAATAAGTTGCTTGTAAAATTTTAAAATATTATAAGGTCAAGACTCAACATTATGTACTTAGAGTTTTTTACATACCCATGTGTATAAAAATTATGTATCATCTCTATGCAAGATAAAAAAAGTAATAGAGGAGGATTTAGGCTATGAAATTGTACCAATATCATATTACATGAATTATGGATGTTCAATTTAGGAAAACTAATCACCTTTGTGTTAGAAAAAACTTATAAAAAACACTCTCAAATTTTGAAATGTATGCATAGCTAAATAAGTTTACCTTAAAAAGTAAACAAGTAGAAACTTGAGAATAGGCATTTCAGAGTCCGGAGACTCGAATGTGGAACATCTGAAAACGAATTTAGAAGTTGATTTTTTGGGGTTTAAAAGGTGTGAATGAAAAATGAAGAGTTGCGATTTTTATGAAAGGTTGCGACTTTTATGAAAAGTTACAACTATTATGAAAAATTGCGACTTTTATGAAAGGTGACGAACTTTCCAAAAGATTGTGACTTTTTCAAAGGCTTGTGACCTTTCCAGTAAGGCACAATGAGAACCTTTTTGCACTACCATTTGTTCTCAATAATTTGAGGAATATCCTCTCATTTTATAGAAGAGGTTTTTCTAGACTTCTTCTTTTATTATTAAATCTAATATTCAAAGTGTACTTTACTGCCGTTGAGTAGCTCGCTGACACCAGATTTTTGGATATCAATACATTGGTGATTGAGATAATTCTATCCTGGGAGGACATATTCCAAATCAAATCTCGGATACTAGAGGGGAATAATTTCCTTAAGGAGACACTATGGATTTAGTGGGCTTGATCTTCTTTCTATTTTTCCAAATTATGGTATGTGTTACAAATTTTAGATTTGTGAATTAATTTTTTTGGTTTACTGATTCATTGAACTTTGGTAACTTCGTATTTCTGCAAATTTTGTTGGAATCATTAAGATTCTCTAAATACAGAGACAACGATTCTTCTTTAACAAAAATATTTCGTATAATTTTTCTAATATGCATCTTATCTAGTTTCTATACTAGTTTTAACTTTCTAGTTGTGAAAATGTTCTTAAACTTTATTGTTTCTTATCAAGTTCTTCAAAGTTATATTTTAAGTATCTTAGGAATACAAAATTAAACAACAGATTGATGTGGTCTTTTGAAGAATTTGAAATATACATACAGAATTTAAAAACTTTTGGTGGGAAAACTTTGAAATCCACCATTTTTGAAGCTTGAGTCTGATTTGGTGATAATAATTTAGGCTGGTGATAGCCGTTCGAGCCTCCATTAATGAGATTCAGCTGAGTTTAATTTTATTGCACTATACCATTAGTGGTACGTATTATGAGAATATAGTTCTTTAGACTTGTAATAATGAAAATCATAAGGAAGAAAATGAATGTCGATGATTTAGCACAGGATTTGGCCAAGTAGACGAACTCACAGATGATAAGATCAAGATTTCTCTAATAGTTATTCTGGCACTTGAATGAACACAAGATTTGTACCATTGGATGGTATAATTAATCCCTTTCTACATAGTTGACTTGAAAACAACAGTCTTTTTTGCTCCCACTTTCCCACAATAACAACATACAACACAGAGAACAAGCAATAATGAAAAACTAAGGAAGTATGTGTTTTACATGATTGAACGAAAAATTCACATAAGAATCAGAAACAACATGAGAATGGTTTAGCACTCATATCCGTGGTTTTGATGTGCGAGTAAGATTTGAAATATGTGTTTTTAAGTAATAAATAAAGGTTAAAAATAATCCCGCATAGATTAGATTAGTCTATCAAGTTCTATTCATTTCAACTTATGTATGTAATGTTGAATGCACAACTGTTTAAAGTTATTCTCCTAGCTAAGATGGAGTAGACACATAAATGTCTATTTGTTTCTTTTGATTAAAAAAATATTAATTTCTTATCTATATGTTGCAACATATTCCTTTATACTTTATTATTTTTTTTTGAGTAACTAATTATCATTTTTAAAAAAAATAATAATTTAGGTATCACCATGTGTTCGAATACGATCTATGATGTTTATTTTTTCTATAAAAGGGTCTTGTGTGTGGTTATACTCCTATGCCAGTCATTTTTAATAAAAAAAAATAGTAACTAAGATAAATTTACTTTTTATTCAATAAAATTATTCTTAGCCAAATATAAGTTAATAAAGTGATAGTCAGTGGCGGACCCAAGATTTTCGTTTAGGAGGTTCAATAAATAAAAATATAAACGGGTAAATAAGTCTTTCGAAATAGGCCCTTCGTATTTTTTTGGGTTTAAAAGTACATTGTTGGCACATTTTTAAAATAAAAAATGCTTGAAATTTAAATAAAAATAAACTGAAACTATAAAGGAAAATAAATAAATGTTGTTGCAAGGATTTGAACCTGGGGTTGTACAACTTAATATTCAGGGGTCTTACCATTGAGCCATCTATTTTTATTTATTTTTGAGGGGTTCAAAATATATTTATCTACACAAATACAGAAATTTTACCTTATATATTGTATATTTTTTTGCCGAGGGTGTTCGGGTGAACACCCTTGACCCAAAGTGGGTCGCCCTTAGTGACAGTGCTAGAATCACGAGATTTAGGGGTATCTCATACCTTCACTATGATCAATAGAATTTGTTATATCAGCTCTGTTTTTGTAGACTTAAAAATGATGAATATTTTTTAAATGTTAAATTAGAAATCACCAGCTGAATTGAAGCACTTAAAATCTCAATCCAAGTGGAGACTCTAAAAAAATGTTTTCCTTTTACTTTTTTTTTTAAAAAAAAACACTCGTCATATCCTTAACAATTGTAAAAAATAAATGGAAGAGGTGTGACAAATTTGGCGATGAAGCTGGGGATTTTTTTTTTGAATTTTAACTTTGTAAATTTATTATATTTGGCTATTTTGATTATTTGGATAGATTTTGTGTTTGTTGGATAATTATATTATTTCAATTATTCATTGTTTTGATATTATATATTGTATATAAATTGTCTTCTCTTGCACACCCTTCAGAACTTTAAGTTTTTTGTTAAATAATGTGTGTGAGGATGTCTATAATGTGTCAGTGTGCGATTGCGCTCCTGATTTTAAATTATGACACATGTTAGGCGAGGTTGGACCAACAGTTAAGCCAAAATATCTCTGCTATCGATATGTTGACCCACCTCACTTCGAGTTGTCCGCTCGAGTAAAACCAGTTTAGACATCTTTCATATAAATGCTAAACGTAGAAAAACTTTCTCTGGTATGCTACTTTTATTTGCATAATGTGCATTTGACCTTATAAAATTTAAGATAGGTACCCATTCTATATCAAAATGTTCATGGGGCAGAATGGTCTGATAGACCCTTATACTTGTATTGAATTGTAAAGTGTATCCTTCTACTTAAAATTTTTGTTAAGTGAACACTTAAACTTAACAAAACACGATATTTTAAACCCTTAAATCATTTGAATAGAGTGCGTGTAATGCAACGAAATACACATAGAATACAACTTATTTTTAATGCCGTGTCAGAAATTAAATATAAAAAATAAATAATATTTTTTGAAAATGTTATTTTTCCTTTCTTGTTGCAGCTTCTTCTCAACTCTTCCATTCTCATCTCCCACCATTTCCCATCTCATATGCCGCCCCACCCACCTCCCACCATTTCCCATCCGTCTGCCGCCCTACCACCCCCAAATCAAAACCCACCTCTAACCATTTCCCATCCATCTACCACACCACCCACCTCCCACCATTTCCCATCCGTCTGCCGCCCCACCACTCACAAATCCAAACCCACCTCCCACCATTTCTCATCCATCTTAAGCATAAACATACACCTACTGCTATATCTTGCAAATTAGGTGTTCTTGTTTGACAAGTTCCCACAAAAGATGAAATACTTTTTTTATCCAATTCTTGCAAAGATATTCATGAATTTTCATTCCCCAAAACACTCAGATATTCAAGAATCTTTACAAAAAAAAATTAAAATACATAAATCTCCGCCCACCAAAAATAGCTTGTTTGAAGCAACTTTGGAGATTTTAGTAACAACAATTTTCTTCCTAATCTGCAGCAAAGAAAGTCGTCGCTTCCCCACCTATACACTCTTACTCACCATCTCCACCTCCGTCGTTGAATAGGTAATTTTCAAAACAAAATACCCAATTTCCGGGCAAGCACCCCCATTAAATAAACGCCGCATTATCCCTCCACTATTAATCACCATGAAATTTGATGTCATGACAGTGTCAATGTCGAGATTGGCTAAAGAATGTAACGAATAGGGTGTGGATAAGAAAACAAATGGGGTTGGAGTGGGATGGCTGAAAAAAATTAGTGTTGAGAAGAAAATAGAGTTTTTTCCTTTTAAAATTTATTATTTTTTTTAATAATTTAAAATTAAAATTTAAAATTTTAAATATCATGTTCACTTGCCTTTACAAGGGTGTGACTACACCCTCTTGCCAACTCATCTATATTAATGTCACATTAGGATGATCAATGGTTAGATGGGTTTAATATGTTCTGTTATGTTGAGTATAAGGGTTCAGTTGACAAAATATTAAGTAGAAGATTCCACAATACAAACTGATACAAATATAAGGGTCCACCAGACCATTGCGCCTTTTATGTGGTATGTGAAAGTAATTGATTCAGAATGCCTTTACATTGTTATACAATGTGTGTGCAGATACACTCCAGAGGATCTCTATCTAAAATGAGTCAATGTGCGGTTATGATTCTTATTCTAGGTTGTCACACATGTTAGGCGGGGTTGGACCACCAGTTAAGTCGAAATAACTTTACTACCGGTACGCTGACCCTCCACGACTCGAGTTGTCTGCTCGAGTAAAGCCAGTTTATACATCTTGTATATCCATGCTACATTTAGAAAAACTATCTTTGGTATTCTACATTTATTTCTATAATCTGTATTTGACCTAGCAAAATCTAAGATAGGTACCCACTCTAGACCAAAATGTTAATTTTATGTGGTATGTGAAAATAATTGGTTCAGAAGGCCTTTACATTGTTGACCAGCTTCACAATAGCTTTGTGAGTTTTGATTTTTTAAAAAAAGAGGTCGAAATAAAATGGTGTCTTTCAAGGGCAAGCCTTTATTTTCTTATGAACTAAACACACCTGATTCACACTAAAATGAGATACGTTGGCATCGTTTCTTGGTTCGATGTTTGTAAAAACGGGTATTTTATCTTTTAAAATTTTTTACTTTACTTTCTTTCCTACATCAATTAGAGTTTTTCCTAGAACATTAATTAGATTTTCTTCAAAGGTACAAATGAAACCTCCGACTAACGGACAGGGTTCAAAAAAGCAATAAAGTGAAGGATTTCCATAATTCACAATTGTTGAAGCAATACTCAAAAATCTATGGTGATGGTAGACTGAATGAGGAGTTATAAGAAAAAGAGAGTGAAAGAGAATTTGATATATCTAGTGCCTCTAATGGAGATTGAACTTAGAAGGGATGTGATCGAGACGTTGATTCCTTACCAGGATCCAAAATATAATGTGTTTCAATTTTTTTACTTTAAATTAACACCAACTCTAGAAGAAATTGCTAGCTTTATACGGAAGGGATCCAATATTCGAGGTGCTAATCTCCACAATGAAAATCCAATAATCTCAAAGACTGTTGATGCCAAAAAATTTCTGGAACTTCTCAAAATCAATCAAATAGAGAAGGAGAGCTTGAGAAATAAGTGGATCTCATTGGACTTTTTATACGAGAGGTACAACCAAAAGGATGGATTCAAAAACTATCGAAACCAACTTAGCATCCAATGCCCAAGTGGGTAAAGAGGCTTGGAAGGCGAATGTATGCTTTGCCTTCATGGTCGTGATTTTACGGCTATTATTTTCCCCAAATGGGACAAGCATATCGACATTCGTCTGGTTGTTGTGATCAAGGAGTTCACCACAACGGAAAGTCTAACTATTTTCATATGATCCTAGCAGATATGTTCAGTTTATTAACTAAATGAGTAAGTGGGGAAATGAATTTTGAAGACTGTAATATCTTGCTTCAGATATGGCTTTTGGAACATATTTATCACCATGATCGTGCATCCTGCTTCACTCTCGACCGGTGTAATTATGTTTCCTTACACAAGGGAAAGGGAATCAAAAGTCGATTTTCCAAAAGGAATTTTGCTTGTGAAAATAAGACTTTAGGTGTTCACGTCTAGTTAAATAGTGTGGAATTATTACTACTTTCCAGCTAAGATATCATTTGCATGTCCAGTGGTATCTCGTTTCTTGTGTTGATTTGTATTAGAGGTGTTCAACCCCATGCCCCACTTCGGATTATGCGTCAGTTGGCTAGAGTTCAAGAAATTCCACCCAATGATGATATAAGTAGGTTTTTATATGACACTCCACCAGGTTTTGTCTTTAATAGTGAAAATATTCTGAAATTTTGTTACGATAGTATAATTTTTGAGCTAAGTGAAATGATTATGGAGAAAGATAAAGGAAAAGTGGTTCCTGGGTACCTATCGTGATTTCGTGATTTAATGACATTTGGTGACACTCTCGAAGAATCTAGTAGTAAAAGAAAGACCAACACATTATAAGATAGTCTGAAAAAAGAGTTGGTGGCCAAAACTGCCCAAGGCAATCCATCTAAGGATGGCAATCGACGACCAGTAGCCTGGTCGACGCCTCGTAGGTGGTGGGCATCTTATGGTCCTTAGCCTGGGAAGCAAAACTCCCAGTTGCAAGTCTTTGAACCCATCGACTGAGGCCAGGACGACCCATGCATGGACCTACGCCTCGTCGATGGGCGCGTTGATTGTTGTCTGTGTTCTTGCACAAGTCACTGTAAGTTGAGGGGTGATGTTGTAATTTCACCCCACTTCAAAATAAGAGTTTGGTGGTTCTTTAGGTGTATTTTGAGTATTTTAAACATGTATATAAGTGTTTAACACTTAGAAGATTTCATTCTTCTAAAACAAAAGCCCAAAATCCCTTAAGAATTCCCAAAGACTCCATTGAAGTCCAAAATCAAGGAAGAGCTTGGTGAGACAAATTAAGTGGAGATTCTTCATTAAATTAAAGAATTATCATCATTGAGGTATTATTTTTGATCCTTAAAACTCATTTTATCAAGGAGCCCAACTCTCAAGATGTTTTCTAAACTTTTCGAAGTTGAGTTGTCCAATTTCATGATTCTACCATGGGTTCTTGCATTAATGATTTCTAAACATTGAATAATGATTTAATTGATATTATATTGATGATTTTGACCTAAATTACCTATGAACCCATGAATTTAGATGAAACCTAGTTTTTGTCTAAGTTGTGGGTTATTTGATATTGATCTAATGTTGATGAATTCTTATGTAGTTTTATGTGGGGTTTTCATTGATGTAATGATTGTTGTAAACTGCTATGTAGGTTGTGTTAGATTGATGAATTTACCTTGAATTGACCTAGTTCATTTATTATTGTAGTTTTTATGGTGAATTGTTGGTTAGGGCCTTGGGTAAGGGTCTTGTGTTATCGAATTGAGTAATTTGACATTGGATTAAGGTGTTGATAACGTAATAGGTGTATGCTTCCCTATTTCCTTAATTTTTTTTATTTATACTTTAATTGTGTTGTGATTGGTTTGGTAATGGTGGCGGTGTTATGTAAATTAATGTGGCCTTGTCGGCGTTACTTTATGTATTATGATGATCATGACCTTGTCGGCAATTACTTGAAGTATTATGATGATTATGTGAAGTATGATAACGTTTATCTATATGTAATAGTTTATATGTTCTTTTAATGATGTTATGATAGAATATAGGATGACTTGAGAATGATAATAGTTTCTCCTATGTGTTTCTAGAATGACTTGTAATATGTGCTAAAATGAACTATGTTGTGTCTTGTTTAGGTATACTTGTGTCCCTTACTTGATAAATGTATGAATATGAATATGTGATGTCTTTACTTAGGATTCTAAGGGTCTTGTATGTATGCATGTTATGTGGAACCTTGAACCTAGTGGTAAGGTTATGAATCTTAAAGTAGTTAGCCGTAATGGTATCCTTCAGGTGATGAATGATGGACTTGAGGTTGATTGGCTTGAACGACATCATATCTAACCTTGGAAAAGTCATAATGATATTCTCGTCGCCATTATAAGGCATCCTTTAGTGGACCTCTTTGGTAGGGTAAATGTATTTGGGTTATGAACTAGATGTGAAACCTTTTTGTATGAACTTTAATGTGAATTACTCTAAGAGAACAAAGGCTAGCACCAAGTGAGTATGGTAAGGGGAAGTAGTTTTAGTTAAAGTATGATACTAAAATACAAAGCACACCCTTCATATTCCTTAACCATATACCTACATGGGATGTGTCTTAAGTTCTAACCTTGGCAAGTATGACAACCTCATTGGAGTAGGATAGAACTCCGTATTCCATGTTTTGCTATCATAGTCTATGTTGGTTATTGTCTATTATCATCATATGGAATACCTATTAGCATAAGAGAATTTCTATGATGTTTAGGTGGTGGTATGAGACACTATCTATACATTGCACAATAGGCTTTGAAGGTGTTATTTGGAGTTCCTAGGTCTTATGTAAGACCATTACTTGAATGTCCTTTATGTGATGTATAAATCTCTTAATGGACTAATAAACTAATGACTTAGTTATGAAGTATGTAAGTGAATAAGTGCTAAAATGTGAAGAGGGCATAAGGGATGATCTCTTCATGTTTTATCATTGGAAGTCTTAGAATAACTCTTGTTAGGAAAGGTGCTTGGTGTTGTAGACATTATCTAAGCCTTAGGTAGTCTTAAGGACTATTTAGGTAATCTTGAAGAGGTAAATCATGGACATTAACTTCTTGATTTACTTATGTAGGTCTTTTGATAGCCTTTGGAAGGAGAATGTCATATCATCTATGTGTTTATGTGTTTAGTGAGAATGATTCTATCCTAGAGAGACTATAGGATCTCTTGAGTTTGTGTGTACGGGATTGTATGGGTGGTCTCTTTACAACTCACTCAAGTGAGTGTCACGACCCAAAACCGAGCCGCAACTGGCACCCACATTTACCCTCCTATGTGAGCGAACCAACCAATCTAAACCTTATCATGTCAATTTAATATCAACATAAAGCAATGCGGAAGACTTAAACTCATAAATAAAATACAATTCAATAACTTCTAAAATTCAACATCTATTAATTCCCCAAAATCTGGAAGTCATGACCACAAGAACATCTATGATCAATTTACTAAACTAAGAGTATTCTAAGAAGCTAAAACAAATTAAATCTAGTCTATGCCGAAACTTCAAGGCATCAAGACATGAGGAAGGAGATCCAGTCCAAGCTAGAAGCATTAGCTCACCCTGAAGATCCGGTGTGACGAAGACTGGCTTGAACTACTGTTGAGTCGAAGATGACGACACGTTTGCTGCACTCCACAAATAAACAAAAGGAAAACATAAAAGTAGGGGGGGTCAGTACAACCACAAGTACTGAGTAGGTATCATCGGCCAACTCAAAATAGAAAACAGTATATATCAAGTAACATCATAAAATCAACTAATATCCTTAGCATGCAGCATTTACAATTAACATAATCCTTGGTTACAACACCAAGCACATCAATGAGGACTCACGCCTCCTCATCATACTCATTTGGGAAACATGTTTTTTAGATTGAGTATATTAGTATCTTTCAAGATTCATTATATTATTTACTCTCGTGTCGGTACGTGACACTCCGCTCCTCATTCTATCCTGGTACCGAAACGTGGCACCCGATCCATATACTATCCTGGTGTCGGAACGTGACACTCCGATCCTCGTATTCTATCCTGGTACCGGAACGTGGCACCCGATCCATATACTATCCTGGTGTCGGAACGTGACACTCCGATCCTCATATTCTATCCTGGTGTCGGAACGTGACACTCCGATCCTCATATTCTATCCTGGTGTCGGAACGTGACACTCCGATCCTCATACTATCCTAGTGTCGGAACGTGACACTCCGATCCTCATATTCTATCCTGGTGTCGGAACGTGACACTCCGATCCTCATATTCTATCCTGGTACCAGAACGTGGCACCCGATCCCCTAATCTCACTACTTTCGTTCATTAAGCCTTCTTTTATACCAAGGCATCATCATTAACAAAGTAGATTAGGGTTTCTTCAAGATTTAAGATTCAATAGCTTCATCATGCTTATTTTATCACAATCATATATATATATATAAGATCACATCATGCATACACGCAATTAAGCATATAGAAGACTTAATAATACCACTCAACACATATCATTCGCTATTAAGAGTTTACTACTAATAGTGTAAAAACCATAACCTACCTTCACCGAAGAATTGCGATCAACAAGCTATCTTCCAAAGCTGCGTTCTCCTTCTCCCTTGATCGATTCTCTCTATCTCTTTCTCTTGCTGTTCTTTTTCTTTTTCTTATTCAAAACCCCTCTTCTTTACCCTAATTATCATATAATTAAGTTTTAAAAGATGGCACTAATAATTCACTAAATAACTTAAGGTTACCTCTTTTAACCCTCAAGTAATTAGACTTATTAACATTAACCCATTACTTTATAATTAAAGCAGGAAATAGTCCAAAACGCCCCCTTAAATTAATTAATTAGGATTTCGACCCCGCCTGGGACTACGCAGCCCGTGACGGGCCGTCGTGCCTGCGACGGTCCGTCCTGCTGTCCGTCGCAAGGGTCAGAGAGTGAATTTTCACTGAAGACTCTGTGACGGTCCGTCACACCTGTAACGGTCAGTCCTGCCATTTCGTTACGAAGTTCAGAGAGTCGATTTTCAGTACCCAATTTCAGATTTTTCCAAGTATTTTGAAACGACACCTCCACGACGGTTCGTCGTGCCCGTGACGGTCCGTCGTGGCATCCGTCACTTCTGGCAGTTTTTCCAGAATAAAATCTGTTGCTCAAAACGACTAAACAGGTCGTTACAATAGATACCAATTTACCCATCGTTCGTCCTCGAACGATCACAAGAAGGAAAACAAGGGCGAAAAGGAATACCTGAATCTATAAACAGATGTGGGTATCTTTCTCCCATATCTGCCTCCTTCTCCCAAGTGGCTTCTTCAACGGGTCGATTCTTCCATTGAACTTTGATAGATGCAATCTCCCTTGACCTCAACTTGCGAATTTCTCTATCTAAAATGGCAACAGGCTCTTCCTCATAAGACAAATTCTCATCAAGCAAAACTGAATCCCAACGGATAATGTAGTTTCCATCCCCATGGTATCTTTTCAACATCGACACATGAAACACCGGATGTACTCCGGACAGCCCTGGAGGCAAGGCTAACTCATAAGCCACCTCCCCTACTCTCTTAAGTACTTCAAAGGGACCAATGTACCTTGGGCTTAGCTTGCCTCTTTTACCAAACCGCATCACCCCTTTCATTGGCGAAACTTTCAACAAGACTTGTTCACCCTCCATGAACTCTAAGTCTCTAACCTTTCGATCTGCATATTCTTTTTGTCTACTTTGCACCGCTAGAAGCTTCTCTTGAATAGATTTCACTTTTTCTATCGAATCCCTCAAAAGATCAGTACCCCAAGGCCTAACCTCGAATGCATCAAACCAACCAATGGGGAACCTACATCTCCTACCATACAATGCTTCAAATGGGGCCATATCAATGCTTGAGTGATAGCTATTATTGTATGAAAACTCCGCTAAGGGTAAGAAGCTATCCCAATGGCCACCGAATTCTATCACACATGCACAAAGCATATCCTCCAATACTTGAATCGTTCGCTCAGACTGACCGTCGGTCTGAGGATGGAACACAGTACTAAGATCCAACCTAGTACCCAATTCCGCATGCAATGTTTTCCAAAACTTAGAAGTAAACTGCGTACCTCTATCTGATATGATGGATAGTGGAACTCCATGCAATCGAACAACTTCTGAGATGTAAAGTCTGGCTAACTTATCTGCATTGTAAGTTACCTTAACCGGAATGAAATGAGCAGACTTAGTTAATCTGTCCACAATCACCCAAATGGAGTCGAACTTGCCCAATGTCTTTGGTAGACCAACCACGAAGTCCATTGCAATTCTCTCCCATTTCCATTCCGGAATGGGCATTCTCTGAAGTGTTCCTCCGGGCCTTTGGTGTTCATACTTTACTTGTTGACAATTTGGACATTTGGCAATAAAATCCACAATATCACGCTTCATTCTTCTCCACCAAAAGTGTTGCTTTAGGTCACGGTACATCTTGGTTGCACCCGGATGTATCGAATACCTTGAACTATGAGCCTCTGTCAGAATAGTGTTGATCAAATCATTGACGCGGGGTACACATACCCTTCCCTTAATCCTCAAAACACCTTCCTCATCGATTTTCGCTTCTTTAGCCTCTCCTTGCAACACTTTATCTCGGATCCGGATCAATTTTTCATCATTAAACTGCTTTCCCTTAATCTTGTCAAGGAAGGAAGATCTTGCCTCCACACAAGCTAAAAATCCTCCCTTCTCATTTACTTCTAATCTCATAAGGTCGTTAGCCAGAATCTGAACCTCCCTAGCTAATGGGCGTCTAGAAGCTTGCAAGTGAGCTAGACTTCCCATGCTTCCCGCCTTTCTACTTAAAGCATCCGCTACAACATTCACCTTCCCCGGATGATACAAAATAGTGATGTCGTAGTCCTTCAGTAGTTCCATCCATCTCCTCTGTCTCAAATTCAAATCTCTCTGAGTGAAGACATACTGTAGACTACGATGATCCGTATAGACCTCACACTTAACCCCATATAAATAGTGTCTCCATTGCTTTAGTGCAAACACTACCGCGGCCAATTCCAAATCATGAGTTGGATAGTTATGTTCATGCATTTTTAATTGTCTTGAAGCATAAGCAATCACATTCTTCTCTTGCATTAGTACTGCACCCAAACCAGAATAGGAGGCATCACAATAAACAATGAAGTTCTTACCCTCCACTGGCAAGGTAAGGATAGGTGCGGTAGTCAACAGAGTCTTGAGCTTCTGAAAGCTTTCCTCACACTCATCCGACCATACAAATGGAACATTTTGCTTAGTCAAGTTCGTCAGTTGGGAAGCAATAGAGGAGAATCCCTTGACAAATCGACGGTAATAACTGGCTAAACCAATAAAGCTTCTTATTTCTGACACATTAGTGGGTCTTACCCAATTCTTCACTACTTCGATCTTAGAAGGATCCACCATCACCCCATCCTTAGAAACCACGTGCCCCAAGAAGGACACTGCATCTAGCCAAAACTCACACTTAGAGAACTTGGCATAAAGCTTTTTCTCCCTCAACATTTCCAATACCATTCTCAAATGCTCCTCATGTTCCTCCTTACTTTTAGAGTATATCAGTATATCATCAATAAATACAATCACAAAGAGATCCAAATAAGGCTTAAAAATCCCGTTCATCAAACTCATGAACGCAGCAGGGGCATTCGTAAGACCAAAAGACATCACTACAAATTCGCAATGCCCATACCTGGTTCTAAAAGCAGTGTTTGGCACATCCGTTGCCCGTATTTTCAATTGATGATAACCGGATCTCAAGTCAATCTTAGAGAAGACACAAGCACCTTGTAACTGATCGAACAAGTCATCAATGCGAGGAAGAGGATACTTGTTCTTTATGGTCACCTTGTTCAACTGCCTGTAGTCTATGCACATCCGAAAACTCCCATCTTTCTTCTTTACAAACAAAACCGGAGCACCCCAAGGAGATGCACTTGGTCTAATGAAGCCTTTGCTCAACAACTCTTGAAGTTGGGCTTTTAACTCTCTTAACTCCGCGGGAGCCATTCTATAAGGGGGTATAGAAATGGGGCGAGTACCCGGTTCAAGATCAATACAGAAGTCAATATCCCTATCTGGTGGCATACCCGGAAGATCTGCAGGGAACACATCAAGAAACTCACGGACCACCGAAACCGACTCAATCGAAGGTACTTGGGTAGTGTCATCCTTGAGATGTGCCAAGAAAGCTAAACACCCTTTACTAACCATTTTCTTAGCACGAAGAAAGGAGATTATACGCACCGGATTGGAAGTGTAGTCACCCTCCCACACTAACGGATCTGTCCCAGGCTTGGCTAACGTCACCATTTTAGCATTACAATCCAAGATCGCAAATTGCGGAGAAAGCCAAGTCATACCCAGAATTACATCAAAATCAACCATTTCTAAGATAACCAAATCTACATAAGTGTTGCTCCCCACAAAGTTCACCAAACAAGACCTATATACCTTTTCAACTACCACAGACTCACCCACCGGAGTAGAAACACGAATAGGCGTATCAAGTAATTCACAATGTAAATTTAGACCATTAGCAAATGAGGAAGATACATAAGAAAATGTGGATCCAGGATCAAACAATACAGAAGCCATGCAATCACAAACCAGAAGATTACCTGTGATGACAGCATCAGATGTCTCCGCCTCTGATCTTCCAGGGAAAGCATAACAATGGGCCCTTTCGTTTGTTTGTCCGTTGTCCCTACCATGTTGTGATGTAGTGGCTCCCATTTGCCCATCACCCCGGCCGTTTTGGTGACCAACATTACCTCGGCCACCACGCCCTCCAGAATAACGGCCTCTGCCATGACCACCTCTACCTCTAGCTGTTGGGGGTCTATAACTCTGTTTTGGACAATACCTCTTGATATGCCCAGTCTCCCCACACCCATAACACTCTCTATATTCACGCATAGGTCTCTCAGAGAAATGCTGACCGGTCTGAGGTGGACCCCCAACTACAGTCTGTAGTGAAGACTGAATGGGTCGAACTGAGTAACCTCCGAAACCCTATCCTCTAGAGTAAGAACCATTAAACTCACCCCCTTTCGAAACCTCTTTGATGTCGATGCCATGGTGAATTCATCTGGCTTCACTCCTTCCACCTCTACTACGAAGTCTACTACCTCTTGAAAAGATTTCGCTGTGGCCGCTACTTGTAAAGCTGAAATTCGCAACTCTGATCTCAACCCCTTCACAAAACGGCGAATCCGCTCTTGTGGACTGAAACATAGTTGGGTGGCATATCTAGATAGTGCACGAAACTTAGCCTCATATGCATTGACCGACATCCTACCTTGCTCTAGTCTCAAGAACTCGTCCCTTTTCCTATCCCTCAAAGTACGGGGGATATACTTTTCCATAAACAAACTAGAGAATGAGGCCCAAGTC
This sequence comes from Solanum habrochaites, assembly GCA_027704765.1. Taxonomy (NCBI): domain Eukaryota; kingdom Viridiplantae; phylum Streptophyta; class Magnoliopsida; order Solanales; family Solanaceae; genus Solanum; species Solanum habrochaites. The sequence goes on along the minus strand of JAKWJA010002495.1, from coordinate 36,341,259 downwards.
ATAGGTGGTGCCTCTGTTGGTTGACATTCAACATGTGACTGCCACCACATTTTGGCGTTCCCTTGAAACTGATAACTCACGAACTCAACACCAAACCGTTCTACTATACCCATCTTGTGTAGTAGCTCATGACAGTCAACCAGAAAATCGTAAGCATCCTCAGATTCTGCACCCTTGAAGACTGGAGGTTTCAATTTCAAGAACTTACTGAAAAATTCATGCTGATCATTTGTCATTATAGGCCCAGTAGTCAGGCGTGGAAACGTGCCTATGTCCAATGAGGCATCCATACGAGGGGCCATAGTGGCTGCATGTCGTACCTCTGAAACCGGAGGTGTTGGTGCAGAAAACATTGGGGGTGCCTGACCCTGATCAGACAACCCACTAAGATAAGCGAGAACCTGGTTGATCATCTCTGGGGTAGGTTGGGGTGGCATTTCCTCATTCTGTACTTGTTCATCCTCCCCATCCTCCCCTTCTCTTACTACTTCCTCAGTCGGTGGAGGAGTCACCGCCCTAGCACCAGATGGGCTAGGTGCTCGTCCTCTCCCTCTAGAGGACGTCCTTCCACGACCTCTACCGCGGCCTCTTGCCACTGTTGCACTTCGATCTACAGGCCCAGTGGCTGGCTCAGATGCATCTTGTCTTGCTGATGTTGATGTTGGCGTAGTCGTTGCTCTAGTTCTAACCATCTGCGAAATAGAGTGAAGATGGTCAGATACCAATTTGTATCACCTAGATACCAATTGGATCCAAGTAATAGCACGAAAGAGAGAAAGAAAGAATGGAATTTTCCTAAAGTCTTATAGCCTCTCAAAGAAAAGTAAAGGCGTCCCCCTACCGTTCTTTAAGACTCTACTAGACCTGTTCTTGTGTGATGAGACCAATGAACCTAATGCTCTGATACCAAGTTTGTCACGACCCAAAACCGAGCCGCGACTGGCACCCACATTTACCCTCCTATGTGAGCGAACCAACCAATCTAAACCTTATCATGTCAATTTAATATCAACATAAAGCAATGCGGAAGACTTAAACTCATAAATAAAAGACAATTCAATAACTTCTAAAATTCAACATCTATTAATTCCCCAAAATCTGGAAGTCATCACCACAAGAACATCTATGATCAATTTACTAAACTAAGAGTATTCTAAGAAGCTAAAACAAATGAAAGCTAGTCTATGCCGAAACTTCAAGGCATCAAGACATGAGGAAGGAGATCCAGTCCAAGCTAGAAGCATTAGCTCACCCTGAAGATCCGGTGTGACGAAGACTGGCTTGAACTACTGTTGAGTCGAAGATGACGGCACGTTTGCTGCACTCCACAAATAAACAAAAGGAAAACATAAAAGTAGGGGGGGTCAGTACAACCACAAGTACTGAGTAGGTATCATCGGCCAACTCAAAATAGAAAACAGTATATATCAAGTAACATCATAAAATCAACTAATATCCTTAGCATGCAGCATTTACAATTAACATAATCCTTGGTTACAACACCTAGCACATCAATGAGGACTCACGCCTCCTCATCATACTCATTTGGGAAACATGTTCTTTAGATTGAGTATATTAGTATCTTTCAAGATTCATTATATTATTTACTCTCGTGTCGGTACGTGACACTCCGCTCTCATTCTATCCTGGTACCGGAACGTGGCACCCGATCCATATACTATCCTGGTGTCGAAACGTGACACTCCGATCCTCGTATTCTATCCTGGTACCGGAACGTGGCACCCAATCCATATACTATCCTGGTGTCGGAACGTGACACTCCGATCCTCATATTCTATCCTGGTGTCGGAACGTGACACTCCGATCCTCATATTCTATCCTGGTGTCGGAACGTGACACTCCGATCCTCATATTCTATCCTGGTGTCGGAACGTGACACTCCGATCCTCATATTCTATCCTGGTGTCGGAACGTGACACTCCGATCCTCATATTCTATCCTGGTACCGGAACGTGGCACCCGATCCCCTAATCTCACTACTTTCGTTCATTAAGCCTTCTTTTATACCAAGGCATCATCATTAACAAAGTAGATTAGGGTTTCTTCAAGATTTAAGATTCAATAGCTTCATCATGCTTATTTTATCACAATCATATATATATATAAGATCACATCATGCATACACGCAATTAAGCATATAGAAGACTTAATAATACCACTCAACACATATCATTCGCTATTAAGAGTTTACTACGAATAGTGTAAAAACCATAACCTACCTTCACCGAAGAATTGCGATCAACAAGCTATCTTCCCAAAGCTGCGTTCTCCCTTCTCCCTTGATCGATTCTCTCTCTCTCTTTCTCTTGCTGTTCTTTTTCTTTTTCTTATTCAAAACCCTCTTTCTTTACCCTAATTATCATATAATTAAGTTTTAAAAGATGGCACTAATAATTCACTAAATAACTTAAGGTTACCTCTTTTAACCCTCAAGTAATTAGACTTATTAACATTAACCCATTACTTTATAATTAAAGCAGGAAATAGTCCAAAATGCCCCCTTAAATTAATTAATCAGGATTTCGACCCCGCCTGGGACTACGCAGCCCGTGACGGGCCGTCGTGCCTGCGACGGTCCGTCTTGCTGTCCGTCGCAAGGGTCAGAGAGTGAATTTGCACTGAAGACTCTGTGACGGTCCGTCACACCTGTAACGGTCCGTCCTTCCATTTCGTTACGAAGTTCAGAGAGTCGATTTTCAGTACCCAATTTCAGATTTTTCCAAGTATTTTGAAATGACACCTCCACGACGGTCCGTCGTGCCCGTGACGGTCCGTCGTGGCATCCGTCACTTCTGCCAGTTTTTCCAGAATAAAATCTGTTGCTCAAAACGACTAAACAGGTCGTTACAGTGAGACTAAGAATTCACCGTTTGTAGAAGAATATTACTTTGATGTTCATGATGCTTTGTAAGTGTGTATGTTACTCATTAGAAGTAATCTTAAGGGTTTTTTAGGCACATCTAGAGAGGGTGTATGGGCGATCTCTCTTTGTGTGACTTAAGTGAATCTCAGTATAGCTTTGAGTGGGATAACAACATGATAGAAAGTGATAAAGATGAAAGGAAGTGAATTCACTGTAACAGTGAGGTACTTCACTGTACAGTGAATTAAACTCACTGTAAAGTGGGTTCTAAAATTATGATATTTAGTTTAAATGATTTTTATGTGTTTCTAAACTGATAAATGTTGTTCTTGTGATTATAATGTGATTTCTAAATGAAAAGATGCATATTTCAACTAATGTCTGTTTTCATGATTTTATGCATAATGTCATACTTAGTACATGTGGTTGTACTAACTCCATACTTTTATCTATTTATATAGTTCTTGGTAGGTGAGAAGCTTCTCGAAAGTGAAGACTTGGACCATAGAGTCATACAAGAGAAGCTTACGTATATCCTCATTTGAGGGCATATATGTCTTTTATGTTTTCCATTTGAAGTATTGAAGACTAAGTATTTGTATATTCGTATTTTGTATGGGCCGTGTCCCAAGTTTTCTTGTGTCTTAAGATGATGAGATTGAAACTTAGTATTCCTATGACTTTATATGAAAGATATTTTAAAGACTATGTTGTGTTTTGTGAAAAGATCTAATTCCGCACTACTTTTCACTATGTTTATGTGATGAATGGTATGTAAGGGCTTGTACAAGAACTCCGAGAGGTCAAGTACGCCGGTTACAATCTGAGATTCCTTAACTTTTAGGGTTTGGTTTCGAGATGTGACAGGGGAAGTTAGCCAGTCCGAGAGAGAGAGTTAGATAGTAGAATTCACTTGGCACTACAAATAATAAAGGAGCAGAGTTTTTATATCTCTCAATTGAAGAGGCACTTAGTGGCATCTGAATAGGTCGTGCACTATCAAAAGGGAGAACATAAGTAGTAGAAGGAGTAATTCGAAAAAAGGTCATGTTGGATGCATTAGTTAGAGAATATAAAAGAAAAATTGGTTGTTGTGTCGATATCAAAGAGGGGAAAAGACAAATGATCAATGAGAGAGAAATACTTCGCCTTCAACTTGAAACAGTAGTGGAGCGAGAGGATATCTTAAAAAACAATCTTGGTGATCATCAGGCTTAGTTAAATTACTGCCATCAAAATATGGGGTGTCAAGTTCATTAACTGGCAGAACAAACATTTATGTTATTAAAAAAGATCACCGTATGAATGATCCATAAATGGTTGAGCAAGCACGGGCCATTGTTCTTCATTTGCTAAAGGTGTTGTTTAATATGTATGTGACCTTGAGAGAACAAAGAAATTCCCAGGAAAGTGATGAAGATTGAAGTAAAGTTTAGTTGTTTTTGTTTGTTTGTTTGATTCATTTTTGTTTTTGTAAAGACTCGATGTTTAAGTTTGAATTTTGGTTTTCAAGGAGATCATGTTGATCAGGGTTTTGTGTTTAAACCCATTGGTTTTGTCGTCTTGCTTAATGTTTTTTGGAAATGAATGAAAGGGATTTTTCTTGCTATACCAAATTAATTTTGTTGAGTTGTCTAAATTTCTGAACAACATAATGATCTGATTCATGCGGCGACATGATACGTAGGCGACCTTCAAAGGGTCCGATCAAAACTATTTTTTTGAAAATAGAGAGAGAGAGAGAGAGAGATAGAGAGAGAAAAGGAAATATAATGATCGAATCAAAGGTAGGATGAGACAATATCATTATGAACTCATGTTACTATGTGATTAACAAATGTGTGATTCATGTGTAAAATTGTAATATCCCTAATAAGCTTTTGGTGGTTGCTTTGTGGTAAACTGGCAAAATACTCATACTTTAGCGCAGCTAAGGTAAGAGCATCAATGACAACCAATACTGATACTGTGGTGAACCCATTGGATAATCCAATGAAATCATTGACAAGAGAGTTAGCGACTATTGAAGAAAATCAAACATTGAGACATGTTATGGCACAGTTTTGGGAAGCTTGGGCCAATGGCTAAGACCACCAACGTATACTCCTTGTTTTCTTGAGATCACTAGTATCCGATCTTTATCTTCTCATGTCCCAATATCAAACCTTTTTTTCCCTCCATGGTATGGTACATTTCATAATTGTAAGGTCGGACCATCAACAACATGCCCTCAAGGCATGTCATTTAGGAATAATTCAAATGTCACAATAGCTACACCGATTTATACTCTCCCACAACAAATTGTGACGCAGAGAGCAACTCAAGAGGGAAAATTCACCAGTCATCCAAAGCAGTACAATAATCTCGGATAGTATTCGGGTGCCCTAACTCTGTACAATTTGGGTCACTCATTGATGTTACGAGGCCCACTCAAGGCTCAGAAGAAATTTTGGAAAATATAAAAAGCATCAAGCAACACATGAGGAGTATGCAAGGGTTAGGAGGGCACAAACGTGTCGCATTCAATGAATTGTGTATGTTCCCAAATGTAGACCTGCCACCTAGATTCAAAACCTCCAAGTTGATAATTATGACGGGCACGGTGATCTCATAGCTCTTCTTAAGAGATATTGCAATCAACTTCGTGGTGCAGGGGGTAAAGAGGAACTCCTCATGACTTATTTTGGTGAGAACTTGACTGGTGTTTCTTCAGAATGGTTTGTAGACCAAGAGATCTCTCACTGCCACATATGGGATGATATGACTCAAGATTTTGTTAGACAATTTTTGTACCACATCGACATTATGCCAGATCGCAATACACTATTTAATATGAGAAAGAAACTAAATGAATGTTTTAGGGAGTATGCTATCAAATTGAAGGAAAAAGCATTCCGGGTCAAGCCATCGTTTACTAAGAAAGAATTAGTTGATATCTTCATAGAGGCTCAATATCCTGATTATTTCCACCTCCTAATAGCCGCAATAGTAAGACTGTTTCACACAACAATCAAAATTGGAGAAATGGTCGAAAGTGGTGCCAAAATAGGAAAAGTTGTGAGCTAGAAAACAATCAAAGCTACCACACAGGCCATTCAAGGTGGTTTAGGAAGTTTTGGAAATCGTAAAAGAAAAGAGGAAGTTTCTTCGCTGGCATTCGGGTCAAGGGGTGCTCAGAGAAATAATAATTGTCCTTATCCACCAATTCAGCGACAATCTAGCTATCCTCAGCATTACTACCCTTATGTCCCTCAATATCTAGTATCTCCATCCCCATACATAGTCTTCAATGCTCAGTCATATGTGTATCCTCTCAGTCGGCCATATTTTTGGGGCCCAAATCAAGGAAACTTCACTCGCAACAACCACCATATCAGGTCCCTTACAATCCTCATCATATGCAAAATTATGCTAATGAGAAAGCACAAAAAAGGAAATTCACTCCATTAGGAGTGTCGTACTCCATCTTGTTTCAAAAGTTAAGAAAGACAAAAGTGATTGAGTGTATCCCACCACATCGTCTGAATCCAAATGCTCTAGGTTTTCAGGCTAATGAAAGATGTGAATATCATTCAGGGTCCCATAACACATAACCGATAATTGTTGTTCCTTGAAGGGGGCAATAGAGAAAGTAATCGATAATGGAGCTTTCGTTGTGACAGATGATCAAAACACTCTAAATGTGACCAATAACCCACTTTAATTCAAAATAACTTAGTGGGTATGATTTGTGATGATAATAAGTAAAAATTCCTTGGTAAAAATGGGAAAGTTGTTTAGGAAGATCGGAGAGGAAGACAAGTCGATAAAGAGTTTGAAACTAGTTACATCTCTGAGTGTAGAGCGTTTCATTCTTGATACTAAAGTTTTGTGTATCCCGAGCGTTTCGAAAAGGATTGAAGTTCGAGCTGGTATGCCAAAGTAGTATGTATCAAAAGGTTTTTTCATAACACAACATGACCAAAGTTGTTTGACAAAGTTGAAAGACCTATCTTTGTTAAGTCTTTCCAACAACTTCCTATAAATGATTCAAAGGTTGTCACTTGTAACTATAACAACATCATGGTGGTTTATCTAGGAAAGAAGATTGTCGAAGAGGTTGATAAACAGGAGTGTTGACACCCTCCAGAAGATGTTATTCTCCAGAAGAATTAAGAAAAGGAAAGATGACTCGAAATATCCAAATACCACTTAAGAAAATAGTTATTGAGGAAGACGCAGAATAATTTCTAAAAAATCTTAAGGTTCCGTATTACTCTGTTGTGGAACAATTGAAGAAGAAGACCCATGCACAAATTTCATTGTTGTCTCTACTCTTGAACTCAGAAGAACATCGCCTTGTGTTGAATAAGATTTTGAATGAGGCACATGTGCCGAAGGAGACCATAGTAAATTAGTTAGAGAAAAATGACAAACACATTTTGAGTCAAACACCATCACTTTTACTGATGATGAGTTGCCCACAGAGAGAGCTGGACACAACAGAGCTTTGCTTCTTACAGTGAAATGTGAAGGGTATTATGTAAAGAGGGTCATGATATATGGGGGATCAGGTGTAGACATATGTCCTCTTTTTACGCTGCAAAGCTTGAAATTAACTCGGAAATAATTTCTCCTAGCAATGTATTTGTTTGAGCTTATGATGACTCATGGATGGATAACATTGGCAAAATCAAATTAAAAATGAAAATTAGACTAGCGGACTTGAATATTGTGTTCCAAGTAATGGATATGGACACATCTTATAATTTTCAATCGGGAAATGAATCCCCATGGATCGGGCAGTCCCATCAACTCTGCATCAAGTTGTTAAGTTTGAATACAACCATCATAAATCATTGTTCATGGGGAAGATGATTCGCCTATTTACAGAGATACATCTATTCCATACATTGATGCAAAATAAGGATGTGATTCCGTTGTTTACCAGTCTTTTGACGCTGTATCAGTCGATTACTTTAAAGAAGGAGACTCTATCATCTAACCATGCCTCTCTTTTTCCGCTTCAATATCAACAATGACAATGCTCAAATATGGTTATCAACTTGATAAAGGTTTGGGACTATGTTCGCAAGGAATTGTGGATTCCATTACTTTCTTAGGTTACCAAGTCACCCATGGCCTCAGATATAAACAAAGCAAAAGAAATGAAGATAAAGCTAAGAACCACAAAAAGACTGATTGGTCGCTGCCACAACCGATTCCCCATATTTCTCATTCTTTTATTAAGCCTCAAGGTCAAGAATTAAAAGCTTTTTTTACTCATGAAGACATTGAAGAATTTATTGAGGATCTCAGTCAGTTATTTTGTGAAGTAACATGGTCCAAGTTGGTGAAGGTGTAAGTCATGCCGAGGTGCAGCTTGTGGGCTCATGTGTTGAGCTAAGCAATTGGTAAGTTACTCATTTCCCCGTAAGAAAGGAGTCTTGGTAGTTTGTTTTGCTACTTTTTTGTATTTTGTTGTCAGGGTTGTGATACGAATGTGTCAATGTATTTTGTATTATTGTCAACCATTCTATTTTCCAATTTCAATGAAATGAAATTCAGTTTCATAATACATTTTGTCTTTTCCCCTCCGTTAATTATTGTTTTCTATTTTTCAGATTTGTAAATGTCGGCTTTGATAACATGACATGCATGTGAATTCACTTTAAGATTTAAAAGAGTTATTTATTCTTGAATCACCGAGTCAAGAGGTTGAATATGATGAAAAAGAGACTTTTAGGGAAATTAATAAGGAACTGGAATTGTTTGAGCACAAACCTAAGCCTAATCATAGTGAAACCAAGACAATCAATTTGGGAAGTATTGAGAAAGTAAGGGATGTCATAATACAACTCTTGTTTGAATACAAAAATGTGTTTGCTTTGTCTTAAAATGGCATGTTAGGTTTGAGTATTGATTTAGTGTTTCATAAGTTGCCCAGTCATCATGATTTTTCACCTGTCCAACAGAAAAGAAGGAAATTCAAACCGTACGTGAGTGAAAAGATCAATGAAGAAATAATGAAACAACTAAATGCAAATGTGATCCAAGTCATTTGTTACACTGCTTGATAGACAAATGTTGTTCCTGTGCCAGAAAAGGATGAAAAGACAAAAGTTTGTGTTGATTATCAGTATTTGAACAAGGCTAGTCCAAAGGACAACTTTTCCAACAAAATATTCACATTCTAGTTGATAATTGTGCAAAACATGAGATTCAATCTTTTGTGAAATGCTACGTGGGCTATCATCAAATCTTGATAGATGAAGAGGACGCTGAGAAAATGATTTTCATCACTCCATGGAGAGTTTATTTCTATAGGGTCATGTCATTTGGTATAGTATTTAAAATGCTGGGGCGACTTACATGAGGGCTATGAGATCCATGTTTCATGATATAATTCATAAAGAAATTGAAGTATACGTCGATGGCGTAATTATCAAGTCTAAAACACAAGTTTACCATGTGCAAGATCTGAGATTTTTTTTGAAAAAAATGTGAAGATATGATGTCAAGCTTAATCCAGCAAAATATGCATTTGAAGTTCCATCTGCAAAACTTCTGGATTTTATTGTTAGTAAAAGGGGAATCAAATTGGATCCTTCAAAAATAAAACCAATTCGGGACTTGTCACCTCAAAAAATAAGAGCGAAGTCATGAGCCTATTTAGGAGGTTGAACTACATGAGCATGTTTATTGCTCAACTCACAACCACTTGTGAGCCCATTTTCAAATTTTTGAAGAAGGATGCTGCTATTACATGGACAGAAGATTGTCAACAAGCTTTTGAAAAAACCAAGGAGTATTTGTCCAACCTTCCTATATTGGTCCTGCCTGAACTTGATAGGCCTCATTTTCTAAATCTTTCAGTGAAAGATAATTTTTTGGATGCGTTATTGGTCAACAAGATATCCCAGGCAGGAAGGAGAAAACTATCTACTACTTGAGCAAGAAATTAACTAGTTATGAGGTCAAGTACACCCTCTTGGAAAGGACATGTTGCGCCTTAACTTGGGTAGCTCAACAGTTAAGGAATTACCTCTTGTCCTACATAACTTACCTAATATCTAGGATGGATCCATTGAAGTACATCTTTTAGAATCCAATGCCAACTGACATACTCGCGAAATGACAAATTTTGCTCACTGAATTTGACATTATATATGTCACTCAAACTACAATGAAAGCCCAAGCTTTGGCAGACCACTTGACAGAGAATCTAGTCGATGGTGACTACGAACCATTGAATACATATTTTTCAGATGAAGAGATTAACTCAATTGAGGAAGTAGGATCATATGGAAATTAGGCCTGACAATTGTACTTTGATGAAGCAATCAACGCAAAAGGCACATGGATTAGGGCAATTCTAATATCGCCTAGAGGGAAACATGCTGGGGTATATAGACCACACATGAATGTTTATTTCCTTGCAAAAAATATACTTCGAGCTGAATATTATTGGATTACCATGGAACGGAATTACGTTTTCTTTGTGAAAAAATATCATCGATATCAAATTCATGGTGATCTCATTAACACAACTCCTTTAGAGTTGCACCGCATGGCCATTTCTTAGTCCTTTGTTTCATGGGGAGTGTATGTCATCAGACCAATTGAGTCAAAATCTTCTAATGGACTTCGATTTATTTTGGTCGTAAATGATCACCTTACCGAATGGGTGGAGGAGATCACTTTCAAAGAAGTCACTAAGAAGGAGGTCGTGAATTTTGTCCATTCGAATATCAGTTGTCAATATGGTATCCCAAGAGATATCATCACAGATAATGTTGTAAACCTTAATAGAAATATGATGAAGTGAGTAGTTCAAAAATTGTGCACCACAATTTTACTCCATACCGATCAAAAGCCAACGGAACTGTGGAGGCAGCAAAAAAAATATCAAAACGAATTTTTTAGAAGGATGGTTGAAGGAACCACACGATGGCATGAGAATTTTCCTTTTGCACTTTTAGGATATCGCACAACTGTGCGCACCTCGATTGGTGCAACTCCTTATTTTTTGGTGTATGGAACTGAGGTTGTTATTCTAGCTAAAGTCAAAATTCCATCTCTTTGAATTATTGTCGAGGCTGAAATTGAAGATACTTAATGGTTCAAAATCCGACTAGTGCAACTCGCATTAATAGATGAGAAACGATTGACGATCATCTGTTTTTGTCAGCTTTATCAGCAAAAGATGGATCATGCATATAATAAAAAAATTCACCCAAGACACTTTGAAGTAGGTCATATGTTCTTAAAGCGCATTCTCCCGCACCAAGAAGAAGCCAGGGGAAAGTTTTCCACAAATTGGCAAAGTCCATATCTTATCAAGGAAGTGTTGTCCAAAAGAGCATATCACCTTACTGATGTGGAGAAAAAAATCACAAGCGTAATTGTCAATTTGGATGCAGTCAAAAAATACTACATCTAATGCATTCTAAGATATGGTGACAAGTTGGAAGAACAAATACATTTGTTGCAAAAAACAAATCCTCTCTTTGAAAGTTTGAACTATGTTTGACCTGATTTCGAAATGATATGTAGGCAATCTTCTAGGGTTCATTAATACAAAAAAAAATCAATCTTCTATTATTCATAGAAACTGGGGCATTTCTTTAAGTTTTATTTTTGATGGAATAGTGTCAAATTCTAATTACATTTATAATTTAATTCTAGCAACCGACATTTATATCAAATCTAATATGATAGATTCAATGTGTCTTGCACGAAAAATTGATCTACAAAGGCAACGTTGTTGAGTAAATAAAAAAAAATTTATGAGTGAAAAACCTTGGGGGCACCATAGGTTTAAAAAAAAGAAATTAGTGAATCTTATGCGTGAAAACCTTAAGATAAAGTGAGAGAACATCATGAAAATGACCAATTGTAAGAAATCTACAAAGATGACCATTTCTCGACACCTCTGCATGAAGGATACATAGATCAGCTTTAAATTGATAATGATTCATATTTTGAGAATTAGACAACTCAAACATATCAGTGTTCAAGTGCAAAGTGCATGTAATGTTTCACTTAAAGTAGACATGTGCCTCCAGATAAGTTCTCTTTTTGACTTTTCTTTAAAAAGGAATGTTCTTCCGTAAGTTTATAGTCTTCTTGATCCAATCTTTCACACTCTTAAGTCTGATATTTTTCTAGTCTTTTCAGCATAATTCTTTGATAAAATAAGGTAAAAGATTACAGAGATTACAATGATTTTTCAAAAGGTAAAGCTAATTATATGAGTTGACATCTTATCGAGCAAGGACTAAAAACTCATGAAGGAACACAATATAGTCTCTTAGGTCATGAAAAGATATGCAAAAGGGAGAATTCATTCTCCGGGACATCAGTCGCACCATGATCTTTGGTACTTCTTTGGTAGTACCAAAGATCAAGGCCCCTACATTGACAAAGAGCTAGGCAGTTTGAAAGGTTGTTCAACCAAGGATTTGGAGTAAAGACAGAGAAATTGGTCAAGAGTATGGTCAATTCATCAAAGCATCAAGGACATAAACCAACCAGCACTTTCAACTAACAGTTTTCTTTTTTCTTTTAATTTTGCTCAGCACAGGAACAAAAGAAAATGCGAGATAACAATTAAAAAATGAAACATCACAAAAATAAAGTTCTCCAAAGTCTTCACATGTTTGTTGTTTCATCTCATGCTATTCACATTCTTACCACTCATACGAGAGCTTCGTGCAATACACACCAATCATAATTATGTACATACGTAAACGTCCTTTATCAATGTGAAACACACACCATCCTTTATTTATGTGCAATAAGAATCAATACAAACTTCGTGCAATACGTACAAATTTGAATTCCGTGCAATAAAACATATATCTTTATTCATGTGCAATATACACCAGTCTGAATTCTGTGCAAAACACACCAATTTGAATTTCGTGCAAATACACAATCATCTTTTATTCACGTGCAAAATGTATCATTCTTTACTTCATGAGAAAGACGTACCAATCCAAATCACATGCAATACGCATCGATATTGCATTCATTTTCAATCACAAGTCTTCTTTCATGTGCAATACGCACCAATTCTTATTCACATGTAATGCACATTAATTCTATATTCATGGACAATACACACCATATGCATATCTTGGGCAATACGTACCAACATTCATGGATTATACGCATCATATTCACATTTGGATGATACACCCAATGTTAGGTCAATCTAAAAAAACAATGGGTCTTATTAAAAATTCTTAGGTCAATACACTTATTTCTCCTTTTCTTCCTAGGGTTGTACATCCTAGTTCAAGATTCTCAATTTTTCTTCACATTCTCTAAAAGAAACACATCCTATTTGGGTTCTTCATTTTGTGATGTTGAATTTTGAGTTTCAATTATCAACTCAAGTTAAAACATGCATATGAGAATAACACAAGCCGCCAAAATATCTTGAAGATATATCTCAGAGATAACGCACAGAACAAGTCTAAGATCAAAACGAGACCCTAAGAATCAAGTAGGGACCTTGTCAGTCATAATGTAGAGAGACATAGTTCTCTAGCTCTTTTCTTTGTAACTATAGATAGTAGATGATGACAAACGATATGAAGCAATCTTTTGACCATAATTTCTAATAGTTATGGCTATCAAAGTTTCTCGAACTCTACTGACATGATATCCTTTTAATCAAGGATATATAGGCAACCTCCGAAGCAAGGTTCAAGTCATCTTTTTCAAAATGACTTCATCGGAGTTTAAAACATAAAAAAGCACTACGTTCACTTTGTCTGCTTGAAAACTCTTCATGTTTCCAATCAAAGAGGGGCATGTTGTGCATACCTAATTTTTGACGTGTTTATTTTACTCCTATAATATATAGTAATGTATTTTCTTATGTGTTTGTTTGTATTTTTGGGTTATTTGTCTTTGTTTGTGTTATTATTTTTATTGGCTCAACTAACCCAATATTATTTAAATTGGGTTGATTTAGACCAATTTTGTATGGCCCAATCAATTTGACCTGGTCCAATAGAAATGGTCAAGATTGAATCTCAATCATTCATGATATTATGATCCAAGGGATATTATGGGACCCTAACAAAAATATAAAAACTTCAAAAATCAGTTTTTATTGGTATTTTTATTTTTCTTCTCTCTTTTTGCTTCACTTGTCACTAGTGGGCCACCGCCATCGCCGGCCAACATTTTTTTTGTACGGAAAAATATTCAAAAATTAATCATCTCTTCCTTTTATCCTTATCTACACAAGTGCACAAACCATTCATCCTTATCCATAGTCAAAATTTGTAGATCTAAGAAAAATCAAATATGAATCTTCACTATTTTCCTTATATTTACGAAGTTCTGGTCATCCCATCCCATATCCTTTACATATATGTGTAGAGCTCTCTTCAAGGATTATCCATTAGTATAAACTTTATGTCCAAAATTCATCAAAAAATTTCCGGCGACCCCATTTCACCCGAAAATTTATGTCAATCTTTTCCCCCTCTCTACCTCTATCTAAATCCATCATTATAATTTTCTTTTAATCATATAAGTCATTTTAGTTACGGGTTTTGTATTGTTTTGTTAGTGTTCTTTAAATTTATCATGTTGAAGTTGATTGTTTGATTTTTTTTTAATTTTGTTTTTTGTGTTTAATCATATAAGTCATTTGTTTGTTTAATTTTCAAATTTGTGATGAAGAAGAGAATGGATAGAATAGTAGAGAATAGATAGAACAGTGAAATTAAAAATGACCGACTTAACTTCTCATTATCCTTTTTGGTCCTTTATACAATGTACATCATTAATAAACTAACTAAATCATTTGTAAGCTAATACATCAATTAGCTAACTAACTCATCAAATAAGTTAATTAACTTAACTAATCACGTGTAATGCACACTTCAACACTCCCCCTCAAGTTGGGTGTTAGAATATGTCTAACATTCCCTACTTGAATAACATATCACTGTGTAGTTGCTTTCCCAGTGCCCTAGTGAAAACATCTTCCATCTGCTCTTTGTTGGCTATGTGTGCAGTGTGAATCAAACATCCAATCTTTCTCTAATAAATTGACAGTTTATTTCTATGTGTTAGTTCATTCATGATACATAGGATTTGACGCAATCTTTATTGTTGCTTTGTTGTCACAATATTTCTCCTTAGGTAGTTCAAAATACATGCAAAGTTCCTTCAATAAACCTTGTAACCATACCAACTCTGCTACAGTAGTAGCCATGCTTCTGTACTCAACTTTAGCTGAGCTTCTTGATATTGTGTTATGTTTCTTTGATTTCCATGAAATAAGTTAATCGCCAAACTTTATACCAAAACCTGTTACAGACTTCCTTGTTAATACACATGAAGCCCAGTCAGCATCACAAAAGGCACTAATTCTTCCTGACTTCTTGATACTCATCAATAGTCTTAAGCAAGGTTGTCCCTTAATGTACCTCACTACATGAATTATTGCATTGTAATGTGATTTCTTCGCAGCATGCATGAATTGGCTCAATTGTTGCACAACAAATGAAATATATGGTCTTACCATTGCTAAATATAACAATCTTCCAATCAACCTTTGATATATTCTCTTGTCCTCCAATTCATCTTCATCAGTAATATTGAATTGTCTGTCATATTCCACACATGTGAGTTTCTGATTTTGTTCAAGTGGTGTACTGGTTGGCTTTGATCCAGCTAAACCACATTCTAAAACCAACTCCAAAGCATACCTCCTTTGATTCATTAATATACCATCTTTTGATCTTGCAAATTCAATGCCAAGAAAATACCTCAATTCCCCTAAATCCTTTATCTTGAAATTGTGATGTAAAGTATTTTTTGCTTCTTGAATTAGTCTGTCACAACTGCCAATGATTAAGAGGTCATCCACATATAACAAAATTAGTACAATATCACCAGTACCATCTGTCTTGGTAAACAATGAGTAGTATAGCTTTCTTTGTGTAAAACCTTACTGTATGAGTGCATTAAGCTTATGATTCTACTGTTTGCTGACCTGCTTCTAACCATATAAAGATTTGATCAGTCTACACACTTCTTTTTCCCTCTGGCTGCTAAATCCTGGAGGTAAGGACATGTATACTTCCTCAAAGAATTCATCTTGAAGAAAGGCATTGTAAACATCCATTTGGAAAAGACACCATCCTGATTGAGAAGCCAAAGCCACAACACATCTCACAGTGACCATTTTGACCAAAAGGGAAAAAGTTTCATGGTAGTCAATACCTTCTTGTTGTGTGAACCCCTTAGTAACAAGTCTCCATCAGCCTTGATCTTGATTTTATATTATAACCAATTGGTGATTTGACAGGAAGTAAGTCAACAATATTCCATATTTTCTTGGTACTAAGAGCTTGAATCTCTTGGTTCATGGCCAGAATCCAACTACTATTCTTGAAAGCTTATTCAAAAGAAGTAGGTTCAAAAATGGTAGAGGAAACAGTGGAAAGATAAGACTTATATGCTGGCTGAAGGTTGGAATACTGTATTGAACTAGAAATAGGATGTGCAACAATGAAAGAGGTAACATAGTCAGTATGCCAAATGGGAGGCTTGGTGACTATGGAAGATTTTCGCAAGGAATGTATATTTGGTGGATCAGAAGAAGAGAGAGAATGCAGAAGCAGAAGAAGAGAGATCATGGTTGAGTGGAATAGGATAAGGAGAAGCAGAAGGAAACAAGTCATCAGATGGAAAACGACAAGAAGGTGGAGACTTGGGAAAGGTGGAAGGATGAGAGGGTGTATAGAGGATAAGAAAGTGTGCTTAGGATTTTAAAAAGAAAAATGTGTTCCTTAAAGGTGACATCTCGACTAACAAAGAAAGTGCTAGTAGTATTGTTATAAAGCCAATAACCTTTTTGTGTATCTGAGTAAGCCATGAAAATAAATGGAATAGCCTTAGGAGAAAATTTGTCAATGAGAAGGGGTGTGGTAGCATAACATAAGCATCCAAAGACCCTGAGATGATGCAGGTTTGGAATGTGTTTGTGAAAAAATTCATAAGGAGACTTACCTGCTAGAACAATAAAAGGAAATCTCTTTATTAAAAAAGTGGCAGTAAGTATACAGTCACCCTAGAATTTCAAGGCACGTGAGCTTGAAATCGAAGTACCCTGGATATATCAAGAAGATGTTTGTGCTTCCTTTCAGAAACACCATTTTGTTGTGGAGTGTGCACACAAGTACTTTGGTGCATAATACCAAGAGAAGAAAAAATTGTGTGGCATTAATTGTTAAAAGATTCAAGACCATTATCTGATTGAATAGTTTTGTTAGTAGCTGAGAATTGCGTTTTGACAAGATTAATAAAGGCTAAAATAAAATTGACATATCTCAAGAGAAAAAACCATGTCATCCTAGAATAGTCATCAACAATAGTAAGGAAAAATCTATGACCATTATAAGTGCATTGCTTATAAGGTGCCAAAACATCTATGTGAAGAAGTTCAAAAGGAAATGTATGTAACATTCCATAAAATGTACTTGTCTATTAAAGTGCTTTTATACATTTTAAAGGATAGGTATTGTGGGTACATAGGCATCCCAATGCCCAATATTGAGTGATATTGGCATATTGGAGAATATGAACTTAAGGGTGTTGGCCAATTTCTAAGTCTTCATAAAACATAAAATATACTTTGGCTCAAATGCCCCAATCAAAGCTTATATAGGAATTGTGCCTACATTAAAGACCCTAAACTAATTTTTTTCCTTTATAGTTCACACACATTAGGTACGAGGCATCCAAGTTTCAAGCCTAGGTACCATATCACATGACCATTTAAAATGACCATGTAGATTAAGCAGTACTCAAGGACATAGTGAGAATCCTAGGACAAGTAGTGAACTTTCCAGAGGGCAAGGTTGGGTAAAATACACGGCAACACATGTGCAACCACATGTGCAAGCACATGTGCTCCCAATGGCAAAGAGGCAAGCCCCAACCAAATCGGTTAGGGTGGTTAGGGGGCACGCATGTAGGATCACGTGGGGCCAAGCTCCCTAACTGATTCTAGGTCCTCACTAACTAAATAACCTAGGACCAACTAAAATTAACTAACTAGGGTGCCCAAAATCCTAAGACCTAACCGGGTGACCTAAACGAATAGCTAATAAAGAAACATTCTAGTACCTAACCTAGGATAGTCGAAAATGGTTGGTTATTGTCCTAAAAACATACGGTACTCTAGTAATTACCCTAGGTTACTTAATCAATTAAATTATCAAATTAATTAATTAATTTAAATGGACATAACTGAAACCACCAAGCAATTTCTAGATTTCGATTAAGTCAAGTAAGAGACAACCTAGTACCTAACCTAGTATGGTCCAAAAGGGTTGGTTATGGTCCTAATAACTTAGGGGTAATTTAGTAATTACCCTAGGTTACTTAAATAATTAAATTAGCAACTTAATTAATTAATTTAAATGGACAAAACTGAAACCACCAAGTAGTTTCCAGATTTCGATTAAGTGAAGTAAGAAACAACCTAGAACCTAACCTAGGATGGTGCAAAGGGTATGGTATCGTCTTAACGAATTAGGGGTAACTTAATTAATTAAATTGACAACTTAATTAATTGAAAATGATGGTCAAATGCGAATTAGTCTAGGTCAAATGTTAGTCAAATTAGGAAGGGCGTTTTAGGTAATTTAAGTGGGAGGTCTTTAGGGCAACCTATATGTCGTCTATATATACATATAAAGTCATTTTTAGACCAGAATTACACATACAAAACCATAACCACACGAAATTCTCTTAATCTCTCAATAACGCTTTCTTTTTCAAACTCCATTGAAGAACTAGAAAAAGCTTAAGGAAAAAGACTAAGGTTTTGAAGTTTCCAACCAAGATTTCGTGGATTCTTCATCTATGAGGTACGATTATTCATCCTTGAAATCTCCTTCTTCAAGGAGTCAATTCCAATGATTTTTCAAAGATGATAAAAAATATGATTTGTCCAATTTTATGATTCTAGCCATGGGTTCTTGCATAAAAAGGTGTTAAATCAATATTTTAGAATTAAATTGATGTTAATGCAATGCTTTAAATTTACAATTCTTATGAACCCATGCAAGCCTTGCAAATTCCTATTTTGACTATTTTATGGGTTAAGTGATCATGTCTCTATACTTATGAATTAAGGAGTAGTTTCTTATGGGCTTTGTAATGATGTAAATATTATGTGCAATTGATGTATAATTGGTCTTAGATTGTTAAGTCTGTGTTGAATAGACCTAGTTACATCTAGTATTATGATTTATATTTTGAATTGATGATCATGTCATTGTCGGCACTACTTGAAGTATTATGATGATTTGTCTAATTGATTATTGAAGTATGATCATATATATCTACATGCTAATTACTGAAATTATGTTGTATTCTATAGATAGTAAATGATCATGTTGGACTATGACTATGTATTTGTGTGTGCTGCCTTAAAATTGATACATAATTATGCTTACTTGACCATATGAGTATATGATGATTATATAAATAGTGTATAGCAATAAATAGGGTGACATAATGATGATAAGGGTCATTCCTAAGTGCTCCAAATAATCATATGTATATGATATAAAGTACACTATGTTGTGTCTTGTTTTGGTAGACTAGTGTCCCTTACTTGATACATGTATATGATGAATATGAATATCTTGACTTAGTAGGTTTATGCACCTTTATCTTGTATGTGTATGGAAGAATGTTTAATGAAAGTCTAGGATCGGTAGACCTAATATGGTGCCCTTCTAATCATGAATAATACGAGGAATCTTCTATAGAAAGAATGTTAAGAATGAGCTTTCCTTAGAGACCATCGAATGGCAGCCCTAGTGGATCCATCTTTGGTAGGTACATTATGACTAGGTAATGACTAAGAGATGGTACGCTTTCATATGTCCCTTATATTGAACTTACTCTATGAAAACAAAGGCTAGCATCGAGCGAATATGTTATGGTTTGCAGCTCTACTTGAGAATGAGACTAGACTGAAATGTATCTCTACTTGAGAATGAGACTAGATTACATAAAAGACCATCATATTCCTTAACCATGTGCCTACATGGGATGTGTCCTCATTCTACCCTTGGCAAGTAGAACACCCTCATCGGAGTAGGTTGGAACTCTAGATTTCTTGCCTAGCTAGTATGGTCTATTTTGTTTATTGCCTATTGTTATCATGTGGGGTACATGCTAGTGTTGGATAAGTTTTAGGAAGTTTAGGTAGTGGAATGGGACACTATCTAGACATTGCACGACTATAATTTGAAGATATTAGTATATGAGACCCTAGGTCTTTCCAAGTCTATTATGTGAAGTATTTAATGAATGATATGTCGTCTAATTGACTTAATGAACGATCACGCCTTTTAGATAACGTATGATTAATAGAATGTGCTCTATCTAAGGTAGCTTTGAGGGTTCCTTAGTAAACTTGAAGAGGGTGTATGCGCGGTCTCTTCTTATTCCACCTATGTGAATCTTAGAGTAACCTGAGGTAGGGAGTCAATGAAAAGAATACGAGAGTGATTTTATCTTAGGGTAACCTTTGGTGAGAAGAATTCAAGTTAAAAGAAGTTACGGTAAAGTTAGACTCAAATCACAGTAATTTCCTTCAATATTGATAAAATGCTTATGTGATATCTTGTATGCTTCTAAGGTGTTAAATGTTGTTCTTACACTTATACTATGAAGTCTTAATCAAAAAGAGCATGTTTTATTCGAATGTTAGTACAAGTGTTTGTACTAATTCCATACATTTTGTTTATCTTTAAAGGTGTAGGTGGAGTTTGAAAGGTGTCTTGAAGTTGAAGCTTGGATTAGTGTTCCTTCAAGCAAAGAGGTTTGGTATGTATTTACTTGATCCAAGGACATCTTGATGTTTAGTTTTCCTTATTGAAGTATTGTAATAGACTTAGCTATTTTCTATATTCGTATGTCTAAGATGGCGACTTTGAGACTTAGTCTTTCATTATGTTTTTCTATAAAAGAGATAGTGTGAAGTAATATTATTTATTATGAAATTTTTTAATTCCTCATTACTTTTCATACATGTATGCAATGAATTGTACAAAAGGGTTTGTCTTAGACCTCTGATAGGTCGACGACGCCGTGACGCAATCCGAAATTGCACCCTAACGTCTAGGGTGTGCTTTCGGGTCGTGATAAACTTGGTATCAGGGCATAAGGTTTTAAAGTAGTCTTATGAATCAAAAAGTCTCAAAAATACACGTCTAGTAGAGTCTTGACCATTGGTGTAAATTGCGACACATCTATGGGTGAGAGGCTATAGGACGATAGAGTTTTCCTTCTTTTCTACTCCTATGTCGTTCCTTAGAGTAAAAATTTATAAGTGCTCTTTTCTTATGGTTATCCTTGTGTTTCTAGGAAGATGAATACGAGGAGGACACCGGCTAGGAGGTTTGAAGAGAATGATGTGAATGACGAGCTTCTTCCCCGGGGTGTACATGTTCCTAGGGGTAGGCATTCGGTATTTCGGTTTGGTTTCCTTTTTTTTTGTTTTTTTGGTTTTCGGTTCTTGTAAATTGTGTACGGAATAGTGAACCAAAATATTTTTGTTCAGTTTTTATTAATTCGGTTCAGTTTTTTATTTTGGTTTTTTAATGGGCCTGCTTAGTGGGATTTTTAAAATTTTAAACTTTACAATTTCTTTGTTTGATTTTTTAACTTAATGGGCTAAAAAGTAAAAATAGACAATACATCAAAGAAGTGCATTACTAATTTACTACCAAATATCAATATGTCAATATGTCATTAGGCATTAACACCACAAATTTTAAATTCACAATGTCACTAAAACACACAATTTTTAATTAACAATGACACTAAAACAAAAGTTGCATTGTAGATTTGTAGTTAATGTCTTCACAAATACAACATAATAACAATCTAACAAGTAACAATAAAGACTTTCATGAGCTCATAATAAGCAACAAACAATATATTTTAAACTTCTTGTCTTCTTCCATGAGATTACTTTCAATTCAAATGTCAACAATAACAAACAACAATAATGAGTTTCTTGACTTTCTTCCATGATATCGCTTTCAACTTTCAAGTGTCACGTGCCAACAAAATTATTTATTTATTGCCTTGACCCTTGGACCTTTTAAGATAAAATCAAATATTAGAAACTTAGAATACTACTTTTAAGATTAAAAAATGATATGATTAAATAAATTATGTATTAAACTCACCGCTTGCAAGTCAATCATAGATCAACAATGGAAGAGTTTCTTCCACTATTTGCCATCTCTATAAATAAGAAAAAGAAACATGTCATATAAGATATAACACAATAAGTATTTTATTTTTTCCAAAAATAAATAAAAAAAAAAGTCTTACCAAGTTCAATTTTTCAAGAAACTCCAAACATTCTTCAACACAAATAGGCTTGGTTTCTTGTCTAAGCCAATCTTGGAAACAGATAAGGCATTGCACACATTTGGGAGTCAATGAACTTCTAAAGGGATCTAGAATTCGATCACCGGTAATAAATGCACATTCCGATGCCACACTCGGCATAGGAATAACCAATACATTTTGAACCAACTGTGAAAGTACAGGAAATCTAGGAGAATTAACATTCCACCAACTCAAAATATCAAAATCTCCAGATTCAGGTTCTTGGTCTTCATGAAGATATTTATCCAACTCAAATTTAACACCTAAACTTCCAGAATCATTCTTTTGTTTTTTCATGTGAAACTTAGTTCTCAAAGAATTTTTGGACACATTTTGAGAAATACCACAAGCAGATGAATCAGATGAGTCAGATGAATATGGTTGACTTTTGGAACCTTTTCCATACTTACTTACATATATCGCAAACAAATCCCTCAAGTAAGCCTCTACTTTCGTATTCACTACATTTCCCATTTTTTCCCCAAGTAATTCTTCAAGAGCAAAACTAACATACACAAATTTATTGTGATGATCCAAAACAAAAGCAATAAAAATCATTTTGTTCATTTTTTAGGAGTACCCCAATATTTCTTGAATTTTTCTTTCATTACCAAAGCCATTTTACTCAAATCAAGGTCATCACTTGCCATACATAATTTCAAATAAGCATCAAGTTCACATAAATCTTCAAAATGAACATTACAAGTAACATACCGTGAACATGAAACTTTCAAAGTAAGCTTATAAAATTTTTCAAGAAACATTGTGACATTCCTCACATTATCCCATTCTTCATATTGAATTGAACCTGCAATACTTCCATCTTCACAAACATCAGTAGGAAGAAAAGAATTTAAATTACCATCATAAAGATCAAACCTCTCAAAAGCCTTCTCAAACTTTTATGTTGTGTCTAACATCAAATAGGTGGAATTCCACCTAGTAGGCACATCGAAAGACAACATCTTATCACATTCTATCTTTTGCATTTCAACACATTTCAAGAAGTTTCTTGTCCTTGAAGAAGATGATCTAACAAATCTCACCATTTTTCTCACCCTTTTGGTAGAAGGACTAATTTCTTTCAAACCATCTTGCACAATTAGATTAAGTATATGAGTCATACATCTCACATGGATATACTTACCTTCCATCAAATTAGTTCCCCACATATCTAATTTTTTGGACAACTATAAAACTGCCACATCATTTGAAGAGGAATTATCAACCGCATCAGTAAAAACGTTATCAAACTTCCAATCAAGTAAACAATTACTAATAGACTCAGCCAAATGCTCACCTTTATGACTAGTGATAGGACAAAAAATTAATATTCTTTTATGAAGCACCCAATCCCTATCAATAAATTGAGCAGTCAAACACATATAATTGATTCTTTGCACAGAAGTCCATGTGTCTGTTGTATTTCTCTTAAAGATTGTTTTAAATTTATTCTCAATTCACCATAAACTTCATAACAATCCCTTGTTATGGTTCTACGAGAAGGAATATGAAACAAAGGTTGGAATTTACTCACAAACATCTTAAAGCCTTCTTTTTCAACAAAACTAAAAGGTAGTTCATCCAAAATTATCATCTCAACTAAAGATCTCCTACATACCTCTTTCACAAATTTCCAAGTCTCTAAATTTTTACTTTGAATATTTAATAATTTTTGAATACCGGGTGCAACAGTCGGAGGTTTATACACTTTACACCGATAAGTCAAATGTTGTTTTAGTACACTTGTTCCATTTCTTGTTGTATTGGCAGCATAGTATTGTTTACAATGTAAGCACTTTGCTTTAACTAATACACCATTTTCAAAAACCTTTTCAAAGTGTTTCCAAAAAGGATATCTAGGATCCATTTCTTTTTTAATTTTGTTATTTCTGTGCCAATTGATAGATCATTACTATTACTAGGTGTATTATCCGTAGAATCAGTCATACTTATTCGACTTTGATCAGCTACACCCATATTTAATTATTTTTGTTCAGCCATCTCTATATAAAAAAAAGTCACAATAAATTCACACTAACTAGTAACAAAAAAAATCAGAAATAAAAAAATGAAAGAAGTCAAGGAAAAAAAAGAAAATTACAAAAACTCAAAAACAAACCTGATTGGGCAGTGGGTTGGACGCCAGACGGCGGCTACTGCTGTCGGTTGCGGCGGCTACTGGAGTCTTGCGGCGGCTGCGACTGCTGCTGCTGGCGAACGGCGCGGCTGCGACGCTGCTTCTGCTGGCGGGCATCTGCAGCTGCGGCTGCTTCCTGAAAGAGGAAGAGGAAGAATAGGAAGATGAAAGATCCAAGAGGAAGTCAGGAGGAATATGAAAGAGAGAGGATTAGGCCATAGGGTTTCTTTTTTTAAAAGATTATTTAATATTAACAATTAATAATTAATATAATATAAATTATAGTATAATATTTCAGTTTAAACCGAAATACCAAAAACCAAAATAATACGTACCGAAAACCGAACCGAAATACCAAAAAATACAAAAAGTAATCCGAATATCAAACCAAAAACCGAAATAACAAAACCAAAATTCTATAAAAATTTTGTTTGGTTTGGTGTTTTAGTTTTACGATGTTTATGCCCACCCCTACATGTTCCACATGTTGAGCAAGTTCCTCAAGGTGTTCAAGATGATCAAGTATCTATTGTGGAAGGAGGTAATGAGGTTTCGGTGGTTCCCCCAGAAATGGTAAATGGGGAGAGTATATAGGCTCCCATTATCTTAGCCTGAGCTATGATAACTCAAGTGAATAGAGATATTGGGCCTAGGGTGAAT
Organism: Solanum habrochaites; assembly: GCA_027704765.1. Taxonomy (NCBI): domain Eukaryota; kingdom Viridiplantae; phylum Streptophyta; class Magnoliopsida; order Solanales; family Solanaceae; genus Solanum; species Solanum habrochaites. Next base: position 36,316,132 of record JAKWJA010002495.1, on the reverse strand, counting down.
GCTATGGAGAGTACTACGAACTCTAGATTGAGGGACTTTGTGAGGATGAACCCTCCTACCTTCTTTGTTTTATAAGGTGGGAGAAGATCCCCAAGCTGTCTTGGATGAGGTGTGTAAGATAGTACATGCAATGAGAATGACTTCTAGGGAGAAAGAGGAGTTAGCTTCATATTAATTGAAAGATGTTTCTCAAGTATGGTTTACTCAATGGAAGGATAGTAGACCGGTTAAATTAGGTCCCTTAGAGTGGGAAGATTTTAAGGAAGCATTCTTAGATAGGTATTTTCCCCGTGACAAAAGGGAGGTTAAGATTGAGGAATTTATAAGCCTTAGGTAAGGTAGCATGAGTGTTGAGGAACATTCCTTGAAGTTTGTCCGATTGTCTAACTATGCTTCATCCTTGGTGTCTAACCCTAGGGATGAGATGACTAGGTTTTTGACCGGTGTTTTGGATATGGTGAAAGAATAATGTCATACGGCCATGCTCCATTGTGACACGACTTTATCTAGGCTTATGGTGTACGCTCAATCCATTGAAGAGACTAAACTTGGGAGGATAAGTAGAGCTGCTAAGAGGGGAAGAACCTATGAGCAAGTTCAACATAAGTTTAAGAAAAGGGCTCCAAATCAAGATGGTTCTAATGCTCCTAAGGTGAAACATGACACAGGTGGTGGTTCCCAAATGGTTAGGCCTACTTGTTCGACTTAGGGAAAGAGGCACTTTGGTAAGTGTATAGCCGGTACTAGTGGGTGTTTTGGTTTAGGGAAGGATGATCACCAAGTGAGATATTGTCCTACTATTGAGGCTATAGGAAGAGAAGTCAAGCAAGTTCCTCCTAATGTTCTAAATGGTGGTGCTCCAAATAAGAATTGCTTCTATGCTCTTCGAGCCAAAGGAACAAAACCGGATGGTGATGATGATGCCGATAAGTTATAGTTTTCTCTCCTTAGTTATATGATATCCTTCTAAGTGGAGGAGTATGGTGAGTAGTTGTGTTGTAGATTGTTGTCTCTCTATTCAATTCAAGCTTGAGTGATAGAATGTCATAGTATCATGTTACAGTGTGTTTAGGAGTCTAATTGAAATTGATGTTAATTGACTTGCTTTCTAAATAGGTGCATATGTTTTGGTAAAAGATAGAACCAACTGGAGTTTTTAAGAGATGTTGTCATACTCTATTCTTGCACTTATGTGAAACATGTATGCATATGTTTTATTGAGATTTTGTTGTTGCCTTGAGAATAACGATAGCTTGGTACCTCTTTGATACATTTTGAGATTATAATAAGGTTGAGAAGGAAGTTCCTCTCTATATGTTATGAGTATGTAGCTCTTATATGATTATGTGTCATAAATTGTGTGCTAAGTGTAATGATATGTTATGTGTTAATTGTGTTGCTAGTATTGAGTTTATTTCCTACCCTTAAAGAGATTTTAGTGTCATTTTGGGGACGAGTGTTCCTAAGGGGGGGATAATGTAACATTCCAGAAAATGTACTTGTCTATTGAAAATCTTGATAGATTTTAAGAATAGGTATTGGGGATACATAGGCATCCCAATGACCAATATTGAGTGATATTGGGCATATTGGAGAATATTGACTTAAGGGTGTTAGCCAATTTGTAAGTCTTAACAAAACTAAAAATACATTTTGGCTCAAATGACCCAATCCAAGCTTGTTTAAGAATTGTACCTGCAATGAAGACCCTTAGCTAACATTTTCCCTTATAGATCACACATATTAGGTACGAGGCATCCAAGTGTCAAGCCTAGGTACCATAGCACATGACCATTTAAAACGACCATGTAGATTAAGGAATACCCAAGGACATAGTGAGAATCCTTGGACAAGTAGTGAATTTTCAAGAGTGCAAGGTTGGGGAAAATACATGGAAACACATGTGCTACCAACAGCCAAGAGACAAGCCCCAACCAAATCGGTTAGGGTGGTTAGGGGGCAGGTGTGTAGGATCACGTGGGGCCAAGCTCCCTAACTGATTCTAGGTCCTAACTAATGTCCATAAATAACTAACTAACCTAGTACCAACTAAAATTAACTAACTAGGGTTCCCAAAATCCTAAGACATAATTGGGTGACCTAAACGAATAATTAACTAAAGAAACATCCTAGTACCTAACCGAGAATGGTCCAAAAGGGTTGGTTATGGTCCTAACAACTTAGGGGAACTTTAATAATTACCATAAGTTACTTAATTAATTAAATTAACAACTTAATTAATCAATTTAAATGCACAAAACCAAACCACCAAGCAATTTCCAGATTTCGATTAAGTCAAGAAAGAGACAACCTAGTACCTAACCTAGGATGGTCCAAAAGGGTTGGTTATGGTCCTAAAAACTTAAGGGTACTTTAATAATTACCCTAGATTACTTAATTAATTTTATCAACTTAATTAATTAATTTAAATGTACAAAACCGCAACCACCAAGCAATTTCAAGATTTCGATTAAGTCAAGTAAGAGACAACCTAGTACCCAACCTAGGATGGTGCAACGGGTTGGTTATGGTCCTAACGAATAAGGGGTACTTTATTAATTACCCTAGGTCAGTTAAATAATTAAATTGGCAACCTAATTAAGTAAAAATCATGGTCAAACACGAATTAGGCTAGGTCAAAAAATGTTCTCTATTTGTAGTCAAGTTAGGAGGGGCGTTTTAGGTAATTTACGTGGGAGGTCTTTAGGGTAACCTATGGGACTTCTACATATACATATTAAGTCAGTTTAAGACCATAATTACACGTCCCAAACTAGAAACACACAAAATTATCTTAATCTCTCAAGAACGCTCTCTTTTTTCCAAACTCCATTGAAGAACTAGAAAAAGCTTGAGGAAAAAGACTAAGGTTTTGAAGTTTCCAACAAGGATTTGGTGAATTCTTCATATATGGGGTATGTTTATTCATCCTTGAAATCTCTTTCTTCAAGGAGTCAATTCCAATGATTTTTCAAAGATGATCAAAAACATGATTTGTCCAATTTTATGATTCTAGTCATGGGTTCTTGCATAAAAAGGTTTTAAATCAATGTTTTAGAATTAAATCGATGTTAATGCAATGTTTTAAAGCTATAATTCCTATGAACCGATGCAAGCCATGCAAATTCCTATTTTGACTATTTGATGGGTTAAGTGATCATGTCTCTATACTTATGAATTAATTTGTAGTTTCTTATGGGATTTCTAATGATGTAAAGATTATGTGCAATTGATGTCTAATTGGTCTTAGATCTTTTAGTCTATGTTGAATTGACCTAGTTACATCTAGTATTATGATTTATATTTCGAATTGATGATCATGGCCTTGTCGGCACTTCTTGAAGTATTATGATGATTTGTCTAATTGATTATTAAAGTATGATCATATTTATCTACATGAGAGTTATGTGAAAGTATGTCCTCTTCTATGGATGTTAGGTGATCATGTTGGACTATGATTATGTTTGTGTGTGTAGCCTTAAAATTGATACATGATTATGCCTACTTGACTATATGAGTCTATGATGATTATATCGATAATGTTAAAATAATAAATAGGGTGACATGATGATGACAAGGGTCGTTCCTAAGTGCTTCAAAAAATTATATGTATATGAAATAAAGTAACTTATGTTGTGTCTTGTTATGATAGACTAGTGTCCCTTACTTGATACATGTATATGATGAATATGAATATCTTAACTTAGTAGGCTTATGCACCTTTGTCTTGTATGTGTATGGAAGAATGTTTAATGAAAGTCTAGGATCGGTAGACCTAAGATGGTGACCTTCTAAGCATGAATAATACGAGGAATATTCTATAGAAAGAAGGTTAAGAATGAGTTATCCTTAGAGACCATCGAATGGAAGCCCTAGTGGACCCATCTTTGGTAGGTACATTATGACTAGGTAATGACTAAGATATGGTACCTTTTCATATGTCCCTTATATTGAACTTACTCTATGAGAACAAAGGCTAGCACCGAGCGAATATGTTATGGTTTGCAGCTCTACTTGAGAATGAGACTAGAGTGCAATGTAGCTCTACTTGAGAATGAGACTAGAGTACATAAAAGACCATCAAATTCCTTAACCATGTGCGTACATGGGATGTGTCCTCATTCTACCCTTGGCAAGTAGAACACCCTCATGGGAGTAGGTTGGAACTCCAGATTCCATGTATAGCTAGTATAGTCTATGTCGGTTATTGCCTATTCTAATCATGTGGGGTACATGCTAGTGTTGGATAAGTTCTAGTAAATTTAGGTAGTGGAATGGGACGATATCTAGACATTGCACGACTAGACATTGAAGATATTAGTATATGAGACCCTAGGTCTTTCCAAGTCTATTATGTGAAGTCTTTAATGAATGATATGTCGTCTAATTGACTTAATGAACGATCACACCTTTAGCTAACCTATGATTAATAGAGTGTGCTCTATCTAGGGTATCTTTGAGGGTTGCTTAGGTAAGCTTGAAGATGGTGTATGGGAGGTCTCTTCTTGTTCCACCTATGTAAATCTTAGAGTAACCTTAGGTAGGGAGTTAATGAACAAATAAGAGAATGATTTTATCTTAGGATAACCTTTGGTGAGAAGAATGCAAATTAAAAGAGGTTACAGTAAGGTTAAACTAAAATCACACTAATGTCCTTCAATATTGATAAAATGCTTATGTGATATCTTGTATGTTTCTAAGGTGTTAAATGTTGTTCTTACACTTATACTAGGAAGTCTTAATCAAAAAGAGCATGTTTTATACGAATGTCTATTTTTCATGATTTTATGCATATGCCATACTTAGTACAAGTGTTGTACTAATTCCATACATTTTGTTTATTTTTAAAGGTGTAGTTGGCGTTTGAAAGGAGTCTCAAAGTTGAAGCTTGGATTAGTGTTCATTCAAGCAAAGGGTTTGGTATGTCCTCACTCGATCCGAGGACATCTTGATGTTTATTTTTCCTTATTGAAGTATTGTAATAGACTTAGCTATTTTCTATATTCGTATTTCTAAGATGGCGACTTTTAGATTTAGTCTTTCATTATGTTTTTATATAAAAGAGATATTTTGTAGTAATATTATTTAGTATGAAAATTTTTAGTTCCGCACTACTTTTCATACATGTATGCAATGAATGGTACGAAAGGACTTGTCTTAGACCTCTGAGAGGTCGACGCCGCCGTGTCGCAATCGGAAATTGCACCCTAACGTCTAGGGTGTGGTTTCGGGTCGTTATAATGTAGTCTTCTTAATGCAAGTAGAAAAATGAAATATAGATTGTCTAGCAAGAAGGCATACATGACATGAATGAAAAGATTGATGTTGAAGAGATGACTTGATGGACTCAATCTTGTGAAGAACAGAAATAGAAGCATGACCAAGCCTCAAGTGCCAAGTAGTGAGGTCGGAAGTATAGTGATGGGAACAGGTTGAATTGAATGAAACAGCAGGAATGGAATTGAGATGATGTGCATTATCAAGAGGTGAATGCTTGGTAGTGGAAGGAGTATGTATAAACCTTCTTCTTCCTTACCAATCCCCTTCACCTTTCCATTGCAAAGGTCCTAAAAAAGATGGAAATTAGGATAAAAAGAAACACAACAGTTGACCCCTTTAGTAAGTTTAGAAACAAATAAAAGGTTGTATGTAAATTGAGGAAAATAAAGAGGATTTTGGATGTCTTTATTATCCAGAAAAGAAGTTGATCAAGTGTGAATGACTGAGGTAGTTTGGCCATTAGGTAAAGAAACACTATTAAACAGGGAGTGAGTAGAAATAGGATTAAGTAGAGTGTCCAATCTAGAAACCATATGATGTGTGGCACCAATATTTACAATGCTGGGAACTGTTTCATTACCTATAGCAGAACAAGCGTGAGATGTATTGAAAGTGGAAGGAATAGGACAAACAATACCTTCCATGTTAGCAAGAGCCTCTTTAGGTACAGAATCCTTATCAATCAATTTCAACAAGTGGTTGTACCGATCAGGAGTAAAATAAGGCACAGTCTAACCAGAAACAAGTGGGGTGGTTCAATGTTATCTTGAGAATCATGATTCACATTATTGGCTTGAGGCCTTCTATTACCAAAAAAAATTGTGATCTATCAGTTCCAGCTGACTGACCCTTACCATTCTTATCATCAACACCTTTCTTTATCGTGAATCTAAAATTTGGTGGGTAGTCAATCAATCTATAACAATTGGCCCTACTGTGATTGTGTAAGTGATAATGATCACAATATAATACAGAAGTCTGCTTAAACCTATTTGTGGGTGAAGAGGCTAATGTTGTTGGATCAGTAACATCCATTTTCTCTAGGGGCAACACACACTTAAAAATCCAACTGGATTGAACTCTTTGACTCTTATCTTGCATAATCATGTTGTATGCCTGATTGAGACTGGGACTAGGAACACGTAAGAGTATTTGAATTCGGGATTGAGCAAAATTATCATTTAAACCCATTAAAAATTGCACAAGTTTTTTCCGCTCCATATGTTCTGCATATACCTTGTATTTGTCACAATCACAGACCGGTAAAGGCACCAAAGACACATACTCATCCCAAAGATTTCTCAGCTTGGAATAGTACTTGGAAACAGTGGATATTCCTTCATTGTTCTAATTTCATGATGAATTTGATAGATTCGTGTCAAATTTCGTTTATCAAATCTCTCCCTTAAATCCTTCCAAACATTATGTGCATTAGATGAAAACATGAGTCCGTTAGCAAGTTCCGTTAAAATTGAATTAGAAATCCATGATAATACAAAAGCATTGCATCTGTCTCATTTATGAGCTAAATCACCTATATAATGAGCTTTATGACAAGTTCCATCAATAAAACCAATTTTATTTTTCTCTAACAGTGCAACTTTCATTGAATTGCTCCAACCAGTATAATTTTCTATGCCAAGAAGTTGTTGAGGGATTAAAATGCTACCTGGAGTGTCAGATGGATGTAGATACAGAGGATTGCGAGGATGAATGTCGGTGAACTTCTTAATCTTGAACTGGATCTGATTCAGTCCTCTCCTGACTCAAAGATTCATATGAACCAATTACATTCACCATAATTGCAGATCTCTAATAACAAAAGAAGAAGAAAATGAAGTAGATCTCTGATCGAAGAGAAACAAAAAAAAAATGAGGTCGGTGTTCAACTGTTCCTCCAAAACTCTGATATCATGTCACTGGCTCTGATACCATGTTGAAAGTTATTCTCCTAGCTAAGATGAAGGAGATGCATTTGTGATGAAGAAGAGAATGGATAGAATATTAGAGGATGGATAGAACAGTGAAATTGAAAATGATCGACTTAACTTCTCATTAGCCTTTTTGGTCCTATTTATACACTGTACATCATTAATAAACTAACTAACTAATTTGTAAACTAATACATCAATTAATTATCTAACTCATCAAATAAGCTAACTAACACAACTAATCACGTATAATGCACATTTCAACAATTGTTAGTGCTAGTAATGAAAAGAAAATTTTAGTATTGTAAGAAGGAGATGGTACATAGTCAAATGAAAGGCGTGATATAACAACAACATTGTCATACTTCTCACCAATGTTATCAAAGGCATGCTTAAACCTTGAAGCGAGGCTCAAAACATGTTGAGCGCTTCGCCTCGCTTTATGTGCGTTTCAGTGTCGTCATCAAGGTCCTATATAATTTTTTGCCTTTCCAATGAGCCTCTTATGAAGAAGTGTCACTAACAATTGATATTTCACTTTATCATAAAATAAATTCTGTGACTGTACAAAATGTAATGTGTCAGAACCAACTTTGGAACTTCTGTTATCGTAGTAGAGTAACATGTAAGCAAAGTAACTAAAGATAGATTACCTCAAGATGACTATTCAGAATGCTACCTGAAATAGGTATCAATGGACTTTGTCACAACATCTGTGAATCATTGTAATACAGTACGGCCAGAGGAAAAATATTTAGCTTTTCAGTAGATAAAATAAGACTTACAATACATATTAAACTTGCCAGAACCATATAGCATTCAATTATAAGAATAAAGATAATTGCCAATAAAGGTCATTGTACAATGTACATACGTATATTGAACCAAAATTTTTATTCCTTCTTTTGAGCTCCCTCGTCTTCTTCAGTTTCTCATGTGCGACCACCTCTTACACATGACTTCAGATTTCATCCACTTTTTTGGCTTCTCACTAAACATCACCTTTGAAGATGTGTTCCAAACTACAACCAAGAAATAATTCATTAGTGAGTTATAATTTACTTGTGTTAGCTTCAAACCATTTGTGCAATAAAACAATCAGTAAGAAACTAAAAACAATGAGCACTATACATGAATATGTTGACATGATAACTTAATGATCTCTTTGATAACAAGGTAAATATCGGGATAGGTTGAAGAAACTTGTCTAACCAAGAACATCATAAGATCAAAATATCATGAGACATCTCTGCTAGAATGTAAATTGATGTACATGCACCTTATTCATCTTACATAGAGCTCATTAACTAAATACTGCGATTCTTTTTTGTCCAATAGTGCAATTCTTTTTTTTGTCAAGTAGTGCAATTTAGGTTTGAGAAATAGCAGGTTTATGTAAATAGTTGGAATTCATAAATTAATTGAAGTGTGTGTAAATGAAAAATAATATAACTTGCGAAGCCTATTTATAATGATGTGAAAAGCTGCAATTGAACCACGAAATATGAAGTTCAGGACCATAAGATAGGCAATTACTTAGAACACTTAAATAATTTCTATATCCATGTATCATAGTTACCACAATCAGCTATTGAAAGGGAAGAACAAAAACCTTCTCAGCAAAAAATATCAAGATTCATTAAGTTGATTCGTTAAATCTAGAACAACAAAGTTTAACAATATTTATTTTATATTTAATAATTTAGTGAAGACGTAGGCTACACAATCAAAACAGATGCAAGTTGTGGTTACTTGGTCTGAAAAGTTCTTAACTTATCTAGAAATACATTTTCCTTGCCTCCTAGGGAATTAAGGCTTGATGTGGAATGTTTTATATAAGTGAAAGTGAAAACTCACATTATTTTAACATAGAGCCATTAATATAAGCTGAGGTTATAAAGATATAAGGATAGTGCTGAATTACCTTTTTTAAGTGCTGATCATCCTTTGTTTGACTTTTCTATATAGTAGAAATATATATATATATATATATATATATATATATATATATATATATATATATATATATATATATATATATATATATATATATATATAAAATAGAAGAACAAACAACGAATAGAAAGGTGTACTTGACACATTAATTCATAAGAAATTGAGAGTTGGGGAGGGGAAGTTTGAAAAATACAACAATCTGAAGTTATTGAGTTCAAATAACCCATTCAAGTCCTAAGGCTATATACAATCACAACTTTTGATATTTCACTCTTTTCTCTAGAAAACAAGAATAGAGAATGGGGATAAAGATGATATTTTCAATTTGTACAACATAAGATGTTTGGAGGATAGTTGAGATAAATTTGGCACTTAGGTCACTTGGTCAATCTGTCAAATTTTAAAGAAGACTATCTTATATCCATTTGTTTTTTCTTTGGTAAAAGAAACTTACTATGTTTACACAGGCAGAATTTTGATTTGCCAGAGGTGAATTGTCATGCCTCATTCACAACCACGTCCTTTCCTCTTTATATTCAAGTTGTGAGGCAACTGGTACATGCCATTATCCTTTTTCAGACTCCTTGAGACATAAGGAATAAAATTACATTTAAAAGTTTTGTTAAATGATAATTCGCACAACATTATTTTTATATGTGCTCAATCTTATGTATCTGAAGATAGATAAGTAGGCTCATCTATATATGTATTTTGGTTTCATGAGCAGATTTATTAGAAGATACTACTGACCTGAGTTATAATAGAACACGGAGGCGGCATGGGAAACACTGGACTTGTTCCAGAGAAACTGAAATGCACCTTCCATCAAGAACAAGCATCATCTGAAACAGTGATGCTGATATTTGTATTTTTATTTAAATGTTGTAATATACATTAAATTTTCATATCCCATCACTCGTACACGCACTCGAATCTTTTCTTTTCAATCCTAAATTTATGCAATGAACAATTCAACCTCTAAATTTTCCAACTTTTAAATTACTCTTGCAGTTGTAGGTGACATATTGATCAATTGAATCTTTGTTCCAGTGCAATTCGTGTTAATTATATCTGAAAATGTAAAACCAAACAGGTTTACATTTGACAGAGGTTGCAGACCCACAAACAAAAATGAAAACAGGAAACCTTGAAAACGTCTATGCATCAAGTGTGTACACACATATGTAAAAAAAATTGTAGGTATTATTATCAATAGTTAAGTAACCCACTTTCATGGACAGTAAGGACGGATACCCAGTTTGAGCACAAAAGAGACGAGAGAAAATTAAATGAAAGGTGTCAAATAAGTCTTGGTTTGGTTTTTGGTGACAGATTGATCAAGAGTTGATCAAATTCTTTTTAAATGTAGTTAAGTAAATTTGGGACCAAATTAACATTTTCAAAATTTTCTAATATTTTATAAAATACAAAAAAAAAAACACTTCATTTTTCAATTTTTATAATTCTATCCAAAATATCTTTTTTTTAAAAATAAATGAAAATAGATTTCTCCCTTGTTCTCCCAGTGTTCTCTCTTCTTTTCCTCTTCTTTCTTGTGAAAATTCGAACATTCAACAATCAAAACAAATATTCTTCCCCATTATCTTATCTTTCTCCTCATTTTCTGTCGTGACTCTCTCCTCTTTCTAAACTGAAGATTGTGTTCGACTTAAAATGAATAAGTCATTTTGTTTGAGAGATTTTACAATTTTCGAACAATACTAAAACAATTTCTTGGTTTTAATGAAGAATAAATCATTCTATAGATGTGAAAAATGAATAATGGTGTAATGGTACCTAGTATTTATTATTTTTGAAAGAAAGTTAACAAACCCATAAATCCTAATTTTGAGAAAATGTATATATATTTAATATTCAGTGAAAATTCATTTTTTGTTGCTTTTTATTGATCTTTTTGTGACCATTTTGTTCATATGATTTTAGAAATATAATTTTGTTCAGATGTCCAACATATATTTGAAGTGTAGGAGGTTGAAAAAATTTATTTCTCGATCACTATCTATAATTACTGAAAGAAAAAAACAATGACTCCTTCTCCTTATCACACTCAAACCCAAAAAGCAAGGTGAACAAGAAAGGAGAAGGAGAAGGACCTAGAGAAGGAGAAGGTTGAGAAGCAGAAAGTGAAAAAGAAAGCAAAAGAGAAAGAGAAAAAACTCGTAGTCATCAATTGTGATGTGAAACAACAATATCCACCATTAATTAGATTGATGGTTATGTATATCATTATGAATTTTTTTTTTGTTGATGAGTTGTATAAAACAATTGATGAAGTATTCATTTTTGATGATAATATTAATGATCATTTTTTGTTGTTGTTCGAACAAATGTCAATTTTGATGGAAAAGAAGAAATGTGGTGTATGTGGCAACATATATAATCTATGTTGTAAAAAATACCACAGAATTATCTGCATGTGCCACAACAAAAAGGATATGTGTGGCAATATTGGTCAGAAGATAGGTGGCAACATATATCACATAAAGAAGATATGTGGTAACATATGTCACCGAAAGAAGATATGTGATAACATATGTCAGAGAAAGGAGATATATGACAACATTACATTATCATCAATTGTTCATTTTTGCTGATAATTTTAATATTATGATTACTATTATTTTTATTTTGTTGGAACAAATGTCAATTCTGATGGAAAGGAATATGGTGTGTGGGGTTAACATATATAACCTCTGTTGTAAAAAATACCACATATATATTTGTATGTGCCACAATAGAAAGGATATATGTGGCATCATATATCACAGAAAGAAGATATGTGGCAACATATGTCATAGAATAGAGATATATGGCAATATTATATTGTCACTAATTGTTCATTTTTATTATTATTATTATTATTATTATTATTATTATTTGAATAAATGTCAATTATGATGGAAAGGAAGAAATGTAGTGTTTGTGACAACATATATAACTTCTACTTTCAAAAACACAACAAAATATCTACATGTGCTCCAACATAAAGGATATATGTTGCCACATATGACATGTATGTTGCAATTTTTTCCAACAAAACATGCATATGTTTGCCACAGATGAGGTTTCAAGGATGGGTTAATCAATAAATTGAGCGATTTAGGAATGTAAAAATATCAAATTAGACCAAATTTTAGTACATTGAATCATAATTAAGCAATAAAAATATGTTGTAACACTTGGAACAACGATTTACAAGGGTGTTATATAACTATTATATGATGGTATGATGAACTAATGGTATTATAGTTTTTGTAAAAATAATTGATCAAATTAATGAAGGTTGTTATTTAAGACCATAATTATACATTTAGACATGTTGTATGACTATATACTAGTGTTACATGTTGAATTAAGTGACCATTTAATTGAGTTAACCCCAAAAGACACATTTTAGGATATACATGTGTTATTACATATGACATATTTGTTACAATTTTTTCAACAGAATATGGGTGTTATATATTACTTGGCCGTTGTATGATGAACTAGTGGTATGATAGTCTTTGTAAAAATAATTGATAAAATTGATGAAAGTAGTTGTTTTAGACCATATTTTGATACTTAGACATGTTGTAGGACTATATATTAGTGTTACTTGCTAAATTAGGTGACAATTTAATTGAATTAACCCCAAAAAGATCATTTTATGATATACATATGTTGTCACATATGACATGTCTGTTGCAATTTTTTCAACAGGACGCGTATATGTTGTCACATATGACATGTTTGTTGCAATTGTTTCAACAGGACGTGCATATGTTTCCACATATGTCACTTCAAGAATGGGCTAATCGATAAATTGAATGATTTATGAATGGAAAATGTTAAATTGGGCCTAATTTTAGTACTTTGAACCATAACTAAGCAATAAAAATATGGTATAACACTTGGAACAATGATTTACAAGGGTGTTATATAATTTCATATGAAGTTACTTGGTCATTGTATGATTAACTAGTGATATGATAATCTTTGTAAAAATAATTGATAGAATTGAGGAGGTTGTTATATTAGACTATAATTTTGTATTTAGAATGTTGTAGGACTATATATTAGTGTTACATGTTGAATTAGGTGACAATTTTATTGAATTAACCCCTCAAAAATCATTTATTATATACATATGTTGCCACATATGACATTTGTGTTGCAATTTTCCCAACAAAACGTGGTTTTAATAGGTCGGATGTCAATAGAAGAGCTAGAATCACCTCCACTTCCGTCTTCTTATTCGTTCATATACGGGCCCACCGACAAAGCTTAATGATTAAGAAAGGGAAAGAAAGGGAGGTCTGACTGCTTGGCCTTCATGGAGATCTCTTACTCAATGATCAACCTGAAGTTTATCTTCTACAGAGATACACAACCTTAGGGTGTGGAAGGATAAAATTATTTTGTGAAGTCATGACAGTGCTTCTAATAAACCTGAACTAGTACGGAGCGACTATATTTAGGTAATTCTTCTCAATCTATGCACCTTCCTCAATCCACCTTGAAGTAACATAAAAAAGAATGGGTGCCAACCAACTTGTTAGATCTTTTAGGTCCTTTTTCTTAATCAAGTCAGGGTAATCATGTATGAAGTCCCATGAACACTCGAGCACCTCCTTTATCTCCGCACTGTTAAACATTACCTTCTTCTTCCACACAACCAAAAGTCAACTGGCTTGAAGGAACTTTTTGTCTTATTCCCATTCAACACCAACTCCACGTATGCCGAATAAAATTACCGGACCCAAGTAAGGATATAACAACCACAAGGTTTAGTAAAAACTTCATTTTTTTGGAACTTTAAGTTCTTTCACACCTCAATATATCTATCAACCACACCATCGGTAGACAACATTTTCTCTTCCAAAATGGTCCTTCAACCATTGGCCTTTAGTCTGTTGAGTGACGTTGAGGAGGAACCTGAACTAGTGAGGCTTATACCACTGCCTCAACTGGATCTGAAGTTACACGAGGAGGAGGCGTAGCAGGCAATGGGATCCTAGACATTCATTCATCGACTTGGAGTATAGCTTCACTCTCCTAGCCTGCAGGGCCTGGTTATCTTCTAGGTCAGAGATAGATTCTAAATCGATGTCATCACACTGACCCTCACTACCAAAGGGAGTTTTTGAGTAAATACGCTCAGTATCAAAGCTACCCTTTGCAGATGTCGATCTCATAGGTACCTTGTCCTTTCCCTTTCCCCTTGTTGGAGGAAGTTTGGTAGTTGGGGCTAGGAGGAAACAAACTCTCCATTGGTAACTATTCCTCATGCCTGATTTCTGGCCCGTTGGTCCCCTCCTCCAACTTTGGATCTATCTATACTTGAAAAACAATGTTGAAAACATTAGATGTAGTTGAGAAAAGAAAGAATAAATCATAGTGTAATAGTTGCAGAAAGACTCTCCGAACGGATCGACGAATCGTCAAACACCTTTGTTGAGCCAAGTCGTGCTCATTAAAAGTCCTAGGAAAAAAAGTCTAATTTAATTATAGGTTGGCGATGTCCAGGTCCATTCGGTTGATCAGCAACACCACTCGGTTAAATAGAGGCATCACACCGAAAGTTAAGAGAAAATTAAGAAATAAGGGTGCATACGGGCAATAAAAATGGACTTCCGGTGAGTAACCAAGTGAAATTGAGAAGATCAGTCATATCGCTGAAAGTTACAGAAGTAAAACCATCAAAGAAAGAAATAAGAGGAAATTGAGGGGATAGTAGGCAAACTGCCGAACCACTTAGCAAGTTCTACCCAGCTCGCCGAATAGTCCAACCTACAAATTTATCACCTTGACCTTAAAAATCTAGTCCGCAACCTAGGAAATCAAAGTTAAACTATTTTCTACACAATTAGAGTCATACCAATATTACCCATGCCCCCGGGTATGCAAACTTCCAACTATTTGGCCAAGATTAGCCAACCGGTGTCTTTTGCCCTAAATAATGACATTACTGCTCTATCATTGGGAAAAATTTACAATTATCACAATTCGGGGTTACTCAGGCTTCACCACACTAGATTTTTACCAAATCAAACATAGCACAACTATTTTAACATGCATAGGAAAATGAATTCACTATCTAAGAAAAATTAATCATGATTTCAACTAAATAATGGCTAACACACAACCACATGATAAACAAAGCAACACTAAGCATATATAACATCCATAAAACTATCATGAATTTAATTACAACTAATTTTTATAGCGCGTTCAAAACACTTACCTTTTATGCCAAAAAGTTGTATAGGTAGGATAGCAATGAATCCAACTGTCCACCCCAAGCAAATGATCGCAAGTAAAAAGTAATAAAAATAGTATGAAAGCAAAAGTATAAGAGGCTGCGAGAGTTCGAATGTTGAAAAGTAAGAAATGAGGGAGATTTTTGAATTTAAAAATGGAATGTCCTTAAAGACTCTTCAGTTAGCGCGCTAGTCGACGACCATGACTTACATCACCGACCCACTAGGCAATGCACAAAGTGGTGCTTTAGTACACCTAGTTTCACAAAACCTCCAACAAAATTAGTGGTTCAAACGACGGTCCAAGTTGGCCTTACAAACCTGTTCAACGAGTCACCGATTGGACCTTTGGCACTCTTACTTCTCTTTTCCAACAATTTCAAATTTTCAACCTACACAATCGACACTCGTTATTCAAAAGAAATATTAAAAACATCAAAAACTTGAGTTGCCTCCCAAGAATTACCTTATTTAGTGTCTTAGCATGATGAAGATACCTATTCAAGCTTCATTTTTTTAGGGATTGGCAATTGTGTTAGTCGGGTTCGTCGACTTGTTTAGCGAGTCATCGACTGGAACTTCCGTTCGCCTACTACTCCTTTTCCCACAATTTAACATTTTCAACTTACACAATCAAAACTAGTTAATCAAAAGAAATATTTTAAACATCAACCCTCCTTTAGGTCTTGGATTCAAATGAGTCAAGATTCGACCCATTGTGTATCCAGTTGCATAATCGACACCGAGTGAGAAGTTACCATTTGGTTGAGAGGTTGGATGTCTTCTTTCATTTCTTACAAAACCTTGTTCGACCCTTTCACGTTGTGAGAATGCGTGAAAGCATATCTTCCGTACGGAAGATCTATATGTCAACTCTTTGATATTTTTACTTTTGATGCTTATGGGGAGGAACATATCTCTCTTTGTCCCCACCTCTCTCTTCCCCACTCCCTCTCACGGTCTCTCCAACCACCATTGCTATCTCTTTTCCATACTTGATTCCTGCCCAACCTTGGATAGCTTAGAAAAAAATCTCTATCTTGATTTGCAAGGATTCTCACTTCCTTATTGTATAAGGCCTCAAGATGTGCTTCATTCGGTTCACCCCACTAACAAAAAAAACATTCGCAACTCTAGTACAAATACCCATTACATTCTTAGACAAAAGATATAATTGGATCATCATTTTAGCCATGTTTTGGTCCTGCTCTTGGTCTTTTTCAATATTTTGCTTCATCATCCTAAATGTGAAAGGCGACACCTCATCCTGTCTTGTATATCAAACTTGATTGATCTTGGTCACGCCATCAATAAAAGCAAATAAAATCTCAAAAGGTTGTTGCATGATACCTCCAAGGACAAGTTGGTCAAATACAACTTTGTTAATCGAGTCTAAGCTCAGATAGAAGTGTTGTAGAAACATTTCTTAAAAAACCCATGAGTTGGACATTGATGCATCAACTTCAAGAAATGCAGCCAAGGCTCATCAATTGGATCACCATCCAAACATTTAAAACTATTGATAATGTCCCTTAATGACATATAATTGAGCGAGAAAGAATTTGAAAATGAACGCCTCAGTTAGTTCATCCTAAATGAGGATAAAGTCCCTTGGAAGGTCAGCTAACCACTTGTAGCCTCTCCCATTAGTGATAACTGGAACAACCGCAGTAGAAATGACTCTTGGGATATATTCTTGAACAAGAAGGGACCACATATGTCAAAGAAATTCCTAATATAGTCATGAGGGTTCTCGTGAGCCAAGCCAAAAAATAAACCTTTCATTAGCAAGAGTTGCAACATTGTGCTTGTCATGAGTAAACTACATTTCCCACGATCGAAAGAAACAGGATAGAACATACACTACCAGAGTGTATATCATTCACATTGGCCTCGTTCACATAATTTAAGTTGTAAATATCATCATTTTGTCCCGAATAGCTGGCATTGCTTCCATTGACACTAATTTCGTCACATGTTCATAGACAATAATCAACAACAAACAGTAAATGGGTTCAATTACAACACAAAAAACTTACAAAACAACTTCAATAAAAGAATTAAATAGAACAACTCCCCATATTCTTAGCTATTTTTTTGATAAACACTCAACTACACCTCCTCCACTACTACGTAAAGGCTATCATACTCTAGTATATAACCCAACGAGGAGTTGGGATCGAACCCACAAGGAACGGTACAGTATCGAATTCAATTAAGAAGTAAAACATGTGGTTTAGTTAGTTATAGAAGTAGATATTATCAAAACTATAAAAGTAAGTTAATGGTTTGACAAAGAATGTCAAATGGGGGGGGGGGGCATAAAAGTGTCAAGTATAAACTACAACAAATACAAAATGGGGGATATAATCAAGTAGATAGAGATTCTTGAGGATGTGATTATAGTATAATTTCATATGGGTAATTGAAGTTTACTAAAATATCTAAATCTCAATGGGTAGGCAAGAACATAGATGAAATAGGTTTCTCTTGAACAACTACTATGCTTCAAATCAGTTCTCTCAAATCTCAACAAGAATGACAATATAATCTGACCATTGCCTCAAATTATCCACCCTCTCGAGCTTGATAGGTAGGATTGAATTAAGATATACTCTTCTGTGCAAAACAACAACAACCCAATCACTACAATTGTTAATCGATGACTTTGGCCTTAAAATTTCTCTCTCGAGCAAGCCTAAAACACTAAGGTAGAATTGCATTTGCAACTACAATTCATAAATTAAAACTCAACTATCAATTAAACCAACATTAAAACAACATTTATATTATCAAACAACAATTTCAATAAGATAGTTAGACCAATAACCACATGATCAACCCCAAGAATTGGGTTTTAGCTACATATAATAAAAAGAAGAAATCAACTAGTAATGTTCTCCATAATCTGGGTATTGCTATTCAAGTATTTACAATGATCCAAATGCTCGAAAGAAAACCACTTTGAAATGTACTAGAAAACTCCAAAAACAAAGTAAAACCAAGACTCAAGAAAAACGACCTAGTTCTACAATGAGGAAATGTCTGGATTTTTGACTCTATCTCTTTTCTGCATTTTTAAATTCAATTTATATATTCTCAAATTTTAACCCTCAGTTTCACTAGGTGAGATAAGTCAATTGTTGTCGAACAAGTCGCCGATGCGCAAATTGCTCCCATCCATCACCGGTTGTCCTTGATTTTTAACCAGAGGGTTATGTTACTTTGGGTGATCCAATATTTTGTAGTCGATCTATTCGGCGGTTCACCAAAGGTGCAAATCTATAGACAACTTGATTTCTCCCCGGGAGTGGAAGTATGGAACTTTTGGCGAGCTAAAATGCCACTAGGTGAGCCGCCGAGTGGCTTTGACAATTCTAAACTTTTTCTATCTTCAGCCGTTTTCATTCCTGTCATTCTTTTTTGCCCTGTAGTGTTCTTGCCTTGATCCTTTTGGCTTCTTTATTGCAAATCAACATTTTAACATTTGCTTGGAGTATAAATTAGGCATATGAGGATAATAAACTATATTTAAAAGAGCTAAATGAGACAAAATCTCAGACTCATAAATTGCATGGTTCTATTTGGATGATTGTAGATTGCATGAGTAAATCAACCCATTTCTTAGTGGTAAAGACAACTTTTTATGTAGAAGATTATGTCAGATTTATATATTCAATAGATAATCATACTTCATGGACTTCCGTTGTCTAACACTTCAGAAAGATGTGCGCAATTCACCGCATAATTCTAGAATTCCTTCCAGAAAGGTTGGGGTTCATAGAAAACTTGAGTTATGCTTTCCATTCTCAAACTGATTGTAGCATACGATCCATACTTTAGAGGATATGATAAAAGCATGCATGATCGACTTCAAGGGTAATTGGGATGATCAGTTGCCTCTCATTGAGTTTGCATAAAACAAACATTTCTGCTCTAGCATCTAAATGGCTCCCTGTGAGGATTTTTATGGGAGAAGATGTAGATCTCCAATTGGATAGTTTGAGTTTGGTGGAGCTAAGTTGATATAACAAGACTTGTTTCAGGAAGTTATGGAGAAACCTAAGACTATTCAAGAGAGGTTTAGACAATGTAAAGTAGTGAGAAATCTTATATAGATTTTAAGATAAGAGTCTTGGAGTTTGAGGTGGATTATTCGGCTTAGTTGAAGGTTTCACCTAGGATGATGTTAAAATAGAATTTGAGTCACCATTATATTGGTACTTACCAAATATACATGAAGATTGGAAACTTAGCCTATGAGTTGCAGCTACAACCACAATTAGTAGCAGTCCATCAGGTATTCCACAGTTCAATGTTGAAGATGTGTATGGACAATACTTCACTTATAATACCTACTTAAAATATTGGTATGAAGGACAACCTATCCAATGAGGACATACCCATTCAAATTATGGATATTCAGGTTCACTAAGTACCTAAGAGGTAACATCAATCAAGGTCTTATGGAGGAATCAATTTGTTGAGGAAGCTACTTTAGAGGCTTACTAGGATTTGAAAAAAAGATACCCATATCTCTTTAATCCATAGAAATTCCAAATCAACGTACTAATTATTTTCTTGATACTTTTAAAATTGATATGCTGAGTGTGCTAATTGCATGTTGTGTGTTTGAGTTAAGTGTAGATGTTTCCACTATCATTTCTAGTTAGAGTTATAACATCTTACAGTTTAAAATAAATAGGAAGAAGTTAAGAATTGAAATAACCATCTTTTGAAAGAGTAAAAATCTGGAAAATTTGTTATGTATGTTAAGTTAAGTTTTTGATCAACTTCAAATGACCATAAATCCTAAGTTAGGATTATCAAGGCATTTTTCCAGTTTTAGTAGGAAATATTTTGGAATAAACTTTCCAATGCCATGGTTTTTGGGCGATTCTTAGTTATTATGAGTCAGATATGATCATTTGAAGTTGGGTTGTTCAAATAAGGAAAGTCTAAAATCGGATTTTGGATGGTTATTTTACTGTTGTCCTTACCCAATTATTTTAATTCGTTTTCAGGAGTTTAATTGGAAGAAATTTATATTTTGTTCGGTTTAGAAAAGTTGAAGTTCACACTAGGACTTGGAGACAAGACAAAAGAGGAAAAAGGAGAAGAAGAATCAAGAATCGTCAAGAACGTTCAAGTTTGGTTGAGGATTTCACCAAGGATTCAATTAGTTGGTTTTGAATTTTAGGGAAAGAACCAATTATATATAGGGTTTTTTAAGTTAAAAATGAAGAAGATAACCCAAATAGCAGTTTTTCGAGTTTGGTTGTGGATTTTTACCGAATGGGTAGTCTTTACCAGCAAAAAATTGGGCTGATTTTGTCATTCTATCAACAATTACCCAAGTTGAATCATGTTGAATGTGAGACCTTGGTAAACCCATGATGAAGTTCATATTGATCATCTCTCCTTTCAATTCTGTAAGTTCTATATTCTGAGCCATAGCACCAGACCTTTCATGCTCTACTCTACCTTGTTGGCAATTCAGACACTTAACAACAAACTACGCTATGCCCTTCCTCATACCACTCCACCAATAAACTTCTCTAAAATCTTGATAATTTGTTGTGGAGCTCGGTATATATTATCTTGAGTTATGAGCTCCACGATACTCTCTTTGAGTTCATCCACCCTTTGTATACAGAATCTACCTTGATACCTGAATATACCATCTCCCCTTGTTCAAAATCTAGTACCTTTTGATTATGAACGTTTGCCTTCAATTGAAGCAAACTAAGGTCTTGGTCTTGCTTCTCTTTTACTTCTAAAACTAATGATTATTCAACTTTGTTCATCACCATTATTCCTCTTTTTCTGGAATCCATTAGGTGAAATCCTAGGCGTGCAAGTCTATTCTCATCCTTTGCTAGTTCTTTCTTATCTTCCTCAAAGTGGGTTGTACTACCCATATATAACCTTCTCAATGCATCAACAACAGCATTAGTATTACCTGGATGGTAAAGGACACTCTTCATATTCCAGAGTAATTCTAACTACCTCCTTTGACTGATATTATGCTATTTCTAAGTAAACACATACTGAAGACTCTTTTGATTGGCGAACACATCCCCATGAACCCCGTAAAGATAGTGGCACCATAATTTCAAGGTAAATACTATCGCAGGCAACTATAAATTATGGGTTTTTTAGTTCTTCTCATAAACTTTCAATTGTCTAGAGGAATAATCTATAACCTTGCCATTCTATATAAAACATTACCCAAACAAACTCTAGATGCATCCCAATATATGACTAAACCTTGAGTACCTTCTGGTAGGTCAACACTCGAAAGTAGTGAACCTATTCTTAAATTCTTGAAAACTTTTCTCAGAAGCTTTAGACATTTGAAACTTGAATGTTTTCTAAGTCAACTATGTTAAAGGGGATCAAATATACGAGAACTCCTTTATGATCCTTATATAATAGCCAGCCAATCCTTAGAAACTCCTAATATTAGTTGGTGACGTGGCTCTAGGTCAATTCTGCATTGCATCTTTTTTAAGAGTATCAACTTTAATTCTCTTTCCAGACATAATGTGGCCTAAGAATGTCACAGACTCAATCCAAAACTCAAATTTCGAGAACTTAGCATACAACTCTCTATCTTATAGAGTTTGGAGAACTATTCTGAGATCACTAGCATGATCTTCCTCATTTCTCAAATAGATTAGTATGTCATCAATGAACACGATAACAAAGATATATAAATAAAGCTTGAATACTCTATTCATAAGGTCCATTAATGTAAGACGCGCATTGTACAAACCAAAGGACATAACTAGGAACTCATAATGAACATAACGGGTACATAAAGTTGTCTTTGGAATATCATCTTAACTGATGGTAGTCTTATCTAAGATCTACCTTAGAGAAACAAGTAGCACCCTGAATCGGATAAACAAATCATCCATTCTCATAAGAGGATAGTTATTCTTAATGATAATCTTATTCAACTGACGGTAATCTATACAAATCCTAAGGGGAACTATTCTTCTTCCTAATACACATGACTAGAGCACCCCAAAATGAGACACTTAGTAGAATAAATCCCTCATGAAGAATATCTTTCAACTATTCTTTAAGCTCTTTCAACTCTGCCGGTGCTATTCTATATAGAAGAATATCCATAGGACAATTAAGTGGAAGAAAGTTCATAACAAAGTCTATTTATCTCTTAAGAGGGACTTGAGCAAGATCAACATAAAAGACTTCTGGAAATCCTTTTACTAGTGAAACTCACTTAATAGGAGGTATTTGAACACTAGATTCATTATCTTAGACTAAGTGATAGACAAATACCTTATAAACTAGTGACTCAGTCTAATTGATAGACACACCCCTTAGAAATTTACTTGCTTGCCTTAAGGTAAAAAATGAAATGACTCTCAAGCATCGCTGAACTAATTTTCCACTCTATTATTGACTAATTTGGAAATTTAAACTTGAAAACTCAATTTCTACAATCAATTAAGGCATAACATGCAAGAATCTAGTCGATAATAATAATGACATTAAAATCTACCATGTCTATCAAAACTAAATCAGTCATAGTGATCTTCTGATTGACAAAAACATGATAATCGCGATAGACTCTTTATTATATAATAGATTCATAAAGAAGTTTAGAAACATTAAAGAGATCACTAAGTTGCTCATAAAGAATATTAAAATTCATCGCAACATACATAGTTATAAATCATAAACTCGTTATTGGGCCTAGTAAAGCATAAACATTAAAGATAGAGACTTGGATCATACTGTGACAACATCTGGAGAGTCCTCTTTCTCTGGCAACTAGTGATAGAATAGGTTCTCCCTTATGAGCAACCCCGTCTAGTGGAGGAACTGATGAAGACTAGGTTCCATTGCCCCCATTACCATTAACCTGTTTTTCTTTGGACACTCTCGCATGAAATAAATGTTATGCCTATACTTAAAGAAACCCGTGGAGTCATCATAACATGTTTTTGAGTTGTTCCTTAAACACTTAGCATATACAAGAGGCTTACTACCCCTTAAGCCAAACTACCCTGAGATTAAACATGTTTGGCTTTGAAATTCTGACTATTATACTCACTTTTTTTTGGTGTAACAACATTAGAATATGATGTAGCAGGACCCTTACGTTTCTGTTAAAATGATTATCCATTGAAATAATTCTTCTTGTTCCGTGATTAAATCCTTTTCTTAGCTCTCTTATTCTTGAACTCGATCATCTATATCCTTTAACTTATCTTCCTCAACCTGCTGCACATAGACCATTAACCTTGATATATCCATGTCACATATTAGAATAGCAACCTTACCTTACTTACTTGATAGACGAGACAACCCTACAACATATAAACTCATTTTGCTCCTTATATCAGCAACCATCTCTGGAACATGCCAGGAAAATTGTGTGAACCTAAGACTATACTCATGAACACTCAAATAATCTACTTAAGTGGGAGAAACTCTCATAGCTTAGAATCTTTCAGTTCTCAGGGGAAGAAACACCCCAATAAGGCCTCCTCAAAATAAGCCAACCGGTAGGTGGTAATCTTTAAACTTGGTTCCTTTTCTATTAGTCGAATGATATCCTAAAGACACCTTTCATCTTGTATGCATCTATTTCCACCCTCTGAGTATCCGCAAGATGCATGATTTCAAAAACTTTCTAATGATCATCCTTAAGAACTCATGGATCCTCGAAGTATCAGCAAGTTCCTAATGACTCTCTCTCATCCAATTCATCCATTTTGACCAAGTTTTAAGAAGATAGTGAAGTTTCAGTGGTATGAAGCTTGTGAGAAGAGCTTTCCGAATTTTGACTTGACAAAAACGTACTCAAGGTTTTGTGGGTTATTTTGATGCATCTAGAGTTAGTTTGGGTTGTGTGTTAATGCAGAATGGAATGTTGTAGCTTAAGCCTCCAGACAGTTGAAAGTTCATGAGAAGAATTACCCAACCCATGACTTATAGTTGTCTTTTGTGGTATTCACCGTAAAGATATGGCATAATTATTTGTATGGTATTCATGTATCTAAATATATATATATATATATATATATATATATATATATATATAAAGTCATAACTTTTCATAACTAGCCACGTAGGAGGGCCTAAGGTTCTCTTTCAAATATTTGGTGGCGCCACCACAAATAAGAATTCTCTTTTAATTTATTTATTTCCAAAACTAGCCTTCCCTTTCATGAAAAGTTGCGACTTTGATGAAAAGTTGTGACTTTAATTAACAGTTGCGACTTTTATTAAAATTTGTGAATTTTATTAAAAGTTGTGACTTTAATGAAGAGTTTCGACTTTTATGAAAAGTTGTGAATTTTATGAAAAGTTTTGACTTTTATGGAAGGTTGTGACATTTTTGAAGGGTTGCAACTTTTCCAAATAGTTGTAACCATTTAGACGATGAGTAATAAAAATTTATTAGCACTACCCTTTAGTGTCTATTAATAGAGAGATTTCCTCTCATTTCAAACAATGAAACTTATAAACCTCTTCCTCTTCTTCATAATTAAATATTTGTGTATTTTTCTTATGTTGAGTGGCTCACCGAACACCATTGCTAATATTATAGATCTTGGTATGTATTTTTACATTCATTAATTTATACTTATATTATTATGGATAAATGATAAGATTTAATAATTTTCAATTTCCATTTCATTATTAATGTTTAATACAACGAAATCTTGTAAGTAATATAATATAATGTTTTAGCTTTAATGACTGACATATTTTAAATATTATTTTGATAAATTCGGTGATACTAAATACCCGCGCGAAGAGTGGGTAATTTTACTAGTAACAAATAATGCAAAACAAAAAAGATACTAGGATTTTATCCTAATCTCAAATCCTCAAACAGTATCATGACTATTCCACCTAAACCATGGTTTTTCTCAATTAAATCAAGTCAAACCCTCCCCTAAATTTAGCACCACGGATACTCATTCCTAAGAATCCAATTACCAAGGTTGGAGAGTTATTTACTTACCGTTACAAATTATTTTTGTGCTAAACAAATGAAAATTGGTCAAGCTATCTCAGGCAATTCTCTAAAACACCCTTGAATGATCATGGGTGATTTTTGGCGAATTTTTCTACATTATTAGCAGCTTACCCCGCCATAGTGGTCTTTTATCGCTTTAGCGGCGGCGCTTGCCAAGATATCCCTCTATTAAAGCAATCAATTCCTCTACTATAGCGCAATATAACCTAGTATAAAGGAATGCACAAGATAGAGAGTTAAAAGTCCTCCCAAATTATCTTTTTTTCACAGCATACTTTCAAACCTTGATGTTTCAAACTAATCCCTTCTTTCCAAATTCGATATCGAGAGTTATACTCACCCGAATTCACTTTTTAAAAGTCCTACATAATCCTTAACATCTTAGAAACAAGGAAAACAACTTCTAATTATTTATTTTGAAACTATGAGAGGTCAAGGACATTCTCTTTTCTAACTTGAGATAATAAAGGCATATAAGATATGCTCAATTTTTAATTGGTTGTTGCCTTGAGAGTATATTATCAAGCATGGCAAGCCCATTATCAGGTGCTTGTTCTTAGAGGTTTTATATCATTTCTAGTTGTACTGTTGCTTACCCTTATTGATATGCATTACCTATCACTAGTATACTAGTTTCTTGATTTCACCCTCCTTGTTATGGGAATCAGTTGGTAATGGCTGTTGTTTTTACCATTTGGGCTTACGAAGGTTCGATTAGGTTAATGTTTGACTATATCCTATGTAGTGTTTTTGTTTCCATGTTAGATGTCTGTACGGTGTTGACTTGGCTTTTTACCCCTTATATCATATTTCTATTCTTTATTACGTTCGCACTTTAGTATCTCATGTTTAGTTACTTGTTCATATTTTCATTATTACTTGTTATTTATGCTTGTGTAATCTGATAATCTCAACCAAGCGATGCCTACTAAATATAAATTTTGGTACTCATACTACACATTTGCAACATCTCGCAAAATGAAATAGCTAGAAATAAGCTAAGAACTTGAAATAATCATTTTTTGGAAATAATGTCAAAGCTGGAAATTTTTTTATGTGTTAGGTGAGTTAGGTGTATTTTCATATATAATTGGGAAGCTCTTGGAATGGTCCTTCTAACGCCGCCATGTTTATGCAATTCTGAGATCGTTTAGGTGAGATATGCTCTTTAAATGTTGGGTTGTTTGAATAAGTAAATAGTCAATCCGTATTTTAAGGGGTATTTTAGTCCTTTCATTGCCCTATTATTTTGATCCATTTTTAGAATTTTAATATGGCTCAAATCAAAGGTTAGTCGGTTTTAGAAATTTGGAATTTACGCTAGGACTTGGAGAAAGGAGAAAAAGGGAGAAACAAGAAGAAGGGCAAGATTCAACAAGATCGATCAATCGAGTTGTGGTTTTCACCAAGGATTGATTCCTACCAGGTATGTGAGGCTTTCATAAAGTTGGGTCATTCTCCCACGTGCAAAACCTATTTATTTCAGTATGGATTTGTCCGGAAAGAGTTTATAGTTGATGATATTCATATCTATTCTTTATTTATATGTTGTTCTTGCATTTTATTGATTTGGGAAGTTTCTCAAATTGTTACCTCATATTATAAAGTCGGTTCGAGTTATGTTCTTAGGTACATTTGTTGGGTATCTGTATCTAACAGGAGTTTTAGGAAACAGAATCGAGTTTTGGTGATTTGTGGTTGCAAAAATGAAAAAGAAATTTCGTTGGACAAAATTTTAAAGTGATGGAGCATCGCACAGCAGATTCCTTGATTTGGGAATTTTTGTTTTGTGTCGTGTCATTGACACATATTGATTTTCCAAAAAAATTTATTTCTTAAACCAAAATTTAAATGACTCTCCGCGTCGCGGACCGACCTTCACATTTTAATAGTTTGATCTGTTTTCGTGTTTAGCTATCTAACATCATTCCTAAGCATTATGAGATCTTTACTATCACAAATCCTCATCATTGAATCCATAAATCAATTCAAGGAAAGTTAAGAGTCAGGTCTAACAGTTAAGAAGTAAGTCAAAAGATAATTCTTAAAGTTTTCAAAAAAAATTTAACAAATGTTTTAACTTTATTTTAAGATTTAAGTTTAAGTTAAGCAAAGAGTAAATATTATGTTTTGTTCTTCAAAGAAGCATATGGGAACTAAATATTCCAAAGATGTTTTAAAATGTTTTCACATTTTAGAAAGAAAGAGAACATCGACTTCAAGAGAGATTTTAAGATTAGTTTTGAGTAATTATCTCAAATCAAAGAACTTGTTTCAAAAACATATGAGCTAAGTATATTTTGGAAGTACTATTGAGTACCGATATGGGGATGTCATTTCATATTAAATCAAGTCTCCATAATCTATGTGGAATCATGGGTATTAAAGGATCATACTTTTTAAATTACTCCTTAAGATGCTTTTAACATAAATTAGTGGATCGAATTAGTGAGTTAAGCTCCATGTGCCTAGAAAGGTATAGGGCGGTCCTAGGAACCATTAGGTAAGATGTTGTATCATTACTTAGGCTCATAGTGGTGGTTATCGGTTAAGAGAATTTCTTACAGAAACTATCTTACTTTATTATATAAGTGAAGTTGAGTTTTCTATTGCTCTTCGTTAATGAACTAAGTTTTTTTCAACTCTTTTACCTGTTTATATGTATAGCATGTGTTTTTTTTTACTTTATATAGAGTATTTATCCATGATTGAGAAGAGTCAAGGTAAGTATTTCTTTTAGATTCTTTTCAAGCCTATTTATTGTTAACATTCAAACTCACATACTTATACATTCAATTTACTGATCGCAGTTGTCCTTCTTCATCTTAATATGCAGGAGTAGATAACCAGGATTAGCAACCACAACCTCATTGATCCAACTTGAGCATTCAGAGTCTGTTGGTGAGCCTCCTTGCGTTCCGAAGGACTATTTTATATTTCTAGTCTTTAATATGTTAGGATGATCGGGGGTCTTGTACTGACATCACTCTTTATTTTGGAGGATTCGTAGACAATTAGTAGTTCTGTAATCTTTACATTATCATTCCCATGTTAAATACTTGGGTTTCCATTTTTGTAAAGGTTAATGTTTGACTATTATACATTCTAAGTTATATTATTAAGCCATTTGGGTAATTTCATTTTGTCATTGTAATAATGGTTAAAGTCTTCCATTGAGTTTGTAAGCTCGGCCAAGGGTCCGCTTAAGGGGAATAATGATCTTCAAGTATCAGTCTCGCCCAGGATGTAGGCTATGGATGTGAAAAACTTGGTATGAGAGCACAGAATTCAAGAGTCCGAAGGAGTCTACGAATCTTGTCTGTGAAGTCCTAGTAATCAGTGTGATGCGCGCCACATCTATAACTAAAAGGCTGCAACACTTTGGAAATTAAGTCATTTCTTTTACACTCTTTTCATGTGTTAGAGTTTTTCTATTAAAAGTTTATTCACATTCGTGATCATGCTTGTTTTATGTAGACATGCCTCCACGAAGAGAAATTGAATATCGTCCTGCTAGGGGGAATGTTAAACCTCGGAATGAAGAGGTACCTAATGCACCTTAAGTGCAATCCTAGGCGGTAGTTTCTAACGTTGAGTTCAAAAAGGTGATAAGGATGCTCAATCAAGCTATGAATAATCAGTTATGAAAAATGAGAGAAGTTAAGTAGGAAGTGGTTGATACTTAGAGGATCCGAGAGTTCTTAAAAATGAATGATCCAAGCTTCAATGGCTCAATCACTATCGAGGATCTGGAGAATTTAATTGAGGAGCTGAAGAAGGTATTCAATGTGATGCTTGTTGTTGATACTTAGAGACTTGACATTGTTGTATTTCAACTAAAGAGTTTTGCTAGGACCTTTTTTGATCAGTGGAAAGAGGGTAGAGATAAGGATGCACCACCAGCGAGTTGCTCCAGTTTTGAGAAAGTTTTGTTGGGGATTCTCTTTCCCTTAGAATTGAAAGAGGATAAGTTACAATAATTTCTTACACTTAACAAGGATTTTCTGAGAGTGCATGAGTATAGGTTGATGTTTACCCAACTATATCGTTATGCACCGGAAGCAATTAAGGACACGACTAGTAGGATAAGCTTGTTTTTCACTAGGTTTGGACGTCTATATAGCAAAGAGGAAAGGGAAACAATGATAATAGGTGACAATGACATATCCATGTTTATGATTTATGTGCAAAAGTTTGAGGAAGAGAAAATGAGGGACATGGAAGAGTGAATAAGTAATAACACTAAGTTACAGAATGAATCTGGACAAGAAAAAGGTAGTGTGAATTGGGTCTTCATCATCATCTTCTAGTACACCTGCACCCAGAAACAAGAGTGAGTATAATGGAAAGAATTGAGAAAATTTCATATTAGATTTGCAAAGTCTCAAGGTAGTGTGGAACAGGAAGGTAATTGAGATCCCACATGTGCTAGGTGTGGTAAAAACCACTCAAGTAAGTGTTATGTTTGGCAAATAGGTTGTTTTAAGTCTAGCCAAAAGGTTCACTTCTTGAAAGAGTACCAGGCAATGTGGTTGAAATCGGGCGCTAGAGCTTAATCTTCATCAATGCTCCATTTGACAGGATTGTACCTAGAAGATATATTTCCAATACTGGTGGAAGAGCAAACCACCTCGATGCGATCACTAGTCTCAAAGATAAAGAGAATTATCCAGATATTGTCACTGGTATGATAAAAGTATTTACATTTGATGTTTATATTGTTCTAAACCCTCAAGCAAGTTTATCTTTTCTAACCCTTTATGTTGCAGATAAGTTTGATGTTCTTCCTTAGAAATTTTGTGAGCTCTTATGTGTTTATACACTTATTGTAGAGTATATTCTAGCAGAAAGAGTCTATCGTGATTGTGTCATTTCCATAAATCACAAAGTCACCATGACTTATTTAATTGAGTTATACATGGTAGATTTTGATGTCATTCTAGGTGTGGAGTGGCTTCATGCTATTTATGCATCAATAGATTGTAAAACTCGAGCTTACTAGTTTCAAATTCCAAGTGAGTCAGTCATAGAGTGTAGTAGTAACTCAACAAATCCTAAGGGTCATTTCATATCGTACCTTAAAGAGTGAAAGTTAGTTTCAAAGGGTTCTATATATCACTTAGTCCGAGTTAATGACTCTAGTTTTGAGATCACTCTCATTCAGTCAGTTCCTATAGTAAGAGATTTTCCTGAATTCTTCGTTGATGATCTACCTGGAGTCTCTCATAAGAGAGAGATAGACTTTGGCATAGACATCATTCCATATAATCGTCCTATCTCTATTCCGCCATACATGATTGCACCAATAGAGGGCTTCATTTAACCGAGTGTCTCACCTTGGGACGCTTCAGTCTTACTTGCTAGAAAGAAGGATGGTTCCCTTAGGATATGTTACAATACCGTCAGATGAACAAGGTTACCATCAATAATAAGTATCCTCTTCTAATAATTGATCATCTTTTCAATCAGCTTGAGGATGTTTCATGTTTATCAAAACATAAACTCATATCAGTCTACCATTAGTTTAAATTTAGGGAATGTGATATTCAATAGAGAGCATTCAAGGCCAGTTATGGTTATTTTGAGTTCTAATTCATGTCGTCCAATTTAACTAATGCACCAATAGTGTTCATGGACCTTATGCATAGAGATTTCATACCTTATTTAGATATATTTGTTATCGTCTTCATTGATGGCATACTAATTTATTCAAGGAATGAAGAAGAACATGCTAGCTATCTCAAAATAGTTTTTCGACTTTTAAATATATAATGTTGTATGCTAAGTTCTCTATATGTGAGTTTTATCTTGAATTTGTGGCGTTTTTGGGTCACATAGTTTCTGTTGATGGAATTAGAGTTGTACCCAAAAGATAAAGGTACCGCAGAATTGACCTAGACACATATCTCCAACTAATATTTGGAGTGTTTTTGGTTTGGCTGGCTATTATATAGGGTTTGTTGAAGGGTTCTCATCCATTTCATTCCCTTTGACCAAGTTGTCTTAGTGATAGTGAAGTTTCAATGCTCTGAAGGTGCTGAGAAAAGCTTGTAGGAATGAAAAAAAGATTGACTACTACCCTCGTTTTGACTTTAGCGAAAGGTTGTAATGGTTCTTTGGTGTATTGTGATGCATGGAAAGTATGTTTGGGTTGTGTATAAATGTATAATGGCATATGCCTCCTGACAGTTAAAAGTTCATGAGAAGAATTATCCGACCGATGACTTAGAGTTGGCTGCCATGATGTTCACCTTGAAGATGTGGCATCATTATTTGTATGGTGTTCTTGTGATTCTATTCACTGATAACAAGAGCATTTAATATATGTTCACGTAGAAGGAACTTAACCTCAGACAAAGGAGGTGGTAAGAATTGCTCAACGATTATGACATGAGTATTCTTTACCACCATGGTAAGGCTAATGTTGTGGTTGATGCGTTAAGAAGGTTTTCTATGGGTAGTACCGCCTATGTTTAAGAAAAAACGTGAGAGTTAGCGAAAGATGTGCATAGACTTGCACAATTGAGAGTCCGACTAATGGATTCTACAAAAGGATCAGTAGTGGTATTGAATGGGGCAGATTCATCATTAGTGTTAGAAGTAAAAGACATGCAAGACAAAGATCCTATTTTGCCTGAATATATGGTGAAAATTCTATAACAACCCTCTAAATGAAATAGGACAAGCTAGAGATTCACACGTGTTTCTTGATTTATAACTTGTTAACTTAATAAATTTCAGCCTTTGAAGTTAGTTGTGAAGAGTTTCGAAGTAAAACGTCAAAGGACGACCAAGACGTTCAAAACTAGTCTTGTGTGAGCTAGTGTGTCCTTGTATGTTGTATGTGTTTTGAGGTGTTTTTTACTGTCTAAAATCAGTGGAGGTGACCCAATTGTCTTAATAAATGAGTTTAGAGTTAAAATGTCCGGGCATGACTCCCGAAATACCAACCAAAGGGTCCTTGAGGACGACCCAAGGTTTGGCAAGGCGGCTGCTAAGGCAGCTTGCAGGCAGTCCCATTTTTAGGGTGATGGCGTGTCACGCCTCCATTACTTAAAAGGCAAAAAATATTCCTTGTGACGCGTTCTTGTCACAAACCTATAACAACCCGGAAATGACTATGCTAAGTAATGCCTAAATGTACGTAGAATGCCTAGATTAGATCGGGTCCACACAACTTGATGCGCGTGAAACCAAACCTCAGAACGTATGCACTAGCCAATCCAACTAACTTGGTGAGTTTTTTGACCTAGGCAAGGTTGGCTCCATCCATGTAGGGCACCCGAATATTATGATTCACCCGGATGAGTCTTAATCAGACTTGAAAGGGGTACTCTTAAGTTTTGAGGATCTAGGGGTAAAATAGTCTTTTCCAGGATAGGGGTAGAATTGTAATTACCCTTTGTATTTATTTAATTAATTAATTAATATCAAAAGGTGGATAATTCGTGTAGGGTTGGCCGAATTTGGCCTTTTTCACAAGTTAAGCTTCACCCGGGTTCGATCCCTGGTGGAAGCAATGTTAAATATAATTAATTATATTAATTATCTAATTTAATTAACGGCATGATAAGTAATTTCACCTAAACCTTTTGAAAATACAGATTTAAATAGTAAATGGCAAGGAGTCCTAGTTTGACTAAGTCTTAAACTAAAACTCCTACTGCTACACTTACTCCTATCTCTCTTTACTGTCTTTCTCATGCTTATTACTCTCATTCTCAAGTTCATTATCAGTAAAAAGAACAAAATAAAAAGTACATCACTCTTGAAGAACTTGAACACTAAAACTCAAAAGAAAAACTAAACTAAAAATGAAAAAAACAACATTGTTCTTGACGGGTTGTGCTTGAAGTTTGGTGGTGAGGCTTTGTTGTCGTGGAGTGGGATGCCATTGAAAAATATTTGGAGGGTGTTTATCGACAAAAGTTATGTGTTTTTCTTCCTCTTCGTCCCTTTCCCAATAGACCCCTAGGATTCAGTCGAATTCTTATCCCAAAACTAGGAATGTTCCCCCATGCATGTCCCTGTCACTAGCTACCATCGAATTTCGTAGGTTGGGTATGTTTTGATGGTATAATTTAGGGATGTGAAGTGTTTTCGTGATGATTATGTTCATTTATGTATATTTGGATATATGTGAGTAATAAGCATGCTTTACGAAACTGTGTGTTAAACGTGTCTATGCATTGTGTATGTCGTGACCTTGGTCACTGGTTGAACTGTGTAATATGCATGTTAAATTTGTGTGTCTTGTATGCATTTACTTGAAGTAAATCGTGATGTTCATAAGTGGTGTAATGTTGTTGAATGCTGTGAAAACCCTTGATCAAACGTAACCACGAAAATGCACAAAATAAACGTAAGAAATGTCCAATGAATTGTCCAAAAATCTAACGTATTAATGTTGAGGAAATGGACTAGAAAGTGTGATCAAATTACAAGATTTGCTTGAAATTTGGTTTCGGCTAAGTAACTTGAAGAATTGGAGATCTATTTTTTTTTTAAATAAGTGAGGTCATCAAGGATTGAACCCGAGACTTCACTACATGAAAGCTACTGAAAATTTTAATATTTAAAGTAAGGTGAGGGGGATTTGAAATGGGGTAAGGCTGGTCAAGCAATAAGAGAAAAAGGGAAGATAAATAAAATGAGGTCTGTGGGGATAAAACCCACAACCTCTCGGATAGATAAGGAAGTTAGGAGAAAAATTAAATTAAAGAAAAATGAGGTTGTGGGGATTCGATTTGGGTCTCAAAGCCGAGATGTTTAAGACGAAGTAAAGAAAAGAAAGAAAGGAAGTGTAGTTGTGGGGATTTGATCTCGGGCCCCCAAGCCGAGAATTCTAAATCAAGAATTTATAAGAAAAACAAAGTATTATACAAAGGATTCGAAATCGGGTTCCTTTGCCCAAATTTCTTATTTACACATAAGTATTACGTAATTAAATATTTAATGGATGCTACCAATAGGAATCGAAATTGAGACCTTAGCATACTTACAAGATGCATAAGTCTTGTACTATATAATCTTGGGTAAGTATAAGTCACTTAAACGAATTATGAATGAAGCCTTATAGCTTGTACGTATGGGTTCATAAGTCCAGTGTACGTTAAAAGAAAGTGAACCTAAAATGTATGTGATTAATTGATGTGACCCCCAGAGGGTTAAGTAAGGGTGTGAAACACACTAAAAGGACAGGTGCATTGGCATATAATGAAATGAACATTCACGTAAAAGGGGTGAGTAATTATGATGAGCTAATATGCTAAAGTTAATGAATTTGGTGACAACATGATAAGAAGATAATGTCAGTGACGACATCAATCAAAAATGAGCCTAAGTAAGTGTTACCAATAACCTACTCACCTATGAGAGCGTAAACTTAATGAGGAGACCAATCTCTAAGAAACACTCTTATGAAAGTATTGATATTAATAAACACTTAATACTAATGATGAGATGAGAAATCATCTAATGAGCAATGATGCCATCATGCTAGAAGCCAGCTTCTATGATGTGTGAGATGAATCTAATGGAACTTTAATATGGAGCACCGATAGGCTAGCTATGAGTCGCGATTCCTTCTTTCGAAAAGGTAGAGGTTTGTGTAAATCTCATGAGATAAGACTGTCTGTTTAGGAAGGTATGGGTCTCCTTATATCTCCTATTCTTTGAACCTATGCAGTCACATAGGGATCTAGCAGGGTTCTATCCCCTATATACGCTAGCATGTTTTGGTTTCACCTTGGCCTGTGATTCCACCTCTTTTCGATGTGGGGTAGACACTGGATTTCATGGAGCTCACATGATATATGTTGGTTAAAGTTAAACTTCCAAAAGAAAGAATGAGGGAAACCTCAGTAATGCATAAAATGAAATGAATGATACCAAAGGTGTTTGGTTAGGATAATCAAGAGTTGAACTAGACTCAAGTAATGACACTAGGTCGTTCTTTCTCATTGCACAATGAACCCGATGAGAGTCTTAAACTACATCCTAGGTATAGCTGGGGATTGCACTAGCCTATGAATGAACGAAACAAATGAAAATGAAGTATGCATGAATGAATAAAGTAGACTCTTTGTTTGCTAAAGAAGGCACCCTAGTTGAGGTCCCATATGTTGAGCCCTCATTTTGGGAAGTCCTAATGTTAAGTCCCTGATTCGAAGGTCTCATGGAATATGAACGAATAATATGTGATAAATGTATGTGTTATATGAAATATGTTATGTGTTGTGTGCAATATCAAAAAGAATGATGATGCATGTTACTCTCATAGCATGACTTTCCTAAACTGATTTGGCAAGTCCAACAGGTTGGGATTTCCATAAATCGTATCGCTAGGAGAGAAAGTTACTTAATCATGCATGTCCTTGGTGTGTAATTGCATACACCCATACTTAGTACAAGTGTATACTAATCCTATACAATACTTTACTTTTAGGTGCAGGTGCAGGTGGACGCTACAGCTTACGAGACTACGTTGAAGCTATCCGGAAATTGAGCATTCATCCAGATTTTAAAGGCCTTCATGTTTTAGAAGATGCTTATCTTTTATATTTTAACTTAGATGTAGGAATGAGCAAGTGGAGAGTGTTCCACTAGCGTAACTTTCTTACATATTTCAGATGTTGTATTGGTGTCATTTTGGCAACTTTATATTTATGAAGTTATGAACTATTTCCTTAATTTGAATGCCTCATTATTAGATTGTTATGGTGAACTGATGTGATATATTGCAATTCTTACTATGAATTCTATGTATACTTCAAATCAAACAAAAGTTTTAATTTTCCCCCTAAAATTAACCTATACGATGTAATAATGACGTATGTTGGCTTGTCTGCGATTTCTGAAAGGTTAAAGACACAGGTTACAACTACGTTCTTGACCCCCATCGTGACAAACGTGGTATCAGAGTATAAAGTTAAGTTTCAAGGATAATAATTTCAAATCAACCACATCGAGTAGTTTCTAACTTATGTTAGTGAAGTGCACCACTATCACGGATTAGAGACTGCATGATGTGTTGGAAAATTTCCCTTCTTCTGATCTTATCGTTCTTTACTTAATGTCTTATTTCTTGGTGTTATGAGCGTATATAACATCAATTCTTATGTTTTTTCAGAAAATGAACACAAGGGGAAATGCTGGCCGGGGAACAGTAGGAGTTGTTGCTGGGGAAAACCAAGTTCCACCCTAGGATCTAGCTGCAGGAGTGGCCATGCCAGTTTACCTAGCTGGGTTGACTGATGCTGATCTGCGGACAGCCTTGGCACAAATGGATCAAGCAATCACTATACAAGCTCAGACTATGACGGCCAGGCCAACACACATGAGGCCCAGAGGGAGAACCCACCAGCCCACAACATGGCGAACAGGATGCGAGATTTTACGTAGATTAATCCTCCAATATTTACAGGATTTAGGCCTGCAGAGGATCCTCAAGAGTTCGTAGAGGAGGTCCAGAAGATTCTGGTGGCGATGGGGGCCACAAAGATTGAGAAGTTGTGTTGGCCTCGTACCAGCTAAAGAATGTTGCACAGGCTTGGTGCAAGATGTTGCAGGATAGCAGTGTAATGGGCGGAGGGTCGATCACATGGGAGTTGTTTAAGACGGCCTTTATGGAGAGGTTCTTCCCCATAGAGATGAAAGAGGTTAAGGTAGAGGGTTCATCAACCTTAAGCAAGGCTCAATGACTTTAAGGGAGTATTCCCTGAAATTCGTTAAATTGTACTGCCACTTTTCTTCTGTCGAACAGCAGAGACAAGATGAGAAGGTTCCTTACAGTAATCTCAGAGGAATTTGAGGAGGAGTGTCGGGCTGCGATGCTCCATGATAGCATGGACTTTTCCAGGATGATGGTGCATGCCCAGCAGGTTGAGGATAGCAGAAGAAGAGGAGTCCGTGAGGTAAGGAGGACTAACCCTTCTTACGAGACAGGTTCCAGTAGAGGAGGTGGCAGGAGCACTTTTTGTGTTCGTGATCAGCCCAGATTTTAGAGGGGGCATCAAAGTATAGGAACTCTAACTCCCAAAGGAGTGCAGCACCCAGAGGAGGTAGACCCGAGCCCAAGAAGATCAATGGAGGTGATGTGCAGCATCCCAAAAAGAAATGTGGCAAGTGTGTTCGTATTCACAGTGGAGAGTGCTGACTAGGCATAAATGCTTGCTTCAGTTGTGGAAAGAGCTAACAAATGGTCAGGGACTGTCAACATAATAGGGGTCAGGCTGGAGGTAATGCTCAGCCTAGGCCTAATCCCCAAATGCTACTGCAGCCGAGCCTCCTAAGAGGAACAAATTCTATGCCTTGGAGCGTAAGGAGCAGGAGAAGTCTGTTGATGTTTTCACAGTTATGATACAAGTTTTTTCAACCTCTGTTTATGCTTTACTTGATCCAGGGTCTATGCTTTCTTTTGTGACTCCCTTGGTTGCTCTTACTTTTGAAACACTACTTGAGGTTTTGCATGATCCTATCGTAATTAGTACTCCCTTAGGACAAAATATGAGAGCTAATAGGGTTCATAAAGACTGCCCAATAGTAGTATGTGGTATGTGTGTAGACCTTATTGAGTTATCCATGAATGACTTCGATTTTATACTTGGTATGGACTTGCTCGATAAATGTTATTCCATCATGGATTGCCGTAGTAGGGTTGTGAGATTCTGTTTCCCTAATGAAGTAGAGTTGGTCTGCGAGGAGTACAATACAAGTCGTTGAGGTCCCTTGATTTCAAATCTAAAAGCTAATAAAATGATTTACAAGGGATCGTTATGCCATCTTGTGAGTGTCAGTGATCTAGATCATGACGTTCCTTCCATAGACTCTCTGTCTGTAGTGAATGAGTTCTAAGATATTTTCCTCGATGATTTTCCTAGAGTACCTCCCCCTCAAGAGATTGTTTTTTGTATCAACCTAGATCCCGATATTGTTTTTTATATCAACCTAGATCCCGAAACCAAATCGAATTCAATTCCTCCCCTCATAATTGCTCCAGCTGAACTCAAAGAGTTGAAGTTGCAGTTAAAAGATCTCACATATAAGGGCTTCATTCAGCCAAGCATATTCCCTTGGGGCGCTCCATTATTGTTTATGAAAAAGATAGATGGAACCCTTAGGATGTATATGGATTATCGACAGCTCAACAAAGTCACCATAAAGAAAAAGTATCCACTCCCAGAATAGATGACTTATTCGATCAGCTCCAAGGGTCTAGTTTCTTCTCGAAGATTGATATTTGTTCCGGGTATCATCATCTTAGGGTTAGGGATGAAGATATCCCAAAGACAACCTTTTGTACCCGTTATGGTCATTATGAGTTCCTAGTCATGTCATTTGGTCTCACTAATGCACCAGCTGCATTTATGGACCTTATAAACTGAGTCTTCTATGAATAACTTTATTCTTTCATCATAGTATTCATTGATTACATCCTCATCTACTCTAAGACCAAGGAAGAGCATGAACAACATTTGAGACTAACCTTGCAGGTACTTAGACAACATCAGTTGTATTCCAAATTCATTAAGTGTGAATTCTGTCTTAGATCAGTGACCTTCCTTGGTCATGTTGTGTCAGATCAGGGTGTGGAGGTGGGCCCCAAGAAGACAAAGGTTGTTAAGAACTGGACAAGACCTCTTACTTCCACCGATATTCATAGCTTTCTTGATTGGATGGTTACTACCGCAGGTTCGTGGAGGGTTTTTCTTCCATTGATGCCCCACTGAAAGCTTTGACTAAGAATAAAGCCAAGTTCAAATGCGCAGAGACTTGTGAGAAGAGTTTTGAGGAGCACAAGGACAGACTAACTCAGCCCCAGCTTACGTTGCCGAAATGTGGTAAGAATTACACTTTTTATTGTGACGTATCTAGGGTTGGTTTGGGTTGTATTCTTATGCAGAGTGGTAAGGTGATAGCCTATGCGTCCAGACAGCTCAAGGTTCATGAAAAGAATTATCCCACTCATGACATGGAGTTCGCAGTTCTGGTGTTTGCATTGAAGTTGTAGAGGCATTAATTGTACGGGGTGCATGTGGATGTGTTCACATACCACAAGAGTCTCCAGTTTGTGTTCACACAGAGGGAGTTGAATCTACGTTAGCGGAGATAGTTGGAGTTTTTGAAAGACTATGACATGATTGTCCACTACCCTCTAGGGAAGGCAAATGTTGTAGCTGATTCTTTGAGCAGGTTGAGCATGGGGAGTACAACTCGCATTGATGATGGGAAGAAGGAGTTGGTGAAGGATGTAAACAGACTAGCCAAACTGGGTGTGCGGTTGATAGGCTCTATAAGTGGGGGTGTTTCAGTTCATCCTAGTTCTGAATCGTCCTTGGTAGTTGAAGTCAATAAGGGTCAGCATTTTGATCCTGTGTTGATGGAGTTGAAGGACTCAGTGCTGATGAAATGAATGATTCATTTACCTTGGGAGGTGACGACATACTTAGGTACCAGGACAGGCTGTGTGTACAAAACGTGGATGATTTATGGACCAAGATTATTGCAGAGGCCCATGGTTCCAGATATTCGATACATCCAGGTTCCACCACGATGTATCATGACCTCAAGCATTTCTATTGGTGGGATGACATGAAGAAGGACATTGCTAAGTATGTGGCCAAGTGTCCTAATTGTCAGCAGGTTAAGGCGGAGCACCTTAGGCATAATGGTTTCACTCAGATGATTGAGGTTCCGACTTGGAAGTGGGAGGCCATTAACATTGACTTCGTGGGTGGTCTTCCAAGGACTAGGAGGCAGCATGACTCTATGTGGGTTATTGTGGACAGGATGACTAAGTCTTCCCACTTTATCCCCGTGAAGTATACTGACAGGGCCGAGGATTATGCGAGACTCTACATTGATGAGATTTTGAGGTGGAATGGGATTGCTTTGTCTATCATTTCGGATAGAGGAGCTCAATTCACTTTGCATTTCTGGAGATCCTTCCAATAGATCTTAGGCACGCAGGTAAAGTTGAGTACTATCTTCCATCCCCAGACAGATGGAAAGGCAGAGCGCACCATTCAGACATTGAAGGACATGTTGAGGGCATGTGTGATCGACTTAAGAGGTGGTTGGGATGACCATCTGCCATTGATAAAGTTCTCATACAATAAAATATGTCACTACAACATTGGGATGACACTGTTTGAGGCACTATATGGTACAAGGTTTAGGTCTCCAGTTTGGTGGTTCGATGTTTGTGAGTCATCCATTTTGGGTCAAGAGATCAGTCATGAGGTCTTAGAGAAGGTCAAGGTGATTACGGACAGGTTGGCTACTGCTTACAGTCGGCAGAAGTCTTATGCAGATAATAGGAAGCTGCCCTTAGAGTTTGATGTTAGTGACCAGGTATACTAGAATATATCACCCATGAACGGGGTGGTGAGGTTAGGTAGGAAGGGGAAGTCGAGTCCGAGGTACGTTGGGCCATTTGAGATTCTACAACGTGTAGGTGAGGTGGCCTATGAGTTGGCGTTGCCTGCGGAGCTAGCTTCTGTTCATCCAATCTTTCACGTCTCTATGTTAAAAAAGTGCTTTGGTGATCCAGCATCGTTTCATCCTGTTGAAGGTCTGGGGGTTGATGAAGGCTTGTCCTATGAGGAGGTTCCTGTTGGTATTTTAGACCGACAGGAAAAGCGGCTGAGAAACAAGGAGGTTTCCACAATGAAGGTATTGTGGAGGAACCATCTTGTTGAGGGTGCTACATGGGAGGCCGAGGCCGATATAAGATCCCGCTATCCTCATTTTTTCAACTCTTGAGGTTAGACTTCCTACTCTTAAATCTAAGTTTCCTTGCCTCCTCTATTCTTTGTTGATATTGCTTGAATGTATAAAGTAGTTATGTTATGATATGACCGGCATTGTGCTAGATAATTAGAAGTGTCATTCGGGGAAGAATGTTCCTAAGGGGGGGATAATGTAACAAACTAAAAATGACTATGCTAAGTAATGCCTAAACGTACCTAGAATGCCTAGATTAGATCGGGTCCACACGTCTTGATGCGCGTGAAACCAGACCTCAGAACCTATACACTAGCCAAGACAACAAACTTGGTGAGTTAGTTGAGCTAGGCAAGGTTGGGTACATCCATGTAGGGCACCCGAATATTATGATTCACCCGGATGAGTCTTAATAGGACTTGAAAGGGGTACTCTTAAGTTTGGATGGTATAGGGGTAAAATGGTCTTTTCCAGTCTAGGGGTAGTATTTTAGTTACCCTAAATATTTAATTAATTAATTAATTAATATAAAAAGGTGGTTAATTCATGTAGGGTTTGCCAAATTTGACCCTTTACACAAATTAAGCTTCACCCGGGTTCGACCCTTGATGGAAGTAATGTTAAATCTAATTAATTATATTAATTATCTGAATAAAGCAACGACATGATTAGTCTTTTCGCCTAAGCCTTTAGAAAAATCATATTTTTAATAGTAAATGGAAAGGAGTCCTAGTTTGACTAAGTCTTCATGTTTAACTCATACTCCTACACTTACTCCCATCTCTCTCCACTCTCATTTTCACACTTATTTACTCTCATTATCACTTTTATTATCAGTAAAAAGAACAAAATCAAAATTTCATCACTCTTGAAGAAATCTAACGCTAAAACCTAAAATAAAAACAAAACTAAAAACGAAAAAAAAAACATTGTTCTTGACGGGTTGTGCTTGAAAGTTGGTGGTGAGGCTTTGGTGTTGTGGAGTGGGCTGCCATTGGAAAAGATTTGGATGGGGTTGATCAAAAAAAGGTATGGGTTTTTTTTCCTCTTGGTCCCTTTCCCAAGAGACCCTTAGGATTCAGTCGAATTCTAATCTGAAAACTAGGAATGTTCCCCGTTGCATGTCCCTTTCACTAGCTCCCATTGAATTTTGTAGGTTGGGTATATTTTTCTGGTAGAATTTAGGGATGTGATGCGTTTTCGTGATGAATATGTTCATTTATGTATATTCAGATTTATGTGAGTAATAAGCATGCTTTCTGAAACTTTGTGTTAAACGTGTCTGTGCATTGTGTATGTTGTGACCTTGGTCACTGGTTGAAGTGTGTAATATTCCTGTTAAATTCTTGTGTCTTGTATGCAATTACTTGAAGTAAATATTGATGTTCATAAGTGGTGTAATGTCGTTTAATGGAGTGACAACATGATAAGAGGCTAATGTGAGATATGAGATCAATCTGAGATGAGCCTAAATAAGTGTTACCAATAACGTACTCACCTATGAGAGTGTAAAGTTAATGAGGAGATTAGTCTCTAGGAAACACTCTAATGAAAGTATTGAGATTAATACACACTTATTACATAGGATGAGATGAGAAATCATCTAATGAGCAATGATGCCCTCATGCTAGAAGCTAGCTTCTATGATGTGTGAGATGAATGTAATGGAACTTTATGCGGAGTACCAATAGGCTAGTTATGAGTCACTATTCCTTCTTCGAGGAAGGTAGAGGTTTTTGTAAATCTCATGAGATGAGATTGTCTGTTTAGGCGGGCATGGGTCTCCTTATATCTCCTGGTCTTTGAACCTATGCAGCGAACATAGGGATCAAGCAGGGTTCAATCCCCTATATACGCTTGCATGTTTTGGTTTCACCTTGGCCGATGATTCCACCTATTTTAGATATGGGGTAGATACTGGATTTCATGGACTTCACATGATCTATGCCGGTTAGAGTTAAAGTTCCCAAAGAATGATTGAGGCCAGCCTCAGTAATGCACACAATGAAATGAATGATAACAAAGGTGTTTGGTGAGGATAATCAAGAGGTGAACTAGACTCAACTAATTACACTAGGTCGTTCTTGGTCATTGAACAATGAACTCGATGAGAGTCTTAAACTACATCTTAGGTATAGCTGGTGCTTGGACCAGCCTATGAATGAATGAAACCAATGAAAATGAAGTATGCATTAATGAATGAAGTAGACTTTGTATTTTCTAAAGAAGGCTCCCTAGTTGAGGTCCCATATGTTGAGCCCTCATTTTGGGATGTCCTAATGTTAAGTCAATGATTACAAGGTCTCATGGCATATAAACGAATGATATATGATATATGTATATGCTATATGAAATATATATGTGTTATGTGCAATATGAAAAGAATGATGATGCATGTTATTCTCATAGCATGACTTTCCTAAACCGATTTGGCCAGTCCAACTGACTTGGATTTCCATAACTCATATCGTTAGGAAAGATCTTTCCTTAATCATGCATGTCATTGGTGTGTACGTGTATACACCCATACTTAGTACAAGTGTGTACTAATCCCATACAATAATTTACTTTTAGGTGCAGGTGCGTGGACGCTAGAGCTTACGAGACTACGTTGAAGCTACTCGAACGTGGAGCATTCATCCAGACTTGGTAGGCCCTCATGTTTTTGAGGATGCTTATCTTTTATATTCAAGCTTATACGTAGGCATGAGCTAGTTAAGAGTGTTCCTCTAGCGTTTCTTTCTTACTTATTTCAGACGTTGCATTGGTTCCATTTTTGTATCTTTAATTTATGCAGTTATCAACTATTTCCTTCATTTCAATATCTCATTATTAGATTGTTGTGGTGAACTGATTTGATATATTGCAATCCTTACTATGAAGTTTATGTATATTGCAAAGCAAACAAAAGTTCAAATTTTCCTTTAAAATTAACATGTACGATGTAATGATGACGTATGTAGGCTTGTCTGCGACCTCTGAGAGGTCAACGGCGCCAGTTTCGACTAGGGTCAAGACTTCGGTCATGACAAAACCATTCTACTTCAAATTAAATTAAGAACCTAGATTTGAAGGTGTCCCCACGATGCACAACGATATTACAGATTTAATCACGTCATATTAAAATCAAATTATACTTGGTTAAAAGATCCAATTAGTGTAGTGGTGTTTTGGGTACTTTGGGGATTTATTATAAACGGTTTTTGAGTCACTTTTACACCAAATTCACCAATCAAAACAAAACC
Organism: Solanum habrochaites; assembly: GCA_027704765.1. NCBI lineage: Eukaryota > Viridiplantae > Streptophyta > Magnoliopsida > Solanales > Solanaceae > Solanum > Solanum habrochaites. The sequence continues at coordinate 36,271,704 of JAKWJA010002495.1, read as the reverse complement.
CTCAAGTTGAAAATCAAAAGCTATGCATTGTCTTTCTCTAAAAAAAACTCCATATGAAGCTTTGAAGCTCCATATGGTTAAAATTCTCCAAGTTTTAACCATAATTTCGTCGGATTTCCACCAATAAGGTATGGTCATTACATCCTTGATACTTTTATCATTCAAGGAACTAATTCAAAGATCTCAAAAATCCTAAAAATCCTATTTCGAATTGTACGCATGGTTTCTTGGATTAAAAGGTTTAAATGAATAAATGATGAGGTTTTCAGTGTTAATTGATTTTTTTATGGTTGAAAAACTCTATGGATCCATGAACATCCTGATTCTCTAATTTTTGCATATGAAGTAAGTTTGATGAATGTGATTGGATATTTTTGGAATTGTGTTTATACTATGCTGTATTATGGTTATCTACTGCCTCTTATGTCTAATTATGAGAATTGAGAAAATTTTGTCATGGCTTGGATGAACGGTAAATTGACCTAAATTGTTTTACTCTTCTTGAATTGATCTTGTGTGGTATAGTCCACTTATGGTGGCGGTGTTTAGTAATGTGTGTTTGTGTGTGTGTTAGAGAGAATTGTGATTATGTCTTTGACCTCATTGAATGTGAAGTAAAGTGATGTTATGATGTATATGTATAGAGATGTCTTATGAAGTTATGAATGTTTGTCATGAAGATGCTATGAATACTTGAAGTATGATGTGAATGTGAAGTATGATTATGTGTGGATTATGATGAATGTAGTATGATCATGTTTATGAGGCAATGTCATTAATCATGGTGTTTATGTGAAAGGTTTTCTCACACACAATTAATAAATGAAGCTAATGAAAATGTAATGAATGAGAGTCTGTTGAAAGATTTTCTCAATAGAATTGGAATGAACGAAATGGGGGATTTTGGAGTGGACACTCTTCGTGTGTTTAAATGTAGTGTCTAGTAGAAACCTCACTATTCCTAAGAGCTTTCCAATGAATGAATGATAGGTAAGTGGTGGATATTCTTCGTGAGTAGATATGTAGTATCGAAAAGTAACCTCTTGAGATGAGTACTCTTCGTGAGTTTAGATGTAGTACTTTGTAGCAATCTTTAACCTATAGCTAATAAATGTAATGAATGTATAAAACTCCATGTGGATTTATGCTTAGAACCGAAAGGATTTGATAAAGGGGTGGATACTCTTCGTGAGTAGAGATGTAGTATCTAAATGTACCTCTTGAGATGGGTACTCTTTGTTAGTGGAGATGTAGTACTTAGAAGCAATTTCGTTATCCCTTAACTATGTGCCCACATAGTACTAGATAGCGGTTTTCCTTGTAAAGGCCAAAAGAATGACCTTACCTTAGGCAAGTGGGGATCCCTCATTCGGTATGGGTAAATACCAGGATTCCATGTTAACCTCTCATGGTCTATGTCGGTTAAATATATCCTCCACAAATGAATGTGATGAACTAAGTCTTCCTAAGGGTGTACTACTTAGGTTAGGTGGTGGAATGAGATGTCGTCTATGCATTGCCCAAGTAGGCATTTAGGAGTAGTCTTGGTATGTGTTTATAAAATTAATTAATTAATGGGCTACTATTTTATGGTAATGAGGTAAGTTGACTTTATGTCCAATGTAAATGAAGGCTATGTATATTGTTGAATGTGATGTGCCTAATCTAGGGTGGTTCCTAAGGAGCACTAATTGGGAGTAGTATAATAGGATGCAACTTTCACATTGAACTAGTGTAACATAGAGTTATCCTAAAGGATGGTCTTCATGTGAAGTTCTTAAATGCAATGATGTTTCTTCTAGTATCTCTAGTAATGAATTTTGACATGTTGAGTTAAGATGAAATATCATTATATTTGGTAGTCTTAAGGAACACTTCAAAGTTTATTGAAGAAGTTGTATGAGCGGTATCTTCATGTCTTACCTAGGTGGTTCTTAGGATAACCTCGTATAGAGGGTCTAAATCATTAATGGGTTAATTAATGAATATGGTTATATGTTCAGAATTATGGAAGTATTACCTTGTATATTGATGATGACTTGAATGATGTCTTTTACACTTGGTTCATGATGTTTTATCAAAATAACATGAAAAGTACATTTCAACTAAAATGTCCTTTTTAAAGCATGTTTTTGCATCTTGTCATACATAGTACATTGATTGTACTAACTTCATATTCTTTTCTATTTCTACAATTTTAGGTTGAAGGAAGTGAAGGGTTCTTAGAGTTAAAGCTTGAGAAGTGGATTGTTCTCTCAAGGCTTAGTATGTCCTCATATGTTTGAGGACATGGATGTTTTTTCTAGTTTCCTTTTTATTAAAGACTTTTCATTAAACTTGAGTTTAATTTCTATGTAAGACTCGTGACACTATGATAAATATGATGACTCTAAGATGGCTTGTGATGATGAGACTTAGTTTTTCTTACGTTTTATAAAATAATTTTTCTTATTATTGTAAAAAGTTTTAATTCCACTCTACTTTTATTACCTATGTGATGAATAAAAGCTAATAGACTTGTACGAGACATCTGAGAGGTCAAGTACACTGTATGATGCCTAGGGGGTACTTCTTGGTTGTTACATGTTCATAACCAAAAAGTAATGGCTTTTGAATAAGGGGGAGATGGTGTGTTGAGGTATCAAGGCAAATTCTATGTACCAATGTTGGACTCCAAGAGAGGTCATGGAGGAAGCTCATAACTCCAGATATTCCATTAATCTAGGTTCCATAAAAATGTACCGTGATTTGAGAGAAAGTTTACTGGTGGAGTAGCATAATGAAGGGCATTGCAGAGTTTGTTGCCAAGTGCCTAAGATGCCAACAAGTTAAAATAGAACACCAAAGGCCCTGTGGTTTGAATCAGAACATAGGACTTATGAAATGGAAGTGGGAGATGATTAATATGGATTTCATAACAGGCTTTCCAAGGTATCGCAGGCAGCATAATTCTATTGGAGTAATGTCAACTGAAAGGCAAAATCAACCCTTTTTTTGCCAGTAAAGACTACCCATTCCGCAGAAGATCATGTCAGGTTATATATTAAATAGGTGATAAGACTTCATAGAGTATCAATCTCCATTATTTCATATAGAGGTGCACAATTTATTGCACAATTCTGGAAATATTTTCCGAAAGGCTTGGGTTCAAAAGGTAACTTCAGTACTACATTTCATCCTCAGAAAGATGGACAACTTGAGTGCACTGTTATGACCTTAGAGGATACGTTGAGGGCATGCATGATTTTATTTCAAAGGTAATTGGGATGATCACCTACCTCTTATTGAATTTTCATACAATAATAGTTACAACTCAAGCATTAAAATGGCTCCTTATGAAGCTCTTTATGGGAGAAGATGAATATCTCCTATTAGATGGTTTGAAGTTGGTGAAGCAAGGTTGATAGGAAAAAATGTAGTTCATCAATATATGGAGAACGTGAAGGTGATTGAAGAGAGGTTGAAAACGACACAAAGTTGTCATAAATCCCACACTGATGTTAGGATAAGGGAGTTAGAGTTTGAAGTAGATGATTGTGTATACTTGAAATTTTCACCAATTAAAGGAGTTGTCAGGTTTGGTACACTACAACAAATTCGATTATCAAGGACAAATAATTTCGTCATTAATAAATCATATTTAGTATTAAAAATCTTGTGTGACAAAAAATAATTTGTCACTCAGTCGTCTCTCAATGTGTGTCTCTAAATACAAAGACGATTTAGTGTTTCATCGCTAAAAATATTACATTAACTACAAAAACAAAAATCGTCACCAAATGCTTAATCATTGGTGACAAATTTACTTGTGGTAAAAAGTATATTTTTTTGTAGTTAATAGTATGCTTTGTCACTAAAAAGGTTATCACTACCGATAATATTATATTGTTGCTAATTATTTTACTTCAATCAGTGACTAAATCAATTGACCTAAAGTTATATATATATTTTGTAGCTGAAAAAGATTTAATTTCATCACTAATCATATATATTTTGTATACAAAAAAATATTTTGTTTTTAAATGTATATATGATAAAATTTAACATTATAAAACATAATCTGTATCTTCCAACCCCTCTCCCATCTCAATTTTTTTCAACATTGGCTAGGATCTCACACATTATGCTACCTTGGGGAATCGAACTCACAACCTTAGGATTGGAAATGAAGAGTGCTTACCATCAGACAAACTCTCCCTTGTTGTTCATTTTTGTTTTATTTTATACTTCATTCACTTTTTTCAAATTTAACTTTTGTAGAAACAATATATTATAGGATTATTTATGCTCATACACAAATGCATGAAATTTACCATTCGCTATTCATTCAAATGTAGATTATATTTTAATTAAACTGTGTATTTTTTAAATATCTTTAAATATATTCTGTACAATTTTCTCATTTTATTTATTTATTTTTATAAATTTTAAAAATTATTCAATACAATAATAAATTTATTTAAAATGTAATTTTGATTTTATTAAAAAAAAAAGGAATAATCAATTCAATTTGAACACCGATACCAATAACTATAGTACTTCATCATAATATATCTGAAATCCTCATTATTATTTTTTTTTATATGTGCTTTCTTTTTTTCTTTTATTTCAATTTTCACACTAATGGGAAAAATTAATAGAAATTGATGAAATATATTGCACCTTTGCAAAGTCAAAGTTTGTAAGTCGATGTTATCTCGGTATAGTTACTCTATATACGTGTGTTGAATTACTATTAAATATGTACTTATTATAGATAAAAGCATATAGATCGACTTAATCTATGTAGTTTACCAATAATAAATCAAAAGACATGTTCAAAAATTCGCACAAAGACTTGATAAATTATTTTTTTATCGTGCTTACCAATAAAAGTGTGTCAAATAAAAAACAAAAGTGTTAAACTAACAAATATTAGTGATCTATTGGTAGAATCGTGCCCACTCACAATTTTTATAACCCGGATTGTATTTTTAAATGATGCATTTTATAATTATTTAATTTAAGAAAACAGATGTATTTGCACTTTTTCATTTTTACAAAATTGACCAAATTCATTGGTTTTAATATTTTCACTTGTCAGTTATCTAATGGACTATGTCTACTTTTTATAAAGCACTTGTATTATTCTTTTTGTAAGTTGTCATTTATAATTATGAACAATTGTAGCAAAAAATATTTGTATTTAGCTATGCATTTTTTTTTGTAGCAAATAGTTTTATGCTTTACTAAAAATTTTAAGTCGTCGCTATTTAACACCTTACATATTTTGTGACAATTTCACTAAATCATATATTGATTAGAGACAATAATATATTTATCACCATTTATTTATATTATTAATGATGAAATAAATATCATAATAAAATCTAAATTTTCATAGCTAAAATTTATAATATTTAACTACGAACTCTAATTTGTGGTTATTGTATCAATATATTTTTTTAGATGAAATTTTTGTGTCCAAAATTTAGTAAACTATAAGACAAAAAATATTTTGTCATTAAATAGATACATTATTAGTGACCAAATAATGTGTCAAGTGAAAACTTTAAATTCGTGACTAACACTACTTAACAAATGACGCCAATTGATTCTTTTGTGGGAAACTTTAGTGGATAAAACATTGCTATAGATTCTTATGTTTCGTCATTACAATTATGTGTCTCATATATTTATGCACGAAAAGTAAATTTTATCACTAAAATGGAATAATTGGTGAGGAATTTGATGTCGTAGTTTGTCATGAATTACATACAATACTAGTGACGAAACAATACATCACCGATAACTTTAAATTCGTGACTAACACCACTTAACAAAATGGCGCCAAATAATTTTTTGGTGGGAAATATTTGTAAGAAAAAATTTGCTACGAAATCTTATGTTTCGTCATTAAAAGTATGTGTCTCATATATTTAAGCAGGAAAAATAAATTGTCACTAAAAGAGAATAATTAGTGATAAATTTGATGTCGTAGCTAATAATTTCGTAGCTATATATCATATTTTTGTAGTGGTAAGAAGGGAAAGCTTAGTACCCTGTATGTTGGTCCTTGTAAAATACCTAAGAGGATCAGAAAATAGGTTAGGAGTTGGAGCTACCACAAGAGTTAGCAGAGGTTCATCTATTATTTAATGTATCCATGTTAAAGAAGTGAATGGACGATCCTTAATTGATTATAACAACTGAAAATATTGGGATCAAAGATAGCTTATCTTATAAAGAAATTTGGGTTCATATTTTAGATCGTCAAGTTCGCAAGTTGAGGACAAAAGAGGTTGCATCAGTAAAAGTTTTTTAGAGGAAATAATTTATTGATGAGGATACTTAGGAAGCTAAAGAGGATATGAAGAATAGATATCCCCATCTCTTTGAACCTAAAGAAATTGCATATCAAGGTATTAATTCTCTTCTTAGTACTCTTTAAATTATGATTGAGCATGTTGTTTGGTTGCTTTTGCTTGTTGGGTGGTTGAACTTGATGTTACCACCCTTAACCTAGTAATAGTAATCTCATTTGAGGAAGAATGTTCTCAAGGGAGAGATATTGTAACATTTTGCAATTTGAAATATCTAGGAAGAAGCTAAGAACTTGGAATAGTCATTTTTTTTTTTGGAAATAATGACAACTAGAAAATTGTTTAAGTTAGGAAAAATGAGTTTCTAGTCAACTACAAACAACCATAACTCCTATATTTCGATGAGTTAGGTAAATTTCCAGATATGATTTGGAAAGTTCTTGAAATTCTCTTTCCAACCCCGCCCAGTTTGCACAATTTTGAGTTCGTGTGAGTGAGATATGCCCTTTGAAACTTAGGTTGTTGGAATAAGGAAATGTCTTGTGTTCAGGATTATAATATGGTTCAAATCAGAAGTTAGTCAGTTTTAACAATTTTGAATTCATGCTAGGGCATGGAGAAGGGAAAAAAGGGGAGAACAAGAATAAAGGGCAAGATTAGTCAAGATCAATCAATCGAGTTGTAATTTTTGCTAAGGATTTATTCCTACTAGGTATGTGAGGCTTTCATAATGTTGGGATAATTCTCCCATGTTCTAAACATATTTATTTCAGTATGGAACAATTGATGATCTTGACACATATTCTTGATTTTGATGTTGTTTGTATTAGATTGTTACATCGTATTATCGAGTTTTTTCGAATTAGGATCTTAGGTAAATTTGTTAGGTATCTGTATCCGAAGGAAATTAGAGAAGAACTAAGTTTGGGTGATTTGGGTCTTGAAAAGCGAAGAATAAATTTCATATGGTGTCTTGCGCAAAAGTTCTCAAGTTTTGGATTTCTTGTTTCGCGTGGCAAAGCTTACATGGAGTGATCTTCCAAAAAATTTATTTTCAATCCAAACTTTAAATGCATCTCCGGTCGCAGACCCACCCTCACATTTTATAAAATTTGTCATTTCTCATGTTTAGCTATCTAAAATCATTCCTAAACATCATGAAATCTTTCCTATCACAAAATTCATCCTTTAATCCATAATTAAATTCAAGAAATGTAAGAGTCAAGTCAAGAAGCTAAGAGACAAGTCTAAGAGTTAAGAAGTAAGTCAAAATTTATGTTCTTAAAGTTTTCAAAAGTTCTTCACAAACGTTTTAACTTTGTTTTAAGACTTAAGTTTAAGATAAGCAAAGAATAAAGATTTGAAGTTCTTTTCTTCAAAAAAGTATATGGGAACTAAGTGTTCCCAAGAAGTTTTAAGATGTTTTTACATTTGAGAAAGAAAGGGAACATCGATTCCAATAGCTTTTACGCTAAGTTTTGAGCAATAAATCAAACCTAAGAAAAAAGTCATTTTAAAAACATATGAGCGACGTAAATTTTAGAAGTAGTATTGAGCACCGATATGAGGATGCGATTTCATATTAACTCGAGTCTCCATAAACCATATAGCTGATGAGTCTTCAAATTGGACACATTTAGGACATTATTTTAGTGTAAATAGTATTCTTAATTGCTCATTTTATCTAAATATATGATGAAAAATCTTAGGTTTCAGGTATTTGGAGTTTTATTGTTAGCGTGGACACTTAGGAGCAAAACGGGAACAAAAAGGATGAAAATAGCTGAAGTTGAAGTTTGAGCATCGACAAGCATGTTTGGCGATCCGTCGAATAGAGACATTTTGCCCTTTGTTCCACCCAGCGAAGCCCTGAAGAAAGTAGATTCCAAAGGCGATGAAAAGGAGCAGTCAACGCTTCACTGAATCGTTCCAAGAAGCATAATTATTCCGCCTAATGTCACAGTAAACATAGACGATGAAGGAAAAGCACCTGCAACGATGAATTAAAAGAAGACTGAATCGTCGAATCACTCGGCGATCCACGATTTATGTCACCGAACGGATTCACCAATGCTAAATCTAAAAATACAAATACTAGACTTAGTTATTATTTTTAAATGTCCAAACATTATTATTCATTTTTATTTTTAGATAATAAATTTTGTATTTTCTCTCAAGTTTGGATAGGGTTTTTTGGGAGACTTGATGAAAGAAGTTCTTCTTCCTAAAATCGGAAGTAGGTCTTCTCCATTCTTCTTATTTTTTATATTAAGGTTTAATTTCTTATGTCCATTTGATTTATTTATAATTTTAGCTGTATTTTATTATTGCTTGATGTGTGGCTCAAAAACCCCCGTACTTGGGATATGATTTAGCACATATGTGTTGATATTATTGTAGGTCATGATTGCTCATAGTATAAGATGCATTTTAATGGTGATGTAGTTTAAGTTAATGGATTTGTAGTTGTAAATACGAAACAACCCATGTGTTTTTGTCTTGCTCAGGAGAGTGGTCAGGAAACCAAGATCGCTAGATTGATTTTCTAAAGAGTGGGGCGACATGAGGCTCAGCGCGAGAGGGTGAGCCCTAGTTCCATATCCAAGAACTCATCATCGAAAGAGGGTGTGGATAAGGCGTAGGCTGGTCTTCATTGGATCAGTGGGTGTCTAGGAGGACCCATTTGATATGGGGTAAGTTGACCGAGAGGAAATATACTTTCACCAAAATCCTAGCCTAGTTACCGTTATTTTGTAATTTTCCTATCGAAAGCATGTACCCATTTATCTATGTCAACAAATATTGTGGTCATACACCAAGATATTTCCCCCATACTTCATTTTCCCTTTAATTTTTATTGGTTTTACTCCTTGTGACAAAACCTCCTTTTCAATATTTGACACTTCGGTGTCACAAATTAAATTTACTTTGTTTTATTCAATAACATCTTAAAGTACTAGTAACTAGAACAAAATTCTCGTTGACTAGTATTTTCACTACCTCTCCCTTGTGACACGAACCCAATCCTTGGTTGGGTTACTATACTAGATTTGATTCATATACACTAAAATCGTACGATAGTGTGACAGATCACGCATTACAAAACCAAGAACTAATCAAAATGGTATCGCTGCCGAGGAGTGGTGTCACGTGAAAATGTAAGTATTTTAAATTTTTTAGTTCTTTTTAGTGTAGTTCTTACTAATTTTACTTTTATTTTTGTCTTTCTGCGAATCGTCATTGTAGGTACTTATGTCGGAACATAGCAATGTCCAGTTAGCAAAAGTGAATAAAGAAGTCGAGGGTGGCTTCATGTAGACTGCACTGGAAACTCAACTGAGTAACTTGACCACCAGGATACCTGCGGTAGAAAGCCAGTGCAAAATGAATGGAAGACAAACACCTTCCAATGAGAAAGCACGTTTTGCTGACATGAAGGTAAACATGTTGAGGATACGCTGATGATCGTTCTCCAAAAGCTCCATGACAAAAATAGAATCATCAAAAGGATAATGGAGAACATAGATTGTTACGCCAGATGTTTGGCTCCCACTCAAGATCCATTTATATGATTGAAACATTGGTCAACCACATGTTACCTCACTCCGACCCAACAAAACAAATGGGAAACTGCTACAGGGATAACCCCAAGGATTAGAACATGACTGAGGAATTGCGTTGTGCTGCAACGTTAACTTAGGTAGTTTTGTGAGACAACCCAAAACCCGTATTATCTTATGTTTGCACTTTGGTAAAATAATAGTGTGCTAGTTTGCATATTGAAGTGAGTAGGTGCTAAAAAGGTGCAAAATTATGAGCAACTAGCCCCAATTGGAGACTCGCCAAAGTCATCGATGATCAATGTTATTCCTCCATTTGACTCAAGGTATCTTCAAAACCTGGAGTCTGTAAAACTTGACGAAGCTCGGGAAATTTTAAGTGACTCGCCTACAAAATCGGCGACCCCGACGGTCATCGCCGTTCTGACTATCCAAATTTTTTGGGAAGTTCTATAAAAATTAATTTGGCGATGCGCTAAATCACTCAAAAGTCAAAATGATGTCACCAAATCAGAACAACTAGATAAGCTGCAAGCCAATGTATAAAAGATGGATTATGAATCATTCGAGAATGTGGGTTGAAGGTGGGCGCATTAGATTGCTAAGGATGTATTATAAAACTTGATGAATCACTCGGTAGTGTACCCAACGTCCCCCCATACCTTCTGCTTAACTGCTACGATTGTTGAAGAACTTCAACTAGAAGCAACTACATAACCAGGATTACTCTCCAGCCTTATCTCTGTCTTTACTTAATTTTACCTCTGATTATTTTTATATATTTGAGGGAAAATACATTTTATTTTGTTAAGGTTATACCCATACTTTTCGTGCTATCTTGAATCAGGATTCGTGTATATATTTGGGTTGTCTGTTGAAATTGCATTTTAAAAATGCTTTCTCGGTTGTTTGAGCCTATGGTTCTCTTTTGGGTCATATATCCAAAATATTTTTCACGCTTTCGTAAAATTTTTATTTTTAAAATTTTGACACTTTTGTGTTGAAAGTGGTTGTTCTTGTACGAAATTCGAGTGTCGGTTTCAATCAATGCTGATGACTTGAATAGTTCTTTCAATCGAACAAACATAAATGTGCGGCTACGAAGAAAACATATGAAGTTGGATAGGCAATATGTTAACTATTTCCATCTCGTTGTGATTAGCCATTTATCGAATCGATTCTTTTGTAATGACCATTGAACACTAGAGAAAATGTGTAGTCAATTCCTTGTGTGATGAGCTTACCTTGAAACTTGCATGAATAAACCTAGAATTTTCCCGATTAGTATTATTGATTTAGAAAGGTGTCCTCTTGATATGATGTTTGGAAATTTTTAAGAATGTGAGCCAACTTTGACATATATTTCTTGTGTGGCCTACCTGTTAGTGTGAGAAACTACTTTTGCACACCCTTGAGCCTTGCCTTTTCTTTGGAAGAACCTTGATGAAACCTAGTCCTTACGTTATTCATCACCAATAATCCTCTTGTTATGTGATTTAAGTGAATAACCAACTTAGGAAAAAATCCTAAGTAAGGGGTGTGGTAAGAAGGGAAAATACAAGTAAAAAAGTGAAAGAAAAGTTTCGCAAACCCGTGATTTTGTAGAAAAATGGAAACCCTCCATATAAATAAAAAAAGAAAGGAAAAGAAAAAGGAAAAAAAAAAATGAAAAATAAAATTTGTGGAATGAAAGTACAAAAAGAAATCAGGTTTCCAAGCAATCCATAAAGAATAATAAAGAGATGAGTTAGAAGCACTTGACTAAGGATTTAGGAAAGAAGACAGGAGATATCTTAAGGAAATCACATCTCATTGAGAAAAGTGTCAGTAAGCCTAATGACCATACCCTTGCACTCAACCCGATTACATGACTTAGAAAGATCTTTTTGATCTTGAGTAAGCCAGATGGAAGATCAATTGGAAGATAAGGGCAAACCTATTGGTGAAAACATGCATTGTGTTCCTCCTTCTGAGTGTGAGCGTTGCATCTGATTTCAAATCTTAAATTGACTAACTTTTGTGTGTGAATATGGAATCATTCTTTGTGTGAGGGCATTCAGATAGTTTTGTTGAGCTTAAACTTGTATGAGTAGCAAGTATTGCGAGTACAAAAATCTTTTGTAATGGTGTGTCACAACTTGAATCTTTGAGTATACAATTAAGTTGTGCATGAGTAATTTGAGTCTTGTTGTGTATGTTTATGATTGAGTCTTGTGTAGCACTATTTGAGACATCCTATTTGAATTGTTGAACTTACCTTTTACTTGAGGACATGCAAAAGTTTAAGTTGGGGGTTTTGATAAGTCCTCAAATTGGACTCATTTAGGACTTTATTTTAATGTAAATAGTGTTTTAAATTGTTCATTTTATCTCAAAATCTGATGAAAACTATTAAGTTTCAGGTATTTAGAGTTTTACTGTAAGCATGGACACTTAGGTGCAAAACGGGAACAAAAAGGATGAAAAAGATCTGAAGTTGAAGTTTGATCATCGCCAAGCACGCTTGTCAATCCACCGAATAGAGACACTTCTGCCTTTGTTCCAGCAAGAAAATCCATGAAGGAAGTGGAATCAAAAGGCATTGAAAAAGAGAGGTCGGTGCTTCGCCTAATTATTCCGCGAAGTTGAAGTATTCTCCCCAATGTCACAGTACAGGTAAAAGATTAAGGCAAAGTGTCACGACCCGAAACCGAGCAGCGACTAGCACCCACATTTACCCTCCTATGTGAGCGAACCAACCAATCTAAACCTTAACATTTCAATGTAATATCAATAGAAAGTAATGCGGAACACTTAAACTCATTAATAAAAACCAATTCAATAACTTCTAAAATTCAACATCTATTATTATCCCCAAAATCTGGAAGTCATCACCACAAGAACATCTATGATCAAATTACTAAACTAAGAGTATTCTAAAAAGCTAAAATAACAAAAGCTAGTCTATGCCGGAACTTCAAGGCATCAAGACATGAGGAAGGAGATCCAGTCCAAGCTAGACGCATTAGCTCACCCTGAAGATCCGGTGTGACGAAGACTGGCTAGAATTGCGGTTGAGTTGAAGACGATGGCACGTTTGCTGCACTCCACAAATAAACAAGAAGAAAACATAAAAGTAGGGGGTCAGTACAACCACAAGTACTGAGTAGGTATCATCGGCCAACTCAAAATAGAAAGCAATATATCTCAGATAACATCATAAAATAAACTAATATTCTTAACATGTGATAGCAACAAGTACAAACCATCATTTAGAGCATCACCGAACATATCTGTGAGGACTCAAGCCTCCATACCATACTCGTTTGGGATACATGTTCTTTAGATTGAGTATATTATCATCTTTCAAGATTCATTATCTTTATTCCTCTTGTGTCGGTACGTGACACTCCGATCCTCTACTACTATGTGTCGGAACGTGACACTCCGATCCCCTACTACTATTTGTCGGAACGTGACACTCCGATCCCCTAATTCAATGTGTCGGTACGTGACACTCCGATCCCCTACATCTACGTGTCGGTTCGTGACACCCGTCCCACTAATTCTATGTGTCGGTACGTGACACTCCGATCCCCTACATCTACGTGTCGGTTCGTGACACCCGTCCCACTAATTCTTTGTGTCGGTACGTGACACTCCGATCCCCTACATATACGTGTCGGTTCGTGACACCCGTCCCACTAATTCTATGTGTCGGTACGTGACACTCCGATCCCCTACATCTACGTGTCGGTTCGTGACACCCGTCCCACTAATTCTATGTGTCGGTACGTGACACTCCGATCCCCTACATCTACGTGTCGGTTCGTGACACCCGTCCCACTAATTCTATGTGTCGGTACGTGACACTCCGATCCACTAATATCATTCTATTAATTCATCAAGCCTTCTTTTATACCAAGGCGTCATCATCTCATCCCTTTAGTTCATCAAGCCTTCTTTTATATCAAGGCATCATCATTAACAAGAGATTAGGTTTTTATCAAGATTTGGGATTCAATAGCTTCATCATGCTTGTTTCATCACAATCATATATATATATAATCACATCATGCATACACACAATTAAGCATAAAGAAGACTCTATAATACTACCCAACACATATCATTCGCTATTAAGAGTTTACTACGAATAGTGTAAAAAACCATAACCTACCTCCACCGAAGACTAGTGATCAAGCAAGAATTTCCCAAGCCTTGTGTTTTCCTCTTCTCGTTCGCTTCTCCCTCTTTCTCTAGTTCGATCCTCTCTCCCTCTTGCTGTTCTTTTTCTTTTTCTTATTCAAACCCTCTTTCTTTTACCCTAATTATCATATAATTGTTTTAAAAGATGGCACTAATAATTCACTAATTAACTTAAGGTTACCTCTTTTAACCTTCAAGTATTTAGACTTATTAACATTAACCCATTACTTTATAATTAAAGCAGGAAATAGTCCAAAACGCCCCTTAAATTAATTAATCAGAAATTCGACCCCGCCTGGGATTACGAAGCCCGTGACGGGCCGTCGTGCCTGCGACGGTCCGTCCTGCTGTCCGTCGTAAGGGTCACACACCTGATTTTTGTAAAAAGTCTTGTGACGGGCCGTCATGCCTGAGACGGTCCGTCCTGCCATTTCGTCGTGGCGTTCAGAGAGTCGATTTTTAGTACCCAATTTCAGAATTTCTAAGTGTCATGGGACGAGACCTCCACGACGGTCCGTCGTGACCGTGACGGTCCGTCGTGGCATCCGTTGCCTCTGCCAGTTTTCCAGAAATAAAATCTGCTGCTTAAAACGACTAAACAGGTCGTTACAATAGATACCAATTACCCATCGTTCGTCCTCGAACGATCACGAGAAGAAAAACAAGAGTGAAAGGAAGTACCTGAGTCTGTAAACAGATGTGGGTATCTTTCTTGCATATCTGCCTCCTTCTCCCAAGTAGCTTCTTCAACCGGTCGATTCTTCCATTGCACCTTGATGGATGCAATCTCCCTTGACCTCAACTTGCGAACTTCTCTATCTAAAATAGCAACAGGCTCTTCCTCATAAGATAAATTCTCATCAAGCAGAACTGAATCCCAACGGATAATGTAGTTTCCATCCCCATGGTATCTTTTCAACATCGGCACATGGAATACCGGATGTACTCCGGAGAGTGCTGGAGGCAAAGCTAATTCATAAGCCACCTCCCCTACTTGCTTCAAAACATCAAATGGACCAATATACCTTGGACTAAGCTTTCCTCTTTTACCAAACCGCATCACCCCTTTCATTGGCGAAACTTTCAACAAGACTTGTTCACCCTCCATGAACTCTAAGTCCCTAACCTTTCGATCTGCATATTCTTTTTGCCTACTTTGCGCCGCTAGAAGCTTTTCTTGAATGGACTTCATTTTCTCTATCGAATCCCTCAAAAGATCAGTACCCCAAGGCCTAACCTCGAATGCATCAAACCAACCAATGGGGGACCTACATCTCCTAACATACAGTGATTCAAATGGAGCCATGTCAATACTCGAGTGATAGCTATTATTGTATGAAAACTCCGCTAAGGGTAAGAAGATATCCCAATGGCCACCAAATTCTATCACACATGCACGGAGCATATCCTCCAACACTTGAATCGTTCGCTCAGACTGACCATCGGTCTGAGGGTGAAATGCAGTACTAAGGTCCAACCTAGTACCTAATTCCGCATGCAATGTTCTCCAAAACTTAGAAGTAAACTGCGTACCTCTATCTGATATGATGGACAGTGGAACTCCATGCAATCGAACAACTTCTGAGATGTAAAGTTTGGCTAACTTCTCTGCATTATAAGTCACCTTGACCGGAATGAAATGAGCAGACTTAGTCAATCTGTCCACAATTACCCAAATAGAGTCAAACTTCCCCAATGTCTTCGGAAGACCAACCACGAAGTCCATTGCAACTCTCTCTCCCACTTCCATTCAGGAATGTACATTCTCTGAAGTGTTTCTCCGGGCCTCTGGTGTTCATACTTTACTTGTTGAAAATTTGGACATTTGGCAATAAAATCCACAATATCACGCTTCATTCTACTCCACCAAAAGTGTTGCTTTAAGTCACGGTACATCTTGGTTGCACCCGGATGTATCGAATACCTTGAACTATGAGCCTCTGTTAGAATAGTGTTGATCAAATCATCGATGCGGGGTACACATACCCTTCCCTTAATCCTCAAAACACCTTCCTCATCGATTTTCGCTTCTTTAGCCTCTCCTTGCAACACTTTATCTCGGATCCGGATCATTTTTTATCATTAAACTGCTTTCCCTTAATATTGTCAAGGAAGGAAGATCTTGCCTCCACACAAGCTAAAAATCCTCCCTTCTCATTTACTTCTAATCTCATAAGGTCGTTAGCCAAAATCTGAACTTCTCTAGCCAATGGGCGTCTAGAAGCTTGCAAGTGAGCTAGACTTCCCATGCTTCCCGCCTTTCTACTTAAAGCATCCGCTACAACATTCGCCTTCCCCGGATGATACAAAATAGTGATGTCATAGTCCTTCAGTAGTTCCATCCATCTCCTCTGTCTCAAATTCAAATCTCTCTGAGTGAAGACATACTGTAGACTACGATGATCCGTATAGACCTCACACTTAACCCCATATAAATAGTGTCTCCATTGCTTTAATGCAAACACCACTGCAGCCAACTCTAAATCATGGGTCGGATAATTACGTTCATGCACCTTTAATTGCCTCGAAGCATAAGCAATCACATTTTTCTCTTGCATTAGTACTACACCCAAACCAGAAAAGGATGCATCACAATAAACAATGAAGTTCTTACCCTCCACTGGCAAGGTAAGGATAGGAGCGGTAGTCAACAGAGTCTTGAGCTTCTGAAAGCTTTCCTCACACTCATCCGACCATACAAATGGAACATTTTACTTAGTCAAGTTCGTCAGTTGGGAAGCAATAGAAGAGAATCCCTTGACAAATCGACGGTAGTAACTGGCTAAACCAACAAAGCTTCTTATTTCTGACACATTAGTAGGTCTTACCCAATTCTTCACTACTTCGATCTTAGAAGGATCCACCATCACTCCATCCTTGGAAACCACGTGCCCCAAGAAGGACACTGCATCTAGCCAAAACTCACACTTAGAGAACTTGGCATAAAGCTTTTTCTCCCTCAACATTTCCAATACCATTCTCAAATGCTCCTCATGTTCCTCCTTACTTTTAGAGTATATCAGTATATCATCAATAAATACGATCACAAACAGATCCAAATATGGCTTAAAAATCCCGTTCATCAAACTCATGAACGCAGCAGGGGCATTCGTAAGACCAAAAGACATCACTACAAATTCGTAATGCCCATACCTGGTTCTAAAAGCATTCTTTGGCACATCCGTTGCCCGTATTTTCAATTGATGATAACAGGATCTCAAGTCAATCTTAGAGAAGACACAAGCACCTTTTAAGTGATCGAACAAGTCATCAATGCGAGGAAGAGGATACTTGTTCTTTATGGTCACCTTGTTCAACTGCCGGTAGTCTATGCACATCCGAAAACTCCCATCCTTCTTCTTCACAAACAAAACCGGAGCACCCCAAGGAGATGCACTTGGTCTAATGAAGCCTTTGCTCAACAACTCTTGAAGTTGGGCTTTTAACTCTCTTAACTCCGCGGGATCCATTCTATAAGGGGGTATAGAAATGGGGCGAGTACCCGGTTCAAGATCAATACAGAAGTCAATATCCCTATCTGGTGGCATACCAGGAAGATCTGCAGGGAACACATCAAGAAACTCACGGACCACCGAAACCGACTCAATCGAAGGTACTTGTGTAGCGTCATCCTTGAGATGTGCGAAGAAAGCTAAACACCCTTTACTAACCATTTTCTTAGCACAAATAAAGGAGATGATACGCACCGGATTGGAAGTGTAGTCACCCTCCCACACTAACGGATCTGTCCCAGGCTTGGCTAACGTCACCGTTTTAGCATTACAATCCAAGATCGCAAATTGCAGAGAAAGCCAAGTCATACCCAGAATTACATCAAAATCAACCATTTCTAAGATAACCAAATCTACATAAGTGTTGCTCCCCACAAAGTTCACCAAACAAGACCTATATACCTTTTCAACTACCACAGACTCACCCACCGGAGTAAAAACACGAATAGGCGTATCAAGTAATTCACAATGTAAATTTAGACCATTAGCAAATGAGGAAGATACATAAGAAAATGTGGATCCAGGATCAAACAATACAGAAGCCATGCAATCACAAACCAGAAGATTACCTGTGATGACAGCATCAGATGTCTCCGCCTCCGATCTCCCAGGGAAAGCATAACAATGGGCCCTTTCGTTTGTTTGTCCGTTGTCCCTACCATGTTGTGATGTAGTGGCTCCCGTTTTCCCATCACCCCAGCCATTTTGGTGACCACCATTACCTCGGCCACCACGCCCTCCAGAATAACGGCCTCTGCCATGACCACCTCTTCCTCTAGCTATTGGGGGTCTATTACTCTGTTTTGGACAATTCCTCCTAATATGTCCAGTCTCCCCACATCCATAACACTCTTTAGATTCACGCATGGGTCTCTCAGAGAAATGTTGACCGGTCTGAGGTGGACCCCCAACTACAGTCTGTAGTGAAGACTGAATGGGTCGAACTGAGTAACCTCCGGAACCCTGTCCTCTAGAGTAAGAACCATTAAACTCACCCCCCTTTCGAAACCTCTTTGATGTCGATGCCATGGTGAATTCATCTGGCTTCACTCCTTCCACCTCTACTATGAAGTCTACTACCTCTTGAAAAGATTTCGCTGTGGCCGCTACCTGTAAAGCTGAAATTCGCAACTCTGATCTCAACCCCTTCACAAAACGGCGAATCCGCTCTTGTGGACTGAAACAAAGTTGGGTGGCATATCTGGATAGTGCATGAAACTTAGCCTCATATGCATTGACCGACATCCTACCTTGCTCTAGGTTTAAGAACTCATCCCTTTTCCTATCCCTCAAAGTCCGGGGGATATACTTCTCCATAAACAAGCTAGAGAATGAGGCCCAAGTCATAGGTGGTGCCTCTGTTGGTTGACACTCAACATGTGACCGCCACCACATTTTGGCGTTCCCTTGAAACTGGTAACTCACGAACTCAACACCAAACCGTTCTACTATACCCATCTAGTGTAGTAGCTCATGACAGTCAACCAGAAAATCGTAGGCATCCTCAGATTCGGCACCCTTGAAGACTGGAGGTTTCAATTTCAAGAACTTACTGAAAAGTTCATGTTGATCATTTGTCATTATGGGCCCTGTGGTCAGACGAGGAAACGTGCCTATTTCCAATGAGGCATCCATGCGGGGAGCAATAGTAGCGGCATGTTGTACCTCTGAAACCTGAGGTGCTGGCGCGGAAAACACTGGAGGTGTTTGACCTTGATCAGATAACCCGCTAAGATAAGCAAGAACCTGATTGATCATTTCTGGGGTAGGTTGGGGTGGCAATTCCTCATTCTGCACTTGTTCATTCTCCCCATCCTCCTTTTCTCTTACCACTTCCTCAGTCGGTGGAGGAGTCACCGCCCTAGTACCAGATGGGCTAGGTGCTCGTCCTCTTTCTCTAGAGGACGTCCTCCCACGGCCTCTTCCACGGCCTCTTGTCACTAGTTCTCTCTGAGCTACAGCCCCAGTGGCTGGCTCAGACGCTTCTTGTCTTGCCGATGTTGGTGTTGGCGTAGTCGTTGTTGCTCTAGTCCTAACCATCTGCGAAACAGAGCGAAGATGGTCAGATACCAATTTGTATCACCTAGATACCAATTGGATGCAAGTAATAGCACGAAAGAAGGAAAGAAAGAATGGAATTTTCCTAAAGTCTTATAGCCTCTCAAAGAAAAGTAAAGGCGTCCCCCTACCGTTCTTTAAGACTCTACTAGACCTGTTCTTGTGTGATTAGACCAACGAACCTAATGCTCTGATACCAAGTTTGTCACGACCCAAAACCGAGCCGCGACTAGCACCCACATTTACCCTCCTATGTGAGCGAACCAACCAATCTAAACCTTAACATTTCAATGTAATATCAATAGAAAGTAATGCGGAAGACTTAAACTCATTAATAAAAACCAATTCAATAACTTCTAAAATTCAACATCTATTATTATCCCCAAAATCTGGAAGTCATCACGACAAGAACATCTATGATCAAATTACTAAACTAAGAGTATTCTAAAAAGCTAAAATAACAAAAGCTAGTCTATGCCGGAACTTCAAGGCATCAAGACATGAGGAAGGAGATCCAGTCCAAGCTAGACGCATTAGCTTACCCTGAAGATCCGGTGTGACGAAGAATGGCTAGAATTGCGGTTGAGTTGAAGACGACGACACGTTTGCTGCACTCCACAAATAAACAAGAAGAAAATATAAAAGTACGGGGTCAGTACAACCACAAGTACTGAGTAGGTATCATCGGCCAACTCAAAATAGAAAGAAATATATCTCAGATAACATCATAAAATCAACTAATATTCTTAACATGTGATAGCAACAAGTACAAACATCATTTAGAGCATCACTGAACATATCAGTGACGACTCAAGCCTCCATACCATACTCGTTTGGGATACATGTTCTTTAGATTGAGTATATTATCATCTTTCAAGATTCATTATCTTTATTCCTCTTGTGTCGGTACGTGACACTCCGATCCTCTACTACTATGTGTCGAAACGTGACACTCTGATCCCCTACTACTATGTGTCGGAACGTGACACTCCGATCCCTAATTCAATGTGTCGGTACGTGACACTCCGATCCCCTACATCTACGTGTCGGTTCGTGATACCCGTCCCACTAATTCTATGTGTCGGTACATGACACTCCGATACCCTACATCTACGTGTCGGTTCGTGACACCCGTCACACTAATTCTATGTGTCGGTACGTGACACTCCGATCCCCTACATCTACGTGTCGGTTCGTGACACCCGTCCCACTAATTCTATGTGTCGCTACGTGACACTCCGATCCCCTACATCTATGTGTCGGTTCGTGACACCCGTCCCACTAATTCTATGTGTCGGTACGTGACACTCCGATCCCCTACATCTACGTGTCGGTTCGTGACACCCGTCCCACTAATTCTATGTGATGGTACGTGACACTCCGATCCACTAATTTCATTCTATTAATTCATCAAGCCTTCTTTTATACCAAGGCGTCATCATCTCATCACTTTAGTTCATCAAGCCTTCTTTTATATCAAGGCATCATCATTAACAAGAGATTAGGTTTTTATCAAGATTTTGGATTCAATAGCTTCATCATGCTTGTTTCATCACAATCATATATATATAAAATCACATCATGCATACACACAATTAAGCATAAAGAAGACCCTATAATACTACCCAACACATATCATTCGCTATTAAGAGTTTCCTACGAATAGTGTAAAAAACCATAACCTACCTCCACCGAAGACTAGTGATCAAGCAAGAATTTCCCAAGCCTTGTGTTTTCCTCTTCTCGTTCGCTTCTCCCTCTTCCTCTCGTTCGATCCTCTCTCCCTCTTGCTGTTCTTTTTCTTTTTCTTATTCAAACCCTCTTTCTTTTACCCTAATTATCATATAATTAAGTTTTAAAAGATGGCACTAATAATCCACTAATTAACTTAAGGTTACCTCTTTTAACCTTCAAGTATTTAGACTTATTAACATTAATCCATTACTTTATAATTAAAGCAGGAAATAGTCCAAAACGCCCCTTAAATTAATTAATCAGAAATCCGACCCCGCCTGGGATTACGCAGCCCGTGACAGGCCGTCGTGCCTGCGACGGTCCGTCCTGCTGTTCGTCGCAAGGGTCAGACACCTGATTTTTGTAAAAAGTCTTGTGACGGGCCGTCATGCCTGAGACGGTCCGTCCTGCCATTTCGTCGTGGCGTTCAGAGAGTCGATTTTCAGTACCCAATTTCAGAATTTCTAAGTGTCATGGGACGAGACCTCCACGACTGTCCGTCGTGACCGTGACGGTCCGTCGTGGCATCCGTTGCCTCTGCCAGTTTTCCAGAAATAAAATCTGCTGCTCAAAATGACTAAACAGGTCGTTACACAAAGCACCAGCAGCGATGAATTAGAATAATGGCGAATCAATGAATCACACAACGATTTACGACTCAAGTCGCTGGACGGATCACCAGAACTAAATCTAAAAACTAAAAATACTAGGCATAGTTATTATTTTTAGGAGTTGGATTATTATCAATTTAACTTTTAGAACATTAGTTTTTTATTTTCTCTCAAGTTTGGAGAGGATTTTGTGGGAGACTTGAAGAAAGAAGTTTTTCTTTCACAAATTGGAAGTGTGTCTCCTCCATTCTTATTCTTTTACTAGATTAAGGTTTAATTGCTTATACCCATTTGATTACTTTATCATTTTAGGTGTATTTGATTATTACTTGATGTGTGACTAAAATCCCCCATTCTTGGGGTGTGATTTAACAAATATATGTTTATATTATTGGTGGGTCTTGCTTGTTGATAGGATTAGATGCATTTTAATGGAGATTTAACCTAATTGTTGTGGTTTCATTTAATGGGCTTGTAGCTGCAAATACAAAACCACCCATGTGTTTTCGGATTTCGAGAGAGAGAGGTCATGAAACCAAGACGCCTAGATTGAATTCCTAAGGAGTGGCGACATCAGGCCCAATCTGAAAGGGTGAGCCCTAGTCTTATATCCAAGCACTCTTCACCGAAAGAGCAGGTGTGGATAAGTCGTAGGCTGGTATTCATTTGACGAGTGGGTGTCTGAGAGGAACCCATTTGATATGGGGTAAGTTGCCCAAGAGGGAATTTAATTTCACCCAAAGCTTAGCCAGGTTACCGTTATTCATCAAATTTTCCTATCGAAAGCATTTACCCATTGATTTACGTCAACATATATTGCGGTCACACCCACGAATTTTCCTCATAATTGATTTTCCCTACTTGTGACAAAATCCACTTTTTGATATTTTACAGGTCAGTGTCACAAATTTAATTTACGTTTTTTTACGTAAAAATATCTTAAACTAATAAGAACAAAATTCTAGTTGACTACTATTTTCACTGCCACTCTCTTGGGCACGACCCCAAACCTTGGTTGGATTACTATACTAGCTTTGATTCATAGACACTCAAACCATAGGATATTGTTGTTGATCACGAATTACAAACCAAAGAATCAATCAATAGTCATCACGGGTAGTAAAGGATCATAATTTTTAGACGAATTCTTAAGATGCTTTTAGCATAGACTAGTAGGTTCACTTAATGAGTTAGGTTATATACTCCTGGTAAGGTATAGGATGGTCCTTGGCAGCGTGAGGTAAAACGTTGTACCATCACTTAGGCTCGTAGTGGTGGTTGTCGTTTAGAGAATCTCCCAAAGAAACTACATTACTTTGTTATATAAGTAAAGTTGAGTTTTTTATTGTACTTTTTTAACGAACTAAGTTGTTTTCCATTGTTTTACCAGTTTACATATGTTGTTGTGTTTTATTGCTCTATATTTAGTTATTCATGAGTTGAGAACAACCAAGGTAAGTATATCTTTTAGATTCTTTTCAAGCCTATTTATTGTTAGTATTACAACTCGCATACTCTTACAATCAATGTACTCATATCAATTGTCCTGCATCGTCTTATAATGCAGATAGAGGTAACCAGGATCAGCATTCCGCACCTCGTTGATCCTTATTCAGCACTGATAGCCTGTTGGTGAGCCTACATGCTTTCCGGAGGACTTCTTTATTCGCTTCTAGTATTTCTTATGTTAGGATAATCAGGGGTCCTGCCCCGACAACCCTCTTTATTTTAAAGGCTTCATAAACAATAAGTAGTTCCGTAGTTTTTATATTATCATTCTCATGTTAAAGACTTGGGTTGTGATTTCAGCCAAGTTGAATGATTGACTTTTAAGCATTCCAAGTAATATTATTAATCCATTTGAGTAATTTAATTTGATCATTGTAATAACGCTTAGAGTCTCCCGTTGAATTAGTAAGTCAGATCAAGGGTCCGCTCGAGGTCAACAATGGTTTTTGGGTGCCAATTCCGCCTAGGGTGCAGGCTCGGGGCATGGCAACTTATGCCCTCTACAGATCACCATTTGAGTTATCACCGTTGAGTTGGAGTCATGAGGAGCAACTCGGAGTTTTAGAGACTAGGATGAGTTCATGGCATTTAGAGTTACCAGTTTTTGTCTGTTTTGGCTTGTCTTAGTCTTTATATTGTATTCAGAGACAACTTGCCCTCATATTGTATTTGTAAAAGCCTTACATTTTTATTTTGGATTAGATGCTCAACGACCGACTAATGTCAAGTATTGGGATAGTTCATGCGTTGTTTCTCAATTGATTATCTTTTCAATGATTTGTTATAAGCTTTATACTTCTTCTTGTTGTCTCTCACTTTGTAGTCCGTTCCTTATGGCTCCGAGCTAAAGGTTAGACTTACCTAATGGTGGGTGTAGTAGGTGACATACTGACCTATGAAATAAGATCCTGACAGTTGAGTCTTCATTTATAAAATATTCAAATTCTGACACAATTTAATGGAGTTCGTTCATGTTTTAGGTAAGGATATTTTTTATCCAAAACTTTGCCGTGTAAAAGAATTTAAAACGTAAAAACATTTTTTATATCTTATAATCTTAAATTAAAAATATATTAAATGTATCAAAATATTTTTAATCTTGTAATGTTAAACCTGCTTCTTCATAAGAAAAATGAAATGCTCAAATAGAATTATCGATATATATATCTCTTTAAAAGGCCTAATAAATCTTACTAGCTATTAAATTAACACAATACAATTCTTTCCACTCACTATTAGTTCTATCACAAGAAAAAGGAATAATTATAGCAGTGATGTCAATCAGATATTAGTTTACTCTTATATGTCTTTATAATCAAATCACATGTAGCTGGGGAGAGATTTACTTTAAATATGTGAACCTCTTTTTTCAGAAAGTGGCACATCAATTCACTAGGACAGTTGTTACTCTCTATCTTTTACCTAATAGAGGCAACCCAACTATATCTTCTCCTTTTTTTCTATTGAAATAGAATAATTCTACATTCAAACTACCAACTATAATCATCAGTGAAATAATTGTTAAAATAGTTGAATGTGGGGGTTACTAGTCGCTGTCACTACTATATCTTCCATCTGCAAAAGAAAAAAAAACAAAAGGGTGATCAATCAACATTAATCTTTATAACAGAATGGTAATTATAATTATGTAGGAAATGAGTCGCCTTACTTCCCGAAGGTCTTTTTCCTTCCATGGCTTCTTTCTTCTCTTGACAGCTTGAGCAAAGGAAAGGGCCATCCCACTGACGAAAGTTTCTTGTATTGGAGGACCCAACATGTATTGAAATACCTTCTCCAGGTTTTATTTCTACTTGACAGATGGCACAGATGAATAACTTAAACATGTTGCAAATTGGATATTTGGCATCTAATCTGCACTTATAAGAAGATACCAAATATAAGGACTAGTATACACAATATGTATATAGAAACCAAATTGGCATATTAGAATACAATGCATGACAAGACCTGTCAGAAAGAGATGCAGATCCTTCCTCAAATAGTTCTTCAACCACATCTGGTTCATCATAATCTCTCTCAGTATTAGAACACGACTCAGAAGTTTTTTTACGAAATATAGACTTAAACACTTTTTTCCCTGACTTTTTGGGTGGTGCCTGCGGAGGATTTGGCTTATCTAATGGCTGTATGTCAACCACAATACACGTTGTGTCATCTCGAATTCCTTTTGGCTGCACGGCTTCCTGTATATTTGAGGAAAGAGGTGAGAATCGGTAGGAAGGAAAATAAATCAACTTAATAATCTAATAATAACATACATGAAGTAACTATGATCTTATTCTGACCTTAACAATTTGACTAGCGGCAGCATCCGGAGACATTCCACGACAACATTCTATCGATATTTCTGCAGACAAAGCATCCCAGACACCATCACTTGCAATTACTAGTCTTCCACCTGCTGAAGATAGCTGTTTGCATAATGTTTTTCAGTGTTCAGGACATGTCAAATATGCCAAAGAGATAAAGAGCATAATTAACATCTAAACGCTGATATCATACTGTCCTAGAGAAAAGGGACAAACAACATAAATATTACACAATTTAGGATATGGAAATCATAATTTACGTAATTCTTTGTGAAAAGGTAAAAAGAATTACTCCATCTACCCTCAAGTTAATTACTTGAAAAGGGATATCATCATCATTAGAAGCAAACTTTGGATAAAATATACTAGCTGATTTACAATACAACTTCAATATTAGAGAATATTTCAAATTGCACTTTCATCTTCCCTAATTTGATGGGGAAATTATAAATGGTGAGAATTGTAATATCCTTATCAAGTGAATGCTTAAATGATTTTAAAGATGAAACGTATAATTGCAGATACACAAAAAGGAAATATACACATGATCAAAGGACTCAAACAGAAAATGCACAGGGAAAGCACATAATAGACAAACCTTCACTTGTTTTACATAGGGTACCGGAACAATGAACTCGCCAACATCCATATCACCAATGGACCGTGAGAGGCATAATCCACCAGGCCAACATCTTAAAGGACCAATCTGAAATCAATATGGATCAATTAATAAGACAAATATCTTCAAGAAAATACATATATAGACAAGTGAAAGAATATAAATTAAGTTATGACATGCTAATAAAGGAAATTACGAGTCAGTCGAAGTTCCTACAGGAAGTAACTACGAAGAGGTGTATAGTGGTCCAAACATGATTATTTCATTTAGTACATTTCAATTCATTACCACACTCTGTACATGTTTTGAGTAAGCAAAAGAAGTTACCTGTGTACCACCACCAGTATTAAGTCGACCAACCTCTCCACCACTTGTTGTTATTCGTTCCCTCCTGTTCAATTCAAAATATATAATTAAAATGTTAATATAGAAGTAATTCCATATTAGTAAATTATTGAACTCATAGAAGGAACAAATCTCACTCTTCTTCATTGCACTCTAGTCTATGATCAGCTGATAGATGATAAATTCCCCCTTCTGCAGATTCTAATACACAAAGTGAATCACCAACTGATGCAACTGTTACAACCCATCCTTCAATAATAACAAATGTTACCGTTGTCCCTGATTTTTGTGCTGCAACATCACATAAAAAAACTTCATATTATAGTATTTATTCATACTAGTACTTGAAAAAACTAAACTGATATTTTATGTAAAAGATTTTATCACGAAGTAAAGTGGTAACTGGGAATATGACAATTACAAGAACTACTAGATTAAAGGAGTAAATGTAACCTTGTATTAACCATCTGAAATAATGTATGTAACATAAGTTGGAGAAAATGAATGCATTGAAACAAAACACAAATAACAAGCCTTGTATTTAACGTAGGAAAATTATGCAAATAAAAGAAGAAAATACTCCAACTTGATACAATCCAAGTAGATTGTCTCCATTTTATGTGATGTTACTACGATTCACCGTCCAAAAGACAAAAGAGGTTATGCTGGATCACTTGATAAAAGGTGGATACAAGTTTATATGTAGTTGAATCCAAATAGTTAACAATGTTGGGTTTTATTTGCCCTAAATTTCTTATCAATAATAGGTTTTCCTTTTAGAAAAATATTTTGAAATGACTAATCCGTTTTCTAGTAGGAAAAGATTTAGGACTCTATAATTAAAGACATATTCCTTCTAAGTTAATTAGCATTAACAATGTAGTCTTAAACGCTTTGAGAGTTTCTGGTTAGGGGAGAAATTATGGGTCACAAGCTTGATACGTTATCACTTGTGTGAACCTCCCATGTATTCTAAGTGAATTTGGTTGATGTTGTTTCCCTCTGTATTTTGTACTCTAATATTTATAGTGGATTGCTCATCTTCTTTGTGGATGTAGGTCAATTGACCGAACCACGTTAAATCTTTGTGTCTTTTGGTATATTTCTCATTGTCTTCTTACTCGTGATCTTTCAGGGTTTGCTTTGCTAGATTCCCTAACAAGTGGTATCAGAGTCAGATTCAATTATAGAGTCAGGTTCAGTGGTTCGATAATCGATGATTGAACCAGGTTAGAAAGAGGTGTTCATCTTGAATGGTGTAGTTGTAGCCGCAATCTTTTTAATAGTAATGAAGATTTTGTTGGAGAAATTGTTTCAGAGAGGTTCTCTGTGTTGAGAGATAAATTTTTGCAAAGGAAATTATAGAGAGGAGAAGCAAGTTGTTGAAGATTAAGTAAAGAAGGTGGACAAATTTATTTTGTCAGAAATTCAGGCCAAGGGGGAGATTTGTTCGATTTTATTTGCCCTAAATTTCTTACCATAAATAGGTTTTCCTTTTAGGAAAAGATTTTGGATTGACTAATCCTTTTTCTGGTAGGAAAAGGTTTAGGACTCTATAAATAGAAGAATGTTCCTTCTAACTTAATCACCATTCACAATGTAGTCTTAAAGGCTTTGAGAGTTTTGGTTAGGGGGAGAATTTATGGGTCAAAAGCTTGATACGTAATTACTTGTGTGAACCTCCCATGTATTTTGTACTCTCATATTTATAGTGGATTGCTTATCTCTTTTGTGGACATAGGTCGATTGACCGAACCACATTAAATATATGTGTCTTTTGGTATATTTCCCGTTTTCTTCTTACTCGTGGCCTTTTGAGGTTTGCTTTGCTAGTTTCTGGTTTACACCTGCTTATTTCCAATCCTAACAAACAAGTTTAAAGTCTTATTCAATGACCTGCCTCTTAGATTCATGATATCCAACATAAAAGGTACTTTAATAGAACTTCCAAAAGGTCATTTCAAGTTATAGCAAAACCCATAGATTCATTACTTGAGCAATAGGTGCAAATCAAATTATTTAGAAGCAATACAAACAATGTTATAATAATCAAGTACACACAATAATACTTTATGATCTAAATGAAAAGGTTTGTTCTATCATTTATATTTTCATGTGTAATAACCCTTTAGGTCGTTTTCTCTCTTTTTCAGTATTTTTGGTGTTGATGGAAATCCTATAGCGGCCCGAGTCATTTACGACTTACCATAACTGATAACTTGATCACCAGATAGTTCATTTGGTATTTATGCAAGTTTTTATGATTTAGATATTCTAAATTTTGAATGGTTGAGTTTGGTCAAATATTTTAGGTAAACGACCTTACAATGCAATTTTGATGGTTCCGTTTGCGCATTCATATCAATTTTTAGTCTAGATGGACCTTTGGTTTGGGTCACAAGATTTTGGGAGTGGCTAGTTAGTGTTCTCTCTATTCTGATGTAAGATTCTGAGATATGCTAGTTTTATGTACATCCGATCTGACATAAGATTTTGGTAGCTACTGGGTTTATATAGTCATTTCGACATAAGATACTAGGAGAAAATTGGTTTTTAAGGCTTTCTGAAGTAAGATTCTAGGAAGGCAAGCTATTATGATGTATGTTTCCAGGATGTTCTAGGTTTTTAATAAGGCTTTCTAATGTAATAATCTGAGAAGCAATAGCTATTTCGATATAAGATTATGTGGTGTCCTAGGTTCTCGCAATATGTTCAGATGTAAGATTCTGGGAAGGAATCGCTATTTCGATGTAATATTCCGGGAGATTCTATGTTTCCTACTGTTATAACAATTTCAGATTCTGGGCTGGTGTTCATGATTATTTTTTATTTGAGGCTTGTAGTGTAGCTCTTGTCTGTACCCATCAGGTTTGGGAGGTATCTACCAAATTATTAATTGTTTAATTTTACTATTATCCCTATGTGTAACTTTAGGTCTTGTACGGGTCCTGTTAGGCTTATAGAACTTTATTTCTTTCTCCATTAACAATCATAGCCGTATTACGATTCAGGACAACCATGTCTTTACTTTTGCATTATTACCTCATTATTTACTCACTTGCTATTATGTTTTCAATCACAAGCTTGATGGTCCTATGATGCTTATTAAGTATCCATTTTATTGGTACCCATACTATACTTGACTTCTCTTTTCCTTGACGCATATCCAAGCGCTAGACGACCTGTTGATCCTTAAGGTGTTTCAACTTATGTTCTAGAGATTAAGAGTGAGCTTAATATTTTTCGTGATTGTCCCATATCTTTCTTTATATTTATGACTAGTCTTTTGTATATTTATATAACATGTATATCTCTCGTATATGTCTATTTTGTACTTGATTTATTGTATATATACATACATACATACACACACACACACACACATATATATATATATATTAAACTTTTTATTTTTGTTGTTTAAATGATCTTATTATGCTTCTATCTACTTATCCTCTTCTTAGGCCCATTATAATTTGTCCCAATATAATGGTTGACTTACTAGTGGAATTTAGTATGTGTCCTCATAACCCTTGTTTTGGATCGTGAAATGTTGGTATCAGAGTTTTAGGTTCAGTGATGTAGTTGGTCCAAGGATAATATCTATTAGTGTCCCGTAGATTGGTATGGACATGCCTATAACCTATATTTAAGAGGATCTAGTACATCTTTAGGGAGAGTCTTTCTTCTGATTCCATATTGTGTGTTCTTACTCCTGTCGGTATCTCAAATTCTCATTTGTTTCGACCTTTCATAGATGGTGCTTAGGAAAGGTGTCAAATCTAGGTACAATGCTTCTTAGCCAGTAGGTTAAGCCCTTGATGGGGTAGGTCTAAGGTTGACCTTGAGTTTGTGCACGATCTATTGCACAAGCTCTGGATAGATCTAGAGAGATCACTCTTGATCTGGTTATTGATCAACAACATGTGCCTATTCCTTATCACTCGATGGGGTAGAGACCAAATTAATTGTCACATAGTCCTACAATGGCGTTGGGACTTCAAATTGCCATCACTTAGCTATTAGCAAAAATATGGTATGGGGTATGATCAAATGGGACCAGTAGTGAAGCCTTCCATTCTGTCTCCCAATGTAGAGGTATTACCAATACATGTTGTTGCTCAGCCTATGATACTTGAGGCCACCGTGATAGTAGAGGAATAGAAGGTGTTGGGAAGGTTCTTGAGATTTTCTCGTCCAAGGTTTTTAGAGGATACAATAGATTATGCTTTCAAGTTCTTCATTATCTGTCATGAGAGGTCGTATTTGTAGGTTTTGTTGAGTCCAAAGGGTCCCTTTTAAAGTATATTAGTTAGAAAGCCACTCCAACTATGGTGGCATACATTCATTGAGTGTATCCTAGTAGGATCTCCTCCTTTAACTTGTAGGAAATTCTATAAGGTCTTCTAGACCAATTTTATACCATGTAGCATCTTGGATAGATTGAGAGACCTACTTACTAGACTAGAGCTGGGATCCTTGTTAAAACTAAAGTATGTGACCCAACTTCATGAGCTCTCTAGGCACTACTATGATTTTGCCAACAAAGAAGGCAAGAGTTTGGCATTTTGTTGGAGGATTCTGCTTTGGATTTCTACAAACTCCTTCTTATCGTTGGCTAAATTACTTTTAGATATAGTTACGAATACTCATACTTATAGGAAATCCATTGTGAGTTTCGTATGGAAAGTAATAAGAGAACTCACTTCTAGCGCAGCTATAGTAGTTCGCAATCATGTCGTAGAAGTTTCTCTAACAGAAGTCGGCATCCTTATCAATCTGAAGGGGATACAATAGGGCATTATTTGATGAACTGTTACAGTCCATCCGTTAAATTAGGTCTAGGATGGATCAAACAATCTTCCACATAGACCTTAGAGTAATAAAGTTTACTTTGATTGTGGTGATGTCAGGCACTTTGCTAGAGATCACCCCAAGCATAGACTTGTACCGCTCCAAGTGGAGAAGGATGTTAGGTTTGTAGGGGTGGTCTAGCTTACTCGAATATGTGTGTAAACAAGCATAAAATACGGTAGAGCTAAAGTCGAGTCTAGGGGTGGGCATGATCATGTATATGAATTTCTTGCTTGGTTGTAGGCTGAAACCTAAGATTTAGTTACTGTAGGTACGATCTTAGTATGACATAAATGGTCCTTTGCCTTATTTGATCAAGTATCTACATCTTTTTATGTGTCGATTTATTTTTCTCATTGATTATAGTTTCATTCTAACCCCTTTTCTCAGTTTCATTGAATGTATCGACTTTTATGGGTGATTCTTTAATAGGTTATCAGGTTTGCTATGCTATTATGGTGACGATCCGAGAGTGATACATATGATATGAACTTAATATGTTAAATTTTAAGGTTATTCTTGGAATCGATTGATTATTCCCCTATTATGCAGTCCTAGATTGCTTTGCCACGACTATTACCTTAGTCATGCCTTGTATGCCTCAATTTGTATGGTAGGATCTATGTAGCGCACATCAGTTGGGATTATATCATATATTCGGTCTCATAGATTTGTATACAATGAGCGCCTAACCTATTTGGGTTATGTACATGATGTTAGTAGGGAGGTCCATATAGTTGATTCTATCCATATTGTGTGTGTGTTTGAACATCTTTCCTACGGAATTACTTGGCCTTCTTATTGAATGTGATATTTATTTTACTATTGATGTAGAGTCGAGCACTCAACCCATTTCCATTCCACCCTGTCGTACGACACCTATTGAGCATAAGGAACTAAATATTTATCTTTGAAATATATTGTGTAAGGATTTTACTAAACCTAGTGTCTCACTTAGGGGTGATCCCATTTTGTTTGTGAAGAAGAAAGATAGTTTTATGAATTTAGTTAGTGATTACATGCAACTAAATGGGGTGACAATGAATAATAAGTATCATATGCCTCGTATCGATGACTTATTTGATTAGCTTTATGCTGCCACATTGTTTTATTAGATCGACTTGGGATCTAGTTATAATAGTTTTATATAAAGGAAGAGGACATACACATGAAAACTTTTAATGATGATGTCTTTTCAGTTAAGAAATAGCCCAATGATATTTATCGACTTGATGAAACATGTTTATAGGACTTATATAAAATCCTCTCGCATTGTGTTCATCAATAATATTATTTTCTACTCAAGGACTAAAAGGAGTATGAGCAGTATTTGAGGATTATGTTATAGACATTGAGAGATCAACGAGTTTATGACAATTTCTCAAAGTGTGAGTTATTTCTTGAGACTGGAGCCAACTTGGTGCACGTGGTACCGAAACATTGAATTATGGTAAACCCAAAGAAGATTGAGTCAATCTGTGGTTGGGATAGGCCCATCTATAGATGAACCATTGACTAATCTAACTACACTTGAATTTTTTTTGAGTGGTCAAATAAGAGAGAGGCAGGATTTCTAGAGCTTAAGAAAATGAGTAGCATAACTCCTATTTTGACTCTTCCATTTGAGAATGAGGGTTTTATGGTATATTGTGATGCATCTAATGTCGTTCAGTTTCGGTCTGATGTATCATGGACATGTTATATAATATGCATCAAGGCAACTTATGGTGCATGAGCACAACTACCCTACTCATGATTTGGAGTTGGCAACTATTTTTTTCACTATAAAGATTTTTAAGATTTACTCAAATAAAGCTAATTATCAGATCTTCCCAAATCATTGCAGTCTTTATTTTATTTTGAGACAGAAGAACCTTAATTTGAGCCTGCAAAGGTGGATTGAACTTCTAAAGGACTAAAATCTTTCAATTCTATACCATCAGGGCAAGGTATATGGTGGCAGATGCCTTGAGACAGAAGGTAGTGAGTACAGGTAGTCTATCCTTCTTTTATATTTTAAAGAGACCCTTGGCGTTGGACATCCAAAACTTAGCCAATAGATTGGTTAGGCTTATATCTCTAACCCCAATCGAGTTCTAGCTTGTAGCGGTTCTCGCTCCACCCTATTTGAGCTTATTCATGGTTGGAAATCTAAGGATGAAGTTTTAGGGGAAATTGGTGATCAAGTTTTGAGCAATGTTGCTAGTGAGGTAACCTTAGACTCACACAGTGTTTGACATTTATCTATTGTATTTGTGTTCCTCGAGTTGGAGATGTGATTTAAATGATAGTTTAGGAGGCTCACAACTCCAAATATTCTATTCATCTTGGCACGACCAAGATGTATAAACAAGTAAGGAAAAATTATTGATGAAGTGGTAAGAAGAGGAATAAAACAATCTTTTTAGCTTAATGTCTATGTTGTATGTAGGTAAAGGCTAAGCACTTGAGGAATGGCGGTGAGGTTAGTGATTACCCATTACTGACTGGAATTTGGAACTTATCACTATGAAATTATTTGTGGGATTGCCATAAACTTCTTGCGTTGTTGATTGAATATCTGTCATGGTGGATAGATTGACAAAATTGACTAATTTCTTACACATTCAGTCTTCCTTCAAAGTCATGTGGTTGGCTCATAACCATGGAAAGACATTGTTTGTTTTAATAGGGTAAAATGTCTATTATCTATGATAGATGTTCTTACTTAAATCCCAGCTCCTAGAGGTCACTTTAGGATGAGTTGGGTAATTAAGTTGATCTTAGCACAAAATTTAACCCATATACAGATTGGCAATAAAAGTGGACTATTCATATTTTGGAGAATATGCCTTGAAATTGTGTGTTAATTTTTAGCTTTGACAAAGTTGTTTATATTAACAACTACCATTCAAGTATTAAGATGGCCCGCTCGAGGTCTTGTATGGTAGGAATTGTCTATCTACGGTTATTTGGTTTGACACTTTTGATTGTAGGACTCATTGTACATACTTGTTTGAGGATGCTTTAGCTTGAATTCAAGTTATACAATACAGGCTACGAGAATTTAAGAGAAAGTAGAATAACTATGTTGACTGTAGGATTTGTCCCTTCAGTTTTAATGTTGGTAATCTTATATTCCTCTAAGTCTCACTTTTGAAATGCATAGTGTGATGTGAGAGGAGGGGGAAGATTAGCCCCATGTATATTGAGCCTTTTGAGATCCTTCAAGAGGTGTTGTTTATGAGTTGGTCTTGCCACTTGCCTTTTCATTTCTTAATACAGTTTTCCATGTGTCGATACTTTATAGATATGTTTTTGACATGTCCCACGTGATTTAGTATGACTAAGTCGAGCTAGATGATTGTTTAAACTTTGTGGAGGAGCTAGTTGTTATCATGGATAAGGCCGTTAGGTTGTTGTGATCGAGAGATATTCTTCTGGTTAAGGTTCACTGGAGACACCGTCCAGTCGAAAGGCTACCTAGGATATTAATCATTACTTTAAAGTGCAACATCTCCACCTATTCGAGTCTTCAAATACTTCTTAACTATTTAATTTTGAAGTAGAAAGTCCTTTAGTAGTGGATATTGTAATGACCATTAAGGTCATGGTCTATGTTTTTAAATATATTTATGATTTAGAACTTTACTATAGAGGCCCAAGTCATATATGACTTGTTGGGATTGATTGTTTGGTCACTGAATCATTCTTTTGTCTTTGATGACAATTTTTCTATTTTGGAGCTTTTGAACTTGAAACAACTCATTTTGGTCAAAACTTTAGGTAAAGAACTTTAGAGTGCAATCAATGATTGTTTAGTTAGCCTGTCACATTGATTTTACTAAAAAATAGACTTTTGATTTGAGTCTCAAGACTTCCATACTCCTTATGAGCTACCTTGTGACTTTTATACAAAAATGGAGCCTTGGGTGTAGGACCCATTCTTCGTCAATGCAACCTAAAATGGTAGTTTTGATATATTCGTTCAATTCAAAACATTGAATTTTGTGTGTTATCATAATTTACTTATCTGTACGAGGTTCCAAAGAAATCCTGAGGACGCATTAGAAAAGGATTTCATTTTAACTTTTGCTGATGCGACCGATTTAGCGATAACCATTTTACCAGCCCATGATTGATTTAATCGTAGCTTCTTTAGAGAACCTTGACCTCCTACACAGTAGCCGACTAACTATGATTTGGCCGCTTCAACAGCCACTTGCCCGCTTTTGTGATTATCACTAGAATATTCGAGATCTCTATTTTTGTTAATTTTTGTTGTATTTCTAATTTAGAGCTAGGACCAGTGTTGGGAGGTCATTACAGTCACTAGTCACACTCTTAAACTCGTAAGTTATGATTTAAATTGTCAAATTTAGTTATTAATAGTTATTGTGAAGCTTGTTGCTTGTTAGGCCATTTTAAAGTCTTTTTCGAATTATGCCCATTTTTACACACAATTCCTTTGCTTGTTGGGACCTATTAATGCAGTCAATTGTTGATTCCTTTTGCGGATCCACCATTGCCATTTTGTCTCAATTTTAGACCAAAAATTATTTGTTGAAGTATGGTTGTCAAAATGATTCTATAGATATCAAAAACACTATTTTTTTAGTTAAACATCGTTAGGAGGTACCTCAAAAGGGAAAACTATTGATTTGGAGGTTTGGAGTGCACATGTTTGTCATGAGGTAGGCTACAAATTACTATCCTTACACCTTGTTGTTGATTATCCTCAAATAGAATTTTCTAAATGTTAGGTTGGTATTTCGCATCAGTTCTTGTTTTTATTATTATTTGATTGATTTTGTATTGTTGTAAATTTATCAGGAATTATTAGGTTAATCATGAGTAGTTGATCTTATATTTTTTCTTGTAAATTGTGAATAGTCTCAAATAACGTTACTATGGATGTTATGGATCCTTAACGTAGGTTTTCTAGTATTTCCTTAGATGTTAGCTTCTCTATCATGTAGGAATGCCTTCTAAAATGGATTGGCCTAGATATAACTTTTTAAACGGGTTATGAATTTTGGATAGACCTACTAGTATCTCCGAGTGCCTAGTTATGGTAAGATAACTACCAAGACTCATTAAAGACCCTAGTCCACTCTATAAGACACCTGGCCCAAGATGCGATTTCGAGAGAGGCTAATTAGTATTGTCTCTGTTACGATGTAAGATTCTAGGATATGCTAGAGTTCTATACAACTGATCCAAATTATATTTTGTGAGCTGCTAGGTTATTGTTTATTCATTCAGATGTAAGATTCTAAGATTTACATAGGTTTCCATGGTTTTCCAATGTAAAAGTTTGCAAAGGATTAGCAATTCTAATATAAGATTTTGTGATGTGATAGGTTCTAATTAGGCTTTGATTTCACAAAGGACTAACTTTTTCAATATAAGATTCTTGTGTACTAGATTATTTTAAGGATTACAATGTAATATTTTGGGAAGGACATGATTTTCTAATGTAAGATTCTGGTAAATGCAACCACCCAATGTTATCGCAATGTCAGATCCTAATTTTTCTCCCGATTCCAAATTTTGGGAAAATTTTTGTGGTCATTTTTGAGTTGAGACTTGAACTGGCTTTGTGAGTACTTGATGGGTTTACGGGGGTTTGTCCATGTTATTAATTTTTTATTTGTTATTGCATGTCTTTGTTTGTATCTTCTTGACTTATGGAGGTTCAACTAAGTTTATATGACTTTATTGCTTTTTCCATTTATGTTTAGTAAAATTATTATGACTCAGGACTAGCTATTGCTTTATATTTTCCTTATTACCCTATTGTTTACTTACTTTTTATTATGTTACTGCAATCGCAAGCGTAGTCAATCTATGAAGCCTACTCAGTACATGTTGTTTTGATACTCATAATGTACTATACACTTGTTTTGTTGATGTATATGTGATCGCTAGTCGATTTCATTGATCCTTGTGCTAATGTAGCTGACATTTTAGAGATTGGGGGTTAGCTAAGTTGCATTCATAGTTTACTATTCTTTTTATGTATACTTATTAGTAGTATTTTATATTTCGAGCCAATGTGTATTTCTGGTATATGCCAAGTCAGTACACAATCTTTTGCAGTAGTTTTTTAGTAGCACCCACCATGTTTTTTGTTGGATCTTGTAATTTGTCCTTGT
This sequence comes from Solanum habrochaites, assembly GCA_027704765.1. Classification (NCBI taxonomy): domain Eukaryota; kingdom Viridiplantae; phylum Streptophyta; class Magnoliopsida; order Solanales; family Solanaceae; genus Solanum; species Solanum habrochaites. The sequence goes on along the minus strand of JAKWJA010002495.1, from coordinate 36,233,945 downwards.
TCAAGGGTCATATCTATCTATATTTATTTACACTACCTTGAAAGTGTGAATTCCCAAAATTAAATGTTGAATTACTATATATCCCTATTTAGAAATAGTCAATTTATTTTATTTATTAATGTATTATATTGAAAGTAGATAGCTTTTCAAATCAATGGATTGCGACTTTTTCAATGAGTTGAAACTTTTCCAAAGGGTTGTGACTCTTTTGATGGGCTTTGACTTTTCTCAATGAGTTGTGACTTTTTCGAAGGATTGTGATTTTTTTTAAGGTTGTGACTTTTCGAAAGGGTTAATGCCTTTTCTAATGAGTTGTGCCTTTTTCAAAGGGTTGTGACTTTTCTGATAACAATGATTTTTTCGAAAGGTTGTAACTTTGTAGATAAGACACAATCTACTATGTGGTAGCTATAAGTATAGGGGTTTCTTCACACTTATAAAACTACAATATTATTAAGTTCTTACTCTTCTTCTTCTGAAAAAATCTCAAGTGTTATTTGTTAAAATTGATCAAGTTTGAAATTCAATGATATATTCTCCGTAGGCCCATTGTCGTTTGTTTTGGAATAATTGTTGACATACCTTTTGGTAAGATTTAGGTGTTATTGTAATCTCCTTTTTTTGGGTCGTAACATCACTGAAACTTCATGTTACGATTTTATAATATCTCCCTTATATATAGCAAAAACTATTACCTTTTTCTTGGAATTCTTTGTCTGTCTTGACGAATCCTGCAACCAAAGCCCTAGGCAATGCTGCAATCCACTCAGATCTATTGAGGTCTGCGGGAATAGCACTCAATACATTCTGCAATAGATTCTCTTTAGTATATATAGCGGCTGCCGACCCATTGTGTCCATCAAATAACTATACAAGGAATGAAAAAAAATATGTATAAATGACAACAATTATATTAATACCAGACAGAGGACGTATGACTACATATGTTTAACATTTTTTCAAGACGAGATTTTAATGGTCAAACATGTAAAATTTCTAGGTGAAAATGTAACAAAATAGTGTATTGTTGCAATAATTACATCTTCCGTGCATAAATTTTAAAAGGAAAACTAAAATGTTTCTCCGATCTCTTGAAATAATTGTTGATTCTTGATAGAAAATAAGTCAAAAAAAGGAAAAGGGGAAAACATCAAATGTTTGCACCATGATTAGTTTTCTCAAACATATAGGATACTACATAACATATCTATCAAAGGTCAATCAACATGAAATTTACGACTCAATATAACAAATTATTAACCTAAGAAAAGGATGACAACATTAGCTGATAAAAAAATGCTCTGAGAATATTGAAGATAACATCCAATACGATAAATCTATAGAAAATAAACACATCTCTTAAAACATAAGAACATACCCCAAAAACCGAAAAGTTATTGACTTCATCTCCCAAAACCCGTTGGCATTCAGGCTTGAGGAAAGTGAAGTCTTCTCCTTTCTTGATCTGATTAGCTTGACCATGAGAAATATCGGGTCTTTCAATCTTTTCTTGGGCATGTTCCCGCTTCAGCAATACAGACAGTGGAACGGATTGATGTTCACCTTTAGACAACATTGTTCGATCCCTTCAAATTTCATAAAATTATGTTTTATTAATTTCAATAATAATGTAGCTTCCTAAATCAATCCTCTAATGTCAGCTAATCCATTTCATTTTAAAAAAAAAACATCAAAGGTTATCTTATATGAAAAACAAACAAACAGTAACAACCCAAAATTAATACCTCTTGGAAACAAAATCAACCATAATTTATACAAGAACAAATAAAGGGTCACGTGGAAAAAGATAATTCCACCAATGCCCAAATTGAGTAGCATTATATAAGTTTGTTTTATTCATAATTGGTGACTAAAAATCAATACATCCACACCCCCAAATACTATGGAAAGAAATTTCCCCCTTAGTAACAAAAAAAGAATCACTCAGTTTTATTTGGGTCAGATATTTGTAATCATATTTCTCATTGTTCTAACCTATTTCATCATAAAGAATCTAGCCAAATGAGAAATGTATTTATTACTAAATTAATTGAAGAGAATAACAATGTTTAAAGAACCTATAAAGTTGCAAGAAGATGGTTAAATAAATGAAATAAAAAAAAATTATTTCGGAAAGAAAATTAAAGAAGAGAGGAATGAAACAAATGAAAAGATCCTTGAGTTATCTAGAAATTGCAAAATAAGGATGCCGTCATTTTATCAATCAATTTACCTCTTATTTTAAAATCACCATAAAAAGCCCCATTTAGGGTTGCTTAGAATCAGCTTTTGGACTTATTTCTGTTATGAATTTGTTCTCACAATGGAGGAGGAAATTGAAAATAAAGAGGAAAAGGATGGAGTTGGAACAATGTAGGATTTTTTGTTAGTTTTTTTACCATAAAATTTTTGTTTTGTGAAATGTCCACAGCGAACCGTTCATTTTGGTTTGGCGTTAAATGAATTTTGAAAATTGTGGAAATATGTTGACTTCTTTATTATCCTGCACCATACCCACTTAACTTGCGCTTCTTGGCGCCTTTTCTCTTTTCACTTGCTCCATTTAAAAAAGAACGAATTTTTTTTAGTCTGTATAAAAAATATTGTTTCGTTCTTTTTTTATATAATATTATAATTTTACATTTTTACATGGCATGTTTAAGGTTACAAGATCAAAGAATAATTTTGTACATTTGACCTAATTTTAATTTAGGATCACAAGATTCAAAAATTTTCTTTATATTCATAACTTTCGTGTCAAATCAAACCAGTTTATTCTTTGTGAAATGGAGGAATTATTATTTTTCTCTTTCCTCCCTTTTGCTTTACGATGTCATAGGAAAAAGCATAAAAGTCTACATATCGTAATTACATAAATTTAGGACTTTATTTTTTACAAATTTACAACTATAATGCAGATAATTTTTATTAAAAGCATAATAAGGTTTCACCAAAACATCAAGGCAAGTGCTATAGTTTGACGGGTACACCAATTATGTTTTATGGCACACATTCAGATGTTGAAAGTTGTAGAAATGATGATGTTCTTGTGAATGTGTGAGCATAGTAGGTAAGATAAGATTAGAAATGAAGATATCTAAAAATAGGTGGGAGTTGATTTAGTAAAAGATAAGACGTGGGAAATTGGGGCACATGAAAAAGAGAAGCTACACATGAGGTTGGATGGTTTTAGGGGAGCCATGGGTAGATCGGAGAAGTATTGAGTGTGGATATAAAATGATGCATGAAAAAAATGTAGCTTATTGAGGACATGCCATTATATAGAAGGGTGTGGAGATCCTAGATTAGGGCATAGTAGGTTATGCACGAAGCAATATGTTTTATGTTCATATTAGTAATCATGTTATTTTTCTTGTAGTTTCTTGTCTTTCGACTTATGTTATTATGATTTGATTCCGTGTACATAATTAGCATATTATTTGTTATATTTTCTACTCTACTGCGTACTATATTTTATATGTTTCTATTGTACTTCTGTTTTTATTCTAGATTGTTCTTTTTAAGTTGAGGATCTATAATAAATTCCTCCCTACCCTTGACGTAACAGTACACTCTACCCTCTATGGACATACTTTGTGGACTATAATGGTATTATTATGTTAGAAATATAATCAATTTTCTTTTACAGCCCTTGATTTTGATGATCTGCTAAAATGAATGAAAATTATGAAGTCTGTTTCTAGAAATTCAACCAGCACAACACCATGATGAAGATTGTTATAAAAAGACCGTGTTGTAGATTTTCATAACACAATTTATTGAATAAGTTTAATTTACAATTGGACAAGCTTTCAAATAGACAAGATTCCAATCAAATAGGTAGTTGTAAGTAACATATGTAGATGCTTTTGTTCTTACATAAATGGGAAAGGGTCATATATGCCTCTAAATTATTCGAAAAGCTTTTAATATATCCTCATTTAAAGTTTGGATCACTCATAACCTTGTCATTCAACTTTTGACCCAGATATGCCCTTATGGTTGTTAGTTGGTATGCTGGACATATCCAACTCATTTTTCATTTCAGTAAATGTCACATGAAATTGTCATGCCATTTTGACCTTATTACAAGACATTTATATGATAACGGATAGGGATCAATAATGATCCTGAAAAATTCGAATAAAAAAACACCTAATCCAACCCATAAATCAACCCCCTTTTAAATAAACTATCTGAATCGCGTTAAACTATTTTGTCTAATTTTATTTCTTTTCTATAAATTCCTAATATGAACAATTATTTAATAAAAAATAGGAAAAATATGAAAATAAATTTAAAATTAACTCCAAAATTCACAAATAAATATAGTAACCTTAAATTCAACAATATCAACATTTTATTTTAAATTTATATTTTTTGGCAAATCTCGAAAATGAGTAATTTGTTAATAAAAATTAGTAAAAATATGAAAAAATTTAAAATTTACACCAAAAAATGATAAATAAATATAGTAACCTAAAATTGAACAATTTCATTAAATATTTTTTCATTTTTTGATAAATCCCAAAACTGAGTAATTGATGAATAAAAAATAAAAACATACAAAAAATATAAAAATTAAAAAATTTATCGAAAAATTGGAGTTGAAGGTTAATATATTTATTTGTGAATTTTTTGGCGTTAATTTTATAGTTTTTTCATATACTTTTTTTATTAATCAAATACTCATTTTCGAGATTTACTATGAAAATTAAAATTAAACGAAAGTGTGAAATTATTGAATTAAGGGCCACTATATTTATTTTTGAATATTTGACGTAAATTTTATATATTTTTTCATATATTTCCTTGGTTTATTAATAACTTAAACATCTACGTGATTCGTCGAAAAAAATCAAAATAAAAAAATAGTTGAAATTGTTGAATTTAAGGTTAATATATTTATTTGTGAATTTTTGGCGTTAATTTTAAATTTTTTCAAACTTTTCATATTTTTTATAATGAATTACTCATTTTCGGAATTTACCAAAAAAATTCAAAAAATTCAAAAAAAATTATTGAAATTGTTGATTTTAAGGTTACTATAGTTATTTGTGAATTTTTAGCGTTAATGTTTTTTTAATTTTTCCTTTGTTTTATCAACCAATTACTTATTTTCGTGATTTGCCCCCAAAACATAAAAATCAAACAAAATTGTTGAAAATGGTACAAATAGTTTATTTAAAAGGGGTTGATCTATGAGTGGGATTAGGTGTTTATAGGTCCTAATTTTTTAGGGGCATAATTGACCTCTTTCCAATTTCATATAAATATCATGTTGTAAGGTCAAAATGACATGACCATTCCATGTGATATTTAAAGAAATGAAAAATGAGTTGGATATGTTCAACATACCAACTAACACCCATCGGTGCATATTTTGACAAAAGTTGGACGGCGAGGGCATGAGTGAATCAAACTTTAAGTGAGGTATATCTAAACCTTTTCGAATAGTTTAGGAGCATATTGATCCTTTTCCCTATATAAATAGGAAGTCAATTGATTTCACTTTTTAATTAGATCTAAATTTAATATTATATTCATGTAATGACTTGGTCGGCCATTCTTATAATTTTTATTATCATTTTTCCCTCATGATAGGTAATGATTGAATTATATAAACTATTTGGACACCTTTTAAATTCAACAATTATCGTCCAAAATGCATAATTGTGTCATATTCGCTATTTAAACCTTAGATAACAAAATATTATTTTCATAGACCATGCATAAACTTTCATGAACCATGATCATGAATTCCTAAATTCACATTTTCATAAATGTGTATCATCATAAAATAATAGATCTTCATAAATGTGTATCATCATAAATTAATAGTGAAAATCATGAGTGTGCAAGGGACTTATAGCAATCAATTGGAAATCATATAATTTAATCAAAACATGCATAGGAATATTGGAATTGAATAATTAATTAACATCAATTTAGATCATGAAGATCACATGAAATTGAAAGGGAAACTTAGAAATACTTTGGGACCTATTGGATTAATTAAATCAAATGGTGAAGGACCACATACCTTGATGATCTACGCCTAAAGAGTAATGGAGGAAAAAAGAAATTTGACGATTAAACCCTACTTTTCCTCCTCGAAGTTTGTGAGAATTTGGAGGGGATGAACTTGGATGTGATTTTAGAATTCGAGTGAATAAGTGGGTTTTGGATAGACTTAAGATTTCTCTCCTTCTTTTAAAAATCAAGAGGGGTGAAGAGAGAAGTGTTCTCAATATATTTGTTTGTGGTTGATTAACTAGGTTTCATTTTTTATTATTTTACTTTCTGATTTTTTATAATGTGGTGTGTGGTCTATCGATGAATGTGTATTGTGATCCTTGGAGGGTGACTGCCTCAATAATATGTTAATTACCATTATGTGATCATGTTGACCAATGTACACACACTCACACCTCATGCATGTCTATGAGTAGGATAGATTCATAGTGACTAATGAAAGGATAGTCTCATATGCACTAATGTCTACTACTATGATTCATAGTGACTAATGAAAGGATAGTTCTCATATGCACTAACGTCTACTACTATGATTCATAGTGACTAATGAAAGGATAGTTCTCATATACACTAATGTCTACTACTATGCATGTAAATTATATGTTCACGAAAATATGAAAAGGTATCTTGACTATAAAGACTTGATAGGTGGACTAGCATGAGTAAGGGTATGGGAATTTACCAATACATTGCACATGTGTACCTTGATAGAATAGTTCCTAAGGTAAGTTCTTTATGTACATGAATATGAATGCATGATTAAGTTATGAATAAGAAGTATATGTTATGATGTCAAGATTTTTATATAATGAAGTATGAATATGTGTAGTGTCTAAATGTGTTTATGCGAAACTTTCCTCATGTAAGTACACATACACACACATGAATGCATGAATGAAGCATGTTATGATAATCTAGTAAAGTAGGGTATTATGAAAGGTTAGCTCTATTTTACTATAAACTAGATATGCTATGTGTATGTGAAAGGATATTCTCACGTGAGTTAACTTGATGAAAGGACAATTCTCATATCTAACCTATGGGCTTTGAATATGAGGAGTAAATATCCTAAAGCCTATTTTTAAAAAATATGTTAATAAAGGATTTTCAAAAAGGTAACTTAGCTTAGTACCGAGTGAACTTGACAAATGAGGGGTGCCCTTTCCTGATGAGGTAAGGCATGTTCACCGAATGTCCTCATGAGGTGGAAAATACAATGTTTAAGGGCATAAAGTTTAATCTACATTTCCTAGTGTTTTAACTATGTTTCCCCTATAAGACCTAGCATGTGGATCAACCTAATATGCGATAATGATGTTAATATTCTACCTTTGCTAGTAAAGCATCTCTTTTCGGTGTGGGTTCCATGACACCAATTTCCATATTTAGCTCACATGGTCCTAATGTCGGTTAATTCTAGGGTTTCCCTAATGTAAAATGGGCAATGGAAGTAAATCAATGAACCCTAACTAGGATAACCTAAGGGAAGTTACTTGGTGTAGGTGAGAGTATGACACTTAGCTATGCATTGCACAAGTAGCTCTTGGAGGGAGTTCTAGGGAGGTGTTCCATATGTATATGTATATGTCTCTCATGCATGACATTATGATATTGGTTTACTTGTTATGATAATATGCATAGTATGGATCCTTTTGAATCTATATGATGAAGGTCTTACCTTATATGCATTATGTTGGTCTTAATTTCCATATAATGAAGGTGTTACTTGATATGGATGTAGTTGACCAAAGTTTTCATATTGATGTATGAAGTATGTGATGTGCTTGTGGTCTCTTTGTGAGTACACTTAGTATGTGTGAGGTTATGAGGCTTCATATGTACATTGCACTGGTAAGGTTAGATTGGGATTATGAGTAAGGTCTCAAGGTGTATTAATGAAATCAAGTCCAAGTATGCATTTTTTTACTAGTGCCTCATTGTGATGGTATTTATGGTCTTGACTAGTATGTTGTCTTGGTATGAGTCTTAGATGTGGTTCATGTACTATGTTGGGTCATATGTGAAATATAGGTTCCATGATACGTTATGTGCCTATGAAGTATGTATTTTAGTAAATGAAGGTTATATGAATGTTCACGTTGGTGACCTTAAGGTGATGCTTGAGGGTGGATGGTGGATGGGACACTATTCATGCATTGCACCAAGTACTACTTGAGGGTTACTTAGGGGTTAATGAATTAAGGTAAAAGACGATAATGTAATGAACATGATTGATGTGATTTACGTGTAGTGTTAGTGACTTGGTGTGTTTCCATGAATTGTGTCTATACTTATATGGATTCTCTGAGTTATTTTGTGTAATTCTTCCAATGTTTATGATGATTCTTTAAAAAGGCATAAAACATGATTTCTAAGAAAAATATCCTCTTGAAATACATGTTTTTGCATGGTTTCCATACTTGGCACATTCTTGTACGAATAAAATTCTTCTTTATCTTTTTACAAAAAGTAATGGATGACTAGAGGATGCCTTTTAAGGTGAAGGAATTGATATGTTTACCAAGCTCAAGAAAGGGATCCTAATGATTCAAGGATTTCCCATGTCAAGTTATTCTTAAAGATTATGTAATAGCTAGATTATTATTTTATGTTGTTAAGGGTTGTGTTCCTTTTCTACTCTATTGATGTTGAGGCTAAGATGACAAAAGAGACATAGAGTATAACTATATATTATGACCAAATTTATATTTATATGAACTAATTTTTCTAGAATATGATGTGTTATGAAAAGTGTTGAATTTTATACTAAATTTCCTATGACTATGCAATAAATGATGACTATGGGCTACTATGAGACCTTCGAGAGGTCAAGTATGCTATGCTACTTCTTGAGGGTGCTCCCTAGAATGTGGTAACAAAGCATGACGTTATAAAAGTACTTTTAGATTCCAAAGTCATATTGCCACGTCTAGTAGAGTCTCGATTATCGGTAGTGAGTTGCGACACATCTATGAGAGAGATACTATAGGACGATAGAGTTTCACTTCTTTAGTACTCTTGTGTTAAGTCATAGAACTTAAATCTATATGATCTCTCTCTTATGTTTTCTTGTCTAGTGGTCTTTTAGATGTGATTGCTTGGATAGGATTATAACTCAATGCTTGAGGGAGAAAAGGTGAGTTTTAATGCTTACTTTTGGTTTTGTGGAATGATGAGTATATGTGAGGGTGAATTTAGTGTGTTGACGTGATGATATTTATTTCTATATATGTGATTTATGAGAAATACGATGTTCTTTTGAGAAGCTATGATATGATATGCTTATAGCTTATTAAGAGTTGGTATAGTTCAATGGAGTCCCCTCTGGGATGATAAGTTGTTATATGATTTGGTATGATGATAGTGTAACGTTATGGTTTAGGCTTGAAATGCTTCGGGGAAATGTGGCAAATAGTAATGAAGATGCATGTTTACTTTATATATGTGTAATGGTTGAAATGTTTCCCTTTAATGTGTGTGATTCTTCATAGTTTCTCTTATGTGCGTTTAAGTCTTTTGTATAGGCTTGCTCCAAAGGAGGGAAGATGGGTGTTGAATCTTGTAAGGTGATTGTGGAGTATTCTAGTTAATGGGAGAACCCTTATGACTAGTTGATTAATTCCCTTATGAACCTATTCTAAGAGCGGGAAAAACATAAGAAAGGGTTTTGATCAATAGGTAGGAATTATGTGTTTGCCCTAAGGTTTCCATGACCTTGGGAATGCTGTAGTTAGGGCCTCATGTGTTTGCGTAGTATGACCTAGTTAATTGCTATAAGTTTCCTTTAGGTGTTGAGCTAAGAGAAACGATAAAGCCTGAGGTAGTACCTCTTGCTGAATGAGTTAGTAGGCTCCATTACATGAGATTAGGATCTAAAACCTTCAATGATGTCAAACCTTCTTATGTGTGGAGTATGAAGGTTTGGTTTTTACTTGCCTTGACCTTGGTGCTTAGGGGCATAATGTTGTTAGGCTAACCCAAAGTGGGGAATAATGTGCCTAGATGGTAAGAGATGGAGTGCCTTGATGTTTCTATGTTAGGTTTCCTTAAACTTCTCTATGTTGAGAATCACTTTTAGGTGATGTTAATGAAGGGCGTGCATAATCTTAGGTTCCATGAGGGGGGTTATTTGCTTAGTTGTTAAGCTTGGTGAGATAAGGTCCACTTAAGATTGAGATAAGTTGCTGTAAATTGGGTTTACCCTAAGTGGGAAATGAAATAGTGTTAATGTAGTCTCACTCTTGAGAAGTAATGGTATGTCTGGCCAATGTCTTTGTCTGTGCTCATGAATTGTACGATTTCCTTAATTGATGCATGCTTATGAAAACTAGTGTCATGCTAGGAATTGACAATTATGTGAAATGACTTTCTACTTTTATGATGCGTGTGGTGTGATTTACCATTTTGACTTCAGTAGGAAAGAAGTATGAGCATGCCTTTGTTAGAAGTGGAGAAATTCTCTTTAAAATGAACATTATGATAACTTGTGTCTATGTTAAGGAGAAGGACATTCCTCTTAAACATAACTAAACATGGTAATGTTATGTTTGACCTTAATGGTATTATGTTTAAAGTATAAGGAATCTTTGTTGATCCATATTACTCATGATCTATGTGCATTGAGTATGAGTTACTTGTTTGCTTCTTGAGTGATGTTGAATCTGACTATATGTGACTTAAAGGGTGTTGAATGATGAGCTCTTAATGAAATAAGATTTAAAAGGAATGTTGTTATTAGGAAAAATATGTTCCTTCTATGAACATGAGAAGAGCCTATGTGCTTGATTTATTAAGGAGTGAGTGATTGAAGGTTTTACTTGCTTGTGTTGCATTAAGTGCAATTTAGTATAAAGTTTGTGTTCCTTGTATGTTTGGTGTATTGACATCTATGTGATGATATGTTGAATGTTGCGAGCTGCTCTATGGGTCATTGAGTCTTTGAAAGTGTTTTAAATGTTCTAAGTGTCATTTGAGGATGAATATTCCCATATGGGGGATATTGCAAGGACCCACAAAATGAACTAAGGTGTCTAGAGCCTCACATGTGCCTTAAAAGGTTAATAACATTTTAATGAAGTGTTTTAAATTATGTATGATTGATTTTAAGTGGTTTGGAGGTCAAACATCCAAGAACGTCCAAGACTTTCGAAACTTAGCCTTGAGACGTGCTAGTGTGTTCTAGTGTGCCTTGGTATGTTTACGTGTTTTTTGATGCTCAAATTTATAAGAAAGGCCCTTAACATGTATAGTATCACTGTTAAAGTCGAAATGTCCAGGAGAGACTCCCCAAGGACCACCCTAGGGGTCCTAGAGGAGTACCCAAAAAATCAGGCAGCACACTGCCTTGGCAATGTCCAATCGACGAGCCAAACGATGCCCCATCGATGGAGTTCGCCACTGCACCCCTAGGTGTGGGATATTAAGACCCAAAATGTACCTCTTTGACCAAAACCACAGAGGTGCAGGACGGGCCATCGTCCAACCAACGGTCCGTCGACTGTCCTCCGTCGATGGAAGCGTATAATTCTTTTGGTGAACGCTGGTCACTTATGGGGTGAATGGGAAATTCGTTCCGCATTATAAAAAGAGTATAGGTGCTTTTTATGGGTTATTTTAGGTAGTTCAAGTTAGTTAATTACACGAAAACTCAATCCCAATTCAAAAACTCAATCCCAATTCATTCTTCAAGTTTCACCTTCCCATCTCAAAACAAACTCTCTCTAGAAAGCTCCATTAGAGATGAAGTTCAAGAACAACTTAAGGAATGGATTTTCATGGATTCTTCTTCAAGCTTTCGTGGTATTATAATGTAATTAGGTATCTTAATACGCCATCCTGATTTATCTTTCATATAAGGAGTTCCTTCAAAGGTTTTCATGAGATTTCTTTATCCAAATTCCTATCTTTCAATCTAGCCATGGATTAATTGTAAAAATGATTTCAAAAGCATAGTATGAATTTATGATTATCTACTATTTTTAAGATGGATTTTGTCACATCTTGCTTTATCGCCTAGACGTAACCGGCATAGTATTCCTTTTGAAGGACTAAGACTAGCCTCTTAGTTTTATGTCATTACATTCATAGGTTGAAAATGAGGAAAAATTTAAAACTTAAATTATCACTACTTAGAGGATTACATAGGCCTCTAAATACACATAATATATATTCATATCGAGTATACATAGACCCTTCATATAGGAAGGTTACATAGCCTTCTACCTTTATTACACATAAATATATAAGAGTAGAGAAATAGTCTCAATGATTGTATCATCTCATACCATCTAAACGAATATCACAATATGGGCATAACCCTTATATCAATTCAACAAGACCATGTATAGGTCGTACAAAAGTATAATATTCAAATAACAAGGAAAGGAATAATAGAGTCAATAATCTCATAACAAAATCCAAAGCTAGAGGATGACATTTCCCTCGAGAGTTGAGGACCTACCGTAGTTTGATGAAAGGAAGAATCGAAGGCTTCAACAATGACGCCTCCCAAAAATCTTCAACGACCAGAACCTAAAATATTTGGGAAAAGGGAAGAAAATGGGGTTGGTACTCCACATGTACTAAGTATGAGATCTTATGCACATACACAAGAAAAACATGGTAAAATGGACTTTTCATGAAAACATGCCAGTTTACCCCTTTAGGGACTTAATGCAAAGTTAAGTAAGTCATATCAATCAAGAAACATGCATTTCATAACATATTAATGCACATTGATAGTTTTCACCATCCTTATAATACTTACACCTTAATCAACCTCATAACATAGTCAAGACATTTCAATTCAACATCATACCACCCTATAATCCTAGTATAAGGCATACTCCAATGTAATATCATAAATTAACAACAATTAATCACAATTGGAAATGAAGATAGAGATTCTAAGACTTACCAAATCTTCCCCATAGTCTATAATCAAGATATAACCATCAACCCAAAACTCAACCCAACTTGGGAAGTAACATCATTACAAAATAATAACCAATAAGATAACCAGACCAATTGCATCTCCATAACACAATTCATCTTTAGATCACAACTTGATACAAGGTACATAGGCTAGTTTCACATTATAATGCATAACCTAAATCACATCTCATGAACTAGCATTATAGGCCTATAATTCATCTTAATTTAATCATAATAGAACCATAATATAGTAATCAAATTAACAACAAACTCAATTGAATGATCACAATATAATATAGGTCAAGATCACTACATAGGGTTAGGGATAGAGGATCATACTCTTCAATTTAGACCAAATCATCAACAATTACCATAAAAAATTTGAATTACATGTTATCTACTCAATATAACCCTATCAATTCATTAACAACTCAATCCATAACTTCAATTTCGTAATTGAATGAAACTCATAAGAAAACTCAACTTTTTGAAATCTATTTTGAAGGAACCTTTTGAGGAAAGAGCCTCAAAGGTGAATATAACCCATACCTTAATGTTTTTTCAAAAATTTGATGGTGCATCGATCTATTTACAACCCCCAAACTCTAGTTATTTCTAGCCTTCAATAGTGAGTTATTGTAGAGAGAGAATGAAGAGGGTTTATTTGAGAGTTGCATTTTGATTAATAAGGGTTGAGTGTATTTATAGTGGGACTAAATTAATTTAATTAGTCTCCTTTAAAAACCAACTACCCCTAAACCACTTAATTAATTAAATGAATTTAGGTCAAAACGTGCAGGAATTTGCAGACCCCATAGATCAAACCTCAATCGACGGATCTTTGGTCCATCGACAGTACGTGCTGTACATCCGAATGTTCGGTCAGAGACTGGTGCAGGCTGGGACTTTATCCATTTTTATAAGTGTGGGACGGCGGTGGCATCGACGCCCCGCTGATCCAGACACGGATCATATCCTGCACCTCTGCACTCTGTCGATGAGTCCAGAGAGTGTGCAGGTTAAGGTACTTATCCACTAGCCTAAGTGTGGGATGACGGTGGCATAGACGCCCCGTCAATCCACACACGGTCCATCTTCTGTCCTATCGATGCACACTGCCAGGAAGTGCTGCATCAAACTATATGTGTCCTCCTCAAGGGCCCTTGGTTGGTTCTTAGGGAGTCATATCCAGACATTTCAACCATGGAACAACTCAAAAACCCATTAGCTACCTTTCCACCAATTTTCGTACATTTTGACTCCTAAAACTTAGTGAAAAAGGCTAAGGCACACTAACTTTCTTTTGAACAAACTTCCGGGACATTTTTTTTGGTTCTTAAACCTCCTAAATAACCTATATTCATTAAAAATGGACTTAGAAATGATGTTTATACTTTATGAAACCTATATTAGACTTCACAATGTGTCTTGGATTATCAAGGTGTTATAGATTTCAATATAATATTATGAAGATCTCATGATCCTACTAAATTCTCAATTTGGCCTATAATGTGGGTAATATGATCTTGTTGAGATGTTGGTTGAATTATGTTTCGATTACGATAATGTATTTATGTATACTATTTTGTAAATGAATTGATGATGAATTTTTGCTAATTGATCAATGATGATAAAATCTTGTAGAATTGGTAAGTCGACTTATTTCCTCTATTTAGTATAGAATTGTCCTTGAATGACATTGTGTGGTATGATCCACTTATTGTGGAGGTGTTTAATTTCTTGTCATTATTTATGTATTGTGATCATTTACTTGATGACAATATGTGTAATTCTTTATTATGAATCAATAAACCTTTATCACCAATAAGAGACTCGAAATGATGATTATCATGATTGTGAAGAAGTTGTGTAGTTTCAAATGCTACTATCATGTTCTAGGTGTTGATAATGTCTACTACATTTGAATGAAGATATTAAGGTTAGGTGTGGTATATATTTGTATCATTGATGAAGTTTTATTGATGAATCACCCCCTACCTATGTATCCCTATATGAATGTATGATCTTAACCAAGTTTAGGGGTCTTAGATTCATACGATGAAAGTGATCTTGTCCCCTATGCTATAATGTAATGTTTCGCTTATGGATGAATGTTCATTGTTATCCTTGGACGGTGAATGCCTCAATAATATATTAATTTCCATTATATGATAATGTTGACCAATGTACGCACACTCACACCTCATGCATGTCTATGAGTAGGATCTATTTATATTGACTAACAAAATGATAGTTCTCATATGCACTAATGTCTACTACTATGCATGTAAAGTATATGTTCATGAAAGTATGAAAAGGTATATTGACTAATTACTTCATAGGTGGACTAGTATGGGAATTTACCTATACATTGCACTTATGTACCTTGATAGGCTAGTTTTCTAGATAGGTTCTTTATGTATATGAATATGAATGCATGATTAAGCTATGAATATGAAGTATATGTAATGATGTCAAGATTCTGATATAAATAATTATGACTATGTGTAGTGTCTAAATATGTTTATGTGAAAGGTTTTCTCATGTAAGTACATATACACATACATGAATGCATGAATGAAGCATGTTATGATAATCTAGTAAAGTAGGGTGTTATGAAAGGTTAGCTAAATTGTGCGGTAAACTAGATACTATGTGTATGTATATGTGAAAGGATATTCTCACGTGAGTTAGGTTGATGAAACGACAATTCTATCTATAACCTGTGAGCTTTGCATATGAGGAGTAAATCTCCTAAACCCTTTTTTATAAAAGATGTTAATAAAGGATTTTCGAAAAGGTAACTTAGCTTAGCACCGAGTGAACTTGACAAATGAGGGGTGCCCTTTCCTGATAAAGGAAGACATGTTCACCGAATGTCCTCATGAGGTGGAAAATACAATGTATAAGGGCATGAAGAGGATTTCAATCTACATGTCATAGTTCCGTAACTATGTTGCCCCTATAAGACCTAGAAAGTGGATACGCCTTTATGCGAGCATAATGTTAATGTTCTACGTTCACAAGTAGAGCACCTCTTTTCAGTGTGAGGTTGCATGACATCGGATTCTATGTTTACCTCACATTGTCTTAATCTCAGTTAAGTCTATAGGGTTTGCGTAATGTAAAATAGACAATGGAAGTAAAGTAATGAATCCTAACAAGTATAACCTAAGGGAAGTTGCTTAGTGTAAGTGAGAGTATGAACCTTACCTATGAATTGCACAAGTATCTCTTCAAGGAAGTTCTAGGGAGGTATTTCGTATGTATATGTATATGTGTCTAATGCACGACATTACTATTGGCTTACTTATTATGATAACATGCATAGTATAGATCCTATTGAGTCTATTTGATGAAGGTCTTACGTTATATACATAATGTTTGTCTTAATTGGCATATGATGAAGGTCTTACTTGATATGCATGTAGTTGACTAAAGTTATCATATTGATGTTTGAAGTAAGTGATGTGGTTGTGCTCTCTTTCTGAGTTAACATAGTATGTGTCAAGTTATGGGGGCTTCACATGTACATTACACTAGTAGACTAAGACTAGTATTATGAGTAAGGCCTTAGGATGTGTTAAAGAAATGAACTTCAAATATGCATTTATTGACTAGTGCCTCATTGTGATGGTATTTATAGTCTTGACTAGTATGTTGTCTGTGAATGAGTCTTAGATTTGGTTCATGTAGTATGTTGGGTCGTATGTGAAGTATAGGTTTCATCTATGTTATGTGCCTATGAAGTATGTGTTCAAGTAAATGAAGGGTATATGAATATTCACCTTGGTGACCTTAAGGTGATGGTTGAGTGTGGATGGTGGAATAGTACACTATTCATGCATTTCACCAAGTATTGGTTGAGGGTTACATAGGGGTTAATGAATCAAGGTAAAAGAAGATAATGTTATGAACATGATTGATGTGGTTTAAAAGCAATGTAAGTGGATTGGTGTGTTTTCGTGAATTGTGTCTATGCTTATATGAAGTATGTGAGTTATATTGTTTAATTGTGTAAATGTTTATGATGATTCTTTAAAAAGGAATATTGCATGATCTTTAAGTAAAAGGTCATCTTTAAATTCATGTTTTTTGTATGGTTGCCATACTTAGTGCATTCTTGTACTAATACCGTTCTTCTTCATCTTTTTACACAAAGTGTAGGTGGTGGATGACTAGAGGATTTCTCTTAAGGTGAAGGGATTGATACATGTTTACCAAGCTCAAGAAAGGGATCCTTATGATTCAAGGATTTCCTGTGTGATGTTATTCTTAAAGTTTATGTAATAGCTAGATTATTATTTTATGATGTTAAGGGTCGTGTCCGTATTCTACTCTATTGATGTTGAGTCTAATATGACAAAAGAGATTTAGTGTCTAACTATTTAATATATATATATATATATATATATATATGAAGTGATGTTTGTAGCATATAATGTGCTATGAAAAGTTGTAAATTTTCAGCTAAATTTTGTATGAGTATGCTACGAATGATAATTATGGACTAGTATAAGACTTTCGATAGGTCAAGTACCCTATTTTACTTCTAGGGGGTGCTCCTGGGTCATCACACACAGACCACCCATTCATAATTTTGATTTAAAAACATCTCTCGAGCAAACCAAAAATACGAAGTTAAGATTGCCTTTTCAACTACAACCATTAAATTCAACTACGACTACTGAACTAAATCACTTTCATACAACAAATAAACTATCAATTAGTAATACCCAACAATTAATTCAAACCCCAATCACATAATCACACCCAAAGTATTGTGGTTTTATCTAGACATAGTAAAAAGATAGTAATCGATACCAAAAAGTGTTTTCATCAACTGGTACAATTGATATTGTCTTTATAAATGTCTAGGATGAAAAAAATTTCAATACCCAATCCCAATTTCTTTGAGTATGAAATCTTCAAAATCTTTAAAGCTCCACAACATTGAAAATCTTGAAACACTACTCGATTGAATTGGATAATTGATAGATAAATTTTCTGACAGAATACTCTCTTTATTTAAACCAATAATTTAAAATTGTATTTATAGTCGCCAACAATTGTGTTTTGTTTGAACGATCGACTCTAACACCTCACCTTTTCGAAGTATATAAAATTACTCGTATCTTCATGGAAAGACTAGGAGGGTGGTAATAAATTTAGAATGATATGGTATGTCATATTTTAAGTGTTCAAGGGTAGTATCTCATGTTTTGAAGTTAGTTAAGTGGCAAAATGAAGTTGGTGAATGTTACTGTAAGTTCTTTTCTAAAGATTTATATGTCTAGTATATAGTGATATATGGGGCCCAAGACCTACGGAATTGAATTCATATGTCTAGTTTCCCATGAATCAAACAATTTGTTCATGCGACTTTAGAATAGAGAGATAGTCGCATTTTTGAAAAACTGCACAAACAGACACGTGAAGTGGTTCCCCTAGGTTGGTGGAAGTTTTTATATGTCATTTAATTCTCCTTTGCTTAAGTTTTCTTAGTGAAGAACCATAAAAATCACAAAACTCACTTCTTGGATCAGTCAAATTATAGATTTTCTTGGCATAAGTTCTTGACAGAAGTTGATTTATGGGTTGAGCTCGTCAACATAGTATAATTTATTTTATCAATTTTGTAGCATATCATACTTTCTTGTTGGGACAGCAAGGGTTTGGGAATATTTTCAGGTTTTGAAATGTATTACGAACTTAAGATCAAGGTAAGACTCTTCTTTCATCGATATAATAAGCTGCAAATAGCAATTTTGCAACGGAAATACATATATTTTATTGGATTATGGTGGTATCCTCGATTCTTGTGTTTTGATTATGGTCCTCCCTTATTTTAGAATCGAGGGAGTTGTGATTAAAAGTCGTTAGTCCATGTGAATTCAGCCAAAAAGGTATGTTACGGCGATTCCCTACTAACGACATGTTTTCTTAAAGCTTAGGAGCAATGTAATTGGGTTGTCATCCTTGTTATACTTTTACCATTTTTTTATTGTTTTCTACTCGATTTGATATAATCCTCCCTTGTCTAATTCTTATTCAACTATTAGCATCCTTATGTTGGACACGACGTAGAAGTTATTTGTATTGGTTGCTTATAACTAAATTGTTCGCTTTTGGAGATTTGATTTATATAGATGCCCTTTGGGCTATTGTTTTTAGTTGTTGGAATGTAATCTATGCCTACACTAGCTATGATCTGCCTACGGGGATATAAGGATGCCTAAAAGGGCTATGAGCTGCTTACGGGGCTATATTGATGCCTAAAAAGGCAATGGGTTGCATATAGGGCTATAATGTAAGAAGGTTTTATGCTTTCTACAGGACTATATTTATTCCTAAAAAGTCTGTGAGTTGACTACAGGGATGTATTGACATCTATGAAGACTATGTGCTTCCTAAGGGGCCTGTTGTTACCTAATACGGCGATGAGTTGTCTATAACGTTGATAACTAAGAGACCTATGTGTTGCTTACGAGTCTTCATTAATGCCTAAGAGAGCTACATGACTGCATACGAGGCTAGGGGACTACCGATTGAGGTATATAGACTTATTGGAACCTTCCGGGATTATAAGGGGCCGAAGTAGGTGGTCTTGTATGTTGTTTGTACCTTCTAAGCTTATGCGTGCTTGGTTAGGCTGTAGTTTTATTATTTTTGATAGGCTTAGATTTAGGAACAAGTCAATACACTTGTCTTATACTTGATTTAGTTATCATATTATTCCAGTATATTAGGAAACCTGGTCATAGTCTCTATTGCCTTTCATACTCTGTACATTCTTTCGTACTGACGCCTCATTTTCTGGGGGCCCTGCATTCATGTATGCAGGTCACGACGAGTGACCTAGTAGACCTCCTCAGTAGAAGGATTGAATTCTATCCAGTTGGATAGCCCTTTTACTCCGAAGCTGCAAAAGTTTGGAGATTTGTTAGATTTTGTTGTATATATTTTTATTGGTTGGATGGCGCCCGATCCCCCAAATCTTTACTTCTCTTAGAGGCTTTCATACTAGTGTGTGTGGTGTATAGATATGTTATGGCCATACTGTCCTAGTTTAATTGATTTTTTGAAGCTTGTGAGTTGTTTGATGTATTTTCTTATATGTACATACTTTCAATTTTGTTATAGATCATGGTGGCCTCGACAGACCAATCAGAACTTTTGTGCTATTTGGCTATTTCTTTTTATGATCTTTTGGGAGTAGTTGTCTCGTTTATAAATTTATAATAAGGAGCCTTGCCGGCCTAGGGCTTAGTTTTAATCTGAGATATACTTGTTTGTTTTCTTGATTGTGTCTAGCTTCCATAACATATGAATCAACAGGGTAGCTCGGGCCTGGGTTTTTGCATTAGAAGCCAGTTGTGCCCCCAGAGTTTTGGGCATGAAATCCACTCGGTTAAATGCCCTTTGGTCATTCTCATTGCCATTTTGCTTCGGTCTTCAACATCTGCACGTTCTGTAACTTTGGGTGATATGGAATTGCATCACAGAAACTGTTCAGTGACTCACTGACTTCTCCTTTTTATCGTCCACTTGATTTCCTCCTTCGGGTCTTAGAATACAAAAAATAAGGCAAGACCAAGGCCGTTCAGCTCCTCAACTTATGGTTTAGGCGATCCTCAAGCCTTCTTCTCTCCATTCTTTTAGCGTCATTGTTCCTTTTTGCTCATTAGTGTCTACTCCTTATTCCTCAATCCAAATCCCTGAAAATCAAGGATTTATAACAGTTATTCTCAGAAAATATTAATTTTAGGACACTAAATCTATAAAAATAAAGCCCTAAATAATTTCAAATTGTGGACTCATCAACACCCCTAACTTTAACATTTGTTTGTCATAAAGTAAAACACAAGTTAATTAGTTCAAAAACGACGTCTCAAACAATGCTTTACAAAACTCAATCATGAATGCACAACAAGACTCAACTTACTCATGCAAAGATACATTGTGTACTCAGAGATTCAAGTTGTGACTCACCATTACCATAGAATGTCAAGCTCACTGTACATTCTTCAAATTCAAATTCAAGCTCCACAAAAGTGTTCAAATGCCCTAAAAAAATAATAATTACACATTCACACATAATGGTATCAATTTCAATGCTTATACTCACAAAGAGAACATGGTGCATGATTTCACCCATATGTTTGCCCTTATTTTGCAGCCAACAATTGCTTCAACTCACTCAAGATCACAAAGGGTTTTTCAACGCTTGTAATAAGGATCTTATCCTCATGAAATTTGGTGTGGACAATATTTTATTTCCTTTTCTTCATCATTGTCATTTGTGCTAACAAGTCATCTCATTATTTATATTCCATGGACGGTTGGAAATCCAATTTCCCTTTTCATTATCACATCTTTATTCCACAACTTTTTCATTCTTTTTATTTTTCTATTATTTTACTTTTTTGATATGGAGGGGTTCCATTTTTCTCAAAACCATGGGTCAAAGGGACTTTATTGCATTTCTTTATGTACCTTCTCTTTCCACCACACCAAGAGTTGTCTATTAAAACTAAGCACAATTTCATAAGGATTATGGGTAATGGATAAAGAAATATCATCATTTCATCAAGTTTATTCCAAGAAACGGTCAAGGTTCAAGAAGTGTTCAAGTAAGGATCACACACTCACAATGTTTGACACAAAAGTGGTTTAAGTCAATTTGTTTCACACTCTTCAAAGTTGCCTAAGATCATATCAAAATATTGCATCACTTAGTCAACCGGGCCAATGAGCCAAATTCTAGGTGATAGATGCATGGTTCACAGTAAGCTCATCACACAAGACAATGACACTAACGTCAAATAGAACTCTACACTTTTGCTAATACACAATATTCATTACAAGACACTCAATTCGATTATTATTTAGTCACAACGAGATGCAAAGTGTTCACATAATTCTTATGCAACTTCATTTGGTATCATCATAGTTACACATTCATGTTTATTCAATCATGATCACTATTCAAGTCATTGGTATTGATCGAAACAAATACTTAAATTTTCAAAACAATATCCACATTCATGCCAAATAAGAGGTGGCAAAAGTTTTTCGGAAGGGTCAACATTCATTTACAATAAAAAACAGGAGACACGAGCTCAATCATTCACGCTATGCAACTAAAACCCAGGATTAGGCTTCAAACCAAAATATACACAAAACCTATATTCACAAAAGGACCTAAAGTAGGCCTCACCTAACCACAAAAAAAAATCATTTGTCCTCAACTACAAATAAAAAATATCCAAAATTTTGAAAGTAATACTGAGAGAGAAGTAAAGAAGAATCATGTTAATTCAATATCTCTGTTTGTCTAGGAATCAGTGCCCGGGGTTACCTTATAAGGGTAAATAGTTGTACTAGAGTCAGCTAAAGGCCTATCCTCCAGAAAGGTATCCACATATGCATAAAATCCCTTGGTCCATGAATGAATAGAGAGGTCTCGGGAGTAGTCTTCTTGTTAGAAATGGGTTTTTTTTCCTTTGACTTTCCCTTGTCCAACAGATATGAGCATTTTGGTTTCTCTATCCTAGGATGCAGCTGCATCCTCATTTATTTTGATCCCTCTAGACTTCCCTTGGAGTGAAAAGTTTCTCCTAGCAACTTTTGGTCCAGCCATGTCTGCAAAAATAAGGAAAATTTAGAAAGCATTCGCCCAACAAGAACTTTGGATCTGGAATCATATAAAGTCAGCGATAAGAGGGGCCTTTCGGTGAATCTCCAAAGGCTTTCGGCGAGCAAGGACTAGCATGCAAAAAGTTACATCGCAAAAAGGCTTAGGGGTGCATATAGGAGAGATCAGGAATAATTTTGGTGAGTCATCGAGTGCCTTTGGCGACCTCAGAATTCTCGCTGAAAGTTACAAAATCCAATATCCAAGAAAGCCTGAAATGGATGAAGAAATGGGGAACTTCGGCAAACTAACGAGTGTTTTGGCAAGCTCGAACCAGCTTTCCAAACAACCAAACGTGCTTAATTTCAACCCAACTTATTGAATTCAGTCCTCTAACTCTTGAAAACAAAATCAAGCATGCACTAGTTAAATTAAAATAGGATCCATAACACTCAATAACAACCCCGAAAGATTCCATTCATTTTAACGCACAAAATTTGGGAATCAAACAATTAAGGCATTGAAGGAATTATTCTCAAATTTAAACAGGTAATCCGAGATTCTAGTACTATCAGAGAGATTCAACACATGAAAATTAGATAAAATTATTTGCATAAGATTACAATTTCTCCAAAATAAACTTAGGGTTTGGAAACCGACCTTAAATGCCGATTAAAATGATATTGAGATGTTAGGCAAAAATTTAATCAAAATAGAAGGAAAAACACAACGATTCAAATACTCTAGATTGGAAGAAATATATAAACTAAAGTGCGGATGTGAGATTGAGAAGTTAGAAAATGAGAAAAGTTACAGAATTTGAAAAATTTAAATCCTTGACCTTAAAACAGTTCAGTTCTCGCTCAGTCGATGACTTTATTCATGCTCTCCAATCCACACGGTGACACGGTGGCTGGACACTTACCTGACCAAGCTCTACAAGACCTCCAGTTATCGTACAGATCCAAACAACGGTCTAGTCGGGATTGCCAATATGGTCGATGACTCTCCAATAATTGTCTGTTCTCGTCCACTTTTTAGGACTCCAAAGTTATTTTGTCTTGAATCTAACAGTGGTTTGGGTTAGGGTCGCTGGCCTTTTCGGTTATCCACCGAGAAGGCCATTTGCTCGCCAACCTGCTCTTCTAAACACCTCTTAAACTTTAACCTGCACATACACACCTTTTATTTTTAAAAATAAAATAAAGCAATAAGGGGTCTTGGGCTGCCTCAAAATCAGTGCCTTAGTTAACATGGCAGCATGATAAAAGTCAACCATCAAATCTCATTCTTGGGGTTTGCCATCGTGTCACTAGGAAACCCCCCTTGTTTTTGTATATTCAAATTCAAAGAAATATGGACCATTTGGGATTCCAACTAATTTATCGAGACATAATGGGAGGTGACGGGAATGATAAGGGTCGATAAATCTTCTCTCATTTCTTTCATAATCTTTTAGACCTCGTATAAGACCTCCAAAATGAATTAGGATGTCTAGAACCTCACATGTACCTATAAGATTGTCAACATGTTATATAAGTGTTTTACAGTATGTATGATTGATTTGAATTCATTCGGAATTCAAACTTTAAGAACGTCCAAGATGTTTTAAAGTTATCCCTTGAGACGTGCATGTGTGCCTTGGTGTGTCTTGACATGTTTTACGGGCTTGTTTTGGTTAAAACTTGAGTGGAATGTCTTTAATTTGTTAACGAGTATATTTTCATTAAAAAAAGTCCGGGTAAGGCTCCCCAAGGTCCCTACAAAAGTCTTTAAAGGATGAGTCAAAGGCTGTCGAGACACTGCCTTGGCAGTGTCAATTGACGTGCAGCAACCGATACCTCGTTCTTGGGATGACCCACCGCCAACGAGGGGCGTATCTCAGCACTTAACCGTTTGAGCAGTATCCCCAAAGAATCAGCCTCAATCACCATTGACGGAGAACGAGGACAGGTCGTCCATCCATCGATTGGCTTCAGTAGGTGTTGTCTGCAATTGCAACATGCATGCTGCCATGCAAGGGGTGAATTAGGGAATTCACCCCATGTCCCTAAATTACTATATGCATTTATATTACCTATTTTTGGATATATTAAGTTTGATTTATAACATAAAACCCCCATACCCAATTCGTTCAAAATTAGACTTCGCTCTAAAAATACCCTCTCTAAAAACCTCCATTGGAGATAGAGCTCAAGAACAACTTGGAGCTTGGATTCTCAATTTTTCTTCATCAAGTTTTCGTTATTTCTTCATCGAATAAGGTATGGTTATCTTTCATATCTAGATAAACTTTCATCTAGAGAGTTCGTTTCAATGTTTTCAAAGAGAATTCATGATCAAACTTCCTCTTATTCAATTTAGCCATGTGTTTTTTTCTCAAAATGTTTTAAAAATCTCTCATGATAAATTTATGATAATTTATTGAATATAAAGTGAATTTCAATATAATTGCATGATGAACCCATGATCCCTCTCAATCTCGATTTAGCCTATATTGTAGTATGTTGTGATCTTTATGCTAGAATGATTGTTATGAGATTTAATTATGATAAATTGATTTATATACTGACTAAGATGTAAATTTATGATTAATTATGTATATTTGATCCAATATGGCTCAAGATTTTGAGATTGAATCAAATTAAGGTATCTTCTTCTACTTATATAGCCTGTTATATAGTGATTTCAATGTGATCTCAATTCTAGGGTGTATGAAGAATGATTTAGTTTAGGTTGTTATATATTTAGATACTGCCCTACATGTATATTTTTGATGAATTATGAATGATGATAAATTAGTTTAGGTTGTTATATATTTAGCTACTTCCCTACATGTATATTTTTGATGAATTATGATTGATGATAAATGAAAGGTAAAATTTGTGAGTGATTCGTGTCTCTCTACTTTCTAGACAATTGATGATGTAGTGTACTTGTTAGTAGCATGATCTTGTAGTTGCTTAGGAATGATTTCATTTATTCTAAAGTACATTTAGCTACTTCCCTATTATTTAATTTTTTATGAAAAAGGAGTATTGATCAATGATGATCAAAAGTTGAGGAATTTGTAAGATTGCCTACTTCTTTTACTTTCCTATAGTATTGTGTATAGAATTTTCCTTGTATGGAATTGTGTGTTATGGTCCACTTATGGTAGTGTGTTTAATTTATTGTCAATATATATGTGATGTGATCATGGCTTTGAAGGTAATTGTATTATGAAAGTTTTTTGATGATGACCATTATATATGAAGTATGCCTAGTCTTCTATTTTAGTAGCGAATCATGTGAATAACTATGTTACGGATATGTTTAGGTTGTTTAATTGATGAGTTTTGATGGTTGATTTTCCCTTATATATAAATCCCTAATTGAATGTGTGATTAACTTTTATATGGAGACTTGAATGCAAGCATTGAAGTTAGCTTGTCTCCTATGCTAGTATGTGTTGTGTGGTCTATGCTTGAAGGTGCATTTTGGTCCTAAGAGGGTGGGTGCCTAAATGTGTTGTAATAGACATTAAGTGATCATTTTTACCAATATACACACACTCACACTTCATTCATTCTTACAAGTAGCATAGGTTCATGGTGTCTAATGAAAGGTTATTCTCATTAGCAGTTGTGTCTACTACTATACATGTAATGTATATGTTCATGAAGCATGTTATGCTTTCCCTTAACTAGGATGACTTGATAGGTGTACTAGTATTGACAAAGGTATGGGACCTTGTCTATGCATTTCACATGTGTGCCTTTATAGGATAGTTCCTAGGTTTGGTTTTTATGTACATAAAAGTGAATGTATGATTATGTTAATGTATGAACTTGTGTGGTCTTAATGTGTTGTATGAAAGGATTGCTCACATATATATGTATACACACACACACACATTTATGATGATCTAGTCAATAGAGGGTCCTTGAATGGTTTTCTCAAGTGTACCCTAAACTAGATGGTACTTTATATATGCTATGTTCATGTGGAAAGACTTCTCACATGACTTAGGTTGATGATATCTCATCTATGACCTATAATCTAAGCACATGAGGGGTTAACTCTCCAACACCTAGATTTATAAAGTAATGTTAATAAAGGATTTTCAATAAATAGAACTTATGTTAGCATCGAGTGAACTTGAAGGTGAGGGGTGTCCCTTCTTATTATATGAAGGTAGGTTCACTATAGTCCTCACGGGTGGTTATCCTTATAGCCCGAAGGGCTTGGAGTGATATTTCCGTAAGTAGATAACTACAATGCCTCAATATGCATAAAGAGGGTTTTCAAATAGACCTCCAAAGTTCCATAAACTATGCTTGCCACATACAATCTAGAAGGTGATATCATTCAGTATTTTAGCATGTGTTTAAGTTCTACTTTGGCTAAGTAAATCACCTTCCATTGGTGTAAATCTCTACAACACCAAATTTCATGTAGCACCCTTGGTCTTAGTGTCGGTTAAGGCTATACTTTCCCTAATGAAGGGAGTTCTAGGAAGGTTTTCTAATTATATGTATATGTTTATGTATTTATGCATGGCATTATAGTATTCCCTAATTATTGTGATGTTATGCATGGTATGAGTCCTAATGTGTTTATATGATGTAGTCTCTCCTTACGTGCGTAATGTTGGTCTTACCGTCTCTATCAATGAATGTCCTACTTGGGTTACATGTAGTTGACTAAAGTCTTATGTTAAATGTAATGTAAAGTATGTACCTTGTTATATGAAGTGATCCTATGGATTTATGTCTTGAGTGGCCTATGGGGATGCTTAAGTATGGATAGTGTTATGGGAAATTATCTATACATTGTACCAAGTGTCACTATAGGGTTACTTAGGAAAGTCAATAAGTTAGAATAAGAAGAAGTTCACTGTAAAAAGAAAACAGCTCATTTTAAAGAGATTGTAGTTACTGTAAAATGGGTCAAAATGTGAGTTAAATTCTATGTTTGATTGTATGTTATATTATGACTATGTTATATGCCTAAATGAAGTATATAAGTTGTATAATTCTTAATGTATCAAGTTTTATAAAGTTTTCACAAAAAGACATGATGCATGATTTCAAGAAAAATATCCTTTTTAAATGCATATTTTTGCATGGTTGTCATACTTAGTGAATTATTGTACTAACTCCATTCTTCTCTATCTTTTACAGAAACTATATGTTATGGATGTTTAAAGGTTATCTATATAGTGAAGGGGCTTGATATATAATTCCCATGTTGAAGGAAAGGAATAATTAAGTCCAAGGATTTCCTAAGTTCTATCTTAATATAAAGTTTAGTAATAATGTACTTATGATTTATGTTGTAAGGGGCGTGTTCCTATTATACTATAATGATGTTGAGGATATGATGGCAAAAAGACTTAAAGTCTTTAACTATGCATTATGATATTTTATATATGATGGAATTGTTGTTCTAACATATGATGTGCTATGAAATTTTTAAATTTTCCGCTAAAATAACCTACGAGTATGAGATGAATGATAATTATGGGCTTGTATAAGAACTCCGAGGGGTCAAGTACGCCAGGTTTCTTCTAGGGGGTTCTCCTCGATCATGATAAATGTGGTTATAGAGCATGAGGTTTATGAAAGTTGTTTTAGGGTCCAAAGTGTCATATTGCCACGTCTAGTAGAGTCTCAATCATCGGCGCTTAGTCGCGACACATCTTGAGAGAGATGCTATAGGATGATAGAGTTTCCATTCTTCACTATTCTCATGTCATGCCATAAAACTTAAATCTATAATATATCTCTCTTGTGTTTTGTTGTCCCGTTGTCTTTCAGAGAGATTGCTTGGATGAGATGGTATCTATGTGCTTACGGGAGAAAAGGTGAGTTTGATGCTTATCTTGGTTTTATGGTTTCATGAGTATGTGTGAAGGTGAATTTTTGTATGCTTTAATGATGTGATGCCCGTTGTGTCTATATATAAGCTCTATATGAAATGACATGTTATGTTGAGAAATGTATGTCATGATATGGTTGAAACATGTTAGAAGTTGTTATAGTTAAATTGAGTCTCTTTTTGGATTATAGGTTGCTTGATGACTTTGCATGATGATATTCTTATGATATAGTTTAGACTTAAAATTCTTGATGAATGTGGTAAGAAACTCAAGAATGCATTTGCCTATATATGTGTGTTTAATAGTTCAATGTTGCCTTATATATGTGAAATGCTTGAAATTTTTCCCTTTGTGTATTTGTGCACCTCTATGGTTGCCTTACATGGATTGGAGTCTTTTGTATAGGCTTGGTCCAAGGAATAAATTTAGTATGCTTACCTTGTAGAGTTATGATGTGGATTTGATTGACCTAGAAGTTACCTTACTATAATGTTGAAAGAAAAAAAAGAGACCTTGTGACTAAGTCTCATATATTATTTCCCCTGTGGTTTTATGACCCTTGGTTTTTATGGTATTGTTGAAAGCCTTATCTGGTTGAGTAGTATGACATAACTTGGATGTTATTGATTCCCTTTAGGTGTTGAACTTAGAGGAGTGATGATGTTTGAGGTATTATCCATTGATGTTTGAGTTAGTAGACTCCTTGATGTAATATAAGGAGTAAGAACCCTCAATAATGTCTAGCCTTCATGAGTGAAGAGTATGAAATGTTAGTTTTGACTTGCCCTGACCTTGGTGTTTAAGGGGATAAGGTGATTAGGCATACCCTAAGTTGGGGATAGTGTGACTTGATGGTAAGATTTTATATGACTTTTGTATTCCTATGTTGAGTTAGTGTAATTCCTTTTTTGTTGGCAATAATTTTTAAGTGATGGTAATAAAGGCTGATAAGCTAAGATACTCTTGAGGTTGATTTAAGTTGCTCTTGATTGGGTTTATCCTAAGTGGGGGATGATGAGGTGAGTAGTAAGGTTGTAAATATTTCTATCTTCTCTTTATGTTCTTACTTGAGCTTGAACTAAGGAGTTTCTAATAGCTTGTTCATGATTGGAGTCTTGCATGAAAGAACGAGTTGCATGTTCTCCTTATGTTATGTATGTCTTAGTTGACACTGCGTTAAGCATGTTTGATGATTCTTAATTGAATGAAAAAGGATTTTTGATCAAATTATGGTTTTCTCATGTTCATTGTGCATCTTGATATGCTAGTTGTGCATTTAACTTCATGAGATAAGGTAAGAAACATGCTTGTATTCACTTTTGAGGTGTAATGTCTTGCCTTATAAGGAGAAATTGAGACTCTTTAGAATGAAAAAAATGATGAGTTTCTTGAAGATTATGTGACTTTTATGATTTAGAAAGCATGATTGTAGTCTCACTCTTGAAAAATGAAGGCATGTCTAGTTAGTGTCTTTGTCGGTGATTATACATTGTAAGATTTTCTCTAAATGATGCAGTTTTCGGAAAGCTAGTGTATGCTAGGAAATGAAATTTTGTAAAATGACTTCCTATTGTATTGATGTGTGTGGTATGAATTACCATTTTGACTTCACTAGGAAGAAAGTATGAGCGTGCTTTGGCTAAAAAAATTGAGAAATTCTCATTTTAAAATGAATTGACCTTTGTGTCTTGCTTGGGTATGAACTTATGAGACATTTAAGTGTGTTGAGGAGAAGGACATTCCTCCCTATAAATAAATAATCATGGTATGGTTGATTATGGCACTCATGGAATTACACCTAACAAATAAGGATCAATTTCTAATCTACTTGACTCAAGTCTATGTGCATTGATGTACGAGTGCCTAATTGTTTCTTTAGTGATGTTAAATATACCTAAGTGTGACTTAAATATGGTTTCATAATGAGATCTTAATGAAATGAAATATACTGACCATTTTATGATTAGGAGAAGGATTTTCCTCCTATGAACATGACGAGATCCTAAGTGTTTGATGCATTGTGAGAGTGAGTCAAATAAAGGTTTGGCTTTCTTGTGTTGCATTGGGTGCTAAATGATTTGAAGTTTTTTTCCTTGTAAGTCTGGTATATTGACTTCTATGTGATGATTTTATGAATATTGTGAGCTTCTATATGATTCATTGAAGTCCTTGTTGTGCTTAAAATGTTCCAAATGTCATTCGATGAAAAATGTTTCCAAGTGGGGACCCCCAAAATGAATTAGGGCATATAGAGAGTAACATGTGTCTATAATAATTTCAACATGTTAAATAAGTGATTTGGAAGTCAAACGTCCAAGACGTTTGGCAGTTAGCTCTTGAGACGTGCATGTGTGTGCCTTGACATTTCTTACGTATTTTTTTGGTTGAATTTGATGTGGAAAGTCTTTAAATTGTTAATGAGTATATTTACCCCAATAAGCAGCCTCAGTCACCATCGACGGACCACGAGGACGTGCAGTCAGTCTATCGATGCCCCATCAACTAGCTTCCGTAGGTGTTGCCTGCAATTGCAGCATGCACACTGCCATGCAAGGGATCAATTGGGAAATTCACCTCACGTCCCTAAATTACAATAGACGATTATTTTACCTATTTTTTGGTATATTAATTTGATTTATAACATAAAAACCCCATACCCAATTCATTCTTTCAAAAATAAGACTTCCCTCCAAAAATACCCTCTCTAGTAACCTCCATTGGAGATGGAGCTCAAGAACAACTTGGATCTTGGATTCTCATGGTTTCTTAATCAAGTTTTCTTGGTTTCTTCATACAATAAGGTATTTTGATCTTTCATCTCTAGAGAACCTTAATCTACACAGAGTTCTTTTTTCAAAGAGAATACATGATCAAACTTCCTCTTCTTAAATCTAGCAATGAGTTCTTTCTCAAAACGTTTTCAAAAGCTTTCTCATGATAAATTGACGATAATGTATTTAATATAAAGTGACCTTCAATTCAATCGCGTGATGAACCCATGATCCCTCTCAATCTCGATTTAACTTATGTTATAATATGTTGTGATTTTCACGCTAGAATGATTGTTATGATATTTAATTATAATAAATTGATTTAGATATTAAATAAAATGAAAATTTATGATGAATTATGTATATTTGATCCAATGTGGATCAAGGTTTGGATAATAAACGAAATTGACCTATATTCTTCTACTTCTATAGTTTGTTATATAGTAATTTAAATGTGATCTCAATTCTAGGGTGTATGAAGCATGATTTAGTTTAGGTTTTTATATATTTATCAAATTCACTACATGTATATTGTTGACGAATTATTATTTATGATCATGGTTAGGGAAATTGGTGAGTGATCTATGTCTCTCTACTTTCTATTGAATTGGTTATGTACTGTACTTGTTAGTAGCATGATTGTCACGCCCCGAGCTACCACTGAGATGCGGACACAGAACCTAGAACCACAAGTGATTCCAAGCTAACCCTGATGGAATGATCATGAGCATACTAAAAATAATAAAGTGATGCGAAATCTAAAGTCATAATTTAAATAAAAAGATGGGGAAAATCAATATTCTATAACTAAGATAAATGAAATACTGATGAGTTTAATACAAAGAAACTATTAACTCAACACTAAGCTGGAACTAACTATTTTTAAATATAGCTTCTAAGCTGACTAGAAATTCTAGGACACACCCCAGCTAAGTCTAGTAAAATTGAAACTAATGACTAAAATACTGAAAAGAAACTCATGACTATCGTCCTTGGAGAATGAGGACTCACCATTGAATCTGCTGATTTGGAGATCAAATTCGATCTATGCGTGATCCGGATGTTGAGAACCTGAACCTTCATCACGAGAAGATGTAGCGCATGTATGTGTCAGTACTTGAATGGTACTATGCATGTAGAATAGAGTAACGCCGAAATAAAACACAACTGAACAAGCACAAAAGGAAGTATAATAATCTGAATTATGATATACTTTATTCTCAGCTAACTCAATGTAATGACCAATTTATAACATGCTGAAACTGAATACTGAATATACTGATAAATGGTCAATACAAGAGGGCCTGACTGAACTGTGAGTGCTACTAATAACCGATAATAAAACCACATGAGCTAAATATGGAGTCTAATGTATACGCCTCATCGAGAGGACCCAATATACCCTGTCAGAGGTGCAAAGGCATGCTGGCATGATCACTAAACTGATGCCCACAGATGGGACTTACAACCTACTTGGCTAGTAGTTCTGGGACCAATTGGGTACGCTGAACCCTAATCCAACTTATTATTATTCTACTCCCATTGATTCATGTAGTTAACTGAATATGTCTGAATTTCTGTAAATATTGGATAGCTCAAAACTGAACATGCAAATTGAGAATGCAACATTTAATATGCTAATGATGCATTAATAACTGAGGGAAGTATAAATGAATAACTAAAATATCTAACCTAGCATGTGTAATTCAAGAATTGAAGAAATACATAGCTAGGGTTCTGAAATTCATGCGATAAACTTAATAATAACTTACAATCTGATTTGGAACATATTTTTAACTAATTCACGAAGTTTACTAGAATCCCTAGGTTTTATCATGATAAGAGAATCAAGAACTGACTTAAAACTAGGGACCCAAAGGGTGAGATGAACCCACTAGTGAAATATCACATACTTGGTGATGAAATTTACGGAGAAACACTTAGATTTCAGGATTGGAACTGCTGGAACCTTGCTGCATTCTTGAACTAGGGTTCTTGACTTTTTTTTCTCTTTTCTTGCTTCTAATTTTCTATGTTTTGATTAATGACTTGACTTAGGTAAGTTTTAGTTATGTTTCTAGGCTTAAATTGACTACAATATGATAATTTAGGGTCAAAACGACATATCTTAGGGTTTAAACGAAATTTGAAAAGATCAAAAGACCCCTGAGTCAATTTCTGTCTGACCAAATGACGACCTTGAAAGAAGGGCCGTCGTTCAATCGATTGTCCATCATTTGGGTCCGTAGGTTGGATCTGTTCGACATACCTTTACTAAAACGGGCATAACATTTTACTCGGAGCTCAGATATTAGCAAGGTTGGTGCCTATGAAAAGATAATTCAATTATCTATCTGTTGGTATGTGATGGGACACCTAATTCATTTTTTGCTAAGAGTTATTATCAACAAAAGTTGATTCGACTGTATTTTCCCCCTAACCATCTGTTAATTACCGCCTACAGTCAGACCTATGGACTGTACATCGAACGACGGTCCATGCTGGTGAATTTTCATTCGTATCAGAGGATGGGTAAGTACGGTGTTGATTGATAGACTCAGACTACAGACCGTAGTCTGACCTACAAACCGTAGGTCCGTCCGTTGTTCGACACTTGGTCAAATTTTTCTGCGCTGAGATTTTAGGGGTTTTCGACTCAACCAACGGATGTGCAGGACGGTCCATGGGTCTGGCTATGGTCCATCAATGGAAATTGTCGACTGCAGCTGTAGCTTTTTCTGAAAAGTTGATTTTTGGTCTATTTTTTATACGGGGTGTTACATTATATCCCTCTTGGGAACATTCTTCCTCAAATATGCAACTCCTACCACTAAACACTAAGAACTGACTTTCTAACTTAGTTGAGTTTCGACAACATGGAAATACGCTGAAAATGCAAGTACAAACTAAGGGAACATGATTCTAGGACTGAATTCACACATGAATGACTGGAAAACTTAAAAAGAATATTAGCTTATGTTGGAGTAGAATCGGAAGGAAAGAGGTGAGGATACTTGTAGGCCAACTCCATAAGAGGGAGGTGATAATCACAACTACCCATGAAATTGATCACACAAGCTTTCACAATATCTTCTGGGTTTGAATGGTACGCTTTTCCTGTCCATCCGTCTGTGGATAAAATGATGTGATAAGGTTAACTTGAGTACCAAGACCCTTCTTAATTGACTTCTAGAAATGAGAGGTAAGCTTTGGAGCCCAATCTGAGATGATAGACAAAGTAACCCTATGCAACCTCAAAATTTCATTAATGTAAAGCTTGGCATAGTACTCTGCCGAATATGTAGTCTTGACCGCTAAAAAGTGAGAAGGCTTAGTCATCATATAAACTATCACCCAAATGGAGTCATTCTGTCTGCGAGTACGAGGTAACCTTTTGATGAAATCCATATTGATCACATCCCACTTCCAAGTAAGAATATCAATCTCTTGAGTCATACCTCATAGTTTTTGATGTTCTACCTTGACTTGCTGGAAATTGGGCATTTACTCACAAAGTCTGCTATATCCCTCTTCATGCCATTCCACCAATAGACTTCCAGCAGATCGTGGTACATCTTAGTGGCACCTGGATGAATAGAATATCTATAGTTATGGGTTTATGCAAGGATATGATTTCTCAAATCACCAACATCAATAACACACAATCTACCCTGGTAGCAAAGTACACCATTTCCCCCTTGGGAAAAAATCTCTACCCTTTGATTATGGACTGCACCCTTAAGTTCAAGAAAGATTGGATCATTGTCTTGCTTTTCCTTAACTTCCACTACCAAAGAAGATTCTGCCCCATTCTGAACTGTTACACCACTGTCTTATATGCTCATAAGGCGGAATCCTAACACATCAATAACACACAATCTACCCTGGTAGTAAAGTACACCATTTCCCCCTTGGGAGAAAATCTCTACCCTCTGATTATGGACTGCACCCTTAAGTTCAAGAAAGATTGGATCATTGTCTTGCTTTTCCTTAACTTCCACTACCAAAGAAGATTCTGCCCCATTCTGAACTGTTACACCACTGTCTTATATGCTCATAAGGCGGACTCCTAAGAAAGAAAGCCTGTGAACATCCTTCACTAGCTCTTTTATTTCTTCCACAATATGGGCTACACTACCCATAAATATTCTGCTAAGAGCATCTGCAACTACATTTGCCTTACCAAGATGATAATGCACACTCATATCATAATCCTTAAGGAACTCAACTCATCTTCTCCGGCGAAGATTCAACTCTTTCTGGTGAACACATACTAAAGGCTCTTATAGTCTGTGAACACATCTTTGTGAACACCATACAAGTAGTTTCTCAAGATCTTGAGTGCAAACACAATTGCTTCAAGCTTGAGGTCATGATTTCGGTAGTTCTTATCATGAACCTTAAGTTGTCTAGAGACATAAGCTATAACTTTATGTCGCTGCATCAACTTTACAACCTAGACCTATATGTATCACAATGGATCACATAATGTTCTGAACCCTCTAGTAGAGTCAAGACAGGAGTTGTAGTCAATCTAGTTTTCAATTCTACAAAGATTTTCTCACAATCATCTGACCATTGAAACTTGACCATCTTCTGAGTTAGCCTAGTCAATGGTGATGCTATGTATGAGAATCCTTCCAGGAACCTTTTGTAATAACCTGCTAGACCTAAGAAACTTCTAATATCTGTAGCAGAGGTAGGTCTGGGACATTGTTTCACTGCTTTTATCTTCTGTGAATCTACTTGGATCCATTTGCTAGATACAATGTGACCAAGGAAAGAAGCGGATTGAGACCAAAACTCACATTTACTAAACTTAGAGAATAATTGGCGATCCTTGAGAGTCTGTAGAATAATTCTCAAATGACTCACATGTTCATCCTCATTCCTAGAGTAAATGAGGATATCATCAATAAAGACGATAATGAACAAGTCCAAGTACTGTTTGAACACTTTGTTCATCAAATCCATGAAAGTTGCAGGAGCATTGGTTAGTCCAAACGAAAAAAATACAAATTCATAATGATCATACCGAGTCCTAAAGGCGGTTTTTGAAATATCACTATCTCTTACTCTAAGCTAATAATAATTCGATCTGAGGTCTATCTTTGAGAAATGACTAGCACATGCTATTCTTATTCTTGATTGTGAACTTGTTCAACTGTCTATAGTCAATGAACATTCTAAGAGAACCATCTTTATTATTTACCAACAATATTGGTGCACCCCATGGTGAAATACTAGGTCAGATTAAACCCTTATCTAGAAGGTCTTTCAACTTCACTTTCAATTCCTTAAGCTCTACTGGAGCCATTCTATAAGGAGGAATAGAAATAGGTTGGGTATCTGGAAGGAGATCAACTCCAAATTCAATTTCACTTTAGGGACAGACTCCAATAAGATCTTGTGGAAATACATATGGAAACTCACAGACTACTGGAACTAACTCAAGAGTTGGGGTTTCAGAGATAGAATCCTTAAACCGAACTAGATGATAAAGGTAACCCTTGGAGATCATCTTTTTGGCCTTAAGGTAAGAAATAAATTGACCCATAGGAACTAAGCTACTGCCTTCCATTCTAAGATTGGTTCGTCTAGAAACTAAACCAAACAATCCTAGTTCCACAATCGACTGAGGTGTAATAGGAATGTAGCCAATCAATGCCTAGAATGACATTAAAATCGACCATTTATAACTCTACCAGATTTGCTGAGGAGAATTTCTGAGAGACTGTGACAGGTAAATTTATGTATACCCGTCTATCCATAACTGGGTCACCGACTGGAGTAGAGACTGAGAAAGATTCTGAGAGAGTTTCTAGACTAACACTAAATTGGACTTCTATGTAAGGAGTTACAAAAGAAAGAGTAGCCCCTGGATCTAACAATTCCTAAACATCAAGGTCAAATACTCGTAACGGACCAGTTACTACATCAGGAGAACCTTCTTGATCCCAACGAGACTGAAGAGCATACCACCTATTCTGGCGCTAACCGCCACCTGTACCAGATGAATTACCCTGTTGAGTCGGGTGACTTGCTAGTGCTGCTGAAGTTCTAGATTGATCTCTACCATTTCAACCTCCTTGACCCTGTCTAGTAGGACAATCCCTCAACCTATGACCATACTGACCACATCCAAAGCATCTTCTTTCCTTCAAGACACTCGCCCGGATCATTCTCACCACACTTAGGGCAAGTGGGGTAAGTCTTGGTGCCTGAAACATTTCCCTGAGACTTATATCCTGGTGCTTTAACCTTTTGGTTATACCTATTCATGGAGGATGGTACACTAGATGATGAAAGGGCTGGAGTTGAAAACTTTTGCAGACTATGTGAGCGATTTCCAACACCCGATTTCTGCTGAGAATAGTCATAGTTCCCAGTCCTAGCCTTCTTTTTTTTTTAGACTGTTCCTAAGCTTATCACCCTCAACCTGTTGAGCATGAGTCATAAGCCTAGAGATGTTAATATCTACCAGTAACATAGCATTTATGCACTTAGTTTTCACCAAATCCGACACTCCATACAAGAACTTATTCAATTGAGCCGTGGAGTCAGCATCCATGTGTGGAGCATACATGGAGAGTTGGTTAAACTTCAGCCCATACTCTCGGACCGTCATGTTTCCTTGACTTAAGTTCATGAATTCATGTTCCTTTGTTTCTCTCAATTCTATTGGGAAAAACCTGTCCAGAAAGGCCTTACTAAAGCAGTCCCAAGTAATAAGTGCTGCTTCTGTACCCCTATTTTCCTTCCACTAAGTGTACAATATATGAGCAACATCCTTCAACAAGTATGATGCGAACTCGACCCGATCATTCCTAGTGACTTGAATTACCTCAAAGATCTTCTTGATCTCATCCAAGAAATTATAAGAATCCTCATTATTTTGTGATCCTAAATACTCGGGCGGATTCATCCTAACAAAGTCACAGACACTTGCTGCTACTGATTCACCATTTTTATTCACATGAGCATGAACCCGATTATTCTAGTTAGCCATACTCTGAGCCAACATCTCTATGGAATTCCTGAACTCAACATTGGAGACTTCTTGATCTGGGACTGGAGGAGTTGCGTTTGCATTCCTGGCATACGTATTTCTAGCGTCTGATCTACGAGGAGGCATGATCTGAAACGTAGAATGTCAAGTTAGAATGGAATAAGATCATACCTTACGCAGGATAAGAGTAATAAGAAAGTAATGTTTTTCCTAAAACACTTCATAGTCTCCCTCTCATTAGATGTTGTGCACTTTACACCCATGAAAATGACTATACTTAGTACGACTTTTAAGACATCCTAGGACTCTTAAACCTAGTTCTATGATACCAAGTATTGTCACGCCCCGAGCTATCCTCGAGACACGGACATGGAACCTAGAACCATAAGTAATCCCAAGCTAACCCTGATAGCATGATCATGAGCATACTAAAGATAATAAACTAATGCGGAAGATAAAGTCATAACTTAAGTAAAAAGATGGGGGAAAAACATATTCTATAACGAAGATAAATGAAATACTGATGAGTTTAATACGAAGAAACTATTAACTCAACACTAAGCTGAAACTAATTATGTCTAGTAACACTAAAGCTAATGATTAAAAGATTGAAAAAAAACTCATTACTATCGTTCTTGGAGAATGAGGACTCACCAATGAATCTGCTGAATTGGAAATCGAGAATTGATCTATGCATGATCTGGATGCTGAGAACATGAACCTACATCACGAGAATATGTAGCGCACGTATGCGTCAATACATGATTGGTTCTAAGCATGTAGGATAGAGTAAAGCTGAAATAAAAAATAACTCAACATGTACAAAAGCAAGTATAATAATCTGAACATGATATACTTAATTCTTAGTTAACTAAATGTAATGAACAATTTATAACATGCTTAAACCGAATACTGAATATACTGATAAGTGGTCAGTACAAGAGGGTCTGACTGAACTGTGGGAGCTACTAATAACCGACAATAAAACCACATGAACTAAATTTACAGTTCTATTTATACGCCCCATCAAGAGGACCCAATATACCCTGCCAGAGGTATAAACACATTCTGGAGTGATCACTAAACTGATGCCCGAGAGGGGACTTACAACCTACTTGGCTAGTAGTTATGGGACTAATTGGGTACGCCAAAACCCTAGTCCAACTCGGTATTATGATACTCCCATTGATTTATGATGTATGAAATTATGTAAATATTGGATAGCTAAAAACTGAACATGCAAAGTGAATGCAATATTTACTCTTATAATGATGCATTAGTAACTGAGGCATGTATAAATGAATAACTGAAATATCTTACCTAGCGTTTGTAATTCAAGAAATGAAGAAATACATAGATAGGGTTCTGAAATTCATGCGATAAACTAAATAATAATAACTTACAATCTTATTTGGAATAGATATTTAACTAATCATGAATTTCTATCGATGTTCAAGAAACCCACGGTTTTATCATGATAAGAGAATTAAGAACTGACTGAAAACTAGGTACCCAATGGGTGAAAGGAACCCACTAGTGAAATCCCACATACATGGTAATAAAATTTATGAAGAAACACTTAGATTTTGGGGCTAGAACTGTTGGAACCTTGCAGCATTCTTGAACTAGGGTTCTTGACCTCTTTCTCATTTCTTGCTTCTAATTTTCTATGTTTTGATAAATGATTTAACTTAGGTATGTTTTATTTATGTTTCTAGCCTTAAACTGACTAAATTATGATGATTTAGGGTCAAAATGATTTATCTTAGGGTTTAAATGAAGTGGGAAAAGACCAAAAGACCCTTGAGTAAATTTATGTCGAACCAAACGACGACCTGGACAAAAGGGCCGTCGTTCAATCGACTTTCCTCGTTTGGGTCTGTTCGAGAGACCTTTACTAAAATGGTCATAACTTTTTACTCAAAGCTCTGAGTTTAGCAAGGTTTGTGGCTATGGAAAGATAATTCAATTATGCGTTGGTATATTATAGGACACCTAGTTCATTTTTTGCTAAGTATTATGATCAATTTAAGTTTACCCAACTGCATTTCTCCCTTACTGCCTGCTTATTCCCACCAATGGACCGTAGATCGAATGACGGTCCGTGGTGGTCAATCATCGTTCGAATCAGAGAATGGGTAAATGGGGTATTGATCAACAGACTTAGATTACTGTCGTAGGTCTGTTCGTCGTTTGACACTTGGTCAAATTTTTTTGGGCTTAGATTTTAGAGGTTTCTGACTCAATCGAAAGATGTGCAGGATAGGCCATGGTTGAAGATACGGCCTGTCAATGGAAACCATCGATTACACTTGTAGATTTTTCTTAAAAGTTGATTTTTGGACTGTTTTGGATACGGGGTGTTACAATGATCTTGTAGTTGCGTATGCATGATTTTGTTTATATTAAAGTACATTTAGATACTTCCCTATACTTGAATTTTTTATTAAAAAGGAGTATTTATTAATGATGATCAAAAGTTGAGGAATTGGTAAGATTGCCTACTTTCTTTACTTTGCTGTAGGAATGTGGATAGAATTGGCCTTGTATGGAATTGTGTGGTATGGTCTACTTATGGTGGAGGTGTTTAATTTATTTTCAATATATACGTGATGTGATCATGGAATTGATGACATTTTGTATTACGAAGGTGTTGTGATGTTTATCATCAAATGTGAAGCATGCCTAGTCTTCTATTTTAGTTGTGATCTGGGTTGTATGGTTATTGTATAAGCATGTGAATAACTATGCTAGTGATAGCTTTAGGTGCTGCACTTGATGAGTTGTGATGGTTGATGTTCTCTAACCTATACACGCCTACATGAATGTATGATTAGCTTTGGTTAGGAGTCTTGAATGCAAGTAAGCTAGCTTGTCTCCTATGGTAGTATCTGTTCTGTGGTCTATGCTTGAAGGTGTATTGTGTTCTTAAGAGGGTGGTTGCCTCAATGTATGTTCATATCCATTAATTAATAATGTTTACCAACTTACACACACTCACACTTCATGTATGCTTACAAGTAGTACAGGTTTATGGTGTCTAATGAAAGGTTATTCTCATATGCATTTGTGTCTACTACTATGCATTTAATATATATGATCATAAAAGCATGTTATTTATTCCCTTAACTAGGATGACTTGATAGGTGTACTAGTATGGTCAAGGTTATTGGACCTTGTCTATGCATTGCACATGTGTGCCTTGATAGGATGGTTTATAGGTTTTGTTTTCTATGTATATAAATATGAATATATTATTATGTCAATGTATGAACATGCATTGTTTTAATGTGTTGTGCAAAAGATTGCTCACATTTATGTATACACACAAACATTTATGATGATCTATTCAATAGAGGGGGCTTAAATGGTGTTCTCAATTGTACCCTAAACTAGATGGTGCTTTACATATGCTATGTCCATGTGAAACGACTTCTAACATGATTTAGGTTAATGAACTCTCATCTATGACCTATAAGCTAAGAATATGA
Source organism: Solanum habrochaites (assembly GCA_027704765.1). Lineage (NCBI taxonomy): Eukaryota > Viridiplantae > Streptophyta > Magnoliopsida > Solanales > Solanaceae > Solanum > Solanum habrochaites. The sequence continues at coordinate 36,192,205 of JAKWJA010002495.1, read as the reverse complement.
AAGGTTAACTCTCTTAAGTCTAATTTAATAAACTAATGCTAATAAAGACTTTTCAATATAGGGAACTTATCTTAACACCGAATGAACTTGAAGATGAGGGGTGTCCCTTCCCATTATAGGAAGGCAGGTTCACCATAGTCCTCACGAGATGGTTAGCCTCATGGCCCAAAAGGCCTACAATAAAATTTCCATAAGTGGATAACTACAATGTCTGAATAGGCATAAAGAGGGTTTCCACATATACCTCCAAGTTCCATAAACTATGTTTGCCACATAAGATCTAGCAAGTGATATCACTTAGTATGCTAGCATGTATTAATGTTCTACTTTGGCTATGTAGAGCACCTTTCCTTGGTGTAAGGCTCTACAACACCAAATTCTATGTAGCACACATGGTCTTAGTGTAAGTTAAGGCTATTGTTTCCCTAAACTAAAATGGACATTGGAAGTAAAGAGCTAGACCCTAACTAGAATAACCTAAGGGATCTTTTTTAGTGTAGGTGGGGGTATGGTAATTCACCTATGCATTTCACAAGTAACTCTTGAAGGGAGTTCTAAGAAGGTGCCCTAATGTATATTTATATGTTTATGTATTTATGCATGGCATTGTAGTATTCTCTACTTGTTGTGATGATATGCATGGTATGAGTCCTAATGGGTCTATATAATGAAGTCTCTCGTTATCTGCATAATGTTGGTATTATTGGCTATATGAATGAAGTTCCTACTTGTGTTACATATAGTTTATAAAGTCTTATGTTAAATGTAATGTGAAGCATGTGCCTTCTCATATGAAATGATCCTATGGATGTATGTGTTGAGTAGAAAAGTTGTAAGTATTGTTTCTTTCTGGCCTTAAAGTGATGCTTGAGTATGGATAGTGTTATGGGATATTAACTATACGTTGAACCAAGTTTCACTAGAGGGTTACTTGGGAAGGTCAACAAGTTAGAATAAGAAGTTCACTATAAAGTTAAAATAGCTCACTGTAAAGAGATTGTAGTTACTGTAAAATGGGTCAAAATGTTACTTAAATGCAATGTGTGATTTTATGTGATATTATGACTATGTTATATTCCTGAATGAAGTATATAAGTTGTATAATTCTTAATGTATCAAGTTTTATGAAGTTTTCAAAAAAAAGACATGATGCATGATTTCAAGAAATATGTCCATTTTAAATGCATGTTTTTGCATGGTATTCATACTTGTGCATTCTTGTACTAACTCCATTCTTGCATGGTATTCATACTTGTGCATTCTTGTACTAACTCCATTCTTCTCTACCTTTTACACAAAGTGTAGGTTATGGATTCTTAAAGGTTGTATCTAAAGTGAAGGGGATTGATATGTGATTTCCACTCTCAAGGAAAGGAATCCTTAATTCCAAGGATTTCCTAAGTTCTATCTTATTGTAAAGTTTAGTAATAATGTACTTATGATTTATGTTGTAAGGGTCATGTCCATATTATACTCTGATGATTTTGAGTCTAGGATGGCAAACAGACTTAGAGTCTTTAACTATGAATAATGAAATTTAATATATATTAAAAGTGATGTTCTAGACTATGATATGCTATAAAAGTTTTTTCCGCTAAATTTACCTATGAATATGCGATTAATGATAACTATGGGCTTGTATAAGGCCTTCAAGAGGTCAAGTACGCCATGTTACTTCTAGGGGGTGCTCCTCAGCGTGATAGCTCTCAACTTTCTTGATGATACGCGATAGCATATCCTCAGGCTTCACACCTTCCAAATCCTTTGGCTTTTGGCGCTCATGGGAAGACAAATACCTATTCTCCTCCCCGTCCTTGCAAATTGGATTCTAGTCTCTCCATTCTTGGTCACGATCTTTCCAACCTTCATCCCTATACAAACTTTGGCGACACCCTTCCTAGGGTAGTTTGAACGATAAGCACCTCCTTAGTTGGCTAGGAAATTCACCTCTTCACAATACAAAGATTAAAAAATTTCTTCTTTAGGATTAGCACACCCGACATCCACAACATTGACACTTCAAGCATCAGATTATATCATCAACTTAGTCATGTTCTAGTATCTCTCTTGATCTTTCTATATTTTCTCCATGGTAAATTTGAATAAGAGAGAAGTTACTTGATCTTGACGGGTATACCAAACCCTGTTGATTTTCGTCATGCCATCCAAGATCTAGGTCACTATCACATAAGGTTAATGTATTAAACCTCCCGGAAAAAATTTGGTCAGAAAACCCCTTGTTTACCTAATAAAGGCTCCAATAGAAATATTGCAGCAATACATTGTAAGGTAAGTCGTGAGTTGGACACTGTATCACCAACTTCTTCGATTGCAGCCCAGTCTTATGAGTTAGATTGCTCTCTATATGCTTAAATCCTTGGATGTTGTCCCGAAGAGTCATCATCTTCAAAGGAAGGAAGAATCGCATACTAAAGGTGGTAACCAACTCCTCCTATGAAGTGATCAAATCACTTGGAATTCAACCATCAACTTGCAAGCTTCTCCCATCAATGAGAACGGGAAAAACCTCAACTTGACTTATTCATGGGAGATGTTCGTGAAGGATAATGGTCTGCATACATCCACAATTTATAATATGCTCATGGGCATCATCATGAGCCAACCCACTAAAAAGTTATTTTAGTTGTAAATGTTTTAACATAGTACTCTTGATGTGGAACACTGCATTCCCTTCAGCCAGAGGGAAGCGAATGACGCTAATACCTCCCATGAGATGAGGGCCATTAACTTCGTTGAGATTGTCGATATCATCTTGATGGACTACTTGGCTATCGTTGCTGCCGTTCACACTAATACTTACTATTTTACCACACAAACAATAAAAAAAAGACTATAAATAAGTATCACTATGACTAACAAGAGAAAAATTCAACTTAACAAAAAATTCTCAAATAACACTACTCACTGCCAACGACGCAATTTTTGATGTTTCACTTTTATCAAAATACTATTTTGAGTTCAAGTGCTAAAGACCGCGAGTATTAATATTACCCAACTAAGGGAGGTCGTTCCCACATAGAGTAATTTCCATAATTAGAATCCAAGTGTGAATCGGTTCAAGTTAGATTTAACTAAAAACATTTAAAAATAAAACATATCAAATTAACGGGTGAAACAAGTGTCAAATATCGAAGGGGGTATGAGATCAACTATTAAATAAAATTGTAAATAACACGAAGATACTATTATGGAGACGAGATTCTTATAATGTGATAGGATTATGGTATAAGGTAAAAAAAATGGGTAAATTGCAATTAATAGTAAATTGTTGCAAATCAGTGAATAAGATAGACTTTAGTAGGAATAAGCTCTCTATTTCGAGCAGTTTGTCCCGAATCAAATTGGTTTCTCAGTAAAACCAATAAGACAAAATAAAGCAGAACCTTCACTTTGGTCCATTCACACTCTCAATCTAAATGCATGGAAAAAGTTTTAGGACTTAGTCTCTCTAGCTGAACCAATGACTACCCAATACCCACAGGCCATTGATGCAGTAATTTTGTTTTAAAACCTTTCTCTAAAGCAAGCCAAAAACATAAAGTCGAGATTGCATTCACAAATACAACCTATTAAATTAAACCATAATTACTTAAAAAGGATCCCTTTTAAAGAGAAAATAAACTATCAATTATCAATACCCAACAATTAATTAAACCCATAATCACACCACAAGAATTGGCGTTTTAGCTAGACCGAGTAAAAAATAGAAAATTGATACCAAAAATTGTTTTCATAAACTAGGTACGATTAATATTGTCTTTACAAATCTCTAGGATGAAGAATCTTCAGTACCCAATTCCAATTTCTTGGAGTTGGAAATCCTGAAAATTTTCAAAGCTCCATAACACTGAAAAACTAAACACACAATTAGGTTTAATTAAATAGTTTGATAGATAGAATTATGATATAATCCTCTCTTTTTTTAAAACTAAGAATTTGAAAATGTATTTTTCACGACCAGAGAGAACCCCATAGTCGTAACCGGTGTATTTGATACGCTCAAACTTACTTCTCAAATAAGAAGTGAAGCGGTCGTATCAAGTAAAGAACCCAACTAATGAGGTTGTGATCGTTCCCACGAGTAAAATAGTTCACACTTAACTTTATTGTATTATTACTATTGTTTAGTCAATTATTTACCTAGAAAACAAAAGCCAATAAAGGGGGGAAGGGGTTATTTCTAAATTAATGAAAATAATTAACTAGGTTAAAGTAAACAACTAAAAGATTCAAATCTTGGAGCTTAATCAATTAATAAAAGTAACTAGGGCTTAAGTGTTTCCCACAGGTTTCTAGCTTGATAATTCTTACTATATAACAATTCTTTCCTAGTATCTTGCATGTAAAGTGATAAAATATGTATCTCTAAATCCTTGGTCCGGCTTCTAGAAAATTTCACTCTGCACCTTGGTCCGGCTACATGTGTTGCTATACTAACCCTTACATTTACTTCATATAAGCATTGTATTCGATATTTGACTAAGTTATTACGTCGTACCAATCGACACTAGACTATTAGATAGTGTACACTAAATCTATGTTGATAATTATTTTCCTATTATCTATCTCCTTGGTCCGGCAAGTAAGCATTAAGGCGAGTTCTAACGTTGGCCATCTGTTATTTGTAGTTTTTATGATTTGACCAACTTAGGGACCTTGTAAAGGTACCATGTTTCTTACTTGAGTGTTGAAGATGAACCAAACACAGGGACCTTGTAGAGGTACTAGGCTCTCATGGTGATGAGCTTGTTGACTGCCAGCTGGAGACGGTACAAAAAGTAGGTGCACACTTCTCGATGGCGTCAGAAAGTGAGACTTCTCCAACCAATGGATAAGATTTTAAGGAAAGTGACTTGTCCATATAAAAGGCTCTTTCCTAAACATCTTTCACAGTTTTTGAAACTTGATAAGAAACTTTTCAGGAACATTTGCAAAGACTACTACCAAGCAAAGGCAGAATCATCCCAAGAACAACAGAAATCTCTGGAGCTTTTAGTGTAGCTGTTTAGGAATATATTCTCTTGTTCTTATATTGTAAACTATTCCTGAAACTATAAATGAATTAGTGGGTAGTGTTAAAAGTCTAGGTTGTCTAAGTGGGATAGCTTAGTGGGTAGATTGTTTTCTACTTAGGCTTGTTAAGCAATAGAGACTATTGCTTAAACGTGAGATTAAAAATTTCTTCTCACATTTGTTGTAATCGTGTTTTACTTTTGCTTTTAAAGATTAGTGAAAACGATTGAAAATCCTGTGAGACAGGTCGTGGTTTTACTCCCTTAAGCAAGGAGCTTTCCACGTAAAATCATTGTGTTGATTTTACTGCATTTAACTTTCTGGTTATATTCATTAGTGTAGTAAGGGACCTGGTCCATTATTCTGTTAAGTGAAGGCATATATTCTATCAAGTTGTATCAGAGCATGCACTCCCTATTTTGTTAACACCAAGAAAGTGATATTTGTTCTAGAATGGCTGCTCCACTTAATGTTGAAGAAGGTCAGCCGTCAACAAGACCTCCCGTTTCAATGGACATTTTTACAGTTGGTGGAAAGTTAGAATGCATGATTACCTCATGGCGGAAGACAGCGAGTTATGGGACATTGTACTTGATGGACCGTTTATTCCGATGATGGAAGAAAATGATGGAGAGAAAACTAATCTTGTTCCAAAGCCTAGATAGAAATATGACGAAGCTGATAGAAAAAAGATTGAAAAGGGCTACAAAGCAAAAACTCTTCTTGTCTGTGGGGTAGGACGTGATGAGTTCAACAGGGTTTCAGCTTGTGAGTATGCTAAGGAAATTTGGGATTGTTTGAAGACTGCTCATGAAGGAGCTGAACAAGTCAAGGAATCAAAGATTGACATGCTTACCTCACAGTATGAAAACTTCAAAATGAAGGAAGGAGAAACAATTCATGACATGTTCACAAAATTGTCTTTCATTACAAATGAGCTGCGAAGTCTTGGTGAACCTATAAACATAACCAAACAAGTCAGAAAATTGCTTCGAATTCTTCCAAAAATCTTGGGAAAGCAAGGTTGATGCCATTACAGAAGCCAAAGATTTGAAGGTGCTCACTATGGATGCTTTGATTGAAAATCTGAAGACACATGAGATGAATCGAAATTAAGATTTATAAAAGAAGGAAGCCAAAAAGTATATGTCATTGATGCTGAAGTACAAATCAGATGAAGATAGTGATGATGATATGACATATCTCATCAGCAGATTTCAAAAAATTGTGAGAAAAAACAAAGTTTTTAAAAGAGGAACAAATGGTACTCGAAATGCTATTCAAGGTAATACATGCTACAAGTGTGGAAAATCTGGGCACTTTATCAGAGAGTGTCCTCTGCTCAAGAATGAAAACAAGGAACATCAAAAACAAAGAAGTGACAAAGAAAATAGAAGGGAACAGGTACTCGGTAAGAGAGATCGAAGAGTTGCTGCAGATTTTGTGGTAAAAAAGGCTCTTGCTGCATGGGGTGATTCTTCAAGTGATTCAGAAGACCCTAATGAACCAAATGATGTGTCTATGGTGGCTGTACATGAGGAGGAAACCGTTTTCAATGAAATTTTTGCTCTCATGGCTCATACAGAACATGAAGAAGAAGACAACCAGGTAACTCTTCTTGATATGAAAAATGACTTGGATAAATATTCTCTTAAAAATTTGAGAACTTTTGCAAAAGTCATGATTGATTCTGTAATTGAGTTATCATCTGAAAGAGACACCATGAATGCTGAACTTGACAGTTTAACTGAAAACAAAGTTAAACTCGAAGAGAAAATGTCAAGGATGGTGTCTCTAGAGTCTGATAATTCTGAACTTAAGAACCAGTTGAATAAGATAACTGAAGAAGCTGAAAAGTAAATGGAATGTCAAATGGTCTACAAGCTGAAATTCAAGAAGAATTGAAAAACTCTGAGAAAAACCTTGGTCTGTCGTTGGAAAAGAGCAACAAATTAGAAAAGGATATTGTCAAACTTAAGGAAGAACTTGAAAATTCTCTTAAGTGGACAAAATCCTCAAAGTTATTGTCAAATGCAACAATCAGAGTAATTTCAATAAGAAAGGACTAAGAAGTTTGAACATCACTCCTCCTTATAATCCTCACAGTAAGTATGTCTTTCTGTCTGACAATCTACTATGTCTTCATTGTGGTAAGAATGGGCATTTAAAGGGAGAGTGTACCAGTTGGAGAAACTCCTATGAAAGACTCTCTAATTATGCTGAAAGGCAAAATTTACCAAAAGAGAGACCTGGTCCTCCAAAGCATGTTTCAACTCACAGATTTTCAGAGAAAAAATTGTTACTGCCCCAATGTCCTTTGTTAGAAAGCTTCAAAATCTACCCTATTGGACTAAATACAATCTAATCACTCCTTTGTCTGCCTTCTGGGAACTCAAATTGAAATGGGTTCCCAAGCTAAACAAGTGATTCTTGGTGCAGGTGAGTGAGAGGAGAAATAGTCAATGTTGGTATATGGACAGTAGATGATCTAAACATATGAATGGTGATGTGAAAAACAAGGAGGAGGTGTCTCTTTTGGTGATGGTAAGAAAGATACGTTTTGGGAGTTGGCAAAGTAGGAAAATCTCTTGAAGATTCAATTGAAAATGTGTATCATATGGATGGGTTGAAGTATAGTTTGTTCAGCATGTCTAAAATCTGTGACAAAGGAAATGAAGTCAAATTTACCTCTGAGAAGTGCACTGTGGTGAGTTTAACTACAAAGAAGGTAATTATCACTACTCAAAGAAGTAAAAATATGTATATGGCCAACTTAGAAACGTCTCAGGGAGATGACCTGACATGTCTTAGTGCTCAGAATGAGAATGATTATCTTTGGCATCGTAGGCTGGAGCATGTGAGCTCATCTTTATTGAACAAACTGATTTCTAAGGACCTGGTCCGAGGTCTGCCAAAGCTGAAGTTTGCTGAAAATAAAGTCTGTGAAGCTTGTGTTAGAGGAAAACATATCAGATCATCATTTAAGCCTAAAAAGCAAGTAACTTCATCAAGAATACTAGAGCTGCTTCACATGGACTTGTGTGGACCCTTGAAGGTTCAAAGAAGAAATGGAAAGAAGTACATTTTGGTGATTGTTGATGACTACTCTAGATATACATGGACAAGATTCTTGAAATCAAAGGCAGACACAGCTGAACAGTTGGTGGTATTTTTCAAAATGATTCAAACCAAATTGAATCAAGTCATTTGCAGCATTCAATTTGATCATGGTACTGGGTTTGAGAACTCAAAACTAGATAAATTCTGCATGGAGAATGGTACGAGTCATAATATTTCTGCTCCAAGAACTCCTCAGCAAAATGGAGTAGTGGAAAGGAAAAAACAGAACCTTGGTGAATATTGCCAGAACTATGATTATTGAATAAAATCTCCCTCAAAATTTATGGGCTGAAGCTGTTAACACAGCATGTCTTGTTACCAACAGGTGCCTGATAAGAGATGTTTTGAATAAGACCCCCTATGAGCTGCTCAACAACAGAAAGCCAATGTTGATCTATCTTAGAGCATTTGGATGCATGTGTTTTGTACTGAACAATGGAAAGGATGATCTTGGTAAATTTGATCCTACGAGTGATGAAGGAGTGTTTGTTGGATATTTTTCATCTAGAAAGGCTTACAGAATATTCAACAAACGAATTCAATGCATTGAAGAAAGCATTCATATTGTATTTGATGAAGATGGAAGCATGAAGAATAATGGATCAAATGATGAAGATGATGTGATGAAACTTTTTAATCCAAAGAAAATTGAAGGAAGTGAAGCTGATGCAGAACAACACCTGAAAAATGACTGTGATGATTAGAATCAGAGTCTACCTGAAGAGGCTGATGAGTTTGAAAAGGGAGATGAGGTACCTGGTACTACTCAAAATTCCAGCCAGAGTACATAAAACTCCCCTGAAAATGATGTCTCTATTGATGAAGAAGAACATGATGATCATCTCAACCAATCTGCTCCAAGATAGGGATGGAAGCATAGTTCTTCACATCCTCTTGATAATCTTATTTCTCCCTTGAATTATGGAATTCATACTAGATCAAAAACAAGAAATCTAGTTTCATTCTCAGCATTCATATCATCTATTGAGCCCAATAATGTGAAAGAAGCATTAGGTGATGCAGATTGGATCAACTCTATTCAAGAAGAACTTCATCAGTTTGAAAGAAGCAAGGTCTGGTACCTGGTTCCTCGACCTGAAGGCAGAACACTAATAGAAACCAGATGGGTTTTCAGAAACAAGATTGATGAAAATGGAGTGATTACTAGAAATAAATCAAGGTTGGTGGTTCAAGGATACAATCAAGAAGAGGGAATAAACTATGATGAAACTTTTGCACCTGTTGCCAGAAAGGAGGCTATTAGAATTTTAATAGCTTTTGCTACATTCATGGGGTTCAAGCTGTATCAAATGGATGTGAAGAGTGCATTTCTGAATGGAGATCTCAAAGAGGAAGTATTTTTCAAACAACCTCCTTGTTTTGAAGATGCTGAACTACCAGATTATGTGTTCAGATTATAAGGCCCTGTATGGTCTGAAGTAGGCTCCAAGAGCATGGTATGAAAGGCTGTCAGAGTTTCTGTTCAAGAATGGTTTCAAAAGAGGCAAGATAGACAATACTTTGTTCTTATTAAAAAGAGAACAAGAATTTCTTATCATTCAAGTGTATGTGGATGACATAATTTTTTGAGCTACTTCAGAACATTTGTGTGAAGAATTCTCAGTATTAATGGGAAAGGAATTTGAAATGAGCATGATAGGTGAACTGACATTTTTCCTGGGTCTTCAAACCAAGCAATCATCAAATGGGATTTCAATTTGTCAGGAGAAGTACATTAAGGAGCTGCTGAAGAAATTCAATATGTTTGACTCTAAACCTATTGATACTCCTATGGGAACAAATTCCAAGCTTGTAGTGGAGGAATCGTATCCTCTTGTGAATCAAACAATGTACAGGGGAATCATTGGGTCCTTGTTGTATCTGACTTCTAGCTGGACTGATATTGTTTATAGTGTTGGAATGTGTGCCAGGTTTCAAGCATGTCCTCGTGATTCACACTTGAAGGCTGCAAAACGTATTCTCAGATACTTGAAGAAAACAGGGGACCTGGTTCTCTTCTATCCAGCAGGTGAAAATTTTCACCTGGTTGGTTTTGCAGATGCTGATTTTGCTGGTTATCAAGTTGATAGGAAGAGTACCTCTGGAATGGCTCATTTCCTTGGATCATCACTCATCTCTTGGGGAACCAAGAAGTAGAACTCTGTGGCTCTTTCAACTGCTGAAGTTGAGTATGTAGCTGGTGTAGCCTGCTGTTCTCAATTGCTGTGGATCAGACAACACTCGGAAGATTTTGGGATTCACATCAAAGCAATTCCTCTTATCTGTGACAATACTAGTGATGTTAGTATGGGAAAGAATCCAGTCCATCATAAGATAAAAAAGCATATTGATGTTAGACATCACTTCTTGAGAGATAATGTTGAGAAGGGAAATATTGTACTCACATATCGTCCAACGGAGGAGCAAATTGCAGATATCTTTACCAAGGCTCTCAGCAAAGATCAATTTGAGAGAAATCAATTGAAGTTGGGCATGTTGATCTCTAAGTTATGTTCTTAGCTTCCAATAGTTGAACTCCCTTGATGGCTAAAATTGTAGTGCAGGTAAAATAAATGACTAGAACAACTGGGGAATGAAGTCGTAATTCTGCTATGGTACCTGGTGCCTGTCCAGGTTAGCATTTATACATTAATTTGAAACTAAAAATTTTGATTGTTGATAATGCCACGTGTTAGTGATCGGTCACTCTGACCGTTAGTCCCATCATTTCTCTCTTAAACGACACATCCAATCACGGACCTGGCACCTTTTCACGCCTTTTAAAAACCCTCTTTACTTCTTTTTGAAATCCACATCCGTCCTTTAACATTCCTTTTTGTTTCAAGAAGGGTTTTAAGTAAAAATTAAAATGGCAAACTTTGTTTCTTTTTACTCCTCTCTATGTTCGAAAAGCCATTTTTTCTTTGTGTGTCAAACATGTCTTCTTCTTCCTCTTCCTCCAAACAGATGCTAGATGCTCTTAGCGAAATAGATCATCTTGCTTTCTATTCTCCGACCACTGTACAGGCCATACCCAATCCCCCTTCTAGTTCTCAACAAGACCCACCCGACAATCCTTTCTATGCCATAGATCTAAACAGTTCATCCTTGCCTACTGGACCTGGTCCGTTGCATGAAATGCTTCCTGATAATCTCTTTGAAGGAGATGTGCCCAAGAATAAGGCATCTTAGTCCAATATATTGGCAGCAAGTGAAGAGTTGGTGATTGAGAGTTTGGCTATGATGCGGGAAGAAGCAAGGGCTGAGAAAATTGATGTTTTGCAGAGGGAAGAAGTAAGAAACACTCAACCCATTTTTGATAAAACTCCTGATATAGAAAGGTACCCTTCTTCCTCCTCCTCTGATTCTGAAAGTGAGGAGGAACCTTTAAAATGGAAGGTTGAGCGAAGAGAAGGTAATATATCTTGAAAGGGAAGGACAAGGTTGTAGAATAGTCCCCTAGGAGAAGACCTACCACTAAGTCTGCTGCTCAAAAGTTGATGGCTAATGCCTTGAAGGCCAGTGCACGTTCTACTGCTGCAGTTAGACGTGCCAAAACCTTCAAGGTATCAAATTTCAAAATGTCTGAGACTAATGTTGTTGAGTTGTCTGGTGAGGAAGAGGAAAATAAAAATAAGAATAAAAGGTCAGAGAAGAAAAAAGGAAAGGTTTCAAAGAAGGTTGAAAACACAAAGTCGAAAAAGAAGAGTTCTGAGGGAAAAAGGAAGAGGTCACAGGGACCTGGTTCCCAAGACAGGAGAGATGAGAGTGTCAACATGCAGGAAAATGTTGACAGCCTGAGAAAGCAATTTGTCTTGGCAGGAAGAGTTTTTGATATGGAAATCATAACTCTTCCCGGCATGGACTCTCTTCACGATATAGTAGAGATCCAATCTTGGCTACACTTGTTCAATAGAAAAACCCCCATCCTCCATGAAGAAGAAGTTTGCGAATTTTACTATAATGTTCAATTCAAGGAAGATAGGAGCATCCTCACACGGGTCAATGACATTGTTGTACATCTAGATGAGGGTGTGTTGAGCAAAATTCTCAGGGTGCCTAGAGAGGGGACCCGGTTTGTACTGGGCATAACTTGCTCTTCTGAGTTTGCTTCTGTGATTTCTAAGACACCCACAACCAAGGTTGCTGGGATTTATAAGAAAATCATGAAGAGCGAGTACCAGTTGGTCTTTGACTTCATCAACAAAGTTCTCCTTCCTCGCACTGAAAAGAGGACAGTAGCAACTGCTGCTGACTTATTTGTAATGGAGATGTTGTGTAGCTTCGAAGCCTTAAATCTCCCAGGTCTAATGCTTGAGCATATCTACAAAACCATCATCGAGAGGAAAGGTGTTCATGGAATGGGCTACGGATACATCCTCACCGAAGTATTCAAACATTTTCAAATTCCTCTAAGTGTTGGAAAGGTTGGGACGGTTAAACAGACTATCTCCGAGAGTACCTTGGTTGAGTGCAAGTGCATTGAAGGAAGAGGCTATCCAAAGAGCAAGATATCTCAAGTTATTGAAGATCAGGATCAACTTAAGCAGGAGGTTGAGGAGCTCACTTTGCGCTTGAGGGACCTGGTTCTTCAATGGTACAAGCTCTGGAGAGAGAATGCAGAGTTGAAGGCAAAGATCACTGCATTGCAGGAAAAGGCTATTAGAGATAATGATGAGGCCAATGCAAGACTCACTCTCATCATCCAGTCCCTGTCTCATCCTTCCCCCTCTTCCTAGCCTGTTAAACAACCCTCCCTTGTGTCGATTTTTTTGTGTGGCTTATCTCTCTGTTGATGGATATTCAGTTTGATTTTAATGTATTAATGTTATTGTGGCATGCTGGTTAACTTATTCCTCTGTTGTTCTGATTATCCTCTTTTGTGAATGCTTTTTCCTTACTAATTTATTGCTCTTTAGCTTTGATATTGTTCAGTATTTTTTTTGACATCACTGGGTTATTGCATATCTTTTTTATGATGCCAAAAGGGGGAAGTAAAACTGTAAGTAGCTAAATGATTATTCATGGGGGAATACAGTGAGGGGGAATAGACATGTGGGGGAATACAGTGAGGGGGAATATACATGTGGGGGAATACAGTGAGGGGGAATGTAGTAAGGGGGAACAATGTTGCAGAAGATCTTATATCATTGTTTGTCATCATCAAAAAGGGGGAAAATGTTATTTGTAGTTTTGATGATTTGACAAACTTAGGGACCTTGTAAAGGTACCAGGTTTCTTACTTGAGTGTTGAAGATGAAACAAACCCAGGGACTTTGTAGAGGTACCAAGCTCTCATGGTGACAAGCCTGTTAACTGCAAGCAGGAGATGGTACAGAAAGTAGGTGCACACTTCCTGATGGCATCAGAAAGTGAGACTTCTCCAACCAATGACAAAGAGTTTAAGGAAAGTGACTTGTCCATATAAAATGAACTTTCCTAAACATCTTTCACAGTTCTTGCAACTTGATTAATCAACAAAAGCACCAACAATCAATTCCAGAAAAAGTGTAACAATTGCTGAAATTAATCGTTCAATACTTGACCAAGAGAACTATAGATTATCCAAAAGTCTAACTATCAAAAAGTCTAACTCAAAAAATGAAGTTTTTCGAACTATTTATAATTAAAACAAAAACCAAATAAAAGAAGGATTCTAATTACTGAAAATCTATTAAAATGCATCTGGGTCGACAGACCTCGTGACGGACCGTCGTGGTTATGACTGGCCGTCATTGCCTCAGTTGTACCATACTTCACAAATTCTTCTGCTGCAGTCTTCATTACCCTCAACGGACAAGTATGACGGACCGTTCCAAGCATGATGGTCTGTCGTGGTTCTCCGTTCCATAATACTTAAACTTCTTGAAATTTGGGTACTGGGAATATTGTCTGATCATCACGACAAACCAGCAGGACGGACCATCGTAGCTATGACGGTCCGTCATGGATTTTCGTAATCCCACACTAGGTCAGACTTCCCCATCTTCCTTCAGCATCTTCACTATGATGCCACCTGCGGACCGTCACAAGCTCGACGGACCTTCATAAGCTCTGTAGGGGGTCTGTTTTGCATTTTTCGCTCAAAAATTTCCGTGTTCATCTTTGGACAGATTTCTTGCAAATAAGGAGAAACTTACATAAAAATCAATATAAAAAGGCTTTTGGACACACAATAAACTTAAGGAAAAAGCATTAAAAATACTGTGAAACCACGGTACATCAAGACCCTTAACTTAAATTTGTTGCTTCTCCTCAAGCGACATACTATTACTCACTACAAAATTTTTGTATGATAGTATTCATATATTATCTTTTGCAATCATTTGGATATAAATATCGATCAGCCTCATCATGTTTATGCATGTTATCACTATTAGTCTTGAATCATGTGGAACCAGACCATGATACAGACTCACCACGCACTGACACCTATCCTCTTTAACTTCTCACCAAGGTGCTAATATTTCCGGTATGCAACTAGTGTCCTCACATCAAAACAACATCCTCATTTTTCACACAATGATTTCAGTTTGAGTATATGGATTAATTTTCAACACTCACTCTCAAAACAAATGCACAACTCATTCATACATATTGCCATAAGCTTGCCCTTATTTTCACTGATTTAAGTTCTCCATACAACTCTTAGGATCACGATAGGACTTTCTTATCTTGTAACATAGGCTCAAGGTAAGGTAGGGTATATTTAGGTATACTTAAATTAATTTTTGCCCTCCTTGACATATCGGCTAAGCGTCCTACCTTTTAATCTTTGTATTCCGCCTTTTTTCTTATATTCTTTCACCTTTCTATTTTCCCTTCTTTCTTCATTTGTGTAAGTGACTCTTTTCTTTTCTTTCTTGTATTTATTATATTTTAGTATTTCACTTTTCTTACAACTTGTTCTTGAGTCACTTTACTTTTGTTCTTTCTCTCTCTTTGTTCTTTCAACCCTACTTTCCAGAGCATTCCTCAAAATAGCCATCCTCAACTCATGGTTTTTCCATGTGTCAAAGTACACAATACCCAAAATTGGGTCAGGGCCACAAAAAGTTTGTTTACTGCGTTAGCCACCCTCAACTTATGCTTTTGGCATAAGCTGATGTGCACATGTCCAAGGAGGGACGTGGGCCAACACATTAATCCTAGAAAAGATCAGTGGGGTGAAAAAGAAAGGTCTATTTTAAGCTCAAATCATTTGTATCAAAGAGAGAATAATTTTATTAGTTTATTTTCCCTTTTTTTAGGCTAAAAATTGGCTATATTGAACAAGGGCCTATAATCCTTTCCTAATTGTCTATTACAACTTACTTTTAGTAGGACTAACCAGGTAAGTTCTAGCTCAGTATAAATAGTAGAATATTCAAATTTTCCTCACACTCACTTGACATCTCATTACTCTATTAGATTATCAGACACCTAGTTCGAGTCTTAGACTTAGGGTTATGCAGTGGTGTGTCTCTATGTCATGTTTAGAGTCACACATTTATCAATTACTATGCCTAGCCATGCATCATTTTCATTACATCAGGATATCATTCTTGTTTTAGACATCATGCTTTAGAGTTATACTATGTACACAAGATATCAACATGCCGGTTCAACAATAAAAATAATCAGTGTATTGGGGAAAAAAAACACAGGCAAGAAAACCCCAAAAGAGGATCGTGAATTAGGCTACTCAGACTTCACCCTAGCACTCACTTTCCATTTACCCCACCCCCAACAAAAAGATATGCAATTGTCCCCAATGCATAGAAAAAATGAAATATGAGAGTAGTAGGTGAAGCAAACCTAGGGCGCAAAGCACCGGCGATCAGCAAGCTGGTGGATCCGGTTCCCCGGAACCCATTACCTATGTAATCAGGACACCCTCAGTAGTGTCCTCATCAGCAACAACACTATCAGTAGTGCCTCCCGTTGTATCCACATCTCTGGAGCTAGATGCCCCAGCATCTGACTCTACAGCCCTGATCTGACGCGCCTCCTCATCAGCAATCGAGGCTCTCCTCGTAGCCTCCATCTCACGGTGCTCCTTCTTCCTTGCTATAGCCTCATCCTCCTCTCGGCCCCTACGCCTCTTGGCATACTCTCGAGGGGGAGGTGGTGGAATCTCAAAAGTGGCGAATAAAAAA
The DNA here is from genome assembly GCA_027704765.1 of Solanum habrochaites. Classification (NCBI taxonomy): domain Eukaryota; kingdom Viridiplantae; phylum Streptophyta; class Magnoliopsida; order Solanales; family Solanaceae; genus Solanum; species Solanum habrochaites. Next base: position 36,175,913 of record JAKWJA010002495.1, on the reverse strand, counting down.
GCCGCCAACACTATTTCCTCGCAGACTCTCAACAGCATCCTGAAGGGTCGACACATCCACTGGAGGGGTTGTCCGGTTTAGCACCCGCAACTCAAAAGCGTCTAAGCACTGATGAACCTCTGCGATTTTCCGCTCTGTGTGTTGGGATATTTTACGCTCCAAGCGCTCCTCCGCCTCAATAGACCTCTGCATCCAAGGATGGATGTGATTAAAAAGTTTAGCCATTTGAGCCTCTAGTTTATAGACCTTAGGAAGAGAGACCAGAGCAGGGAAAGGGGCTGAGCGAGAGGAGCTCGAGGCAGTGCTACTACCCGGGATAGAATCGACCGGGGTAGTGTCAGTGGTTGTTGAAGTAGCATGCGTAGCCGTTCGAGCATGTGCTACAGTATCAACCTCATTCTTACCAAGTGGAGGCAACTCTGGAAGGGGCCCTCTGCGTGGAGCCAACTCATTGGCCTCATCCATGATGAGGCCGATATCAATTGTGCCTAGCGGAGTCTCGAGCTGATAAATGTGCCAGATGGGCACACCTGCGGAGCTTCATAAGGAAAATATCATGCACAGAAAAAGATAAGTAGTGGTTACCTTGAAATCCATCTCGTGCATGACCTCTTGTAGAAGCCAAGCGAAGTAAACATCAAACCCGGCTATCATCGCTGCCATCAGAACTGCACGATCCCATTTAACTATACTATCAACAGCCGTGGGGAGAGGCAGTGGCGGAAAATCAACAATAAAAACTTATCCGTGAAGTTCAAGTTAGCCTTCCTGATGGCTCCCTTTGGCTCCATAACCTAGTCGTCACCCTCTCCATCAATAGATAAGTGCATGGCCATCCACCTATATGTGGTCTCTCTCAACGATGGATCACGCACAAATTGGCCATCTTTAAAAATTTTCCACTGATAGTCGAACTTGGCAGTGAAAGGGGTCCTAGTTGTATCAACATACTCGCCGTACAGATATCGGCGGAAGGCTGGCAGGGAGATCTCAACTTGTATGTCGCATACTCTGACGTGCTCAAATGGGGCATGTTTGGTGTGGGCAGCTCGCCTATTATCTATGATCGAAGAATAGCCACATAAGAGGCGTAAAACTCTCGGACCAACTCCTCACTATAGCGGCCCAAAGAACGAGTTGTCCACTGTAGCTGGTGTCTGGTGAAGAGATTGTGGATTTCTGGCATGGTGGGGAGACTTCCCGTGAGGACCCGCCTCTCCAGTGTAAGGGTCCGTGTCATGACACCTTTATCACTTAGAAACTTTGCATCTGAATACACTTGGTATTTCCCATCGACACACCACCGGTTGGGCTGGTCGTCAATCAGGGCGAGAGAACCAGTCGGTGAGCCTAGAGTGGAATCGGGATTGTCAGTCTCATCAGACGAGGCTGACTGTGCAGCCATGGTGGGTGTAGGGACTTCAGCGGACTCGGAGGCTTCCTCCAACCACGAAACTCCTAAAATGAACTAGACGAATAGTGGGGTGTTGGAACAGACCCCATGACGGTTCGTCGTGGGTAAGACGTTCCGTCATCGAAGTCTCGTTCTGTCATTTAGTGACAGAATTGAGGATGCCACAATCATCCCCTATGACTCAAACGGAATACGTAATGCTAACCTACATGTTTCTAACCCAAATACCTAGCAAACTAGCAATACTAAAGCACCAATTTCTAGAGTTTTAATAAGTCAATTTGAGGACACTAAACCTAGTTCAGACAATATTTGACCAAAGAGCAAAGACCCACCAAAAAGAAATAGGCTAATAGTAATAGAAAAACAAAAATGCAATTTAAATGGGTAGAGTTCAGAGACACATACTTGAGAATTGGAGAAAAATAAGCAAGTGAGGCACTTGGATATCAAGAACAAAACCACAGCAGCAGACTTAGACTGATGAAAGGAAATTTTGGGAATTGGGGATTTGGGGAATTGACATGGATTAGTTGATATAGAAGATGGTGATAAAGATAGGAAGTTGGAAAGGGAGGGAATGGGAGAAAGAGGGAAAGAAATGGTTCAAATAAAGTGGTTGAAGGGGGGTTTAAAGGTTGAATTTTTTTAAAAAAAAATTCAGCCCGTTAGGGTTGGGTTGCTGGTTAATGATGCAACGAGTCCCCAACGATGGTCCATCACATATGCGACGGTCTGTCATGGGTTCCGTCGTGGGTAACCTAATATTGAAAATAATTGAAAAAAAGTACCTGGCACGACGGTGGATTCATGCAACGGTCCGTCGCATGCGTGATGGTCAGTTAATGTGTCCGTTTGTGAATGTTGCGGAGTGATTTTCTGCAGATTTTCCTTCTGATGTGCCTGCAAATTTAAAACCCTTTAGTAGAAAATGCTACCATTACTAGAAAGAAAACTTTAAGTATTGGGTTTCCTCCCAACCAGCGCCTGATTTAACATCGCGGCACGACTGAAGACACTTGATTACTCTGACTTCATCAAGATGGTATGCCTCGATCACTTTATTCGCCAATTCAGCATGCCCGAAATAGATTCTTATTTGTTGTCCATTAACCTTAAACCGCACACCCTCTTTGGTTTCCAACTCAACTGCTCCGTGAGGGACTAGTTGGGTAACGAAGTAAGGGCCAGTCCATTTGGAATTGAACTTGTCCGGAAACAAGGGCAACCTAGAATTGTATAAAAGCACCAAATCCCCAACCATAAACTCTTGTTTTTCAAATTTTAGGTCATGGTACTTCTTCATCTTTTATTTGTAAAATATAGCAGATACCAATTGGAGCTTACCACTCTGCCTCATGGACCTACAAATATTGAAGGTCACTTCTTCATTGTTCAACCGAAATTTCATCTGCCCATTTTCCATATAAACTAAGGCTCTACCTGTAGCAAGGAATGGCCTCCCAAGAATAATAGGCACTTCAAAATCGACTTTACAATCAAGAATAACAAAATATGCCAGAAATATGAACGACTCCACTTTTGCTATCACATCGTGGAGTATTCCTATAGGCGTTTTTACTATTCGATCGGCCATCAGTAGACGCATCGCATTGGGTTTTGGATAACCCAAACCCAACTTGTTGTATATCGAGATGGACATGATATTTATGCTTGCCCCAGATCACATAATGCTTTCACAAAATGTAATAACCCGACTGTACAAGGAATAGTGAATGCACCCAAATCTTCTTTCTTTTGTACTAGAGATCTTATTGCAATAGCACTACAATGTTGCATTCTATCATCATCCTCAAAAGTGACTGATCTTTTCTTTGTAACCAGATCTTTTATAAACTTAGCATAACCAGGCATTTGTTTTAGAGCTTCTACCAAAGGGATGTTGATAGAAAGTTGCTTCAACAATGTTATAAAACGCCGATATTACCACCCTCAGTCTTTTTCACTAATCTTTGAGGAAAAGGGGGGGTAGTTAGGCATGGGAGTTACCTATGTAGGCACTTCAACATCTTTTCCAGTGTTATCTTCTACTTCACCACCAACATCTACCACTTTATATTATCTTTTATTACCTTTTCCTTATTAGACGGGATAAGTGGGTCAATGGTTTGCATACCACCGCGAGTAGTGATTTCCATAAAGTGTCCATCATTTTTTCAGATTTTGGACACTCTTTCTAGGAGGAGTGCCCGGTTTCCGTGTGTTCACAGTCGCAGATAATTGGTCCATTTGCAACTCAAGCTGCTTAATAGATATTGCATGTGTATCGACTTTCTGCCCAATACCCGCTAAATCACTCCTTTACTATTTAATGTGCTTATCACTAGCATCTAACCTCCTCATCATTTTGTGCAACATATCCTCAACTCGCTACATAATACCTCCACCATCCCTAGGAGTAACTTCACGATTTTGAGGAGGAACATAGGGCACATTCCTATCATTTTTGTTACCATAGTTACCCATGTTAAAGATGTTGTCGCGGTTGTAATTTCCGTCTCGGGCATAATGACCCTCACAATTATAGTTACCATAGATCCGACCTTGGCTTCCTTCACCTTGGCGCCAATTCTCCTGATTTGATCCTTGAGCACTCGGTCAGAAACCTCCCGTCTGCTCATTTACCGCATAGGTATCCTTCTCATAATAACATTCATCATTTTGTGGTGGTGGTTTAGACAAGGAGTTAACTGCATTTATCTTTTCTGCACCCCAGTAACATGTTTTAATACCAACTCAAGCTCAGTTCTCATCTGAGCCATCTTTTCACGAATCTCTTCTGTGGCTGGGTTGTGAGTGGATTGCACTGGGAAGGTATTTCTCTCAGTATCTGACTTCCTAGTACTCCAAGATTTATTATTCTGGGAGCTTTTCTATAACTTTTCGGCATTCTCGGCATAAGGACACTCCCCATAAGAACCACACGCTATAGTATCCAATACCATTTTAGTATTATCATCCTGTCCCCGATAGAAGTATTCCTTCAGTGACTCATCATCTATTCGGTGATTGGGGACACTTAAAAAATGAAAATAATCTATCCCAAGAACTTCTAACTGACTCTCCTGGTAGTGCCACAAAGTTGTTCACTCTGTCTTTGTAATTTAGTTTGTTGGAGACTGGGTAGTACCGTGCTAAGAAAACAACCCTTAGTTGGTTCCAAGTTAAAATTGAGTTATAAGGGAGCTATGTAAACCAAATAGCAGCCTCTCCCGTCAGTGAGAGAGGAAAAACTCTTAGCCCTATTATATCCAAATTTAAATCAGGCCTCCCAACACAGCTTTTACACACTGCCCTTACCTTAGCTATATGGGCATGTGGGTCTTCAAAAGGTAGCCCTGAAAACCAACCTTTGCATCAGACTACTAGTTACCACAAAGGTGTCACCTTGTGGTAGAGGGGGCAAAACAACTGGCCCTTCAGAGTCTGCAATATTATCATAACCTCAATAGTATTCCTGAGGGCGTGGAGCGGGATTTTGTCCCAGTTGTTGATTTTCACCAGGATCATCAGGTAATAACTGACCATGAACATCAACTGGAGCTGGGATGTTCTGGTTTGGATCATCATCGTTAATACCCAAGTTTTGATTCATATTGCGTAGTGTACGCTCTAATTCGTGGTCGTAGGGAAACAAGGGTTCTCTTCCTCTCCGTGTATTTGGCATACAAGGAAGTTAGTTCTGCAAGAATAAAAAACAATAGAAAAGTAAAATTAAGAAAATATTGACTAAACTTTAGTAATAAGTTTAAGTTAATCTAAAAGCTACTTTCCCCGGCAGCGGCGCCAAAATTTGATACGCTCAAACTTACTTCTCAAATAAGAAGTAAAGCAGTCGTATCAAGTAAAGAACCCAACTAATGAGGTTGGGATCGTTCCCATGAGGAAAATAGTTCAGACTTAACTTTATTCTATAATAACTATTATTTAGTCAATTATTTCTCTAGAAAACAAAAGACAATAAAAGGGGGGTTTTATTTCTAAATTAATTAAAATAATTAACGAGATTAAAGTAAACAACTAATAGATTCAAATCTTGGATCTTAATCAATTAATAAAAGTAACTAGGGCTTAAGTGTTCCCCACATGTTCCTAACTTGATAATTTATACTATAACAATTATTTCCTAGTATCTTGCATGTAAAGTGATAAGTTACGTATCTCTAAATCCTTGGTCTGGCATCTACAAAATTTCACTACGCACCTTGGTCCCGTTAAGTGTTTTTCTATACTAACCCTTACCTTTACCTCATATTAAGCATTGTATTCGATATTTGACTAAGATATTACCTCGTACCAATCGACACTAGCCTATTACATAGTGTACACTAAATCTATGTTGATAATTATTTTCCTATTATCTACCTTCTTGGTCCGGCAAGTAGCATTAAGGCGAGTTCTAATGTTGTTTGTCCGTTAAAAAGACTTCTAAACGAAAGAATTATCAATAAATGCAAGACACTATTCTAGAATTGCTATTTTAGTTAGGTTTTACCTCATTATTCACCCATGGTTCCTACAACCCTATTTATGGAGTTTAGTTACCCATAGTCATAATCACACTATTCATATATTTTATATAAGAATTTATGCACTTACTTTAATGAGAAAGAATAAAATCCGGAAATTCACTTGATTAATCAACAAAAGCACCAACAATCAATTCCAGAAAAAGTGTAACAATTGCTGAAATTAATCCTTCAATACTTGACCAAGAGAACTAAAGATTATCCAAAAGTCTAACTATCAAAAAGTCTAACTCAAAAAACGAGGTTTTTTGAACTATTTATAATAAAAAAAACCTAATAAAAGAAGGATTCTAATAAGTGAAAATTTATCAAAACGCGTCTGTGTCGACGGACCTCATGACGGAGCGTCGTGGTCACGACAAGCCCTCATGGCCTCCGTCGTCCCATACTTCACAAATTTTTCTGCTGTTGTTTTCATTACCCTCAAGGGACAGGTATGACGGATCGTTCCAATCACCACGGTCCATCGAGGTTCTCCGTTCCATAATACTTTAACTTCTTGGAATTTGGGTACTGGGACTACTCTCAGATCATCAAGACAAACCAGCAGGACGGACCGTCGTGGCTATGACGGACCGTCGTGGCTATGGCGGTCCGTCATGGACTTTTTTAATCCCACACTAGGTCATAGTTCTCCATCTTCCTTCAACAGCTTCACTACGGTGCCACCTACGGACCTTCACAAGCTCGAAGGACCGTCATAAGTTCCGTAGGTGGTCTCTTCTGCATTTCTCGTTCAAAAACTTCCGCGTTCATCTTTTGACAGAATTCCTACAATTAAGGAGAAACTTACATAAAAATCAATACAAAAAGTCTTTTGGACACACACTAAACTTAGGAAAAAACATTAAAAATACTGTGAAACCACGGTACATCAGTATTCAACCTCTCGTAGGTCTCATACAAGCCACATGGATCTTTCATTTCATATAATACTCAAGATATAGAAGAATTTCAAACTTTTTTCACACACGAAGAATACTTTAATTAATAAGAAAGTGAAAGACTTTAAAACATCTAAATTTACAATATGTCTCATAAAACCATCTTATAACTTTTGGGGTACAACATTTGGACTAAGTCAATACAAGACTTGAAATAAAGACTAATAAACCAAAAAGAACATGTGGATCTTGTCCGTAAATTTATGAGGACTCACCAAAACTTCATATTCAACCCTTATAAACCTATCCATCATCCGCAGCATACAAAACCACTCTTTAGTCAAAACGGGAAAAGAAGGGGTTAGCACATTTAAGCACCAAGTATGGAAGACATGCAAAAACCATGCAAAAAGATACATTTAGTATAGTAACATTCTTTCATATTTTTATAATAACATTCATCATAAGAGTTTAAGAGACATAATACAAGTCAACAATCACATATAAGACATAATAAGCTAATTATCAACATATAAGACTTAATTCCATATTCAACAAGTAAGCCTTTTCATCATTTAGACTCTCTACCTAAGGTTACTCTAAGACCCACCTAAGTAATACATGAAGATACCACCCATACACCATATTCAATCACATCTAAGTGATCCTCAAATCCACTCTAGGTAATAATTTTTTTTATCTAATATATTTTCACTAAATGAATATTATTAATTTTAACAATTTTGGAGAAAACTAACAAATAAGGGACTTCACATAATGGTATTGGAAGACCTTGGGGACTCACTTTAGCATCTTCAAATCCTGCTCGTTCTATGTATAGATAGCGTGTCGTTCCACTACCTACACGTTGTAGAATCTATCCAATAATTAGAGTGCACAGCCCACATGATAAGAATAGGCATTAACCGACAGAGACCATATTATCTAGGTATGGGAATCCGTTGTAATAAGACCCCACACCATGGAAGGTGTTCTGCTTTCCAAAAGTGTCCCATGTAGGGACATGGTTTAGGTGAGATCAAGGGTTCCTTTGTACTCTAGTCTTATTATCAAGTAGAGCTACTACCACAAGCACATCAACTCTTTGCTTTGGCTTGGTTCTCATAGAATAGGTTCATTTACATAATAGTATTTGACAAGGTGCCATATCTAAGTCCTACCAACTCAAAATATCAGTCCATTGATGCCCCGTCGACAGGCGTCCGCAGGTGCTACCTGCAATTTGCTGCACATACTGTTTCATTAAATGGGTGAATGAGAAATTCACCCCACTTTTCTAAATTACTATGGACGGTTATTATGGGGTATTTTAAGTATATTAAGTTACTTGATAACATGAAAACCCCAACCCCCAATCAATATTTCAAAAATTAGACTTCCCTCTCCAAAAATATCCTCTCTAGAAACCTCCATTGGAGATAAAGCTCAAGAACAGCCACAGTGATGGATTCTCAAGGTTTATTCATAAACTTTTCGTGGTTTATTCATATAATAATGTATGGTTATCCTCCATCTTTATATAATCTTCCATTTAAAGAGATCTTTCCAATGTTTTCAATGAAAGTTCATAATCAAACTTCCTAGTTTTCAATGTAGCCATGAGTTCTTTCTCAAATTGATTTCAAAAGAATGTTTATGATGAATTTATGATAATGTACTGATTTTAAATTCAAATTCCATACAATTTAATGATAAACCCATGTTCCCTCTAATTCTCAAAATTAGCATATATTGTGGACATTGTGATCTTGACTTTACGTTGATTGAATTATGGTTCTAGCATGTTGAATTGCTTATATATACTTACTCTATGTATATTAATGGTGAATTATATGTAATTGATCAATGTGAATCAAGGATTGAAGATTTGGTAGTATTGACTTATGTTTCTTCGACCTTTTATGGATTGTTAATATAGAACACTTGGGCAATTGAAGTATGATTTCGTTTAGATTATGATATCTTTAGCTACTGACCTATATTGTATTATTGATGAATTAAGAGGATTTATCATTGATGATCATATAAAGGGAGATTTGGTAAGGATTGATCTATGTTATTCTATCCTCTATAGATTAATAATGCAATGTATATAATGTGAGCTTAATTCTAGGATAGATCAAGCATAAATTCGTTTGTGTTAAGATGCTTTTATCTACTTCCCTATTATTTAATTGTTTATTAAAAAGGATTGTTGATTAATAATGATCAGATGTTTAGGAATTGGTAAGATTGCCTACTTTATTTACTCACACTTCATGCATGTTTACATGTAATATCGGTTCATGGTGTCTAATGGAAGGTTTATCTCATATGCAATTGTGTATAATAATATGCATGTAAGGTATGTTTCTATGAAGTATTTTATGTATCGCTTAACTAGGAATGACTTCATAGGTGTACTAGTATGGGCAAGGGTATGGGACCTTGTTTATGCAGTGCACATGGGTGCCTTGATTGGATAGTTCCTAGGTTTGGTTTTTTATGTACAAAAATATGAATGCATGAAAGTGCATAGTGTCTAAATGTGTTGATTTTCAAATAATTCTCACATAATTACACATATAACCTTATGCATGAATAAAGTAATGTATGAATATATGTGGTCTAAATGTGTTATTTGAAAGGTTTGCTCACATGTATGAACACACACACACATATATGATGATATAGTCAATGGATTGGCCTTGAAATGTGTTATCAAGTGTACCCTAAAGTAGATGGTGCTTTACATATGCTTTGTCCATGTGAAAGGACTTCTCACGTGATTTAGGTTGATGAACTCTCATCTATGACCTAAAAGTCAAGCGTATGAGGAGTTAACTCTCCTAAGTCTACATTTATAAAGTAAAGATAATAATGGCTTTTCAATAAAGGGAACTTAGCTTTGCACTGAGAGAACTTGAATATGAGGGAAGTCTCTTCCTAATGTGCGAAGGTAGGTTCACAATAACTCTGATGAGGTGGATAACTACAATGCCTCAATAGTCATAAAGAGGGTTTCAATATATACCTCCATGTTCCAAAATATGTGCTTGCCCCGTAGGATCTAGCAAGTGATATCACTTAGTATGCTAGCATGTTTTAATGTTCTACTTTGGCTAAGTAGAGAACCTTCCCTTTGTGTAAGGCTCTACAACACCAAATTTCATGTTAGCACCAATAGTCTTAGTGTTAGTTAAGGCTACAGTTTCCCTAAACAAAAATGGACAATGGAAGTAAAGATGGGACTCTAACTAGGATAACCTAAGGGAAGTTACTTCGTGTAGGTGAGGGTATGGGACTTTACCTATACATCGCACAAGTAGCTCTTGAAAGGAGTTCTAAGAAGGTATTATAATGTATATGATATGTTTATGTCCTTATGCATGACATTGTGGTGTTGTCTACTTGTTATGATGAAATGCATGGTATGAGTCTATATGATGTGGTCTTGTCCTATATGAATAACGTATGTATCAATGACCATATGATTAAGGTCTTTCTTGGTATGAATGAGGTTCTCTATGTTTTTCATGTTGATGTATGAAGTGAATTATATGCTTGTGGTCTCATGATAGGATTACTAAGTATGTCTGAGGTCATGGGGCTTCACATGTAAATTGCACTAGTTCACTTAGATTGGGGTTGTGAGTAAGGTCATATAATGGTCTAGGTAAAGTGAAGTTAGCATATTTGTAAATTGACTATGGCTTACTGTAATGGTTTTGGTAGTCTTGATATGAATGTGTCTTGTGATATGTTATACTTCTATAAATGCATGTTTTGAGTTGGGAAGGATATATGCATAAATAACTTGTGGCATTAAGGTGATGCATTGCATCATATATCACTAGAGGGTTATTTGAAAGTTTAATGAGTTAAAGAAAAGAGGTTCACTATAAATTACATAAGCTTACTATAAAGGGGAAGGTCGTTACTGTAAAATGATGCAAAGTTTTACTTAAATGTTATGTATGATTTTATGTAGTATTATGACTATTGTATATGTCTAAACAAAGTATGTGAATTTTATGATGCTTAATGTGTCAAGTTTTATGAAGATTTCACAAAAAGGCATAATGCATGGTTTCAAGTAAAACGTCCCTTTTAGATACATGTTTTTGCATGGTTACGATACTTAGTGCATTCTTGTACTAACACCATTCTTCTCTACCCTTTTTACACAAAGAGTAGGTTATGGATGCTTCAAGGAGGTCTCTAAGGTGAAGGGCTTAATATGTGATTCCCAAGCTCAAGGAAAGGAATCCTTAAGCCCAAGGATTTACTATGTCATCTCTTGTGTAAAGTCATATAATAGTTTAGTTATGTTTTATGTATAAGGGTCGTGTACCTAAAGTATTCTAATGATGTTGAGTCTAGGATGGAAAAAAGAGAGACTAGAGTCTTTAATTATGTACGATGATATTTTATATATAATGAAAGTGTTGTAGTAGCATATGATGTGCTATGAAACTTTTAATTTTTCCGCTAAATTTACCTACGCAAATGCGATGAATGATAACTATGGGATTGTAAAAGACCTCTGAGAGGTCAAGTAAGCCATGTTACTTCTGGGGGTGCTCCCCGATCGTGACAAATGTGGTATCAGAGCATCGGGTTTATGAAAGTGGTCTTAGGGTCCAAAGTCTCATATTATCGCATCTAGTAGAGTCTCGATCATCGGTGGTGAGTCGTGACACATCTATGAGCGAGAAGATATAAGACGGTAGAGTTTGCCTTCTTCACTATTCTCATTTCGTTCCATAAAACTTAATTCTATAAGATCTCTCTCTTATGTTTCCTTGTCTGGTGGTCTTTTAGATGTTATTGCTTGGATGAAATGGTATCGCTATGCTTGAGGGACAAAATGTTAGTTTTGATGCTTATCTTTGTTTTGTGGTTGTATGACTATGTGTGAAGGTGAACCTTGATATATGTTGATGTGATGTCATGTATGGTTATATATGTGAATTAGGAGAAATGACATGTTAGGTGAATATTTAATCTATGATATGGTTATACCTTGTAAAAAAGTTGTTATAGTTGAGTTGAACTTCCTTTTGGATTGATATTTTGCTATGTGGTTTTGCATGATGGTAGTCTAATGTTATGATTTGAGCTTGAAATGCTTAGCTACTACACATGGAAGCATGTTTCCCTAAATATATATTTAAATGTTTCATTGTTGCTTTGGTATATTTTTAATGCTTCATAATTGCCTAGTATGGATTGGAATATATTGTATAGACTTAGTCCTAGAAGTGAAGGTAGTCTGCTTACCTTGTAGGGTGATGATGTGGGTTGGATTAACCTAGAAGTTACCTTACCTTAGTGTTGAAAGAAAATAAAGAGGCCTTATGGCTAAATCTCATCTATTGTCCCCCTAAGGTTATCATGACCCTTTGGTGTTCATGGTATAGTTTAGACCTTATGTGGTTGGGTAATATGGCCTAACTTATGTGATATAGATTTCCTTTGGGTGTTAGGCTTAGAGGAATGTGATAGTTGACTAAAGTTTCTCTTAAATGGGTTTACCCTAAGTGGGGGATGAGGAGGAGAGTAGTAAAGTGGTAGATTTCCTATCTTTCCCTTCTATGTTTATTTGCGCATGAAACTAAAGAGTTCTTATAAGCTTATTCATGATATGAGTCTTTCATAAGAGTATGAGTTTCATGTTCTCCATAAGTTGTGTATGTCTTAGTTAAAACTATATTAACCATGTTTTTATGATTTTAAATTGCATAAAAGAGGATTTTTTATCCAATTCATGAATTTTCATGTTGATTGTGCATCTTGCTATTTTAGTTGTGCATTTAAATTCACCAGATAAGGTAAGAAGCATGTTTGAAGTCACCCTTAATGTGTAGTATTTAGCCTCATCATGAGAAAATTGAGTCTCTTTGAAATGAAAATGATGAATATCTTGTAAATTATGTGACTTTGTGTGGTTTTGAAAGCATGATTGTAGGCTCACTCTTGAAAAGTGATGGTATGATTAGCTAATATTATTGATATGTTCCTATAAATTGCAAGAATTTCTCTAAATGATGCATGTTTATGGAATCTAGTGTTATTCTAGGAATTTAAATCTATGTCAAATGACTTCCTATTGTTATAATGTGTGTGGTGTTATTTACCATTTTGACTTCACTAGGAAGAAAGTTTGAGCATGCTATGGTTAAAAGTTGAGAATTTCAAATTTTTAAGTGAATTGACCTTTATGCATTGCTTGCCTATGTACTTATGGAACATGTGAGTGTGTTGAGGAGAAGTACATTCCTCCCTAAACATAACTAAGCATGGTATGGTTGAATATGGCCCTCATGGAAGTATGACTAACTAATAAGAATCCATTGTTGATTTACTTAACTCAAGTTTATGTGCATTGAAGTATAAGTTCTTATTAGTTTCTTAAGTGTTGTTGAATCAACCTAAGTGTAATTTGAATGTGGTTACATGATGAGATCGTAATAAATTTGAATGTAAAGACCATTTTATATTTATGAGAAGGATGTTCTTCCTATGAACATGTGTGATGTCTTGTGTTTGATGCATTTTAAAAGTGAGTGAATAAAAGTTTGTACTTACTTCTGTTGCATTGAGTGCTAAGTGGATTGAAAGTTGTGTTCCTTGTACTTCTGGTGCATTGACTTCTATGTGATGATTATATGAATGTTGTGAGATTATCTATGGTTCATTGATGTACTTTTTGTGTTTAAATTGCCCCAAGTGTCATTCGAGGACGAATGTTTCCAAGTGGGAGATATTATAAGACCCCCAAAATGAATAAAGGTGTCTAGAGATTCACTTGTTACTAATAAGCTTGTTAAAATTTTAGGTAAGTGTTTTAAAGCGTATATGATTGATTTGAAGTCACTTGGAAATTAAACGTCCAAGAATATCCAAGACGTTCGAAAGTTAGCCCTTTAGATGTGCATGTGTGTCTTGGCATGTTTTACGTGTTCGTTTTGGGTGAAACTTGTATCGAAGGTCCTTAAATCATATATGAGTGTATTTACGTTGTAAACGTCTAGGAACGACTCTTCAAGGTCCCCACAAGAGGCCCTCAAAGAGGGCCCAAAGACTGTCAAGACATTGAATTGGCAGTGTCAATCGACTAGCTCAATCAATGCCTCATGCTTGGGATGACACCCCGTAGATATGGTACATATCTCAACACTTAGTCGTGTGATCAGGATCCCCCAAGAAGCAGCCTCAGTCACCACTGATGGAGCAGCAGGATGGGTCGTCACTCCATCGATGCCCTGTCGACTAGCGTCCGTAGGTGCTGCTTGCAATCTACTGCATACACTGTTTCATTAAAGGGGTGAATGAGAAATTCACCCCATATTCCTAAATTACTATGTATTTTTATTATGGGGTATTTTAGGTATATTAAGTTAGTTAACAACATGAAAACCCAAACCCAATCCATATTCAAAAATTAGACTTGCCTCTCCAAAAATATCCTCAATAGAAACCTCCATTGGAGATGAACCTCAAGAGCAGACATGGTGATGGATTCTCAAAGTTTCTTTATCAATTTTTCGTTGTTTATTAATCTTATAAGGTATGGTGATCCTTCATCTTTAGATAATATTCCATATAAAGAGCTCTTTCCAATGTTTTCAATGGAAGTTCATGATCAAACTTACAAGTATTCAATCTAGCCATGGGTTCTTTCCCAAATTGATTCCAAAATCATTTTTATGATGAATTGATGATAATGTATTGATTTTAATGTCAAATTCAACCAAATTTCGTGATGAACCCATGTTCCCTCCAATTCTCAAAATTAGTCTATATCATGGTATTGTGATCTTGACTTTATGTTGATTGAATTATGGTTCTAGCATGTTGAATTGCTTATATCTATTGCCTATTATATATATTTATGGTGAATTATATGTAGTTAATCAATGTGGATCAATTCTTGAATATTTGATAGTATTGACTTATGTTCTCCTACCTTCTATTGATTGTTAATATAGAACACTTGTATGATCTCAATTCAAGGGAAATTGAAGTATGATTTCGTTTAGATTAGGATCTCTTTAGATACTGCCCTATATTGTATTATTCAACTACTATGAGGATTTATCATTAATGATCAAATCAAGGGCTATTTTGTAAGGATTGATCTATGTTATTCTATCCTTTATAGATTGATAATGCAATGTACATAATGTGATCTTAATTCTAGGATAGATGAAGCATGAATTCTTCTATGTTAATATGCTTTTAGATACTTCTGTATTACTGAATTGTTGAAAAAAAAAGGTGTATTGATAAATGATGATTAAAGGTTGAGGAATTGGTAAAATTGCCTACTTTCATTACTTTTCTATAGAATTGTTAGATGATTGGCCTTGTAAGGCATTGTGTGGTATGGTCCACTTATGGTGGAAGAGTTTACATCTTGTCTACCCATATGATTGTTGATCATGAACTTGAAGGCAATTGTATTTTGAATGAGTGGTGGTCATAATCATCTAATGTGAAGCATATGCCAAGTAACTATTCTAGTTATGATCTAGGTTGTTTTACTAATATTATAAGCATGTGAATGAATAGGTTAGGGTTAGGTATAGGTGCTGCCTTTGATGGTGTGATAGTGGTAAATTACCCCTACCTATGTATCCTTATGTGAATGTGTGATTAGCTATGATTAGGAGTCTTGAATGCAAGGATTGTAGTTACCTTGTCTCCTATGCTAAATTGTGATATGTGGTCTATGCTTGAATGTGCATTATGGTCCTAAGAGGGTTTCTTCCTCAATGTGTTGTTGATATCCATTAGGTTATCATATTGACCTGTTACACACACTCACACTCCATGTATTTTTACAAGTAGTATACGTTCATGGTGTTTAATGAAAGGTAATTCACATATGCACTTGGGTATACTACTATGCATGTAAGGTATATGTCTATTATGTATGTTATGTATCCCTTAATTAGGAATTACTTGATAGGTGTACTAGTATGGGCAAGGGTATGAGACCTTGTTTATGCATTGCACATAGGTGCATTGATACCCTTATGCATGAATAAAGTATAGTATGAATATGTGTGGTATAAAGGTATTATGTGAAAGGTTTGCACACATGTATGATGATCTAGTCAATGGATGGGCCTTGAAAGGTGTTCTAAAGTGTACCCAAAAGTAGATGGTGCTTTACATATACTATGTCCGTGTGAAGGAAATTCTCACATTATTTAGGTTGATGAACTCTCATCTATGACCTCTTAGCTAAAAATATGAAGAGTTAAGACTACATTTATAAAGTAAAGATAATAATGGCATTTCAATAAAGGGAACTTAGCTTAGAACCGAGGGAACATGAATATGAGGGGTGTCCGTTCCCAATGTGGGTAGGTAGGTTCACCATAATTCTCACAAGGTGGATAACTACAATGCCTCAATATGCATAAAGAGGGTTTCCATATATTCCTCCAAGTTCCATACACTATGCTTGCTCAATAGGATCTAGCGAGTAATATCACGTAGTATGGTAGCATGTGTTAATTTTCTACTTTGGCTAAGTAGAGCACCTTCCATTGGTGTAAGGTTCTACAACACCAAATTTCCATGTTAGCACCCATGGTCGTAGTGCCAGTTAAGGATATAGTTTCCCTAAAGTAAAATGAACAATGGAAGTAAATCTAGGACACTAACTAGGATAACCTAAGGGAAGTTACTTAAGTGTAGGTGAGGGTATGAGACTTTACCTACGCATTACACAAGTAGCTCTCGAAGGGAAATCTAGGAAGGTGTTCTAATATATATGATATATTTATGTCCTTATTCATGACATTATCGTGTTATCTACTTGTTGTGATGAAATGCATGGTATGAGGTTGTCTATGTTTGTCATGTTGATATATGAAGTAAATTATGTGCTTGTGGTCTCATGATAGAATTACTAAGAATATGTGAGGTTATGGGGCTTCACAATGTATGTTGAACTAGTATACTTAGATTGGGGTCGTGAGTAAAGTCATATAATGGTCTAGGTAAAGTGAAGTTAGCATATATGTAAATTGACTATGGCATACTGTAACGATTTTGGTAGTCTTGATTTGAAAGTGTCTTGTGATATGTTATACTTCTATGAATGCAGGTTTTGAGTTAGGAAGGTTGTATGTATGAATAACTTATGGACTTAAGGTGATTCATTACACCAAATATCACTAGAGGGTTACTTGGGAGGTTAATGAGTTAAAGAAAATAATTTCATTGTAAATAACATAAGCTTACTATAAATCGGAAGGTGGTTATTGTAAAATGATCCAAATTGTGACTTAAATTTTATGTTATATTATGACTATTGTATATGCCTAAATGAAGTAAGTGAACTTTATGATTCTTAATGTATCAAGTTTCATTTATGAAGTTTTCACAAAAAGGCATAATGCATGATTTAAAGTAAATGTCCCTTTTAAATGCATGTTTTTGAATGGTTTTCATACTTAGTGCATTCTTGTACTAACGCCATTCTTTTCTGCCCTTTTTACACAAAATGTAGGTAATGGATGCTTAAAGGAGGTCTCTAAGTTGAAGAGCTTGATATGTGATTCCAAGCACAAGGAAAGGAATCCTTTAGTCTAGGCATTTTCTATGTCATATCTTGTGTAGAGTCTTGTAATAGCTTATTTATATTTTATGTATAAGGGTCGTGTCCCTAAAGTATTCTAATGATGTTGAGTTTAGGATGGAAAAAAGAGACTAGAGTCTTTAATTATATATTATGATATTTATATATAATGGAAGTGTTATTGTAGCATCTGATGTACTGTGAGAGTTTTTAATTTTCCGTTATATTTACCTATGCAAAAGTGATGAATGATAACTATGGGTTTGTATAAGACCTCCGAGAGGTCAAGTACGCCATGTTACTTTTAGGGGGTGTTCCCCGTTCGTGGAAGGCCCTTCACAGTTTATAATCATCATAAACTAAATTTAAAGGAACATGCTTTCATTCACAATATCACATAGATTTATGCAAGATCACTTTCACATTACCTTCACATTATTGAAGGTCAACACATAAATCACATCACCTTTCACTTTATAACTTCGTATCTGTCAAAACACCTTATACAAAGTCACATTAATTCACGTAACCAACTCCACATTATATTTTCATATATACCCTAGTATGATACTACTAAAATTCACATGATAATGCCGACAAGGCCATGATCAGAATAAGAACAAGAAGTAAACACCGCTACTATAAGTAAACCATACCACACAAGACCAATTCTATATCAATTCTACATTAGTAAGGGAATTAGGTCAACTTACCCTCTTCCAATAGCCAAGATCACTATTTCTTAACATCTCCAACAATTCACAATATAATAACATAGGTAACCATAGAAATCAACAATACAACATAAACTGTACCTAATTCTATCAATATTAGATCATAAGCAATAAACCCACTTTAGAAGCCAAATTTAGGGATTTTGTAAAATCAAGGGTTCATGGAGTTTTCATTGAAAAACATCAATTTAAAATAGGTAATATCATATCTAATGATTTGAAATTATTTCATGCAAGAACCTTGAGTTAGAGTAAGAATTGGACTTTTCCATAAACTTTGAAATTTCCTCTAAGGTGATAGTTCGCCTTAGATAAAGAACTCACATACCTTATAAGATGAATCTCCATGAAAATTTGAATAATAAAACTCTTGAAACAAAACCTTAGACCCCATCTCTAGTTTTAGGACTTAAACCTATATATACTAATGATATAAACCTATTAAAATCAATCCCACTAAATAATTAATTAAAACTAAATTACTTAAATGCCCCAAATTTAGGCAGCCCGCCCTAGGACCACGTTCACCTTAACGGTCTGTGAAGGTGGTTCACGACCCCTTTGACTGGTCTTGGTCCTCTAGAAGTGGCTAAATTTGCCTTTCCAATCCCCATAAAGGTAAGGCACTTCCAGGACCACCTTCACAAGTTGTGGTCAATACTAAGAGCCATGAAGTGGCTCGTGAAGGTTGGGGCATTGGCTTGGCAAAACTGACTTGCCTCACGTGAAACCAAGGAAACTTCACAACCCGTGGTGAAGACCACTATCCGTGAAGTGGATGGTGGAGGCTTGAGGCAGTGTTGATCCAAGGTTGGAAGTGTTGATCTTTGGCTATCATAAAGAAGTTTTCTTCCGCATTAAGTCCAACACGTACCTTGACATTGACTCCATAAACTCATTTTAACATTGAATCAACAAGATAACAACCCCTAAAACTCATGTGAACCTCTAGTTCATCCTATTTAATTTTGAGGGTGTTTCAATACCCACTTGGAAAACATTCGTCCTCGAATGAAACTAAAACACTTTCAAGGACTCAATGACTCATTTGCTGCCCACAACAGACAACATAATACATTTCAACAGTATATACAATATACAAAACTAGGAGAAACATCTTTTCCACATATAAGAGACTATAAACACAAATGAAAGGTAGGAACAATGTCTACAAACTCATCATGCATAAGGCTTCACATTTTACATTTCATATTTGGAAGAACTTTCGTCTCCACATAAGACCATTCTCGTTTAAACATCACTTAGGACATCATGCAATTTCTCATCAAAACACAATCATGCAACATTTTCAATAAGGCACATTTAAAGCAATTTTCCTCTTAAAGGATCAACATGCAACTTCTCAATAACACACTAGGCATGCTCAACAAGACAACTTATGTAACATTTTAGGCATGTTTATACTTTCACCTCATGAAGCAAATATAAAATCTACACTTAATGCACATGAACATGAGGGAATTCCATGTATGAAAACTCATTTTCTCATTTAACAAGAAACTAACCAACACATGCATATCATAAGAGGAATATATGGAAACTCATTTTTTTTACAAAAGACTCCACAACATGAACAAGGCTAGTAAGAACTCTTAGCTTTAGGATTGAATAGTCACATAAAGAAAACATAAGGATATATCACTCCCAAAACCTTACTACTTACCATACTCCCCCACCTAGGAGAAACCCATCTAAAGTCAACATGAACCAACCATAAGAATCTCTATCAAGAAACCATCAATCTTACCAACACCATTCTCACCTTACTCTTCAATTCACTAAACCTATTGAAGTAACAACATTAATCAAGCCTAGTTCATGAATACCATAGACTCTCAAAAGCCTCATCATCTAGTCACAACATTCCCTACTAGGAGAAACTGAAACTAGCTTTAACAGACACCAGCTCCTCCCATTCTAAGGTTGGAGCCAAACACCATCAACCTTCTTCCATATCACACTTACACATGTATAACACCATATTTCATCATCTATTGAACCTACCTAAAAAGCACAACTTACCCAAGCCAGGTTCTACCAACAATATTCACCATCAAAGGTAACTCATCCAACCTAAGGTCATCATCAGAACCTTCTATATCCCATCTATAAAGTCACACATAACCTTTTATCTCCCTCAACCCTGCAACACAATCCTTATAAAGGAAACACCACTCAGAGGACCATCAAATAAGGGGCAAGGGGAAGACATAATAGAAAATAACTATTAGGCACGACTTGAAGAATGAAGAAGTGAATCTTTCTTTGCACCCAATCGGCTATTATTCATAATGTGGCACACTTCACATTATGAACAAGACTCTACTAGATGTAGTTTTTGAGACAACCTAAGACCATCCTATAACCTTATGCTCTGATACCAATTTTTCACGACCCGAGAGAACCCCCTAGTCGTAACCGGCTTTTTCGACCTCTCAGAGGTCTCAAACAAGCCACATGGATCTTGTGTTGCGTACAGTACTCAACATAGAGAAAAATTTAAAAATTTCTTACCACACGAAGAATACTTTCATTGAGAAGCAAGCTGAAGACTTTAAAACATCTAACTTTACAATATATCTCATAAAACCATCTAATAATTTTTGGATTACAACATTTGGGACTAAGCTCATACAAGACTACAAATAAAGACTAAAAGACCAAAAATAAACAGGTGGGTCTTCTCTTTGAATCTATGAGGACTCACCAAAACTTAACCTTAACCCTTAGAAACCTATCCATCATTCATAGCATACTAAAATTCCAATCCCTAAACTTTATTTAAAATGGAAAAAAAGAGGTTAGCACATTTAAGCACTAAGTATGGAAGTCATGCAAAAACCATGCAAAAAGGGACATTTATTATAGAAGCATGCTTACATGAAATTTTGATAAAAACCTTCATCATAAGAGTTAAAGAGACATAATAGAAGTCAACAATGACATATAAGACACACTAAACTAATCATAAACTCATAGGACTTAATTCAATATTCAACAAGTAAGCCTTTTCATAATTTAGACTCTCTACCTAAGGTTACTCTAAGACCCGCCTAAGTAAGACATGAAGAGTCCGCCCATACACCCTTTTCAACCACACCTAAGTGGTCTAAAATCCACCCTAGATAACAACCTTTCGATTCAACATACTTTCACTAAGTGAACATTTTTGAATTAAACCATTTAGGAAGCAACTAAAAATATAGGGGACTTCATATAATGGTCTTGGAAGACCTAGGGAACTCACATTAGCATCTTTAAAGATTTTTGTGCCATGTATATATAGCATCCTATTCCATTACCTACACGTTGTAGAACCTATCCAATTACTAGAGTGCACATCCCACATGATGAGAATAGGAATTAACCGACATAGATAATACTAGCTATGTGTGGAATCCAATGTCATAAGACCCCACACCGTGGAAGGTATTATACTTGCCAAGGGTAGAACTAGGACACATCCCATGTAGTCACATGGTTTAGGGGATATCATGGGCTTCTTTGTACTCAATATACTACCACAAGCATATCCACTTGTTGCTTTGCCTTGGTTCTCATCGTGCAAGTTTAATCACATAATAGTATTTGAGAAGGCACCATTTCTAAGTCCTATAAACTCATAATACCACTACCAATAAGGGTAACACAAGTGTTACTAATCAAGGTTCATTAGGATGGCTCTTATGACTTTCTTAGAGATGGTTTCATGTCGTTCCAACCTACCTACCTCTAAGTCAATCATTCCACACTATAAGGAGGCCCCATTACGGTCTACCACTTCAAGGCTTCATTGTTAACCTTTTTTTTAATATTCAAACACCCTTAAAACTAACCAGATTTATATTTTCGCAAAAATAACTAGATTTATATTTTTATTTTTATTTTTGAAAAAATGACCAGATTAATCCTTTTTTGTAAAAATGTCTAGTTTTATATTTTTTATTTTATTTTTAATTTTGTTTTTAAAAAATAAAGTGACCACAACCTAAAAATTGTGATTGCTATTTTTTTGGGCAAAGAACAAGATTCTACTTACTAATAAAAAAGAGTTTTCAAGAAAAGAAAGTGAACAAAGTATCTAAGTTTTGACTGTTTCAAACTCCTATGAAGTCATTTTAAAAAAGATGACTGAGCCTTGCTTCAGAGGTTGCTTACATATCCTTCATTAAAAGGAAATCAAGTCAGTGTAGTTTGAGAAACCTTGATAGCAAAAACTATCAAAAATGTGGTCAAAAGATTGATTCATCTACGCCTATAGTTACAAAGAAAAGAGTTAGAGAACTATGTATCTCTACATTATTAATGTTACAGGATCCCTAATTGATGTATTTTCTTAGTATCATGACTTGATCTTTCACTTTCTCGCATTACTTTGATATTGATCTTCATGCTCTTTTGGCGGCTGGTGGATCATTTTCAAGTTCATGTTTTAACTTGAGTTGGTTGTTGAAACTCAAAACTCAAGATCACAAAAAGAAGAAGCCATGAAGAATGTGTTTCCTTTAGAGAAGAAGAAGAAAAAGAAGATAAGCAAATGAGAATCTTGAACTAGGAAGTATAACCAGGAATGAATAGAAGAAGTATGGTGTGTTCCCCTAAGAGTTTAAAATAAGAGGCATTGTTTTTGTGGATTCTCCTAAGATTAGGTGTATCCCAAAAATGTGAGTATGGTGTGTATAACCCTTGAATGTTAGTGTGTATTGCCCAGGATATGCATATGGTGCATATTGCCCATGAATAGTGAATTGATCTGTATTGCATGTCAATAAGGACTGGTGCGCACTGCACATAAATTCAGATTGATGCGTACTTAACGAAATTTAGACTGTTGTGTATTGCACATGAACAAAGAATAGTGTGTATTTACCATAAATAAAGTATGTGTGTGTACTGCACATAATTCAAATTGATGTGTATTGCACATGAATTCAAATTGGTGCATATTGCACGAACAAAGGATGGCGCGTATTTCTTATGAATAAAGGACGTGTGCATATTGAATGGAAATCATATTGATGAGTATTGTACATGAATTCAAATTTATGTGTATTGCATGGCATTCAGACTGGGGCATATTGCACAAGAACAAAGGATGGTGCGTATTGCCCAGGAATAAAGGATGTGTGTGTATTGCACAGAATTCATATTAAAGTGTATTGCACATAAATCCAGATTGATGTGTATTGAAGAAATTCAGATTGGTCCATATTGCACATAAACCCAAATTGGTGCATATTGCACAGAATTCAGACAGGTGTGTATTGGACATGAAAAAAGGATGGTGTGTATTGCCCATGAATAAAGGATGTGTGCAAATATATTGTACATGAACAAAATAAAGGTGTGTATTGCCCATGAATAAAGGACTTGTGCGCATTGCACAGAATTCTGATTGGTGCGTATTGCACATGAATTCATATTAATGTGTATTGCACAAAAATCAGACATGTGCGTATTGAACATGAACAAACAATGATGTGTATTTCCCATAAATAAAGGACGTGTGCGTATTGCACGGAATTCCAATTGGTACGTATTGCACATGAATCCATATGGCTGTGTATTGCACAAAACTTAAATTGGTGCATATTGCACATAAACAAAGAATGGTATGTATTGCCCATGAATAAAGAATGTGTGCGTGTTGCACGAAATTCAGATTGGTGCGCATTGTACATGAATTCAAAGTTGGTGCGTATTGCACAGAATTCAGACTGGTGTGTATTACACATGAATAAAAGATGGTTCGTATTTCGCTTGAATAAAGGATGTGTGTGTATCGCATGAAATTCACATTGGTGCGTATTGCACATGAATACAAAATTGGTATTCCATCGAATTCAGATTAAAGCGTATTGCCCGAAGCTCTTGCATTGACAGGAAAAAAATATGAGTAGCATGATATGAAACACCAAACATGTGAAGACATTCGAGAATTTCCTTTTTGTGATGAATTCTTTTTGACTTGTGATCTTGCATTTTCTTTTCTTCCTATGTTGAGCAAATGAAGAGAAAACTGTTAGCTTAAAGCGGTGGTTGGTTTGTGGACTTGATGCTCCAACGATTTTGACCATACTATCGACCAATTTCTCCAAATCTACTCCAAATCCTTGGTTGAACAACCTTTGAAGCTTCCTCTTTGTCAATTTTAGGGCCTTGATCTTTTCGATACTACCAAATATCATGATGCGACTGAAGACCCAAAGAATGATGACTATAGAGACTATATTATGTTTCTTCAAAAAATTTCAGTGAAGATCTGAGGTGTTTTTAGTCCTTAATCAATGGCATGTAAATTCAGATATTGAGCTTTACTTTTGGGAACCCGTAGTAAGCTTTGCAATCTTTACTTTATTTTATCAAAAGATAATATTGAAAAGACTAGAAAAATATCAGACTTAAGAGTATGAAACATTGAATCAAGAAGACTATAAACTTAAGAAAGGACATCCCTTTTTAAACAAAAATGAGAAATAGAACTTATCTGGAGGCATATGTCGACTTTGATTGAACCATGACATACACTTTGGACTTGATATCTTATCCGTTTGAGTTCGTTAGTTCTCAAAATTTATGTCATCGTCAATTGATCTATGTGACCTTCATGCAGGGGTGTCTAGAAATGGTCCTCTTTGAGGATTTCTTTCCATGATGTTCTCTCCCTTTATCTTAAGGTGCATGTAGCATTTTCACCTATAAGATTTTGTTCTTTGTCGTCTTATGGTGCCTCTGAAGGTTTTCACCGATAAGAATCTCTCATTTCTTTTATTTTTTTTACTTATGGTGCCCCAAGAGTTTTCACTCATAAGGTTTTTTTCGCAAATGTTGTTTTTGAGGATCAATATCATTCTTAGAGTTAATTAAATGTAGGTTGCTAGAATAAATGGAATTACAATCTTACATTATTCCATCAAAAAATTAAAAATAAATGCCCTAGTTTTCTATAAATACTGGAAGACTAATTTATTTTTTTTATGACCGAACCCCAAAGGGATGCCTACATATCCTTTTGGAACCATGTCAAACGTAGTTCAAATTTTCAAAGGGAGGATGTTTTTTCTTAAAGAGGTGCATTTGTTCTTCCAACTCTAAACTTGTCGCAGTACCTTAGAACACATTAGATGTAGTATCTTTTGAATACATGCGTATTAACAATTATGCCTCTGATTTTTCCCTCCACATTAGCAAGGTGCAGAGCTCTTTTTGACAATACTTCCGTGATAAGATATAGGCCTTGCCAGTTTGCGGCAAATTGTCCTTTGACTTCTTCTTGGTGCAGAAGAATACACTTTAAGACTAGTTGACCTACTTCAAAGTTTCTTCAGTACACCTTTTTGTTGTATGTACGAGCCATCATTTGCTGATAAATTGACCAAAACAGATGGTCGTCAGTCGTTTCTCATCTATTAATGCAAGCTGCTCTAGTCCGATTTTAATCCATCAATATCTTCGATTTCAGCCTCAACAATAATTCGAAGAGATGGAATTTCAACTTCTGCTGGAATCACAACCTCAGTTCCATATACCAGCATATAAGGAGTTGCACCAGTCAAGGTGCGCACTGTTGTGCGATATACTAAAAATGCAAAACGTTGATTCTCATGGCATTACTTGGTGCCTTGAACCACCTTCTGAGAATCTTTTCGATATTCTTGTTGTCTTCCTCCACGACTCTGTTAGCTTTTGTTCGGTATGGAGTAGAATTGTGGTGAAAAATGTTTAAGTGCTCACAACCTTCATCAGATTGCTATTAAGGTTTGCATCTTTATCTGTCATGATAGCTCTTGGGATACCAAATCGACAAATGATGTTTTAATGGAGAAAATTCACGACTGCCTTCTTAGTGACTGCTTTGAAAGTGATTGTCTCCACCCATTTGGTAAAGTAATCAATTGCGACCAAAATAAATTGATGTTCATTAGAGGCTTTTGACTCAATTAGTCTGATGGCATTCATTCCTCATGCAACAAAGAGCCACGGGGTGCATCCCTGAATGAGGTGAATGAATGAGATCACCATAAATTTGACATTGATGACATTTTTTCACAAAGTGAAAGCAAAATCTGTTCCATGGTAAGTCAATTATACCACGCCTGGAGTATATTTTTTTGGCAAGGACATATCCATTCATTTCTGGTCCACATACCCCAGCATGTACTTCAATCGTGATCTTCTCGATCTCTTTAACATCCACACATATCAACAAGTTCAGATCTAGAGTATGTTTAAACAAAACTTCCCCGCTTAAAAAGAAACTATTATCCAGACGTCGAATAGTTCTTTTTTTGGATTTCATTTGCATGTTCGGGGAATCTCCCTGTCTTTAAAAATTTCTTGATGTCTAAGTACCATAGCTCACAATCTGATTCTACTTTCACTGTATTACAATAGTCATGTTGGTCGCGGAATTGAATCTCCAATGGACTGATGTAGGTGTTTCTAGGATATGGAAACATTGAGCCCAAAGTAGTGAAGGCATCTGCCAATTCATTATGAAAGCTGGGGATGTATCAAAATTTGATGGAACTGAACCTTTTGTTAAGATCTTCCACACGTTTTTTGTATGGAAGAAGTTTGAGGTCTCGAGTTTTCCATTCGTCTTGAGCTTGCCGAATAAGCAAATCAGAATCTCCCAACACAATCAATTCTTGTACGCCCAAATCTACTGATATATTTAGACCCATGATGCAAGCTTCATATTCCGTCGTGTTAGTAAAGAAGAAATGAAGTTGAGCTGTTGCAGGGTAATGCTTCCCTGTGGCCGATATTAGAATTACCTCAATGCACGTGCCTTTTGCATTGATTTCTCCAAAAAAGTACAATTTTTAGACATGATATCCATTTGAACCTACTTCCTCAATTGTGTTAATCTCTTCATTTGGAAAATATGTATCTAATGGTTCGCACTCACCATCAACTCGATTCTCTGCCAAGTGATCTACCAAAGTTTGGGCTCTCATTGCAGTTCGAGTGACATATATAATGTCAAATTTAGTAAGAAAAATTTGTCATTTCGCAAGTCTGCCAGTTGACATTGGCTTCTAAAATATTTACTTCAAGTTATCCATCCTATATATGAGGTAAGTTGTGTAGGACTAAAGGTAATTCCTTAACATCTGCGCTACCCAAGTTAAGGCGCAACATGTCCTTTCAAAAGGGTGTATTTGACCTCATAACTAGTGAATTTTTTGCTCAATTAGTAGATAACTCACTCCTTCCTGCCTGTGGAATCGTGTTGACGGAGAACGCACCCAAAGAAATTATTTGTCACTGAAAGGTATAGAAAGAGAGGTGTATCACGTTCAGGTGGGACCAATATGGGAGTGTTGGAAAAATACTCTTTGATTTTTTCAAAATCCAGTTGACAATCTTTTGTCCACCTGACCATAGCATCCATCTTCAAAAGTCTAAAAATAGTCTTACAAGTGGTTGTGGGTTGAGCAATAAACCTGTTGATGTAGTTCAACCTCTCAAGTAGACTCATGACTTCGGTCTTAAATTTTTGGGGGTGGCGAATCCTGAATGACTTTTATTTTGGAAGGATCCAATTTATTCCCCTTCTACTGACAACAAAACCCAGAAGTTTTCTAGATGCAATTCCAAATGCAAATTTTGCTAGATTAAGATTGAGATCATATCTTCGCACTCTTTCCAAGAATTTTCTCAGAATTTGCACATGATCAGCTTGTGTTTTAGACTTGATGGTTACATCGTCGACGTATACTTCATTTTCTTTATGCATCATATCATGAAACATGGTGGTCATAACTCTCACGTAAATTGATGCAACATTTTAAATACTAAATGGCATGACCTTGTAGCAATAAGTCCCCCATGGAGTGGTGAAATCAGTTTTCTCAGCGTCCTCTTCATCCATCAAGATTTGATAATACCTCGCATAACAGTTCACAAAATATTGAATCTCATGTTTTCCACGATTATCAACTAAAATGTGGATATTAGGCATGGGAAAGTTTTCTATTGGACTAGCCTTATTCAAATCCCGATAGTCAACACAAACTCTTGTCTTTCCATCCTTTTTCGGCACAGAAATAACATTTGTCAATCAAGTGGTGTAACGAATGATTTGGATCACATTTGCATTCAGTTGTTTCATGGTTTCTTCCTTGATTTTTTCACTCACTTCCGGATTAAATTTCCTTCTTTTCTGTTGGACGGGTAAAAACTCATGATGAGTGGGAAACTTATGAACCACTAGATCAACACTTAAACCTGGCCTGTTATCATAAGACCAATCAAACACATCTTGTTATTCAAAAAAAAGTTGTATTATGGTCTCTCTAATTTCCTGATTAATATGAAGACTTCTTTTTATTTCCTAACATCCTCAGTATTTCGTAAATTGATGGTCTCAATTTCACTAAGATTAGGCTTAGGTTTGTGCTCAAACACATCCAGTTCCCTATTAATTTCATAAAAGCCTCTTCATCATCATATTCAACCTGTTGACTTGGTGATTCAAGAATAAACAACTCTTTGAAATCTAGAAGTTAATTCCACATGCATGTACTGTTATCAAAGTCGGCATTTACAGAGCTGAAAATTAGAGAATAAGAACTAAGGGAGGGAAAAAGACAAAATTTACTATGAAACTGAAATTTCATTTCACTAAAATCGAAAGGGACAGAAGGGTTCGCAATAACACAAAATAATTTGAAACATTCGGATCACAACTCTGACAATAACAAAGTACAAAAGGGTAGCAAAACAAACTATCAAAACTCCTTCCTTATGGGAAAAGGAGTGGCTTCCCAATTGCTTAGCTCAATACCTGATCCCACTAGTTGCACATTGGTATGGCTTGTAGTTTCACCAACTTGGACCATGTCCACTGCATAAATGATTGAATCGGATCCAGACAAACTTCTTCAAAGTCCTCCTAAGTAGTGAAAGCTTGAATTTCTTAACCCTGAGGCTTGAGGAAAGAATGAGATTATGGGGTAGTGAATTTTGGAAATGCCAAATTCCTCGTTTTGTGATTTTTATGCTTATCTTCATCCCACTTGGTTGATTTATATCCAAGGCCAAAATTCTCTTGAATTTCTAAAAGACTAACAGGGTCCATGATTTCTTGTGAATATTCTCTCACACCTACTAGCATCGCTTTTGTTGCAATTGTAAAAGGGAGATGTGATTGCATGATGTGATATCTTCTTTGAATTGATAGACTATTATCCTCTCAATGGACTCAATATTGATATTGGTTATCATTAATGCTCTTTTTTTTACCTAAGAAAGTACATATGTTATACCAATTTACCAGAAACCAACCACCTAAAGCTAACTAAAGAGACAAAAATAACAAACACGTTAGGGGGTTAGACACTTTGCATATATTAATCACATTTAATGTCAAACACCTAGCATTATGAGTTTAGAAAGTCGTTTGTATCATCCCAACTTTGTTTTACTCATTGTCTTTCTCCTTTTTTATAAAATAGTTTTGATCAAACCTCTTGAAGGCTGCCTATGTATCATGTCATTGCATGAATCAAATCATTTCGTAGTTCAGAAAAAATTCGACATGTAATGACTAACAATCTTTTTTTGGAAACCTCATTTTTTAAAATAATTTTTTTTGAATTTTTCAATAAGGATCACCGAACCCAAAGAGGGTTGCTACGTATCTCATATTTTAGTGAGAATCAGGTGTGCGTTGTTCTTAAGAAAAAAAACTTGCCCTTGGAAGACTACGCCTTTATTTCAACTTCTTTTTTAAAAAAAAAACAAAACTCACAAGCTATTTTGAAGCTTGTTGACAATGGAAAGGCCTTATGAACAAATTATTATTTTCACATAACACATAAAATGAACATTTTGGTCTAGAGAGGGTACCTATCTTAGATTTTTCTAGGTCAAATGCACATGATGCAAATAAACGTAGCATACCAAAGAAATTTTTTCTAGGTTTAACATTTACAAAAAGGTGTCTAGACTGGCTTTACTCTAGCGGACAACTCAAGTCGGGGAATGTATGTGTACCGCTAACAGAGTTATTCCGGCTTAACAAGTGGTTCAACCCCGCCTAACATGTGTGACAACCTAGAATCAGAAGCGTAACCGCACACTGACTCATCCTAGACAGAAGTCATGTGGAGTGTATCCGCATACACAATGTATAACAAAATTCAAAAGACTCAAAGGGTATGTGCGAGAAGAAAATTTATATAAAGTACACAATATCAAAAACAATGACTCATTGAAATAACACAATTAACCACCAAACATAAAATTTATCCAAATAATGAAAGTAAAAAAAAATAGAAATGCACAAAGCTCGAATTCTGAAAGAAGTCCCTAACAGAGTCGTCAGATCTGTCATACCTCTCCCATTTTTATTTTACAATTGTTGAGGATATGACGGGTTTTTAAAAATATATATATTCTTTTTTCCGAGTCTCCACTTGGAATTGAGTTTCTTAGGTGTTCCAAGTCACCCAGTAATTCCTAAATTAAAATAAAAAAATCTTTATTTGTAGTCTACGAAAACATAAATTGGGTAAGAAATTCTATTGACAGGAGGGAAGCTATGAGGCACCCTCCGAGTCCCGTGGTTCTAGCAAGGTCGCTTTATTAACGAGCATAACCGCAAACATAACCCCTTTTTATTTTAGAAAAGCATACACACCAAGGATCGTATCCGAACACATGATTGTACTTGAAATTTTATTTTTCAAAAAACAACAACTAATAAGTAATTACTCAAATTTCTTTAAAATAATGATACAAACTAATAAAAGAATATGGTGCAACATAAAGACAAGAAGATGATTAGTATTTATTTATTTGTTTATTCAATTGCTTGTTAGTATTTATATATTTTTTTACCAAAAGAAAACAAATAAGCAATTAAGTTTTACTACGTGACAATAACAACAAAAGAAATAACATTTTCTTTTACAAAATAATAATTAAACACCCTTTAAAAACTAGTGATATACTAATTTTAATTTTTCTATATTGATAAAATTTCAGAAACAACAAATTTAGTAAAAAAAATTGTTTTAAACAAAAAGACCACATTGATTTATTTGAAAGAAGATTGCAAAAAAAGAGCAAATTTTATCGAATTGTTAGATTATTAAGTCGAATTAGACAAATTTTTATTTTTTATTTTAATTGTCATTTAATAAATTTATTTAAGAGATTTAAAAAAAAACATATTTACATATATTTATTTTTTATATTCTTTATTTATTTATTTTTTTACAGAAATAACAAGATTTACTTTTTTTTGCAAAAATAATCAGATTTACATTTTTTTTACTGAAATAACAAAATTTTTATTTTTATTTTTATTTTTTGCAAAAACGAAAAGACTAATCCTTTTTGTAAAAATGACCAGTTTTACATTTTTATTTTATTTTTAATTTCTTTTTAAAAAAGAAAGTGACCAGAAACTAAAAAATTGTGATTGTTATATTTTTTAAATTTTTAATTTTTGGGCAAAAAAAACAAGAGTCTACTTACTAATAAAGAGGTAAAATTTAAACTAAACATGATTAGTAATATAAATGTACATAATAATAAACATAATCTTGTGAGCATCATTATAGACTAAAATAAATTTAAAAAAATACAAACTAAATAACATAGTAATAAACATAACCACATGAGTATCATAATAGACTTAACTAAATAAAAAAATAATTTAATACAAACAACTTTATCAAAACACAAAAGAAAATATTTTAATTCAAAATTACATTTGAAATGTAAAAGAAATACCTAAACTTGATGATAAACAAAATGTGGAAGCAAACTTATTTGAATTCCAAAGACCACCAAACATGAAATATATTTTTAAGAAGAAGAAATTTCTTATGTTTTTTCTTTCTCTAGCAATTTTCGTTCTTTCTTTTTTTCTCTGTATATTTTTTTATGTATTTCATCATCCCCATAAAATGAAAGAAGAGAAGAGTTTAAATCGATTAAAAAAATAAAATAATGTTTTTTTCTTGAAAATTAAACACCCAATACATGCTTGAGCATTTTTCTTCTCAATGAGACTTTTTTCTTTTCAATAAGCACACTTGTTCTCCCCAATGAACCACCCAAAAGAGCCAATGAAAAATCTTCTTTTTCTTTTTTTTCTTTTCCTTTTCGAAGAGAAGATTATTAAAACTGACTTCATCATCCTTTAGGGGGTCCCACTTTCTTTAATTCATTAATTTAATATAAAACAATTGATCATTTGAATTTTTTTTCAAGAAAATAGTCTCATTGAGTAGAATTCATTAGATTCCAATCATACAAATACAAAAGAAAAATTAGCTCATTGATACAAAATTTAAAAATTTTGAAGTAAAAACATGAAACAAATAAAAATGCATTAATAAAAAAGTAAAAAATTAGGTGTTTACACATAGCTTTATACAAGATCAACTTCACATTACCTTGACATTATACAGAGTCACACATACATCACATCACCCTTCAGTTTATACCTTTACATATGCCATAACACTCTTTACAAAGTCACATCACTACACATAACCAACTCCACATTATACTTCTATATATATACAAGCATGATACTACTACCATTTACATCATAATACCGACAAGGTCATGATCACAATAAGAATGAGAAGTAAACATTGCCACGATAAGTGGACCATAACACACAAGTGCAATTCTATATAATTCTACATTAATAAGAGAATTGGATCAACGTACCCTCTTACAATAGCAAAGATCACCATTCCTTAGCATATCAAACAATTCACAACATAATAGCATAGGTAACCATAATAATCAACAATACAATGTAAACTAAACCAAATTCTATGAACATTATATCATGAGCAATAAACCCACTTCATAAATCAAATTTAGGGATTTTGTGAAATCAAGGTTCATGGAGTTTTTCCTTGAAAACATCAATTTAACATCAATAATATCATATATAATGATTTGAATTTTTTTCATGCAAGAACCCTTGCGTTATAGTGAAAATTGGACTTTTTCAGAAACTTTGAAATCCTTGAAATCACTTTGAAATATTCTAAGGTGATATCTAGCCTTAAATAAAGAACTCACATGCCTTATAAAATGAATCGCCATGAAAATTTGAAGAAGAAAGCTCTTGAAATGAAATCCTAGACCCTTTCTGCATCTTCAACTTCTTCCTTGAATTTGAGAGAGAGATTTGTTGGGAGAGGAGGGTTCTTTTTATTTGGGTAACTTAAATAAATGAGTTGGAGACAAGTTCTAGGGCTTAAAACTATATATACTAATGATATAAACCTATTGAAATCAACCCTACACAATAATTAATTATAACTAAATTACCCAAATGCCCCAAATTTAGGTAGCCTGCACAGGGACCACGTCCACCTTCACGGTCCGTGAAGGTTGTTCACGACCCCTTTGACGAGTCTTGATCCTCTAGGAAGTGGCTAACTTTGACTTGACAATCCTGATAAAGCTAATACACTTCCACGACCACTTTCAGGAGTCGTGGTCAAGACCACGAGCCGTGAAGTGGCTCGTGAAGGTTGGGGCAATGGCTTGGCCAAAGTTCTTTGCCTCACGTGCCACAAAGGCAACTTCACGGCCAACTTCACAATCTTTGGTCAAGACCACTGACCGTGAAGTGGCTTGTGGAGTCTTGAGGGAGTGTTGAGCCAAGGTTGCAAGCCTTAACCTTTGGCTAAGTCCCTTCCTCCCTTGGCCTTGCACAAGCCCAAGCACCTTAAACCATTATCAAAAAGGGTCCTTCCACATTGAGTCCAACATGTACCTTGACCTTGACTCCTTAAACTCATTTTAACATTAAATAAACTAGCTAACATCCCTTAAAACTTATATATAGCTCTAGTTCATCCTAGTTCATTTTGAGGGTGTTTCAGTATTTATAGTGGCCAACAATTGTGCTGTGTTGGAAAGATCAACGCAATAAGTCGAGATCGCCGATTCACTCGGCGATCCTCCCTTTGGTCATTCTCATCGCCATTTCAATTTGTCCTTCAACATCGGTATGTTCTGTAACTTTAGGTGATATGATATTGTATTGCTGAACGGTTTGGCGACTCGCCGACTGCTTCTTTTGATCGCTGACTTGTTTTTTTTCCTTCAGGGCTTAATACACTATAACATAAGACGAGACCAAGGTTGTTCGGTGCCTCACCTAATGGGTCAGGCGATCCTTGAGCCTTCTTTTCTTTATTCTTTCAGCTGCCATGTTCCTTTTTGTTCATTAGTGTCCATGGTTTGTTTGTCAATTCAAATCCCTGAAAATCAAGGATTTGTAATAGTTATTGGCACAAAATATGCACTTTAGGACAATAATTATATGAACATAAAGCCCTAAATGTGTCCAAGTCGTGGACTCATCAAGCACCGTATGGATAAATACTCAGCCTAAAGAAACTCTTATCCAAGAGTCCTTTTTTTATCCTTCAACCCCTTAAGTTCTGTCGAGGCCATTCTATAAGGAGGAATAGATATAGGTTAGGCATCAGAAAAAAGTCAATAACTACGCATATTTCTCTTTTAAGAGGAACTCCGGGAATATCTTTGGGAAATACTTATGAAAACTCAATCACAATAGAACTGACTCAAGAGCATGGGTTTTGGAATTTATATCCCTAACCTGTAATAGGTAATAGATAACTCTTTTGCAATCATCGTTGGCCTTAAGGCACGAGATAAAGTAACCCTTGGGATAAGAATTACTACCATTGCCCTCTATGATTGATTTATTTTGAGGCCGGCATAAACTCACCAATTAGTTTATATGATTGATGCATCTTTTTTTCAAATTATCTGGGCATTTTCCTTTAGGTTGGGAGGAATAAAACTTAACCAATTAGGTTCAATGATCAATAGAGGCATAACAAGCAATAAGGGAATTCATATGAAGAACGACGAAAATATCAAGCATATCTACCTCCACTAGATCAACTGAGGTATACTGTAAAAAACTGAGACATTGCAACTTCTATAGACCCATTTAGCTAAAGTAGAATCACCGGGAAGAGTAGAGTCTCAAAAAGGTTCTAATAAGATTTTGGGACAGACATCAACGTTCATAGAAACATATGTTCATAAATGACAATGTAGCTCCTAGATTAATCAATGCATGAACATCAACCGAAATACTCATAAAATATACCACTGCCACATCCTCAGATGATTCTCGATCACGTCAATTCAAAAGCGCATAAGACATGTTGTGATGTTTTCCGCCACCAAAGCTAGATGAAGTACACTGTGGAGTAGGTCGACAAGTAGAGTGGATTGAATCTGATAATGACCAGCTCCACCCTTACTAGAAACCGAGGGTCAATCCCTCAACCTATGACCAGTCTTACAATAATGAAACATTAACTAGAATAAATAAAAGAATTACCTGAATGGCCCTTTCCACATTGCTAATATGTGGGGATATAACGTCCACTAGAAGCACTTTTGTAAATCTTAAGGTTAGGCACCCTATCCCTGATGAACTTAGGCACTAGAGAACTAGCAGAAGAGAGGCACAAGATGAATGCCTTCGCCAAAATTGAGAATGAACCCCTCCACCAGATCTCTTATTAGAGTCGGTCTAACCTCTCTTAGTCTCCTTAACACTCTTCTTAAGTTTATCTTACTCACTTTTTTTATCATGAGTCATCAACCTAAAAGTTTCGAGTCACGAGAAACAAACTTTCTCATCCAAGATCTAGATTCATCTACCATAGTTGGAGCATACTCAAAAAATACTTATTCACATTCATATTTACTGTCCACAAATTGATAAAGTCTTCAATCTTTGCCTCTCTCATCTCCAAAGATAATAAGAGATCTAGAAAAGCACATTTAAGCTCATCGTAATCCAAAGGATTAATTCTTGTAAAGTATCAAACCCTAGTCATTGTCTTACATTTGGGTTCACGGGAATTACAACCTTACGATTACCTTGACCAGTCATATCTTGCGAAAGCACTTGGAAATAAACCCTAAATTTTGCATGAACTACTTGCTCGGGCAAAGAGTCAATCGGATCTTGTGGAACTTCTTGTTCCACATTCAAGTTCCTTCTCACTACAACTCTCTTGGAGGCATAATTTCTTAAACGCATAGAACATGAGTTATAAGGAAACTTTATAGAGTTCAACACTATCGAATGACTTTAGCATATAAAAGAAATGAATTTCCTTAAATGTCTTGTAGCTTCCAAATCTTATGTGTCTTTACACTCATGAGCATTTTTGTCCTAAATGTGGCTTGTCAAACATCCTAAAATACTTTAATTTGATGCTCTGATAGCAAGTTGTTCATCATTCAAGACTAATCCCTAGATGTTATATGGTGAATGGTGATGAATAGTGGATTTATACTCATTTGACGCCTTTTTAGTTCAATAGTTAGTGTCCTAAGTTCTTCCTTATAGAAAGAATTGTTAAGCTAAATAAGTTGAAGGAGCATTTGAAAGGTTCAATCTATAAGAGCTTCATTTGGTCTAGTGCTTCACTGTGGGGTGCGCTAACATTATTAGTGAAAACGAAATATAGCTTACTGAGATGTGTATCAAATACAATCAGTTGACCAAAATGACTAGAAAGACAAATTACCCCCTTCTAAAATGTTGACTTGTGATTAGTGTACCATTAGGTGAGCGTTCAGGAGAAAGATATTTTGATGACAACATGCATGACTAATTATGGTCACTTTGAGTTTAATGTGATATCTTTAGGACACTGAAATGCCTCAGCAACGTTTATCAACCTTATTAACAACATATTCAAGATGCATTTCGATTTGTCTGAAATTATATTTATTAATGATATTATGATATATTCACATCCAAAGACTAAGCATGCAGATTATTTGTGAGTCGTGCTTCAAAAACATTGTGATCGAGAGGTTATGAAAAGTTTTCGAAGTGCAAGTTTAGGTTGAACTTTGTGGCTTTCTTAGGCCATGTAATATTAAATGGGGTCATTAAGGTGATTCACAAAAAAATGTGGTCATGAAAACAAGATAGGCTCGTGACTTGAAGAGACATTCATAGTTTTTTAGTATTAGCAATGTACTATAAGAGATTCAATAATTATTTCTTTGCTCTCAGCACCATTGACAAAGCTAAATAAGTTGAAGGAGCATTTGAAAGGTTCAATCTATAAGAGCTTCATTTGGTCTAGTGCTTCACTGTGGGGTGCGCTAACATTATTAGTGAAAACGAAATATAGCTTACTGAGATGTGTATCAAATACAATCAGTTGATCAAAATGACTAGAAAGACAAATTACCCCCTTCTAAAATGTTGACTTGTGATTAGTGTACCATTAGGTGAGCGTTCAGGAGAAAGATATTTTGATGACAACTTGCATGACTAATTATGGTCACTTTGAGTTTAATGTGATATCTTTAGGACACTGAAATGCCTCAGCAACGTTTATCAACCTTATTAACAACATATTCAAGATGCATTTCGATTTGTCTGAAATTATATTTATTAATGATATTATGATATATTCACATCCAAAGACTAAGCATGCAGATTATTTGTGAGTCGTGCTTCAAAAACATTGTGATCGAGAGGTTATGAAAAGTTTTTGAAGTGCAAGTTTAGGTTGAACTTTGTGGCTTTCTTAGGCCATGTAATATTAAATGGGGTCATTAAGGTGATTCACAAAAAATGTGGTCATGAAAACAAGATAGGCTCGTGACTTGAAGAGACATTCATAGTTTTTTAGTATTAGCAATGTACTATAAGAGATTCAATAATTATTTCTTTGCTCTCAGCACCATTGACAAAGCTAACTCAGAAAATTGCTAAGTTTTAGCGGAAGGAAGAGCTTCCAGAAGCTAAAGGACATGTTGACATCTTATATCATGTGGACACCGAATTTATTTTTATCTAACTCCCTCTACCACAGTTCCATAGGAAGCTTATTATAATTAAGGAATGTGAGGACAAAGGGAGAGAGAGATACATCAAATGGCTATATTAGGAGTCTGATTATGGGAGTCAAATGAGAGTGGGGGTAAAAGTATAAATATATTTTTTTCAACTCTAGTTATGGAAGTGGAATAGAGGCATTTTGAGAATCTTGACATAAGAGCAAGGCTCAACTAAAAAGTCTTCAACCTGTTAGGTGAAATGAAATAGATTCTAATGATATATGGGTTGACTTTGTGTTTCAGATATTACAGGATATTCACAACACATTATGGCAAAAGAGTATCATTCATTTCATTCTATTCATCCAAGATCAACAAATATATTAAATAATATTAAAGGCATCTATTGGTAGCAGGGGGTAAATAAGCCTAGTGGGCTAATGAAGAATTCCCTTGTCGAACAGAGAAGCATTGAATATGGATTTAGTTAGAAGACTACCTTATTTTGGCATATATTTGATTCTATTTGGGTGATTATTGACAAGAGGGACTAGGATCACTAAAGCGAACAAACACAACATTGCAAAGAAGTACCTCTTAATCAGTAGATCAAGAAACTTCGAACTAATCCTTATTTCACAATACAAATGCAAGTTATAATACACAAGGACATAAAAATGACCATGGCCGCCAACACAAACCCATGATACTGATCCACTAATGGTCTCAAAACTTTCCGTGGGGGCCTAAATCACTAGCCAACCTCCAAATGGAAAATGAAACAACATAATAACAAAATATTATCACATTAAATTAGAAGATACTGGTTTTGAAGCCTCTACACCTTGAGCTCCTAATGCCTCACTTCATTACTGTCTTTAACAGGGGTAGTGGCCCTCATAATCCATAAAGAGGGAAGGGGTCATTACATGTGTAGGTTAATGACTTCAATAAACAATAAAAATGATAAAGAACTTGTTGTACTACAAAATCATGAAACCACAAAAAAAAGTATGAGAACACTACCTGTTGGGTTATAGGTCTTTTTCCCTTCCTATGTGGATAAATAAAAGTCCAATTTGGACCAACCCATTTTTACCCATAGGCCCATTCTTATGAGGCAAATATAAGCCTATTTAGGTCTTATTTTCATATACACAAAAGAGTTTTTCAGCAGCCAAAAAGAGAAATTGAGCAGTTTTTTCGCAGTCAAAAATTCAGCCCTAACAATCAACTTCAAATTGCGATTCCCGCTTCGTTTCTTGTCCGATTGATCTGATTTTTGGAAAGCCTATTGTATTCATCTCAATATTTGATTAGGAACTGACAGAGTTGGATTTGGTGGCCTGCAGCTTCAGTTTTGCTGTCGTGAACAGTAGCTGTGAAATTGGTGATTTTGCTCCTTTAATTCTCTAGATTTGGTGCAATCTTATTTTGTTGTTGCTCGTTGTTTGGCACTTGTTTTGTGGCCAATTTTGGAGAACAATATTGTAACTCTTGGTTACTATAGTGGAGCTTTTGGTCCCGTGGTTTTTTACTCTTCACATCGAAGGGTTTTCCATGTAAATCTTGGTATCTTGTGTGATTGGTTTATTATTGTCTTGTTATATTTGTTTGGTTGAATTACTTGCTGCCTTACTATCATATTGCTTGTGGTTGTTTGTCTTCTCTTGGTTCAAATCGAAAAGGGAAAGTATAGACTTGGGTATTCTTCCGCTGTTATCCTGTCAGGCATTCTTGGTAGTGCCTTGTCTTTCCCAACAAAGTGGTCTCAGAGCATTGGTTATTGTTGATTGTCGTTTTGAATGATGGAGGCAAATATGAGCAAAATGGTGTGTTTAACTGGTAGTAACTATCATATTTGGAAAGGCAAGATGAAAGATCTTCTATTTGTCAAAAAGATGCATTTACCTGTGTTTGCTTCTAATAAGCCTCAGTCTTTGAATGATGAAGAATGGGAATTTGAGCATCTGCAGGTTTGTGGCTATATTAGACAATGGGTTGAAGATAATGTTAAAAATCATATTGTGAATGAGACACATGCCAAAAGTTTGTGGGACAAGCTCGAGACACTTTATGCTTCGAAGACTGACAACAACAAGTTGTTCCTATTGAAACAATTAATGAATATCAGGTATAAAGAGGGCACTCCGATTTCTGATCATATTAATGATTTTCGGAGTGTTCTTGACCAGCTGTCCGGAATGGGTGTAAAGTTTGATGATGAGATATAGGGACTTTGGCTTCTTAATACTCTGCCAGACTCTTGGGAAACTCTTCGAGTTTCTTTGACTAATTCTGCTCCCAGTGGTGTTGTAACCATGGAATATACTAAGAGTGGTGTCTTGAATGAAGAAATGAGAAGAAGATCTCAAGCCTCATCTTCTTCAGCTTCACACTCTGATGTTTTGGTTACTGAAGATAGGGGAGAAACAAGTCCAGAGGTCAGAATGATAGAGGTAAAAGTAGAAGCAAGTCAAAGTCTAAATACAAGAATATTACATGTGACTATTGCCACAAGAATGGGCATATCATGAAATATTGTTACAAGCACAAGAGAGATATGAGACAACAAAATAGAAAAGGCGATAATGAAAATCGTGTTGCTGTTGTTGCTAATGATGATCTTCTTGTTTCTTGTGATGCAAATGCCATTAATGTTGTTCGTGATGAGTCTAGCTGGTTTGTGGATTCTGGTGCTACTTCTAATGTCACGCCAAAGAAGGAATTATTTTCTTCTTATACTCCAGGTAATTTTGGAACGTTGAAAATGGGAAATAATCATGAAGTTGAAGTTATTGGCATTGGGACAGTTTGTTTGGAAAGTAACAATGGTTCCAAACTAGTTCTCAATAATGTCAAGCATGCTCCAGATGTTCGCTTGAATTTGATTTCTGTGGGATATCTTGATGATGAGGGTTATGTTAATACACTTGGTGTTGGCCAGTGGAAGCTTACTAGAGGTTTGATGGTTGTGGCCCGTGGTGACAAGTTGTCTAACTTGTATGTATTTCAGGGCTCCATATCCAGAGACTCAGTAAATTTGGTGGAGAATGATACTTCATCAGAGTTATGGCATAGAAGGCTGAGTCATATGAGCGAGAAGGGGATTGATAGTTTGGCTAAGGAAAATTTGCTTTCTGGAATGAAACAAGCAAAGTTGAAGAAATGTGTTCATTGCTTAGCCGGTAAACAGAAAAGAGTTTCTTTTCAGAGTCATCCGCCTTCAAGAAAGCTTGATTTGCTGGAGTTGGTACATTCTGATTTGTGTGGTCTTTTTAAGGTAAGATCTCATGGTGGTGCACTTTACTTTGTGACTTTTATTGATGATCATTCTCGCAAACTCTGGGTATTTCCTTTGAAGTCCAAGGATCAAGTACTTGATGTGTTCAAGAGTTTTCAGGCCTTGATTGAAAGACAAACAGGGAAGACATTGAAATGCATCCGTTCAGATAATGGTGGTGAGTATATTGGTCCTTTTTATAGATATTGCAGAGAGTGCGGGGTATTAGGCATCAGAAAACTCCTCCAAAGACTCCTCAGTTAAATGGTTTAGCAGAGAGGATAAACAGAACTCTAGTTGAGAGGGTTAGATGTATGCTTTCAGATGCTAAGCTGTCAGATTCCTTTTGGGCAGAAGCACTTAATACTGCTGCTTATGTTATCAATTTATCTCCTGCTGTTGCTTTAGATGGTGATGTCCCTGACAGAGTTTGGACTAGTAAGAATGTTTCTTATGATCATCTTAGAGTCTTTGGGTGGAAAGCCTTTGTACATGTTCCTAAGGATGAAAGGTCAAAGTTGGATGTTAAAACTAGGCAGTGTATCTTCATTGGTTATGGTCAAGATGAATTTGGCTATCGTTTCTATGATCCTGTTGAGAAGAAACTTGTTAGAAGTCGTGATGTTGTGTTCTTTGAAGACCAAACAATTGAAGATTTTGACAAAGCTGACAAGGTTGATTTTCAGAGTAGTGAGAGCTTAGTTGATGTTGATCCAGTTCCTTTGACTATTGCACCGGAAGAAAATTTTCATAATGATGAAAATCAAGTTGATAATGAAGATGGTGATCATGTTCAGAATGACCGGCATGATGTTGTTGATGCTCCAGTGCAAGATGATGTGGTTGTCCAACAACCAATTATAGATGCTCCAGAGAGTTCTCTCAGACGATCTAGTAGAGAGAGAATTCCTTCATCTCGTTATTCTCCCAATGAGTATGTACTCTTGACTGACGGGGGAGAACCTGAGAGTCTTGATGATGCCATGGAAAGTGAAGAAAAAGAAAGGTGGTTTGATGCTATGGAAGATGAGATTAAATCCTTGCATGATAATCATACCTTTGATTTGGTTAAGTTACCTAAAGACCGAAAAGCTTTGAAAAACAGGTGGGTTTTTCGGGTGAAACATGAAGATGGTAATCCAGTTCCACGGTACAAAGCTAGATTAGTTGTCAAGGGATTTAATCAGAAAAAGGGAGTTGATTTTGATGAGATATTCTCTCCAGTTGTGAAGATGTCATCCATTCGTGTGGTTCTAGGCTTGGCTGCAAGTCTAGATTTAGAAGTTGAGCAAATGGATGTTAAAACTGCTTTCCTCCATGGTAACTTAGATGAAGAAATTTATATGGAACAACCGGAAGGTTTTTAAGTCAAGGGTAAAGAGAATTATGTTTGCAAATTGAAGAAGAGCTTGTATGGTTTGAAACAAGCTCCCAGGCAGTGGTACAGGAAGTTTGGTTCTTTTATGAGTCAGCAGGGCTTCAAGAAGACTTCTTCAGACCATTGTGTTTTGTGCAAAAGTTCTCTGATGGTGACTTTATTATTGTGTTGCTTTATGTTGATGACATGCTTGTTGTTGGTCATAATACTTGCAGGATTCAAAAGTTGAAGCAAGAGTTGAGTAAGTCTTTTGCTATGAAAGATTTAGGACCAGCAAGGCAGATTCTTGGCATGCAGATTGTCCGTGATAGAAAGGCCAAGAAATTGGTATTATCACAAGAGAAGTACATTCAGAAAGTACTTCGCAGATTCAGCATGGACAAAGCTAAGGTTGTCAGTACACCTTTAGCTATGCACTTCAAATTGAGCACGAAACAGTGTCCTTCTAATGATGATGAGAAGGAAGATATGAAGAAAGTTCTGTATGCTTCAGCTGTTGGTAGTTTGATGTATGCGATGGTTTGTACAAGACCGGATATTGCTCACGCTGTTGGAGCTGTTAGCCGTTTTCTTTCTAATCCGGGAAGAGAACATTGGAATGCTGTGAAGTGGGTTATGAGATATCTTTGTGGCACTTCTAGTCTGAGTTTGTGTTTTGGTACAGGGAAGCCTATTCTTTGTGGTTATACTGATTCAGACATGGCTGGTGATGTTGTTACTCGCAAGTCTACTTCAGGGTACTTGGTTACTTTTGCAGGGGGAGCTGTGTCTTGGCAATCTAGGTTGGAAAAATGTGTTTCTCTATCTACTACAGAAGCTGAGCTTATTGCTGTCGTTGAAGCTTGTAAAGAATTGCTTTGGATGAAGAGATTCTTGGGGGAACTTGGTTGTGCTCAAGAGAGGTATGTGCTTTATTGTGACAGTCAAAGTGCTATACATCTTGGCAAGAATTCTACGTTCCATGGTCGGTCTAAACACATTGATGTGAGATACCATTGGATTCGAGATGTGTTGGATTCTAAGTTGCTTGAGCTTGAAAAGATTCATACAAATGACAATGGTTCCGATATGATGACTAAAGCTTTGCCAAGAGGGAAGTTTGAAGATTGTTGCATGGTCGCCGGGATGGC
Organism: Solanum habrochaites; assembly: GCA_027704765.1. Taxonomy (NCBI): domain Eukaryota; kingdom Viridiplantae; phylum Streptophyta; class Magnoliopsida; order Solanales; family Solanaceae; genus Solanum; species Solanum habrochaites. The sequence continues at coordinate 36,132,062 of JAKWJA010002495.1, read as the reverse complement.
GGTCTCCTCCACATAGTCGTGAGGGGGAGAATTGTTGGGTTATAGGTCTTTTTCCCTTCCTATGTGGATAAATAAAAGTCCAATTTGGACTAACCCATTTTTACCCATAGGCCCATTCTTATGAGGCAAATATAAGTCTATTTAGGTCTTATTTTCATATACACAAAAGATTTTTTCAGCAGCCAAAAAGAGAGATTGAGCAGTTTTTTCGCAGTCAAAAATTCAGCCCTAACAACAAACTTCAAATTGCGATTCCCGCTTCGTTTCTTGTCCGATTGAGCTGATTTTTGGACAGCATATTGTCTTCATCTCAATCTTTGATTAGGAACTGACAGAGTTGGATTTGGTGGCCTGCAGCTTCAGTTTTGCTGTCGTGAACAGTAGCTGCGAAATTGGTGATTTTGCTCCTTTAATTCTCTAGATTTGGTGCAATCTTATTTTGTTGTTGCTCGTTGTTTGGCACTTGTTTTGTGGCCAATTTTGGAGAACAATATTGTAACTCTTGGTGATTATAGTGGAGCTTTTGGTCCCGTGGTTTTTTACTCTTCACATCGAAGGGTTTTCCGCGTAAATCTTGGTGTCTTGTGTGATTGGTTTATTATTGTCTTGTTATATTTGTTTGGTTGAATTACTTGCTGCCTTACTATCATATTGCTTGTGGTTGTTTGTCTTCTCTTGGTTCAAATCGAAATGGGAAAGTATAGACTTGGGTATTCTTCCGTTGTTATCCTGTCAGGCATTCTTGGTAGTGCCTTGTCTTTCCCAACACTACCTCCATTTGGGGTCCACAAACTAAGTGGATGATTTAGCTACTCATAATGCAGTAAAAACAATTAGAATATAATGAATACACCATATTTTCTTACTCAAGAAGAAGAAAACATTTCAAGATTGTTCAAGAAAATGGCAAGAATGAAAGCTATAGATTATTCGATGCACTACTTTTCTTCAACATACAATATTCAATGAAATTTGTCCACCATCTTTTACAGAGATCCAACAAAAAGTAACTAAATTGTTCCATAAACTTAGAATTCAAAAGCTATCGAATTAATCATCGACATAACTCATATATGAGCAAATAGTCATACGTGTCGGGGATGATCTTTTATTTTAGTATAAAACTTCATCTATTGAAAACTTAACCTTCAACGTGAAATCATCGACGAACTGTGAATGTGACCAGTGGCTTGTGAAAATGATACTGTCCGTGAAGTGTTCTATAGCTTGTCTTCGGTATGTTTCTATCCCTCTAATATAATTGGTCATGAATGAGACTTATGGTATGTGTTTTCGACTATGCTTGAGAAGCTCCCAATTTGAGCTTCTACAAGTGGCCATTACTTTCCATGCTAAGATACATGGCCAATGAGCATGATTTATGATTCTGATTTGGTTTGTTTATTTTCAACTTAATAAGTCCAAAGTCTAGTTCCTCTTGGCAATAGTAACTACGATTCATTGTTGCCCAAAATTGAGTATATTTACATGTTCCTTGTTCTTTTCAATCTGACACAAATTACCTACTACTTTTTTTAACATCATAATGGTTTTTAATTGATTGTTTATCAGTTCATTTAGAAAAATCGTTCTATATAATTGAATTTATTATCATATTTTTTTTCTTCAGTGGTTGGGATTTATAGGCTATTAGAAGCCTTTGCCCTTTATTTTAGACACTAAAAGTAATAAATATCTCTTGTACTTTTTTTTATATATATTTATTGGATACTAATCAATCTCAAACTCTTTCTTCGTTCTCTTGGAAAATTATATGCACTACATAATTATTTCAGAAACATACTGCTCACATGAATAATTATAGGCGCATATGTTTGTGCTAAAATGCATAAAATCATGAAAGAACACATAAACTTACTAAAAGTTAATTTGAGAAATACCTCTTAAAGTATGAAAAAATATCTTGAAGCAAGTTAGACTCCAATTCTGTGGTCTATTATAATGATCTCAAGTTCACAATCGAACTTTCTAGTACTTAAGGTGACAAGTATAGATATCAAACTTATTAATTTTCTAATTTAGGAGAACCCTACTTATAAGTATCTTTTCCAAGTCCAAAATTGGAACTGAAAATATGTGATTATTTTCTTTCCTTAAATAAGAAAACATGTCATCTACTTTTTCCCCCTAAGATATAAGATTCAGAGTGGTAATTATATATGGACTCTAAAGAGATTACAAAATTAATTAATGGGTCTTCTTAATATAAAATTGATTTTAATCATTCTTACAATAATAAATTACAAATTATTTCCCTAGAAATTCGTAATTGCACTCCTAATTTATATTTTGAAAATTTCTATTAAACGTCTTCAGGTTAAGATAAAATTCTTCAGGTAATAAATTACAAATTACTAATAATTTAATTTATTAAATTACTTTTCTATAGAATACTTAATTTAAAGATTAATTTTCTATAGAGCACTACTCAACTAATTTCATATGTCAGATTCATAAATTCATAGGTTTGACACAATGAAAAGTTATATCCTTCTCAAAAAGCCATATAATCAATCTCTATATCAAGGCATTAATTTCATCAACTTACTTGTTACTTCACCAATGCATATCATTATCGTCAAATCTACCAGGCATATTAACTCGTATCAGAATCTCGTTTTCTAATAAGTTAAAATGATAATTGATGTATGCATATCATAATAGCTACATCAAGATTGAGAATACAAGTACATTTACCATTTAAGAGAATATATTTTGTCAGTTAGTCTACAACAACTACCTTCACTTTATCCCTTTCAATACATACAAATTGCACTAGCACAAAAAGTCAGAGCTACACCGTTATCATTATATTTAATCTTGTGCCACAATCATGCCAACGACTTAGTCAGGATTCCATTTTATGGTGTGAATAAAAAAATTATACTTATATGAATCGATGATTTAATATTTTGTGTGGAAGCTGAAACTCTATACACTAAATCATCTAATATATGAGTGAATGAACACATAAACAAACATATGATCTATTAAATCGGAATAAATAGTTATTCTATAATAAATACTATATCTAATCACATAATTAATAATATAAGTCTCACTGTCAATAATAATAATAATAATACGCGCGCGTGCGTGCGTGCGTGCGTGCGTGTGCGTGCGTGCGTGCGTGCGTGCGTGCGTGTGTGTTTATTATGAAACTTCGCCTAGTAGTGTTTCGTCATAAACTGATCAATTTTGTACTAGATTTTTAGAGACTCTATCACGCAACTCTCCAAGAGTATACCCTTTATAGGAGTTCTATCATGAAACTCTCTTAAGAATAGAAAAAAAAATCAATGTTAGCTATAGTTACACGTCCATATTTTGAGTCTTATTATTTTCTTAAAAATCATTCGATATTGAAATATTAAAAGCTTCATCATATAGTATTAATTAATTTGTTCAACATCACTCTCACTACTTGAGGTAATAGATTTTCTTATGTCTAGTAATATTTCTTCAACTACATAAAAGCATTGGAATGTCAATACTAACATGACTTAACTATGAGTAAGTCAAGTATTAATCTTACTATGTCTATGATTCTATTTCTTTTCTCTCTTGCATCAATTTATTTAGAGTGTCTAGTGTAGACAATTAGAATGAAATTTCTATCAGACAAGTAACTAATGAGCTCTACAGAGAAGTATAAATCAATACAATGAGATTGCAATGGCCTTATATATTTTTCATTATGCTATTTTCATTTCTTTCTTACAATTTATATATTGTTGACACTCAGTTTTGGACCTCCACAATATAAATTAATCATCGAGTTTTTTAAATTTCAAACAAGTTGAAATAAATGACTTTATAAAATTAAATATTTTTCAAGTCATTTTAAAGTAATTTTATTCATTTTATAATTTTTAAGTGATATATATTTTTATATGTTTTTATATAATTAGTTTATATTATAGTCAAAAATCGTCTCAAAAAGATCTTAGTTTTACTTAACACTTTATTTAATTAATTTTGTCTAAATTAGTGGTTTATATTTTGAGTCCTTAGTTTATAATTAAGTTAATTATTTTATCTTTTTAAGATCAAGAAACTCTTTAATTAATAGTAATTCATCTTGACTTTGGGCACAATTTACCGACTAATTTCAATTTGGCTAAGTTTTTACCTAAATCGGTTAAAATCTTAATTGCACTTATCGTCGTCCATTATCATGATTGTTAGTTATTTAAAGAGCCAAATTTGGGACATTTAGTCAAATTTGCGCCTAGTAGCCCCCAACGCCTTATTCGTTGCCTATTTTTCGGACAATACAACAACATACGTACAATATATGTTCTCAACTAACCAGCCCACCTCTTTTTCAGATTATCTTTCATCCCATCTTCCTTATTCCCAATTCCCTTGACCCCTCTCAACCCTCTTCTTCAACAAAGAAACCCAGCGTGTACAACTCCACTCCAGAAAATGATGACACACGGAATAGACAGCGAGTTCATGGAAAGCAGTAATCTTCCACCCCTGGTCATCTTCTTCACGTCCCTCTCCATTTTTTTGCGAGTTTCAGCAGCACAGTTTCACGCGGAATCATCCTCGTAGCATGAGATCATGTCAGTCTAGTGCAAGGACGTTGGGAGTAAATCGACCCGTTCAATGTTGTTCCTTCTCTGAATTTTGGGGGATTCTGCCAAATTCTCATACGTCCAACAACTTTCCTTTGTCCTTGAGAGATATTTGAACTTGAAATTGATTTGAATTTTTTTATTTTACTCTCACCCTTTCAGTCCCCCCCCCCCCCCTCCCTCCCTTCCCCCCAAAAAATATGAGCCCTAGAGTTCTTCTATATATACTCTCTTCTTCATCATTTTGAGGGTTTTTTTTTTCTTCTTTTGAGTGAAAAAACACAGGACAGGATAAGCAGAAAGTAGTTTTAATGTACTCCAAATACTTTTCGAATGGAGACGTTATCTTGTTTAGGATCTTAGTTTCGTGTCTTTTGGGGTCGTCTGTTACTCTCTTGAGTTAATTTGATTCTTAGCTCGGCAGAGGAAGCTCGGCGTCTTTAGATCGTTCTTGTCTCAGTATGCTGCCTCAGAAAAGGTAATCGACTCTTCAATCTCAATTATGTTGTTGGTGTCTGTTCTCCGATGTCCTTGATGGAGATATAGAGTTTGTTATTTGACAGTTTTTTAGCTAAGTCTGACTCCTTTTGTTGAGAATATGTGTTGCTGTGTTATTGATCTAGTTTAAGATATATTCTGATCAAATTTTAAAGTTTGTTGTTTTGACAGTTGTGTAGCTAAGTCTGACTCCTTTTGTTGAGAATATGTGTTGTTGTGTTATTGATCTAGTTTAAGATATATTCTGATCAAATTTTTTTCTTAGTTTAAGTCTTTTTTTTTATCGTTCAAATTATTTTTACATGTCTAGATTAGTTTAATTATAGTTTTTAATGATTTTTAGACTGAGTTGATTTACATGTCTAGCTTAGTTTCATTATACCTTTTAATGATTTTTAGACTTAGTTAAGGTTATTCCTTAAGTATCCTGTTGGTTGTCTAAGTTTTCCTTTTACACTCATCTCAACTCCGTTTCTTGGCTGCTCGTTATAGCATAACACTCTTTTGTTGCCTTATTTTGATTATAGATCAGCTTGTTTGGTTGAGCATTATGTGGTTTCCTTTGAAATTGTGGAATATTTGAATAAGTTAGATTTATTTTAGTATGGTATATTTCGCTCGGTCTAAAAATATCTTGTGTGCTCTATGAGTTCATAGTCCTATTGCATTGTTCTTGTTCTCCATTAGCGTTAAGGTTTTGGTAGTTAGCTGAATGGTTGCCCAGCTTAGCTTAATGCTTAAGGCTATTAAAATTCAGTTACAATTTATGAGTTGTTTTCTCATGTTGCCTCCCGCTATCTTCTGTACTTATATTTAATTCACTAAGTAAATGGTCATGATTTACTGTCATATCTAGTGTTTTATATTCCTCGCGAAGAGAATTTGTTGATTTGTTAACTCTCCAAAAGTGTACTTGTGGTCCTTGTTTCAGTTAAAAGAGTAGTTTTGCAATTTCAAAACAGTAGCATTTTATACCCTTTAACATGTCTTCGAATAAATAAATTTGGTGATTTCCTCAAGAGTGATATCTTTTGTTATTTGCAGGTCATTTGTGGATCCCTTGAGGAGTTATATGACTTGTTTTCACTTATCTGTAGCTCAACAAATTTTATCACATTTGTAATTTGCTATTTCCCAGTTGGTTCGTTGAGAATCGTTTAGTTAAGTTATTTTTTTGTTGCAAATGGTGCTTATGTGAGTTTTTTACTTTTTAGTTGGTGTTACTCTTGTTAAATTTCTTCCTTCCTTTTTGTCACATGTGACATCATCCGAGTCCTTAGGACTCAATCATTGCATCAGGTTGAGTTTCTTTGTGTCAACCTCATCTTGTTAGCCTTAAAAGGGAATTATAAGAGATGGAAGATTATGCAAATTTTGGGAGGCTGTATACTTGCTTTATACACGGCAAATTGGCCCAAGGGCCCACCCTTTATTTTTTTTAAAATAATTGTATTTTGTTATTTTGAGCCTAAGCCGTTGTCTATTTATAACTATTATTATTATCATCATTATTATTATTATTATTATTATTATAGGACAGGTATGATTAAAATGGGCCCAAACACTAGTCCAGGTTGACAAAAAGAAGATTTGGGTCCACCTCTCTTTTTCCCTTTACTTTACTGTGTTTATTTTGTTTACTTATTATTAATATTAGATCAAAAAACTCAAATCCCCGAAAGACCCCCATTTTTTTTTAATAATTAAACTAAAATCGATCATCTCCAAACGAACTTAAAAATAATTTTGCAAACAAATATCTCACTTATTAGGTCAATATTTCCAATTTTTCTTTTAAAACAATCCTAGAAAAATAGTTCAGCTTTTCTATCCAAGTCAAGTAATTTTTTTTTAGCCAAACAAATTAATTATCAGAAAAAAATATTAGTGGGTATTTTACGTGCCTTTAAAACCTTCTTAAAATACTAATAAGAACCCCTGAACCCCATTAAATATTTTTTTGTTAGAGTTTTGCTTTAATCTTTTTGAAAAAATAATTTTCTTGATTTTTCTTAAAAATTAAGTGGCCATTCTTAAATCAGTTTAATTCAGTCCTTAAATATTTTTATAATAAAAGGGAATGACGACTCTGCTGGGGAATTGAATGGTTTAACCTTAAAACTTCTTGTTGGCTATATGTGTTTTATTGTTTATTTGTTTTTTATATAAATTGTTGCATATCATGGCACCAACTCCGCCAACGACAAATCGATTGCATTAGAACAAAGGTGGTTACGTGGCTTACCATGGTTGTCCTTCAAAAAACCACAAGCCTAATTTTTGGAAGTAATAAACGAATAGTTGGCTTGTGGTCATCCAACATCGTTTATTAATCTCCATCCCGTTGTTTGTCTGGCTCGAGTAACCATTATTTCTGAATCAATTCTAGTCAACCTAGAATAGCGTGAAACCAAATCTAAATCTAAGCATTAGCCTAAGACAGCTTGATACTCAAGGTATACTAGGTCCATTAGTAAAGCCGTCTAAATCATGTTCAACGTCCCCGAACTAATGACAAATCATGTTATTTGACATTTGAAAGATGTATGTGTAGAAACCTAATTTAGGGTGGGGAATCTTAATCGAGTTTTATTTTGTAGGTATGGATCCATCTCCCAAATTTGACACTATAGTAAAAGCCCCAATTTTGCTCAAGTTACGGTATAAACACCTCAATGGGGATCACAAAAGAACCCTCAACAAATATGTAGTGGCCTTGACTGAATTCCTCAATATGGTTGGGTGGCCCGAGTTGATTGAAGTACTCATAGATTATTGGGACAAAGAAAGGATGGTATTCCGATTCAGAACCATGGAAAGTACCCCGATAGTTGAGGAAATTCGAGACGGAATCAACACAGTTGGTACAGTGCTAAAAACAAGAGTGAGGAAACAGGAAAATATCTTAATCCCGAACAACCCTTCACTTGAAGATATCACAAAGTGGCTTGGATTAGAAAAGGACTACACCTCTTTGGCCGAAGGTTCTACTATCTCTTTTATGAACCACTATGTTAGATTTGGGAATGTAAGCTTTCATGCAAACTATAACCAAGAGTTTAGGTTACTTTCAGAGAGTGGGACACAGTCAGACCTTTGGCATTCACCATCGCGCTATTGAGTACTATGGTTTTTCCACACGGCCCAAGCCTGAGTATCAACACTCAAGTGATAAAGCTTGCACACACACTGTTCCACGAGCATCTAAATCAGATCAAGTGAAGTATTACCCAATTGCGCCCGTCATTCTGTAACACATGTATCGAGCTATGGAAAATACAAAGATCGTTACTTTACAGTTTGTAACCTGCTCCTGCAATGGTAGATATTAAGTCATTTGGCAAAACAGCATGAGACTCGACAACTGCATACCCTCGATGATAAAAATACTCTTAAGGATCTGAATGATATGCTATTTTGGGAAAATTTGGAGAACATGAGGACTAGGGGGAATGGGCTAAGATTTATTTCGAGCTAAGGGAAGAATAAATATAATAAATGTTCGATCGCTTCATCTCAAATGATGTCATAGTGAGGGGCCACAGACAACTCGTGCTTCCATTGTCAGGTATTCGTAGAATCCATTCTTATGCACCGTTCTGAGTCCTAAGTCAGTTTAGGGAAAAACAAGTCACAATTCAAAATTCATATTATCGTATCTATGTGTTGGACACTGGGATGATATAGTGGACAACTCTTCTGAGATGCTGAGAGGATGGAAAAGGGCACTGCGAATCAACAAAGACACTATTGCTTCAGATTGGTTGACACTCGATATGATGAAACTTATAAGGATTTGTTAAAGGAAATATATGAGGAATCTCCTTTCCGTTCCCAAACAATTACCGCGGTGTGGAGGAAAAAGAGTCCAAAGGTATTGTCGATCTAATAGAGGTAAAATGGGAAGCTCAAGAAATGCACAATAAATTTCTCCAAAATCAATGCGGTCTCAAGAGTGCAATTCAGGAATTGGAAAGAATGAGGAACGATTTTGGGATCTCGATTCATGGGCCAAAGATAAGCTAGATAGGATGCAGTTCGAAGATTCAGAAAAAAAGGATGCTGGAGCGAGGGATACCTGCTGATGCTGCAGTAATCTTCAACTGCATAGGACACAGAGAAACAACACAGAAACAGGGTTGTCGGGGACGGCGTAGTGGATTTTTCCCCTATGTGGGTTTCCTATATATATTTTTGTTATTATTAGCCCCTGTCTATGCTCTCCTTTCTTGTATTTCGATACGCTTTTCAAATGACCCCTGTGTAGGCCTTTCCTTTTGTATTTTTCGTTTGTTCCCTATTTCCCCTGCTTGTTTTCCCCCTTTTGAGCATTATCTCTTATATGCCAAATTTGCTTGGGGGTAACAAAATGGTTCAACTCCACACGTAACAAAGGAGTCCCCCTACTTGTTTAGGATGCACATTAGCCGCTTGTGTTCTTTAATTGCTTATGTGATATTATTGCTTTGAATGAGGATATATTGTCCCACTCCCTTTTAAAGTTTTCAGAAATCTCTACAACATCAAATACAAGTCACTACCCCAAAATTTTCCGACCAAAAGTCCATGAGTCTTGGGTTTCTCACTAAAAAGTAAATTCCTACTACAAAATTCTAAGACATTACTCTATCACTTTAGGAAAGGTAAAATTGTCACAAAGGAGAATTATTACCGAGATGGAACCAACTAGAGAGGATTTACAGAGGAAATTGAATGGATTATGAAGGAGCTCTGAGAAACTAGAGAAGAGGGATTAAAAGTGGAAATTGCCACAATAGTCTTCAAAGCTGCAACTACAACGCTAAATGAGGATTTGTCATTTAGGATGGAAAGACACGCCATCGTGGACGGAGAGATGGAGGTTATGACTAGGAGGCTCCAGAACATACGTGAGAAACTCTCTATCTCCCATCCTAGGACGTCTTAAAGGAGGAGACAATGAATCGCTCTCCGGGCTTATGAGTGGACACATACCATGGGGTCAAGGGTCGTGTCGTGTACTCTCATTTACAAATATATTAGTGCTTCACATATGTTGGCGCCTCATGAAGGAATAACTTTTGAATTTGTGTATGATAATTCTCAAAAGTCGTGCACCTTCCACCCGAACCAAAGATGACACACTTTAGAGGAATGTTTGGAGCTTAAGGCAACAATATGCAACCTGATCGACACTGGAAAGATCCCGCATATATAGGGTGAGAACATCGTCCTTACTTATGACCATTCAGAGCCTAATGTGCTAGTCACCAAGCATACCCAATTTCATTGTCACTATTTTACGCTGTTCAATAAAACACTGTTGCACATCTATAATGATTGGTTCAAAAGAGGGTCTTGGCCTCTATCCAAAACGATTATAAAGTGATGAGTCCTATTTGGATGGAAATCTGGAAGCCATTTTCCTACCATGACGCCACTGATCACAACATTAGAAGATGCCTCGGATTTCACTATGATGTGGAATCCCTCTTTAATATGGGAAAAATTCAAGTAGAGTTTGTTCCATATGGATAATGTAGCAGTGTAAAAAAGAATGGCTTGGATGGAGTCACTTTTATCTTTTAGAAACTTTATTTTCTATCTTTCACTTTCCTTTTAATCGTCAAAAATCAGTGAAGGGCCTGAATTCTCCCTGCGAGATACATAGGCATCCTTCAAGGCTCGACCCCTATCCTTTGAAATTTTCTTTTCCCGTGTCTTTCTACAAGGGAAATGTTGAGTTCAGATTAACGGACGTAGATAAATGCAGCAAAAAGAGCTTAGCTCAACGAGATTTAACCTTTTTGAGATAATCCCAAATTAAAATGAGAAAATTTCTACTTATTCAAAAAATCAATCCTTTTTACTTGTGGGTTAGAATGTCCACAAACAAAGTAACATTTATGTGTTTATGTGCCCTCTATGTGATATTATGCATTATGTGTTCTGAATTTAAACTAACAAATTTGCCTTTGAGTTGTTTTTCTTCTATTGGAACTCAAAGTTGGTCTATGTCGATAAATTGTTTGAATATTCATATTTCACAAGATCTAAAGTCCGGCCCTACAAATTCCTTTCCCAACCAAGGTTCACATAAGGGAAAAACAGCAATGGGTGATAACAGTGATGAAATCATCCTTACTGACGTTGTGGTGGCTTAACCCGCCATCGTCGATCAGAATGAACTAATCATGCAGTTGATGCAACAAATTGCCGAATTGAGGGTTGATACAGAGAAAACAAGATCTGACTCCTCTAATTTTTACTTTCAATGCTCAAATAGAAGGAAGACCTCCACTTCACTTTCCTCTTCCAACTGTGCAGCAAGATTAAAACCCATCTTCCACTCCTTCTCATAATCCCTCAATCATCGACCTAACCACCCAAAACCCTCAATTTTCCTCTGCCTACTACCAAACCCCACCCTCTCCTAAAAATACCAATCCTCAAGTGCCACCTCCCCTTAAAAATTCCAACCTCCAAACTGGTCCACCACCTCAAAACCAAAACGCATAAAACCCCCAAGTTTCTTTCCATCACCAAATCAACAACCCCCACGCTTTCCCTAAAAATTACCAAACCAACCGAAATGCCCAAAGTCCCTCCTTCATTCCATCCCTACCTCAAAAAAACACTTTCGAAATCCCCATCCCCAATGAGCGTGACGCTAATGGTTCTGAGCTCAATCACTATGAAGAGTAGGAAAGAGAGTGGACGTCAAAGGAAGAGGCCACAAAGTTGCATATAAAGGAAGAGATTCGAAAGGCAATGAAAGATCTACAATGTATTCTTGAGGTCTCTTGTTGAAGATATGAGGAATTATACATACACTCGAATTTGGACCTCCCAAAGGGTTTCAAGGTGCCAAAGTTTGACGTTTTCGAAGGAATAGGGAACCCTTAGCGCACCAAAGAGCCTATTGTGACCAGCTCGTGCGAGTTGGTACAAGAGAAGCTTTACTGATGAGTGTTTACATCTCATGGAAAAATACAGGGGCCTAGCTGGAATTCCCTAACAATGGACTTCATCGAACTATTTTCTTATAATGTCGAGTTCGTTCCTAATCGTTATTTCTTTGAAAAAATGAAGCAGAATTCAAATGAAAGCTACAGAGAGTTTGCAAATTGATGGACAAATAAGTCAGCCAGAGTTCGGCTTCATATGTGTGAGAAGAAAATCATCGAAGTAAATGTGCGGGTGCACGAACTCGAATATTATGATCAAATCATGTTGCTCGTTGTAGAAAAGTTTGTTGAGATAGTTAAAGTGGGTGAGTCTATGAAGACGGATTGAGAAGGGGTAAGATTGCCAGTGTTGCTGCCTCGCTTGGATCCTCGGGATTTTTGAAGAAGAATTGAGAAGATGTGTCCACTATCTCTTATGAGGGGAAGAAGACCCCAAGGATATCCTCGTTATACCAAGGTCATTCTCGACCTTCACAGAGTTCATACCCAGCTTGTTACGCACAGGTTGATTACCACAATACCCCTCCTCTATGCTCCTCCTACTAACCAAAATTCTCCTGTTCCTAGATATCAATCTCCCTCTCCCATCTACCAAACTTCCATTTTAGTTTACCAAACTTCATCCCATTACGATCAAACTGTCTCCCTAGTTGTTCCAACATTCAGTCAAATTACCAATCGCCTCCCCCAATATATCAAACCCCAGCTCAATTTTACCGAAATACCCCCGAACTACCAAGCTTCATTGCAAAATTACCAAACAAACTCATATCTAAGATATCAAGCCCCCCGTCCTAACGCTCCAAATTATTGTCAAATGCCTCCCCCTCAGTAAGGAAACTACAATCCCCCCTTGTCCCAAATTTGGAATGAAACCCGCCAAAATTTTCACTCCTCTCATCGAAAGCCAAACAAAGTTGTTAGAGAGATTAACTACATCAAGATATATTCATCAAGTAGATCCCAAGTCAGTTGACACTAGCTCAGTTTTACACACCTGATGAGATGTGTATGTATCACTCTAATGGTGTTGGACATGATACCGAGAATTTTATTAACCTTAAGGACACAATCCAAGATCTTATTGACCAATAAGACAGTTGCACCCAATGTCAATAGTAATCCTTTGCCAAATCATGGGGGTGCCACTATCAATATGATAGAGATAGATAATGATTGGTGTATGAAAAAGGTAGTAGTTCCGATCGCTCATGATGAACTAGAAAGGGTTGTAGCTTCATTGAGCATCATCGAGAAGAAAGAGTTTGTGATTCTGACACCCGAGAAGGTTATTGCCTTATTGTCAAGAGAAATTGTTGCCTGACCAATGTTTGTGATTGAAATTGCTTCAGCTCAAGGTATGACTAGGTACAATAGATGTTACAAGCTGGATGAGTTGGTTCAAGGGGGAAAAAGAAGGATCAAACAAAGAGACCAATAAGTGAGGCCGAGACTGAGGAGTTTTTGAGAAAAATGCAGCCAAAAGATTATTCGATTATGAAGCAGCTAGAGAAGACTCTGACTCATATTTCCATATGGGCTTTGGTGATAAGTTCACAACTGCATATGCAAGCCCTGATGAAGGATTTAGAAGACACGTATATGCTCGTGGCCACCAGCACTGACAATGTAGATTCCATGATAAACCAAATCATCAGGGGGCACCGAACAAGTTTCCATGACAAAGAGTTACCCTTTGAAGTCAAGATGCACAACAAAGCTTTACATGTAACCATTGCATGTCGAGACAAGGTTATAAATCGCGTCTTGGTCGATGATGGATCCAGTCTCTATATTTTCCCACTGTCAACTCTGGGGAAACTAAAATTTTGACTTGAGGAAGCTTCACAAGAATCAAGTCAATGTGAGGGCTTTCAATCGGGTGCATAAACACACATTGGGGGCAGTAAACTTGAATATTCAGATGATTCTTACAGAGTTCAGCGTTGAGTTCCAGGTGTTGGAAATCAAAACTAGTTACAACCTGTTTTTTGTGAGGTCGTTCATCCACATGGCTAGGGTTGTGCCTTCTACCGTTCACGAACTAATGAAATTTTTTTGGAAGGAGCAGGAGTTGGTTATTCATGGTGAAGGAAGCCATTCAAATGGGTATGTGTTTAATGTCGATAAGGTTTCCCAATGTTGTGATTTCTACACGGTGGAGTTGTTAAATGCCACTGGCGATTATTTAGCTCCACAATCCCCTATGCCTTCTATATACAAAATAATTGATATTATGATGCTTCAGAACTAATTTGATCCAGGTTTTGATTTGGAAAGAATTTCCAGGGAATTTTCGATCCTATCCGAGTTCCAGCCAAAGGAGCAAAGTTTGGTTTGGGGTATGTCCCCACAGATGATAAAGCAGAGACGAAGAGCAATAATGTTGATCAAGAATTGGTCAGGCCAATCCCTTATTTGTACAAATCATTCCAAGTTCGAGAGTATGCCAATGATGATGGACTTGGGGAAGGAGTCTGGGGCCTTTTTGAATAAATTGATATCGTCATGGAGGATAAGGTTGAGGCATCCAGTATCCGGGATGCTGAGCCAGGGGAGATATTGCAGAACTGCACCTCCATTCCACTTTTGATCCCCAAAACATCATGTTAGAAAGGACATATATGTATGCTTATTTTAAAAACCGGTGGCAGTCTGGAAGAGGACTAAGACCTACCATTTTTTATAATTTTTAATTGACTTGAGTTTTGAATTCCCCATTGATGTTTAAAAAATTCAAATTGGCCCTTTGACATAGCCAAAGTTTGTGCTTGTTTTTCATTTTGAATGAAATCCTTTTTATCGAAAATTCGCTTATTAGCTTATCTATAATATTTTATTTTCCTAACTTTGTGTGTTTATGATTTCAGTAATATTAATTTAAAACCTGCCAATGTCATTTCATGTCACAAATTTAAATAAGAAAATGAGGCAAGTGATGACGAATGTGAAGAATAAGAAGAAGTAAATGAGGTACCCAAACATGTTGCTGAAGAGTTTCGGTAGTTTGAGAATCAACACAAGCCTGATTTTGAAGAAAATGAAACTATGAATCTTGGAGACGAGGAGTGAATCAAAATAAGGGACATGATTCTTTTTCTTGAAGAATACATTGATGTATTTGTCTGGGTTTATAGAGATAAGATAGGGCTGAGTACCAATATGGTGTCCCACAAATTGCCGATTAATCTAGTAAAACAAAAGACTCAAAAATTCAAGCTTGATTTAAGTTTAAAGATCAAAGAAGAGATTACCAAATAAATTGAGTCTCAAATAATGGAAGACCCAGTATCCGACTTGGTTGGCCAATGTTGTTCCGATTTCCAAGAAAGATGAGAAGATTAGAATTCGTGTCGACTACAGAGATCTCAACAAAGCAAGCTCGAAAGATAATTTTTCGTTGCCAAACATTCACATTGTAATTGATGATTGTGCTAAGCATGAAATGCAATTGTTTTTGGATTGTTACATGAGTTATTATCGGATCTTGATGGATGAAGAAGATGCAGAAAATATAGCTTTAATTACACTTTTGAAGAGGATGCAAAACATACAGCTTTAATTACATAGTAGGGTGTATATCATTATAGAGTGATGACATATAGTCTAAAAAATATTGGTGCTACTTGTATCAGAGATATGACAAACATCTTTCATGACATGATTCACAAATAGATTGAGGTGTATGTAGATGATGTCATAATCAAGTCCCGAAAGAGTTCATACTGGTTGACTCATTTAAGGAAGTTGTTTGATCGTCTTCCTCGATACAACCTGTAGTTAAATCCCACCAAATGTGCTTTTGGGGTCCAACTGGCAAGCTGTTGGGATTTATAGTCAGCAGAAGGGGAATTTATGTTGACCTTCCAAGATCAAGTCAAGTCATCAAGAGTTACCTCCTTCAAAGACGAAGAAAGAAGGGATGAGTTTCTTGGGAAGGTTGAACTACATTATCCGGTTCATAGCTCAATTAACTGTGGTGAGTAAACCTCTCTTAAATTTATTGAAGAAAGATGCTTTGGAAAGATGAACCGGAGAGTTTCAAAGTGTTTTTGATGGCATCAAGAATTACTTGTCGAATCCACCGGTGTTGGTTCCTCCGCGTGAAGGGATTCCATTGTTTCTATATTTTTATAGTCTCATACAACCCATTTGGGTGAGTGCTTGGTCAACAAGACGAGACATGGAAGAAAGAGCGAGCCATTTATTACTAAAGAAAGAAATTTACTCCAACGAGGCTCATTATACTCTTTCGAGAGAAAGTGTTCTGTTTTGACTTGGATTGCTCAGAATTTGAGACATTATTTGTCTTCTTACACCGCATATCTCATTTTTCAGGATGAACCAATTGAAGTATATTTTCTAGTGGCGATGCCAATCGGAAACTTGTCAAAATGGCAAACGCTTTTGAGTGAATTTGATATTATTTATGTGACCCATAAAGCAATAAAAGCGCAAGATTGGGTTGATCATCTTGCGGAAAATCCTGTCGATAAGGATTATGAACAGCTTAAGACTTTTTTCCCCCGACGAAGAGGTAGCATTTGTGGGTAAAGATATTTATGAAGCATATCTTGGTTGGAGAGTATTCTTTGATTGAGCAGCGAATCACAAAGGGAGTGGTCTCAGTATCAGAATCCGGTAAACACTATCATATGGAAGATTAAACTCCATTTGATTGCACAAATAATAAGGCAAAATACGAAGCATGTATCCTTGGTTTGAAAATCGTTATCAACATGAATGTTCATGAGCTTCTGGTTATTAGAGATTCAAACTTGTTGAATCATCAGGTTCAAGGAGAATGGGTCGTGAAGAACCCACATATCACATTGTACATGCAGCATATACATAAATATGCAAGCAATTCCATAAGATTGAGTTCAGACACACTCCCAGAACACAGAATTAGTTGGTTGATGCTCTTTCCACCATTGCATCAATGATTGAACATGCAGATACATTTTATATTTATCATCTAGATATATAAGTAATGGAGCGACCAGTCCATTGTT
Source organism: Solanum habrochaites (assembly GCA_027704765.1). NCBI lineage: Eukaryota > Viridiplantae > Streptophyta > Magnoliopsida > Solanales > Solanaceae > Solanum > Solanum habrochaites. The sequence goes on along the minus strand of JAKWJA010002495.1, from coordinate 36,114,995 downwards.
CACATGTTGAAGTGTAAATAGACGATCTACCATGGTATTTTGATGTTAAGAAGTATTTAGAGACGGTGATGTATCCTAAGAATGCAAAATTCAACTAGAAGAAGTCTATACACCGTATGGCCCTCAACTTCTTTCAAAATGGGGAAATCCTTTACAGGAGGACTCCACACTTAGGTCTTCTCAGATGTGTTGGTGTTGTTGAAGCTGCGAATCTTCTTGAACAAATACATTCTGGAATGTTTGATATGCACATGCGTGGACTTACTCTAGCAAGGAAGATCCATCGATCCGGTTATTTCTGGATGACTATGGAGCACGATTTTTGCAAGTTCGTGCAAAAATTTCATAGGCTTCAAGTGCATCAGGATGAGTACAAAGGGAATTTGCACCGAATTAGAAAGGATCTTACATGGTTCGCAAGGTAATATCTGGAGGTTCTTTGATTCTGTCAGAGATGGATGGCATTTAATGGCCAAAATCTATCAACTCTGGTACTGTCAAGAGATATTATGTGTGAAATTTCAGCTTGTAAATCTGTTATTTCCTTGTAATTGTTATTTGCATGTAATCATTTTGTTTAGAACCCTATCCCTCTTGTTATGAAATACCTATAAATTGAATTCTCAAGAATGAGATACATAGGTGGCCTATGTCGACCTCGGTCACACATTTATCCCTTTTAATATTTCTTTGTATATGATCTACGTTTGACCTGACTTCTCAAGAATGAGCTACGCAGGCGACCTATGTCGGTCTCGGTTTGTTTCTTTGTAAATTTCTTATTGTTTTTAAGCTTTGAGGGGGGGACTAAGTTTAACCTGATTCCTGCCTCAACGGGATACGTAGGCACCACAACTATTTGGTCATATCTCCCGTAATATTTCTATATTTCTTTACAATAGAAATTGAGATAGAACTTTTGGGAGGGACTAAAAAAATTCTCGAGAAGAAGATTTTTACTCAAGAGTTCAAGACTGAAGCTTCTTTGAAATTTATAACTGGGATAGAATTTTTGAGAGGATCTAAAAAAGTTCCATGATTTACTCACGAACGGTTGGAGATAAGTCGGTACAATCAACTGGACATAAATTTTTGAAGATGATCTCTAAAATTTCAAAAACGCTTATCGCCGATTTTGAATAACTTAGAATACCTCCTAGAAAGTAGTCGGACAAACTTCAAGACATCAACCTCAAGGATGTTTACTAAGCTTGACGTGACAATACACTTGATAGTGACATTTTCCTAAATACTACCTTCTGAAAGCCTATCTTTTCTTGAACTTTCCTTCATTGTTTCAATCATTTTTTTGATAAAATTTTTTGGTCTTATCTATCAAAAGGCGGGAGATCAAAAAAATAAATCAAAGATAGAAGGACAAGGAATAGACGATCAAAGAAATTGACAGAAAATTAGTTTATTTTAAGACTAACAATTTTTCTGTGTATACAGTTTTATAGTTTTACATTGAAATTAGTAAATTCCTTCATTCGATGAATATGGGGAAGTCACAAAGAAAAATAGCTCTCTAAAATTAATAATGCTTCCGCGGGTGCAGGAAACATTTTATGTTGCTTATATTAAAAATTTAGGAATATGAATAAAATCATTTCATTTTCCAACAACATGATGTCCATAATGAAGCGTGAATCTATGTTCAAAGATGAAACAAATGAAATTACTGAGGAAGGATATTTTACGGTTTTCCTTCAACTAAAACTACATGAAGGACGTTATCTGCATCATATTATGAGACATGATAATACTACTGCCTTGAGAGTCATTTATATCGTATTATTAAATGAGATGATACCGCTACTCCAAGGGTCATTATTTTTTATTTTGTATTGTTGATTGAGACGATAGTGCCATTCATAAGATACCTAGAAGATCACCTATGTTGTTAGATGAAGCATCATCTTTGCTTGATATCGAGAGGCATCATCCTTATTTTCTTGTATGCGAGAAAAGATATTCATACATCACTAGAAGAGATTCATTCATTGCGTGAAAAATGCCATGCATCGCGGAAAGAGATTTATGCATTGCAAGAGAAAATGTCATGCATCGCGGGAAAGAGATTCATGCATTGCAAGAGAATAAAGTTATGCATCGCGAGAGGAAGGAATTATGCATAGATAGACAAAGGAAGTCATGCATTGTGGGAAAGATTTATGTATAGCAAGAGAACAAATTCATTCATCGCGGTAAAGAGATTAATATATCACGAGAAGAGATTCATGCATTACGGGAAAATTTTCATGTATCACAAAAAAGAGATTCATCTATTGCAAGAGAAGAAATTCATGCATCGCGAGATAAAGATTTATCCATAACAAAAAGATAACGTTAAGAGAATCATCAAATACGACATCGAGACAGTTATGAATATATCACACCAGTCTTTTCATTACATTGACAAGGAAGAGTACACTGAAGATTATATTTCAAATATGAGACACAAGCTTTATTTGTTTTACCTCAAACCCAATAGAGTTGACGTCAAATGCTTAAGGAGAGAGATTAAGTATCAACATGGTAAGTACACTATCTTCCATTTGAATTACATTTTTTATGCAAATGAGTTTAATCTCAGTCCCTATCTAGAGCATCCGAAAGGATGAATTCTCCAAAAATAAAAATCACAAGTGCTGACAACATCAAAAAGGATGCAGCACAACGTGAAACTTTTTCTAAGCAGCGAATTGGGACATAAGTCCAAAGAATAGTATCAAACTCTTAGGATGCGAGTTGAGGAACGAATTCCAACACAATCAAAACACACCCTTATTAGAAGGCATGTGCGTTTTTCTTCGTATTCTCGATTTCGGTTTTGCGTCCAGACGTTCTAGTTTTCACCGGAGACATTTTTCCAAATGAAGTGATAGTGCACCAAGAGCTCCACATTCATGGCAAAGAGGTTGCAAGCCTCTCTTCCATGCTCGATTTATTTTTCACTCTTCGAGATTCGAAGGTTATCTAGCATAATATATTTCCTTCTTAATCAATAGAGTTGAACTACAAACAACCTTATTCCTAAAGTTAAAGGGTATGAAGGCGATCTCAATATTGAAAACTCAGTTGTACTCCTATATTATATCATAAATCGTATTCTCAAGTGTCCCGGTCTCTTCATAATTCGGTATCAGGATGACTTTTGAATTCTTCCAAATTCGTGTGTCATCAAGCATATCGAACTACAAGTGACCTGAATTTTCATATAACCTACGACATATAGAAAACCCATTTCCGGAGTTCGGCCATAATTCTTGAAGTCCCTACTAAATACCTTTTTCAAGGATTAAGATGTGGTCCATCAAAATATGATCACTCAATTTTATTTTCCTCGAATAAGAGACAAATATTGACACCCAATTTTGGACCTCCGCAATATAAATTAATCATCGAGCTTCTTAAATTTCAAATGAGTTGAATTAACTAACTTTATAAAATTAAATACTTGTTTAAGTCATTCAAAAGTAGTTTTAGTCGTTTTATAATTTTAAGTGATATATATTTTTATATCATTAGTTTATTTTATAGTCGAAAATTGTCTCAACAAGATCTTAGTTTTACTTAACACTTTCTTAAATTAAGGAAAAATGCACAACTACCCCTCTAGACTATGACCAAAATATCAGAGACACGCCTTAACTAAACTAAGGTCCTATTACCCCCTTGAACTTATTTTTTTGTAATTTATACACTTTTTGTCTTATGTGGCATACTCCATAACTTCATGCGATTGAGACGCGTAGGAGATATTTGATGTCACGTAAGCCAAAAAGGTGCACAAAATTACAAAAAAAAAAAGTTCAAGGAGGTAATAGGACCTTAGAATAGTTAAGGTGTGTCTCTGGGATTTCCGTCATAGTCTAGAGTAGTACTTGTGCATTTTTCCTTAAATTAATTTTGTCTAAATTAATGGTTTATATTTTGAGTCCTTAGTTTATAATAAAGTTAATTATTTTATCTTGTTATAATCAAGAATCTCTTTCATTAATAGTAATTCGTCTTAACTTATGGCTGAATTTACCAACTAAATTCAATTTAGCTGAGTTTTAACCTTAATTTGTCAAAATATTAATTGCACTTATATCCATCAATTTAGCCCAATTGTTAATTTTTTAAAGAGCCAAATTTGGGTCATTTAGTCGAACTCACACCCAGTAGACCCCAACGCTTTATTCTTTGCCTATTTTTCAGACAATACAATAGTATACGTACGATTTCTATTTTCAAGTAACCACCCCACCTTCTTTTTCAATTCCCTTTCAGACCATCTTCCTTATTCCAATCCCCGCGACCCGGCCCAGCTCTCTTATTCAACAAAGAAACCCAACGCGTACAACTCCACTCCAGCAAAGAACGATACACAGAATAGATGACGAGTTCACAGAAAGTAGCGAAGGATGCAGTACTATGCCCCTCCTTTTCGTCGTCTTCACGTCCCTCTCCATTTCATACGAGTTTTAGAAGCACATAACCACGCAAAAGCATCCTCGCAACGTGAGATCACGCCACGTCGAGTGCAAGGATGTTGGGAGTAAATCCGAGCCGTCAAAGGTTGTTCCTTGTTTGGATTTTGGGGAATTTGGGAAAATCTTGTAAGTTCAATAACTTTCCTTTGTCCTTGAGAGAAATTTGAACTTGGAATCGATTTACCCTCACTGTTTCCATTTCCCCACCCCACCCACCCACCCACAAAAAAATTGTGAACTCTAGAGTTCTTCTATATATACTCTCTTCTTCATCATTTTGAGGGATTTGGATTTTGTTTTTCTTTTGAGTGAAAAATACAGAGGATAGCTTAAGCATAAAATAGTTTGAATATACTCGAAATACTCTTCGAATAGAGACATTATCTCTTCTAGAATCTTACTTACATGTATTTTGGGGTCGTCTATTGCTCTCCAAAGTTCATTCGAGTCCTAGCTCGCCAGTGGAAGCTCGACGTATTTAGCCCGTTCTTGTATCATTACGCTGCCTCGGAAAAGGTAATCCACTCTTCAATCTCAATTTTGTTGTTGATGTTTGTTCTCAGATGTCCTTGTTAGAGATATAGAGATTGTTGTTTTAACATTTGTGTAGCTAAGTCTGACTCCTTTTATTGAGAATATGTGTTGTTTTGTTATTGTTCTAGTTTAAGATGTGTCATTATCAAATTTCTTTGTTTAGTTTAAGTCTTTTTTTAGTGTTCGAATTATTTTCACATGTCTAGCTTAGTTATATTATATCGTTTGATATTTTTTTTTACTTAGTTGATTTACATATCCAGCTTAGTTTCATTATACCTTTTTATGATTTTAAGACTTAGTTATGGTTAAACCTTATATATCCTACATGTTGTCTAATTTTTCCTCTTACACTCATCTAAGCTATGTTTCTTGACTTCTCATTGTAGCTTAGCACTCTTTTGTTGCCTTATTTTGATTCTAGATCAGCTTGTTTGGTTGAGCATTATGTGATTTCCTTAGAAATGGTAGAATTTTTGAATAAGTTAGATTTATATTAATATGGTATATTTCGTTTTCTCTAAAAATATCTTCTGTGCTCTGTGAGTTCATACTCCTATTGCATTGTTCTTTTTCTTCTTTGGCAGTAAGGTCTTGGCAGGTAGTTGAATGGTTGTCCAGCTTAGTGCTTATGGTGATTAATGTTTAGTGACAATTTATAAGTTGTTTTCTCATGTTGTCTCCTGCTATCTTTTGTAGTTATGTTTAATTCACCAAGTAAATGATCATAATTTAATGTCACATCTAGAGTTTTATATTCCTCGAGAAGAGCATTTGTTGATTTGTTAAATCTCTAAAAGAGTAGTTATGGTATTTGTTTTAGTGAAAAGAGTAGTTTGGCAATTTTGAAATAGTAGCATTTTATTCCATTCATCATGTCTTTAAATAAATAAATTTGGTGATTTACTCAAGTGTGATATCTTTTGTTATTTCTGGTCATTTGTGGGTCTCTTGAAGAGTTATATGACTTGTTTTCACTTTTTTGTATCTTAACAAATTTTGATCATTTGTAATTTTCTATCTTCCCATTGGTTCGTTGAGAATCGCTTAGTTCAATTAATTTTTTGTTGCAAATTGTGTTCATGTAATTTTTTTCTTTTTAGTTGGAATTACTCTTGCTAATTTTCTTTCTTTTTGCCACATATGACATCTCTAAGTCCTTTGGACTCCATCCTTGCATCGGGTTGAGTTTCTTTGAGTCAACCTCATCTTGTTAGCGTTGAAGGGAAGTAATTATAAGAGATGGAAGCCTATGTAAATTTTGGGAGACTGTACACTTGCTTTATACACGGCAAATTGGGCCAAAGTCCGACCCTTTATATTTTGTTTTGAATAATTATATTTTGATATATTAGGCATAACCCTTGTCATTTTATTATTATTATTATCTTTTTAGTTTAGGACAAGTACAACTAAAATGGGACCAGATGCTGGTTCAGGCGGAAAGAAACTAGATTTTGGCTCAACTCTCTTTCCCCCTTTACTTTACTGTGTTTATTTTATTTATTTGTCATTAATCTTAGGGTCAAAAAATTCATATCTCTGAAAGACGCTCATTTTTGTTTTAACAATTTAACTTATATCGATCATCTCCAAACAAACTTAAAAATAATTTTACAAGAAAATATCTCACTTAGTAGGTCAATATTACCCATTTTTCTTTTATGACGATCCTAAAAAAATAGTTCAACTTTTCTATTCAAGTCAAGTTAATTTATTTTTAAGCCAAATAAATTAATTATCAAATAACCACATTAGTGGGTGTTTTAAGTGCCTTTAAACCTTTCTAAAATACTGATAAGAACCCCCAAACCCCCTTAAATATTTTTTATTAGATTTTTGTTTTAACATTTTGAAAAAAATAGTTTTCTTGATTTTTTTAAGAGTTAAGTGACTACTCTAAAAGTCAACTAATCCAGTCCTTAAAATATTTTTATAATAAAAGATATATAGATATATATATATAATATATATATATATATATATATATATATATATATATATATATATATAAAAGGAAAGTTCTTAATCATTTTTCCTTCTAAACAGGACTCACACATTAGTAGTGACTTACTTTTTAATAAACATCATGTTTCATGCTTTGATGAACCTTGAAGTTCTATTCAAATAAATGACTTATACATAAGTTTACAGATAAGTCTCATCTACTTTGGGAAAAAATCTCTTATTAGATAGATTAATATTATTAAATTCACGAGAGATTAATAAAATATTTATCAAACATAACAATAATAGTTAGAAGAAAAACATATTGAGTATCCTTCTCTTATTTGGTTACAGACTGAAAATAACTTTTTTCTAGGCTTAAATCATACAAGATCTTTTAAAGTTATCCGCATAATTTATTTAGACACTTTATCTTGGTCTTGTTCCAATTGAAAACCATCATTAGAAAAACAAAATACATATTCAACATTTTGTGATAATCAACACAAAGTAAAGAGTGAGTGTCATACACTTGTTAATGATGTGTCATATTAACAAATTAAAAAAGGACATGTGACATTTTGTCCATAATAATAATTAAAAAATAAAATAAAATAAAAAGAAATATAATAGAAAAACTATGTTTTTAACAAAAAAAAAAAAACTTTTTCTCCTCAATTCTTCTTTGTCAGATCACCCCATTCAACCCACCCACCATACTTTTCATTCTTCCGCGTTCTTTACTCAAACATGAATAGAGTCGTCGCGACTAAAATCACCAATAACTATTTTTGTTCCACCTTTTTTCCTCTCAACAGATTCTTTTTTATACTCATACACCTGCCTCTCTCATGCAACTGAGAATTGGATATAAAAGGTGATCTAGATCTCATGCAACCGTGAACAGGGATAGAATGATGACTTCTAACGTTGCGGAATGTATCAATGGTTGTCTTGTTGATGCATGACAATTACCAGTTTTTAATTTTATGGAATAAGCCAGAATTCTATTTGGTTCATGAAACTTATAAAATAGAGATATAGCATCTTATATAAAGGAAACATTAGGGAGGAAATTGGAATAGATATTGATTATAAACGCGTCAAAATGTTCGAAAATGAAGGTACTTATTCATATATCAATTGTTATGTATCTTTCTTAAATATTTTAAGATTTTTTTGTATTATATATTCTAACACATATTTTTGAAAACTATTACATGTTGCATCTTCTGAATTCATTTTTTCAGTTTATGAAGGTGGTATAAGATGCATTGTTTGCCTTAAGAGATAGAGTTGTTCTTGTGGTAGATTTCAGCATGATGAGATACCTTGTGTGCACAAATGAATGTTTTAAAAAAGACAAATATCAAAGATGTACACCCATACTTCTCTGATTATTATAAACCTGATGCATTAGCCAACATCTATGCAGTTCCAATGGAACCAATGTCGGACAAAAGTAATTGGATAATTTCGAAAAGTTTTTTGAAAGAAGTTGTGTTGCCACCAAGATACAAAAAATTGCCTGGTAGACCAAGGAAATAAAGGAAGAAAATGCCGATGAAAAGCTAACAAGAAACACGAATTGTTGTGGACTATGTGGACAAGGTCACAATAGAAGAACATGTACTTTCTTTCCAAAAATTCATGTAAATTATGTTTCAGAAGTTTGATGGATATTTATTGTTTAATAATTCTCATAGTGTAGCATTTCTTTCCACTGTTACACAAAGATTCTGATGCAATAAATTTTTTGAATCATTTATCAATGTGTTCTCGAATTTTTGTTTGTTAAACTCTTTGAAAATTTGACACTATATTTATGTATCAGATACCTTAACTTTTAAGCCTTTTGCAGATGTAATTCAATTAATATTAATTGCAGAGATTTTACTCAAATTAAAATGTACTAAGTGTATTAAGTTTAGTAATATAGTATCACGTGTTTAGATACCTGATAAATTTTCATAATATGAAGGCCAAATTATTTTTTGTAACATATATCAATTTCATCTTGATAAATCATATTACTTAATATATAATATGTTGTGATTTGTACAAAAGATATTTTTAAAAAAAATTAACTGGCGTGTATAAAGTGTAAAAAATAGTATCACTATTTGTGATACAAATAAGTTTGATATTTGATGTATAATGTACATAATATTCTTTTTTGTATCATACCTTAATGTCATTTTTTTCCGTTACAATATTTCATTGATGTAATTATTATCATAGTTATCTGATACAATAATGACATTAATATCACAATTAGACGATATATAATTTCTGGATTCATGACGGTACTAAACAAAAAATTAAAAGCAAAAATAAATAATATTAAACCTCAAACCCTTCAAAATTTTAAAAATATACTATTGTTAGGTTAATAAATACTTCAAAAAAATTTTTAAACTCCAAAAACCAAAAAAATAAACATATATCTATGAATATGAACACAGAAAACTAACTAGCCTACAACAACAATTTAATCTTCAGTTGATGGATTTAAGACATTCTTCACTCATGGAGGGTCATCATTGACGCTAACATATCAAGCATTGGACTTGTCGAGATCATACTTCCATAAAAGCGTCGCATATCTTTTGTGAAGATAGTCACTTTCAAAACTATTATATGACATATTGATTTTGTCACTCAAAAATTCTGCAAATGCAGCTATGAACATTCCGCAATCACTACAAAAAGTAGAACATTAAATATGAGAATGAATTAGAAACAAAAAAATAGAAGAAGAAAAAAAAAGAAACAATACTCACAGGCTATCACTTATTTGTTGCATGGTGTCTTGAGCAAACTCCACATCAAACGAATGTTGTAGACCCAAAAGTTCTCTAGTTTTCTTGTCTTTTATGCATCCAATGTTTCCCAATCACTTCTCTCCTTCTTTTAAAAGAACCTACTATCATGAAGGCAGTTTGGAAGGATTTTAGACAACTTCTTGATGTCTGTAAAATGAACTATTTTCCGTGATCCCGAAGCTGAGTCATACACACTTATTAGCCTTTGTTTTAGAACAACCACAACCAACACCCAATGAAAATCTTCATCACAATTTACTGGAATGCAAATCTCATCTACTAAATGCCATGGTAAAGCAACAGGAATAGAAAAACCATTGATGACATTTATGATAGACCTTTCATGAACTGATACGGCAGCACCACGAAGCATGTGTTCCTATGTTAATAGTATCATCTGCATGATTGTTATAATACCTTATATGTGCATTGCTTATATGAGACTTAAACAAGCAATTGACTGTAGTATATCTGCAATGATCCATGTTTTTTTGTTTAGACTTCTTGCATAGATAGTAAAGGATTACATCTATACGCTGCAAACTAAGAAAAAAAACATAATACATGAAATATGTAAAACATGATAAGAGGTATTTGATACATGGAAACATATGTTGAAACTACTTTGAAACCCTAGCTGATACATATACATTGAATATCATATACATAATCAATTGATACTTAATATAAATAACAAGCTTCAACATAATACAAAAAATGTGAACTAGTACTTGATTAATAATTGTAACTATATAATGTAAAACATTAAAATTGATGCTTAATATAAACTGTAAGTTTTAGTGTGATACATAAAATGTATAATTTGAAAAAATAATGTATATGATACCTCATCATTCCAACATTTATTCGGCTGTGACATTGTATAAAATCAGTTCTTGTCAAGAGGAAATGCGACAATAAAATCATATAATCAATGCCAAACAGAGCAGATTTTGCTCTATACTTGTCCTCGAATGGTTTCCTATACATGGAATGAATTTTAATAAACAAATAAGAATAATATCATACAACACGGAATTAGCAAGTTATATGATAAAAACTTACTTATTAGTGTGTGATTTTAAGAGTCCCTTTTTAATCCATTCTGAGAACTCGTCCATCATACCTAATGACATTTACCGAGCGAACATCGTCATCTATTTTCGTCTTTCCTTTGTCGGTGGATTCAAAATCTGTCAAATATGAAGACCGTACAATTCTTGATGAATCCTACGTCGTGGTGTTGGAGTCTTTGTAACAGGATAATGTGCAGATTTCTTTACAGGTAGTTGGGTGGGAGGTTGGCTATGAGATAACCAAAAAGCACTCTCAGTTAGTTCCAGATGACTCTTCAAACTCAGTGGTTGGACAATATTTTCCACTTTTGGAGATGCGCATATAAGCGCATCTATGACAACTTCAATACCAAATGAATTTTAAGCAGATGTGGTACAATCCTACATAATATTAGGTAATAATACGAAAAAGGTTAAAATAAAAATAAGCAACTTATCATATTTGTGAATGTCCAATTAAGAACCTTATAGATGTATCAACAAGTAACAGATTTGAAACTTGTTTTTCTATGTTATGTTGAAGTTTATCAACCTCATGTTCATCCCCACTTAAAATTTTTGTGCCTGATTGAGAGGCTACATCAATTGTATCATCCTAATAAATATGATGTTAGACTAAATTCTGATACATATAAAATAATTAATGTATAGTGATTCATAAAATTTGTATTTACAGGTTCCTTATTCAGATCAACTTCTTCAATCAAAACATGACTACGATGTGTTGTGTGTAACCTCTGTGGCATCCTCCATATGTTTTTGCTTTATTAATGTATCATCACTCTAAACATGTCTGTGTTAATCATTATTAGCCTACCGTGTAGAGTCATAGATAACATCAGAATGTTTATTTATAACTTTAATGATTATATGAATAGTTACAATGTAAATGATATACTAGTAAGAAACATAACTTATATTGTCAATGTGTTTGAATCAACATTGATATTGATGAACATGATGTGTTTATGTATCATATACATACCTTTGCAAGATTGATTTTTGTAACCTGTTCTTTAACATCAACAACAGATCCACCAATATCTTGATCATGAATTGAAAAATCCATGTGTAAAGGTGAAACAGGAAGTTGATCAACTTTATCTTTCTGTACAGAAAAAAAGATTAAATAATTCTATTAAATTAAAAGGCAAAGAATAAAAGGATAAATAATCATTATTAATATACCATGTACAATCACAGATACAAAATAGCATCATATTGTTTATTTATAACTTTAAGAATTATATAAGTATCTAGAAGGTAAATGATACACTAGTAGACACTTAACTTATATTATCAATGTGTAAAAATTAACATTGTGTAACATCAATATATATATATATATATATATATGTCTATATATATATATATATATATATATATATATGTATATATATAATATATATATATATGGTGTTTACGTATCAATTACTAGTGTGTGAGATTCACTAATACAAATTGTCAGTTTTGACATTGATGAACATGATGTGTTTATGTATCAGATACATACCTTTTCAAGATTGATCTCAGTAACATGTTCTTCAACATCAACAGCAGATCCATCAATATCGTGATCAACATTATCTTTATGTAAAGAAAAAAAATTAATAATTGTATTTAATAAAAATGTCACACCAAACAAAGGAAATATAATATCTTTTTTGTTTTGTTGTCTTTCACGCCAACAACTTTCATCAACTTAGAATGATTTTGTTTTATTAACTGCGCAAGACAACCAACTTGTTGGTTAACCTGTACTCAAATAATACCTGTTTTAAGATATTCATAAGAAAAATCAAGAATTTTTCAAACCAGATAGTGTAAAACATAAATTACCTCCTATCTCTATTCTTTTACAAATTACAAAAAATCCCTTATATTTAGTAAGTTTCAGATACATAATTATGTTGTATGACACATTATATATGCAGGTTTATCAGTTCGTGTGTGAATTGGGAGATTTAAAACCAAAATTTCAATTAAATCCTAATGTTAATATGCTACCATTACTATTCCCACAAAATACGCCTTAACTTATTTGCTTCAAACATACAATTTCGGTCTATATAAAACACTAAAAGAATTAGAATTGTTCATCAGTGATCGTCCCAAAAAAATGTCAAAAACGTGTTTCATAATTTCCTTTGAAGGTGATTTTGTGAATATTCGTAATGAATATTTCAATCTTGTTAAGGCATTCAGGAATATGGGAGAGTGAGGTTAGATACAAGCGATACAAAAGTGATGGGACAGTGGTTCGGGAAAATACTTCATATATGAATCTAATCTCAGCATTGCAATTTAATTGAATATTGATGAATTCAAAAAAAATATTATCATCTAATATTTTCTAGAAGGAAATTCTTCTCCAATAATAATTAGGAATGATATGGGAGTGAAGTTGTTCATAGAAATAAATATGCAGGATACGAATGATATAAGTGTTGAGGAGTTATAATGATTTGATTCAAGCAGTGGTGCAATTATATGTATTGAAGGTGGAAAAAGGGACGCGAATTCTCTAAGCGTTGTTGAATCGAATATTAGTGATTCTTGTTACATATCTGAGATGGAGAAAGAAAATTTTATATCAAATACAAATATAATAAAGGTGGAGCCGAAACAATTGTACAAAGATAAAGCAACTCTTGTGGCTGTAATGAAAAATACAAAATAAATAATAGCTTCAATTTTAGAGTTAAACGCTCTGATACGAAAAGGTATGCTTTTAAAATTTATTTTTTCCAAAAAAATAATGTTCATAATATAGTGTTGTTTACACACTTTAGATAATAATTGATGAAATTATTTACGTGCTAAGTATATGTATTCGTGTGGATTAATTACAAATTATTTTGTATCATTGAAGACGGATTTATAATTGTCATATCTGGATTTGTTTTGTATCTGTTAGTGAAAAAACTTACAAGATAATAAAATTGCTAGATTACAATTGAAAATAAATGAAGAAAGTAATCTCTTCAGGCTGAGGCGCGGATATCTCGCTCTCTTTAAGGAGATTCAAGCCCACTGCAGCAAATGTTTTCACCGGTCCAGCAGTAGTCCTCTTTGACTTGTCCCCTCCAGGATACAACAACCTACACAAAGTATAACTCAACAACTCTGGACAAGAGTTGAGTCCAAAGCTCCACAAAAAAGAACACCTCCCTTCAACTAATAAGAACTCTCTTTTAGACTAACTCTTTCACTCTTTGTTTTCTCTTGTGTTTTTATTTTTTTTTGTGTCTATAAAACCAAATGAAAACTACCACTATTTATACTACAAGAAGTCTTCCTAGAAATGAATAGGAAGATAATGGAGGTAGTAAATAGTGAATATAATGGCCTTAGGAGTTTCATAGGTTACAATGGGAGTTACATAGGTTACATAGGTTACAATGGGAGTTACATATGTTACAAAGGTTACAATGGGAGTTACGTAGGTTACATATGTTACAAAGAGTAATGGAGGAATTAAGAATGAAATACATTGATTGATAACCAATGCTAATGGATGATGTAGAAGTCATCCATTCCAATGTTCATTCTTATAACTCCAAATTAAAGCAATTTAATATGTTAAATATTAATATTAAAATGCTAATAACCTAACAATCCCCCACTCATTTTAATATTTAGATAAGAGAGTATACCAGTTGAAGGAAGACTACTATTCATAATGAAGGTGTGCTCTGCATTGAACCTCCACTTAGTGAAACAATAACTTTTACTCCAGAGTCGTAGTGGTCTCAAACTTGAACTATGACTGCTTAAGGGAAATAAAATATCACTGCTCACACATAATAATCAAGGTGTTGACATGAACTTTAACAACCAGCACGTTATGGCCATGTGTTATCCCGGTTTCATGAGTGCATTTGAGAATAAGCCTCATTCTCATAGGAAGCGACCTACTTCCACACATCACATAGGTGAAATCTGTCGAGAGTGCTCCTTTAAGATTAACACTCCACCCATACGGGCTACAGATATTCATTAAGAGTTTTATCAACTCAACCTTCACAAACTACAGGAAATAATGCACTCACATCATAGGGAGGGAAAAAATAGTGCATTTTTCACAATAAGTCAACATATGATTAGTTTTTCCCTTTGAACCTGGTTATAGGATCTCTAGTCCCAGGTTGGGTTTCCTCATATATGACTCAAGGATTTGTAGGCTTCAATCCCATCCCCCTCGATGTGCTCCAGACCTTTTCTCTTGTTAAGGCCTTCGTAAGAGGATCTGCAAGATTATCACAAGATTTGACATAATCAACATTTATGGTACCATTCGTCAAATACGATCTTACATTACTGTGTTTCCTCCTTATAGGTCTGGATTTACCGTTGTAATAACGGTTTTGAACTCTACCAATTGCAGCGGTGCTATCACAATGAATTAAAATAGGAGGAATTGGTTTTTCAAAATAAGGAATTTGAAACAATAAATCTCTTAACCAATTCGCTTCCTCACTAGTTGAAGCTAAAGCAATTAGTTCAGCCTCCATGGTAGAGCTAGCAATTATAGTTTGCTTTTTTTATCTCCAACAAACAGCACCACCACCTAAAGTAAAGACATAACCAGTGGTAGAACAGGAATCACCTGACAAAGTGTTCCAATCCGCATCACAAAAGCCTTCAAGTACAGCAGGCTATTTTTTATAGAACAAACCACAATATTTCGTTCCAATTAAATATCTCATAACTCTTGTTATAGCATGCCAATGTTCATTACCTGGCTTGCTTGTAAACCTGCCAAGTACTCCTACTGCATATGCAATATCAGGCCTAGTGCAATCAGTCACATATCTCAAACTTCCGATTATACTAGCATATCCTTTTGATTTATTACATCATTTTCACTTTCAACAGGAAATAAGTGAACACTTGAATCAAAAGGAGTAGCAACATGCTTGCAATCATGAAAGTTATATTTTTTCAAAATTTTCTCAACATAATGTGACTGGTCAAGGAAAATCCCCTTACATGTTCTTGTTATTTTTATTCCAAGAATAAAATTTGCCTCACCAAGATCTTTCATATCAAAATGGCTTCTAAGAACATTTTTAGCTTCATCAATAACATTCATGTTAGAGCCAAAGATCAACAAATCATCAACATATATGCAAATAATCACATGAGAATTATTCCAAGATTTATGATATATGCACTTATCACACTCATTTGTTTTAAAACCATTTTCAATCATGCAGGAATCAAACTTTTCATGCCATTGCTTTGGTGCCTGTTTCAAGCCATATAGGGATTTAGTAAGTTTACATACTTTGCTTTCTTGGCCTGCTTCAACAAAACACTCGGGTTGGTCCATATATATTTCTTCATTTAGGTCTCCATTTAGAAAAGCAGTTTTTACATCCATTTGATGAATTTGCAAATCAAAAATGGCAGCAATAGCAACTAAAAGTCTAATGGATGTAATTCTTGTTACCGGAGAAAAAGTATCAAAAAATTCTAGGCCTTCTAGTTGTTTAAAACCTTTTGCAACTAGCCTAGCTTTGTATTTATCAATAGATCCATCCGGTTTCAACTTTTTCCGTAAGACCCATTTACAACCAATTGTTTTACAACCCGGTGGTAAATCAACTAACTTCCAAGTTTTATTAGAAATTAGAGATTCCATTTCATCATTTACAGCCTCTTTCCAAAAAATAGAATCATGTGAAGATAATGCTTCTTTCAAAGTTAGAGGGTCATTTTCAACATTAAACACATAAAAATCAGGACCAAAATCTTTTTCTACTATAGCTCTTTTACTTCTTCTTAACTCAAAATCAACAACTTCTTTATTTTTCAAAGTTGAAGTAGAAGAACTAGGTAGTGACAAAATATTTTGTTCAATCATTTGACCCCCACTATTTTTAGTATCAAAAGGAAATTTATTTTCATGAAAAATAGCATCACCAGATTCTATTACAATATTATATTCAAGATTAAAAAATCTATAGGCTGTACTATTTGAAGAATAACCAAGAAAAACACAAGTATTAACTTTCTTACCCAACTTTGTAATCTTGGGATCCATTAGCCTCACAAAGGCTAGACAACCCCAAACTCTTAGATATCCCAAACTTGACTTGTAACATTTCCACAATTCAAAAGGTGTCAATTTAGACTTTTTATGAGGCACACGATTCAACACATAACAAGCAGTTAAAATAGCTTCACCCCAAAAAATTTAAAGGTGCATGTGATTCAATAAGCATGGCGTTAGTCAATTCAACCAAGTTCTATTTTTCCTTTCTGCTACTCTATTAGACGAAGGAGATTTAGGAGGAGTAGTTTCATGAATTATTCACAATGATCTAACAAAAAATTAAACTCATTTGATTCATATTCACGGCCTCTATCACTTCTAATTCTTTTTATTTTTCTTCCAAACTAATTTTCAACCTCATTGAGATAAGTTTTGAAATTTTCAAAAGCATCACTTTTATTTTTCATCAAGTAAACATATGTAAACTTAGAAAAATCATCAATGAAAGTGATAAAATATCTATTACCTCCATGAGTTAGAATTCCACCAAGTTCACAAATATCAGTATGAACTAATTCTAACAAAACAGTTTTTCTTTCAACTTGAAAAATGAGGCCTTTTAGTGATCTTCGCTCTACAAGCCTCACATTTTTCAAAATTCTTTTTAACCATTGGAATTAATCCTAAACTACTCATGATTCCAACATAACGATCATTAATATGACACAAACGAGCATGCCAAAAATTAGTAGAAGAAAGCATATAAACAGAAGTAGAAGTTTTATTCATTTCAACATTCAACTTAAACATCCCATCACATGCATACCCCTTCCCCACAAAAATACCTTTCTTCACTATTACATATTGATCAGATTCAATAATCTGTTTAAAGCCTGCTTTATTAAGAAGAAAACTAGACATCAAATTTTTTCTCACAGAAGGAGTATAACGTACATCTTTCAATGTTAATATCCTTCCAGAAGTAAAACACAATTCAACATCTCCCTTTCCAAGCACTTGAATAGTGTGAGCATCACCAAGCATGATGGTTTTGGCTCCTCAAAATGAGTATATTTTTTAAACCAGCTTTTGTCATAATAGACATGACGGTTTGCACCAGAATCAGCCCACCATTCATCAACATTCTCAACCATGTTTATGTCGGTAATTACCGCCACAAAAGGTTCTTCGGTAACGTTTGCCTGAGGGTTAGGACCACATTTTCGGAATTTGCAAAATCGAGCAATATGCCCACTCTTGCCACAAACAAAGCATGGTCCCTTTTCTTGAACTTGTTGATTTTGTGCTTGGTGATTTTCACCATTATTTTTCTTGGGAGGTCTACCATTATTTTTCTTGAATTTTTTTCTTCTTAGGCTTTAAAGAAGTATTTTTGTGAGTTTCAGGAGTAGCATTATTCGAAGTAATTAAATTTACCTTCGATGTGATGTTGTTCTCTTCTGTTTGTAAAGTGCATCTTGGCCTCTTGCTTCTTCTTCCATGCGGATTTTCATTATCAAGGTTTCAAGAGAGGTTTCCTTTTGTTTGTGGCGCATAGTTTTTTGAAATTCCTTCCAAGAAGGTGGAAGTTTATCCACTATGCCACAAACAATAAGGTTATCTCCAATTTTAACCTCTTCGGACCTAAACTCTCCAACAATCATGATGAAGTCTTGAGCTTGATCTACCATTGATTTGTTGTCCACCATTTGGAAACGAAAAAATCTACTAGCTGCATATTTTTTCGCTCCAGCCTCTTCGGTATCATACTTACTCTGCAATGCCTTCCAAATTTTCTTTGCACTAGAGTAAGTTCTATCATAATAATCATAAAAATTATCAGATAGACAATTAAGAAGATAATACCGACACTTATAGGAATCACCATCGTACTTTTCCACTTTCTCTAGATGAGAAATAGTTTCATCATCATTCATAGTGGTGATGTCTTCTTTATTTGGATTCTTCTCAGTTAAAACGTAAGAAACATTGAGAAGACTTAAGTAGAAAAGTACTTTACCCTTCCATCTTTTGAAATGGTTACCATTGAACCGAAATGGCTTGTTAAGATCTCCCATCTTGACATCCGCAGTTTTTTCAATTGTAGCCATCTTTGAATCTCCTTAAAATTGTTAGTGAAAAAACTTACAAGATAATAAAATTGCTAGATTACAATTGAAAATAAAATGAAGAAAGTAATCTCTTCAGGCTGAGGCGCGGATATCTCGCTCTCTTTAAGGAGATTCAAGCCCACTGCAGCAAATGTTTTCACCGGTCCAGCAGTAGTCCTCTTTGACTTGTCCCCTCCAGGATACAACAACCTACACAAAGTATAACTCAATAACTCTGGACAAGAGTTGAGTCCAAAGCTCCACAAAAAAGAACACCTCCCTTCAACTAATAAGAACTCTCTTTTAGACTAACTCTTTCACTCTTTGTTTTCTCTTGTGTTTTTTTTTTGTGTCTATAAAACCAAATGAAAACTACCACTATTTATACTACAAGAAGTCTTCCTAGCAATGAATAGGAAGATAATGGAGGTAGTAAATAGTGAAGATAATTGCCTTAGGAGTTTCATAGGTTACAATGGGAGTTACATAGGTTACAATGGGAGTTACATATGTTACAAAGGTTACAATGGGAGTTACATAGGTTACATATGTTACAAAGAGTAATGGAAGAATTAAGAATGAAATACATTGATGGATAACCAATGCTAATGGATGATGTAGAAGTCATCCATTCCAATGTTCATTCTTATAACTCCAAATTAAAGCAATTTAATATGTTAAATATTAATATTAAAATGCTAATAACCTAACAGTATCATTATGTTGACATGTGTATGAAAGCTGTAAAATTCAGTGGACATTGATACGAATGATAAAGTAGATTGTTTGACATGAAGGTATATAAGGTGTTAATTTAAACTTTACATACATTGAATTTAAGTCTTAATAATGTATCAAGCCTTAAATTTTCTATAGAAATTATACAGTTTTCCTAACAACTAACTAATTTATATGGTATAATTGCAGCTATGTTTTAGTGTGTTATTCAGAGGATTTTTGTTGGGAATTAAAAGGGTCTGTTAGAAAAAACACGGATATATTCAAAGTAAAATACTTCAACAGTGAGAAAACATGTCCATTAATGGATAGCGTATTAAGTAAGTACAAGATACTTTGGGTTTATTGGTACTTTGACAACTCCAAAACTGGTAAATCACAAAAAAAAATTCTCCAAATGATATAATTGATGATGTTAGGGAAATGTATGGTGTTGAAATTTCTTACCAGCAAGCATGGTGTGCTAAAGAACATTCACTAGAGTTGTAAGGGGTAATCCTGCATATGCATATAAACATATGTCAAGATACATACATATGTTGGAAAAAACGTATCCAAATTCTTATATACGGATGCACAAAACGGAAAAAAAAGGAATTTATGTATCTATTCTTTGCAATAAGGACTTTGATGAGAGGGTTTGAGTTCTGTAGGCTTGTTGTTGTTGATGATGGTTCACATCTTAGTGGAGCTTACAAAGGGACGTTGGTGTCCGCAAGTACTCTGGATGGGGCAGGTATGTCATGTTATTGATTAATTATATTTTTTAAATAGTAAGAATAACATAGTGCCAACATTATGCATCAAGTATCTTAATATTGTGTGTTGACTGTGTTAAGGTTACATATTACCATTAGCTTATGGGATCGTTGAAACGAAAAATGATTGTTCATGGACATGGTTCTTCACAAATTTCAAAAATGTATTTGGTAAGAGAGAAAAAATGTGTGTTGTTTCTGATAGAAACAAAAGCATAATGAAGAGTGTTAATATAGTTTATCCAAATGTTCCACATTTTGCATGCATATTGCACTTGTGCAAAAATGTTTGTGCATACTATAAGAGAAATAGAAACACACTAAGTTATCTGTATTATTCGATGTTCATGTCTTATAAAAAAGGATTTTGAAAAATTGACGGCTAAAGTGGAAAAAGTAGATGACAGAGTTAAAGCGTATCTTGAAGAGGTTGGGTATGAAAGGTGGTCTAGATCTCATGCAACCCAGAATAGGGGTAGAATGATGACTTCTAACATTGCAGAATGTACCAATGGTTGTCTTGTTGATGCACGACAACAACCTATTTTGAATTTTTTAGAAGAAGACAGAATTATATTTGGTTCTTGAAACTGCAAAAATAGAGAAATAGCATCTTATACTAAGGAAACATTTGGGAGGAAATTGGAAGAGATATTAATTATAAACACGTCAAAATGTTCGAAAATGAATGTACGTATTCATATATCAATTATTATGTATCTTGCTTAAATATTTTAAGATTTTTTTGTATCATATAATCTAACACATATATTTTGAAAACTATTGCAGGTTATTGCATTTTCTGAATTTATTTTTTCAGTTTATGAAGGTGGTATAAGATACATTATTTGCCTTGAGAGAAAAAATTATTCTTGTGGTATATTTCAGCATGATGAGATACCTTGTGCGCACGCAATGGTTGTGTTGAAGAAGAAGAATATCAAAGATGTACACCCATACTTCTCTGATCACTATAAACCTGATGCATTAGTCAACATCTATGAAGTTCCAATGGAACCAATGCCGGACAAAAGTGATTGGATAATTTCGAAAAGTGTTTGGAAGAAGTTGTCTTACCACCAAGATACAAAAAAACTGCCTGGTAGATCAAGAAAAAAAAGGAATAAATATACTGATGAAAAGCTAACCGGATACACGAATTGTTGTGGACGATGTGGGAAAGAAAGTCACAATAGAAGAACACGAACTTTCTTTCCAAAAGATTCATGTTGATTATGTTTCAAGAGTTTGATGAATATTTATTGTTTAATAATTCTCATAGTGTAGCATTTCTTTCCACTATTACATAGAGATTCTGATGCAATAAATTTTTTGGATCATGTATCAATGTGTTCTTGAATTTTTGTTTGTTAAACTCTGTTAAAATTTGACAGTATATTTATGTATCAGATACCTTAATTTTTAAGCCTTTTGCAGATGTAATTCAATTAATATTAATTGAATAGATTTTACTCAAATTAAAATGAACTAAGTGTATTAAGTTTAGTAATATAGTATTACGTGTTTAGATACTTGATAACTTTTCATAATATGAAGGCCAAATTATTTTTTGTAATATATATAAATTTCATCTTGATAAATCATATTACTTAATATATCATATGTTGTGATTTGTACAAAAAATATTTAATTTTATTAAAATTAACTGCGTGTATCAAGTGTAAAAAATAGTATCACTATTTGTGATACAAACAAATTTGATATTTCATGTATAATGTACACAATAATTATGTACATAATATTCTTTTTTGTATCATACCTCAATGCCATTTTTTTCCGTAACAATATTTCATTAATGTAATTATTATCATAGTTATCTAATACAATAATGACATTAACATCAGACTTACAAGATATATAATTTCTGAATTCATAACAGTACTAAACAGAAAATTAAAAGCAAAAATAAATAATTTTAAACCTCAAAACCCTTCCAAATTTTAAAAATATATTATTGTTAGGTTAATAAGTACTTCAAAAAACTTTTTAAACTCCAAAAAACAAAAAAAAATAAACATATATCTGTGAATATGAACATAGAAAACTAACATGCCTACAACAACAATTTAATTTTCAGCTGATGGGTTTAAGACATTCCTCATTCATTGAAGGTCATCATTGTCGCTAACATATCAAGCATTGGACTTGTCGAGATAATACTTCCATAACAGCGTCGTATATCTTTTGCGAAGATAGTCACTTTCAAAACTATTATATGACATGTTGATTTTTTCACTCAAAAATTTTGCAAATGCAGCTATGAACATTCCACAATCACTACAAAAACTAGAAGAATAAATATAAGAATGAATTAGATACAAAAAAATAGAAGAAGAAAAAAATAAACAATACTCACAGGCTATCACTTATTTGTTGCATGGTGTCTTGAACAAACTCCACATCAAACGAATGTTGTAGATCCAAAAGTTCTCTAGTTTTCTTGTCTTTATATGCATCCAATGTTGCCCAATCACTTCTCTCCTTCTTTTAAAAGAACATACTATCATGAAGGCAGTTTCGAAGGATTTGAGACAACTTCGTGATGTCT
Source organism: Solanum habrochaites (assembly GCA_027704765.1). Lineage (NCBI taxonomy): Eukaryota > Viridiplantae > Streptophyta > Magnoliopsida > Solanales > Solanaceae > Solanum > Solanum habrochaites. Next base: position 36,091,955 of record JAKWJA010002495.1, on the reverse strand, counting down.
TTAAAATGAACTATTTTCCTTGATCCCGAAGTTGAGTCATACACACTTATTAGCCTTTCTTTTAGAACAACCACAACCAACACCCAATGAAAATCTTCATCACAATTTACTAGAATCTAAACCTTTTCTACAAAATGCCATGGTAAAGCAGCGGGGATAGAAAAACCATTGATGATGTTTATGATAGACCTTTCATGAACTGATACGGCAGCACCACGAAGCATGTGTTCCTGTGTGTTAATAATATCATCTACGTGACTTTTGTAATACCTTCTGTGTGCATTGTTTATATGTGACTTAAACAAGCAATGACTATAGTATATATGCACTGATTCATGCTTCTTTGTTTAGACTTCTTGCGTAGATAGTAAAAGATTACATCTATATGCTGCAAAATAAAAAGAAAATTGTAATACATGAAATCTGTACCATATGATAAAAGGTATTTGATACATGGAAACATATGTTGAAACTAATTTAAGACCATAGCTGATACATATACAATGAATATCATATACATAATTAAATTGATACTTAATATAAATAACAAGCTTCAACATTATACAGAAAATGTGAACTAGTACTTGATACATAATTGTAACAACGTAATATAAAGAATTCAAATTGATACTTAATATAAACAATAAGTTGTAACGTGATACATAAAATATACAATTTGATAAAATAATGCATATGATACCTCATCAGTCCAACATTTATTCGGCTGAGACATAGTATAAAACCAGTTCTTGTACAGAAGAAATGCGACAACAAAATCAATAGAATCAATACCAAATAGAGCAGATTTAGCTCTATATTTGTCCTCGAACGATTTCCTATACATGAAAAGAATTTTTATAAACAAAATAAGAATAATATTATACAACACAGAATTAGCAAGATATATTATAAAAACTTCCTTATTCGCGTGTGATTTTAAGAGTCACTTTTTAATCCATTGCAAGAACTCGTTCATCATACCTAAAGGCATTTACCAAAACCTTCAAATGGATGGAATAGGTGAACATCGTCATGTATTTTCTCCTTGCCTTTGTTGCTAGATCCAAAATCTGTCAAATACGGATACCGTATAATACTTGAAGGCATCCTATGTCGTGGTGCTGGAGTCTTTGTATCAGGATAATGTGAAGATTTCTTTACGGATAGTTAGGTGGATAGTTGTCTATCATATAACCAAAACGCACTCTCATTTAGTTCCATATGACTCATCGAACTCAGTGCTTGGACATTATTTCCCATTTTTTGAGATGCACATATAAGCACATCTATGACAGCTTCAATACTAGATGAATTTGAAGAAGATGTGGTACAATCCTACATAATATTAGGTAATAATACGAAAGAGGTTAAAATAAAAATAGGTAACTTATCATATTTTTGAATGACCCATTAAGAATCTTACAAATGTATCAACAAGAAACAGATTTGAAACGTGCTTTTCTATGTTATGTTGAAGTGTATCAACACCATGTTCATCCCCACTTAAAATATGTGTCTGAATGAGAGGCTACAACAATTGTATCATCCTAATAAATATGATGTTAGACTAAATTATGATACAAATAAATAATTAATGTATAGTGAATCATAAAATTTGTACTTACAGGTTCCTTATTAAGAACAACTTTTTCAATAAAAACATAACTACAGTGTGTTGTGTGTATAACCTCTGTGGCATATCAGTCTAAACATGTTTAAGTTAATCATTAATAGTCTACCATGTAGAGTCACAGATAACATCAGAATGTTATTTATAACTTTAATGATTATATGAATTTAGAATGTAAATGATATACTAGTAAGAAACTTAATTTCTATTGTCAATGTGTTAAAATCAACATTTATATTGATGAACATGATGTGTTTATGTATCATATACATATCTTTGCAAGATTTATTTCTGTAACCTGTTCTTCAACATCAACAGCAGATCCACCAACATCCTGATCATGAATTGAAAAATCCATGTGTATAGGGGAACTAGGTTGTTGATCAACTTTATCTTTCTATACAGGAAAAAATATTACATAATTCTATTAAATTAAAAGGCAAACAAGAAAAGAATAAATAATCATTATTAATCTACCATGTATAATAACAGTTACAAAATAGCATCAAATTGTTTATTTATAACTTTAAGGATTATATAAGTATCTAGAAGGTAAATGATACACTAATAGAGACTTAACTTATATTATAAATGTGTCAAAATCAATATTATTGTGACATCAATATATATATTGTTTTTATATATCAATTACTAGTGTGTGAGATGCACTAATACAAATTGTCAGTCTTAATATTGATGAACATGTTGTTTTTATGTATCAGATACATATCTTTTCAAGATTGATCTCAGTAATATGTTCTTCAACATCAACAATAGATCCACCAATATCGTAATCAACATTATCTTTCTGTAAAGAAAAGAAAATTAATTATTGTATTTAATAAAAATGTCACACCAAACAAAGGAAAAATAATATCTTTTCAGTTTTGCTGTCTTTCGCGCCAACAACTTTCATCAACTTAGAATGATTTTGTTTTATTAACTGCGCAAGACAACCAACTTGTTGGTTAACCTATACTCAAATAACACATGTTTTAAGATATTTATAATAAATAACAAGAATTATAAAACATATATGATTTTCAGAAAAATATATATGATTGCAATACTCTAATAACCCTTTAAGTATTACTTCAGTCCCTCTAATTATGAATTTTTGAATATTACTTTCCGGATATTTAAATTATCAGAAACATCAGATACATTGCCATATTTTGATGTTGGTAAATCTAAAGTTTGAACATGCTGATTTGGTTGTTTGTCTAGTTGTGTTGCTTTGGAAACCTTTGTTTTATGTGGATGTACGACCTTTATTCTCTTTGGTGGTGGGGTAAATCTTGTGCTAGAGATTCGTATTGATCTCCTCAACAATTGATCTGGTCGTTCGGATGAAAGTCTTCAAATCCAGGAACCTCTTGTGGCTTCCCAACCTCAATAATAATATTTGACGTACCAGGTTCAGTTAGAGTTACGTGACTGATTTGAGGTGACTCAAGTGATGTACATTCCTCTACAGTTGGTTGAATATTTATATAATTATGCTGTAAAACAAAATATTGAATCATTATTAGAAGCAACAAAAATGTATCGATAACTACAAAAAAGGAATAAAAAGTTGTATATTAATTACCTAGGTAAAAATGCTTTTCATAAACATCTCAAATTTGGGCTTTTCAGCCACAACTTTCCAATTGTAGATTCTTGGAATAACATTTTGTTTTTTAACCTCTATATCATTATCCAACACAAACACACATTCATATACCCATACTTTAAGTGTGTATGCAATACCATTTAAGCGATACATTTTTTTCTCAGATTTCAACTCTTTTCTAAGTGAATCCATTAACCTGCTGAAAGCCCGTTGTCCTTACAAAAACTGTCAATAACTGTCGCGTTCAACCATTAAAAAATCTTCAATTGGAATTACTAGAGTACCAAGTTGACATAATACAAAATGGTAGATGAAAAATATGACAGCCATGTGAACTTGATAATCGATATTATCCCAACTACCCAACATAAATAGATCTACAAGACGTGGTTTGTCTACATTATAATTAGGTCCAGGAAAATACCTCTGAACTAGCTTACTTCTTTTTGAATTTGGATATGTACAATCCTTAATATTTCCTTGACATTTCAATCCAATAAAAATCGGAAATTCTTTTATAGTAAAGGTTAGATATATCCACCTCTAAAATAAGTAAACATTTGGTGATCAGAGCTTCATAGTTGCATTTAGTATCCTTAGATAATTGGATTGTAACACCTTGAAAATCCAAGACTCATTGTAAATCCTAACATAGGTGTCATAAAGTCTAAATAATATTTCTAAGTCCATTCTTAATGAATATAGGTCTTTTAGGAGGTTTAAGAACCTAAACGTCCAAAACATTCGGGAAGTTGGTTCAAAGGGATGTTAGTGTGTCTTAGCCTTTTTGACTAACTTTTAGGAGTCGGAAATGTACAATAATGGATAGAAAGGTAGATAATGGGTGTTTGAGTTTTTACATGGTTGAAACACCCGGATACGACTCCCTAAGGACCAACCAAGGGCCCTTGAGGGGGGACTCATGCAGCTTGATGCAGCATTGCCTGGCAGTGTGCATCGACGGAACTGATGATGGCCCGTGTGTGGATCGACGGGGTGTCGATGCCACCGTCGTACCACACTTAGACTGTGGAGAAGGTCCCTTCATCTACACAGTCCCTGGAATCATCGACGGAATACAGAAGTGCAGGCTACTGTACGTGTGTGGATCGATGGGGCATCGATGTCACTATCGTCCCACACTTGGAAAATTGGAGAAAAACCTCGCCTGCACCAGTCTCTGACCGAACTTACGGACGTGCAGCAGAGACCGTTGGTGGACCAACGGTTCGTCGATCAAGGTCTTTTCGATGGGGTCTGCAAATTCCTGCACATTTTAAATTAAGTTCATTTAATTAATTAAGTGGTTGAGGGTGTTGATATATCGTGTTTTCACGGTATTTTTAATTCTTTTTCTTTAAGTTTAGTGTGTGTCCAAAAGCCTTTTTGTGTTTATTTTTATGTAAGTTTCTCTTTATTTGCAGGAAATGTGTCTAAAGATCAACGCAAAAGTTCTTGAGCAAGAAATGCATAAAAGTTACAACCTACGAAGCTTGTGACGGTCTGTCGTGCCTGTGAAAGTCCGTAGGTGGCATCGTAGTGAAGCTGCTGAAGGAAGATTGGGAAGTCTGACCAAGTGTGGAATTACGAAGTTCATAACGGACCGTCGTAGCCATGACGGTCCGTCCAGCTGGTTCGTCGTGATGATCAGAGAAGTAGTCCCAGTACCTAAATTTCAAGAAGTTTAAGTGTTATGGAACGGAGACCCTCAATGGGCCGTTGTGTTTGGAATGTTCCTTCATACCTGTTCGCCGAGGGTAAGGAAGAAAGCAACAAAAAGATTTGTAAAGTATACAATGATGGAGGCCATGACGTTCCGTCGTGACCATGACGGTCAGTCGTGACCACGACGGCCCGTCGCGAGGTTCGTCGACTCGGACGCGTCTTGACAGATTTTCAGCAATTAAATTCCTTCTTTTATTATGTTTTTGTTTTTTATAAATAGTTGGAAAAATCTCGTTTTTGGGGTTAGACTCTTTGTTATTAGACTTTGTGATTGTTATACTTTTGGAGAATCTTTAGTCTTTTATTAATTTCAGTAATTGTCACACTTTGTCTGGAATTGATTGTTGTTGCATTTGTTGATTAATCAAGTGAACTTCTGGGTTTTATTCTTTCTCATCAAAGTAAGTGCATGAATTCTTATATTAAATATATGGATATTGTGATTATGATTATGGGTAACTAAAGTCCATACTAGGGTTTTGGGAACCATAACTAACTAAAATAACAATTCTAGAATAGTTTCTTGCATGTATTGATAATTCTTTCACTTAGAAGTCTTTCTAATGGTTGGCCAACGTTAGAACTCGCCTTAATGCTACTTGTCGGACCAAGGAGGTAAATAGTAGGAAAAGAATTATCAACATAGATTTAGTGTATACTATCTGATAGGCTAGTATTGATTGATACGAGGTAATAACTTCGTCAAATATCGAATACGATGCTTAATATGAGGTAAAGGTAAGGGTTAGTATAGCAACACACGTAGCCGGAGCAAGGTGAGGGGTGAAATTTTCTAGATGCCGGACCAAGGATTTAGAAATACATAACTTATCACTTTGCATGCAAGATACTAGGAAAGACTTGTTATAGTTAGAATTATCAAGTTAAAAACTTGTGGGGAACACGTAAACCCTAGTTACTTTTATTAATTGATTAAACTCCAACATTTAAATTAGTTAGTTGTCTACTTTAATTTAGCTAATTATTTTCATTCACTTAAAAATAAACCCCCACCCCTTTTATTGTCTTTGTTTTCTAAGGAAATATTTGACTAAGTAATAATAATAATAGATTGAAGTTAAGTCTGAACTATTTTCCTCGTGGGAACGATCCCAACCTCATTAGTTGGGTTCTTTAATTCATACGACCGCTTTACTTCTTATTTGAGAAGTAAGTTTGAGCGTATAAAGGGTTAGTTGGGGATTAAAGAGAGACTAATTAAGTTAATTAAGTCCTACTATAAATACCCATAACCCTCATTAATCAAAACACAACTCTCAGATAAACCCTCTTATTTCTCTCTTCTTTCTCTCTCTAATTGGAAGACTCCATAGAAGCTTAGCTTGGAAGGTGAATTGTGGGCTAGAAAAGGGTGGATTCTTCATCAAATTGTTGATAAACATTAAGGTATGAGTTATATTCACCTTTGAGATCCTTTCGTCAAAAGTTTCCATCGAAAGAAATTTCAAAAAGTTTAGTTTTCTTATGGGTTTCATTCAATAACGAAATTGAAATTATGGATTGAGTTATTAATGAATTATTAGGGTTATATGGAGTAGATTAACATGTAATTCAACTTGTTTAAGGTAATTATTGATGTTTTGGTTTAAATTTAAGAATATGATCCTCTATTCTTAACCCTAGGTAGTGATTTTAACCTATATTGTATTGTGATAATTAAATTGAGTTGGTTGTTCATTTGATTACTATCCTATGGTGTTATTATGATTAAATTAAGACGAATTATAGGCCTATCATGCTAGTTCTTGATATGTGATTTAGGTTATGAATTATAATGTGAAATTAGCCTATGTACTTTGTCTCAAGTTGTGATCTAAAGATGAATTTTGTTATAGAGATGCAATTTTCCTTGTTATTCTATTTGTTATCATTGTGTGATGATGTTACTTCCCAAGTTGGGTTGATTTATGGGTTGATGATAAGACCTTGATGATAGACTATGGGGAAGACTTGGTAAGTCTTAGAATCTCTATTTTTACTTTCAATTAATATTAATTATTGTTAAGTCATGATATTACATTTGGAGTATGCCTTATACTAGGATTATAGGGTGGTATGATGTTGAATTAAAATGTCTTAACTATGTTGTGAGGTTTATTAAGGTGTATGTGCTATAAGGATGGTGAAAACTACCAATGTGCCTTAATATGTTATAAAATGCTAAAGTGTTAACCTCACTTATATGAATTGTGAGGAAATGACTTATACTCATACAATTCTTATTGAGCTATTGATAATGATGATTATACAAGGGGTAGACCCTATGGTCTAAATTTAGTTATGATTGATAATTACAGGCTTAAAGACATTTCAATAAAGGGATTTAGCTTAGCACGAGTGAACTTGACAATGGGAGGTGATGGCTTTCCATAAAGGAAGTGTTACCCTATAGGTCTATAAGAGATGTTGACTCCCCTTTTGAGGGAGACTCATCCAATGATTCCCATGAGATGAGGCCCCAATTACTAAATGGTATGTAGAGGGAATACCTATGTCTTAGTTACTTAAACTATGTTGCAACCATAGGATACTAGCTAGCGATCCACCTAGATATCTATATTTATATGAGGTTTTACCTTGGCCAGTAGACCACCTTCCATCGGCGTAAGGTCTTATGACACCGGATCCCATATTTAGCTCATGTGGTCTATGTCAGTTAAAGCGAGTGTTCCCTAAACTAAAATGAAAGAAGTAAGTATAGACTAACTAAAGTGATTTGAGAGGTTTTACTTTAGCCTAGATAGGGGTATGGGACTCTACCTAGGCCTTGCACTAGTTTGCCTTGATGAAAGCTTTGGGAAGTTAATAATATGTATATGGATGGTGTTAAATCTAAATGTTTTTATATGATGATTATGATGGTTATGAACATGCAAAAGGTCTTAACGCTTAATTTCTAAAGATATGAATTTATGAATATATGAGGTTATATTGTGTGGAGTATGAAACTAATTATAGTTCTTGTTGGATAACTTAATTAAGTAGGGTTATGAGGCTTTACTTGGTCATTGCACTTGTTGAATCTATGGGAATTAAGATTTGCTACCTTACTTTGCTATTTATGTGATTACTCTTATTCATGCTTGTGATGATATTACTTGGTGATAGAGTATACGATATTGTGGGTTCAAGCGTGTTGATATACATTTAATTTGAATCCTTAACTATTGGTTGTGCATAAGTTCATAAAGGAGTAAAATGGCATGATTTAACTAAAATCTCCCATTTTGCATAATTTGTTTGTATATTTGCATAAGATCTCATACTCAGTACATGTAAAGTACAATACCCATTTTCTTACCTTTTTTCCAAATATTTTAGGTTTCGGTCGTTGAACAGTTTTAAGAGGCGTCATGGTTGAAGGCTTGGATTCTTCCTCTCGTTTAAGTGGGGTAGGTCCTCAACTTTCGAGGGCATGCCATCTTCTAGCTTTGGATTTTGTTATCAACTTATGGACTCTATCATTTCTTTCCTTGTTATTTGAATATTGTACTTTCGTATGACCTATACATGGTCTTGTTGAATTGATGTAAAGGTTATTCTCATATTGTGATATTTCGTTTAGATGGTATGAGATGAGATAATCATTGAGACTATTTATATATTCCTATATTTGTATGTGCAATAAAAGTAGAAGGCTATGTAACCTTCCTATATAAAGGGTCTATGTATACTCTATATGAATATATAGTATGTGTATGTAGAGATCTATGTAAACCTCCAAGTAGTAATAATAGAAGTTTTAAAATTTTCCGCACTTTTCAACCTATGAATTTAATGACATGAGACTAAGAGGCTAGTCTTAGTCCTTCAAAAGGACGACGACGCCGATTACGTTTAGGGGGTAAACCTGGATGTGAAAAACTTGGTATCAGAGTATGAGGTTGAATATCGTTGAGTTGTGTCTCTCTCACTACCACGTCTATGTAGGTTTGTATTCATAATTGTGAAGCGCGCCACACTTATGATTAGGAACCTATATGATGCTTAGGAATCAATCTCTTTCTTGGAAATCTTATATCGTGGCAATAGAGTATACTTATGGTGTGCTTTTGCATCTGATCCTATTGTTCTGCTTATATGAAGCATGAACACTTGAAGGAATGCGGCTCGAAGACTTGAGGAGTAAGTTGCTAATGCAAGAGCTCCTCCCCTTGATGAGCAAGTTCCTCCACTTGAGGAGAATGCTAATGTTTATCAATCCCCGGCTAACCCTCCACCTATGAAGGAGGCGGAGATGAGGTTTATTCTTGCTCAAATTGCACAAGTCATGACTACTCAAGCACAAGCCGCGACGGTTCAAGCCAAAGCTATGACGGCTCAAGCTAATCGGGATGTTGCGCCTTGTCCTCATCAACAAGTCACTACTATGGCTTCCCGTCTAAGGGACTTCACTCGAATCAACCGTCCTATTTTCTATGGGTCTAAGGTTCATGAAGACCCCCAAGAATTCCTCGATGGGGTCTCCAAGGTACTATATGCTATGGGGGTGTCTTCAAGTGAGAAGGTCGAGTTGGCCTCACATAAACTCAAGGATGTGGCTCAAACTTGGTATGTGAATGGAGGGATAATAGGCTTTTGAGGGGTGGTCCGGTGACTTGGGAGATTTTTAAGGTGGTTTCTCTAGATCAGTTCTTCCCTAGATATATGAGCGAGGAGAAAGTGGTGAAATTCATTAACCTCCGCCAAGGGGATTTGATTGTTCATGATTACTGCTTGAAGTTCATCCAATTGGCTAAATATGCTCCTTTCTTGGTCTCCGATCCTAAAGACGAAATGAGTCAATTTGTGACGGGTGTATCGGATGACTTACAAGAAGAATTTCATTCGGCGATGTTACATGACAATATGAACATTTCCTGTCTTATGGTTCATGCTAGGAGGGTGGAGGAGGCTAGAGCTAAGAGGAAGAATAGGGATTCAAAAAGGGCAAGGTCTTTTGCGGGTTGAGCTCTAAAGAATAGGCTTGAGATTTAAGACAAGACTAAATTCAAGAAGATATTCTCAAATCAAGTTCCATCCGAATTTCCTAACGCTAGGGATGATAAGTCCCCTAGGCCGAAAGTCCAAAAGAGGAAGACTGGGAGTTCTTCCAATGAGAAACCTACTTGTGCCAAATGTGGAAAGGTTCATTTTGGTGAATACTTGATAGGAACGGGGATTTGCTTTGGTTGTGTTAAAAATGGACACAAGGTGAGAGATTTTCCTAATGCTAAGGGGCAAGAGAAGATTGAACAGCCAAGTGGTTCTAGTGATGTTCGTTCTAGGGGTGAGCAAGAGACTTCTCCCGACGTGGTGACCGGTATGTTCAAAATCTCTTGATGTGTATGTTTTACTTAATCCGAGTGCTACTTTGTCCTTTGTTACACCTCTAGTAGCTAAAAAGTTTGATACCTTACCAGATATTTTGTATGAGATTACCTAGTGTCTACTCCGGTCAAAAAATTGGTTGTTGCTAAAAGAGTTTATCGAAATTGTCCTATTTCATTACCCAATAGAGTTTCTTATCTTGATCTAGTAGAACTCGATATGCTTGATTTTGATATTATATTGGGTATGGATTAGTTGCATGCATGTTTTGCATCCAATGATTGTAGGACAAGAGTGGTGAGGTTTAACTTCCCAAATGAACCCGTTGCTGAGTGGAAGGGGGGGAAATTCTATTCCAAGAAGTTGCATCATATCTTGTCTAAAAGCATGTAAAATGATCTCAAAGGGTTGTCTCTATCACATAGTAAGAGTCCAAGATTTGGATTCCGAAATTCCTCCTATTGAGTTGGTCCCCGTAGTGAGTGAATTTCCATAGGTGTTTCCTACTGACCTTCCCGGTATTCCTCCCGAATGGGAAATTGATTTTGGTATCGATTTGTTGCGGGAAATCCCATTTCAATCTCTCCATATAGGATGGCTCCGGCCGAATTGAAGTAGTTGAAGGCTCAACTCAAATATTTGCTTGACAAAGGATTTATAAGTCCTAGTATATCTCCATAGGGTGCTCTAGTGTTATTTGTCAAAAATAAATATGGGTCTTTAAGAATGTGTATAGACTACCGTCAACTAAACAAAGTTACTATCAAGAATAAGTATCCTTTTCCTCAGATTGATGACTTATTTTACCAACTCCAAGGGGCGAGTTACTTTTCAAAGATAGACTTGAGGTCTGGGTATCATCAACTTAGGGTGAGAGGGGACGATATACCAAAGACGGCCTTTCGGACTAGGTATGAGCATTATGAGTTCTTCGTTATGTCTTTCGGTGTCACTAATGCTCCGGTGGCATTTATGGACCTAATGAATAGAGTATGATGAAATTACCTAGATTCGTTTGTCATTGTCTTCATTAACGATATCTTGGTATATTCGAAGAATGAGGATGATCATATGGGTCATTTGAGGGTAGTATTGTAAACCCTTAAAGAACATCAATAATATGCCAAATATAGTAAGTATGAGTTCTGGTTGAGGTCGGCGACTTTTCTTGGGCACATCATTTCGAGTGAGGGAGTTGAAGTAGACCCAAGAAAAATGAAAGCGGTGAAAATCGGCCTAGATCATTGAATCCGAATTACATTAGGAGTTTCTTAGGTTTAGCAGGTTACCGAAGGTTCGTGGATGGGTTCGCATCCATTGAATCTTCTTTGAATACTTTGACCCAAAAGATTAAAAAGTTTGAGTGGTCAGAGGCATGTGAGAAAGGCTTCCAATTGTTGAAGGATAGGCTTACTTTCGTTCAGGTGTTGACTTTACTGGAGGGTACAAAGGGTTTTGTGGTGTATTGTGACGCATATCGAGTGGGTTTGGGGTGTATGCGTATTCAAATGGGAATGTGATAGCTTATGCCTCTAGGCAACTAAAGGTACATAAGAGAAATGACCCCACTCATGACCTTAAATTAGAGTCTGTGGTGTTTGCTTTGAAAATTTAGAGGCATTACTTGTATGGGGTTCATGTTGATGTTTTTACCGATCATAAGAGTCTCCAATATGTGTTTACCCAAAAGGAGTTGAATCTCCGACAAAGAAGGTGGCTTGATTTTTTGAAAGATTATGATATGAGTGTCCTTTATCAACCCGGCAAGGCTAATGTAGTTGCAGACGCCCTAAGTCGGATGACTATGGGTAGTGTATCCCATCTTGATGAAGCCAAAAAGGGCCTAGCAAGGGAAGTACATAGGTTGGCTAGGTTGGGGATGAGGTTGGAGAGTTCTCCGGACGGGGTTTCCATAGTTCATCATAACTCTGAGTCATCTTTACTGGTTGAGGTGAAGTATAAACAACACCTTGATTTAGCCTTGATGGAGTTGAAAGAATCGGTTCTTGGAAAGTTGAATAAATCATTCTCCCTAGGGGGGATGGTGTGCTAAAGTACCAAGGGAGGTTATGTGTTCCCGATGTAGATGGGTTGAGGAATCGGATCTTAGAAGAAGCACATGGGTCCCGCTACTCAATTCATCTGGGGTCGACAAAAATGTACCATGATCTAAGGGAGATATATTGGTGGGAAGGTCTAAAAAGGGACATAGAGGAGTTTGTCACTAAGTGTCCAAATTGCCAACAAGTAATTCGAATACCTAAAGTCGGGTGGCTTACTATAAGAGATCCAAATTCCTACTTGTAAGTGGGAAGACATCAATATGGACTTTGTAGTAGGTATACCTCGGAGCCAAAAGTCCTATGATTCCATATGGATGGTTGTGGATCGATTGACTTAGTCCGCCCACTTTATTCCCATCAAGTCTTCATATTCGGCAGAGGATTATGTAAGAATCTTCCTAGATGAGATTGTGTGTCACCATTGCATTCCGTTATCCATCAAATCGAATCGGGGTGCACAATTCACATCTAGATTTTAGAGGTCATTCCAAAAAGGGTTAGGTACTACGGTGAAGTTGAGCATCGCTTTTCATCCTCAAACAGATGGTCAAGTGAAGCGTACGATACAAACCCTTGAAGATATGCTTAGATCATGCATTATTGATTTTAAAGGGAGTTGGGATAGGCATTTACCTTTAGTAGAGTTTGCCTACAACAATAGCTTCAATCCATTTCCATGGATCCCTATGAAGCCTTGTATGGTAGGAGGTGTAGGTCTCCTATTGGATGGTTTGAAGTGGGTGAGCCATCGCTTCTTGGTCCCAGTTGATTTATAAGACTTTGAAAAAGGTTCATATCAAAAGGAACCAGTTGCAAACGGCCTATAGTCGGCAAAAGTCTTATGTCGATCATAGCGAAGGGATTTAGAGTTTGAAAAAGTTGATAAGGTGTATTTGAAAATTTCACCAATGAAAGCGGTGGTTAGATTTGGAAAGAAAGGAAAATTGAGTCTTTGTTATGTGGGCCCCTATGAATTCTTGCAAAGGGCTGGTAAGGTTGCCTATGAATTGAAACTTCCTAGTGAATTGGCTTTGGTTCATCCGGTTTTGCATGTTTCTATGTTGAAAAAGTGTATCGGTGATCCCGAGTCCATTCTTCTTATGGAGGGTCTTGATGTCAAGGATAACCTCTCTTGTGAGGAAGTTTCGGTTCAAATTCTTGATAGGCAAGTCAAGAAGTTAAGGAATAAAGAGGTTGTATTTGTAAAAGTGTTATAGAGAAATCAATTAGTTGAGGGTGCTACATGGGAGACCGAGGCCGATATGAAGTCCCGTTATCCTCATCATTTTGAGAATTAAGCTTAGCCATTCTTTTAAATTATATAATTTTGACAAGGTTATGTGGTTTATTGATTTTTGGGTGAAGTTTTGCACATTATACATTTTGAAAGAAACTTACAGTGAAGTTACTATAGTGTACCATTAAAAAGAACTTGAAATTTTGCTTGTTGATTGTTTTGAGTTATGTTGTGCATTTTTATATGGTGAGTCTTCATGAAATGATAGGTAGCATGTTGTTAAGTTGAACTTTGTGCTAATTGACTCATGTGATGTATGTTGAACTCATAAGTGTTGAAAGAAGAAAATGCCTCAAGATGAAGTGTTTTGAGCCTTATGTGTGGTAATATGAGTTTTGATATTTGTCTTGTTGATATAACACGTTTTATGTTAAATTGATATTGTTGATTAGTTGGGCTGCTAGTCTTGGGTCTATTCCTTCCTTCAACTGAATTCTAGTGACATTCGGGGATGAATCTTCCTAAGGGGGGATAATGTAACACCTTGAAAATCCAAGACTCATTGTAAAGCCTAACATAGTTGTCATAAAGTCTAAACACTGTTTCTAAGTCCATTCTTGATAAATATAGGTCTTTTAGGTGGTTTAAGAAGCAAAACGCCCGAGAAGTTGATTTAAAGGGATGTTAGTGTGCCTTAGCCTTTTTGAATAGCTTTTAGGAATCGAAAATGTACGAAAATGGGTGGAAAGGTAGCTAATGGGTGTTCGAGTTGTTCCATGGTTGAAACACGACTCCCCAAGGACCAACCAAGGACCCTTGAGGGGGGACCCCTGTTGTTTGATGCAGCACTGTCAGGCAGTGTGCATCAACGGTACAGACGACAGCCCGTGTGTGGATCGACGAGGCATAGATGCCACTGTCTTCCCACACTTAGGCTTGTGGAGAAGGTCCCTTCATCTGCACAGTCCCTGGAATCATCGACGGAAAGCAGAAGTGCAGGCTACGGTCCGTGTGTGGATCGACGGAGCGTCGATGCCACCGTCGTCGCACAGTTAGAAAATTGGAGAAAAGCCTCGCCTGCACCAGTCTATGACCGAACATACGGATGTGCAGCACGAACAGTCGCTGGACCAACGGTCAGTCGATCGAGGTCTCATTGATGGGATCTGCAAATTCCTACACATTTTAAATTAAGTTCATTTAATTAATTAAGTGGTTTGGGGGTTAGTTGGATATTAAAGAGAGACTACTTAAGTTAATTAAGTCTTACTATAAATACCCTCAACCCTCATTAATCAAAACATAACTCTCAAATAAACCCTCTTCTTACTCTTTCTAATTGGAAGACTCCATAGAATCTTAGCTTGGAAAGTGAATTTGGGGCTGGAAAAGGTTGAATTCTTCATCAAATTGTTGATAAACTTTAAGGTATGGGTTCTATTCACCTTTGACATCCTTTCCTTAAAGGGTTCCTTCGAAAGAAATTTCAAAAAGTTGAGTTCTCTTATGGGTTTCATTCAATTATGAAATTGAAGTTATGGAATGATTTGTTAATGAATTCTTAGGTTTATATAGAGTATATTAACATGTAATTCAACTTGTTTAAGGTAATTATTGATGGTTTGGTTTAAATTGAAGAACATGATCCTCTATCCCTAACCCTAGGTAATTATCTTTACCTATATTGTATTTTGATCATTCAATTGATTTGGTTGTTCATTTGATTACTATCCTATGGTTTTATTGTGATTAAATTAAGATGCATCATAGGCTATCATGCTAGTTCTTGAGATGTGATTTAGGTTATGAATTATAATGTGAAATTAGTCTTTGTACTTTGTTTCAAGTTGTAATCTAAAGATGTATTGTGTTATAGAGATGCAATTGGCCTTATTATTCTATTGGTTATCAATGTGTGATGATGTTACTTCCCAAGTTGGGTTGATTTATGGGTTGATGGTAAGACCTTGATGATAGACTATGAGAAAGACTTGGTAAGTCTTAGAATCTCTATTTTTGCTTCCAATTGTGATTAATTGTTGTTAAGTCACGATATTACATTTGGAATATGCCTTATACTAGGTATATAGGGTGGTATGATGTTGAATTGAAATGTATTGACTATGTTGTGAGGTTTATTAAGGTGTATGTGCTATAAGGATGGTGAAAACTACCAATGTGCCTTAATATGTTATAAAATGCTTAAGCGTTAAACTCACTTATATGAATTGTGATGAAAGGACTTATCTCATAAAATTTTTATTTAGCTATTGATGATGATGATTATACAAGGGGTAGACCCTATGGTCAAAATTAAGTTATGATTTATAATTAAAGGCTTAAAGACATTTCAATGAAGGGATTTAGCTTAGCACGAGTGAACTTGACAATGGGAGGTGATGGCTTTCCATAGAGGAAGTGTTACCCTATAGGTCCATAAGTGATGTTGACTCCCCTTTTGAGCGATACTCATCCAATGATTCCCAAGAGGTGACGAACCAATTACTAAATGGTATGTAGAGGGAATACCTATCTCTAGATCCTTAAACTATGTTCCCACCAAAGGATACTAGCTAGTGGATCCACCTAGAAAGCTATGTTCATATGAGGTTTTACCTTGGCGGGTAGACCACCTTCCATCGGTGTAAGGTCTTATGACACAGGATTCCACATTAATCTCATGTGTTCTATGTCGGTTAAAGCGAGTGTTCCCTAAACTAAAATGAAAGAATGAACTATAGACTAACTAAAGTGATTTGAGGATTCTAACTTTGCCTAGGTAGGTGTATGAGACTCTACCTATGCCTTGCACTAGTTTGCCTTGATGAGAGCTTTGAAAAGTTAATATTATGTATATGGATGGTGTTAAATGTAAATGTTTTTATATGATGATTATGATGCTTAAGAACAGGCAAATGGTCTTAACAATCTTAATTTCTAAAGATATGAATTTATGAAGATATGAGGTTATATTACGTGGAGTATGATACTAATGATAGTTCTTGTTGGGTGACTTGATTAAGTAGGGTTTATGGGGCTTTACTTGGTCATTGAACTTGTTGACTCTATGGGAATTTATAATTTGTTACTTTACTTTGCTATTTATGTGATTACTCTTATTCATGCTTATGATGATATTACTTGGTGATAGAGTATATGATATTGTGGGTTCAAGCGTGTTGATATACATTTGACTCCTTAACTATTGGTTGTACATAAGTTCTTAAAGGAGTAAAATGGCATGATTTTACTAAAAGCTCTTTTTTGGATAATTTGCTTGTATATGTGCATAAGATCTCATACTTAGTACATGTGGAGTTCTAAACTCATTTTCTTCCCTTTTTCCCGAACATTTTAGGTTCCGATCGTTGAAGAGTTTTGGGAGGCGTCATTGTTGAAGGCTTGATTTTTTTCCCTCGTCCAAATGGGATAGGTCCTCAACTTTCGAGGGCAATATCATCTTCTAGTTTTGGATTTTGTTATGAGCTTATTGACTCTATCATTTGTTTCCTTGTTATTTGAATATTGTACTTTCGTATGACCTATACATGGTCTTGTTGAATTGATGTAAGGGCTATGCCCATATTGTTATATTCCGTTTAGATGGTATGAGATGAGACAATCATTGAGACTATTTCTATATTCCTATATATGTATGTGCAATAAAAGTAGAAGACTATGTAACCTTCCTATATGAAGGGTTTATGTATACCCGATATGAATATATAGTATGTGTATGTAGAGGTCTATGTAAACCTCCAAGTAGTAATAATAGAAGTTTTAAAATTTTCCGCACTTTTAAACCTATGAATGTAATGACATGAGACTAAGAGGCTAGTCTTAGTCCTTCAAAAGGACGACGACGCCAGTTACGTCTAGGGGGTAAACCTGGATGTGACATGGATACCCTCATCCCCCGTTGATAACGCTAAGTCTCTTAAGATGTTTGAATTGTAAGTACAACTAAACTTAAGAGAGTGTTTTGGAATCTGTTTAACTACATAATTTATATTGCAATCGGAAAAAATGATGTTGATATTTAATAGAAATAACAAGCTTACACATGATACATAAAATGCAAAAAAGTACTTGATACATAATTCAAACTACATATCATAAGTCAGTCAAAATGATACTTAATAGAAAATTTAGAGCTTAACAGGATACATAAAATGCAAAATTGTACTTGATACATAATTCTAACTACACATTATATATCAATCAAATTGATACTTAATATTAACAACAAGCTTTAACATGATACGTAAAATATGAAATTGCATTTGATACATAATTGTAACTACAGAATATAAACCAATCAAAATGATATTTATGTTGTTCAGAAACATACATATAATCCTATAATTTGAACGCTAAACTTACATAGACTTTTGATAACAACAACATTATCAAATATATTATATCTGATAAAATTAAAACCAACATTATATGCTATACCTGATGAGTGATACACAAAGCCAACATTTTATAAATTAATGATAAATATCAACATTTATAACTTATTTTTCTTCATTTTAACTTATTGATACATTAGTCATAAGAAATAAACAAAATGTACAAAATTTTAGGATTTTCTGTATCAAATGAAGAATCTTATCAATATACAAATATTTTTAATTAAAAATAATTTTTTCAATAACAAACAAAACTCATTCCATGTGACCAAAAAAATTGCAAAAAAATACATACCGCTGGCTATGGAGGTCTGGATATGGCGATGGCAAGCTTTCTACCCCTCTTCTTGGGTGTCTTTGCGTGTGCCGCTTTTTTTATTTTAGACTTCTTGAAACTTTGCTTAGCCATTGTTAGAATATTAAGCAAGCTCTTAGACCCGTATTCAATCAATTTTAGATCTTCATAAACAGAGATTTGATTAGTGTTTGATGTGACTATTTGGGTAATCCCAATTATAAATGACGGATGATCCATGAAGCATTAGAACAAAATAGAAGAATGAAAATAAATAATTGAAGAAGAAGATAGTATCTATTCAAAATTTGTTGAACGGATATGGAGGACAAAGCCAATTTTAATTTTTAAAATTTGGAATACAAACTGGTTGAGAAATTGACGGACAAACTTTGGGAGTGGATATAATGGGTTTGGTTATTGAGGAAAAATATAGGAGTAAATTTAGGGGTTAAACTTAATTGTTTAGGATTCTAAAATAATAATGTATCCGGTAGTTTAGATTTAGGAAAAAATAAGGATTTTTGTATTTTAAAAAAATAGAAGGGAAATATTGTGAATATATAAACTAAAGTTGTTTATTCAGGTAATTTTTCCAGAAATTTAATATGTTCTTTTATTTTTCTCTCAACAATCTCATAATCGAAAAGCAATTCAATCCACAAATACTCTTCAAAAGTAAATATAACGGAAAGTACATTAATGATCTTGACAAACAATTATATAAGTTTTGATACTATTATCATGAAATTCTAAATCGAAATACATCCATAAATACCAACATAAATACATATTATTTTCGTCAATTTATACAATATTTTATTCTTAAAATTCAAGGTAGGTGTAATTTAATTAATATTTTGTTTATTAACTTTTCTTACACATTTCTTAAGAAATTATAAATATAAATAATAATTTTAATAGTTTATTCCTTAAAAGAATTTTCGCAATTTTATAAAATTTATTTATGATTTTTTAAAAATAATATTCAGGATTAGAAAACCTATTATATCTTGATTTTATAAACTAAAAAATAAATTTCAAATAAATATTTATTATAATAGAATAAATAGCATAAAAAATAAAAAAAAATATTAAAATAATAAACTAAAAACTTATATAATGATTGTAAAATTTAAATAAAAACTCAGTACGTAAAAAAGATAGTATACACTAATTAGATCAACAAATAAATTCTTAAAAGATATGATTAAAATAATCTTAAAAAGGAAAAATATATTTTAAAAAAATTAAAACACAAAATATTGAGCAAGGGACATAAAACAAAAAAAATTACGAAGAAGACTTAAAAATGTTCCTTTATTAGCTTGACAAATGGGTCTCATCTATGTCCATTTGTCAATCAAACAATGCCTTATACAAGTATGACATGGCGTGCCTCATGCATAATAGAATTTTTCCCTAGGTTTCCGGTGATGGCTAGCTAACTTTGATATAAGTTCAAAACTATTTTAATTAATTTACATATTTATTTATTTATTAAAAAAATTAATAATTATCTTAGTTACATTTTTTATAGTTTATTTGACAACCTTATTCAGAAGATGTTATTAATAGATTGTCTTAGTGGTGTCTGTCAAGACAATCTGTTTAGATAAGACAATCTGTTTGGATGACACATGTGTCACTCATTTATGAAATTTATCGCAAGGACACATGATTAATCGTGTTGTAAGACAGTTTGATTATTTACAACATATTTCTTGATCATGTACTCAATTTTTCGAACATCATTTTAAGTGTGATGAAGATTCAAAATAAAACAAGAGGATATAAATGTGTTTAACTACACACACTATGTACGGGAACAACGTCAAAATTGTATATTTCGACCTCCATTAATAAGTGATCAAGCAGATTATTTTCATTGGTACATGAGGCATTCCTGCATGTTCATTGGAAATTTACAACATGTTGTACAAAGAGGGTATCAACACATGACAGGAAGACATGAGGCATTAGAATGTATATTATGAAATTTCAAATTATTATATTGATCGTTAACAATTTTTTTGTTATTAATATTTTTTTATTTATTATAGGCTAGGGTCATGAAATTTAGTATCATTGAGTTGGGGTGATTAAAACTTATGAAAATCAATCTAATAAAATGAGATAATATGCAGATGAAGTCGTTCATATTTCAATGGAGTCAGTAAATGCGACCATCTAGGGAATGTGATTAAGCTTGCTTCTGATTACAATCCTCCCAATCAATATGATGAACCACCACCAATATATGTATCTCACGAATCGTGACAACAACACCTAGACAAGGTGCACTTCAAGGTTAAAGGAGCGAAGTTAAAAATCATGGTCAAAATCGTGTGAAGCAACATTTGATTGATGAAGATTATTTGGTTGATAATAACATAGATTTGGTGGCTACTCCCGAGCCTTATTATCCCACGTTTGATTTTTATGCAGGGGCCTCTAACACTAATGTAAATCTCTTTAGTCAGGAAACAGACGGTGTTGACATCATTTGAAGGGGAGCAACATCGCGATGATTCAATTTAAAAATAGTGAAAAGAACTTTAAAAGGGTAAAAGGGTAAAGAGAGTCGCCGGCTAATTTTTAGAAAAACTAGAAAACTGATTAATTAATTAACTTAAAAGAAAGTCTATGTAACCAATTGATCTAGGTAAAGAGTTGGAAGTTATTCCGAAGGAAAGATGTTAGACATCCTTCGAAATCCACAAATGTGGGTCCCGTATGAATTCATTTTTCAAATTGAAGAGGAAGTAAAATAATGAACAAATATAATAAACATGTAATATACACAAGTAATAAAATAAGATGATATAAGAAATTGCCTAAAGTTTGTCTGAAGTCAATATATGCAAAATAATGAATTATGAGTATAATTCGAATTTAATTCGAATAGCTTCAGTGGAAAGCAACTCGATGTACCTGTAAAGACACTTAATAAAAGTGTTAGTTATAAATAAATATGAATAAAAATAGATGAATCAAATAATAATTTTAAAATAAAAAATTCATCTTATTAACATTGAAGACCTTGAAAATCCATGATAATTTCTTCATAAGTCATTTTAACATATAAAAATATAAACACTTTGAACTAAATTTTCATCTTTTAAAATAAGAAAACCTCCAAACTCTTTCAAACAAAACTAACTAAACAATTTATAAAAATAAATCAATAATATTCAAATTAATCCACTTATAACATCAATATAACCGATAGAATAATCAACAAATATCAAAGCAAAAAATATCAACAAGAACAGTGAATAGAGAGAGTAACAGTACAACACCTCAAAGCATAGAAAATTCAATAATGTCCAAAACAATTTTATAATAAAACAATATTAATTAAACATAGCAACAATTAAAAGGTGGAGTTTCACAACAATTAAATAGAAATAAATAAACACTATAACATTATCTAACAAAATTGAATCGAACTTGTAACAAAATTTAAATATCCCAAAATAGAAAAATGGAGTTCAACTCTAGACAAAGCAGAATTAAATAATCATCAGCAACTACAACGAAAAGAAATAGTAAACAAATTCCAAATAGTGTAGCAAACATAAATGAAAATGAAAATTACAATAATAATAATAATAATGATAAATAAATAAAGAACCAAAAAGTGAAAAATCTAAATTACTAATGTTTTTTGCAGTGAGAGTGGAAGCTCTTAGGATCTGTTTGGGGTTGTTTTTCCTGAGTTAGTGGGTTTCATCGGAGCTTGGAGCGGCAACGGTGTGGTGGTGGAAACTAGTATTTCCATCGGAGCTCACCGATTTTGAGACAAAATGCCTGTGTAAAGGATATAGAAAACGTGAAAGGGGAAGGGGAAGGGGAATGGCAGCAAGGTCCTTGTTCTTTGCTTTGGTTCGTTGGAGCTAAAGCTCCTCGCCGCAGCTGCTGTTGTTATTCGCCGGAGTGCTGGTTATTGCTCGCTGGAAAAAGGGGAAATAAACAAAAGGGTTGTTGGGGTGGGGTATCACCAGAGTTCGGTGGATGTTGGTGTAATTGGGTGTTTTTGGGGTCGTTTGTGATGAGAATTCTGTTGGTATTTTTGGGTCTGTGAGGGGAACGAATGGTGGTGCTCCGGCATGGTGTGTGAGCTTGGAGCTCGGAGCTCAGTGCTCACTGCCCACTGGAGCTGGTGGCTTCGAGGAGGTCATTTGGAGGTGGGAGAGTTGCGTGTGAGCTCGTCGTGGTGGGTTCCTCGTCAGAAGAGTGAGTGAGAGAGAGGCAGTGGGTTTGGTGTGGAAGAACCATGGAACTTGGAGTTGTTTTGGTTGTTGTTCAGCCGGAGAAAATGGAGAAGGATTTGATTTGAGTGTGGTCTTTGTTTTCCGGAGAAAATGGAAAAAAATAAATGGGATTTTGATAGTGGACTCGCCAGATTTCAGCGGAATTCCAGTAAACTTGTATTCTAAAGATAATGAACGATAAGAGAATAAAAAGTCTCAAAAAATATTCCTAAGTTTTTTTTCACCACCTTAACCTAATGAAACAAATATTCTATATAGAGAGAATTATAAAAAATGAGTCTAAATTATGTAATTGAGATCGTGATCCAAAAATTATTTGTTGATAAAATATATGTGTATACAAATTGTATTAGAATTTGAATGAAATTTTAGATTGTGCGCGATATTAAAATTAATATTAATAATGTAACAAATAAAATAAGTATTGTAAAAAAATATAATAAACGTAACAATGACATGTAAAAAATGTTGTTTAACAAAAATAATGATTTTATAAAAAATGAACAAATATTTGAACGTTCGAATGTGACAAAATAATATAAACAAAACAACCGATAGAAATCTTAATACTTTGAGAAAAATGATGATTATCAAGAAATTGCATTAAAATGACAAAATATGTATTTTGAACTATTTAAAATAAAATACTCAAAAAGCATTAGTTTTAAAATTATCGGACAAAAATTTGGTGTTAACAGAATGTTTTTATAACTCCATATGTTCCGATATCAGGTTTCGCATAATTCAGCGGATCTTAGTATAATATTCAACATGGTATGCGTGAATTTCCTATACATAATTCTCTATTTGGTGGGAGGTTGAATTTTCCAAATGTAACTATGATCATTTTCATTGAAATTTTATAATTTTTTCTTAATTATTTGTGCATATTTATTTAATCATATTATATTGTATTGTAGTATATGTGATTGTGTCCCGTGATTCAAGATTTAATGATAAAGCTTCATAACATTCAAGTTTTGATAGAAAAATTCACCTAGAAGAACAATCAGGCTACACAAATCAACTAGACATTGAACAAGCAGTCACTATCAAAATGAGAAAGAGTCGAATAATTCTGAAAATGAAGAAGAAAATGAAGACGTAGAAGATTCAAAAAACTCAGAAGAATAATTCTTTATGTATCTCTGTTCGAAAGGTTTAAAGAGTTGAATGCAGTAAATCAAATTTTTATGTGTGTTGAAATTTATTGCTTCGTGTTAATTTCAACAAAGTTTAAATTTTTGTTGTGCGTGTGCAATGAAATTCTCCTCTTTGTTTTCAACATTTGCTTGATTTTTCTTTTCCTTTTAAGTTATGTAAAATCATTATTTTTCAAGTTAGGTCAATTATTATTTTTTAAGTTAGGTCGGATCATTTATATAATTATAATATAAATACAATGTACTTACAAAATATTAAATTATCTTTTTTACTTTTTAACTCACTTGAATGATCAATTTAATTAATATTTAAAATGCAACAAGACTATTTAAATATATGCCAACAAATATTTGAAAATGATATATTATAATATTAATAACAAGACATAAAAATTACATTCATCTTAAAAATATAGACAATATATTTAAAATAGAGTATAATATTGTGTCTTTGTGTGAGCAATTTTCTTATAAAAGCTATATTTTCTAGTCAGGCGAGTCGGAGCTATATTCATATCATTCTAGTCATGCGAGTCGGAGCTATATTCATATCATTCTTATGTCGGCTTCTTACCTGCATATCACATGTCCACAAATATTCAGTATTTGCAATTAAATTGAAAAGAGTTGACTCATACATTTCATCACCCATTAGGTAAATGTCCCACCGTACGTTTCTTTGTTATATTTTGTACTATAGAATTTACTTATATATGACTTTGCCTCGATTTCGAGAAGTGCACAAAATTTGATAGCATGTGAGCAAGGCATATGATAATTCCTTCATTTTTCATAAGAACATGATAGTTTATTCATTTTTCACAAGAACATTTCTTATCCTTTGTAGTAACCTTGTGGACATTTTCACATTTGTCATCATGAGCAAAAGTTAGCATTTCAAGTACTCCATCACCATGGTTGTAAGTCATCATATCAGTGTGCCTTTGAATTCTTTGATAATAATCATTAAATTTTTAATCTATTGCAAGAGGTCAGGACATATTAATTTGAAGTAATGTGATTGCAAGGTTGTTTCTTTTGACAAAACGATCAACAAAAGCTTTGAACGTCATTCGAACCATGCCAATCACAGGTAGCCCCCAATTTTTTTTCAATAAATCATTATATGACTCAGACATATTTGTGGTCATGGCACCCCATCTACGATCACCATCCTTATACATTGTCCATTTTTCAAAGAAAATTCATTTAACAATTTATGTTGTTGCCTGCAGGAGATAATATTTTGATTTCTTGCATCTATTGCACACAAACTTCTTCTTCCGATGCTCTGTAGCATCCAACCACATTAATTTTTTCAAGTTTACTTACAAATTTTTTACAAAAATTTGCTTTTAAATGTCGGATACAAAATCTGCGATATGTGTTGGATGGATTCAACCAATCATAAGACTGAATACATTGCAAGATTCCTTGATGACAGTCAGAAATGAGATCAATTTCTTGTCACTCAGAAACAACATGTGTCCATAATAACTTGAGAAATCACTACCAAGACTCAAAACTCTCACGTGCAACTAAAGTATATGAAAGTGAAAAAATATATCCATTTGCATCAGTCTCAACCGCAATTATTAGTTTCATATCATACAAACCATAAAGATGATGTCATTGATGGAAATAATCGGCCTACAACTTTTGAAATTATCAATTCTTTGTTTAAAAGCCCAATTTTTTTTTGAAAAATATTTACTCACCTTGAATTGTAGTAGAATGGTGCTCCCGCCTGGATTGAATAATTTTAGTGCAGTCATGTATCAAGTTAATGCCTTAAATGAACTTTCAAAATCACCATAGACCATTTGAAATATTTTTCTCAGATCTTTTTGTTTTTCTATAACGAGGAGCTTAGTGATGCATTCCTTTAATAATTTCACGGATCATCTTAATGTTTATGTATGAATTTTGCATGGTATATAAAGTGACAATCATGTTAATATTCACATTGAAATGACCCTCCTTATAATATCTGTAAAACAAGTATGTGGTTCAATCATTTTTGTTGCCTTCCATATACCACTTGAATCTCTGTAAAGTGAATCATTCAATTACACATCAACTCATGATGCTTGCAAATAACTCTCCAACTTTTACTCTTGGATTGATCACAGATAATTTTTTTTGTTACAAGATTATATGCTCTTACAAAAATTTTCTTTTGCTTCTTATTCATAAATAGCATACTTAGTTGCATATACAAATTAGATTAATCAATATAATATAAATAAATAAATAAACAAATATTTAATTTGCAACAATCGAACCTCACTTAATATATTTAGGATTGTTTGGATTCCAAAGTATCACTCGGATAGAACCATCATCTCTTGTATATATAAATTTTTCTTTATTTTCTTCAGTGTGATCTAAGTATGGAATCACAGTAGAATGATGATTAACCACTTTGATCTTCAACAAATGCACTAGGTGCATTATCTACATCATCATCATCATCCTCATACATTTCAGCCTTGTCTGTTAATTCATGCTCTAAAGGTTTATCACTATGCGACTCACCAACTCGTTTATCACTTTTGAAATTATTATTCACAATTTGTGTACAATAATTCACTGCATCAATATATAATAATATAAAAATATTTCATATTAAAAAATTAATTTTAAAAAATAAGAAACATCACATTTTTTATCTATCAGTTTGGTCCAGTAAAAAAGAACTCAAGTGCATGAAAGCATAGTTAGACTCTCCCATATTGTGATCCAGCACACTCCAATTCAAATAATAATCATGAATATATAAGACAATTTTTTTCTATAAAATTGGTGCATCAGAAATGACACTTAAAAAAATATAGGGAAATTTTACTGCTTTGGCAATGATTTTCTTTTTTTTTTAAAAAAAATTCCTTAACTTGGCAGCGATTAAAAAAAAAGAATTTACGAAATCCTACCGAATTATTACCTGTTAACTAGTTCATAGAAATTTTTAAAAAAACAAGTTTTTTTTTTTAAAAAAAATTATCCACCAGAATTTTTTTCAAAAAAAATTATTCCCTAAAATCGTTGTCAAGATAACGATTTCTAAAAAAAACCCACAAAATATAAGAATGTTGCAACAGTAATGATATTATTTTTTTAAATAGAAACTTAACAAAAATCGCTGCCAAGGTAGCGATTTTAATTTTTTCAAAAAAAATTGCAGAACCGCTACACGGGCAGTGAAGATTTTTTTATTTAAAAAACATCGCTGCTAGGTGAGCGTTTTTGATCTGTTAACATATTAACAGCGTAAAAACAAAATCGCTATATCAGTAGCGATATTTTATATGCCCTTTTGATATTTTTATCAATTTTTTTTGCTCTTTAAGCTCCGGACTCATCCAAATGTAATTACAGGATAATTATATTGTTGCAAACAAAGAGGATAGTGTAATAACTAGGTTGGTGATTGTTACCTTAGTAATAATATGTTACGACCCAAAGTATCCCTTAGGCGTAACCGGCGTCGTCGTCCTCTAAGAGGACTAAGACAACTTATCATTCGTCATCACATATCATAGGTCAAAAACGCGAATAAATTTAAAACTTAATATATATATATATATATATATATATATATATATATATATATATATATATATATATATATATATGAGTTATACATAGACCTCTCACATAGGAAGCTTACTTAGACTTCTCGCTTAGACAACATAATAATACATAAGGATTTAGTGTAAATCTTTGTCTCGCATTAACCATCTAAAGAATGAATCACAATAGTTTGGGCATAGCCCTTAATCTATTAAAATATGCCCATAAAGGGCTACAATGAAGTTTCAACATGAGAATGGAATAAATGTCTCATAATATTAACTAAACTAATAAGATTTGATGAGTGGTTTTATCCTCAGAACTCATGAGGACTCACAAATTTAGTTAGGAAAGAGCCAAGTCTTCTTCTTCAATGACCACGAATGTCCTCAATGGAGCAAACCTAAAATATTTGAAAAAAAGGGAGAAATACGAGTTAGTACAAAACATATGTACTAAGTATGGTCCCTATGCATAAAAATCATTAATGCATGAGAAAAGATTCAATTTAACCAAAACCATGTAAAATATCTAACTCAATATACATATATATGGAACATCATAGTCAACCCAACATGTAAGCAACTCAAGCAACATTCGTACAATGCTAAGAATAAAGCCCCATAACCCTATCCAAAGCTAAGTGTCACATTAAGCAACCCACTTCATACTTACAACATATTTACATAACATGCTTCATACATCAGTATTTACTCATAGCTTATCATCATAACCATAATCATATTCATAAAAGAACACCACTAGGACCATATCTTAGGATCTCACATGTGCAATATGTAAGAGAAGTCTTATACTCTCCCTCACACCATGTAGTAACCTTTAAAACAACCCTAATAAGAGTTCACATACGTAACTTGTTCATTTACTTTTACATTAGGGAAAGAAGTGTAATAACTGACATGAGACCACGTGAGTAACATGAAATATGGTGTTCTACTCCCATACCGAAAAGAGAGAGTTAACACTTGCCTAAGGTGTAACCATTCGTACATAACTATCTAGGTGCATCTACTGAGTTAGAGTCCTATGTGGGCACATAGTTAAGGGTCAAGGAGATTGTTATTAGAAACCTTGACTTGCTAGATATGGAGGTTTCCATCTAATGAGACAACACATATCGTGGGAATCCAAACTTGCTAATCGTGAAGAAACCCATGTGGGAGGCTAAACTTGCTAAATGTGGGACCCCCATCTCACTTGCATGCCCTTTCGGTGCTAAGTGTTTATTCCTCTCACTTACATGCCCTTTCTGTGCTAAGCATTTATTCCCTTTAGTAATCATCATACTCATTATACAAGATCACATTAGTCTCCTCTAGACCCCTATGTGAACATCTTATCATAATAGCTCATGGGTATTTATAAGTCAGAACTACCCTTTCACTTTATAAATCACATACGCATTAGACATAGGAGCATTACTATCTAAGTAACTCATAATTCACAATCAAATCTAAGAAGAACCAATCAACATACCTCTTTGTCCCTTCCAAGAACCTTCATACTTCCATTACCAAGAATACATAACCAATTACATAAACAAGGTAAATTCAAGAAGCAATTACATAAACAACATAGTCAATCTACATATTCATAATCTTCACAATTCACTATATCAATTCAAGGTTTTCATGAAATTGGGGTTAAAACATGGATCTAGGGTAATTTCATAGGAAATGATCAATTGACCATCAATATGTACCTAAACAACATTAATTCATCATAATTCATCACAATTGATTCATAATTTCGTTTTTCAAAGAAGACCATGTGAGAAGAAAAACCTTGTTTTGGGGATTTAGAAATCATCTTTTGGGGGGACATCTTGGGGAAAAGAATCCCAAGAGTAAAAGAAATCATACCTTAGAGATGATAAAGCCACGAAATTTGGTTGGAAACTTGAAGGTTTGATCTTCTTCTTGGAGCTCTATTGGTCTTCAATGGAGGTTTGGATGAACAGAGAATCTGGGAAAGATGAGAGTGATTTTTTATTTCAACTTTTGAGACTTGATTTGGGTGTTAAAATTGATCTAAAACTGACCATAAGACCGTATATATTCACCCATTAAATTAGCAAAAGACCCCTCACTCAAATGAGTCTTTTTGTGAAGTCAAAATGCTTAACATATGACTTTTACGAATCTTGGAAGTGATTGTGCGTCGCGGGATCAATTTCATATTTTATTTTTGAAATCGGGATTGAAGCAGTGAGCCTCGTGTAGGCCCTGCGTCGCAAGGCCAAGTCAAATCCCTGCGTGATGGATGCGCGTCGCACAACAGCCACCAAAATCCTGCATGTGCGCAGGTTGCTTTGGCAGCCTGCTGGCCCATGTTCGGGTCTCCCAGGGACTCTTTCGGTGGACCTTGGGGTATCGTGACTGTACATTTTAACCCTCTATACTACATTTTACCTATATAAAGTCTTTTTACAAGTTTTGAGTCATATGACCCTCCGAAACCTTCACCAAACATAGGGACGTTAACTAGTTCAATTTGGCTAATTTCCGGACGTTAAGGCATTTCTCTAACGCTATGGCCACAAAACATCTCAAACAAGTTATTTACACTTATCTAGGTCTAAAATCATCATTACCTAACAATATAAGGCTCTAGTATAAGTCATGAAATTTCTGGGGTGCGTCATAATACCAATTTCAATTTACGGGTGAGTTTCCAAATAAACGACCTAAATAGATCATAATATGTTGAATAATAAAATTAAAACCAACTGAGATAGATAATCTTCTTTTACTTTAAGCCAATTGAAAATCATCGCAGTTGCACTGATACAATCACATTTAACTCAATTTATGAAAAATACAAATAAATGATGATTAAATACATAATTACTTGTATTAATTTATTTAATTTGGAGGAAGGTCTAAAACCAACACATGAAGTTAAGAATTGACTATTATTTAATCATGGGAATAACACCCCCTATCACAAAAAATGATCAAGGATTCATCTATCGACCCGATGTGAAAAAAAGGAAGATATTTTCTGCTAAGCCTTTTTTAATTAACCTATCAAATTTCAGATCAATTATAGTCATTTTTTTTTAATTTCAAGACTATAATCTATTGAGTTGAAAAACGCCTTTTGGTTAATCTAATGCAGAATTGATCTTACAAGAATCAATTTTTTGTTAGGATCGAAAATAAGCGGGTGTAAATGCGGAAGCTAGCAAAGCAATCCTCAAAAGACCACGAGTAAGAAGACAACGAGAAATATACCAAAAGACATAAAGATTTAACGTGGTTCGGTCAATCGACCTACGTCCACAAAGGAGATGAGCAATCCACTATAAATATGAGAGTACAAAATACAGAGGGAAACAACCTCACCAATTCACTCAGAATACATGGGAGGTTCACACAAGTGATAACGTATCAAGCTTGTGACCCATAAATTCTCCCCCTAACCAAAACTCTCAAAGCCCTTAAGACTACATTGTGAATGCTGATTAAGTTAGAATGAACATCCCTCTATTTATAGAGTCCTAAACCTTTTCCTACCAGAAAAAGGATTAGTCAATTCAAAACCTTTTCCTACAAGGAAAACCTATTTATGGTAAGAAATTTAGGGCAAATAAAACCCAACAAATCTCCCCCTTGACCTGAATTTCTGACAAAATAAATTTGTCCACCTTCTTTACTTAATCTTCAACAACTTGCTTCTCCTCTCCATAATTTCCTTTGAAAAATTTATGTCTCAACACAGAGAGCCTCTCTGAAACAATTTCTCCAACAAAATCTTCGTTACTGTCAAAAAGGTTGCGGCTAGAACTACACCCGTCAAGATGAACACCTCTTTCTAACCTGGTTCAATCATCGATTATCGAACCACTAATCCTGACTCCATCATTGAATCTGGCTCTGATACCACTTGTTAGGACCGGAAATAAGCAGGTGTAAATGCGGAAGCTAGCAAAGCAATCCTCAAAAGACCACGAGTAAGAAGACAACGAGAAATATACCAAAAGACATAAAGATTTAACGTGGTTCGGTCAATCGACCTACGTCCACAAAGGAGATGAGCAATCCACTATAAATATGAGAGTACAAAATACAGAGGGAAACAACCTCACCAATTCACTCAGAATACATGGGAGGTTCACACAAGTGATAACGTATCAAGCTTGTGACCCATAAATTCTCCCCCTAACCAAAACTCTCAAAGCCCTTAAGACTACATTGTGAATGCTGATTAAGTTAGAATGAACATCCCTCTATTTATAGAGTCCTAAACCTTTTCCTACCAGAAAAAGGATTAGTCAATTCAAAACCTTTTCCTACAAGGAAAATCTATTTATGGTAAGAAATTTAGGGCAAATAAAACCCAACATTTTTGTGGTCCTCCAGGCTCCATCCAACATTCTAACAGTAGAAACACAAACATTCATGTTGTTGAGCGATTAGAGACTTTAGACCATGTTTTGGGACTTGTTAACATGCTCGAGGAGTTTCAGCACATTAGTGGCATTTGTCTGTCTGTTGCGGGGTGCCTCCTACAAGACATCGAGACATCAACCACTAACGCAAAGCTCAGGCCGGCAAAGCATATATCAAATTCATTTCCTAAATTTTGAACTCAAGTCTAAAAGAAAAATGTCAAGCACAAGAAATCTCTCGAGGAGTTTGAGCTTTTAAAAAGAAACCCATATTAGAACAAAGTGTCAAATTCAGCTTAAAAGCTAATTCGAACATAGCTTAACCATCAAAACTAGGAACATTTCGTCTTCACGTAGGTAATTCCAAATGCAACTTCAGGCTATATGCAGATAATCCTGAAATCTCTTTGTTAACAAAAACAAAAGTAGCATTTTCACATAATAAGAAGAAAAATGCAAAAATGCTCAAGCAAGAAGAGTCGAGGTTCATTATTACACTGATTTTTGCTAAAAAGAATACCTGATACTTTGATTTTTACATTTCACAAAGCCAAATTCCTATACATCCAATATCATTCACCGACACCATCATGCCTAGATGATTTCTTTTTTAAGCATGCAATAAATAAAGCAATGCACCACTTCCAATTGGATATGTGCTTTTCCTTATTATCAATTTTAAAGCTGGAGTGATATAAGTTAGCTGTGTCATAATTCAGTGCTTCCTATCTTCCAAACCAATTGAGGTTACCATCAAAATCCACTTTATGTACTACCTGTGCTAGATAATATGATGAATGCACAAACTACAGAGAGTGAGAACACAGACACCCAAGTATTCTCAGTGTACATCTCCATCGCATCTGTGAATGAAAAACGTGTACGGCTTTCAGCCCAGTTACGGAGTCGATCTGCCTCTGCAGCATACAGTGCTCTTCCCTGAACATGTATAAATAATTAGCAACTTACTAAAAACCATAAGACTAATTAACAAATCAACTAATTAACAAATCAACTAATAACACTTGAAACTGAAGCTTGTACAAGGATGAACACTCAAGACTGGAACATATTAGCAGACGAGTTTTCAGTATAAATTATCCAATTATTTCCTACTAAAGTACTACTTGCTTTTATCAATAGTGAAATACTGACAAACATAACACGGTGTACTCCATGAGAAATTAGCACACAAGCTTAATTATACGGTATAACTTATACCGTATTGACAGAAAAAATCATAAAGCACTAGATTGTGGCAACACAGAAAACCCCACATGCATCTATTACATGTAATAGGTTACCTGATCATCAAACCATCGGCCTCGTCTCAACCATGCGGTTACTAAGGCAATTAAGATCCTTGGTGGAGTCAAATAATTGATGGCTCTTCCACTTCCTTTTACAACCCGCATCCTTGGCACTAGTGTTCTAGCAACTGTCTCTGGATGTTCGCAAATGATGTTAAACATCTGCCTATTTTGGATAGTTGATCCACTGCAGGAGAGTCTCATTATTAATAACTGAACTATAAAATGATTTGATATGGTAGTAATGAAATTCCAAAAGAAAAGTATAAAGTTCTAAACAGTTTTAATAGTTAAAACAAAGAAAGCCTAATTATGTAGATGAGTATCATTATTAACCTTCTCCTTTAGGTACATGCGGCAAAATTAGCCCAAGAAAACATAACCTGCCCATGTTTCAATGGGCTATTGACCCGACCATTTATTAGCACAACCAACCAATTTCAGCCCAATTTCTATTGCATTGATATGTAGCACAAATTGACTCATGAGCAATCTTGTCAACATATTTTCAAAAAGACTCTTTCTAAATTTGATATGTTATGTATAGTCGTAATAAAGGAAAAACTAGTTTTATAAAGTCCAAAAAAAGAAACAATTTTAAAGAACAAACAAAGCATTAAAACTTAATAAGAATTGGATTGGTTGGATACCCGCATTTTGACCCATTTCAGTCCAATCCATACCAAGTAACATTTTGGGTGGGTCAATAACCCACCCATTTATTAACTCAAGCCATTTTGACCCACTCAAATTCAGCCAAAACCACCCATTATATGTAATTGTAGGCATTGGAGATCGAGTATAAAAGGGAGATCACTAAATTAGGCTCCAGTTTTACCATTATGGAAGGATTAGAAAAAGTGGTCACAATTGATTACTATAACAAAAAAAGAAGTTGAAATTTTCATCCTTCCTTGCACACCAGAAAAGAGAATTATATCAGAGGTAAGAATCTCTGTTCTAACATTACTGTAGTCTTTATGTACCGCTGAATGGTGTGGATAACTAGTCCTCCTTGGTAGCACTACCAGAAATAATACCAAACCGGACAGAGTTATCCTTCTACAGCAATACATTGTCCATGAAAGCAATGCAAAAGACATTTAAGTGCAAAGATCCGATGATCCTCTTCACATACCTCAGAAGTAGGTCGGTTAGGACCATGCCTGGAGACGCCGTATGCACTCCAACTTTTGACCGCTTGCACTCCTTCAGTAGGGATGATTGAAGCTGCCTGAGACCACATTTTGTAGACCCATAGCTGCAGAACAGTAAAGATGATAACACCGAAATCAATATCCATTAGAAAAGTATTAGATGAATACATGGTAAAGATCTGCTATTTACAATAGATAACCTAGCATTCCAAGTTCCAACCACAACAATCAACTTACACAGCTGTTAGAGGGGTGCTAGATCCTCCAGAACCTGCACCATCCATATTAAAGACATGTCCACCTTCGCTTTGGGTTTTCATGATTTGGATGGCTTCTTTAGTGCATAGTATAGAACCAATCAGGTTTGTTGAGACAATCTGTATAAAAAGATTTTGGTAAGCAACAGACCAGAAATACTTACTAGAATATTAGCTTACCCATCATGCAAGTACACACAGCAGATAGTTGATTATTATATGCTATGGAGTGTTAACTTGAAAAAGTCAACAAGCATGAACACCTTGCTATGCATGACGAAACGGGGGAAATTTTCAAGTAGTAGTTAAAAGAAGGCATTGGTACATATTGATGGATAATTCCAGGAAAACGGAAAGTTAAAATGAGTGACCTGGTATATAAAGTATACAAACTACATATAGGTGTTGGGGGGGACGGGGAAAATAATTTGTTAACAAAGTTCTGCAACTGAACAGTTAGAAAACCCACAGTGCATACACCACCCACCCTTCCACAAGAGAGGGGGAAAAACAACAAAAGCAGCTCTTACTTGACAATTTAATATACCCCACCCTAATACCGACCCACCCCCGATCCATCTGCTATTATATATGCAGCCTTGAAAGCAATTATTTTGCTAGAGTTTAGAAATGGAAGAAGTTGTAGAGTATCAACATAAACGTATGAGAACTGTCAACAACATGGATACCTCTTGAATATCATTGTCGGTGAACTCCAGCAAGGGTCGAAAGCCTTTGTTTGTCCCAGCATTGTTTACCTAAATAAAAGACAACCTTTAGAAGCATGAAAACAGAACAACAAACCAGGAAAGAGGCTGTTTTTTCCTCACAAGTCCTCTGGATGTGGATGACGCTATTTTCTACTCACAACCCTGTAGTTCTTGTCATATGTTGTGTATTGTATTTTGATTATCCTACTGTTATTGTTTTTCTCTTGACACTTCCATTATTTTCTCCTCCTTTTACTTGGGTTTAATGCTCTTGAGTCGAGGGTCTTCTCGAGACAGTCTCTCTACCTCCTCGAGGTAGTGGTAAAGTCCAAGTCTGTGTACACTCACTCTACCCTCCCAAACCCCACTTTGTAGGATTTGACGGGGTATATTGTTGTTGTTGTGGTCTTTTGCTATGAAGAAAAAGAAAATTACTCACCCAAATGTCAATATAACCAAGTTTATCTGCAGCAAACTTGCCCAGTTCTTTAACATCAACAGGTTCAGAGACGTCACAAGCCATACCAACCACTTTTGCATGTGCCAACTTGAGTCTAGCAGAGCCGGTGGCAGCATTGACAGCTTCCTTCAGATTTTCCTCAAGCTCCTCGATAGTCAAACGGACAGATGCAGGGCTGTGTTAAGGAATGATGTATTTACAAGAGATCCTAAACAAAATAAGTGGATGCAAATAATCAATTAATTACCTGCGAGAGGTAACAATGACTCGATCTCCAGAAAGTAAGAATTCGCGGGCAAGAGCTTTCCCTAGTCCCCTTGTACTGCACCAAAAAATAATTAAAAAGGTAATTACAAACAATGAAGGTATGAGTAAAGTATTATACCTTCCAGTTATAAGGACATTACGGGGGCCAGCTCGAGCAACTTCATCCAAAACTAAATTGGATCCTATCATAGTGCCGATAATAATTCCTCCAAGCCAGCTATACCATATCAATTCATTCATCTGGCTATCTCCACCTGTAACAATTAGAATTAGATGTTACCAATCAATCAATGCCTTAAAAACTTTCAAAAGATGAGAAATGAATTTGCTAACCTGACAACTGAAACCCAACGAACATGACAACACCTGTGCTCATCATTGTTATAATATATCTTCCAACATATAAAGCCAACTGCAAGATTGGAATACAAATTTAACTTTTTCCCATTCTCAATTGATGTTAAAGATGTGTAAGAAACATATGTACCCAGAATAATCTCTCTTCCAACATCTCCATAGCTTCTCTAAGCTTATTTTCAGTTCTCAAACTTGGCTTTGAACAACTCCATACAGCAGACCTAATAGCTCCAACCAATTTGTTCACCTTCACATACTCAGCATCATCAGACTTAAAGCTCCTGCAAGGTTGTACAAAAACTCTACGTCGTCCATGACCCTTCACAATCGAAGGCCGGAAAACATTACTGCTCGGTAGTAGGTGGTGCGTTGACACGTGTACCTTCGCCACCATGTCCATTTATTATTTTAATAAAAATAAAAAAGAAAAATGGTGCACTTTTTGTTTTGTTTTACAAAGATCTATATGAATTTTACATATATGTAAGAAGAAAGAGATATAAATATCCAAATTTTTAGGGATTTGGATTGTGTGACTTGAAATTTTCTCGGATCTAGTCTACTACAAATATCTAAGGAGTTGGAAGGAATTTGATTTTTGAAAGATCAAAGGGAAACCAAGTGTGATGACCACACGTTAAAGCTACTCTTTATCTACACGTTTCATCTGCTACGTGTCATTGTAGGTCCGCATATATATTACCATCAACATTATCTCCTTCTCCCACTTGTGTTTCAAAAATATTCAAAACTTCAATTCTAATGTGTTTAATAAAAATCAAATACTCAAATCAGACGTGACGGAATACAACTATCAATTCAAATTATTAAACGATATTACTTTATATATATATATATATATATATATATATATCAAATCAGACGTGACGGAATACAACTATCAATTCAAATTATTAAACGATATTACTATATATATATCTATATTATGTCATTTGTTATCAAAAGTCAAAATTATGTTATTATTGTTATAAATTCATTAAACTAAATGGATTGTCTATTTGAGTTTATTCATGAATTCTGTATGTATATTTCTAAGATAATATGATCCATTGTGGTAACTATGTACCTACTTGTTTGGGCATTTAACATTATCACATTTTGAATTATGTTTCAACACTGTTTGGTTATGGTATAACTTGCCTCTTATTTATGTATAAAATAATGTATTAAGTTATGCAATATTTAGTAGAAATTTTTGTTTAGGTAGAAAAGTCAACGTAACTTATACCATGTTTGGTTGCATTTTTGTAGTTTTACGTAGTTAATATCAACATAACTTATGAGGAAATTTATATATAAAGTTATTTAAGGTAGAAAGTAAAATCAATTATGTGGGTATTATTTATACATGTATTAAAGTGACAAATTACATATTTACCCTATTAATTTATTTTATTGTTTATAATTGAACATTTTATTGTATTCCTTTATTGTTATAAATCCATTGAATGAGTGAATAGTCCATAAAGTAAGTACATAAACAACTATCCATATTCACTAGGTTTCATGAACCTTTTTGGATAAGAATGTATCTATTTATTATGAGACTTAAAATGGTGACTTTTGGAGTGATTTTTCAACCTATAAATAGGGTTGTTCATTCACTATTGTATGATATACAAATAAAATTTACATATACTTGAATAAGAAGAAACATCCTCTTCTTCTATCTACTTCTCTTGTCTTCTTCTCTTTATGATTATATTCTTATGAGCTTGATTTTATAAAACGTTATCAGCACGAGTCTCTAGCCAATTGAGAGTGAGTTTTAGTTTTTTTTAACTTAAGTTTTGGTTGATCTCGTTATGAGAATCAAGGTATTATTTGCATAAAATCAAGTATGTATTTTTTAAAATATTTTTATGATTTAGAATAAAATAGTATTTAGTCACTAACAATTATCAGAAACCGAAGACATATACTACTATTGGTTGAATATGACAGGCTATACAAAATTTCTTAAATAGAAGAAGAAATAAAATTTCAATAGCATGAGTTTGAATATTATTTTGATTATTTTGAAAGAATCAAAGGGTGAGTCATGTTGTACTTCGGTCTATTTATACCGTTGGTTAAGAGTTAGACGATGGGTTCAAGTCTCATCTCACCAAAAAGGATAATATATCAGGTTAAAGTTCGGATGCACCATAATGAAAAAAATAATTGAGGATAAGACGATAGATTCAAGTTCTATCGCACCAAAAGGGTAAGACATCAATTTGAGTTTTGATGCACCGTGATGATAATGTATTGGGTTCAAGTCCCATAGAATTATGGTCTAATGTTCCTTGTATGGATAAGACATTGAGTTTGAGTCTCAATGCACCATAGTGGTGATAAAATGATTATTGAGAAAAAATAATAAGGCTTTGGTGAAAAGCCTTGAAATTCGTCCTATTGAATTTGCTCCATTCCTTGAAAAGAATGTGGTAGCAACATATGATAACTTTGAAATCTTATGTTGACTTGCTTCATTCTACGTATGAATGTGGTAGCAGTAAATAATTAGTCTGAAAGATGACAAATGATTAACGATTTGAAAAAGGGCATGAAGGGACGGAATTATAATTGTCATCATTGTGATAATGATAAAAGGAAGAACACTATGAGTTCTTCAAATAGTCCTTCAAAATGTGAAGACAATTTTTATTATCAAAATGGTATGAAAGGTCATTAGACTTGTGAATGTTGTCAACACAATAATTTAACAAGTTTATAAATCCTCTATCATGAGACAAGAAGATAAAGTGATGGTACACTTGATCTTTTCAAAGTGATGTTGAGGTGTGTCATGGAAATATGATGAATTTTAAAACATGATAATGTACTTATAATACAAATATATGAAGTACATATAAATAATTAGTCCATTCCTTGAAGAGAATGTGACTTTTGATGAGTATCTGAATGTTCGGCCATTCTATAAGAGAATGGGTCAAGATGTGATAAAATTAGAGCTGTCAATATGGGCTAGCCCACCCCATCCGGGCTAATCCATACAAGCTTTGACATTTTACGGGCCAGGCCGGGCTAGCCCATTTTTATGTGGGCCAGAAAATAATCGGTCCAACCCACAAGTACGTGGGCTACATGCTTGCCGGGCCAGCCCAGTTTTTTTAATTTTCTTTTTTTTTATAATTATTAAATTAAATTATAAATTATGATTTAAAAATATTATCATTAATATCGAAAAAATAATATTATATTATGTTAGGCCTCATTTGTTTGCACTTAATGGGGTTTGAATCTTAATCATTCAGATTTACCTCATTAAGTGTGTTTGTTTTTAAGAACTGAATCTTAATTATTCAGATTCAGTTCATTAAGTTCGTTTATTTTATTTTCTTATAAGTCTTTTAATGGGTCTGGATATATCTGAATGAATCATATCTATAACACACCATTAACACTATTCATATTAAAAAAAAATAAGACTCCTATCTTAATTCAACTAAATCACAACAACTCATAAAAGTTATTTTTTTATTTAATTAATATTTAATTACATGCTTCCCATAATAATTTATTTTATTCATATTAACTTAATATATATCTTTTACTTTCAAAAATTAATCAATATATTTTAATTGATAAGCAGTCCCATGATAATATTTAGCACGGTTTCAAAAAATAAGAAAGTATTAGTTATTTGATTGATAACAATAATAAATTTCTAAAATAAAATAAAATAAAATATTTTCCTAAACTATATATTTGCTACTCTATATAAACTATTTTAAATTGCATTCTATTAGATTTTCAAAGTATTTAAGTGCAAAAAATAATCATATTAATAATGTAACTTGATGTTGTTTTCTTAAAAGATAAATTATATTAACTTGTTACGGTGAAAAAAATTTCAAAATATTATTTTATATGAAAAAAAACTATTTTACTAATAAGGTTTTGATAATATTTTATTGATATAACGTTTAATTTCATATGTGCATTCATATATTGAAAATAAATTGTCCTAATAATTTAG
Source organism: Solanum habrochaites (assembly GCA_027704765.1). Classification (NCBI taxonomy): domain Eukaryota; kingdom Viridiplantae; phylum Streptophyta; class Magnoliopsida; order Solanales; family Solanaceae; genus Solanum; species Solanum habrochaites. The sequence goes on along the minus strand of JAKWJA010002495.1, from coordinate 36,051,693 downwards.
TGTTCAGATTCAGAGACAATATTTTAATATTCAGATATTTATTCAGATTTACACATCTAGATCTCAATGCACATTTTAATATTTAAATGTGTATTCAAATTCAAATTCAGATGTCTTAATCTTAATAGAAACAAATGAGACCTTAATATCACTACTTGTTAATCAAATTCACAAATAAAATTATATTTATAATATTTAGGAAAAATGCACAAGTAACCCCTAGACTATGACCGAAATCCCAAAGACACACCTTACTAAGGTCGTATTACCCTCCTAAACATTTTTTTTTTTGTAATTTTGTGTACCTCTTTGTCTTACGTAGTATCCAGATATCTCCGACGCGCCTCAATTGCGTGGAGTCACATAGAGTGCCACATAAGACAAAAGGTGTATAAAATTACAAAAAAGAAAGTTTAGGAGTAATAGGACCTTAATTTAGTTAAGGTGTGTCTCTGGAATTTTGGTCATAGTCTAGGGGGTACTTGTGCATTTTTCTTGATATTTATTAAATTTTTTTCAACTAAAAGTACAAATGTCTAAATAGAAATATTAACCTAATTGTTTTGATTTTGGTCTCTCTTTATTTTTAAATTTTAATATTATATTATATTATATTTTTTAATTAATTTTTATTGGCCCACGGGTCGGCCCTACCGATATTTCTCAAGCCCCCCAAATCAGCAGACTTATTCAGGTCGGGCAAAAAGCCCTTTTCTTAAATGGGCTCTAAAAATCTTAGTCCACCCCTATTAAATTTCGGGTTAGGCCAGGCCGGCCCAACGGGCCTAGCCCATATTGACGGCTCTAGATAAAATCATTATGGATTGAATATATGCAACAACTCACCTCTATGGGAGGTTTGAAAAAAATTGATATATGTCAAAACTCACCTCTACGGGAGGTTTGAGAGGAAATAAATTTTATTTGGTAGAAATGACTAATCGTATTGTACGTTTATACGTCACTATGGTATGTTTATTATGAACTAACGAAAGGGAAAAAGAAAGAAATACTTCTTGCCTATAAGGGTTATGGTCATTATTGTGTGGCAATATAAATTTGTCATTGGTTGTGTACCTATGGTACAACAAAAGTAAAACAAGAAAGACGTTTGCTCGTAATGATTTTTGACCATGACAATAATAACATAATTTCCTCCTTGAAGGAGATTCTCACCATAGGGATGGGGTCATGCAATATGTGATAGTACACAAAATTGATTGCAAGCTCTAACGAGTTGTGCTATTATCAGAGGAATAATATTGGGATTGTAGTAAGTCTCAAAAGAATTATTTTAAGTTTCGGATGAATTGAAAATAAATATTGAGACTATAAATCACTACAACCGAAGAGGGTTATAAATATTTATGTAAAAGATTACCCCACTTTTCCTCTTGTTTGTTGCAGACAAACATGAACATGCTGATGAAATCACATGCGAAAGTAAATTATAAGTGTACTGAAATAAAAATTAGTTGGCATGGCCGGTTGACCATTCTGATTTAAATATGATGCAAATGTAATTGAAAATTCATGTGGATTACATGCTGAAGAACTAAAAGATTTTTCAAGAATTCTCTTGTGTTGCTTGTTCTCATTGTACAAAAACTAAGGCTGGGATTGTAATCCCCAGATGTTTTTGGAACATATAAAAAGGTGAATATGGTCTCATTCACCTGCCATGTGGATCATTTGCAACTATATGATAGGTGCATCTATGCGATGATCACATATGCTTTATTGTTAACTTACAAATTAGTTTTCGTAAGGTTGTTTGCTCGAATTGTTAAATTAAGAGCACAATTCCAAATTGTGAAATTATATTGATAATTCTGGTTGATTTAGTAAAAATTGTATGCCTTCAATTATAGCTAAATCATGGTTATGAGAACAAAACTCCCAAATAATAAAATTTGGTATGAGATAAATTTATTTAACATGTAGCAACACATGTATGCATCAAGCCAACAAGGTTTCCCCATTAAAATTGGTTCAAGGTCAGGAACCATATAATTTTCATCTAAAATGTTAAATGTGTGGTTATGATTTTAATTGCTCCACCATTCGCAAAGATGAATTCCCAAATAAGATTGGGATGAATGTTAAATTTTCTAACATTATGGGGAGAGATGATTTTGACAGCTTAAAATTATGTGTGAGCTTAATTATGAATTATCTAGATCCTCGTTAAATATATATGTGAACTTAAAGTTTAAGCGATAATTTTTTTTGTATAATGTTGCAAATCAGTTGTCAGATGAATGCACTGACCCTATGATATAATTCAGGTGTAAATGCTCTAGTATGAACTTCTTGAAGGACAGAGTCTATGATACGCCGAAAGCGTCATAGACCAATCGGTTCCAAATATAAAATTCCTTGAAGAAGGAAGGAGCAAATAATCAATATGGTCATGATAACAAGGCAAATGCTATCAAAAAGCACATGACATAACACTTCATAAAACCTCGAAAAAGGTTAAGGTACCTTGAAAATGATGAAAAATGAAGAGATCTCGATAAGTTATGTCATATTAGAATCGATATCAAATAACCATTGACGGTATCTTTGATATGAGGTAGAGCTCAATGATATAAATTGTGACGAGGATCTTGAATTCAAATCTGTCATATAGTGTGGAAAGATAAAAGGTTGGCCAAGTAAAATGCATGATTCAAGTATATTGTTTCACTTACAAAAGTGATGTTTTGGACAGATAGTCCATAAATCAAGGTATAATGTTAGTGGGGGTACGAATAAATTATTATGCGATTGTATAACCGTAAGATACCAAATACGGTTTGTGCCTTGGTTTGTCGCTAAAATCTTGACATTTTTGGAAATATTTTTCTCCTATGGTGGATGCAATGAGGTTTGTTTTGATCTGGCAACATACGAAAACTTGAATGCATGTAACGAATAATTGTAATGTCTAGCTAGACAATGAAGGTTATATGAAAATCCTTGAAACAATCGAGGTGTCTGAAGCATACAAAAGTTTGAAAGAAAATTTTTCAATAAATCTTCAAGATTCCTTATATGGATTGAAATAGTCAAGAAAAAAAAGGGTACAAAAGAATGACCCTAATTGTCCTTGTATTTTATGAAAATGTTTTGGTATGACAGAATTTTATCTTGACCTATAGATTGGTGATTTGACAAATGAAATATTTGTCTAATAGTGCACAATTGAAAAGTTTTGATGCAATTTTATATGGATAAATTACATTCTCTGAGTACCCCAATGATTATGAGATCACTTGACATAAATGATGATTCAATTTGATCTCAAAAGAAGGATGAAGAGTTTCTTGGTGATGAAACTCCATATCTTGGTGCAATCAAGCCACTAGTTCATCTTACTAACAATATTTGACCAAATATTTGTTTTGCAGTAAATTTACTGGCAAGATTCCGTTTCTCCCCCAGAAAAGGACATTGAAATGGTATTGAGCACATGATTCAATATCCTCGAAGGACCATTGTTATGGGTTTATTCTATTCCGAGGAATCCAAGACAAAATTAATTTTTAATGCAGATGCACAATATTTATCTGATCTGCATAAAGCACGATCTCAAACACGCTATTTGTTTTCATGTGGAGGAACAATAATATCCTGGCGATTAATAAAGCAAATGTTGCTACGCAAAAATAAAAGCCCTCCGTAAAACAAGTTGAAAGTGCGTCTGGTTGAGATAAACGACACACCATATTCAGGAAATGTGTGGTTTTTCTTTATAACAGAATATACCAATCACAATGTACGAAGATTGGAGACATCATCACAAGAAATTAAGTGATGTTTTAATCAGGGGGAGTATAATACGCGTTGCACTCTTTTCCCTTGATTGAGGTTTTTTCCCACTGGGTTTTCCTGGCAAGGTTTTTAATGAGGCAATAAATAGTGCGTATCAAAAGATATGTGTACTCTTTTTTCTTCACTAGAGTTTTTTTCCCACAGGATTTTTTCTAGTAAAGTTTTAACGAGGCACAATATCTATGGACATCCAAGGGGGAGTGTTATAAATCCATTGAATGAGTGGATAGTCCATAAAGTAAGTACATGAACAACTATCCATATTCACTAGGTTTCATGAACCTTTTTTTGATAAGAATGTATCTATTTATTATGATACTTAATATGGTGACTTTTGGAGTGATTTCTCAACCTATAAATAGGGTTTTTCATTCACTATTGTATGATATACAAATAAGATTTACATATTCTTGAATAAGAAGAAACTTCCTCTTCTTCTATCTACTTCTCTTGTCTTCTTCTCTTTATGATTATATTCTTATGAGCTTGATTTTATAACATATATAAGTTTGTTGTTTTTATTTCTTTTTTATATAGACCATTTTTATTTCTTTTAAATTTTTTTAGTTGGAAACTTTATTGTATACCTATATAAGTTTGTTGTTTTTTTTTTAATGTTTAGACCATTTTTATTTCTTTTAAATTTTTTTAATTGGAAACTTTGTTGTTTCTTATCAAACATGTATTGTTTTTATTTCTTATTATATATAGATTATTTTCATTTCTTTTTATATATTTACCATTTTGATAAATTTATGCAAATATAAATATTTTTTGAATATTAGAAATTGAGTGTATATTTTTTAACGGTACATATGCTAATTAATATTAACATTATATACTATTCAATAAATTTCACATTTTATTAGTATGTATTATTATTTTACAAAAAATATATATTTATAATTTACTATAAGTTTAATATTCAATACTTAATAATTCATTTATTGTAATATCTAAACCCTGCATAACTAAACTCTGCCTTGCTATTACCTACATAACTAAACCTTGCATAACTAATACCTGCATAACTAAACTCTGCATAATTAATACCTGCATAATCCCTGCATAGCTAATACCTGCATAACGATAACCAGTAACCAAACAACTCCTAAATATATATATATCATTCACCATTTGTGTAACATACTTGAATTAGAAGAAAAGTTATAATCTTCATCTTTGTTTCGTGTTTTCATCTGTTCGTACTTCTATTGTTCTAAGCTTGATTTTATAGCACATTATCAACACAAGACTCTAGCCAATCGAGATTGAGTTTTAGTTTTTCTTTAACAACTGTCAGCTCTATGCTTTAAAAAATAAGGCTCCCCCCCCCCCCCCATTTTTATTAAGAATAAATTATGTGTTCAAATTTCTATACAAAAAGTTGATTATTTATTAAAAAAGTATAATTTTTTAAAAAATATATTATTTTACCCACTTTAACAACTTTTGTACTTTATTAAAACTAAGAGTTGATAGTGAAAAGAGGTGAACAAAGTGAATTACAAATTCTTTTTTTTTTTCTTAAATTTTAGTTTCAAGCATTACTACTAGCATATTAAAATGGGGTATACCAAGTCATCAACTTCTTGTGTTAAATTCTACAGTTCTAACTCTTATCGTTATTTAATATTTTTCAACTTATTACTTATAGAATTATGTTACTCCCTCGGATAAAACTTACCCGTACCGGATGTTTACATCAAGACAATACATGCATGCCATGTGTATAAATTTATAGTACATTCTACTTCATTAAATCACGTAATAATAAAAATTGCATTTATTAGGTGTAAATTTAGCGCGAATAAGTTTTTTCGTACTTGCTCTGTCCACTATTAATTGTCATACTTTCCATTTTAGAGTCAAATTATAAAAAACTTTGATTAACATTTTATTATACATTTTTTTTATCATATTGATATGCAAAAATTGTAATGTATTGTACTTTTCGTATAATTTTTGAATATCTTTTTTTTTTATATAAAATATTGAATTAGTGTAATCTAATTTAACTTTAAAAATTAGTCAATTGACTTTTGAAAAGCGCAACATGACAATAAAATGGACGGAGGGAGTAACAATTAATATAATAATTACCTCACTAAAAGGATGTTTTTAATGTTAAATTGATAAAATCTTACCTAAAACTAATAACTCAAAAATAATATTAAAATGCTAATAGTTTACATCTAAATAGTGTAAGAAAAATATATTTTTAATAAATACGTATATGAAGTTTGTTTATTAGGCCTACAATTGAAATCTCATTTTAGGCCTCAAATCACGTTGAGTCGCTCCTGTCTTTAACTCATGTTCTGATTGATCATGTTATGAGAATCAAGAAGAAAAAATGATAACTACTGCAATCAAGGTATTATATAACATAAAATCACGTATTTAATTTGTAAAATCATTTTATGATTTATAAATAAGTATCAAACGATAATTTACCATACAATAGTGTTAGGTCACTAACTTTAACCAGGAACCAAAGACATATACTACTATTGGTTGAATATGTCATGTTGTACAAAAATTTCTTAAATGAAACAAGGTATAAAATCATAGTAGCATGAATTTGAATATTATTTTGATTGTGCTAATCCGGAGGGTAAATTTTATATTTTCCCTATTATAATTACTTATATTGTCAACGACATTAGTTGATAGAAATTATTATATTTTATGAATTTTATTTCGACTTTTTGAAAGACTCAAAGGGTGAGTCATGTTGTATATTGGGTTGTCATACCATTGGTTGAGAGTAAGATGGTGGATTCAAGTACTATCGCGTTAAAAGGGTAAGACACCAGGTTAAAGTCTGGATGCACCATAATGAAAAATGTTTGAGAGTAAGATGGTAGATTCAAGATTTATCACACTTAGAGGATAAGATATCGATTTGAATCCTGATGCTCCATAATGATAATTTATTGAATTAAAATTTCAACGAATTATGGCCTAAAACATTTTGTTACGAGTAAGACATTGTGTTTCAAGTCTTAAAGCATTATATTGATGAGATAATTGGGAAAATTAATATACTCTTGATGGGATGTCATGAATCTTGCTCCATTTGAATTTGCTTCATTCCCTAAAGTGAATGTGGTAGCAGTACATAATAAGTTTGAAATCAACTCAATTGTTTCATTCTATCATATGAATATAGTATAAGTGAATAATAAGTCTAAAAGATGACAAGTGATGGCATGTATGAATAAGGTCATTAAGGGACATAATTAAAATAGTTATTATTGTGGTGATTGTAAAAGGAAAAAAACTATGAATTCTCCAAATAGTCCTTGAAGGTAATTATTATCATCATAATGACGTGAAAGGTCATTGAACTCGTGGTCATTGTGCGACCTAATAATTTAAAAATTTGTGAAAATCCTTCATTTAAAAAAAAAGAGAGATACAGTGGTGAACTTACCTTCCAAAGTGATGTTGAAGTGTGTCAGGAAAATATGATGATTTCAAAGGTATGACAAAGTGCTTATAATGTAAATTTATGAAGCACATATAAATGATAAGTCTTTTTTTTGTTAAATCTGAAAATATTTTTGAGTTAGGACTCAAACCCTTCTTTGTTGAGAGTAAGATTATTTTGAGGAATTTAAAATTTTCTTAGGTGTTAAGGACACAAGATGAAGCACCTTAAGTTTAAAAAAGAACTAACGAGACTTCCTTCCAGTCATTCCTATGTTCTTCTAAGTTTGGGATCAACTTCAAATGACCATCACTTTTAGCACTGGGTGAGTTAGGAGACCCAAAATATATCAAATAAAAGACCTTTAAATCCTTATCCAAAGACGCTGAGTTTGCTAATTTTTGAGCTCGTATGAGAGAAATATTCCCGTTTGAAGTTTGGCTATCCAAATAAAGAAAGTTACCCAAATATATTAAGGGTATTTTGATCTTTTTCTTAACCAAACTTGAAATGAATTTTAGTAATATTTTGGGAACAAATATGATGTGGGTCAGTTTTTATAATTCAAATATGCTTAGGGTTTTAGAAGATAGTTCATTCAAGTTATTTCTAAGTTCTTTTAAGTTTTGATGTAAGATTCTTCTTGGGTCAACTTTAAATGATAATATATCTTAGAATATAATGATTTATGTGGCTCATAACCTATCAAATTAAAGGTATTAGAATCTACTTTCAGCAGCCATCAATTTTGTGACAATTCCATTTTTGAGTAAAAAGTTATAACCATTTTAGTAATTGATACACTACATTGACGAATTAGTCGACGGGAAGACATGAAAAAGGGTATTTTTTAAAAATCTTTTTACCTCCAAGCTAATCGTAAAAAAATTTATTGACTAATTAAAGATCCAAACCAATCAGATCTTCATCTCTCAATTCATTATTCTCTTTTCTCTCAAACCCTAAGGAAAAATCAATGTAGAAGACTCCATTCAATATTCTTTCAATCTGTTTCAAGATTCTTCTTCAAGGTATCTCTTTCTCCAAGAATTTCATTTTGTACAACTCAAATTCCTCCATAGAATTATGAATCACAAATGAAAATCATAAATCTTGGCTATAGAGATTTCAAGAAACTAATTCAAGATCTCAAGAAAGGTTTTCTTGATTGTTTACCTTCAAGTTGGGGTTTTAAGGCTTCTAATCCAGTTCTTCTTCAAGATTCTTCAAGAACCTTATTCTTCCAGGTATGTAAGACTATCATAGTTTGAACTAGTTCTTTTTCACACCCTACATTTACTTTCAAATTAGTAAATATTTAGGATTCTTCCCCTAGATTTGAGTATTCTTGAGCTAAGTTGATTTATTAGTTCTTGAATTCCTGATTCTTTTGAAATTTTGTTCCTAAGTATTGGGTTTCTATATTGTTATTGAGATCCTTGATTTTATTTTTTCATATCTATAATTTAGCATGAACCCTATTTTGAGTTATAAATCTTGAGAAGTTTTTCAAAGCCAACACTTGAGTTTTAAACTAGGTTTTGAGGAAGTAAAGATGAGTTTTTGAGAAAAAAACTTTAAAGGTTTTATTTCATAAAGGTTTAAGAATTAATTTTTCATGCGACTCCTCACCGCCTCCGAGAAGGCCAATTAGATGGATCCATAGTCACGATATCTTCCTATTCCCCGACAAATTATAGGAAGGGCCCTTGCAACGTACGGTGGGACATTGTACCATTGATAGGATCATAGTAATGGTTGTCGACTAGAGAAAGTCCCAAAAAGTAAAGTATATAATTTTCATGTTGCTTTCATTGTATATTTTATTATAGAGCTTAAATGGTTTTCAGTTCATGTTCATGTAATTATTCAGTTGAGTTGCTTTTAGTTGTTCAGTTTAATTATTTGTTTAGTCAACTATATTGCATACTCGTACGATTCATGTACTAGTGTCTTTCGACTTGCATCCTTTTAGCTTTGGTGAGCCTCACTTTACACTCCGGATAAATTTAGTGAGCCTCCTTGTATTCTACAAGACTTCACAGTTACTTCCCAGTTATTAGTTTTTAGGAGCTGTGGGTCTTGTCTCGACATCCATTATTAATAGTAGAGGTTTCATAGATCTACAGTTTAGAAGAGTCTTAGTTTTCAGACATTTTATTTAAACTTATTTTTAATACTAGGTATTTTCAACAAAGTTTTGAGATTCAATAAATTGTTTTTAAATGTTTATTTCAGTTTTAAGTTTTTGCATGCTTGAGTTGGTCTTTAGTTTGTAGTTAGCCAGGATGAGGGTCCGCTCAGGGACCAACAATGTTTCTCGAGTTTCAGTCACGTTTAGGGTGTAGACTCAAATCATGACAAATTTGGTATCAGAGCACATAGTGCAACTGTCCTAGGGTGTCGATGAAGTCGTGTCAAGTAGGATCTTATTTATAATTGAAAGGGCCCCACTTATATATATGAGGGATTATAGATATTTAGGAAATACTTCCCTTCTTTCATACTCTTAATTGTGCAATAGATCTATGTCATAGATACTTATTCTAACTTGTGCATTCTCATATCCATTTGACTACCCCTCATACTATATGTGGTTGAAAAGCAAAGTCAAATCCTTATCGATGAGTTGTTCTTAGCAAAATCTTGAGGAAGTCATGAGAATCCAGCGGGGATTGAGAGAAGCCCATGAGAGTTAAGTGTAGAATTCCAAAGGAATGTGTTCATGTTCATATGAATTGTGTGTTCAAGCTGAAAGCGAAATATACTCTCTTCTCTAAGCCTTGTTTCAGCTGAGATCCTTATGAGAAATTATGTTTAGATCTTGGGTAGTATTTTCATCGAAAAAGGTAGCATAAGTTATGAGATTATGAACAGTAGTAGTAAAAGTTCCCAGAGTTAGAGGTAAGCATCTAGGGGTATAGAAATATAAGGAAAAGAGAAGTGGTGGGGCTGGATTATGTTATTGGAATCATGCAGCCAATCAGTTATAAGCTATGAGTTCCTTTATGAGTAGAATAAGGAATAATAAGTTTGTAGGGAGTTCGTGATAAAAGGAAGAGTTTCCAGTTAAAATGAGATAGAGTACATCGTTTAACCAGAATAGAGTTGATGTTGATGTGCCATCGTATTAGAGGAGACTAAGTACATGCATTGAATAAGAGAACGGAGTATTCATGAAATGATAGATCTAATCTAGTCTTATGATTTGTTTAAGAGGGTTATGATGTTCAGAATGTCATAGAACTTGTTATGTAATAAGGTATGATAAGTGGGCAAATAGTACTTAAGTTGTTAAAAGGGGATATAAACTAGTTTAGAAAAGAAGGAATAGGTCCATAACTTTCAAATGTCCACTTTATAACTAAGGGGGAGATGATGAGATGAGAAATCAAGTCAAGAGTTGAGAATAAGATAGTAATGAGCTCAAAGAGTATAGGAGATATCTCTTCAGAGGCCCTTTTAGTATTGGAGTGATGTTACAAGAAGAAGATTAATGTTCTCATCGTGATAATTATTGTGTGATAATTACACCTAAGGTTATAAATAAGGAGGAAGAGAAGGATAAGATTTTCTATGAGAAATAGTTAAATAAGAGTTATTAGTTTGTTTTAAGTAGTTTGGCAGGAAATTCTAGTTGATATCGTAGAGATGATAAAGGAACGAGAACTTCTTATGGAGTTGGATAGTAGGTGTCCATGGAGTTGTTAGAGTACAAAGCTTGAAGGTGTTGTTGTTAAACATTAGGTGATTAATGATATGATCCCAATGTTTATTAAATGTGGTGGTAAAGAGTAATATTCTTGGGATGAGATATCCTATCGATCGAGGTATAGAACCTGAACTTTTAAATTTGGGTTATACTTGAATACAACAAGAGTGTGTCGTTAGAATAAGACCTTAGTAAGATAACTCATGTACCCTTGTAGGAGCTATGAGTTGCAGCAAATGAGGTAGGGTATTCCTATTCTTACATAATGCCTAGATTTCCTTTATTTCAAATAAGGTAATTTCAGAGAGAGTGTGACTATGTTCACAATAGCATCGTTCTTGACTTAGGTGCTATCAAAGATCCAAAATCTTGATACGAATCATCCCAACCTGTGCTATCAAGCAAGTTCGCGATTCAAAGGATATAGTAAGAGTAGCCCTTGTTCCATCTCCAGTCCAACCGTCATTTGAGGTCGAATGATCCCAAGGGAAAGATAATGTAACACCCCCCAAAAAATTTAATCTAGGGCTTGAATCCTTCTTCGTTGAGAGTAAGATTTTTTGGAAAAATTTAAAATTTTCTTAGGTGTTAAAGTGATTAGGTGAAGCACCTTGAGTTCCAAAAAAGGACTAAAGAGAATTTCTTCAAGTCATTCCTAGGATTTTCTAAGTTGAGAGTTAGCTTCAAATGACCATAACTTTTAGTAGAAGACGATTTAGGAGACCATAAGATGTCAAATGAAAGATCTTTGAATCCTCTTTCCAACACCATTAAGTTTGCTTATTTTCAAGATTGTATAAGGAAGATATACCCATTTGAAGTGGGGTTGCTCAAAAAAGGAATGTCATATGAAAATATGACAGGTATTTTGGTCTTTACCTTACCCAATCCGCTTAAAACGAACTTTATTAATATTTTGGGGACAAGTCTAATTTGGGTCAGTTTTCATAAATCCACATTTGCTTAGCTTTTAGAAGAGAGTTCATTCAAGTCATTTCTATGTTTTCTTTTAAGTTTTGATGTAAGATTCTACTTTGTTCAACATTAAACGATCATATCTCTTAGACTATAAAGATTTACGTTCTCATAATCTATAAATCTAAAGGTATTTTAATGTAATTTACAGCGTCACCAATTTTGTATCAATCTCAATTTATTTTTTTTACCTCCAAGAAAATCCTAAATCAATTTTTTGACTAATTATAGACCAAAGAAATTAGATTTTAATCTCTTAATCCATCATTCTTTTCTGTTCCAAACCCTAAGACAAAACCCTAAGAAAAATCAAAGTAGAAGACTTCATTAAAGATTCTTTCAATCTTCTTTCAAAATTCTTTCAATATTTTTCAAGATTCTCTTTTAAGATAAGTCTTTCTCTAAAAATTTCATTCTTTACAATTCAAATTACTCAATAAACTTATGAATTACTAATGAAAAGACATAAACTTGGCCATAGAGATTTCAAGAATCTCAAGAAAGGTTTATTGATATTGTTTACCTTCAAGCTAGGGTTTCAAGACTTCTAATTAAGTTTTTCTTCAAGATTCTTCAAGAACCTTATCCTTCCAGGTATGTAAGGCTACATAGTATTGGATAAGTTCGTCCTCATGCTCTACATCTACTTTCAAATTAATAAAAGTGAAATTGAGGATTCTACCCCTACAGTTGAGTATTCTTATGTTAAGTTGATTTTGAGTTCTTTAGTTCCTGATTCTTTTGAAATTTCATTCCTAACTATTGAGTTTCTATTTTTTTTATTGATATCTTTGAGTTGATTTGTTCATGTCTATAATTAAACATGAAAACTATTTGGCATTATAAACCTTGAGAAGTTTTTCAAAGCCAACACTTGAGTTTTAAACTGGGCTTTGAGAAAGTAGAGATGATTTTTGAGAGAAAGCTTAAAGGTTCTATTTCATAAAGACTTTAGAGTTTCTAATGTTATTTTATTAATATGTATACATATATGTACCTGTTTTAATTTTTTGACTTAAAAGATAAGTTCATAAGTACATGTTTTTGAGAAGGTAAACATGTCTCATCTTTTAAAAAGTATTTCAAGTAACGTAAGAAGTTCATTTTTTTATAATGGGTGAATTCAGAACAAAGTTAATATTAATTATTTCGAGAGTAGTATCGAGCAGCATATTGGGTCAGTGTTTTTATTATTTGAAAGTCATATAGAACTACATAGACAGCGTAGGATAGGACAACATTAATTTTTCATTGACTCCTCAATACCTCTAAGAAGGCCAATTAGATAGATCCATATTCACGATAGTATCCTATACCTAACAAAGAATAGGATGGGCCCTTGCAACGTTCGATGGAACGTTGTATCATTGATAGGCGCATAGTACTGGTTGTCGGTTAGAGAAAATCGCCTTAAGTAAAGTATATTATTTTCATATTGCTTTCATTGTATATTTTATCGTAAAACTTAAATGATTTTCACTTCATGTTCATGTATTTATTCAGTTGAGTTGCTTTCTGTCATTCAGTTCAGTTATTTGTTTACTCAACTATATTACATAATCGTACATTTCATGTACTAATGTCATTCGACCTACATCCTTTTATATTGCAGATTTAAGTATTTATGATTATCAACAAGGGCTTCGTTGAGATCACTCTACACTTAAGTTAGGTTTTGTGAGGCTCCTTGTATTTCAAAGGACATCACACCTACTTTCAAATTAGTAGTTTTGAGGTGTTGTGGGTCTTGTTCCCCATCATTTCTTAATAGTAGATGTTTTATATACATAGATTTTTGGAGAGTCTTTCCATTTTCAGTTATCTTATTTAAGCTTATGTTTGATATTAAGTATATTTTGAAAATTTTTGAGATTGAATAAATTGTTTTTAAATGTTTATATGGATTGTGATGAAAGGACTTACACTCATACAATTTTTTTTAGAGTTATTGATGATGATGATTATACAAGGGTTAGATAAGTCATGATTACAAAAATACTAAAGGCATTTCAATAAAGGGACCTAGTTTAGTACCGAGTGAGCTTGTATGCGAGGGGGTGACATATTCTTATATAAGAAAGGTAGGGTTCACTACGGTCCTCACGGGGTGGATAGCCACATGACCCAAGGTAGGGTGTAGAGTTGATATTTCCCTGATTTATTCCCCAATCTCCATAAACTATGTTGCCACCATAAAATACTTGCTAGTGGATCCACCTAGATAGCTACGTTTATGTTAGGTTCTACCTTGGCCGGTAGACCACCTTCCATCGGTATAAGGTTTCATGACACCAGATTCCATATTAACTCATGTGGTCTATGTCGTTTAAGGCAAGACTTTCATAAACTAAAATGAATGAATCAAGTATAGACTAATTGAAGTGACTTGAGTGGTTTGACTTTAGCTTAGGTTGGGGTATGTGACTCTACCTATGCCTTGCACTGTTTGCCTTGATAGAAGCTTAGAGAAGTTAATATTATGTATATAAATGACGATATAATGTAAATGAATTTATATGTTGAATGAGATGCTTATGAATATGAAATTGGTTATCATTTTTAAAGAAAGAATAGTATATGAGATGGAAGACTATGCTATGTGAAGTGAATTGCTAATTGTGATCTTTGGTGGGTTACTTGATTAAGTAGGGTTATGAGGCTTTGCTTGGTCATCGCACTTGTGGTTTCTTAAGGATTATATATGGTTGGTTTGCTTTGGTATTTACGTGGTGTACTCTTATTCATGTTGGTGATATTATTACGTGATAATAGAGTTACATGAGATTATGGGTTTAAGTATGATGACGTGCATATGGTATAATTAATTTTTTTAGTATGTTCAAGGGATTGGCTTAAATAACACGATTTCATTAAATGTCCCTTTCTAGCATACTTTGTTGGTATTTGTGCATATGGTCTCATACTTAGTACATGTGGCGTACTAACTCCATTTTCTCCCCTTTTCTCAAACATTTTAGGTTCTAGTCGTTGAAGTTTATTTGAAGGAATACTTGGATATGTTATCATCCAAGTGGTAGGTCCTCATTTTCCCCGAGGACGATGCCAATATTCTCTTTGTGAAGTTACTTAGTTACTACAACTTTTGTATTGACTATATTTCCTATTTGAGACATAGTTGTATAAAGCCTATATGCGGCTTACTTTTATTGATGTAGGGCTATGCCCAATGTTATTGTCCTTCTTTGGATGGTTTATGAGATGAGACAGATTTATGACTCTATTTCTTTACTATATAAGTGTGTGAAATAAAAGTAGAAGACTATGTAATCTTCTAATACGAACGAGTCTATGTATACTCGATATTATTATGATTATGTGTATGTAGAAGTCTATGTAAACCTCCGATTAGAAGTAGTTGAAAAGTTTTGAATTCTTCAGTATTTTTAATCGATGTATGCAATGATGTAAGACTAAGAGGCTTGTCTTAGTCCTCAAAGAGAACGACGACGCCAGTTACATCTAGGGGGTAAACCCGGATGTGACATAGTTAATCTTTCGCTTGTAGTCAGCCAGGATGGGGGTTTGCTTGGGGACTAACAGTGATTCTCAAGTGTCGGCCACATTCAGAGTGTAGACTCAGGTGATGACAATTTCTTGAATAGACTATGACTTGTGATAAGCATTATGAATATTTACCCCTTCTTAAAGGTGAATGTTCCAAAATATGATAAAAGTACGGACAAGGAAATTTTCACGTATGGTTGGATAAATATAACATCCTACATTAACAGTAGGTTTTGAGAGAATTAAAAAAATGTTTTAACATAGATGGTCATTTGATCATGTACTTTGAATGCATCACAAATATTGTGGTACACTTTTATTATGAAATACCGAAGGGCAAAAGAAAGAAATAGTTATCTCCAATTGAGATTGTGGTCATGATTAAAATAAATATTGTTGTGTGACGATAAAAAATTGCAATTGGTTGTCAAGAAATAAGTCATTATAATAATGGTATTGTGAAATTTGTGGTAGTATACAAATTGATTGAAAGTTCTGTAAGAGCTAATTTATTACTATAAAGAGGAATGAAATTGTCTTTAATATTGGGGTTATAGTAAGTTTCAAGAAAAACCTTTTAAGTTTCAGAGGATTTAAAGAAAAATTATTATATTGAGACTACAAGGAGAAGATTTTAGTATCTTCAGATTACTACAATCAAGTGAATTATAAGTATTTACGTAAACAATTATTTCCCTCTTATTTGTTGTATACAAATATGAGCATGATGATAGGGCTCACATGCAATAGTAAACTAGAAGTTTACTAAAATAAATATCATTTGAAATAATCTGTTGACCATTTGGATTCAAATGTAACATAAAATAAATTGAGAATTCAGGTGATTATATGTATAATAAATAAAATATTCTTCAACCAGTATAATGTGTTGTTTGTTCTCCTGATTAAATTATCATTCCACCAACTTAGGTTGGGATTGTATTCCCTAAAATTAATTGAAAAATATAAAAAGGTGAATACGAGTCCTTTCACTTGTCATGTTGACCTTTTACTTTTATGATTTGATAATACATCTATGGTATGGCAAAATGTGTGCTTGTTATCAACTTGCACATTGATTTTTGTAAGGTTGTTTGTCCAATTATTATATTAAGAGTATATATTCAAATTATAAAATTATATTGATAATACTAGTTGATTTAGTAAAATTTGTATGCCTCCGGCTATACTATATCACTAGTTATGAGAACAAATTTCCCAAAAGAAATTTAATATGAGATGAATTTATTTAACATATAGCAACACTAGTACAAATCAAGCCTACAAAACCAAGAATTTTCATCTATGATTATAATTTAATTGATCTACCACACACATAAAGATGAATTCCCAAATAAGGTTGAGAATAAATGTTAGAATTTCTAACATTATGGGGAGAGATGATTGACAACTGAAAATTATGTGATCAACGGTGAATTGTGAATTATCCAAATCATTATTAGAAAAGAAAATGTGAATTGAAAGTTTAAGGGAAAATTCATTTGCATAGTGTTGCAAATCAATTGTAGATGAGTTTACTGACATTATGTCATAATTTAGCTGTAAATGCATCAATAAGAAGTTCTTGAAGGACAGAGTCTACGATATGCTTGAATTGTGATAGAGCAATCGATTTCAAATATAAAATTTCTTGAGGAAGGAGAGAAGAAAATGATCAAATTTGTCATGATAATGAGACAAGTACTTTAAAGGATCACAACAACATAACAGTTCATAAAATATTGAAAAAGATTCAGGTGCCTGAAATAATGAAAAATGAAGAGATCTCGATAAGATATGTCATATTAGATCCATATCAAATAACCAACGACGATATCTTTAATATGAAGTAACACTCAGTGATATAAATCAGGACGAGGATCTTGAATTAATTTTCATATAATATGAACATATAAATGTTTAGCTAAAATGAAATGTGAAATTCAAGTATATTTTATTTCAATAAGAAAAGTGACGTTTAGACTGATAGTCAATAAATCAAGGTATAATATCATAGGGGTACAAATAAATGATTATATGATAGTATAACCGTAAGGTATCAAGTACGACTTATGCCTTGGAGCATAAAGATATTTCTGCAAAAGTGCTCAGATTATTGGGGAAATTTTCTCCTACAATGTGGTTTATTTTGGTTTGACAACATATGAAAAAAATTGATTGCATATAATGAATAATTATCATCTTACTAGACAATGAAGGTTATATAAAAATCTCAAGGTGTCTGAAGTATATAAAATTTTGAAAGAAACTTTTAGAGGAAGAAATGATACAAAAAAACACCCTGCTATTAACATGTTTAATGAGCAATTTACTTGCATTAAAGAGGCTACAAATAGAGTGATTTTCAAGAATGTATGATTCGGCAAGCTAAGAGCTTCATTATATCCATAAAGTCAGAAAATGATATATCAAAATGAATTCAAAGACGCAACATCTTTTTGAATATGATTTGATTAGAAAGACATTGTCAATATCAATATTTGAGAAGATGATATATAATATTGGATGACATTATCAAAAGAAATTATTTGATGATTTAATAGGAGTATTATAATACGCATTGCACTCTATTTTTCTTGTCGAGGTTTTATCCAACTGGATTTTTCTAGTAAGGGTTTTAAGAGGCAATAAATAATGCGTATCAAACTAATTGTGTACCCTTTTTTTTTACTAGAATTTTTTTCACATGATTTTTTCTAGTAAGGTTTTAACAAGACACATTATCTATTGACATCCAAGGGGTATGTTATAAATCCATTGAACCATATTTATTGTCCATTGAGTTTATGTCACATCCCGAAACCACACCCTAGAAGTTAGGGTCAATCTCGGATTTGCAATCGGCGTACTTGATCTCTCGGAGGTCTTGTACAAGCCCATACATATCATTCATAGCATATGCATAATGGAAGTACTGCGTAATTAAAACTTTTCATCGTCATTAAATTCTCTTTCATATAAAATCATATGAAATACTAAGTCTCAATTTCATCAAACATAAGACACGAGAATACTTTTGGGACATGACCATAAAAAATACTAGAAAAACTTAGTCTATTACAACACTTTGAAATAAAAGACATCTATATATGCCATCTAGTCAATTGAGGACATACTTCAACTTCACTTGAATGATGGTATGATCCAAGTCTTGCTTCCCAAATGCTCTTCATCTACCGACAACTATAGAGATAGATAAAAGCATGAATTAGTACAACCACATGTACTAAGTATGATATTATGCATGAAATAATGAAAACGGACATTTATTGAAAATATGCATCTTTTCATTTAAAAAATCATATTATAATCATAAGAGCAACATTTATAAACTTAAAAACATATAAGATAATATTTAAGCTACTTAACATATTTTTGAGGCAACATTACAGTAAACTAAACTTATTGTACAGTGAATTGCTTCACTATTACAGTGAAGTATTTTCTCTTCCTTTCTTACACTTTTTAACATGTAGTCTTCTCACTAAAAGCTATCCTACGACTCATGTAAGCAATACAAAGAGAGACCGCCCATAAAACCTCCCTAAGCATACCTAAATGACCCTCAAGACTACTTATGATAAGACATACACACACTTACAAGTCATCAAACACATCAACACGAGATTTCACTACCAAAGGTGATTCTAAGTCTCACTTGACACAGTTGTGAAGCGGCTTCCCATACAGTCCCTTACACACACACTTAAGAGATCCTATAGAATACCTATGATACAATCATTCTCGCTTAACACATCACCATATAGATAATATGACATTCTTTTACCAAAGGTTATCAAAAGACTTACTTAAGTAAATCAAGAAGATAATGTACATGATTGACCTCTTCTAGACTACCTAAATAATCCTTAAGACTACATATGTTTAGATCATGTACATATATAACCAATTTCCCTAACTAGATTCATTCTTAAGATTCATCTAGGTAATATACAAAGTGACCATTCCTATGCCCCCTTCACACCTTAACTAGACAACCCTTAACTACTCTAGATAAGTACTTACCACTAGGTTCAAGATTTCGCATAAAGGACCCTCTTAACATCATTTAAGGTCACATATCATTAATACAATCAAGACTAAGATACTTTAACATCCTAAATCAAGACATCACATATTCATATTCATACATACATCAAGCAAGTGACACAAGTCAACCAAAACAAGACAAAACATATTTCAGTTTTAACACATATTACATGTCATTTTAGAAGCACATAGAAATAACCCTTATCATCTTTAAGTCACCCTATATACTATCATATCATCATCAATATGACCATCATAGACTCACATATTCATGTAGAAAAAATCAATCATCAACTCTAAGACTAAATATATAAAGCCATAGTCATAGTCTAACATGATCTCCAAACATACATAGCAAGAACACATATTTTCACATTACTTATCATATTGGTAGATATTATCATACTTCACATAATCAACTACACAAATAACCACATTACTTCAAGTAGTTTGCTGACAAGAACATAATCATCATATTACTTCAATAACGTCGACAAGGACACATCAATTGCAAGTAAAGCACATAACACTGCCACCATAAGTGGACCATGCCATTCACAACATAATTGAAGTCTAATTAACATAAAATAAAGGAAATTAGGGTTAATTACTTTATATTCATCAATCTAATACAACCTACATATCAATTTACTACAATTAATACATCAACAACCCATATGAATCTACGTAGGAATTCATAAAAATTAGATCAATATCAAGTAACCCATAACATAGTCAAAAACTAAGATTCCTCTAATTCATGGGTTCATAGGTTATTTTAGTTAGAACCATCAATACAATAACAACTCAATGATTATTCAATGCTTAAAAACAAATAATGCAAGAACCCATGGAATAGATCATGAAATTGGACAATTCATCTTTGAAAACTTAAGAAATCATATTTGAAAGTTGGGCTCCTTGATGAAGAGAGTTTCAAGGATCAAAAATCATACCTTGATTAAGCTAATTTTTCAATTTGATGAAGAATGTCCACTTAATTCTTCAATCCAATCCCTTCTGAGTTTCGACTCCAATGTAGTTCTAGAGAAATTTCTAAGGGATTAGGGTTTTGATTTTTTTAAGAATGAAATCTTCTAAGTGTTTTTGGCTTATAAACATAGTTAAAATACCCAAAAGGAACCGCCAATACCCTTATTTGGATGTGGGGTGAATTTACAAGTTTACCCCTCACTTAATAGTGAACTGCACATAGGGACAGAGACCCATTGAAGGTTGCCCATCGACGGTCCGTCCCTTGACCAACAGACTTTCCTGTTGGTCCGTGGTCTGGGACTGAGGACAGTCTTTGGATGCCTCTCCTCCCAAGTCTAAGAATCTACCAACGTCACCCATTAACGGGGCGACGATTGGACCACGAGTCGTCGATTGCCTCAGTCGTTTGGGGCTGTCTTGGATAGTCTTGGCACCAACTTTGGGTCCTTCCTCAAGGACCCTTGGATGATCTTTGGAGATGATTGTCCGTATGTTTCCATCCCAAACATGATCACATATGATTTTATCACCCTCACATGAATTTCATCCAAAACAAACATATAAAACGCGACGGAACATGCCTAGACGCACAAGGTTGTTTCAAGGCAAACCTTTCGAACATCATAAACGTTCTTGGACGTTTGACCTCCAAACTTCACAAAACTTGACACACTACATATTTACACCATAATAACTCATTTAAGAACCTCATAACCTCATGAAACACACATAAACACATCAAACCACATATGAGGCGCATAGGTGACTTAGTCGTCGAATGTTTTAGTCGTCCCTTTACGTTTGACTTTCAATGCACCTAAACTCTTAGAAAATGCCTCAATACCATATAATATACATATTTAGAACCTTAGACCATGACAACTATGTTAGGCTCTAATTCACCTAAGACATTTCTGGGGTCTTATAGTTTATTTATAAATTAATTTAATCCATCTATGTATATTCCAAGGTGATATAATTCATTGTGGATAAATATGTATCTTGAAAATTTAACATGATGACCTTTGGGGTGATATCTCAACACTATAAATAGAGATATCCATTCGCCGTTTGTATGAACAGTTGAATAAAAAGATAAGTTCTCATCTTCGTCTACATTTATTGTCCTCCTCTCTTTGTGCTTATATTATTCTGAGTTTGATTTTATAACAACTACTAATTAAGAGTTACTTATTTATTTGAAATTAGATTTAAAAAATTCGATATAGATAAAATCTAAAATTTGTCATGTATCAATACCAAAGTCAAAAATTATATTGGAAAAACTTCAATTAATCTTTCTATATATTTTAACTAAGAAAACATAGAGTTGATAGAATTTTAGTTGATAGGAAAGTTTTTAAATTTCAAGAGTTTTATGTCTTATAAGTAAGTAAAAATTTAATAATTGCAGCTTTTAACAGTAAATACATCAAATATTTCCTGAACATAGCACCAAAATTTACTTTAGTACTTTAACAATACTGTCATTTAAATCCCCCCTCCCCTTAACAATCTTGAAGTGATTACATATCATCTTAAGAACTGACGTGGCAAAGTAAGTGTATTCACTCTCCTAAAAGCGCGTGAAATAGTTAAAAAAAACGAAAAACTGAATGGTCAAAATCATAAATATGACATTTTTAATGACCAAAATATAATTACTCTCTCCGTTCCATTTTATATGAGGTAGTTTGACTCGTCACAAAGTTTAAGAAAGAGAGGAAGACTTTTAAAAATTGTGGTCCAAAATGAATGATGGATGACTGTAAATCATTTCATTAAGGGTAAAATATACATTTTACAGTCATATTGTTAATTAATATAGATCATTCTTTTTGGGACTGACTAAAAAGGAATGTAAGTCATGTAAACTGAGATGGAGAGAGTAATAATTTTTTTTAAAAAAAAAATTATAAGTTAATTTCTTTTTTAAAACATAAAATTTCTTGTTTAGAAATAAATGAAATTTTTGCGTTTGATTTTTTTAAAGAAAAATATTTAATCTTTTTTGTTCTCTCTTTATTTGGTTGTCTTCCCCATTGAAGCGCCTTTTATACCTTTCTTCTTCCATATTTGTCATTTTTCCTTCATCTTTGTTTCTTACATAACCATCCCTTCATAAAGCAACAAAATCCAACACCTAATTCATATTATTGAATGTAAATTTTCTTGAATTTTAGGTGATCAATTTTGATTTTAATTAGTTGTGATGCACAAAATGTGTGTCTATCGACTTTCTTATACAACATTCATTTTTCATTTGATTTAACTTTTAAAAATATCATTCTCCGAGGAATAAATTTTGGGAGAGGGAGAGAGTTCGAAGAAGAAAAGTAAGTATGATAAAAAAAATTTAAAAAAAGTAAGTCGGCTAATTTTTTTAAAAAAATTTAAGTATGCTATTTTATTAAATAAAAATTGGTGAATGTTGAGAAGAAAATAATCATTGAAAGTTGAAAATGGTTGGGAAAAAAAGAAGCCAGTGAAGGCTGAAAATGGTGAAAATTAAGAAAGAAAAAAGAGTGAGGGGGTGGGGTGGGGGTGGGGGAGGTAGAAGAGATGGGGTGAAGGAAGGTGGGGAAATTTTGATTTTAAAATGCATTTTAATTAATCAATTAGTGTAATGAATTTTAAAAAGTTTTTAAGAAAAATGGTAAATAAGCAAATAAAAAAAGATTGAAAATTAATGACGTTGTGCTTACATGATCATGATGTAACAAGTGAGAGTGATGATATTCGACTCTCAGGGTTGTATTTGATTAACTTCAAAGTTGTTAAATGGAGTATTTGAACGCCCCTGTAATTTCAGTGTTAAGTAAGTTCTGCGATAAAGTTTAGAGGATTCTTGTATGTGCTTTCTATTTAATTAATCTTAAATTTTTTATAGGAGGATAATTAAAATGATAATTAATTTGAAAAAATAGTTAATTTCAATTTTTTCAAGGATATTTAAATGAAGGGCAAAAATTTCAATCAATATTTCTAAGAATTTTCATGGTTTTAATATAACTAGTTTCTACGAATATGTATTGCATATTTATACCATCTCAAATATTAGTGAGTACTTTGAATTATAATACACTTGGTAAGGTATCAAAATTGTAATTAGATCGCAATATAAAGTAAACCTACATAGTAACTAACAACTCTATTATAAAAGATGATGTTTAAATACGAGAGAAAATTTCTCTATTTATAGTCTACAAAAGGCAGCATGAACATGTACTTATTATGTCATAGCAAAAAAATCATTAACTCTTTGAAAAAGTTATAATTCATCGGAAAATTCACAACCCTTTGAAAAACTTCAATGCGAAAAAAGTGTTTGCTTTGTATATAATATATATGAATAAATTTAATATATTAGTCGATATGCTAAATTGAGTGTATTTGCATAAAAAAAATTATAGTAATTAACATTCAAGTTAATTTTTTTAATTGAGGGTATCAAATTAATTTAGAATTCAAGTTAAGGAGTTTATGCATTTTTTTAGATAGTATAATATAGATAATTAATGAATTACATATTTTACTATAATATATATACATACACACACTAGGTAATTCATCTACACTTCGCGCGAGCATAAATAATCTTTCGAACAACCTTTCCAATATCGACTTTTAAAAGAAAAAAGAAAAAGTAAATTTTAGAAGGTTTTAAGAACATTTTAACAAAAATTTAATGATATGATATTGCATATCTCAAGAATTGTAAATATATAATGAATGATTAAAATTATCTTGATATCTAATTATTTTTATCTTTTACATAATTTATCATAACATACGTTTGCTAATACAATTGTCTGTCAAAATTGAGTGATACTTTATGTAGCAACGAATTAACATAACTTTTTCTACTTTTTTTACATGAAAAATATGAAATCTGATAATTTCAACGTTAGAAGACATTTAAAACATGTACACCACAACAACATAAATAATTTTCTAGACAAAATCTACATCTCTAAGGTCAAATGTTCAACACTTTTCGTTATTGTTACTTTGGTATTCTAACAAAATTTATATAAGGATAAATTTTTTTTTGAAACAACAGCCAAATAATATTGTTGACCCTTTTAGAAATTCATTCTTTATTTAATTGTTGCTCTGAAAGCCCTTCTAAATGCTTCATCAATGAAACTTTATGATTTTTTTAAAAAGAAATATATACATATAATTGTTGTATTATGAAAGTATTAGTAGATCAAAATGTTGGATTGTAGACTCATGTTAAAGAAATATTCTTGAATATGAAAAAATTAAAAAATGGGTCTAACTTAGATAATTAAAATACTCAACAATGACTTGGGACATGAAGACCAACAAATATATGTTAATAGTGTTGGATTTTATTTGCCCTAAATTTCTTACCATAAATAGGTTTTCCTTTTAGAAAAAGGTTTTGGATTGACTAATCCTTTTTTCTGGTAGGAAAAGGTTTAGGACTCTATAAATAGAGGAATGTTCCTTCTAACTTAATCAACATTCACAATGTAGTCTTAAAGGCTTTGAGAGTTTTGGTTAGGGGGAGAATTGATGGGTCACAAGCTTGATACGTTATCACTTGTGTGAACCTCCCATGTATTTCGAGTGAATTGGTTGAGGGTGTTTCTCTCTGTATTTGTAATCTCATATTTATAGTGGATTGCTCATCTCCTTTGTGGACGTAGGTCGATTGACCGAATCACGTTAAATCTTTGTGTCTTTTGGTATATTTCTCGTTTGTCTTCTTACTCGTGGTCTTTCGAGGTTTGCTTTGCTAGCTTACGCACTAACACCTGCTTATTTTCGGTCCTAACAAATAGACATATTTTTGTAGCTTCAGATATTACATTTATTTATAGTAGGTTTTCTTTTATATTTTTCAAATTAAGCTTGTTGAAAATAGTCATAACTCACATCAAAAAAATTTAGAAGAATCAAATGAGAAGGAAAAAAGAAAAACATTACAAGAATGAAGTTTGTCAAAGTGATGTAATCTACAATACTTCAATCAACTTCAATTCTTAAAGTATGCATAAACCCACTAATAAAATTTAGTAAAAAATATACTTAACAATATAAAAGCCAAAATATGGCCATGTAAAAGATATCAACTCTCAAATGATTTTTTAATGAATAAAAAATATCATCCTTGTATGTGAAGGAATGACGTTGTTGATGCAGAAAATAGAGATTTGTAGAGATTTTTTTATTGTACCTTCAACAATTTCAGTAGAGAAAATTTGACTGAATAGTCAATTAATATTAGTTATTTAATTTTCCGTAACAAATACTTATAACAATAACTTTGCAGAAACATAAACAACAAAGTTTAAAACATGTACTCAAAAAACAGAAATTAATAATATAAGCCTAAATTAATGACCGTAAAAAACATATAGAAATTTGTATCAATAAAATGAAACAAAATGAAAAACATAGAGCCCACTGAACACTGTCCCCTTAATGTAATTCTTGCCCTCTACATCTTTTTTAATCTTTAATTTGAAATTTTACGGTGATGACAATTTTTGAAGGGAAAATGCACCAGTAACCGCTCAACCAATGCCCGAAATCTCAGAGACACACATATACTATACTAAGGTCCTATTATCCCCTGAACTTATTTATAAGTAATTTTCTACCCCTTTTTGGCCTAGGTGACACTAGCTTGAAGAAAAAAGTCAACCAGCGTTGGGCCCACAATATAGTGCCATGTATGCCAAAAAGGGGTAGACAATTGTTAATAAAATAAGTTCAGGGGGGTAATAGGACCTTAGTATAGTATAAGTGTGTCTCTGAGATTTCGGGCATAAGTTGAGGGGGTGTTTGTGCATTATCCCTTAGGACTCTATATGACATTTACTCTTGTACTAAGAGATTGATAACTTGAGCTTTGATATCAAGTTATCATGAGCCAATCAATCGGATAAATGCTTTGTGACTGTAATACCTAGATAGGAGAACCTTTATTATCCATTTTAAATTAAAACATGCAGAAAATAAATGAATTAGTACAAACTTTCTTTAACACCTTAAAACTTCATAAAATGTGAAACTTAAATACAACCCTTTCTATAACAGACTGGAAATACTTTCCAAGGAACTAGTGAAAATAAGTACAAGAGCTACTAAGGATTAATATTTATGCAAGAAATAAGACACAACTCCCACCATGAAGAAAGAGGAGTAGAACCTATTGGAGATCATCATCGTCTTTAATTGTGAGACATCATTGCATTACTGCAACTAGACTATGCCAAATGACATAGCAAGAGTAGTATCAGTATAAACAATATGTAATGGTAGACATCATCAATCGACCGAAACTACCCACATAATATAGTGTAGCTAATTAGAAGAAAATATGCAAAATGAAGGTTACACCACCCGAAGTCTCTATCAGTAGATATCATTCATGTCAGCCACTAGTATTAAAGTTGAGAGTTTTCAATGAAAAATCAAGAATATATTTATCACAAAAGAAGTATCCAACTTCAATCCCAAAGGAAGAAGTTGAGTCACACCAAGCCCAATAAAGATCCCAAAAACCTTAACGCTCAAAATTAAAGTTTAGTTTAAAGTTTCCTAGTTTAAAAGTTTTCCTATTTTTCTGTTTTAAAGTTTACTAATATAAAAGTTTCCTAATTTAAAATTTTCCTAGTTTAAAGTTTCCATAAAAGTAAGATTTAAATTTCATTCTATTTGAGATAGATTTTCCTATATATAGGGGTTGATTTTATTTTAAGGCAACATTATTATTAATTGAGAATTTTCTTCTTTACACCTTTGTGTGTGACTACTTGAGATTCATTTTAAAACCTTATAACAATAATTCTTATGAGGTGATATTGATTCTTTAACTTTATATCTTTTGTTCTTAATTGTAAATTAAAGATGGTAATTAGTCTTATACTAATTATTGTCTCTAATTTCTTCATGATAGGGTCTAGATCACTTTTGATCTCTGATCATAAATTTACTCTCTTAGTATCATGATAAGACTTAATCCGCTAATCTTGAATACTAAGATCAATTAGGGTTTTTAGCACTTTATCTTTAAATTAAGAATTTTATTCTTAAATTTCACATTTCTTTCAATTTCGTCTTCAATATTTATAATTTCGCTTCCGCACCACATAGACCATCTTTTGATACTTATTCCAGAACATATTTTCTTGACACAAGAATATACTTTTTTTTATATATCTTGCAACTTCGATTCCAATAAAGAACTTAAGTTCACCAAGATCTTTCATCTTGAATTTTTATTATAGGTCATCTCTTGCATTATTGATTTCATTCTAACTATTTCTAATGATAAGTAGATCATCCATATATACTAATCTTATAACCAAGTTCCCTTGGAATCCCCGTAGTAAATAAAGAATAATCA
The DNA here is from genome assembly GCA_027704765.1 of Solanum habrochaites. Lineage (NCBI taxonomy): Eukaryota > Viridiplantae > Streptophyta > Magnoliopsida > Solanales > Solanaceae > Solanum > Solanum habrochaites. Next base: position 36,023,772 of record JAKWJA010002495.1, on the reverse strand, counting down.
TAGTGACTTTGAGTGAGCCTTATATGGATAAGAGCACCAGTCAATTTCTTGTTTCAATGCCTTGGTGCTTGCTTCAAACCAATGCAATGATTTATGCAGGTTGCAAATCTATCAAGCAAAGCCTTCAAGAACAGTCATATAAACTTCTTCCAGGATATTCCCATTAAGAAAAGCATTATGTGCATCCATTTGACAAGTGAACCACTGCTTAGATGCTGCAAGAGCTATAAGGGACCTGATAGTCACCATTTTGTCAATGGGTGAAAATATTTCATATCTAAGCCTGTTTGTTGGTCATTCCCTTTAGCTACCAAACTTTATACCTTTCAACCTTAATTGTACTTCAATTTGCACCTATTTGCACTCTATGTGTTTCTTGCCTACCGGAAGATCAACAAGATACCAAATGTGTCTGTCTTCAAGAGCAGCAATCTCAAGCTGCATTGCGTTGATCTAGTTTGGGTTTGTGAAGGATTGAAAAAAAAAGGTTCCTGAATGGAGGATTTAACTACAAAGGCAGGTTAATAGTAAGGGGACAAATGAGAGTAGGTAACATAAGAGGACAAGGGATATGCACAAGGGAACAAATGAGAGTAGGTAATATAAGAGGACAAGGGATTTGCACAAAGAATAACAAAGTCACTTAACCAAGTAGGATGGTGTTTAGACTTGACAATTTTTGTGAGTGTTATAGGTTGGGAAATCACAAAGTGGGGAAGATTTTGAGGTTGAGGAAGAGATTCAAAAGGCTCACCTTGAGATACAATATCAGAAAGGGAAATAATACTAGGAGTGTAATGACATAATGGAATGTCTAAACCTGAAAACAGAAGTGAATAGTGGATTGAACATAAAGGAAGGGGAAGACAAACTCTTAGAATAAGACATTCTTTATAGTAAAAAATATTTTGGACTGCATGTCATAAAGAAGATACCCTTTTTGAATGATAGAGTGACCCATAAAAACTGTAGGTACAACTCTAGGAGAAAATTTATCTAGTGTATTAATGCTAAAAGCATATCTAAGACAATAAAGACTCTTAGGTGTGAGAGAAATGAGGGGTGATTATACAGAAGTTCAAATGAGGTTTTAAAGTGAAGAATATTGGAAGGGGTTCTGTTGTTTATATATATAGCGGCATGGACACATTCACCCCAAAATTTTAAGGAAATTCTAACTTGAAACCTGAGTGATCTGGCTACACCTAGAATGGTTCAATGTTTTCTTTCAACTACCCCATTTTGTTGTGGAATGTAAACACAAGAGGTCTGATGTAGAATATCAAGATGATACATGCGAGAATGAAACTCTTTACTAAAAAAACCACATTCACAGTATATTTTCAACACCTTTACAGAAGTAAATATTATATTCTTTATTTTTTAAAGAAAGTTCCTCAATACAACGGTTACTTATAAACTGAATAAGAAACAACCATGTAAATCTGGTAAAGTCATCCACTACAGTTACAAAGTATCTTTTCTTGTCATGAGTAGGTACTCTATAAGGACCATAGACGTCGTAATGCAGTAATTCAAAAGTTGACTTATAACTAGAGTTGCTAAGAGGGAAGGGTAATTTTGTGTGTTTTGCTAAAGGGCATACACGGCATAGGCGATCTGCAAACTTCAAATGTCCTAGAATTTTGATCTTCTTGTTTACATCCAAACGAGTATGTACTAACCTTCTATCCCAGAGAAAATTGGATTCAAAAACTTTCTCTACAGTGTGTGCATATTTGACTGTTAAATGTGATGGATTTTGGACCACATAATGTCCTTGCAGAAGTATAACCGTTGATTTTCCTAACCTATTCCCTTCTTTTTGCCAGTTAAGAGATCTGGGAATATGCAGAAGTCAGGCTAGAAAACAAACTACTGAGTAGTGCAGTTCCTTCTTTAGTTTGGAGACAGATAATAAGTTGAACTAAAATGATGGGAGGAAAAGAACATTAGAGACTAATTTATTTGGAATGATAGTAATTGTTCCTTTATGAGATACATTTACTACTTTACCTGTGGGAAGATGCACTTTATTCTTCTTTGTATCTAAAATGCTTTCACAGTAACGCAACAATTTTAGGCTAGAGACTATGTGATTGGATGCCCCAAGTCCATAATCCAATTCGTACTTACTGTAGAAGAAGTATTCAAGGAAATCATGATACCTGCACTAGCAGCCTGTCAGGAGGCTCTCTCTTCAATACATCTACTCAGCATCCCTATAATTTGTTGGTACTACTCTAGAGTGAAATACGGTTAAAAATATGGTTGAGATACACTAGCCTGAGGAGTGGTCTGGATGTTGTGATCATTTGAAACAATCGAATTACTGGAGTAATCCATGCCAAAGTTTGAGTCTCCATAACTCCAACTTGATTTGCATACTAACCTACTCTTTTCTTCATGGACTTAGGCTAGTTAGGTGGATGCATTATTAGCTTATAAAAAACATTCTCTATTACGACCATTACAGCCACAAAACTTACATATTAGATGACTCTTCTTCGGTTGTCTATTACTAATAGAAGAAGGCATTCTACCAGAGTAATTTCCTCCTGAACTTGAGCCACCCTCCTGCAGAAGTTGTTACAACCTTCATACTTCCTTTGCCAAAAGCTATGTGATATCCCATAATCCCTCGTTTTCGTGAGGCTTCTTTAAAATCAAAATGAGGCACTTCTTTGACTGAAGAATGGAGTGCCATATAAGGTCTCAGCAATGTGAGTAGCAGATGAGGAATGGGCAAGAGATATCTTGAGTAGGTCTTTCTAGTATATCCCGAGAGTTACTTCCTTGAATATCAACGAAGGAGCCGTGAGGAGAGGGACTTTTCAGCCCTTTTGATAATTGATAGTCATTGAATAGGCTTTGTTATGTATGGGGATCAGAGTCATCATCAAAAGATGACTCCTAGATTAGCTATATATCTCATTAAGCCCCATCAAAAACTGTAATAACCTTTGGTGTGCATAGTGTTTGGACTCAGAAACAGCTAGGGCAGGGCATTAGAGAATCAAAATCATTCCATAAATTTCATAGTCTTCAAAAATGCTATATATGTGCCTTGACTTAGAGTGACAATCTTTACATGTAAATGAAACACTTGAGAACCATTTATAATGTAAAATCTCTCTTTTAGATCCATCTAGACCTTGTGTGTATTGGGAGAATAGATAATGCTTCTCAATAACTCTTTGTTTACAACATTCATAAGCTAGGACAACGACACAACATTTACTTTCTCCCACTGATCATGCATGGACACATCAAACTTATCCTTGGTGTGTTTACCATCAACAAAGCCTATTTTGCTTTTACCCTAGAGACATGAAGTCATAGATCTAATCCGTAATGCATATTTGTCAAATCTAGTTACCTGAAGAGAAATAAGTGAGCTACCTCGAGTATCATTAGGAAGTAGGTGTAAGAAATGATGGTGATCGATAACAACTCCTCCATTGTTACGAGTTGAAGTCGATTTAGATATCCTAATACTACTTCAATCACCATTGATGAATCTTCTCATGAACCTCAGATTGACTTCATCACTAAATTGTGCTATTGAAATCAAAGATATGTCCTCCATTACAACCTCTAACAGTCTAAACTTCAATCTCTAAACAAATTGGAGCTCTGATTCCATGTTAAATTTCATGATGGAAGTTTATCTTATCTTTTAGAATAATACTTAATATTTTTAAAGTGAAGCACAAACAGAGAAAACATTTTTTTCATTCATCTTCTACTTTGACTTACATGATATGTATTTATAGAGTAACAAGCTTAACAACCTTCTCTGATACCTAGAGTAGTTGTGCTAACTTTTTAACTACCTCCTAACCATACTTTAACTTGCATCACTAATTCAACATCTTCCTCTTCCACAAATTCACCCGAAGAAAATATGTAGTCCTTTGTCAAACTATCAAAAATTTGCGAAAGGAAGCTCATTTGCGTTAGTTTTATTTTTTGAATTTGAGCTTGGATGACAGACTACCTTCTCTTTCAAATTGTCGCTCTCCAAAACAACAGATAACCACAAATTGGACAAATATCAACAACAAATATAAATCAAAATAGTAGGCATTCGAAATAGATGAATGTGTGGCTTCCAATAATTTGAGTCCAAGTTCGAGTTTGGTTAACCCACATGAAGAAGAACTGAAAAATAGAGGTGAATGTGGAAATCATAAGTGATGAACTGAAAAACGGCCAAGCAATATCCCCCATTTCAACAGAAGTAATAGAGAAACCCTTCCTTCTTCATTCACTAGACTCAAAGGGTAGTGAGCTCAATTCACTATTGGTGGCAAAATTGGAAAATAGAAGGAAGAAGAATGCATCTTTAGTTAATTTGTTTGGGTTAAGTTAGTTGAATGGGTCAGGCATGAGTTAGATTGGGTGTTGTGTTACTTTTTGAATAAAACCCGGATAATTTCATTTGATTTTGATTCTGTGATATGTGACAAGTTTGTAGAGAATGAAATCGAATAATGTAACAGAAAATAAAACTAGCCATTAAACTAAAGTTTCTTGATAATTTTTACCATTTTCACTATATTTAAACTATTCCCATTGTAGATGATATATTTGGTCATTTTCGTTTATTTGATCAAAATTTTGCATTTTGTATGAATGGATACAAGCTGGAAAGACAGCCTAGATTTGGAAACAACGGGCGAAGCTCTTATTTCATTATATTTATGCGCATTATGTAGCCACATGACCGTAGCTTATTCGTAGAATAAAAAAAACCCTGAAACCCAAATCCACCGACGCCCATTTCCTCTCTTTTTCTCTTCTTTGCCGGAGAGAAGGAAAGTTAGAACCAGAAATGCAGAGGTCAGGAGATCAACGGTCAAAGTCATCCAGACCAACAACCATTCACGGGTTTGCTCAATCTGGGGATCTGCTTGGCTTGCAAAAGATGCTTTCTGCCAACCCTTCTCTTCTCAATGAACGTAACCCTGTTGTACGAATCTCTTTCCTTCTTTCTTTCTTTTTTTATGTCATTGTTCATCTCTCTCAATTCGTATGAAGATCAACATTAGGAAAAGAAAATAATCTTGTGTATTTGACTCCACTTTCTTGGCAAGTACGTTTCAAGAATTCTCCCGGTTGTTGTTTATGACAGCTTGTGAATGGTTGCCTGATTCAGAAAAAAAAGGGGAAACTTCTGATCTATAAATCTAAAATCAATGTCCAATACAATATTTGCTTTTTAAACTTGAGAGGTATTTGAAATTAGTCCGTTAACAATTGTCTTTGTGGTGCCAATGATTGAACATCAAAGTGGCACACCAGTTCACTAGCAAGTAGCAACTCAATGATAGCAGATTGACTTAGTCACAACTACAATCTTATCATTGAAGTTGTGAACATCGCCTGTTCTGCTTGATTAAACATACTATAAAATGTACTGAATTCTAGACTAGAACCTCTTTTCCAAAAATAGATGCCTTAATAGGAGTCATTGATATTCTTACTTTGATGAATTACCAATCCTATAATTGCTAATGGATACTGTAAAAATCTTACAACCACTAAGTTGGAATTGTTTTGTTGGTGCACTTCTTGGAAATGGGGTTATTTTTTAAAATTGAAATGGAAATAGAACCAAAATGAGAAAGTGAAAATGAAAAAGCAAAAACAACTGCTGCTTGGAGACGGTAGGATATATGCAAATCCTACTCTTACATTTGTAGGGTCAAGAGGTTGTCTCCTATAGACCCTTGACTCGAAATAAATATAGGTAAAACAAGAAATTAGGGAAAATAACAGCATAATAGCAAGATAAACAACATAAATGAAGAAACAAGTAGCAGTGACAATTAAAGAATAAGATACTACGCTAACATGAAGTAATACTACTAAATAAAGAGATGATGAGAAGAAGGGATTGATCCCGCCTATCATGCATAAAAGTACAATAACACTCGGCTACCTGATACCCCTTAACCCTCATCCTTGACCTCCATACCTTACTATCTATGGTCATGTCCTTTGTAAGTTAAAGATTTTCCATTTCTTGCCTAATAACCTCCCATAGTTTTTATTCGGTCCACCTTTACCTCTCATGAAAGTTTGTTGTGAATGGCGAGTGCCTCATCGCCAAAGGCGAGAGGCGAGGCGAAGTGAGCCCTTCTCGCCATTCCACACTGAGGCGAGGCGACATACAAAAGGCGACCCATGGCGAGCTAATGGCGACAATAATGGCCGCACCTTTTTGATTTAATTTTTTTTAAAAGATTTGACATAGCAATATTAGTCAAATTTAGTTTTTTTTTTCTATTTTCAAAATTTGCTGCTGCACGACTCCTCTTCCCCTCGCGATCTCTTCTCCCTGACTCCTCTTCCCCTCGCCGGTCGCGTCTCTTCGAGACTTCGAGTTGCTGCTGCACTGAGGACCTGAGGTATACCTCTTTTTTGCTGCTCCTCGACTCCTCTTCTTCGTGCAATCTTATCTGTGCTTCTTCTTTCGTTCTTCTTGAGTTTTCTTCTTCTTTTTCGGTTCTTCTTCACTTGCTCTGTTTTTTTTCCCTTCATCACTGCTGAATCAGCATAAGTAATAAGGGAAAAATGTTTAGTGTGCTGACTGCTTTATGTTTTTTTCCTCTGTTCTCTTATGAGTTTTTGAATTGAAATATTTTGCTAATATATGTTATTGCTATTGAGATTTAAGATATTTATATGTGCAATTAAATATATTTAATTTTTGGTATTAACTGGCGCCTTTTTCAAAAAGGCGAGCGCCTCGCCGTGTGGCGAGGCAGGCCCTTGTCGCCTTTTGTCGCCTCTCGCCGTCCAAAACACTGCGTGAAACGTGCTATAGACAATCTCTCATACCCTCCTTAATGGTGCATGCGTGCACCTTCTCTTATATGCCCATACCATCTCAACCTTGCTTCCATCATTTTGAGCCACAAAGGCCACTCCCCCTTGTTCTGAATTACTTTGTTTTTAATCTTTTCTCTCCTTATATGCCCACACATCTTTCTTAGCAATGATAAAGTGTAAACATCATAATTAATTATGTTAAGCAAGGCCACATTGCTTCACAATGGAAAATGTGATTTTAATGTACTTGTGATATCTTTAGGTGGCTTAGTAACCGTGGGGCTCATTTGGTATGAGATATAGCGACAATTGGTCCTGAGAATAATTTTAGGACGAGTTTATCACATGTTTGGTTGAGATAAAATCACGGGTTAACTTATTCCAGGATTGTAGTTTAATTTTTATCCCACATTGAGGGCGGATAACAATTCTGGGATACTTGTTCCCCAACCAAAAAAACCTTCGTTTTTACACTTCCAAGGGTTTCTTGACTGGGATTATTAAAATGGAGAGACTAACAATGATGTTGAGGGAGAAGATCAGTTCGAGAAGAGGAAAGAGAGAGTAATTGGGAAATGGGATATTTTCATTTCTCTGATAAAAACTTGAATCTGTATCCATACATCTACATATATAATCAACTAACTAAGCTAGCTTAGACTAAGATTAGTTATTACTGACTAGCAAATCCTCTAAATAACAATGTAAACTCCTAACATCACTCTAACAATGTATAATCACCTACTGCCTATCTTCTTATAACTTCTACTGAGTTTTCTTCCAGATCTGGACCATCTGTTAGTGTTCAATATATGATCTTTTGTACCGTTTTGACATTTTGATTTCTGAGGCAGAGATATCTCTCGTTTTGGAAGTGCTTTGCTTCTAAAACGATTACTTTTGTTCTCATCATGACCAAAAAAGTGATTACTTCTTGTTCTGAGCTTCTGATAGATTTAAAATAGTATATTTGCAATGTGACTTCATCTGTGGTATCTAATACTATTTAAAGAAGATGAACTGTTACCTTTGACTTTTCATCTGCTTGGCTTTTAAGTTTCACTTTTCATAAGAATTTCCTAAGAATGAGACAGGGTCCTCATGTTTCAAACAGTTACAAGGGTGAACTATATATATTCTTTATTTGGTCATAGTCTTTTGTCAGAGTTAGATACCCAAGTTTCTGCATAAAGCATTTTCTTTATATAGTTTGCAATTTATCTGGGTGCAGATGGTGCAGACACCACTTCATGTTGCTGCTGGTTACAATAATGTTGAAATACTCAAGTTTTTGCTAGGTTGGTCTGGCCCAGAAAAGGTGGAAATGGAAGCCAAGAATATGGTATGTGCAGCAGCCTATTAATTAAGAATCTTCACTTAGTCAGTTGTAACAAAATGGACTTCTTTTTTGAGTGTCTCCCAACTGGTGCAATTCTTCTTTCTTTCCTGTTTAATAACAAAAAAAAAAGGTAGACTTATTTTGTGTATTGCAGTACGGAGAGACCCCTTTGCACATGGCAGCCAAGAATGGGTGTAATGAAGCTGCAAAGAAGCTTCTTGCTAATGGTGCCCTTGTTGAAGCCAAAGCAAATGTGTGTATTCTACTGCTTCCATTATTATTCAGCTTGAAAATGTCTTTCGTTTCAATTGTTTGATTCCTTACTTTTCTCTGAGTCTTTCTTGCAGAATGGGATGACTCCATTGCATCTTGCTGTTTGGCACTCGCTACGAGTTGAAGACTGTTGTACAGTCAAGACATTGTTAGAGCATGATGCTAATTGTAGTGCCGAAGACATTGTATTGTAAATTATTTATTCACTAACTTTGAGTTCCGTTTATGATTGTTACTAATTGTAGAATGTATGAAATGCAGGAGGGCATGACTCCTATAAATCATCTCTTTCAAGGACCTGGCAATGAAAAATTGCGAATACTTCTCAATCGGCATCTTGAAGAACAAAGAAAACGTAAAGCTATTGAAGCATGTGGCCAGACAAAAGCAAAAATGGATGAACTTGAAAATGAATTGTCAAAAATAGTGGGCTTACATGAGCTTAAGCAGCAACTCATCAAATGGGCTAAGGGGATGCTCTTGGATGAGCAGCGTCAGGCCCTAGGTCTTAAAGTTGGTGCAAGAAGACCACCCCATATGGCTTTTCTTGGAAACCCTGGAACAGGTAAGCTTATGTCATTTGTTTTTTACAACAAAGAAGAGATGCATACTTATCGAAGAACACAAAAGACGAGATTAAATATGTCGTTAAAAAATGTAGATACCCTGATTATATTGCTAGTGCTTCTCATTGCAGTGTAGGCTTGAGATTTTACATAGATGTATTTACTGCTTAGCTTATGTGTTTGATGTATAGCTACGGGGTCGATTTCTTAGACTTCTTTGGCAATACTATTACAGGGAAAACTATGGTTGCTAGGATTCTTGGGAAGTTGCTTCATATGGTAGGAATTCTTCCAACTGACAAGGTGATGGAAGTGCAGAGAACAGACCTGGTTGGTGAATTTGTTGGTCATACAGGACCAAAGACAAGAAGAAAGGTAAGTTTTTGGTATGTTGTGCTATATATTTGGCATTTGGCTCATATGTGATGAAGTCCATTAAATTATCTGCAGATCCAAGAAGCTGAAGGGGGGATTCTTTTTGTTGATGAAGCCTATAGATTAATACCTATGCAGAAGTCAGATGATAAGGACTATGGTTTGGAAGCTCTAGAGGAGATAATGTCTGTCATGGACAGTGGGAAAATTGTAGTCATTTTTGCAGGCTATAGCGAACCAATGAAGCGTGTAATCTCCTCTAATGAAGGCTTTTGCAGAAGAGTTACAAAGTTCTTTCATTTTGAAAACTTTAGTTCGAAGGACCTAGCTAAAATTTATCATCTTAAAATGAGTAGTCAAGGTGAGAGCAGCTTGTTATACGGATTTAAGTTGAGTCCTTCATGTAGTATTGATGCTGTTGCAGCACTTATCGAGGAAGAAACCACTGAAAAACAGCGCAAGGAGATGAATGGAGGTCTAGTGGATCCAATGCTTGTTAATGCAAGAGAAAATTTGGATTTGAGACTCAGTTTCGAGTGTATAGATTCGGATGAGCTACTTACAATCACATTAGAGGACCTAAAAGTTGGTTTGCAATTGCTGTCAAAATGATTGGAACAAGACATGACTTGATTTGTATAAAGATTTTTGAAGAATTTTTCTGATTCACAATTGGAAGCCTGCCATAATTAATTCATTGAATTTATGTTTCACATTCTTGTTTGTTTATTGATAGGCTAAGGTTAGGCTGTAACAAGCTAGATAAATACTACTTGTATTGTAATTTGTATAATGAGAATATCCAATTTCAGTACACCTTCATTTGATCCACCGCTTTTCAGTCTCCTAAATTAGACAGTGACTACTAAACTATTTGTAGGTAAATATCTCTTTGGACTTTGCTATTTAGGTGGTGGGAGTAAAGAAACAAATAGAGAATAGAAACAAATAGAGAATCAACTTGTAGCTGGTGTTATTTTTCAACGTTTAATTATTATTATTTTTTATAACTAGAAGCCAAGTTAATCTTGACTAATCTTTTTTGTAATTTGATCGGTATTTATTTTATGTAGATCTATACAAAAGTATTTTTCTATCTTGGTATGACAATTGAAAATATTTCTAGTTGAACTGGAGCTTTAAACGAATTATAAGGTTTAGCATTAAAATGCTGAAAAGAAAAAGAACTTGAAATGAAAATTTTCACACATCCATGATTCTTCAGATGTTACTCCATCCATTTTACGTGTTACTTCGATTGTTTAAATTTATTTGTTTAATTTTGATTCAATATAGAGTTTAAGAAAAGAAATAAAGCTTTTTCAATCTTGTGATGTTAAACTAAAGATATATTAAATGTATCACTTTAATCTTGTGATATTAAACATATCACGTGACAAAATGAAATCAAAGAGTTGTAAAAAAAACTTATATAACTTAATTAAAAAGTAAAATAAAATAAAATTGAAACCGAGTAAGTATGTGCTAAATACATGTATATAGACATTTATTATTTTTCACTAGGTGGTAGGAGAATAATATTAGTCTTCTTGATGAAGATACAAAATATACTAAAAACAAAAATCTATTTCATGTGACTGTAGGTTGTTTTTTTTTTTCTGATGATGCTCCGCCTAGGTGATTTCCAACTTTGTCATCAAGGACCTACATCCAACAATTAGATCATCATAGAGTAGGTTATCTTATGTTTAACTTTTTTATCACTTCAGTGGAGTCAGAGTTGATTTCCAGGTGGTTCAAATTGTATTCTACTGCTAGCACTAGACCCAGTTTCAAGGCTTGGAGTTCAGCTCTAGTTGTCCTGGTTAGAGGAGTGAGTTCCGGGAAGCCCATAATCCAGTTGCCATGGTGGTCTCTAATTACCCCTCCCAACCCTCCTGGTCTGCGAATACTCTTGACAGCTCTATCTACATTGAGTTTGTAGGTATTCTCGTCAGGAGGTTTAAAATCGACCTCAATGATGACTTTTCTGTTTGTGCCCTTCCGACCATTTTCGATTATAAGATGGTACTCAGTGGCCTGGTGGATGAGGGTATTGGGATTCACTCATTCCGTTTCTTATTGAAAGTGTTATTATTTCTGGTGGGCCAGATGCTCAAGAGGCAGAAGAGTTTCCCAATTTAGCCAATTGTTATAAGTCCTATCATTAAGGGTGTACCATTAGTCAATCCAGTTGGTTACATCGATCATGCTACTGATGAAAGAGCCCAAGTTTTGGTTGGAAGAAGTCATGTGGTTCTAGAATGTGGTGGAGTCTGGGCATTGGAAAAAGATATGGTTCATGTCTTTGATTTCGTTGTCGCTGTAGTCGCATATGGATCTATATGGAGGCCTCTATGGTTTAGGACGTGGTTGGTAAGGAGCCTTCGATAGTAGAGAAGCCATAAGAAGGTCTTGATCTTATTTGGCACCTTTGCCGCCCAAATCCATTTGAATCTCCATTTGCTTCATAGCATTTGCCTTCACTTGTTTCCTTAATATGCCTGTAGGCAGTATTTGTGGAGAAAAGTCCATTGTTGGTGAGACCCCACATTTGAGTATCTTCTTTAGACTCATTGCTTGAGGGTTTATGGCTCCTAATGATGAATTTTACTTTTTCTTGGATCATAATGAAAAGTCGATCGAAGTTCCATTCGCCATTCTGGTAGACTTCCCTTACTTTTAGGTGCTTCTCATTTTCCATAAAGGGACCATAACTACTTTGGCCTATCGCTCCATAGTGAGGAATCCATTTATCCCAAATGAAGTTGTTCCTATCTCCTTTGTACACTCTTCATTCCATACCTTTCTCAATGTCTTGCCACCCATTTTGGATGTTTTTCTAGGTTCTGGATACTGTTTATCTTTAGGTTTGGTCTCTGTTGGGTCTTTTGTATTTCTAAGAAAGGACTCTACTCAAGTGTTTTTGGGGGGTGTTGAGTTGCTCTCCATGCTAGACCTGAGAGAGTAACTCTGTTTCTTAGTTCACACTTTTGGAGTCCGAAACCTCCAAAGAATTTCATGTTTGTGAGGCTATCCCAACACAAGAGATGGATCTTGCTCTTTTCAGCAGTAGTCCCCCATACAAAGTCTCTTTGGAGTTTATCTATAGCCTTGGTTATTTTGGTCGGCAACTTTATGTATTGCATTGCATGGGAAGTTATACTGCCTAGAGTTGCTTTTGTGAATTGTGTTCCGCTTGCTAGGTTGAGGAATTTGGTTTTCCATCCTAATAACCTCTTCCTCATGTTATCGATGATGAACTGATAGTTGGCATTTACAGATTTTTTGTGGAAAATTGGGAAGCTTAAGTATTTCCCAAGTGTTTTGGGGCCCAATGCCAAGGATGTTCGCACAATTTTTTCTAGCTTATTCTGTGCAAATCCTTGAGAAAGTGATCTCTAATTTCTGGACATTAACTCTTTAGCCTGATTGGTTACAAAACATGTGAAGGATGTCTCTAATGATATTGGAATTCTGGTGGTCTGCTTCGTCAAAAATGCGAAGGTCATCTGCAAAGAAAAGATGGGATATTTTGGGACCATTTTGGGATATTTTCACAGGGTCTATTTCTTTCCTCTCACTACTTGTTCAATGCTCCTAGAGAGTCTCTCCATATACATGATGAAAATGTAAGGGCACATGGGATCACCATGCATGATCCCTTTAGATGGTTGGATGTACTCAGTTTTCCTTCCATTGACTAGGATGGCTATGGACAACTTGATCAACTTGACAAGATTTGGTGGAAGGTTGAAAAATTGGAAAGTATTCTTGATGAATGCACATTCCAATCTATCGAAAACTTTCTCTAAATGAATCTTGAGGATCATGTTAGGGTTCTTCCCTTTCATTTTCCCATAGTGGGTGATATATTCCTGGACAACAAAGATATTGTCTAAGGCTTTTCATTTTCCCATAGTGGGTGATGTATTCTTGGACAACAACGACATTGTCTGAGGCTCTTCTATTGGAGAAAATCTAGCCTGATTTGGTCCTATGGTGGAAGGATGGGCTTGATGCGGTTAACAATGATCTTTGAGACTAACTTATAATTGATATTGCACAGTCCAATTGGCCTATAACTTCGGACACTTGAGGATGAGGCAAAGCAAAGTAGAGTTGAATTTAGGGGGCATTGTGGAGCTCTCAAATTCCATCCTACAGAAAGTTATGATTTTATCTTTGACTATGCTCCAGAATTTCTCATAGAGCATGTGGTAGATCCCATCTGTCCGAGTGGATTTCGTAGGTTTTGAAGGAGTGGAGATCTGCATGGATCTCGATTTCTCTAAGAGGGGTGTAACATGTTTGCTATTTCAGGGGTAAGTGTAGAGTACTATCATTGGTGATCGGAGGGCATCTACCTTAGGTGGTTTTGTCAATTGTGTAGAGCACTTGAAAAAATTGGATGATATGCTTCCTGACCAAATCCAGATCCTCAATTTGGTTTACATTGTCATCTTTAATTGAGAGGATACAATTCTTTCTTCTTCTTTGGATGGTGGTTGTGTGGAAGAAGCTGGTATTTTCATCTTCCTCACTTAGACAATTAGTTGTAGACTTTGTTATCCATAATTTCTTTCGGCCAGGAAGAGGTCGTCATACTCTTGAAGGAGCGAGTACTCAAGGTCTTGCAAAACCTGACTAAGGTGGTAAGAGGCAGACTTTTGGATTCCATCAATCATTGCTAGGATTCTTTTCATTTTGAAGAAGATGTTTCCAAAAGTATTGGTATTCCATTTGGTGGCCTCCTTTTGGATGGTTTCTATGGCCTTTCTGGAGATTGCCATGACCCGTGAAGTAATTATGTACAAGACTGTGGAAGGAGGGATGGACACACCTCATGGCTCTATTTTGAAGGGTTTTTGTCGTTTGTTATTGGCAATTCTGTCCAATTTAATCAAAATTGGGCAATGGTCTGACTTGGTCCTAGGAAGATAGGTGACTAGGGAATTGGGGTAGCGTTTTATCCAACGGTCATTTGTTACACATCTATCTAGTTTTTCAAGAATAAGATTTTTATATTTTATTGGTCATGTGTATTTACAACCTTTGTATCTTAGGTTTACCATTTTACACCGATTAAGGCACTCTGAAAACAGGTTAGCTCTGGTATTGTTAATGGTATTAGCTCCGAGTTTCTCACTGGATTTTAGGACTTTATTAAAGTCTCCACCAATGAGCCATTCTCTTATCAATGTGATCGAAGAGGTGTCATAGCTCTTCCCAGAGAAGGGTTCTATTATTAAAGTTCGGACTAGCATAAATTACAGAAAAATTCCACGAGTAAGAGTTAGGGGGATACATTAACTATGACATAGATTCCTTGTATTGTTACTGTGAGGTTTTCTAGCTTTAGTGCACCCTCCTTCCACATAACGACGATTCCACCGGCCAGACCATTTGCAGGCGAATGGATTTGGGTATCAAATTTCAGATCTTCAACGAGATTTGAATGTTCTGCAATCTTTATCTCTAGTAGAATAAGCATTGCAGGTTTGTCAGCTTTGACCAGGTGTCACATCCCGAAATCACACCCTAGAAAATATGGCATTCTCGGAATGCAACCGGCGTACTTGACCTCTCGAAGGTCTTGTACCAGCCCTTTCTATCGTTCATTGCATATACATAATGAAAATTAGTGCAAAATTAAAACTTTTCACACGAATATCTTGAAACATCTTTTCATATAAAATCATAGAAATGCTAAGTCTCAACATATGCCATCCTCAGACTCAAGAATACTTGGGACACGTCCCATACAATACGAATATAAGAAATACGTACTGTATTACAATACTTTGAAATAAAAGACATATATGTATGCCCTCGAGTCAATTGAGGATATACTTCAACTTCACTTGAATGATGCTACGATCCAAGTCTTACTTCCCAAATGCTCTCACCTACCAACCACTATAGAAATAGATAAAATCATGGAATTAGTACAAACACATGTATTAAGTATGGCATAGTGCATAAAATCATGAAAACGGGCATTTATTAGAAATATGCATCTTTTTGACTTAAATATCATAACATAATCATAAGAACAACATTTAAAATCTTAGAAACACATAAAATAACATTTAAGCAATTTAATTCATTTATACAAATCCTTACAGTGAACTATATCACTTTACATTGACTATTTCTTAAGGTTATAGTGAAGTTTCTCAACTTCACAAGGAACTCTTTCTAGCATGCAATCCTCTCACTACAAGCTATCCTAAGACTCACTTAAGTAGAACAAAGAGAGACCGCCCATACAACCTCTCTAGGCACACCTAAATGATCCTTAAGACCACATATAATGAGGTCAACACACTTACAAGGCATCACACATATAAACATGAGATTCTCCTATTAAAGGTGATTCTAAGTCTCTCTTGAGTGAGTTATGAAGAGACCGCCCATACAATCCCTTATACACACACTTAAGAGATCCTATAGATTACCTAGGATAGAATCATTCTCACTTAATACATCAACATATACATGATAAGACATTCTCCTTCCAAAGGCTATCAAAAAACTTACTTAAGTAAATCAAGAAGATAACGTCCATGAATTACCTCTTCAAGATTACCTAAATAATCCTTAAGACTACCTAAGTCTTAGATCATGTCTACAGAATCAACATCTTCCATAACTAGAGTCATTCTTAAAACTTATCTAGGTAAGATACGAAGTGACCATTCCCATGTCCCCTTCACACCTTAACTAGACAACCCTTAACTACTCCATCTAAGCACTTATTCATTTAACATGCTTTCTTAACTTAAGCCATTACATTCATTAGTTCATTTAAGAATCATTCATCACACAAAGGACATTCAAGTAATGGTCTTGGACAAGACCTAGGGACTCTAACTAACACCTTCAAAGCTTATTATGCAATGTCTAGATAGCGTCCCATACCACCACCTAAACTTATGAGAATAGGCAATAACCAACATAGACTATGATATCTAGACATAGAATCTGGAGTTTTAACCTACTCCGATGAGGGTGTTCTACTTGCCAATGGTAGAACTTGGACACATCCCATGTATGCACATGGTTACGGAATATGAAGGGCGTGCTTTGTACTCTTGTGTAATCCTTTAAGTAGAGCTACTTCCTTTCTTACTCTGTGCTAGCCTTTGTTCTCATAGAGTAATTTACATTGAAGGTTCATATAAAGGGGTTTCATATCTAGTTCACAACCCAATCACATTGACCCTACAAAAGAGGTCCACTAGGGATACCTTACAATGGAGACAAGACGCTCATAATGACTTCCCAAAGGATTGATATGACGCCGTTCCAGCCAACCAACCTTAATTCTATCATTCCTTTACTTGAAGGATATCATTTACGACTTTCAACTTCAACATTCATAACCTTACCACTAGGTTCAAGGTTTCACAATAAGGACCATCTTAACATCCTTTAAGGTCTCATGTCATTCGTACATACAAGAATAAGAGGCTTTATCATCTTAAGTCAAGACATATCACATTCACATTCGTACATGTATCAAGTAAGCGACACAAGTCAACCAAGACAAGACACAACATACACTTTAACACATATTACATGTCAAGCACATAGAAATAACGATTATCATCTTTATGTCATCCTATACACTACCATAACATCATCAATATGATCATCATAGACTCATATATCTAAGTAGGAATAACAATGCATCTCTTAAGACTATACACATAAAGACAGTCATAGTCTAACATGATCACCTAAATAACATCAATAGAAGCACACATATACTTTCAAATTATTCATCATGTAGATAGATATTATCCAAATTCACATAATTATCTGCACAAACCATCATAATACTTCAAGTAGTTCCGGCAAGTCCATGATCATCATAATACATAAAGTAACGCCGACAAGGCCACATCATTGCAGGTAAAACACATAGCACCACCACCATAAGTGGAACATACCAATAACAACATTATTGAAGTCTAATTAACATAAAGTAAGGGAATTAGGGTAGCGTACCACCACTCCATACTCAACACTTCAATCCAATGCTAAACCATCCAATTCAGTATCATAAGACCCTTACCCATGGCCATAACCAATACTCCAACGCAATTATAACAATACTCAATGAAACTAGGTCAATTAACTATATATTCATATATATAAGACAACCTATATATCAATTCAATATAATTATCATATCACTCAATAGCCCATAGAAAACTACACTAAAATTAATAAGCATTTGATCAATATCACTTAACCCATAACTTAGTAAAAAACTAGGGTTCATAAATTTCATGTTTTCATAGGTTAATTGATTTAAAATCATATAATTAAATAAAATTCAATCAATATACAATGCTTTAAAACTTCTAATGCAAGAAACCATGGATAGATCATGAAATTGCACAATTCATCTTTGAAAACTTTAGAAATTTTTTTGAAAGTTGGACTCCTTCATGAATAGAGTTTCAAGGATCAAAAACCATACCTAGATAAATATAATCCTCCAATTTGATGAAGAATCTCCACTCAAACCTCCAATCCAAGCCCTTCTATGAGTTTTGGCTCCAATGGAGTTCTAGAGAATTTCTAAGGGAATTTGAGTTTTGATTTTGAAGAATGATATCTTCTAAGTTTTTTACGCTTATAAACATGTTTAAAATACCCAAAATACCCCTAAGTAACTACCTTTTCTCTTATTTGGATGTGGGGTAAATTTTCAACTTCATCCCTTGAACTTAACCGTAAGTCTGTGCAGAGAAAGTCTTCATAGACGGAAGACCATCGACGGCCCGTCCCTTGACCAACGGACTGTCCTGTTGGTCTATGATTTGGAAGTGAGGCTGGTATTTGGATTCTCCTTCCCCACGACTAAGTATCCATCAATGAAACCTCACCTACGGGGCGTGGACTGACCCGCTGGGCGTCAATTGCCTTCGTAGGTTGGGCTGTCTTGGGCACCAACATGGGTCCTTCCTCAAGGACCCTTGGATGGTCCTTGGGGATGTTTTCCTGGACGTTTCAAACCCAATTACGTTTGTATATGATTTTAGGACATCTCACATGAATTTCATTCAAAATAAACACGTAAAACTTGACGAAACATGCATAGACACACAAGGTTGTTTCAAGGAAAACCTTTGAACGCCATGGACGTTTGACCTCCAAACTTCACGAAACATGACATACTTCCTATAAACACCATATTAACTAATATAATGAACTAATTAACTTATGAAGCACACAATTAGTCACATAACCACATATGAGGCACATAGGTGACTTAAATGTTGAACGCCTTAGTCGTCCTTTGATGTTTCACTTCCAAATCACCTAAAAATCTAAACACTGCCTCAATACTAAATTTTTTAGATCATTTTAGTACCTTATACCATCATTACAAATATATTAGGATCTATATTTACCTAAGTCATTTAAGGGGTGTTATACTAGGGCACTATATTGACATTTGAAGGTCGCACTATTGGCTCAACTAGTTTTCCATATTATGAAGTTTATCAATAACGACAATGGTGTTTCCTGCATCTACAGGCCTTTCCTTAATTATGAATGTTTCTCTACAGGTCTTCACCATTGGACTCAAATCTATTGGTGGTGGGGTTGTCACCATCATGTTCCTTATGTTGAGGGTGCATTCTTGCACTGTGTGTGGGCACAATGTTATTATTGGAATGCTGAAGGGTTCCACGAATTCCCTGAACACAAGTTTCTCCAATATATGTGTCTCTACCATTTGTTCTCCAAGTATTGCTGGTAAGTCTTTTGTTTCATGCATATTTAGTTTTAGTAGGTCGAGGATTGAGGGTTCCTCTTCACTTTTGTTTTGGTTCATCCTCTTTGTAGGGTTGGAGTATATTGTATACTGATACACTTAGAATTGCTTCTCAAATAAGAAGTAAAGCGGTCGTGTCAAGTAAATAACCCAACTAGTGAGGTTGGGATCGTTCCCACGAGGAAAATAGTCTAGACTTGACTTCAATCTATTATTACTTTTGTTTAGTCAATGAATTCCTTGGAAAGTAAAAACAATAAAAGGGGGGTTTCTATTTCTAAATGAATGATAATAACTACCTAAATTGAAATAGACACTTAACAGCTTTGAATGTTAGATTTTAATCAATTAAGCAAAGTAACTAGGGTTTACGTGTTCCCCACAGGTTCATAATTTGATAATTCTAAATATAACAATTCTTTCCTAGTATCTTGCATGCAAAGTGATAAGTTATGTATTTCTAAATCCTTGGTCCGGCATCTAGAAAATCTCTCTTTGCACCTTAGTCCGGCTACGTGTGTTTCTATCCTAACCCTTATCTTTACCTCATATTAAGCATCGTATTCGATATTTGACTAAGTTATTATCTCGTACCAATCAATACTAGCCTATTAGATAGTATACACTAAATCTATGTTGATAATTCTTTTCCTATTATCTACCTCCTTGGTCCGGCAAGTAGCATTAAGGCGAGTTCTAATGTTGGCCATCCTTTAAAAAGACTTCTAAGCGAAAGAATTATTAATACATGCAAGACACTATTCTAGAATTGTTATTTTAGTTAGGTTTTATCTCATTATTTTCCTATGGTTCTCACAACCCTAGTTATGGAGTTTAGTTACCCATAGTCATAATCACAATATTCAAATATATTATATAAGAATTCATGTACTTACTTCAATGAGAAAGAGTAAAATCCGAAAGTTTGTTTGATTAATCACCAAAAATGACTTGCAAGAATCTCAAAGTAATAAAAAATCTCCCAAAAAGTCTAATGATAATCAAAAGGTGTCTAACAATACGGAGTCTAATAACGATCCAGAGTCTAAACTCAAAAACGAGGTTTTTCGAACTACTTATAGAAAATAAAAACCTAATTAAACAAGGACTCTATTTGCTGGAAATCTGTCAAAACGCGGCTGGGTCGACGGACATCGCGACGGATCGTTGTGGTCACGACGGGCCGCCATGGATTCCGTCGTCCCATACTTGTGCAATTTCTTCTGCTGCTCTCTTCATACCCTCGACGGCAAGTATGACAGCCCGTCACAAACACGACGGTCCGTCGAGGGTCTTCGTTCCAAAATACTTCAACTCTTGGAATATGGGTACTGGGATTACTTCTTTGAACTTCATGACGAACCTGCAGGACGGACCGTCATAGAAACGGCGGACCGTCATGGACTCCGTAATCCCACACTTGGTCAGACTTCCCCATCTTCCTTCTGCAGCTGCACTACGCTGCCACCTACAGACCGTCACAAGCTCCGTAGGTGGTCTCTTCTGCATTTCTTCGGTCAAAATCTCCGCATTCATCTTTGGACAGATTTCCTGCAAATACAGAGAAACTTATATAAAAATTAGCACAAAAAGGCTTTTGGACACACTAGACTTTAAGGAAAAAGTATTAATAATATTGTGAAACCACGGTATATCAACACCCTCAACTTAAATTCGTTGTTTGTCCTCAAGCGACGCACTACGACTAAATACACAATCTTTGTACAATAGTATCTATGTTTTATCCTTTGCAATCATTTGGCTATCAATCCCGATTAATCTCATCATATCTATACATGGTATCATTATTAGGCTTGAATTATGTGGGATCAGAACATGACACAGACTCACCATGCACTAACACCTATCCTCTTCAATTTCTCACCGAGGTGCTAACACTGGTATTGCAACTAGTGTCCTCACTTTAAAACAAAATCCTCATTTTTCATACAATGATTTCAGTTTGAGTATAAGGATTACTTTTCAACACTCGCTCTCAGAACAAAGTCACACTCATTCATACCTATTTCCATAAGCTTGCCCTTATTTTCACTGCCTTAAGTTCGCTATACAACCCTTAGGATCACGATAGGACTTTCTTAGCTTGTATCATAGACTCAGGGTCAGGTAGGGTATATTTAGGCATACTTTAGTGACTTTTTTCCCTCCTTGACATATCGGCTAAACATACCATTTTCTATCATTTTATCTCGCCCAGTTTCTTATATTCTTTCACCTGGCTATTTTCTCTTCTTTCTCATTGTGTAAGTGGACTCTCTTCTTTTCTTGCTTGTATTTCTTGTATATTTTTTTTCTTTTTCTTTACTTTTCTTTCAACTAATTCTTGAGTCACTTTACTTTTGTTTTTTCTCTCTCTTTGTTCTTTCAACCCCACTTTCCAGAGCATTTCTCATAATAGCCACCCTCAACTCATGGCTTTGCCATGAGTCAAGGTACACAATACCCAAAGTTGGGTCAGGGCCATAACGAAGGTTGTTTAACTGCATTAGACACCCTCAACTTATTATTCCAAGGAGGGACCAGGGCCAACATATTATTCCCAAAAAAGATCAGTTGGGGTGAAAAAGAAAGGTCTAGTTTAAGCTCAGATCATTTGGATCAAAGAAGGATAAATTTCATTTGGTTTTCGTTTATTTAGGCTAAAAATGGGCTATATTGAATAAGGGCCTATGATCCTTTCCTATTTATCTGTTACAGCTTACTTTTAGCAGGACTAACCAGGCAAGTTCTAGCTCAGTACAAATAGTGGACTATTCAAATCTTCCTCACACTCACTTTACATCTCATCACTCTACCAGATTATCAGACACCTAGTTCAAATTTTAGACTTAGGGTAATGCAATGGTGTACCGCTATGTCATGCTTAGAGCTACACAATTATCTGTTACTATGCCTAGTCATGCATCATTTTCCAATTTATCAGGATATCATAGAAGCCATCATGCTCCAGAATTAAACTATGCACAAAAGAAAACCCCACAAGAGGATAGTGAATTGGGATACTCAGACTTCACCCTAACACTCACTTTACATTTACCCTACCCCCAACAAAAAAAAACATGCAATTGTCCCCAATGCATAAAAAATTTAAATACTAGAGTGGTAGGTGAAGCAAACCTGTGGCGCAAAGCACCGTCGATCAGCAAGCTGGTGGGTCCGGTTCCCCGGAACCCACGTCCTCTGCAATCTGGACACCCTTAGTGGTGTCCTCAGTAACAACCGCACTATCAGCAGTGCCTCCCGCTATCTCCACAGTTCGGGAGCTAGACGCCCCAGCCGCTAACTCTCCTACTCTCATCTGGTGCGCCGCCTATTCTGCAAGTGAGGCTCTCCTCGCAGCCTACATCTCACGACGCTCCTTCTTCCATGCTCGCGCCTCGTCCTTTGCTTGACTCCTATATCTCTTGGCATGCTCTCGAGGTGGAGGTGGTGGAATCTCTAAGGTGGCGAATAGGGCCGCCAACACTGTTTCTTCAGCAGGCTCGACAGAAGGGGCCTCAGACTCTAACACCCTAGCTTCTAAGATCGTGTTGATATTTGCGCGAAGACTGTCGGCCGCAGCCTGAAGAGTCGACACATCTACTAGAGGGGCTGGCTGGGCTAGCACCCGCAACTCAAAAGGGTCCAAGCGCTGGTAAACCTCATTGATCTTCCGCTCTGTATACTGGAACATTTTCCGCTCCAGGCGCTCTTCTGTCTCGGTAATGGACCTCTGCATCCACGACTGGATATGATGCAGAAGTGTAGCCATTTGCGCCTCTAATTTTTGGACCCTAGCAAGCGGGACCAACGCGGGTAGAGGGGCTGTGCGAGAGGAGCTCGGGGCAGTGCTACTACCCGAGATATACTCGACCGGGGTAGTGTCAGTGGACGCCGCCTGCGTAGCCATGCGTTCCTGGGATACCGTATCAGCAAGATCGTCAGCAAGTAGGGGCAGCTCTGGACGAGGCCCTCTGTGTGGAGCCAACTCATTGGCCTCATCTCTGATGAGGCCTACATCAATAGTGCCCTGCGGGGTCTTGAGCTGATCTACGTGCCATATAGGCACACCTACGGACCTACAAAGAGAAAAGATCATGCACGGGAAAGGGTAAGTAGTTGTGACCTTCAAAGCCCTCTCGTGCATGACTGCCTGTAGAAGCCACGCAAAATCCACCTCGAACCCGACTATCATCGCCTCCATCAACACTGCTCGATCCTATGTAACGATATTATCAGCGGATGTGGGGGAAAGGCAGTGGCGGACAATCATCCACAAGAACTTCGCTGTGAAAGTTAGGTTGGACTTCTTGATGTCCCCCTTTGGCTCGGTCACCCAGTCCCCATCCTCTCCATCAACTGACCGGTGCAGGACCATCCACCTCTTGGTGGTCTCTCTCAGCGATGGCTCGTGCAGGAACTGAACATCTTTAACAAGCTGCCATCGGTAGTCAAACTTGACAGTGAGAGGGTTCCGAGTAGCATCAACACCCTCGCCGTATAGAAACCGGCGGATGGCAGGCAGGGAAATGTCGACTTGAACGCCCCGTACTCGGACCTGCTCCAGTGGGTCCTATTTGGCGGGGGCAGCCCGCCTATCAATATGTGATTGTAGAGTCGCTACGTAGGATGCGTAGAACTCTCAGATCATTTCTTCACTGTAACGTCCCAACGGACGTGCTTTCCACTCCAGGCGATGCCTGGTGAAGAGATTGTGGATCTTAGGCATTGTCGGGATACTCCCTGTAAGGACCCGCCTCTCCAAGGTGAGTGTTCGAGTCATAACTCCTTTGTCAGTCAGGAACTTGGCATCGAAGTAGACTTGAAATTGCCCGTCGACACACCACTGGTTGGGCTGGTCAGTGGCTGGGGTGAGGGCCTGAGCTGGTGAACCTGATGTGGATTCTGAACTGTCAGCCTCATCAGACGAGGCGGAAGTTGCAGCGGTGGCGGGTGCGGGAACCTCAGCAGAGCCAGAGGCTTTCTCCGACCACGATACTCCTAAGGAGCCAGACTCTCATTCTTCATTTGTGGCTGACCCAAAGGGTGTGCCGGTCAGTGTGCGCTCCTCATCAGACTTGGAGGCAGTGACTACGCCGGATGCCATCTTTTTGGGTGTGGTTCTGGGAGCACGTGCAGCACAGGAAGGGGTGGAAGTGCCTGGGGGCACATACTCGGGGTCACGCTCATCATCAGAGCCAATGACCATGCAGGCAGACGGGGCGACAGACTTCGATCGCCCGCGTGCATAGATTCGATCTTGCTTGGGTGCCATAGTAGATAGTACCTGTAAAGGATCAATATTAGTACGAGTAGTGGCAAACGAGACAAGCAAAACCGCACAAAAAAATTAAAGTAATATGATATTTCTATAGTAACAGTGAAACACGACGGGCCAAGTGATGGCTCGTCGTGGCGACGACGGACCGTCATGGAGTCCGCCGTGTCTTACTTAGCATATGTATATATGGAGAACCCTAAAGGAGAGTCTCTGACTAGTATGACGGTATGTGCAGGACGAACCGTCACAGGTACGACGGTCCGTCGTAGGTGTCCATCAGAGGACACTTGGAAAAAAATATGGAGACCTTTAGGAGAGGGGTCTCTGACCGTCATAACGTTCATGCAGAACGGACTGTCGTGGGTATGAAGGTCCGTCGTACTCGTCCGTTTGAGTACACTTAGAAAAATGGAGAGAGACCCTTAGAAACAGGGTCTCTAACAACCAGAACGGTTGTGCATGACGGACCGTCGTAAATACGACGGTCCGTCACATGGGTCCGTTGTAAAGACTACGGTCCGTCACATGGGTCTTCTGAAGGACACTTAGAAAAATGGAGAGAGGCCCTTAGAAATAGGGTCCGTTGTAAAGACTACGGTCCGTAGGTGGTCTCTTCTGCATTTCTTCGCTCAAAATCTCCGCATTCATCTTTGGACAAATTTCTTGCAAATACAGAGAATCTTATATAAAAATTAGCACAAAAAGGCTTTTGGACACACTAGACTTTAAGGAAAAAGTATTAATAATATCGTGAAACCACGGTATATCATATACACAATATTTTGTTGCATTCTGGGATGAATGTGGGGCTTTGAGTGAATGGTAAATATGGGTGGGAAGGAAAGAAGGGCAATGACTAGAAGGTGTGGCCCTTTACAACATTGTGCTCTTCTATGTACATCATGTTGATGTTCCCCTATTTCTATGTATCCCTCAAGGATTGCATCAAAATTTGGTTCTCAGTCCATCTATTTCTTGGTCCACTTCTTATTTGATTGTTCGGTCCAGATATGCCGAGTCTTGTAGGATCAGAGTCACTGGTGGCCCTACTATGATGACTTTAAATGTTAGTTTCTTATACCAAAGTGTCAGTTCAAACTAGGAATAGGGGGTGTGGTTTGGGGCCATCAGGGTTGTTGTGAAAATCAACGGTTATGAGGTTGAAAGTTTGGGTCCATTGTGTTGTGGAGTTATTGAGTTTGCCTTTAGAGTGTAAGACCTCGAAAATGACTTAGGTGAAATAGAGCCTAACATGTTGTTAATGATGTTCTAAGTTCCTAAATTGGTCTATAATGAGATATTTGAGGCAGTGTCTAAGAGCTTAGGTGCATTGGAAGTCAAACGTCAAGGGACGACTAAGACGTTTGACGACTAAGTCAACTATATGCCTCATACGTGGTTCTATGTGTTTATGTGTGAATCATAAGGTTGTAAGGTCCTTAAATGATTTATTATAGCATATATAGGTAGTGTGTCGATTTTCGTGGAGTTTTGAAGTCAAACGTACAAGAACGTGCATGATGTTAGAAAGTGTTGCCTTAAAATGACCTTGTGTGTCTAAACATATTTCGTCGAGTTTTACGTTTTTGTTTTGGGTTAAATTCATGTGAGAGGTCCTAACATCATATACGGTCCTTTTTGGGTTGGAAAATTCCTGGCAAAACATCCCCAAGGACCATCCAAGGGTCCTTGAGGAAGGACCCAAAGTTGGTGTCAAGGCTGCCCAAGACAACCCAAACCACGGGGATCTTATACCAAATTGTTAGTTCAAACTAGGAATAGGGTTGTGGTTTGGGGCCATCAGGGTTGTTATAAAAATCAATGGTTATGAGGTTGAAAGTTTGGGTGTATTGTGTTGTGGAGTTATTGAGTTTGCTATTGAAATGTAAGACCTCGAAAATGACTTAGGTGAAATAGATCCTAACATGTTGTTAATGATGTTCTAAGGTCCTAAATTGGTCTATAATGAGATATTGAGGCAGTGTTTAAGAGCTTAGGTGCATTGGAAGTCAAACGTCAAGGGACGACTAAGACGTTTGACGACTAAGTCAACTATATGCCTCATACGTGGTTCTATGTGTTTAGTGTGAATCATAGGTTGTAAGGTCCTTAAATGATTTATTATAGCATATATAGGTAGTGTGTCAATTTTCGTGGAGTTTTGAAGTCAAACGTACAAGAACGTGCATGATGTTAAAAAGTGTTGCCTTAAAATGACCTTGTGTGTCTAAATATATTTCGTCGAGTTTTACGTTTTTGTTTTGGGTTAAATTCATGTGAGAGGTCCTAACATCATATACGGTCCTTTTTGGGTTGGAAAATTCCTGGCAAAACATCCCCAAGGACCATCCAATGGTCCTTGAGGAAGGACCCAAAGTTGGTGTCAAGGCTGCCCAAGACAACCCAAACCACGGGGATCTTATACCAAATTGTTAGTTCAAACTAGGAATAGGGTTGTGGTTTGGGGCCATCAGGGTTGTTATAAAAATCAATGGTTATGAGGTTGAAAGTTTGGGTGCATTGTGTTGTGGAGTTGTTGAGTTTGCTATTGAAATGTAAGACCTCGAAAATGACTTAGGTAAAATAGAGCCTAACATGTTGTTAATGATGTTCTAAGGTCCTAAATTGGTCTATAATGAGATATTGAGGCAGTGTTTAAGAGCTTAGGTGCATTGGAAGTCAAACGTCAAGGGACGACTAAGACGTTTGACGACTAAGTCAACTATATGCCTCATACGTGGTTCTATGTGTTTATGTGTGAATCATAAGGTTGTAAGGTCCTTAAATGATTTATTATAGCATATATAGGTAGTGTGTCAATTTTCGTGGAGTTTTGAAGTCAAACGTACAAGAACGTGCATGATGTTAAAAAGTGTTGCCTTAAAATGACCTTGTGTGTCTAAATATATTTCGTCGAGTTTTACGTTTTTGTTTTGGGTTAAATTCATGTGAGAGGTCCTAACATCATATACGGTCCTTTTTGGGTTGGAAAATTCCTGGCAAAACATCCCCCCAAGGACCATCCAATGGTCCTTGAGGAAGGACCCAAAGTTGGTGTCAAGGCTGCCCAAGACAACCCAACCACGGGGATCTTATACCAAATTGTTAGTTCAACTAGGATAGGGTTGTGGTTTGGGGCCATCAGGGTTGTTATAAAAATCAATGGTTATGAGGTTGAAAGTTTGGGTGCATTGTGTTGTGGAGTTGTTGAGTTTGCTATTGAAATGTAAGACCTCGAAAATGACTTAGGTAAAATAGAGCCTAACATGTTGTTAATGATGTTCTAAGGTCCTAAATTGGTCTATAATGAGATATTGAGGCAGTGTTTAAGAGCTTAGGTGCATTGGAAGTCAAACGTCAAGGGACGACTAAGACGTTTGACGACTAAGTCAACTATATGCCTCATACGTGGTTCTATGTGTTTATGTGTGAATCATAAGGTTGTAAGGTCCTTAAATGATTTATTATAGCATATATAGATAGTGTGTTGATTTTTGTTGAGTTTTGAGGCCAAACGTACAAGATCGTGCATGACGTTCGAAAGTGTTGCCTTAAAATGACCTTGTGTGTCTAAACATATTTCGTCGAGTTTTACGTTTTTGTTTTGGGTGAAATTCATGTGAGAGGTCCTAACATCATATACGGTCCTTTTTTGGTTTGGAAAATTCCTGGCAAAACATCCCCAAGGACAATCCAAGGGTCCTTGAGGAAGGGCCCAAAGTTGGTGTCAAGGCTGCCCATGACAACCCAAACCACGGGGACATTCGACGCCTAGTGGGTCAATCGACGCACCGTTGGTTGGGTTTCATCGTTTGGGACTTATACTGGGGAAATGAGGGACCAAGGACAAGGCTCAGTACCAGTCCAGGGACTAATAAGACGATCCATTGGTCAAGGGACGGTCCGTAGGTTGACTTCCGTCTATGAAGCAGTCCTACGTGTAGCTTTACTGTTAACTAAGGGGTGAAGTTGTAAATTCACCCCACATCCAAATAAGAGGTTCATCAGTTCCTAAGGGGGTATTTTAAATATGTATATTAGTGTTTAACACTTTGAAGATTTCATTCTTCCAAATAAAAAAAACCCAAATCCTTAGAATTCTCTCTAGACCTCCATTGGAGTCAAAACTCAAGGAAGGGCTTGGAGTGACGAATTGAGTGGAGATTCTTCATAAAATTAAATAATTAGCTTCATCAAGGTATGTATTTTTATCCTTTAAACTCTCTTCATCAAGGAGCCCAACCTTCAAGATGTTTTCTAAAGTTTTCAAGTTGAATTGTCCAATTTCATGATCTATTCCATTTTTGTGCATTAGTGGTTTCTAAACGTTGAATCATGATTGAATTGTTATTGTATTGATTATTTTAACCTAAAATAACCTATGAACCCATGAATTGGATAAAACCTAGTTTTTGACTAAGTTATGGGTTACTTGATATTGATCTAATGTTCATGAATTCTAATGTAGTTTTATGTAGGCTATTCATTGATGTAATAGTTGTAGTAATTTATATCTAGGTTGTATTGGATTGATGATTATGTAGTAATTTGACCGAGTTTCATGAATATTGTTACAATTATGTTGAATTGTTGGTTAAGGCCACAGGTAAGGGTCTTGTGATATCGAGTGTGGTAATTTGACTTTGGATTGAGGTGTTGAGGATGATGTGGTGTTAAGCTGCCTATTTAATTTGTTTTATGATTTATTAGACTTCAATTAGGTTTTTATTGGTATGTACACTCATGGTGGCAGTGTTATGTGCTTTACTTGCAATTGATGTGGCATTGTCGGCATTTTTGTAAGTAATGTAATGATTATGGCCTTGTTGGCAAACTACTTGAAGTAATGTGGTTATTTGTGTAGTTGATTATGTGAAATATGATGATATATATCTACATGTAAAAAAATGTGAAAGTATACGTATTCTTTTATTGATGTTAAGTTAGAAAATCATATAGACTATGACTATGTGGCTTATATGTGTAGTCTTAGGGTTATGTATGTTATTCCTACTTGACTATATGAGTCTATGATGGTCATGTTTATGATGATATGATATTATATAGTATGGCTTAAAGATGATAAGAGTTATTTCTATGCACTTCTAGAATGACATGTATTATGAGTTAAAAGTGAAGTATGTGGTGTCTTGTCTTGGTTGACTTGTGTACCTTGCTTTATGTATGTATGAATATGTCATGTATTGACTTAAGATGTTAAATTATCTTAGTATTGAATGTATGAATGACATGTGACCTTAAATGAAGTTAAGAGGGTCGTTTATGTGCAACCTTAAACCTAGTAATAAGGTTATGAATGTTGAAGTCGTAAGCCATAATGGTATCCTTCAAAGTAAAGGAATGATAGACTTAAGGTTAATTGTATAGAAATGCATCATATTAATCCTTAGGAAAGTAGTGATGAGTTTCTTGTCGTCATTGTGAGGTAGCCCTAGTGGACCTTCCTTTGGTAGGGTAAGTGTGATTGGGTCATGAAAATGATATGGAACCCTTTTATATGAACCTTCAGTGTAAATTACTCTATGAAAAAAAAGTCCATCACCGAGTGAGTATGGTAAGGAAAGTAGTTCTAGTTAAAGAATGAGACTAGATTAGAAAGCATTCCCTTCATATTCCTTAACCATGTGCCTACATGGGATGTGTCCAAGTTCAACCAGTGGCAAGTAGAACACCCCCATCGAAGTAGGTTAGAACTTTGAATTTCATGTTTTGCTATCATGTTCTATGTTGGTTATTGCCTATTCTCATCATATGGAATACCTATTAGCATTAGAGAAGTTCTATGAAGTTTACGTGGTGGTATAGGACGCGACATTGCACAATAGGATTTGAAGGTGTAAAGGAGGCATAGGAATGGTGTCACAACCCAAAACCGAGCCGCGACTGGCACCCACATTTACCCTCCTATGTGAGCGAACCAACCAATCTGAACCTTATCATTTCAATTTAATATCAACATAAAGCAATGCGGAAGACTTAAACTCATAAATAAAAGACAATTCAATAACTTCTAAAATTCAACATCTATTAATTCCCCAAAATCTGGAAGTCAGCAACCAAGAACATCTATGATCAATTTACTAAACTAAGAGTATTCTAAGAAGCTAAAATAAATAAAAGCTAGTCTATGCCGAAACTTCAAGGCATCAAGACATGAGGAAGGAGATCCAGTCCAAGCTAGAAGCATTAGCTCACCCTGAAGATCCGGTGTGACGAAGACTGACTTGAACTACTGTTGAGTCGAAGATGACGGCACGTTTGCTGCACTCCACAATAAACAAAAGGAAAACATAAAAGTAGGGGGTCAGTACAACCACAAGTACTGAGTAGGTATCATCGGCCAACTCAAAATAGAAAACAATATATCTCAGATAACATCATAAAATCAACTAATATTCTTAACATGTGATAGCAACAAGTACAAACATCATTTATAATATCACCGATCATATCTATGAGGACTCAAGCCTCCATGCCATACTTATTTGGG
Source organism: Solanum habrochaites (assembly GCA_027704765.1). Lineage (NCBI taxonomy): Eukaryota > Viridiplantae > Streptophyta > Magnoliopsida > Solanales > Solanaceae > Solanum > Solanum habrochaites. The sequence continues at coordinate 35,992,788 of JAKWJA010002495.1, read as the reverse complement.
ATACATGTTCTTTAGATTGAGTATATTAGTATCTTTCAAGATTCATTATCTTTATTCCTCTTGTGTCGGTACGTGACACTCCGATCCCCTACATCTACGTGTCGGTTCGTGACACCCGTCCCACTAATTCTATGTGTCGGTACGTGACACTCCGATCCCCTAATCTCATTCTATTAATTCAGCAAGCCTTCTTTTATACCAAGGCGTCATCATCTCAAGAGATTAGGTTTATATCAAGATTTGGGATTCAATAGCTTCATCATGCTTGTTTCATCACAATCATATATATAAAATCACATCATGCATACACACAATTAAGCATAAAGAGACTCTATAATACTACCCAACACATATCATTCGCTATTAAGAGTTTACTACGAATAGTGTAAAAACCATAACCTACCTCCACCGAAGAATCGTGATCAAGCAAGCAAATTCCCTCAATTTCTTGTTGTCCTCTTCGTTCCTCTCTCTCTCTACTCGTTCTCTCTCTCTTTTTCTTTCTGTCTTTGTTCTTTCTATTTTTCTTATTCAACCCTCTTTCTTTTACCCTAATTAGTATGTAATTAAGAATGAAGATGGCAAATATACCCACTAATTAACTTAAGGTTACCTCTTTTACCCCCAAGTAATTAGACTTATTAACATTAACCCTCTAACTTTATAATTAAAGCAGGAATAGTCAAAAACGTCCCTTAAAACGTGTAAAGAAATCCGACCCGAACTGGGATTGCGTAGCCCGTTACGGTCCGTCGCGCCTGCGACGTCCGTCCTGCTTTCCGTCGCATGCAACAGAGACTTGTTTTAAGTGGATGGCCTGTGACGGGCCGTCGAGCCTGCGACGTTCCGTCCTGCCACTCCGTCACGACGTTCAAAAGTCGATTTTCAGTACCCCAATTTCAGATTTTCTAAGTGTTTTGAAACGACACCTCCACGACGGTCCGTCGTGCCCGTGACGGTCCGTCGTGGCCTCCGTCACCTCTGCCAGTTTTTCCAGAATAAAATCTGTTGCTCAAAACGACTAAACAGGTCGTTACAAATGGTCACTTCGTATCTTACCTAGATGAGTCTTAAGAATGACTTTAGTTATGGAAATAGTTGAATATGTGGGCATGGTCTAAACTTAGGAAGTCTTAATGATTACTTAGGTAGTCTTGAAGAGGTCCATTCATGGACAATATCTTTTTGATGTACTTATATAATTCTTTTGATAGCCTTTGGTATGAGAATATCATAGTATCTACATGTTGATGTGGTTGTTGTTTTGTAAGTGTGTATGTGTCTTATTATAAGTATTCTTGAGGGTCATTTTGGGTGTGCTTAGGGAGGTTGTATGGGCGGTATCTCTTTGTCATTCTTAAGTGAGTCTTAGGATAGCTTTTAGTAGAAGACTACATGCTAGAAAGTGTCTAAACACATGGTAAGACACTTCACTATACAGTGATGGGACTTCACTATAACAGTAACTTAAGATACTGTAAAGTGACATCCAAAATTATGATAATTGGTTTAAATGTTTTCTTATGTGCTTTAAGTTTATATATGTTGTTCTTATGATTATAATATGATTTTTAAATGTTTAGATGCATATTTCCAATAAATATCCGTTTTCATGATTTTTATGGATAATGCTATACTTAGTACATGTGGTTGTACTAAACCCTGCTTTTATCTATCTCTATTGTAACTCCCCAAAACAAACTAGGTGAAATAGATCCTCGTGGTTGTTTCTTCAGTTAATTTTAAGTTAAAATGAGTTATATAAGTGTTCTTAGGCAGTGTGTGAAGTTTGGAGGTCAAATACCCTAGAATGTCAATGACATTCGGAAGGTGTGCCTTTAGATTGTACTTGGGTGTCTTGATGTGTGTGTATGAGTTTTACGTATTTGTTTTCATTGAAAATGAGGTGGGATGTTCATAATACATAGAAGACTTAGCTTAGAGGTTTAACGTCGAGGCACTACCCCAGCTAGGACCAACAAAGGGCCCTAGATAAAGGGCCCAAGATTTGGACAAAGCTGCAAAGGACATTGCCCCATCGACGGAGCAGTCTATTGGACGTAAGTCCATAGACACCCCATCAAATGGGGGGGGGGGTGTCGTTCCATACTTATTCGGAGGATCAGACCCTCACTTGACCAGCCTCTGATGCCATCGACGCCCAACATCACGGGCCGTCGACTCATCGACGCCTAGTAGCTTGGGTCGTCGACTGGCTATGTCCAAAAGTTGTGAAAGCTGCTGCCAACTTGGGGTGTTTTATGTAAATTCACCCCAAGTCTTTCATAACCCTAGGTAAATATTTTTAGTATTTTAAATTTATATTAAGTTACTTTCAAACCACAGAACTACAAAATACCCCTCACTTCAAATATTAAAACTACCTCTCTAAAGAAAACTAGTCACTATTGGAGCTAAAGACTCAAGGAGGGCAAGAAGGGATGGTTTGTACGTGTTCCTTCACCAAAATTAGTGGTTTTCCTTCACTTTTAGGTATTGTATCCATCCTTGAACTCTATTCCATTCAAGGATCCATTTCCAAAAAAATTCAAAAAGGTTTTTCAAACTCTATTTCCTTCTATCTATGATTTTAAGCATGGGTCTTCTTGTAAGAGTGTTCTAATGATTTAAATGTGTTTATTCTTGTATTAATTGATGATTTTAATTTTAAAAACCTAAAGAATTCATGTATATGTGTATTTTGAACTTTTAGCTTAATAAATGAGTTAAATGAGCATATTTGGGTAAGGTATGAACTTTGATTTTCTTATGTTGCTCTGTTGGTTTAGCTACTTTTCTAAGGGCATTATTATGATGAAACATTGAGAAATTTATTATAGTTGATAATGACTTGGTTAAATGGTGACTTTATTATATTGCATAGTTCTTATTGTAAATTGCTCTTGAGTGGTATGTGTTGACACACAATTTTGACCCTCCATAATAGGAATTGACTTTCGAGTTTTTTGAATTCCAAACGGTTTGAAATAATCGACTTTATAAAATTTAAAATATTTTTTCCAGTTATTTTAATTTATTTTAACTATTTTAAAGTAAAATATATGTTTATATATATATTTTTTCTAATTATTATATTTTGATAAATATTTTGAAAATCATCCCAAATTTTTTTTTATTTTAGTAAGTATTTTATTAAATTATTTTAGTTTAAATTATTATTATAAATTTTTAATTGTTTATTTTATAATTAAGTTAGTTATTTTCTATTTCGTTAAGATTAAGAAGCTCGTAAATTAATCATAATAATTCATCTTCCTTAACTGTAGCCATTTTTACTCATTAATTAAATTTGGCTATGTTTGGGACTTCAATTGGTCCTAATGTAAATTCATATGGTCAAAACAAATTCAATTCTAGCTCACTTATTTTAAAAAGCCAAATGTTGGGCCTTTTTCTAAGGATCAACAACCCACCCAACATGCCAATTCACAAAAAATAACCCAGCCCATTATTCTTTTAAAATACCCGACCCGCTCCAGATTTGTACAATACACCAAACACCCCTTCGACTTGGTTTTTCTTGTTCCAGCAGTAGCGTGAACCTGACGACAAAAATCCAAAAAATTTGCATCTAGTAGTGACTTAGCCCATAATCGCAAGGCCCATCTCGCTGTATCGTCCTCTACTCTCTCCCTTATCCCTACCGTATGTAAATCGTACAAATGAAGACAGGTGTTTGCATTTCAGGTGCTATTTGTCCTTCTCTTAAAATCAACGGTCCTTGCTAATTTTTCCATTGAGAATGGTACACTACAACTCACTTTATCCTCTAAGAATTTCAAAATTTCTTGCTGTCCCACATCGACGCTAGGCTGTGATTTTCAGATTATTTGCACCCCTATAAATACACTTTTCATTCAGTGTTTAAGGAACAATTTCTAGAGATATGAAAATACCCTTAAAGGTTTTGGAATTCTCAGCTCAATAGTTTAAAATTTTGTGGCTTTTTATGGCTGCTCGAGAGGTGGAATTGTCACTGTCAAACTCATAGTTTTGGTTTGCTGCCCAGAACCATGTATATTTTTCTTAGCTTTGCTTGTGCTTAATTCCAGCTTGTTTTGTATTTATGTGTTCTTGTCTTTGTTTAGACTTTAGTTTGATATTTAAATAGCCAATGATGTTTTTCATGTTCTTACTATTTTATTCATAAATCTCCCTAGCTTCTTTGGTATTCTATTTGTGTTGCTTGCGCGAATTGGTTACGAAGGTTAATGTTCATCTGGGTTCTGGGCCTTACCTTTTTTTTTCCCTCAATTGACAAGCATCCAATTTCTTGTTTATGCATCTAAGATATCAAATGTCTCAGTTTGATTGCTCTGTTAAGAACAACTGCTTCCAACTTGTTCATTTGTTTGCTAATATTTTCTTCTTTGGCGTGATAGTGTAACCTTGCTCGTGCTTTTCCATAGTTGATAGTTATTCAAGTTTTAAGTTGTTAGTAACTATTACTAACAACTTAAAACTTCAAAAATGGTTTCTAAATTTGGGAATCTCTTGTAACATTGTTTGGGAGCCGTATTTTAGTTTTTCATAAGTTTGGCATGGTTTTTGGTTCTGTATATGCTCTCTTTACCTAAAGTTCATGGTTATTCATGATTCCATATCTGCTCAAGACTTTTTCATTCGTTTTGCCCGTTTTGTATTTGATTAATTTCCTCTGTGTAATGAATTTTTTCGGACTACCGTTTAGGTCTTTGAAGATATCTATTTTATGTACTTGCTCCTGTTTTGTTCATGAATGGTCCTCCTTGTTATTTGATTATGGTAACTGCTCTCTTACTTATCATGTCGATTGCAATTTTATGTCTTGTCATGAATTACTCCTATGTGCCATATTACAGCCTCTCACGTGTATTTGTGTTATAATTTCTCTTTTTTGTGGCAAGTGTATGAGCTTGTCTTGGCTGTAGGTTATTGTTTGAGATTTAATTTTGACAAAGGTTTCAAATGAATGCTTCCGAGATTTAATTTTTAAGAATTCTAAGCTGAGCATATGAAGAATTGTTTCCTTACTTTTCTGTTTCCTCTTAAATTTTATTGTTCTCTCTAGTTCTTATATAATGTTAAGGTTTGTTGATCTAAAGAGGTATCATCTTTGAGGTGGAAAATTAATTTTTATCAATTAAGCATGAAAATTCTGTTGTTTAACTCGTATCTCTAAGTTGAAACCATTGTGTTATGTAGATTCTTATCTAAGACTAGGATTATTTGATTATTCATTTATACGCCTGTAAAACGAGAATGCTTATTTATTAAATTGTCTCTGTTTGAATGTTTTTGGACAAGGAATTTGTTAGTATGAAGAGTTTACGGCAGTGTGTTTGGATTTTCATACTTGAATCTCTATTTAGCTATTGTAAACCATTTGGGTTGTTGCATTGTGTTGTTTAAATCACGATGAGTTTAAAATTTTGCCTTTGTATATGTGCAAATTCCCTGTCCAACATCTTATGTCTCTTCTTTATATGACTTAAGTTAAAATGTGGCACTCTCAAGTTGACCCTTTGAAATTGTTCAATTTGTCTGCATCTTATTCATCTGGTTTTGTTTATCTTTTCTGTCCACTTTGGGCACTACTTGTTTAAAAGCGAAGTAGTTTTGGTTTAAATGGAATAGGTTCTAGAATTTGGTGCATGTATCATACTGTTATTGTTTGGATCTTAGTCTTACTCGATGTTTACCCTAATCTCTTTTCTTTTATTTTCTGCATAACACTCTTCTGCTGAGTCAAATTGGACTCACACTTTCTTGCATACAACTCTATCAAGTCGACCTCTAAGCCCTTGAAAGCAAAGCTTAATATTATTGGGTTAAAACTCAGAGAAGACAGCAGTAGCAATAGTTTAAAGTGGCTGGAAAATCAAAAATTGGACTCAAAAGAGTCCAATTTGAACTCAGCAGCGTTAACAGTAGCCCAAACGTCTGGGAATCAAAAATTGGACTTCAAAAGGGTCTAACTTTGAGCAGTTTGCAGCAGCCAAATAAGGGCTGAAAGTTGGCGAAAATCATAGTTTTTCTCTTATCTTTGTTTATCCTTATTTTGTTTAGTATAGTTTAGTTTGTCTCTTCTTTTATTATTGTGTGTTGTGTTCGTTAACCTTTTTATTCTTATTAATTTAGGTGAATCCTTGGGAAGATTTTTATTCAAGTCTTTAAATTCTAAATTCTTGTTAATTTAACTAATTTTAGCTTATAGAGTAACTTGAGAACCTTTTATGTTCTTTCATAGTTATTAAAAAGCTTTGAATCAATGTTTACGAGTTTGAACTAACTATTTAGTTCAAAATTTTGAATAGAATAAATTTGCCAAGTTTCTTAAACTAAATTAGTATTTAATTTAACTGATAACTTGTATGAATGACTTGAGGATCTTTAATATCCTTTCATAGTTGTTGAATAAAGTCTTGTAATCCATGTTTATGTGTTGAATTATTTGTATTGTTCAAAATATGACTATGTATAAAAGTTTTAAGTCTTAGGATTATTCTTGAGATCTTGCAAATTATCAAGAGATTTTCATCTAAGTTTTCAACAAGAATTTTTGAGTAGTTTGAAAAGAACAAATAAATAAAAAAAAAAGATTTTTTCAAGTATTCGTAAGTTTTTCTTAAAAATTAGTCAATTTTAAAATCCATTGGTTAACCGCGTTAGCAGATTCTCTAAGGTGCCTACGCCCTTCCTTAGAAAATTAATTGAACCCTTACTTGAGTTTGGTTTATTAGTTTTTTTTAAGATCACATTTTTAATGGTTTTCTTAATTTTGTCTAAGAATTAAGTGTGACTCCCTAAATTACAATTTTTTTCATCAAAATATAACAAATTGGCCAAAGTTGCCTAAATTACTTAGTATGTTTTGTGAGTGTGTCTTTGAAGGCCTAGTATATGAAATGAAATGATGTTGTAGATAAGTCTTGTCTTGTGTTTTGTGAAGTCTAAAAGCATGTTACGCTTAGATTTTTCCTAGGTAGAGTATACGTCTTGTGAAGCATGTAAAGTGTGTAAATTGATGAATGTAGGACTAAATCATGTAGAGAAGCTAATGTTAATGAAATAATGTTTATATGGAAGATGTGCTCACAAGTACTCACACACACTTTAATGAATGAATGAAGTTAAATTGAGTAAATAGAGTTTCGAGGTAGACACTCTTCGTGAGTTGAGATGAAGTGGTTAGTAGCAACCTTACTACATCCTAAGAGCTTTCTAACATAGGTCAGAGGATTAATGCCCTTCGTGAATTGAGATGTGATGTTCACTAGCAATCCTTAACTTATTGATTAAAGTGTTTATAATCCGTAGGGGTTATGTCTAGCACCAAGAAGATATGAAGAAGAGATGGTTACACTTCGTGAGTTGAGATGTTGTATTCCAATATACCTCTTGATATGAGTACTCCTGGTGAGTAGAGAATAAGTACTTAGTAACAATCTCCTTATCCCTTAACTAAGCGGCTGCACAGGTGTAGCTATTGGGAAAGCCATGTAAAAGCTAAAAAGAATGACCTTACTCTAGGCAAGTGAGGATCCCTCATCCGATAGGGGTTAATGTTGGGATTCCAGGTCTATGTCGGTTAAGCTAAACCTCCACAAATGAATTGATTGAACTAAGTCTTCTAAAAGAACGTACTACTCAGGGTAGGTTGTGGTATGAGACACTATCTACACATTGCACTAGGTAGGACCTGTCGAAAGGGAATACTTGGTGGCAAACCTTATAAAAGAATGTACTACTTAGGGTAGGTGGTGGTATGAGACTCTATCTACTCATTACACTAGGTAGTCATTCCGAAAGGGACGACTTTGGTGGTTTGTTGTGTGTCTTTTAATGTCTTGCCATTGATTCAGGGTCTTGTTTCTCCCAAGTTGAGTAAGTCGAAAGGGGTAGTCTTGAGGGTTGCTTTGGTGTGTATTGAAGAAGACACATGCATACTTCCTTCATGTCTTATGTTAGTGTGTCTTATGATAATACCGAGGTAGGGAAACTCTTACGGAAAATGAGTTCACTTTATTTTTCTCTTGGCCTTGGAAGTTCACTCATTTAGAATAGGATTGTTTATTGTAATTGCTCTAGTTGAATTCATTATGAATTCTCTAAATGATTCATTGTTAATGTTGAAAGGGATTTATTGTAAATGCCTAAGGAATTCACTGTAAATGTCAAGTGAACTTATTGTAAGTTTTGGTGAGTTACTGTAAAGTGTTCCTTTAGTCTAAAACTCATGGGAAGTCTTATCTAAGTATTAAATGAAGGTTAGTATGATTTTGCCTTTGTATTCATGAATGTTTTACTTAAATTGAATGAAAAACCATTTTACTAAAATGTCCCTTTTACATGTTTTTGCATATGCCATACTTAGTACATTTTTTTGTACTAACCCCAATACTTTTTTATACCTTTTAAGTATAGGCTGAAGGCTTTTTGGAATCATTTTGATGGTTGAAGTCTATAAGGTGAAGCATGGGAATGTTCCTCTCAAGACAAAGTGTGTCCTCATTTATTTGAGTGCATAATTTCTATCTTCTTAGTTTCTTTATTATAAGACTTACTATGTGTTTCATTTCAATGTAAAGGGCCGTGTCCCTAAGTTATTTATGTCGTATTTTTAAGTTTGTCTTGAAAATAAGATTTCTTAATTATTTATGAAAGATTTCCTTTTTATTAAATTATCCGTGAAAAGTTTTAATTGTCTTATGTAATGAATGCTAGTTGAAGGGCTTGTACAAGACCCCAAAGGGTCAAGTACGCCCGGTTACGAAACAAGGGTTTTACCTAACTTTTAGGGGGTGCTTTAGGGTCATGACAAACTTGGTATCAGAGCATAAGGTTATGGGAAATAGTTTAGGTTCTAAAAGTCTTACAAGCCACATCTAGTAGTATCTTGGTCATTGGTATGAGTTGCGACACATCCATGGACAAGAGGCTATAGGATGATAGATGTTTCACTTTCTTCTCTATTCTAATGTCGTGCCTTAGAGTTGAGTCATATAAGGTGTCTTTTTTCAACCTCTTCTTTTTGTGTTTATAGGACATGAATACGAAGAGATCAATCGCTAGAAGGGAGGAGGGAGGTGTAGCTAATGAGAGGATCCCTCCACGTTTGACCAATTTCCTATTGTTGGTCTAGAGGAAGAGAATTAGGAGGTTTCCCTTACGAACCTCAAGTGCCTCCGGAGCCACAAGAGCCTCAAGTGCCTCCTATGCCTCAAAATCCTTTTGTTGAAGGAGATATGACTAATGCTGAGTTAAGGGCTGCCCTAATGAACTTGACCCATTTAATCACGGATCAAGCTCATGTCATCAATAATCACTTTGTTGCCAAATATAATCAAGGAGATAGGCCCCAACCAAATGCTAATACTCCTTCTTCTAGTATTTGGGATTTCATGAGAATGAACCCTCCCACTTTCCATGGCACAAAGGAGGATGAAGATCCACAAGGTTTCATAGATGAAGTTTTCTAAGTGGTATGAGTGTGACCCCTAAGGAGAAAGCGGAGTTAGATGCTTATCAACTCAAAGATGTGGCTCAAGTTTGGCTTGAGAAATGGAGGATTGAGAGACCCTTAGAGATAGGTCCGGTTGATTGGCAGGAATTCAAAGAGGCTTTTCTAGATAGGTTCTTTCTCCTAGAGAGGATGGAGAAGAAGATGGTTGAATTTATGAACCTTCGTCAACGAGGAATGAGTCTGCAAAGGTACTCCCTCAAATTCACCCAACTCTCTAAGTATGCCCCAAGCATGGTAGCTAATCCCAGAGATAGGATGAACAAATTTGTGATGGGAGTGTCTAGATTGGTGGAGAAAGAGTGTCGTACGACAATGCTTTTTAATGACATGGATATCTCTAGGCTCATGGTCTATGCACAACAAATTGAGGAGTCCAAAGAGGGTAAGAGGCCTAGGTCGGATGATTCTAGTCACCAAAAGCCTAAGAAGAGGTTCTATCACCAAGATTCTTCCATGGGAAACAAGGATAGGGCTCCAAATCAAAATTCCCAAGGTGGTGGCCATTCTTTTGAGAGGACTAGGTGCCCTACTTGTGGGAAGCAACATTTGGGTAGGTGTCTTGCTGGAACGGATGGTTGTTTTTCATGTGGTAATAAGGGCCACAAAATAAGGGATTGACCCAACATCAAAGCAAGAGGGAAAGAGGTCAATCAAGCTTCCCTAGATCCAAATGCTCCAAAGAAGAACCCTTCTTATGGGATGGGAGCTAGGAAGGATAACTAGTCTAGAGTTGATGATCTTGGTAAGTCTTAACTCTTTATGATTGTTGTTATTATGATATTAAATGAGTTTATATGGTTTCATAGTTCATATGATCATGTCATCTTGATGAATTGCTTAAGGAATGGATTTTTAAATAAAAATTGGTGTGCTTAACAGTAAGCATAGTTAGCCTCTGTGTGAAAATTTTGAATTTTGAAAATAACTTGTTTGTCTTGAATTTAAGTTTAAATGTGTGCAAATTCATTTTATATGAGAAATGTTAATATTGGAGAAGGTAGTTCCTCCATAGGATAAGGTTAAGTGTGAGTTTTGAAAATTTTGAAGTTTGCAAGAGTCGCCTATGTCGCTAAGTGTTTGGAAGTGTGAAATGATTCTCCTTGCTATTTAATGCTTTTATTTTGAGTGTTTGATCCTTTATTTTAATGTTTTAGGTGATGCTAAGTGACTCCTTGTTGTTCTTGAAGTTTTAGTGTCATTCGAGGACGAATGTTATTCTAAGTGGGAGAGAATGTAACGCACCAAAATGAACTTAGATGAACTAGATCCTCGTGGTTCTTTCTTGAGTTAATTTTAAATTAAAATGAGTTATGGTAGTGTTCTTAGGCATTGTGTGAAGTTTGGAGGTCAAACGCCCTAGAACGTCCATGACGTTCGAAAGGTGTGCCTTAGTCTGTACTTGGGTGTCTTGATTTGTTTGTGTGAGTTTTACGTGTTCATTTTCATTAAAAATAAGGTGTGATGTTCCTAATACCAAGATGACTTAGTTTAGAGGTTTAACGTCTGGGCACGACCCCACCTAGGACCCACAAGGGGCCCTAGATGAAGGGCCCAAGATTTGGACAAAGCCTCCAAAGACACTGCCCCATCGACGGAGCAGTCTACTGGGCGTAAGTACATTGACACCCCGTCGAGTGGGAGGTCCATCATTCCATACTTATTGGGAGGATCAGACCCTCCCTTGACCAGCCTCTGATGCCATCGACGCCCAGTAGCTTGGGTTGTCACCTGACCATCTCGAAAAGCTGTGAAAGCTGCTGCCAACTTGGGGTGTTTTATGTAAATTCACCCAAGGTAAATATTTTTAGTGTTCTTAAGTTATATTAAGTTGTTTTAAACCCTAAAACTATACAAGACCCCTCACTTCAAGTATTCGAACTCTTTCTCTAAAGAAAACTCTCTCAAATTCACCGTTGGATCTAAGACTGAAGGAGGGCAAGAAGGGATGGTTTTGACGTGTTCCGTATTAGTGGATTTCCTTCTCTTTGAGGTATGGTATCCATTCTTGAATCCTCTTCCATTGAAGGAGCCATTTTCAAAAGATTTCGAAAAGGGTTTTCAAACTCTATTTCTTTGTATCTTTGATTTTAAGCATGTATCTTCTTGTAAAAGTGTTCTAATGATTTAAATGTGTTTATTCTTGTAAAAAATGATGTTTTTCATGTTAAAAACCTAACGAATAAATGTATATGCATATTTCAAACATTTAACTTAAGAAATGGGTTAAATGAGCATGTTTAGGTAAGGTATGAACTTTGGTTTTCTTATTTTTCTATGTTGGCTTAGCTACTGCCCTAAGGGAATTATTATGATGAGACATTGAGAAATTGATTATATTTGATAATGGATTGGTTAAATGGTGACTTTCTTATATTGCAAAGTTCTTATTGTAAATTGCTCTTGAGTGGTATGGTCCACCTTCTTGGTGGTGGTGTTTATTTGATGAACTTGATATTACTTAGTATGTTTTACGAGTGTGGCTTTCAAGTCCTAGTATATGAAATGAAATGATGTTGAAGATAAGTGTTGTCTTGTGTTTTGTGAAGTTGAAAAGCATGTTAGGTTTAGATTTTGCGTAGGTAGAGTATATGACTTATGAAGCATGTAAAGTGTGTAAATTGATGAAAGTAGTACTAAAGCATCTAGAGAAGCTAATTTGTTAATGAAATAATGTTTATATGCAAGATGTGCTCACAAGTAATCACACACACTTTAATGAATGATTGAACTTAAATTGAGTAAATAGAGGAGTTTTGAGGTGGACACTCTTTGTGAGTTGAGATGAAGTGTTTAGTAGAAACCTCACTACATCCAAAGAGATTTCTAATATAGGTCAGAGGATGAATTATCTTCGTGAGTTTAGATGTGGTGTTCACTAGCTATCCTTAACCTATTGATTGAAGTGTTTAGAATCTGTGGGGGTTATGTCTAGCACCAAGAAGATATGAAGAAGAGGTGGTTACACTTCGTGAGTTGAGATGTTGTATTCGAATGTACCTCTTGAGATGAGTACTTCTCGTGAGTAGAGAATAAGTACTTAGTACCAATCTCCTTCTCCCTTAACTATGCGCCCACATAGGTGTAGCTATTAGGAAAGCCATGTAAAATTTAAAAAGAATGACCTTACTCTAGGAAAGTGAGGATCCCTCATCCGATAGGGGTTAATGTCTGGATTCCATGTCTAGCTCTCATGCTCTATGTCGGTTAAGCTAAACCTCAACAAAATAATTGATTGAACTAAGTCTTCTAAAAGAATGTACAATTCAGGGTAGGTGGTGGTATGAAACGCTATCTACACATTGCACTAGGTAGGACCTTTCAAAAGGGAAGGTTTGGTTGTAGACCTTCTAAAAGAATGTACTACTTAGGGTAGGTGGTGGTATGATACACTATCTACTTTTTACACTAAGTAGTCATTCCGAAAGGGAAGACTTTGGTGGTTTGTTGGGTGTATTTTAATGTCTTGCCATTGATTGAGGGGCTTATTTCCCCTGAGTTGAGTAAGTCGAAAGGGGTAGTCTTGAGGGTTGCTTTGGTGTGAAGGATACATATGCATACTTCCTTCATGTCTTACCTTAATGAGTCTTAGGATAATCCGAGGTAGGGAAACTCTTACGGAAAAGGAGTTCACTTTCTCTTTCACTTGGCCTTGGAAGTTCATTATTTTATAATAGGATAGTTCATTGTAATTGCTTTATTTGAATTCATTGTGAATGCTATGATTCATTGTTAATGTTCAAAGGGGTTCATTGTAAATTCTTTAGGAATGCACTGTAAATGTCAAGTGACCAAACTGTATGTTTTGGTGAGTTACTGTAAAGTGTTCCTTTAGTCTAAAAATTATGGGAACTCTTATGTAAGTATTAAATGATGGTTAGTATGATGTTGCCTTTGTATTTATGAATGCTTTACTTAAATTGCATGAAAAGCCAATTTACTAAAATGTCCCTTTTTACATGTTTTTGCATATGCCATACTTAGTACATTGTTTTGTACTAACCGCATACTTTTATATACCTTATATGTATCGGTTGAAGACTTTTGGAAGCATTTTGAAGCTTGAAGTCTATAAGGTGAAGCTTTGGAAAGTTCCTGTCAAGATAAAGTGTGTTTTCATTTATTCGAGGGCATAATTCCTATCTTCTTAGTTTATTTATGTTAAGACTTATTATGTTTTTCATTCAATATAAAGGGTCGTGTCCCTAAGTTGTTTATGTCGTGTATTTAAGTTTGGCTTGTGACGATAAATTTTGTTAAGTATTTATGAAAGATTAAATTATTCGTGAAAATTTTAATCCCGTACTACTTTTCATGTCTTATGTAATGAATGCTAGTTGAAGGGCTTGTACAAGACCCCAAAGGGTCAAGTACGCTCGGTCACGAAATGAGGGTCTCCCTAACTTCTAGGGGGTGCTTTCGGGTCGTGACATCTATAGTTGTTGGTAGGTGAGGAGCATTTGAGAAGTGAAGACTTGGATCGTAGCATCATTCAAGTGAAGTCGAAGTATGTTCTCATTTGATTCGAGGGCATAGATTGCCTTTTATGTTTCCATTTGATGTAGTGTAATAGACTAATTATTTCTATTTTTGATGTATGGGCCGTGTCCCAAGTATTCTCGTGTCTTAAGTTTGATGAGATTGAGACTTAGTATTTCCTATTGCTTTATATGTAAGAGTTTTTAAAGACTATGAAATGTTTTGTGAAATTTTTTAATTCCGAACTACTTTTCATAATGTTTATGCGATGAATGATATGTAAGGGCTTGTACAAGACCTCCGAGAGGTCAAGTACGCCGGATACGATCCGAGATTGACCCTAACTTCTAGGGTGTGATTTCGGGATGTGACATGGAGAGTTAATCTAAGGCTAGTCTTTACAATGGTGGGAGTGAGAGAAGAGAGTAGTTTTGATGCGAACTCCGTTGTCAAATCACTCCTAGAGTATTGATGATTATTGATGATTATTTCCCTCAATTATAGAATTTTCATTACGAGATTAAAGAGCGTCTCTTGCGTTCCTTGGAGGGGTCCCTGAAGCTTTAATAGCATGGGTACCATTACTAGTTGATTCTCTTCGATTGATTGCACCAAGAGAAATTTGCAGCCTACTACAAATATCTTTAATGCTTTTCCTTGGGGAAATGAAAGAGGGTGGGTGGGGGAGGTTTAGAGGTTTCTCCAATTGAGTCACCAGCGTTAGAATCCATACGTGGTTGGAAAATCTTGTTGTTCTTACCTGTTTCGACCTGTGCTTAGCTTGAATTCTTTCCTTCACTGATCTGGCATGGTTTTGTGTGTCATCCTTCTTTTTTTTCTTTGTAAATGTGACAATTTGCTAGTCAGTGGCCTTTAGTTCTAGCTCTCTTAGTTTCATAGGATCCAAATTGTCGTTTGGTGGGTTTTGGGTGGTGAGAGTGAAAGTTCTAAGAAGATGTTCTATCCTCCCACATCCAACACATATGATTCTATCGCCCTCGTAGACAACTTTTTGTTTGTGGATGCTTATGGTAATTTCTGTTTTTACCGGGACCTCAAGGGGCACTTGTATAAATATTCTTGCATATCGACCTCTAAGGGTGGACGAGGTGCATGTGTCTATCTTTAGTAGCAATTCCAGTTTTTGTCCAACTTTTTCTAAGATTTTCCTATCACAGAATTATATTGGTAGTTGCGGAAGTCTTGCCCATATTGAGGTATGGCCAATGTTGATTGGTGTGGGACAAAGTTTGTCTCCCATCTCTTAAACGATAGAAATTGTCCAGCTAGGAGCCATAAAACTTTGTGTAAGATTGTGTTCATGCTTTGAACCTATGCAAACTTGACTATGTAGTGGTCACTATCGAGATCAATGAGAATTAGTGGCTCAGTAAGTTTCCACAGATATACCAATTTGTTTTTTAGGTAGATGTAGGCCAATTATTTTCCAAACACTTTTATAATCACTTGTAGGCACCACAGTTGGTATCACCTTAGTTTATCTTCTTTCTTCGAAGGGATTGTTTCATAGTTAACATTGTTCTCATTCAATGATTTTGTGTGTTCTTTTAGCATTTTGTAGATCTGGTTCTTGCTCTTGTTCCTATCTAGCAAGACTTTCTTAAACGATTGTTGTCGTGGTTTGTCTTCTATCATGTGGCTGGTTGCATCTGGTGGTTTAGGTTAGTCAGGTTGCCTTTGATTTGATGGATTGGTGGTTTGTTTGGAAGGTTTTGGTCATACTCTTAAAGAGAGATTTTTTTCAAAGGTAGGTTGTTAATGTAAAGGATGGGAACCCAACTATTCAATACTTACTTACAGAAGGGAAGAAAGTTGTAAGAAAAAAATCAAAGATGGATATTAGAGATACTAAACAACCATTTTTGCAAGTCCTCCTCAACAAAGATGTTTATAATAATTTAGCTAAGAAAAGACATAAAGTGACACTTGAATTTGTCCCAGTTTTTCTAAAAAGACACCTTAACTATGTGGGCGTCCTATTACCCCCTAAACAATTTCGAACATATATTATTACATCATTTTTGATTAATTTCAGGTTTTAAATGACAAGTGTTATCACACACCAATCATTGTATGACACATGTTATTTTTTTCATTTAAAGTTTTTCTTTAATTCTCTCTTACTTTTTGACTTATTTTAATTTTACTTTAATTTTAAATTCTATTTCATCTTTTATCCCTACATTCAAGCTACCCCTCCCACATTTTCTTTCTTTCTTTCTTCTTCTTCTTCTTCATCCCCCACACTCACCTCACTTGACCCCCACGTCAAGTTGAGCCTCTCCATTTTCTTTCTTGTTTTTCTTCTTCTTCGGTCAAGTTCCTTTCTTTCCAAAATTATAGTATTTTCTAGACTTTGTTGAGTTATTGATAACAAAACTAGTTATTTCTCTAAGAAAAATCAAGTTTTGAAGGTATCATCAATTAATATATCTCATTTCTATATAACTTCAAAACTAGAAATGATAATTTTGAAAGAATTAGTATTTTCCTTAAAATTGAAAGTTTTATTTGAAATTTGGATAAAAAATAAATAATCCCTACTAATCATCTTTAAATCTAATGGGCTTATCAAATTATTCAAAATATAAGAAATATTTAGATGTAATTTTAAAATTGAAGAGAGTTAAACTAATAGTAATAAAAGAGGGAGGTGAGTTGTAGTAAAAAGTTACATTGAAAGTGAGAATTTTCAAAATAAAGATGACAATGAATTTTTGAAGAAGAAGGAACAAAGAGAAAGATAAAGAAAAAAATCATTAGGAGAAAAAGGTAAAATGATAAGAAAAACAAGAAAGTTTATTTTATAGAAAAGTACTTGTAAAAATATATTATTTTTATTATTTTTGTTTTTACGCTCTTTCAGAGAGTGCATACACTCTCCATGCTAGGTGGACAACAAATGATGTAATAATACCGTTCAACATTGTTTAGGGGGTAATAAGACATTTTCATAATTTAGATGTCTTTTTGAAAATTTGGGACAAATCCAGGTTTCACTTTATATCTTTTCTCAATTTGAATATCCTTAGTAACCTATGTTCTCAAAATATACTATTACTATTTCGAATTTTGTTGCCAGTGTCCCAATTAGGAACAATAATCCTAAGGAGACATCAATTTTAGGTTCAATTAAATTCATTTTTTTCAATTATTAGATTTTTTTCGTAATATATTGTTTAATAAAAAACAATCTTTAAGATTTATATCTTTGAATCAAAAGACACCTTTTAAACATATCTCTCTATATAGGCACCGAGGGACATCAAAGCAGTGATGTGATATGCCTCATTTATTGAAAAATGTATTTATCTTTTTTTTTACTTTTATAATAGTAACAAACACAACAAAAACAAAATAAAATTAATAGACAAAAACCCTAATTAACACCTATTGGTGAAATGAAAGGTCACCGGAGAAGCACCGGATCCTAACACCTTGATTCCTCCATTCCAAATCTTGTGAGAGATACGGTCCACCATACCCAGATTAACGGGATGAAGCAAATATCCAAGAGCTTAGGTGTTTCATTCAGCATTTACCTTGTCTCACTAATGCTATGAAATCAACTACTTTGAAGATTTGAACTCCCAAATTGTCCTTGTAATGTACAGAGCCAATGGATCAATTTCGTTATTCTATTATTCAAAGAATAAGATCTATTTATAGGTGTTCAAGTAAATATATCTAAGATAATAAAATAAAAAAATATCCATATACATCTATAAGATCCCTAAAGATCTATGCCTATGATTATGCTATGAATATTATGATTAGATATTGTTATGTACATTCTGTAACACTCCCCTCAAGTTGGAGCATATATATTAATCATGCCCAACTTGTTACAAAGACATTCCACCCGAGTTCCATTGAAATCCTTTGTGAATATATCACCCAATTAATCTCCTGTCTTCACATAGCTAGTCGAAATCACATTCTCTTGAATCTTCTCATGGACAAAGTGATAATCGACCTCAATATGTTTTGTCCATTCATGATACACTGGATTTGAGGCAATTTGTAGACCAACTTGATTATCGCACAAAAGTTTTGCGGGAAATGAAGAATTCAAATTAACCTCAGCTAGAAGGTGTTTTATCCATAGTATTTCACAAGTGGATTGAGCCATAGCTCTATATTGGGACTCTGCACTAGATCGAGATACAACATTTTGTTTCTTACTGCTCCAAGATACTAGATTTCCACCAACAAAGACACAATAGCCAGTATTTGATCTTCTATCAATTCTTGATCCTGCCCAATCTGCATCTGCAAAGCATTCAACACGAGAATGTCTGTGGTCGCTATACAATATGAAAAGTCCAGGGGATCCTTTCAAACAACACATAATTTATTCCAAGGAAACCCAATGTTTGACAGTTGGTAGAGACATGAATTGACTGACAATACTGACTGCATAGGCCATATCTAGTCGATTCACAGTAAGGTAGTTCAATTTCCCAACCAACCTGCTGTATCTTTATGGATCATTAAAAAGGTATGCATCATCCTTAGTAAGATGTGCATTAGGAACCATTGGTGTCTCACATAATTTTGCTGCAATCTTACCAGTTTCTGCAAGTAGGTCAAGTACATATTTCCTTTGAGATAAGAAAATCCCTTTCTTGCTTCTAGATACTTTAACACCCAAGAAGTATTTCAACTATCCCAAGTCTTTGGTATGAAACTTGGTATGTACAAACTGCTTGAGAGAAGAAATTCCAGTACAATCATCTAGTGTCATAACAATATCGTCAACCTAGACAACTAAAACAATTGTAAAGTCATTGATTGTCTATAAAAGACTGAATGATCACACTTGCTCATCTTCAACCCAAATTCTTGAACTACATCTCTAAATTTTCCAAACCAGGCACGAGGACTCTACTTTAGACCATATAGATATTTTCGTAGATGACAAAATTTTCCATACTCCACCTGAGCAAAAAACCCAAGTTTTTGCACCACCTACACCTCTTCATGGATGTCACCATGAAGGAAAACATTCTTGATATCCATTTGATGCAAAGGCCAATGTTGAGAAGGAACCTATAAAATAAACAAAATAACAGAGGTGAGCTTTGCTACGAGGGATAAAGTGTCTAAATAATCTACTCCATAAGTCTGAGCATAGTCTTTAGCCACAAGTCTAGCCTTAAGTCTTGACAATAAAACCATCAAGATTGACTTTGACCGTAAAAACCCATTTTCATCCTACTTCTTTGTTTCCTTTGGGTAAATCCACCAAATCCTAAGTATGATTTTCATCTAGAGCATGTATCTCTTCAAGCATTGCATCAGGCCATCCATAATTAGTTACGACTTCTTTCACTATTTTAGGAATAGAGACAGAGTCTAGAGAGCTAATCAAACAACTAGATGCAAGAGATAAGTGGTCATAAGAGATAAAGTTAGCAATGGAATATGTGGATTTATACTGATGTGTACCTTTTCGAAGAGCAACAGGAAGATCAAGATTTTCTGAAGAATTAAGTGGAGAAGGAAGAACAACTGGCAATCTTGTTGGAATGGATGAAGAAGGTTCTGAAGGCATAATATTTGACTTATTCTCAATGAATAAACTAGAAGATGGAAGAACAACATCATCTGATTAATTTATCACATCACGAGTAACCCGATAGATCAACCACTCGTCTTCCTGCGCCTCATTTGTAGAAATGGAAGGTGCATAGAAGAATGGTGTAGCCTCTGAAAATACCATATCAGTTGACACTAGATATTTTCCAAGATCAACAGAATAACACCGATACCCTTTTTGGAGTCAACAATAGCCCAAGAAAACACATTTTAACGCCTTTGGTTCCAATTTAATTACAGATGGTCGAACATCTCGAATATAACATGTGCTTCCAAATACCTTAGCTTCCACCGAAAATAGTGATTTGGTTGGTAAAATAACACTATAAGGAATATTACCTGCCAACACAGTCGACGACATACAATTGAT
This sequence comes from Solanum habrochaites, assembly GCA_027704765.1. NCBI lineage: Eukaryota > Viridiplantae > Streptophyta > Magnoliopsida > Solanales > Solanaceae > Solanum > Solanum habrochaites. Next base: position 35,972,794 of record JAKWJA010002495.1, on the reverse strand, counting down.
CAAAAAATAAGCTTTAGCAACTGCATCAACCCAAAATTTTTTGGGGACTTCCAATTGGAATAGAAGTTCTCGAGCTGTCTCAAGTAGATGCCTATTCTTTCTCTCATCAACACCATTTTGGGAAGGTGTATCAACACATGAAGACTGATGAAGAATACAGAGCTTTCTCATATGTAAGACTGAAATAATTATGACACAGATTCTTTAGCGTTGTCACTCCTTAGAATCCTAACTGAGGCACTAAATAGAGTTTTGACTTCAGCGCAGAAGGCAGTAAAGTGAGCAAACACTTCAGATGGACTCTTCTAAAGTAAATCCAAGTCATTCAAGAAAAATCATCCAAAAAAGTAACAAAATATTTATGCCAAGTTTTAAAAACAACCGTTCATAGTCCCCAAACATCTGAATGTACCAACTCAAAAGCAGACTTAACTCGATTATTAAACCTTAGACCTAGTGAGATGCGATGGTGTTTTGAAAATTTACATGACTCACATTCCAATGAGGAAATATACTGAAACTGAGGGCAAAGCTTTTTCAACAAAGGTAGAGAAGGATGTCCTAATCGACAATGTGCTTCAAATGGAGGTACGACAATTAAGCAGGCAACAAATCGAGATTCCCATTCATAAAGGATATATAGATCATAAGAAACATGTCCTTTACCAATAACCTCATTTGGTAGTAATATCACGAACCAAACAAATATCGAGAAAGAAAATGATATAACAATGAAGGTCTCTAGTAATTTTACTAACATAAATAATATTTAAGGCCAATTTTTGTAGACTTAGTACAGATGACAAGGTAATTGATGAGGTAGGTTTAATAGTTCCAGATCCAATTATATTACTGGTTGATCTATCAACTACTGTAACTGGAGAGGGTACTTTGTGTGGCTAAAAACTAGAAAAAATATTAGGATTACCTGTCATATGATTGGTGGTACCTGAATCAATCACCGATTTATTTGAAGAAGTGATCAGACATGCTTTACATGCCTTGGGAAAAACATTAACCGAAGTGGATTCCTTCAATAATTTCTTATATTGAGAGAATTTAGAGAACTTCTCAATCGAGAGTCTGGTGGTTTGTATATCAGAGATGTTTTGATCTAACTCATGCAAAGCAGGATAATCCACTCTGATACCATGTAAAGTACAAAGCCAATGGATCAATTTCGTTATTCTATTATTCCAAGAATAAGAGATATTTATAGGTTTACAATTAAATCTATCTAAGGAAATAAAATCAGAAAATATCCCTATATATCTCTAAGATCTCTAAAGATCTCTGCCTATGATTGTTCTATGAATATTATGATTAGATATGGTTCTGTACATTGTGTAACAGTCCTCAACCACAACACCTCCAAGTATGGACCTTCTCCTACGAACTAATCTATTAAAGAATCATTTTGGAGTTTATGCTAACCTTCCACAACTTGTGTAGGTTGAGCTCCATAGAAGTGATACCACCGCCTCAAGTCGTGTTCAAGATCAGCACACTCCCCTATGGTCATCGCCCAAGGTAACTATCAAGCTTTACAAAGATTGACGTTGCCCCCGTACATATGAACTACGAGTGGACCTTTAGTCATTTGGATGAACTTTCTCTTGATGATCTAAAAATCTTGTTTTGACCCTTCTTGATTCTTATATTTGGCATTCCTTGCATATCCAACTGTAGAATCTCTTTTGTCTATGTTGGTAGTTCATTAATATGACTAAACTTAATTGAATTTGTACCTTCAAAATTAATAATTATTTTAGTTAAAAAAAAACTACAAGATCATTCCCTTCTCTGAATGTATGTATGCATCCCTGTTCACCATGGCCTCCCTAATCTCTCTAATGTCTATTGAAATAGCCCATGGAACTTCCCAAATTCCATTGATATTCTTAATGATTTAATAGTTGGTTTCCATTATCAAAAGGGAAAAGATACTTACATATAGACCCCTTTAAAAACTTTCACTTCACCTATAGTGCAGAACATATATCAATTTTACAAGCTTCAGCATAAGACAATTCTCCTTGACCATTTCTTATGAAAAATGCATTTGACCCAATTCCATAATTTACTAGACTAGAACCATCTAAATTGCATTTGTATCTTTCCCCTTTAGCGACTTCCACCTTACCACTATAATGTTAATTAATGGTATGTAGCTTTTTAAAAATTGTAGAATGGCTAGCCAACTGTAAGGCATTTCTTTCAACCAGGGGTATAATGTTTTTTCCATTAAGTGAACATGTCTATCAATATCCAACACTATAGCATGGCTATTCATACTTTCCTCCATCTAAGATCATATTTCTTATAATACATAGTTGCAAAATGAAAAACTTTATATTGATCTACACAAGGACTTAAACTTAGCTGCACAATCTTCATCCCAACGCTTATAAATAACATGTTTCATCTAATTATATGGACCATGCATACTAATAGCTCCAACACACAACTTCGAGAGATAATTAGCCTCATGGTATAGGGAAATAAAATGGTTAAAACATTCTCCAAGCGATTAGTTATCCATATTCTAACAAAAATTTTTCCATATGAAATGATTTAAAAATCATATACACCACATCAGAAAAAAGATTTTGAAAGGTCCTTTCTGCTTTCAATAGTCTCCCATGCACTCCCTAAAAAAAATTTCTTTACTAATGGGCATCCATCAATGCTTGTCCCTTTCCTTTTTCCGCGTAATGGGACTCATGACATTAATAAATCAATTTAGCGATAAGATCACTCATGGGGTTATTATTCCCTATTTCATCCAATATGATCTGACTAACTGCTTTATAGTTTCTATCAGTAACATGATCAACAAGCATGATATACAGTACAAAATTCTAAGTTGTGTCCAACTGTCATACCATAAGTCGTTATGACCATGTTGCTCCGAATTGCACATGCAAGTGTATTCGATTGCGCAGGTAATATAATGTCTCTTAAAGAACTAGATTATCTTTTAAATTAGCTATTTTTACTAAATATATTGATATAATTATTTATTTATGAGTTTTAAAAGAAAATAAATAATAAATTGCTTATAATAGTTGGAAAATTCCAGGGATGCAACATGCAATGAATCTCATGCATAATATTCTTTGCATAGAACTTATTTTAGTTGTCAAATTACTGGTTTACATGATTAATTGTATGATTCGGGTATCAAATATCTAGTTTCCTACTCTAGATGGTAGTCTAACAACATTGTTGAGCGGGGATAAACGTGGATAAATGACGATCATTTATATTTCATCCTGTTTCGCAACCAAACAAGTTATTCATCCTACTATCACTTCTAAACACAACTCACCTCAACCAAATGGGTCGATCGAGTTATCTATATTTTCTGGTCTATGTGTATTTATATATTTCATCCTGTTTCGCAACCAAACATGTTATTCATCCGACTATCACTCCTAAACATAATTCACCTCAACCAAATGGGTCGATCGAGTTATCTATATTTTCTGGTCTATGTGTGTGTGTGTGTGTGTGTGTGTGTGTATATATATATATATATATAAACCCCTATATAAAATAACTATGTCCAAAATAAACTAGGAATCCAAAACCATAAAGGGGTCAGACTTCCACGTGAACAGTGCAACCGCCTCCATTAGTGCTTGCCTCTTTCCTTCGAAAATTGCCACGTGGCACAACTAACTTTCGCTTGAATGAAAATTCACAAATTACAATTTGCAATCTTCTGTACTTTCAATTATTTACTATTGGATTTCAATATAATCAATAAGCAGCCTGTTTGATTTTCTTCTTTATTCTTCCATCTTTAATTCGTTTTAGCCCCAAACTTCTTCAAATTTATACTAATTAATTCATACAAATAAAATAAAATATTTAATTCTGTAATGACCGGGTTTCGTCGTTGTAGAAATGCCAATGGGGAAAAATTGGGGCTGAATTTTTTTTTTTGTAATACTAGAGTTTTCCCAACCTTGTCTAGACTTGGAGGAATTTAGAGTCATCTAGGTGTAGGGAGATCTGGTAGCAATCAGATGGAGTAAAGGTTGATCGAATTATATAATTGATAGATAAATTGTTAAGGAATTTATATGACTTTACGACATCGAATTTGGATAAATAGATCATCGAGAATTGACTTTGGCGTTTAGGAAACTTTCATGAGCGTAGTGGGCTAAGAGTATATTGTGAAAGTGAGAAATTGAAAATCTATTGTAAGCTCACTGCCTCACTTTGTACCGTTGCAATGGGATTCTTGCCGCTGTAGCGACACTGCTACAGTGGGATGGGTGCCGCTGTAGCGGGCGAAGCGGAGATGAAAATGTATGATTTTGAGATTCTTCGAGGCGGAGATCACTGTTCCAAAATCACAACTGGAATCTAGACTCCAAACGAGACCGGCATCGTTAACCTCTCAGAGGTCGCAGACAATCCTACATACGCAATTCTTACTTCATCTAAGTTAATTTTAGCAGAAAATTTGAACTTTTTGTTTTCTTATTTCATGCTAATCATTTTAAACTTAACATCATAGGCATTCACACATCAACCATCTAATATACAGATAATCAAATGAAAGAAACAATTCATAATTTCATTAAACGTATTCTTGCAAAAACAACACCTATACAAAGTCTGAAATGAAAGTGAAAAGAAACACTAGTGGAACATACTCCACTAGCTAAATCCTACATCTAATCTAGATAATAATGATAGACATCCTCGAAAGCATGAGGGCCTACTAAGTCCGGATGAAAGCTCCACATCCGGATAGCTGCAACATCAACCTGTAAGATCTAGCGTCCACTGGTGCCTACACCTAAAATTGTAGAATTGTATGGGATTAGTACACACTTGTACTAAGTATGGGTATATGCAAGCACACACAAAGGACATGCATGTGTAAGAACAGCTCTTTCCTACCAACATGATTATGGAAAGTCAAGTCAGTGGACTTGCCAGATTTGGATTAGGAAAGTCAGTGGACTTGAAAATTTTGGATTAGGATAATCATGCCATGAGAGTAACATGAATCATCATACTCATCATATTGCACACAACACATAACATCTTGCACATAGCACATAACATATTGCATATAGTACATAACATTTTTCATATCATTTGTTCATATGCCATGAGACCTTGGAATCATGGACTTGACATTAAGACTTCCCGAAATGAGGGCTCAACATATGGGACCTCAACTAGGTATCCTCTTTAGCAAACACAGATTCTGCTTCATTCATTTATATGTACTTCATTTATTTCTTTCATAGGCTAGTGTAAACACCAATTATACCTAGGATGTAGTTTAAGACTTTCATCGGGTTCGCTGTGCAATGATATAGAATGACCTAGTGTCAATAATTACGTCTAACTCATCTCTTGATCATCTTATCCTAGCACCTTTGGTATCATTCATTTCATTATGTGTATCTTTTGAGGCTGGCCTCAATCATTCATTAGGAACTTTAACTTTAACTGACATAGACAATGTGAGCATCATGAAATCCAGTGTCTCCCCCACACCTAATACAGGTGGAATCACCGGCCAAAGTGACCAAAAACATTCTGTATACATGGGAATAAAACCCCGCCATATCCCTATATTTGCAGTATAGGTTTGAAGACTAGGAGATATAAGGAGACCCATACTCGACATGCCGGATAGTCTCATCTCATGAGAGTTACGTGAACCTCCGCCCTTTCTGAAAGAAGGTATCACCACTCATATCTAGTCTATCGGTGCTCAGTATAAAGTTCCATTACATTCAACTCATACGTCATGGAAGCTGTCTTCTAGTATGAGGACATCATGGCTCAATAGATGATTTCTCATTTCATCATAAGTATTAAGTGTGTTAATCTCATTACTTTCATTAGCGTTTTCATAAAGACTGGTCTCTTCATTAACTTTACACTCTCATTGGTGAGTACGTTTTTGTAACATTTACTTAGGATAATTTGAGATTGCGCTCATCTTTTACGTTAGCCTCATATCATGTTGTCACCACATTCATTACCATTAGTACATGTGCTCTTCATAATTACTCACCCCTTTTTATGTGAATGTTCATTTCATCATATGCCAATGCACTTGGCCATTTAGTGTGTTTCACACTCTTACCCAACTTTTCTAGGGTTTCATAATTTCATACTTTATTTCATCACTTTATTTTTCATTTCATCATGTGCGAATGCACTTGGCCATTAGTGTATTTTACACTCTTACTTATCCCTTCTAAGGTTACATCATTTCATTACATACATCTTAGGTTCACTTATTTTTAAAAGTATGCTAGACTTATGGATCTATACATACAGTCCATAAGGCTTCGTTCATAGTTCGTTTAAGTGATTCATATCTTCCTAAGATTATGTGGTACAAGAATTATGCATCTTGTATGTATGACAAGATCTTGATTTCGATCGAAGTAGGCAGCATTATTCTTAAAGATTTAATTCACGTATGCCTTATGTATCAATAAGGAATTTGGGCAAGGGAACCCAGTTTCGAATCCTTTGGACATCACTAACATTTTATTATTCATTTTGATTTGATCGATGCGTCTTGGGGACCCAAGATCGAGCCCTAACACCTTCATTTATTTTCCCTTAATTTTTCTTTTCATTTTTTGTTCAATGGGACTTAGAGGATATGGGATCGAATTCCCAAAAGCTCATTTACTTTTAGTTTTCAATTCTTTTAATTTTTCGCCTTTGGCTGAGGGGGTGTGGGTTAGAACCTCCACAACCCCACTTTAATTTCTTCTCCTTAATTTCCCTTGGTTCAGCCTAGAGGTAGTGGGTTCGATTACCACTCGCCTCACCCTTTATTTTTATTTTAATTTTCATAAGTTGACTGAGAGGTGGTGGGTTTGAATCCCATTCCTCTCATTTCTTATTTTCATATTTCATTTTCCAGCCAAGGTCATGGGTTTGAATCCCACATGTCACATTCCCTTTTTCTCATCTTATTTAACTGATTTTTAACATGAGGAGGTCACGGGTTCAATCCCCAGTGAGCTCACACATTTTAATTCATTTTTTTCATAGTATGAAAATACCCTTAGCTTGGACGAAACTCATTAAGAAGATGCTTGATATTTTGCAGCCTATTCTCTCACTTCTTTAACATTAAATGTTTAGACGTTTAAGAAGTTTTTAGTGAGTTATTTTAGGTGCATTTTCAAGATTTCATTCGATAAAGTATTGCACTCAAATCAGCATCTTTACATCACCTATGAACATCACGATTTACATAAACATGTGTATATGACATACAAAGAACTAACATCACATTTTGAGCTTTAAACTCGAGGAACATAGTCATGGTTCACATTGCACACACATACACAATTTCGGATCACATAAGTGATCCTTGATACAATTTCAAACACACATACATGAACATATTCATCACGAAAACACAACAAATGCTTAATATATACCAGCAAACATATCCAACCTATGAATCATTGGGATCTAGTGATAGGGACATGGAACAGAGAACAACCCTAGTTTTCGGATTGAATTTACTGAACCTTAATGGATCTCTTGGGAAAGGGACCAAGAGAGAAGAGAACCCACACCTTTTTGACGTTTAAACCTAGACTTTATGCCCAAAAACTTCTCCAAACACACGTCCAACACCGAAATGTCAACACCCCACTTGACAGAAAACCTTCTCTTTGCCTACGTGAGTGATTAACGTTTGTTTTTCTTATATTTTTGTGTGAGTTCTTCAAGTGTGAAGAACCTTGGTAAATTTTCTGTTCTTGAATGCTATATGAAAGAGAGAAACGTGAATGAGAGAAGAGAGATTAAATGTGAAAGTGAGATATACGTAGGAGGAGAGAGTTACCTTCGGCTTAGGAGTCTTGTTTAGGACTTAGTCGAATAAGGTTTAGTTAATTAAAAAAAATAAAAATATGATTTCCCTTTTATTGAATAAACCCAAATAAAAAATTAAATATTGATTAATTACATTAATTTACCAACTTAAATAATTTTTTTTTAAATAATCGCTTCCACCTAGGTTCGAACACGGGTGGAGCAAGACTTTACTCTAAGAGCCAATTTTCGGCCCTCTCTCTCCAAAATGCCCCTCAACCTTATTAATTAAATAATTAATTATATATTTAGGGTAATTACGATACTACCCTTATCCTGGAAAAACCACCATTTTACCCCTAGACCCTCCAAACTTAAGATTTCCCCTTTTTAAGTCCGGTAAAGACTCATCCGAGTAAATCTTCATACTCGGAGCCCTACATAGTTGGGTACAACCATTCCTAGCTCAAATAACTCCCCAAGTTAGTTGGCTTGGCTGTCGTAAGGGTTCAGAGGTCTGGTTCTACGCGTATCAATCTTTGTGAACCCAGTCTAATTGTAGGCATTCTAGGCACATTAAGCATTATTTAGCATAGCTGTTTTTAGTGTTGTTACATTATCCCACTCTTAGGAACATTCGTCCCCGAATGACACTACTAACTATTTTGCGTATTCCCAGTAAGATCATAATATAATTACTATACACAATCAAGCAATAGCAACAAATAATGGAGAGATATGGAAACATAGACTTAAGAGTAAGAAGTCTAACCTCAAAGAGCTGAAAAGATGGGGGTAGCGGGATTTCATATCGGCCTCGGCCTCCCACGTAGCACCTCAACAGGATGATTCCTCCATAATACCTTCAATGTGGAAACCTCATTGTTCCCCAGCCGCTTGATCTGTCTTTTTAAAATCTCAACAGGTACCTTCTCATTAAACAAATTTTCATCAACCCCCAAACCTTCAACAAGTAGAATCAATGCTGGATCACTTAGGCACTTCTTTATCATAAAGACATGAAAGACTAGATGAACAGAAGCTAGTTCCCTAGGCAATTCCAACTCATAGGCAACCTTTCCCACACGCTGTAGGATCTCATATGGACTAACATACCTCGGACTCTACTTCCCCTTCCTGCCAAACCTCATCACTTTCTTCATAGGTGATATCTTCAAATAGACTTGGTCACCAACATCAAATTCGAAGGGTCGTTCTCTATTGTCTGCATAAGACTTCTACCGACTGTAAGCAGTAGCCAACCTGTCCATAATCACTCTGACCTTCTCTAAGTCCTCATGAATAATCTATGGACCCAAAATGGATGAATCTTCAACCTTGAACAACCTACCTAGAGACCTACACCTCCTACCATACAGTGCCTCAAACGATGCCATCCCAATGCTGGAGTGATAACTATTATTATACGAGAACTCTATTAAAGGGAGATGGTCATCCCAACTACCCTTGAAGTAAATCACACACGCCCTCAACATGTCCTCCAATGTCTGAATGGTGCGCTCTGCCTGCCTATTAGTCTGAGGATTAAAGGCAGTACTAAGCTTCACCTGCATGCCTAAGCTCTTCTGGAAGGATCTCTAGAAATGTGAAGTGAACTAAGCCCCTCTATCTTAAATGATAGATAATGGAATCTTATGCCATCTCATAATCTCATCAATGTAGAGTTTCACATGATCTTCGGCTCAGTAAGTAGACTTCACATGGATGAAGTCGGAAGACTTAGTCATCATGTCCACAATAACCCATATGGAATCATGTTGTCTCCTAGTCTTCCGAAGACAAACCACGAAGTCCATATTAATGGCCTCTCATTTCGAAGTCAAAACCTCAATAATCTGAGTAACACCACCAGGCCTAAGATGGTCTTCCTTAACCTTTTGCCAATTAGGACACTTGGCCACATAATCTGCAATGTCCTTCTTCATGCCATCCCACCAATAGATCTGTTTAAGATCATAATACTTCTTGGTGGAACCTGGATGTATGGAGTATCTGGAACCATGGGCCTCTGTAATTATCGTGGTCCGTAAATCATCCACATCTGGTACACACAGCCTATCCTTGTACCTAAGTATGCAGTCATCTGCCAAAGCAAAAGACTCATTCTCTTAACCAACACCGAGTCCTTCATCTCCATCAACACAACATCAAGATGCTTACCCTCCTTGACTTCAACTATTGAGGATGATTCAGAATTGGGATGAACTGAAATACCCCCACTAGTAGAGTCAACTAACCGCTAACCCAGCCTGGCTAGTCTATGTATATCTTTCACCAACTCTTTGTTCCCATCCTCAATGTGGAATGTACTTCCCATGCTCAAAGCATCAGCTACAACATTTGTCTTCCCTTGATGGTAGTGAACATTCATGTCATAGTCCTTCAACAACTCCAACCATCTCCGCTGACGTAGATTCAACTCTCTTTGTGTGAACACGTACTGTAGACTTTTGTGGTCTATGAACACATCCACATGCACTTCATACAAGTAGTGCTTCCACAATTTCAGTGCAAACACCACAACTGCAAACTCTAGGTCATGAGTGGGATAATTCTTTTTCATGAACCGTGAGATGTTTGGACGGATAAGCTATCACCTTACCACCCTGCATAAGAACACAACCCAAACCAACCCTAGATGCATCACAATAAATAGTGTTATTCTCACTACACTTTAGTCAAAGTAAGCACCGGGGCTGAAGTGAGTCTATCCTTGAGCTCCTGGAAACTCTTCTCACAAGCCTCCGTCCATTAAAACTTGGACTTCTTCTTAGTCAAAGGTGTCAGTGAGGCAAAAATGAAAAAAAAACCTCCACGAACCTGCGATAATAACTAGACATCCCAAGAAGCTATGAATATCTATGGGAGTAAGAGGTTTTGGCCAGTTCTTAACAGCTTTAGTCTTCTTGGGATCTACCTCCACAACTTTGTCGGACACAACATGACCCAAGAAGGTCACTTATCTAAGCTAGAAAAACTTGCTGAATTTGGCATACAACTGATGTTGTCTAAGTACCTCCAAGGTTACTCTCAAATGTTGTTCATGCTCTTCCTTGGTCATAGAGTAGATGAGAATGTCATCAATGAATACTATAACGAAAGAGTCAGGTATTCATAGAAGACTCTGTTCTTGAGATCCATAAATGCAGCAGGTGCATTCCTGAGACCAAATTCCATAGCTAAAAACTCGTAACGACCATAACAGGTACAAAGGCTATCTTTGGAACATCTTCATCCCTAATCCTGAGCTGATGATACCTCAACGAAGATCAATCTTCAAGAAGAAACTAGACCCTTGGAGTTGGTCTAACAATTCATCTATTCTGGGAAGTGGATAATTATTCTTGATAGTGACTTTGTTGAGCTACCGATAATAGATACACATTGTAAGGGTTCCATCTTTCTTTTTCACAAACAACATTGGAGAGCCCCAAGGGGATATGCTCGGCTGAATGAAACCCTTATCAGTGAGATATTTTAACTGCAACTTCAATTCTTTGAGTTCAGATGGAGCCATTCTATAAGGAGGAATTGAAATTGGTTTAGTATCAGGTTCTAAGTCAATAACAAAGTCAATCTATCAAGGGAGAGGAACTCCAGACAAATCATCAGGAAATACATCTTGGAACTCATTCACTACAAGCACTGAGTCTATGGAAGGAATGTCATGATCTAAATAATTAACACTCACTAGATGACATAATAATCCCTTCAAGACTAGCTCTTTTTCATTAGGGAAACAAAATCTCACAACCGTATTACGACAATCCACGCAAGCATAACATTTATGAAGCCAATCCATGCCAAGAATAACATCAAAATCATGCATAAGTAACTCAACCAAGTCTTCACACATAGTCTTACCACATACAACTACTGGGTAATCTTTGTATACTCTATCAATTATTACATTTTCTCCTAAAGGTGTACTAACCACTATAGGATCATGCAAGACTTTAGGCAATATCTCAAAAGTGAGATCAAGCAAAGGAGTTACAAAGGAACGCATAGACCCTGAATCAAGTAAAGCATAAACAGAAGTCGAGAATACTTGCAGCATACTTGTGACCACATCAGCGGACTTCTACTGCTCCTCCCTGCCCTTCAGGGCGTAGAACCTGTTCCTTTTAGGAGGCTCGGCTGCTACTACATCCTGTGGATTAGACCTAGGCTGAGCATTACCTCCAGCCTGACCTCTTTTCTATGGGCAGTCCTTAATCATGTGCCCACTCTTACCGCAAGCGAAGTAGACATTAGTGCCTTGTCTGTACTCTCTACTGTGAGCACGACCACACTTAGCACAGTCCTTTCTGGGACGCTGCATCTCACCTCCATTGCCCTTCCTAGGCTTGGGTCTGCCTCCTCTAGGTGTTGTACACCTTTGAGAGTTAGAGTTCCCTGAACTCTGTTTCCCTTTTTATAACCTGGGCTGCTCACGGATGTCAAAATTGTTTTTGTGGCCTCCATGGCTGGGACCGGCCTGATATTGAGTCTTAGGCCACCTAGAATCACCAACGCCCCTCTTCTTGCTGCTTTTCTCTACCTGCTGGACATGAACCAATAACCTGGAGAGGTCCATGTTATTATGGAGCATCGCAAACCGACATTCATCCTCTAGATCTCCGTTAATTCTTGTGAGGAACCTGCTCATCTCATCCCTGTTGTTAGATACAAGGAAAGTAGTATACCTAGATAGTTTAACAAACTTAAGGGAATACTCCCTGACTGTCCTTGATACCTGCTTAAGGTTGATAAACTCCTCAACCTTTGCCTCCCTCATCTTCGTGGGAAAGAATATTTTGAATAATGGTGTCTTAAACAGCTGTCAAGTGGCCGGAACTCCGCCCAAAACTCGGCTATCTTGCCACATCTGGCACTAAGTCTGTGCAACATCCTTGAGTTGATAGGAAGCCAACTCTGCTTTCTCAGTATCTGTGGCCTCCATAGCCACCAAGATCTTATGCACCTCAGCTAAAAACTCCTGAGGATTCTACGAAGTCTTAAACCCTGTGAAAATTGGAGGATTAATCCTCGTAAAATCTCTCAGCCTGTCAGCCATAGTGCGAATCAGTGGGTTCTCCCTATGAACGTTCTAGTGGTTGACCTGGTCAGTTATATCCCGGGCCTGCATAGTGATGGCCTATGCCATCTAGGACAGAGATTCCCTCACCTCAACATCAGTCAACCCATCAGGGTTAACCGGCATAGCCACTCCTTCAACTGGAGCATGGGGTAGAACCTGATTGTCCCCAGTAGCTGCTCCTCCTGTCCTCTGACCAATAGTTCTCCTAGTATTTATTCTCTGAAAACAACAAGGATTGATGTTAGACACACTCATAACATCAAGAAATCATACATTAGGAAAGGCATGATAAGATCGGAATAAAGGAAATTTTCCTATACATCATGTAGTCTCTAATTCAGGATAGTGGTGCACTTAACTACCATGACTAAGAAACTCCTCAATATGGTTGATATGAACTTATCATTTTGGAATTTAACTTATTTCTCTGATACCAACTTTGTCAAGGTCGGAATCTAGATCCCGGACGAGACCGGCGTCGTTAACCTCTCAGAGGTTGCAGACAAGCCTACATTCGTCATTCTTACTTCATCTAGGTTAATTTTAGCATAAAATTTGATATTTTTGTTTTCTTATTTCATGCTAAAATTTTTTAAGCTTAACATCATAGGCGTTCACAAAGCAACCATTAAATATAGAGATAATCAAATGGAAGAAACAGTTCATAATTGTATTAAACGTAATTTTGCCAAAACGGCACCAATACAAGCCAGAAATGAAAGTGGAAAGAAAAACTAATGGAACATACTCCACAAACTAAAGCCTACATCTAATCTAGATGATAAAGGTATACATCCTCGAAAGCATGAGGGCCTACCAAGTCCGGATGAAAGTTCCACGTCTGGATAGCTGTAACGTCAACCAGTAAGATCTAGCGTCCACTTGTGCCTGCACCTAAAATTGTAGAATTGTATGGGATTAGTACACACTTGTACTATGTATGGGTATATGCAAGCACACACAAAGGACATGCATGAGTAATAACAACTCTTTCTTAACAACATGATTATGGAAAGTCAAATCAGTGGACTCGTCAGATTTGGATTAAGAAAGTAAGTGGACTTGACAAATTTGGATTAGGAAAGTCATTCCATGAGAGTAACATGAATCATCATACATATCATATTTCACACATCACATAACATCTTGCATAGAGAACATAACAAATTGCATCTAACACATAACATTTTTCATATCATTCGTTCATATGCCAGGAGACCTTTGAATCATGGACTTGACATTAAGACTTACTGAAACCAGGGCTCAACATGTGGGACCTCAACTAGTGAGCCTTCTTTAGCAAACACTGAGTCTGCTTCATTCATTCATATGTACTTCATTTTATTTCTTTCATAGGCTAGTGTAAACACCATCTATACCTAGGATGTAGTTTAGAACTTTCATCGGATTCGCTATGCAATGACTAAGAATGACTTAGTGTCATTACTTAAGTCTATCGCACCTCTTGATCATCCTATTCTAACACCTTTGGTATTATTCATTTCATTATGTGCATCATTTGAGGCTGCCCTCAATCATTCATTGGTAACTTTAACTTTAACCAACATAGATCATGTGAGCATCATGAAATTCAGTGTCTCCCCCACAATGAAAAGAAGTGGAATCCCCGGCCAAAGTGACCCAAAATATTCTAGCGTACATGGAAATCGAACCCCGCCAGATCTCTATATCGCCAGTATAGGTTCAAAGACTAGGAGATATAAGGAGAAGCATTCCTGACATGCCGGACAGTCTCAACTCATGAGAGTACGTGAACCTCCGCCCTTCCTAAAAGAAGGCATCACCGCTCATAGCTAGTCTATCAGTGCTCAATATAAAGTTCCATTACATTCAATTCATACGTCATGGAAGCTAGCTTCTAGTATGAGGACATCATATCTCAATAGATGATTTCTCATCTCATCATTAGTATTAAGTGTGTTAATCTCCATACTTTCATTAGAGTGTTCATATAGACTGGTCTCTTCATTAACTTTACACTCTCATAGGTGAGTACATTTTGGTAACATTTACTTAGGCTCATTTATAATGCTTTCATCTTTTACATTAGCCTCATATCATGCTGTCACCACATTCATTAACCTTAGCACATTTGTTGTTCATAATTACTCACCCCTTTTTATATGAATGTTCATTTCATCATATGCAAATGCACTTGACTATTTAGTGTGTTTAACACTCATACCTAACCCTTCTAGGGTTTCATCATTTCATTGTTTATTTCATCATTTCAATTTTTATTTCATCATGTGCCAATGCACTTGTCCATTTAGTGCGTTTTAGACTCTTACTTAACTCTTCTAGGGTTATATCATTTCATTTCATGCATGTTAGGTTCAGTTATTTTAAACGTATGCTAGACTTATGGGTCTATACATACAAGCCATGAGGCTTCGTTCATAGTTCGTTTAAGTGATTCATATCTTCCTAAGATTATGTGGTACAAGAATTATGCATCTTGTATGTATGCCTAGATCTTGATTTCAATCCAAGTAGACAACATTATTTTTGAATATTTAATTCACGTATGATTTACGTATCAATACGAAATTTTGGCAAGGGAAACCGATTTTGAATCCCTTGGACATCACTTACTATTAATTATTCATTTTGATTTGATCCATGCGGCTTGGGGACCCAAGACCGATGCCCAACACCTTCATTTTATTTTCCCTTAATTTTTATCTTCATTTTTTTATCAATGGGATTGAGAGGATGTGGGATCTAACCCCCACAACCTCATTTAATTTTAGTTTTCAATTCTTTAAATTTCTCTCCTTTGACCAAGGGGGTGTGGGTTTGAACCCCTACAACATCACTTTAATTTTTTCACCTTAATTTCCCTTGGTTCTGCCTAGAGGTCATGGGTTCGATTCCACGCGTCTCACCCTTCATTTTTCTTTTAATTTTCTTAAGTTAACTGAGAGGTGGTGGGTTTGAATCCCACTCCTCTCATTTCTTATTTTCATAATTCATTTTCCAGCTAAGGTCATGGGTTCGAATTCCACATGTCACATTCCCTTTTTCTCATCTTATTTCATTGATTTTTAACATGGGAAGGTCACAGGTTCAATCCCCAGTGATCTTACATTTTTTAACTCATTATTTTAATAGCATGAAAATCCCCTTAGATTGACCGAAACTCATTAACAAGATGTTGGAAATTTTGCTGCCTATTCTCTCACTTCTTTAACATTAAATGTTTAGAGGTTTTAAGTAATTTTTCGTAAGTTATTTTAGTTTCATTTTCAAGATTTCATTCGATAAAGAATTACACTCAAATTAGAATCCTTACATCACTTATGAACATCACGATTTACATAAACATGTGTAAATGAAATACAAAGAACTAACATTATATTTTTTAGCCTTAAATTCGAGGCACATAGTCATGGTTCACATTGCACACACATACACATAGTTTCGGATCACATAGATGATCCTTCATACGATTTCAAATACACATACATGAACATATTCATCACAAAAACACAACACACGCCTACGGAGAACAACCCTTGTTTTCGAATTGAATATACAGAACCTTAAGGGGTCTCTAGGGAAAGGGACCAAGAGATAAGAGAACCCATACCTTTTTGACATTCAAAACTCGACTTGCTTCCCAAAAAATTCTCCAAACACACATCCAACAACGAAATATAAACACCCAACTCAACGGAAAACCTTCTCTTTGCCTATGTGATTGATTAACGTTTATTTTTCTTATATTTTTGTGTGATTTCTTCAAGTGTTAAGAACCTTGTTAAATTTTATGTTATTGAATGTTATTTGGCCGAGACAAGGTAGTGGAGCCTGATTAATTTTAGGTTTTCCTATTTATTCTCTATTTTAGGTTTCTTATTTATTCTCTATTTTAGATTTTCCTATTTATTCTCTGTAACCAAAAATACTTTGATTTATTAATATAAATATACCTCACCGTCGTGGAAGTTTACTCACGGGGTTTTACCACGAAATATTAGGTTTTCTCTCTCTCTTTAGATTTCTCATCTCTTTCTCTTGAAATTTCTTGTGTTCTTCATTCACTTAGTGTGTGTGTGAATTAGATCCAAACAACTGGTATCAGAGCTAAGAAGATTCAACACGATCACAGAAGATGGATAGTTCAAAGCTGGGAATCCAGAAGTTTGATGGATCCGATTTTAGTTTCTGGAAGATGTAGATCGAAGATTATCTGTACCAGAAAGATCTTCACGAACCGTTGACCGGGGTGAAGCTGGAATCCATGACGGAGGAGAAGTGGAAACTCAAGGATCGCCAGGCTCTAGGGTTGATCCGGTTGACTTTGTCCAGAAATGTGGCTTTCAACATCGTGAAGGAAAAGACTACGACCGGTCTGTTGAAGGCACTGTCAAACACGTATGAAAAACCATCGGCTTTGAACAAGGTATATTTGATGCGTAGATTGTTTAATTTACAGATGTCTGAGAATGGATCCATTTTTGATCATATAAAAGAGTTCAATATGATTGTGAGTCAACTCAATTCTGTGGATATTAATTTCGAAGATGAAATTAAGGCATTGCTTTTGATGTCATCTCTGCCCGAGTCTTGGGATACTGTTGTTGTTGTGATTAGCAGTTCCCGTGGATTTGAGAAACTGAAGTTTGATGAAATTTGTGATGTTGTTCTTAGCGAAAGTATTCACAAACGAGAAGTGGGATATTCATCGGGCAGTGCTCTCAGCGTTGATCGAAGGGGGAGAAGTAAGACAAAAGTCCAAAATCAACGTGGTCGATCAAAATCAAAGAATCGAGCAAAATACCTGAACAGATCAAACGTGACTTGTTGGAACTGTGGAGAAAAAGGGCACTTTCGGACGAACTGTACAAAGCCAAAGAAGAAACAGAATCAGAAATTTGGAGATGACAATGATTCTGTAAATTCAACAGAGGACATTGGAGATGCTCTAATCCTTAGTGTGAACAGCCCGGTTGAATCATGTATTTTGGATTCTGGTGCATCTTTCCATTCGTCTCCAAGCAAGGAGTTGTTCCAAAATTTCAAATCTGGAAATTTTGGAAAAGTATATCTTGCTGACAATAAAGCCTTAGAGATTGAAGGAAAGGGGGATTTTTGCATAAAGACCACCTTGGGAAACTAGTGGAAATTGGAGGATGTCAGATATATTCCTGGGATCAAGAAAAATCTGATCTCTGTTGGTCAGTTGGATAGCACGGGATATGCAGCAGAGTTTGGGAAAGATTCGTGGAAGATCGTGAAAGGTGCTATGGTAGTAGCTCGTGGCACCAAATCTGGAACCTTGTACACCACTGCAGGGTGTATAAACATGGCCGCTGTTGCTGAAGGTGCTTCCGGTTCATGTCTGTGGCACAACAGACTTGGACACATGAGTACTAAAGGAATGAAGATGCTGGTTGCAAAAGGATCATTAGAGGGTCTGAAGTCTGTTGATATGGGTCTTTGCGAGAGCTGTGTTATGGGCAAACAGAAAAGAGTAAGCTTCACAAAGACTCCTAGAGAGCCAAAGAAAGTGCGGTTGGAAATGGTCCATACAGATGTTTGGAGACCATCTCCAGTATCATCACTTGGAGAATCTAGATTCTATGTTACCTTCATTGATGATTTCAGCAGAAAGGCATGAGTTTACTTCTTGAAGCATAAGTCAGATGTGTTTCAAACTTTCAAGAAGTGGAAAGCTGAAGTTGAGAATCAGACCAGTTTGAAAGTCAAATGCCTAAGGTCTGACAATGGAGGAGAGTATGACAAATCAGAGTTCAAGGCATTCTGTGCAGCTGAGGGAATCAGATTGATGAGAACAGTTCCTGGTAAGGAAAGGCAGAATGGAATTGCTGAGAGGATGAACAGAACATTGAATGAGTGTGCAAGGAGTATGAGGATACACTGTGGGCTGCCCAAAACACTTTGGGCGGATGCTATGAGCACATCTGCATACTTGATCAACAGGGGACCATCAGTTCCTTTAGGGTTCAAGATTCCAGAGGAGGTGTGGACAGGAAAGAACTCAAGTACTCACACTTGAGGACTTTTGGTTGCACTGCTTATGTTCATGTTGATCCAGAAAAGAGAGACAAGCTTGACGCCAAGGCTGTGAAGTGTTACTTCGTAGGATATGGTTCTGATTTGTTTGGTTACAGGTTTTGGGATGACAAGAACAGAAAGATCCTGAGACATTGTGACGTGACATTTGATGAGTCTGTCCTGTACAAGGACAGAGACCAGAAGGTTCCAGAGATTACAAAAGCAAGTGGGAGTTGAGGTTGAGTTGGAGAAGAGTAACCCCAGAGATGTCAAAGAAGATACTCAACCAACTCCTACTGAAGAATCTGAAGTGGAGCAATTTACACCTGAGCAGGTGTTAAGGAGATCATCCAGATCCATCAGGGCACCAGATAGATATTCACCTTCATTACACTATCTATTGATGACTGATGAGGGACACCAGAGTCTTTGATGAGGCCCTACAGGTGGAGGATTCGATCAAGTGGGAGCAAGCCATGGATGATGAGATGAGGTCACTTGAGAATAATGACACATGGGTGTTGACTGAGTTACCTGCAGGGAAGAGAGCTTTGCTGAACAAGTGGGTGTTCAGAATCAAGACTGAACCAGATGGCAAAAGAAGGTTCAAGGATCGTTTAGTGGTTAAAGGATATTCACAAAGGAAAGGTATTGATTATGCTGAAATATTTTCTCCTGTTGTGAAGTTAACTCTATTCAAATTCTGTAGAGTATTGTTGCATCGGAAAATTTGCATCTAGAGCAAATGGATGTAAAAATAATGTTTTTACATGGAGATCTGGACAAAGAGATCTATATGCAGCAACCGGAAGGATTTGTGGTTCCAGGCAAGGAACACATGGTGTGCAAGCTCACAAGGAGCTTGTATGGACTAAAGCAAGCACCAAGGCAGTGGTACAAGAAGTTTGACTCCTTCATGACCAAAACTGAATTCTGCAAAGCTGAAAAGGATCCTTGTTGTTACTTTAAGAACTACACTGATTCATATGTCTTTCTACTCTTGTATGTGGATGATATGTTGATTGCAGGATCTAGTATGAGGGAGATTAACAATCTGAAGACAAGGTTGTCTGCAACATTTGAGATGAAAGATTTGGGTCCAGAAAAACAGATTTTGGGGATGAAGATTTCTCGGGATAGATCTGCTGGAACTTTAAATCTATCTCCGGAGTTGTACATTGAGAAGGTGCTGAGTAGATTCAGGGTTAATGATGCTAAACACAGGACTACTCCATTGGCAAATCACTTTGAATTGTCAAAGGAGCAGTCACCCAAGACTGCCGAGGAGCGTGATCACATGGCACTTGTTCCATATGCTTCAGCAGTTGGTAGTTTGATGTATGTTATGGTCTGCACTAGACCTGATATAGAACATGCAGTGGGAGTTGTTAGCAGGTACATGGCGAACCTTGGGAAAGAGCATTGGGAAGTTGTGAAGTGGCTTCTAAGATATCTGAGAGGTACATCCAGTACTTCACTTTGTTTTGGCAAAGGCAAGGTGACTCTACATGGTTTTGTGGATGCTGATCTTGGTGGGGATGTTGACTCGAGCAAGAGTACATCCGGGTACATTTACACCATAGGTGGAACAACAGTGAGTTGGATGTCCAGGCTTCAGAAGTGTGTTTCTCTTTCATCTACTAAAGCTGAGTATGTGGCAATAACTGAAGCTGGGAAAGAGATGATATGGCTGGCAGATTATCTTGAGGAATTGGGCAAGAAGCAGAGCAAGAAGATTCTTTACTCAGATAGCCAGAGTGCCATACAGTTGGTGAAAAATCCAGTCTATCATTCGAAGACAAAGCACATCAGAAGGCGATACCATTTCACTCATAGGGCAGTGGAGGATGGTGATATGTGTTTGGAGAAGATAGAGGGTGCAAAGAACCCGGTAGACATGTTGACGAAATGTGTTGATGTTGGGAAACTGAGGTTACGTAAAACCTCGGTTGGTCTTCTGTAGTTGTTGCTACAGATGTTGTTGTGCGTAAAGATGTTGATGATGAAGAGATTTTTTTTGATAATGTATTTTTTGGATGACTGAGTCAGTCTCCAAGTGGGAGAATTTTTAGGTAGTGGAGCCTGATTAATTTTAGGTTTTCCTATTTATTCTCTATTTTAGGTTTTCCTATTTATTCTCTATTTTATGTTTTCCTATTTATTCTCTGTTACCAAAAATAATCTGATTTATTAATATAAATATACCTCACCACCGTGGAAGTTTACTCACGGGGTTTTACCACGAAATATTAGGTTTTCTTTCTCTCTCTTTAGATTTCTCATCTCTTTCTCTTGAAAGTTCTTGTGTTCTTCATTCATCTAGTGTGTGTGCGTGAATTAGATCCTAACAAAACGTGAATGGGAGAAGATATATTGAACGTGAAAGTGAGATAGACGTGAGAGGATAAAGTTACCTTAGGCTTAGGAGTCTAGTTTAGGACTTAGTCAAATAAGGTTTAGTTATTAAGAGAAATAAAACTCTTATATCCCTTTTATTTTAAATTAACCAATAAATAATGAATATTAATTAATTACATTAATTTACCAAATTTATTAAAAACAATTTAAATCATCGTTTCCACCTAGGTTCGAACCTGGATAATTGTGTGTCACACCTTAAGTTTTTGAGTGCACATCTAATCCTTTTATGAGTAAGTTTAGTCTTTTTGTGTGCATTCATGATTAATTCATTTGTAGAACTATTTGAGACATTCATTTTGAACTTCTCAACTTGAGTTTTACTTGAGGACAAACAAATATTTAAGTTGAGGGTGTGGATGAGTCCACCATTTGGACTCATTCAGGGCTCTATTTAAAGGCTTAGTGTCCTCAAATGCATATTTTGTCTGTAACTGTAATAGAATACCTTGAGTTTCAGGCATATATAATTTGAGACAAAGCATGGATACAATCAAGTATAAAATGAAAAAAAGGTAGTTGGAAGAATGAAGAAGTGAAGTCATGAGGATCACGAACCCATTTGGTGTGCCTCCAAAAGGTCCCATCTTCGCTTTTTGTTCCAATAAGCTCAGCCTTGATAGAAAGGCTAAAATTTGCAGTGAAGAGGAGTAATCGACATGTCGCCGAAGAGTTCTTCGAAGAAATACGATGTCGCTTAGTGATCCAAAACGCAAAGATGTTGAAGGCTATAAGGCTTTAGAACCACCTGGGGTGATTAGCCCGTGATTAAGGCCGAAGTTGTGCCGCTAGAGGAGCATGAGATGCATAGAGTGTTCTTGAGGCTTTCACCTTCGATGTTTTCTGGGGTGGTGGTTGAGGATGCCCACAAGTTGCTAAATACTTGTCGTGAAGAGTTGTATACCCTGGGTCTTATGGAGTTGAGAGGATAAGACTTCAAAATGTTATTGTCCTTATAGTCCATCTATAGAGTGATGGCGTACATTTATTGAGACTAGACCGGTTAGGTATCCTCCTTTCATATGGACAAAGTTTCTAAGGCCTTGTTGGCAAGGTTCATTTCTTACATCGTTAAAGAAACCTCTACGATCATTTCTCCAGATAGAAATAGGGCTCAATAACTGTGGTAGAGTATGAAGCTACATTATATGAGCATTAGCACTATGTCATCATGATTCTACGTATTGAGAAGAGAGTTTGATGCTTTATTCGTGGATTAACTCTTCTGCTTTGGGTTAAGGCTCAGTGTATGACCTTAATGGGTCACTCATTTGTAGATGTGGTTGAACAGACCCACACTATAAAGGAGCTCTGTCTCAAGGCCCAATAGGTAGTGATAAAGAGTCACCTATGAGGGTAGAGTCACCTATGAGGGTAGACACAATGGGTCCCATTCAAGGAAGAGGGGCTCGTATGAAAAGACTAGATGTTGTTGTCAGGAAGGAAATTCAAGTTGAATAGTTTAAGATTCCTTGTAGAATTTGGGTGGAGACTAGAATAGCTAGAGAGATTTTTCTTTAGATATAATATGGGTCCCAAACTTGTGCTTCCAATAGTGGTGGACGTTTTTCTGAGGCAGATCATCATCATGTTATTTTCATTGTGGCGAGTTAGGTCAATACTATAGAGATTTTTGTGATGCGTAGATGGATTTATCCTTCTCCACAAACATCTCCCTAGATCTACCAGCACAAACAACATTTTATATAGGAGTTGAGGTCAGAGTTAGGACCATCACGGTGTACATCTTGGTACTTATAGTGGTCCCTACGGAGGCAGGTCAGGTGGTGGGACTTATGGCTACAGTAGATGCAGAAAATGCCATTTATATATAGCTCTAGTGAGGATGGAGGCTGAGGTATCAAATGATGTGATCAGAGGTACAATGTTTTTATGCCATCAACCCTCCTCGACTTTATTTGATCCAAGGTCTACTTATTCATATGTGTATGTGTATTATGCTTCTCATCAACACAGATGTATGTGTTGACCCTTGTGAGTGAGTATTTAATAGTGGATCACTTATTTCGATCTTGTTTAGTTATTATCCAAGGGTGTGACATCTTGGATGACCTTATATTGCTAGATATGTTTGATTTTAATGTGATTTTGGTCATGGTCTAGTTATGTAACAACCCTAAAAATGGCTTTATGGTCATTTCACTAAGCTAATTAAATCAGATTTTTTATTAAATTAATAAGGAGTCCTAGTTTGACTAATTCCCAAACTAAAATCATAATCGTAAACTACTCTTTCATGGTCATTTCTCTCATGTTTCTCCACTCTTCTCACGTTTGCTTTGCCTAAAAAAGTTACAAGAACCGAAAACACAACCAAAGTTCTTCACACTTGAAGAACTCACACGAAAAATATAATCAAAACTTATACAAACGCTAAGCAAAAATGTTAGTCAAAGGGAGGAGTTTTCCGCCGGGTGGTGTTGGTGTTTTGAGACTTGAAATTGATTTGGAGAAGGTGTTCTACAGTAGGTCGTGTGTTGAATAAAAGTCAAAATAAGTTATGGGTTTTCTTACTCTTGGTCCCTTTCCGAAGAGATCCTTAAGATTCAGTCAATTCTAATCCAAAAACTAGGATTGTTCCCCGTTGCATGTCCCTGTCACTAGCTCCCACTGATTCGTAGGTTTGATTTGTTTGCTGCTAGAATTTAGGGATGTAACGTGTTTTCATGATGATTATGTGTATGTATGTATGTTCAGAATTATGTGAGTAATGAAAGATGTTTTCCGAAAATGTGTGATACGATTATGTAGGTGCATTGTTGTGACTATTGGTCACGGATTAGAGCATGAAATGGCATGTTTAAATCCTTGTATTTTATGTGCAAGAATGTGTGTAAATCATGATGTTCATATAAAGTGTAATGTGGCTGATTTGAGTGAAACTATTAGATAAATGAATCCATGAAAATTCATCTAAAGATGTAGTAAATGATCCATGAATTATCCTAAGAACTAACATGTAAATGTTGATGAAAAGGAGCTGGAAATCATAACCAAATTTCTAGCATTGTGTTAGCTTAGTTCCCGCTAATGTTTGAGGTTTAGGAGATTTTGAAAATAATGTTTAAAACATGTGAGGTAAGTAGGGATTGAACCCAAGACCTCACTATAAGAAAACTATAATTTATTAAAATAAAAAGGAGTGAGGCACACGTGATTTGAACCCGAGTGCCTTAGTCGATTCCTCTAAAACTGAAACAGAATTAAAGAAATGAGACGAGTGGGATTCGAACCCATCACCTCTCGGTCAGATTTAAGGAAAAATTAAAAGAAAAAAAATAAGTGTGCGCGTGGGAATCGAACCCACGACCTCTAGGAAGAAAAAAAAGGAATTTAGGAGAAAAGTAAAGTGGGGTTGTGGGGGTTCGATCCCACACCCTCTTGGTAACAAAAATGGTTTAAGGAAAAAGGAAAATAAGAGAAAATGAGGTTGTGGGGGTTCGATCCGAAATCCTCTGAGTCCCAATGAACGAAAAAAATAAAGAGAGAAATCAAGGGTAAATGAAAAGAAGGTGTTGGGCTCAATTTTGGGTCCCCAAGACGTGTGAGTCAAACTAAATAAAATAAAAATGTAAGTGTTGTGCAAGGGATTCGAAATCAGGTTCCCTTGCCCAATTTTCGTATTGATACATAAGTCATCCGTGATACATACAATACTTAAACGAACTATGAATGAAGCCTCATGGCTTGTATGTATACACCCATAAGTCTAGCATACATTTATAATTAAGTGAACCTAAGATGGATGTAATGAAAGGATGTAACCCTAGAAGGGTGAAGTAAGAGTGTGAAACACACTAAATGGACAAGTGCATTGGCATATGATGAAATGAACATTCACGAAAAAGGGGTGAGTAATTATGAAAAGAAAATGTGATAAATTTAATGAACGTGGTGACAACATGATAAGAGGCTAATGTGAAATATGAGATCAACCTCAAATGAGCCTAAGTAAATGTTACCAAAACGAACGTACTCACCTATGAGAGTGTAAAGTCAATGAAAAGACTAGTCTCTGTGAACACTCTAAGGAAAGTATTGAGATTAATATATACTCAATACTGATGTTGAGATGAGAAATCATCTAATGAGCAATGATGTCCTTATACTAGAAGCTAGCTTCCATGACGTATGAGTAGAATTTAATGGAACTTTATACTGAGCACCGATAGGCTAGTTATGAGCGGTGATGCCTTCTTTCGGTAAGGGTAGAGGTTCACGTAACTCTAATGAGATAAGAGTGTCCGAAAATTCCGTGTATAGGTATTCTTATATCTCCTAGTCTTTGAACCTATACTGCCAATATAGGGATCTAGATGGGTTCAATTCCCTATTTACACTAGCATGTTTTGGTTCACCTTTGTCGGTGATTCCACCTCTTTTGGTGAGGAGATGACACACTACATTTAATGATTCCCACATGATCTATGTCGGTTAAGGTTAAAGTTCCCAAAGAATGATTGAGCCCAGCCTTAAATGATGCACATAATGAAAATGAACGATACCAAAGATGTTAGGAATGGATAATCAAGAGGTGAGATAGACTCAAGTAATGACACTAGTTTATTCTTGATTATTGCACAGCAAAGAAGACTCTATATTTGCTAGTCGAGGTCCCATATGTTGATCCCTCATTTTTGGAAGTCTTAATGTCAAGTCCATGATTCCAATGTCTCATGGCATATGAACGAATGATATGCAATATGTTATGTACTATATGTAATATGTTATGTGTTGTGTGCAATATGGTACGTATAATGATGCATGTTAATCTCATGTCAAGACTTTCATTAATCCAATTTAGAAAGTCCACTGACTTTCCTAATCCAAATCTGGCAAGTCCATTAACTTTCCTAATCCAAATCTGGCAAGTCCACTGACTTGACTTTCCATAAATCATGTTGTTAGGAAAGATCAATTCTTACTCATGCATGTCCTTGGTTTGTGCTTGCACATACCAATACTTAATACAAGTGTGTACTAATCCCATACAATATCTACTTTTAGGTGAAGGAACATGTGGACGTTAAAGCTTACAATACGACGTTGCAGCTATCCGGATGTGGAGCTTTCATCCGAATTTGGTAGGCCCTCATACTTTTGAGGATGTGTACTGTTATTTTCTAGCTTAGATGTAGGATTTAGCTAGGGGAGCATGTTACACTAGTGATTTATTTCCACTTTCATTTCAGACTTTGTAGTGGTGCCGTTTTGGCAAAAATACGTTTAATGTCATTATGAACTATTTCTTTCATTTTATAATCTTAATGTTAGATGGTTGATTGTGAAGGTTAATGAGTTTAAGTAAAATGTTTTATGTGAATGTTAAGTAACATAAAGTTCAAATTTTCCCCTAAAATTAACCTAGATGAAGTAACAATGACGTATGTAGGCTTGTCTACGACCTCTGAGAGGTCAACGACGCCTGTCTCGTCTGGGGTCTAGATTCCGATTGTGACAAGTTATCTCCCTACCTTAGCTATGCATGTGTTCTCCCAATGGTGTGGTAAGTCTTCATTAAAAACGCACTGCTTAGAGTAATCTCTTTTGTTCAGGCTTGGAGTCTAGTGTATAGAGGGTGTTTGTCTTATCACGCCTATGTGAATGATGTGAGGAGGAAGTTCCTTCTAGTTGAGTCCATTCTAGTTGAATGTGATTTTGTGGATGTGTTTTGTAAGACCTACCTGGCCAACCTCTAGAATGTGATATTGACCTTTTTTTCGTGCTTACCCGTGTCACAACTCGTAAGTACACCCTAGAATAAGGGATCACTCTTGAGTCGTCACAAGGTGTACTTGACCTTCGGGGTCTTGTACAAGCCTCTTAAATATTGTTCATTACATAAGATATGAAAAGTAATGCGTAATTGAAACTTTTTACAACATTAGTAATATTAAAGGAAATGTCTTTTATAAATACTATGGATAAGTCTCGTCCTCACAAGCCAACTCAAAAACACATCTTAGATACCTTAGGGACATGGCCCGTGAAAGAAAAATTACATAATAAGCTTATACAAGTACTAATAGAAGAAACTAAAGAAACATAGACTATGTCCTCGAATATACGAGGACATATCGAGTCTTGAGAGACTCAACTTCCCAAGCTTGCCTTCAAGATTTCCACTTGCTTCCAACCTATACTTATAGAGTATAGAAAACTATGGGGTTAGTACAAACAATATACTAAGTATGGCATATGCAAAAACACATGAAAAGGGATATTTTAGTTGAAATAAAGTTTTTATGACATATAAGTAAAACCTTTATGATTATAGAATTAAAACAACATATAAATCATTATTTAGCACATAAGATAAAACTTTCATAATTTTAGCACCAAGATACTCCTTACAGTGAACTACAATGAACCTACTTCTTTTTATATTACAATGAGCTCGTTTCCATAAACACTTATACTGATCTTATTTCCCTTGAAGTTTCCCTATGCAAAGTTATCCTAAGACTAACTAAGGTAAGATATGAAGAAACCACACATGCAATCCCTTCAATACACACCTACATGATCCTCAAGACTACCGACCATAGGCTTACTTCACATGGATAACAAGGCCATACTCAACATCAAAGACACTAAATCACATAAATTAATTTACATTGCATATAGACCCATTCATAAATTATTATAAAGATTCACCAAGACTCTCTCCAAATGTGTCCTTGTTCACTGAGTAGATAGTGTCCCACACCACCACCTACCCTAAGTAGTAAACTCTATAGAAGACCTAGTTCATTACTTACTTTTGTGGAATATAGCTTTAACAGACATAGACCATGAGATCTGGACATGGAATCCTGGCATTAACCCCTACCGGATGAGGGATCTCCACTTGCCTAGGGTAGAGTCATTCTTGAGCTTTTACATGGATTATCCACTAGCTACTCCTATGCGGGCATATAATTAAGGGATGGGGAGATTGATTCTAAGTAACTCATTCTCTACTAACGAAGAGATCTCATCTCAAAAGGTACATTGGGTACAACATCTCAACTCACAAATTGTAACCACCACTTCTTCAAATCCTCTGGTGCTAAGCATAACTCCCCCACTGAGTTTTAAACATTCATTACTAAAGGTAAAGGGAAAACTATTCTACATCTCAACTCACAAAGAGTGTACAACCTCCAACCTATCTCTTAAAGATTTTGGGAATGGTGAATTTGATACTAAACACTTCATCTCAACTCACGAAGAGTGTCCACCCCAAAACTCCCCTTCTTCTTTTTATAAGAATAGTAGGGATGGTATAGACACTTTATATCTACTCATGACGAATGTCCACCCTAAAATCCCCTATTCACATTCATTAACTTCATTTATTCATTCGAAGTGTGTCTGTGTGAGTACATGTGAGCACACCTTTCATATTATCACCACTTTCATAACATTGACTTCTAAACATGCTTACACCTCCATTCATCATAATTCACATACTATCATGCTTAACATACACATATAATTTATTTAGACATGATATTATCAAGGTACAACTTCACACTTTCTAACACACATCATGTATGAACATCATAATCATCACTATACATGTCAAAAAAGGTCCCTTGTGGCTGTCGTTTGACATTGCTTGGCAGCAATCTGCCCTTGAGATGGGGTCCTCTTCTAGGACCCCTTGTGGGTCTTAGGTGGAGTAGTAACCAAAATTTAAACCCCTATACATGTTCATATAGGTATTAGGAACCTCCACCATCAATTTTCACTCCAAAAAACTCGCTAAACATGCAAAGGCACATAAGAACTTACCTAAGGGCATAGACGTCTAGTCTTCGAATGTCTTGGACGTCGCTTGATGTTTAACATGCAAACTCAACCAAACTTTACACACTTTCTACTCACATCATAAATAACTACTTAAGGAATTTAAAACCTCATCACATACATTTTCATCTTAGTTTCACCTAGTTCATTTTAGGGATGTTACAAACCGCGTACTCAGCCTATTCATATTCCACTATATCGTATAGCCCCAATAGAGTTTAGGAAAGTCAGTGTTCAAATTTAGGACCTCTTGGGTAAAGGGTTCATCAAGACTAATATGTAACCTTGGGGCGCTCCAATTCTGTTTGTGAAGAAAAAAAATGGTACGATATGACCATGTATTTATTATAAGAAGTTGAATGACGGTAAAGAACAGTTACCCCATGCTTATGATTGATGATATATTTAACCTGACTTAGGGTGAAGTAGTGTTTTAAAAGATTGATTCGAGGTCCAATTACAATCAGTTAAGGATTATGTAGTATACATCTTTATGATTGTATTTTGTACTCTTTATGGCCCTATAAGTTCCTGTTGATGCCTTTTGGGTTGAATAATTATCATGACGCCTTTATGGACTTGAGGGACACGAGTTTTCAGGTTGTATTCTAAATTGTTTGTCATTGTGTTCATAGATAATATTTGATCTAGTCGCAGAACATGAGTGGTCGTGAGAAACATCCAAGGATTCTGCTCCAGACTTTTAGAGATCAACACCTTTGTGCCAGGTTCTTAAAAATCTAGTTTTGTATTGAGTATGTAGCATTCTTGGTCACATGGTGTCAAAGGATTGAATCATGGTAGATCTAGGAACACACTGACACTATTGGTGACAGGACTAGACCCACTTTAGTTGGTAAAGCTTAGAGCGTTGATTTGTTTACTGATACTATAGATAGCTTGTGGAGGGCTTCTCCACCATTGATGTACCTTTTACCTTATTGAATCCCCTTGAAGTTCCTTTTGAGTCGCCTCAAGAGTGTGAGTTAAGCTTTCAAAAGCTCAAGGATTTGGCAACTACTGATCTTGTATTAAACCTTCCTATAGAGGGAGAGGGTTTCACGACCTATTGATATGCATCAAATGTTGTTTTGGTTTCTGTTTTTATGCAACAGTTCTAGTTCATTTCTTATGCGACGATATAAGTTTAGATACATGATCGACAACTATTCACTCATGACTTGGAGTTTTTAATGGTAGTTTTTGCATAAGATCTAGAAAACCTACATATATGGAGAATTTTGTGAGATCTACACTGATAAGAGGAGTCTTCACTACATTATGATCCAGGTAGATCTTAATTTAAGGCAGCGTCGCTGTATTGAGATTTTGAAAGACTATGAGCTCTCTATTTTCTATTATCCAAGAAAGGTAAACGTGGTAGCGGATGCCTTGAGTCGGAAAGCAATAAGTATGTAGTCTAACATTTTTATATATAGCGGAGCAATATTTTGCCTTGGACATTTAGTCCTTCGACAATGTGTGTGTTTAGTCTTCCCTATTTTATGAGATTTGTAGCCGTAAGTTAGAGGATGAGGTCTTGGTGGCACTTCAAAATTGATTGTTAGAATCTGATACCGATCAGGTTACCTTGGATTAAAACATGGTTTTGAGGTTTCTAGGTTGTTTTTATTTTCTAAGATTTAGAGATTTTATGTAATTAGATACTTTGGATGCCCATGATTCTAATATTCTAATTATCGCACACCATAAATATGAATTAAGACTTGACACAACATTACTATTGGGAAAGCATAAAGAAAGATATTTTAGACTATGTATCCCATTGCCTGAGCTGTTAGCCGGTGAAGGTCAAACATTTGTGACCTAGTGGTGAGTTGTAGAGACTACCCATTCCGGAGTGAAAAAGTGAGTTCACTTCACTATGGATGTTGTATTAGGTTTTCCTTGGACTTCTAAAGGTGTTTATAGCATTTGTGTCATCGTTAATCGATTGACCAAGGCAACACACTTTCTTCCTATTCAGTATTTATTGAGTGTCAAGAGTTTGTCTCATATCTACATTCATAAGGTGGTTTGTCTTCATGGTTTGGCCATCTCCATAGTATCATATTGGGGTGGTCATCTAAATTCTATCTTTTAAAGACATTTTTGGCTGAGTTGGGCAATAGTGTTGATCTGAGCATATCATTCAACCCGCAGGCTAATAGTCATTGGAAGTGTAAAATTTAAATCACTTAAGAGATTTTAGGGGACGACCTTCATGAAGTTTGTGTACAACAAGGACTACAATTATAACATTAGATGGCCTCATTTGAATCCTTATATGGCAGGTGTTGTCACTCTACGGTTGGTTGGTTTGAATCTACACAGCCTAGACCTCATTCTAAATACCAGATTCAGGTGTGAATGAGGTGAGGGTGATTGAGAATAGACATTAGACAACGGAGAATAGGCACAAGATTTAAGATGAAAGTAGGCGGTGGCCGTTGAGGTTTTTATTTGGTGATGGATTTTTCCTCCATGTATCGCCGATTAAGGTAGTGATGACATTTATGAGGCAGGGCAAGATAAGCCCTAGGTGTATTGGGACTTTTGAGATCCTTAAAATAGTTTGAGAGGTTGTCTATGAGTTAACTTTACCTCAAATGTTATCATTTATTCACTCAGTATTTCATGTATTTATGGTCTGCCAGTATGTTCGGAATGATTTGTATGCACTTCAGTATGATGTAGTAAAGTTGGATGATCGATTTACCTTCGTAGAGGATTCAGTTCCCATTCTTGTTAGAGATATTCGGTTCTGCGCTCAAGGGCAAGTTATTTGGATATTGTTATCGAGGACCATATTGCACACCAAGATGGTTACTGTTATCGAGGGTTGTATTGTGCGTCACGATAGATGTATATGTCCTTCATGGGTAGACAGCGAGTGTGTATCACTAGGTCGGACATGCATCATTATACTTGATATTGCATTCCATTGCACATACTCATCATTAGTGATCTTTAAATTGTGTTTTAACGGTTTTTTATGACTTTCTATTGAACTTTTGATTGATTAATACGGAGCTTGTTATTAAGGATATATAATTTGTTAAAGTGTTCTTGTTAGAGATATGCGGTTTTTGCGCTCGAGGGCTTTGAACGATAAGTTTTTATTAGAGTTTAAGGAAGATGACCTAAGAATGTAATTTAAATGATTCCACCAGCTCGAGAAAAGTTATTTAAGACTAGCACCATACTTGTCATGACTCCTTAGGCTTCTAGATTAATTCTGAGGCCCATTTGAGAAATTTTAGCTTAAATTGAAATTGGTATGAGATCCACTTTTCATCAAGACTACCACAAATGGATGTATTGATGGTTTTGTTGATTACTTAATACCAATTATAATGGGGTATCATATTATATTTGCGCAGATAGGGTTTTAAACGAGTTCAGGATACCGCATCAAAGATTTTTACCTTTTCTCTTCTGATTTTAGTTGAGGCGTGATTGTGTTAGTACTTTCATGGACATGTCTATGGATGGCCTGCGCGTTTGCACGTGTGAGACGCATTAGCGAATGACAACTGGCACGTGCATTCGAGTCGTTCTGTTTCCTGGACTACTTAAGGCAAGTCACAATGAAGCCTTGGCTCATTTACTAGTTTATGATATCTCTCTATCCAAACTGAAATTTTTTTATTCAAATACCAACACTCTCGTAATTCTCTAGGCAATGTGGTGAAGTGATTGGATTGTGTTAGTGAAACTTTTTTAAGGTTAATATTTCCAATAAGTTGTTGCCACTTCTCTTTCTTTGAGTTCGAGTGTGTGTTGCTGTCTAATTTGATATTTAGGCGTCAAATTTATTTTATTTTGGGACACAAGTCCAAGGCATAGTTTAGGACCTTTTGAAAAATTACTTTCCATAATTTATGGCACTAATCCATGATATCCATTTGACTATAAAATTTGTCTATCTCTGTTTTGGATGATTTTAGTGTTCTCTACAACCATAATTACATTGTGATCCAATTTTTGATATTGTGGTAGCATGTGTAGGCTTTTCGGAAGGGAAAAAACTCTAGCCCTGTGATTTCGAGCATGCATGGTAGACCTATATGTATGCTATAGCTTCCTTTGTTATTAGATTGAGCATGAATGTGTAAATTCATGATAAGTAGTGTGAATTGGGGGTAGGTACCTAGTTATTTATACTTTTATTCCTACAAACCATTATTAAGGGTTGATTACTATTGTTTTGAGGGTAGTATCTTGTTGGTAAAGGGTTGTATGTCTGTTGTCGCATGCTATGTGATTTAATTATTTTACTACTTGTTTCTCAAAGCATGTAAGGCCTTAGACTAGGATAGTCTAGTGTTGCCATAAAATTGTGAGCCTTGTAATTTTTGTATGTCTCTAGTGTTTCTCAAATGGACTAGGTCCTTCTAGAATAAAATAGCAAACTAGGGTATCATACTTTTCTTTTTAGTTTAGGCATTTACGTAGCTTGTTAGGTCTTCTTTTTTCAATCTCCTGATTTTATGGGCCTGAGGTGTTACTGGGGTTATACTATCTCATAAATTGGAAATTGAATAACATATGTTAGTAGCTTTCTGTTGATACCCTAGTGTGGACAGTGTTAAATGATTTCTTAACTCTATATTGGGATTCTCATTAGAATTAACACATTCTTCACACTCTTGTTAGTTCGATTATGAGTTCTTTGGTTACGGAGATTATTTCCCACTTGAGGCCGATGTATTATTAATCAAAGCCATTATTTCCAATCTGAGGCTAATGTTCTATGGGTTGAGGAAATTATTTTCATCTTGAAATTGATATTTTGGGTTCGAGTCCCAAATGCTATCACTTAGGGTTCGAGGCCCTTATAAGTTTTATTGGAGTTTGGGTGGGAGCCCCGACTAATATTCTAGGATTCAGATCTAGGTTACTCTTTTTTCTTGTACATTTAGAAATTTCTTTGAACCTGTCTGCTTATGGGGTCCGTTTGAGTTTTATTCAAACCTACACACGAGTGTACTTTCCAGCATTTTACGGTTCCAGTTAGGATTAGTTTACATGTAATTAGATGTACTTTAGGGATGCTCGTGTGGCTTTGTTTCGGATCCGCTCTTTCCCCTTTATATATCTATATTCTATTTGTTTCAAATTATTTTTACCCTTTTTACTTGGTTGGCCTATGATACATTCTAAGTACCTTATTTTGGTATTTATGCTACACTTTGCATCTTTTATGATGCAAGTCCTAGTACCATCTACCCGTTGTAATTGTATGTGTCGTATTTTTGTATCTTAGCGATTTCAAAGAAGAGGGTGAACACTTGGTGTCCTAGATCAACCTATATTTTCTGTACATATGGTCATTTTGCCTTTTTCCTTTGACATTGCTTAGTATGGACCACTTTTGGGACTTGTATTTATTCTTTTGAGAAAGCTCTATACTCGTGACTTCTAGGTTCTAGGAAGGTATCTATTACATATTGCTTTTGGTTTTCTTCTATTTCTGTCGTTCCTTATTGTTAATGTTATTTTCTTTTTAGTTTTATCCTAGTACTCGTTATTTGTCGTTCTAAGTATGAGCTGACTTACCTACTACTGGGTTATAGTAGGAGTCATCATGAGAAAGGAACCCATTTTTTGTGAGGACTGTCAAATCCCAAGACCATACCCCAGAAGTTAGGGTACAATCTCGGATTGTAACCGGCGTACTCGACCTCTCGGAGGTCTTATACAAGTCCTTACATATCATTCATCGCATAAACATAGTGAAAAGTAGTGCGTAATCAAAACTTTTTACAAAACATAATATAGTCTTCAAAATCTCTTTCATATAAAAGTAATAGGAAATACTAAGTCTCAATCCCATCGTATTAAGACACAAGAGTGCTTAGAACACGGACCATACTTCAAAATACGAATATAGAAATACTTAGTCTATTACAATACTTTGAATGAAAACATAAAAGACATATATGCCCTCGAGTCAAGTGAGGACATACTTCAACGTCTCTTGAACGATCTTCTAAGTCCAAGTCTTCACTTCAAAGCTCCTCACCTACCAAGAGTTATATAGATAGATAAAAGCATGGAGTTAGTACAACCATATGTACTAAGTATGACTTTATGCATAAAAATTATGAAAACGGACACTTATTGGAAATATGCATATTTTCATTTAAAAATCATATTATAACCATAGGAACCACATTTAGCAACTTGAAAACATATAAGATAACATTCGAACCAAAAATCATTAAGAGATCACTTTACAATGAACTCATTCACTGTTATAGTGAAATATTTCACTGTACAATGAAGATGCTTCTTCTCCACTTAAGACACCCTTTAGCATTCAAACTTCTCACTTAAAGTTATTCTAATATTTACTTAAGTCACATAAAGAGTGAACTCTCGTATACCCTCTCTAGATGTTCCTAAACGACACTTAGGATTACTTATAATGAGTCACATACACACTTCAAGACATCAACATATCAACATAAAGACAATATGGCATTTCCTCATCAAAGGCTATCAAAAGACTTACTTAAGTAGGTCAAGAAGATAACGTCCATAGTGACCTCTTCAAGAATACCTAAGTAGTCCTTAAAACTACCTAAGGATGAGATCATGTACAAAAAATCAACCAAATTCCCCAACTAGAGTCATCCTTAAGACTTCCAAAGATAAGACATGAAAAGATCATCCCTTATTCCCTTTTTACACTTTAGCTAAGGAATTATTAAGTCATTTTAGATTAGGTATTAATTTATTTACATACTCCTTAACATAAGTCATTAGTTCATTAAGACTCATACATCACATAAAGGACATTCAAATAATGGTCTTAGACAAGACCTAGGAACTCCACATAACACCTTCAAAGTCTAATGTGTAATGTCTAGATAGCGTCCCATACCACCACCTGAACTCCATAAACTCCTCTAATGCTAATAGGTATTCCATATGATGAAAATAGTAAATAAACGACATAAACCATGATAGCAATACATGGAATCTTGTGTTCGATTCGACTCCGATGAGGTTGTTCTACTTGTCAATAGTAGAACTTGGACACATCCCATGTAGGCACATGGTTAAGGAATATGAAGGAATTACTTTGTAATCTAGTCTCATACTTAACTAGAACTACTTTCCCTTACCATACTCACTCAGTGCTAGCCTTATTTCTCATATACCGATTCTCATTAACGTTCATATAAATGGATCCCATATCTACTTCATGACCCAATTACATTCAACCAACCAAAGCAAGGTCCACTAGGGCATGTCTCACTATAGCGACAAGAAATTCATCGCGAATTTCCTAAGGTATGATATGATGCCGTTCTAGTCAATCAACCTTAAGTCCATCACTCATTAGATGAAGGATGCCATTATGGCTAACTACTTAACGATTTATAACCTTACCACTTAATTCAAGGTTCCACATAAATGAACTTCGTATCATCATGCAAGGTCTTACCTATATTCATTTATTCAAGAGTAAGACCCTTTAGGTTCCTAAGTCAAGACATCACATATTCACATAAGCATCAAGTAAGGTACCCATGTCTACCAAAACAAGACACAACATATATCCATTTAACACAAATTGCCTATCTTCCTTTAGACTCTTAGGAATTACCCTTAAACTTATTTATTTATCGCATTAATTACCTTAACATTATAAACCTAACCATTTTAGACTCATCTAGCCAATTTAGGATTAACCGTGAATCAACTCTAAGACTACACACTTAACACACAGCTATAACATGACATTATTAACTAAATAGTATGAATTGTCTAACACATACTTTCACATATAGGTAGATATGATCACACATCATAAAATCAACTACAAAAATAGTCATATAGGTTCAAGTAGTGCCGACAAAGCCATGATCATCAATATTCTACAAAGTAACAACGACAAGGCCACATCAATTCACATAGCACCGCCACCAAAGGTGGACAAAACAAATAATAACATAATTGAAGTATAAATAACATAAAAATAAATAAAATGGGGAAGAATACCTTCATCCCCTCATCCATACTTCAATTCAATGCCAAATCAACCAATTCAACATCACAAGGCCCTTACCCATGGCCATGAACAATAATTCAAAGCAATAACCATAAAACTCAATGAATCTCCATCAATTAAATATAGTTTTAAAAATCTAATGTAAATTATATATCAATTGAATACAATTCTTATATCATTAGAAAGACAATAAGAAACTACATAACAATTCAACAATATTACCTTAATATCAAGTAACCCAATAAGTAGTCAAAACTAGAGTTCATAAATTTACATGTATTAATAGTTAATATATGTTAAAAGAATCAACAAAATATCAATTATATCATAATCCAATGTTTAGAAATCGTTTATGCAAGAACCCATGGTAGAAACATGAAATTGGCCAATTCAAGTTTAGAAAACATCTTGAAAGTTGGACTTCTTGATGAAACAAGTTTCAAGGATAAAAATCCATACCTAAAGTATTATAATTCTTCACTTTGATGAAGAATTTCCACTCAAAACTCCAAACCTATCTTTTTTCTTCAATTTAAACTTCAATGGAGTTTTTGGGATTTCTTAAGGATTTGGGGTTTTCAATTTGGAAGAGTGAAGTCTTTAAGGTGTTAAATACTTATATAGTTAATTAAAATACCCAATAAACCCTTAAAACTTAAAATGACTTAATATAGAAGTGGGGTGAATTTACGTTTTAACCCCTAACTAGGCAGAACCACCTGCGCAAAGACAGCTTCCCTCGACAACTTGCTCTCGACGGGGCATCGTCCCCACGACGGGCCTTCACTGGCCACCGTTGGTGGTTGCAGTAGCTTTCCAAAGATCCTTTTACCTCTCATGGTTAATTACCCATCGACGAAACCCTTTGAAGGGGCGTCAATAGGCCTACAAGTCGTTGATTGCTACGACCTTAGGGGTCTCCGTGGGACTGCCATGACAACAGTTTTGGGTCCTTCCTCAAGGACCCTTAGATGGTCCTTGGGGATAATTTTCCCGGACGTTTCCAACCCAAATACGAACGTCTATAAATTTAACACCTCTCACCTGAATTTCATACAAAACAAACACATAAAAATCAATGAAACATGCCTAGACATACAAGGTCAATTCAAGGCATATCTTTCAAACACGTTTGACGTTCTTGGTCGTTTGACCTTCAAACTTCATGAAAATTTAATATCTGATTATACATGCTATAATAAATCATTTAAGTACCTTAAAACCGCATTAAACACAAGTAAACACATAAAATCCCATATTAGACATTTAGGTGACTTAGTAGTCGAACGTCTTAATCGTCCCTTGAGGTTTGACTTCCCACACACCTAATACTTTAGGTACTGACTCTATACCATATTAGACACATTTAGTACTTTTGAACATAAATACCAACAATTTATGCTCTAGTTAACCTATGTCATTTTCGAGGTCTTGCAATCTCCCCCACTTTGATAACATTTGTCCTTGAATGACACTTGCCAGTCTCCGAACACTTCCAAGATTAGAGACTCAACTAACAGCTTAACCATTACATACAACACATAATCAACAATAAAACATAAATTTCATATAGCCAACAGATTCACAACATAACAAGGAACTAGAAAACAATTATACAACTCATTATGCTACAAAACTCACATGGTTCATTCCAAATAGTAGAAACTCATTTTATATTCAATATCATACTTATATACATCAGTACTAAGCACATTACAATAACTTTAGAAAAAAGAATCAAATATCAAATTTTCATGAAATAACACAATGAATTGTTTGTATATGCTACAGTGATTTTATGCAATTTTCAAAAATCCAAATTTTAGGGAAGTCGTGCTATAAACATGCAAATATTCAAAGAAACACCATATAAACACATCCTACAACATAATAAAGGACTAATAAATCACACAATGCAAGAAGTTAATAAAATTCAATTTTAACCAAACTCCTAAACATCATGCACAAGCAACAATTTAAAGGACTTCTATCTCATCGACAAACCATACTCCCCCACTTAGAAGGAACTCATATCACAACAAGAGAAAAAGAACTTAACAACATCATCAATACTTTCACTCGGCTTCTTACCTCTAGTCTGGAGTGCATTGAAACGCCCCTTAGTCGGAGCATCTTCCTTTGGACCACTAGGCTCAACTTTCTTACCCTTCTTCCTAGAAGCAATGCTTGGAAAATCTATCACCTTGTGCCCATATTTTCCACATCCAAAGAAAATCCCCGTACCCAAACGACACTCACCAAGATGCTTCTTACCACAAGTGTCACATGTAGGTTTTCCATTGCTAGAACCACCTCTTTTCTCAAACTTCTTCTTAGGAACACTAGGTCCATCTTGAGTTTGAACCCCCTTTTTGAACCTAGGTTGCACTCGATCACTTTCAACACTCCTTTTCAAGTTCCTCGACATCCTCTTAAGGTTAGACTCTTCAATTGATTGTGCATACACTATGATTCTATCTAGGGTCATACCATTATGCAACATAGTGGTACGACATTCTTCCACCACTAAGTCGGCTACACCCGTCACAAAATGACTCATTTCATCTCTTGGATTGGACAAAAGAGAAATACCTAGACAAAGTTGACAATTTGAAAGAGTACTCCTCAATACTCATATTTCCTTGCTTGAGATTGATAAACTCCTCCACCTTAGTTTCTATCCTTTCTTAGGGAAAGTACATACCAAGAAAAGTTTCCTTAAATTCTTCCTACTCAATAGGACCCGATCCTTCTAGCCTATTATCCTTACATTGAGTGTACCAATTTTAGAAACATCCCTCAATTGGTACGAAACCAACTCTGCCTTCTCCCTAGATGTAACCCCCATAGCACTCAAAACTTTGTACACTCCATCAAGAAACTCTTGGGTATCCTCATTTACCTTAGAGCCAAGAAAAATAGGAGAATCCATCCTCAAAAAATCTCTCAACCTAGAGGTCATAGTTCTCTCCACAACCCTAGGCATCATGTTCAAATTAACTTGCATAGTCACGTCTAGGGCTATAGCAATCAAAGCCTCTCTAATCTCCCTATTAGACATCTCCGAAACCTCAATACCTCCTTCCACATTAGGAATCAGATCAACTTGGGAAGGCACTTAGGCATCTTGAGCACCTTGAAATCCTTGCCGACCTTGAGGAACTTTCTCAACTTTCTTAACTTAAGGGGGAACCTCCTCATTCACCCTCTCTTCTTTCAACATTCTAGCAGTCATCCTTCTAGTATTCATCTCCTAGAAAACACAAGGAAACTCATAAGAAGGATAATCATAACATTTACTATACCGCAGGACATAGGAGTAGAAAAGAAGGGAAAATATATCGTCCTATAGCCTCTCAACCATAGATGTGTTGCGACTCACACCGATAGTCAAGAATCTACTAGACGTGACTTGATGAAACTTCTTGATTCCTAAAACTACTTCCATCATCCTATGCTCTAATACCAAGCTTGTCATATCCCAATACAACACACTAGAAGTTAGGAAACAATCTTGGATTGTAACCAGCGTACTCTACCTCTCGGAGGTCTTATACAAGCCCTTTCATATGGTTCATCACATAAACATAGTGAAAAGTAGTGCGGAATTAAAACTTTTCACAAAACATAATATAGTTTTAAAAATATCTTTCATATAAAAGTAATAGGAAATACTAAGCCTCAATCTCATCATCTTAAGACACAAAAATACTTGGGACACGGCCTATACTTCAAAATATGAATATAAAAATACTTAGTCCATTACAATACTTTGAATGAAAACATTAAAGACATATATGCCCTCGAGTGAAGTGAACACATACTTAAACCTCTCTTGAACAATATTCTAAGTCCAATTCTTCACTTCTCAAAGCTCCTCACCTACCAAGAATTATAAAGATAGATAAAAGCATGGAGTTAGTACAACCACATGTACTAAGTATGGCTTTGTGCATAAAAATAATGAAAATGCACATTTATTGGAAATATGCATCTTTTCATTTAAAAATCATATTATAATCATAATAACAACATTTAGCAACTTGGAAACACATAATATAACATTCGAACCAAAAATCATATTTTAGAGATCACTTTACAGTGAACTCATTCACAGTTATAGTAAATTATTTCACTGTATAGTGAAGATGCTTATTCTCCACTTAAGACACCCTTTAGCATGTAATCTTCTCATTTAAAGCTATCCTAATATTCATTTAAGTCAAATAAAGAGATAACGCCCATACACCCTCTCTAGATGTGCCTAAACGACCCTTATGATTACATATAATGAGTCACATACACACTTCAACACATCAAACCTATCAACATATAGAAACTATGACATTTCCTCATCAAAGGCTATCAAAAGAATTACTTAAGTAAGTAAAAAAGATAACTTCCATAGTGACCTTTTCAAGATTACCTAAATAGTCCTTAAGACTACCTAAGGCTTAGATCATCTCAACAAAATCAAATAACTTCCCTAACTAGAGTCATCCTCAAGACTTCCAAAGATAAGACATGAAAAGATCATCCCTTATGCCCTGTTCACTCTTTAGCTAAAGAATCCTTAAGTCACTTTAGATTAGGTACTCATTTATTTACAGACTCCTTAACAAAAGTCATTAGTTCATTAGTTCATTAATACTACCGCCACCTAAACTCCAGAAACTCCTCTAATGCTAATAGATATTCCATATGATGAGAATAGGCAATAACTGACATGGACCATGATAGCAAGACATGGAATACAGAGTTCTATCATACTCCGATGAGGTTGTTCTACTTGCCAATGATAAAACTTGGACACATCCCATTTGGGGACATGTTCAAGGAATAAGAAGGGCATACTTTTTAATCTAGTATCATACTTAACTAGAACTACTTTTCCTTACCATACTCACTCAGTGTTAGCCTTAGTTATCATAGATCAATTCTCATTTAGGTTCATATAAATGGATCTCATATCTAGTTCATGACCAAATTACATTCAACCAACCAAAGCATGGTCCACTAGGGCATATCTCACTTTGGAGACAAGAAACACATCCCGACTTTCCTAAGGTATGATATGATGTCGTTCCATCCAATCAACCTTAAGGTTGTCACTTATTACATGAAGGATACCATTACGGCTAACTAATTTATGATTTATAACCTTACCACTTGGTTCAAGGTTCCACATAAATGAACTTCGTATCATCATGCAAGGTCTAACCTATATTCATTTATTTAATACTAATACCCTTTAGGTTCCTAAGTCAAGACATCACATATTCACATAAGCATCAAGTAAGGGACCAAAATATACCTAAACAAGATACACCATACTTCCATTTAACACAATTGCATATCTTCCTTTAGACTCATAGAAATCACCCTTAACCTTATTTAGTAATCCTATTCATTACCTTAACATTATCAGCCTAACAATTTTAGACTCATCTAGCCAATTTAGGATCAACCATGTATCAACTCTAAGACTACACACTTAACACACAGCCATAACATAACATTATTAACTAAATAGTATCAATAGTCTAACACATAATTTCACATATAGGTAGATATGATCACACATCATA
The DNA here is from genome assembly GCA_027704765.1 of Solanum habrochaites. NCBI lineage: Eukaryota > Viridiplantae > Streptophyta > Magnoliopsida > Solanales > Solanaceae > Solanum > Solanum habrochaites. The sequence continues at coordinate 35,929,962 of JAKWJA010002495.1, read as the reverse complement.
AAATCAACTACACAAATAGTCATATAAGTTCAAGTAGTGCCGACAAAGTCATGATCATCAATATTCTACAAAGTAACAACGACAAGATCACATCAATTCACATAGCACCGCCACAAAAGGTGGACCAAACAAATAATAACATAATTGAAGTATAAATAACATAAAAATAAATAAAATGGGGAAGCATACCTTCATCCCCTCATCCATACTTCAATTCAATGCCAAATCAACCAATTCAACATCACAAGGTCCTTACCCATGGCCATGAACAATAATTCAAAGCAATAACCATAAAACTCAATGAATCTACATAAATTCAATCTAGTTTTAATAATTTAAGATTAATTATATATCAATTGAATGCAAATTCTTATATTTTTAGAAAGCCCATAAGAAACTACATAACAATTCAACAATATTAGCCTAATGTAAAGTAACCCAATAAGTAGTCAAAACAGGGGTTCATGAATTTACATGGGTTCATAGGTAATTTATGTTAAAATCATCAAAAAAATATCAACCAGATCAAAATTCAATGTTTAGAAATCGTTTATGCAAGAACCCATGGTAGAAACATGAAATTGGACAATTCAACTTTAAAACACATCTTGAGAGTTGCGCTCCTTGATGAAACAAGTTTCAAGGATCAAAATTCATACCTAAAGGATGATAATTTTTTACTTTGATGAAGAATTTACACTTAAAACGCCACAGCAAACTATTTTTCTACAATTTGGACTTCAATGGAGTCTTTGGGATTTCTTAAGGGATTTGGGATTTTCAATTTAGAAGAATGAAGTCTTTATGGTGTTAAATACTTATATAGTTAATTAAAATACCCAATAAACCCTTTAAAAATTATTTCAAAGAATTAATTTAGAAGTGTGGTGAATTTACATTTTAACCCCTAACTTGGAAGCAACACTTGCGCAAACAGCTTCCCTCGACGAGGCATCATCCCCACGACGGGCCGTCACTAACCACCGTCGGTTGTTGCAGTATCTTGAAAAATCTTCTTTTCCCTGGGATGGTCAAGTCCCCATCGACGACACCCTTTGATGGGGCGTCAATAGGCCTACGAGTCGTCGACTGCTCCGTCATTTGGGGTCTGCGTGGGACTGCTATGCCAACAATTTTGGGTCCTTCCTCAAGGACCCTTATATGGTCCTTGGGGATAATTTTCTTGCACATTTCGACTCAAATACGACCATCTATAAGTTTAACACATCTCACCTGAATTTCATACACAACGAACGCATGAAACTCGACGAAATACGCCTAGACGTACAAGGTCAGTTCAAGGCATATCTTTCGAACGCCTTGGACGTTCTTGGTCATTTTACCTTCAACCTTCACAAAACTATAATACTGATTATAGATGCTATAATAACTCATTTAATGTCCTGGAAACCTCATGAAACATACGTAAACACATAGAATCACATATGAGACATTTAGGTGACTTAGTCATCGAATGTCTTAGTCGTCCCTTGATGTTTGATTACCAACACACCTAATGTTTTAGCTACTGTATCGATATAATATTAGAAACATTTAGGACTTTAAAACATCAATACCAACATGTTAGGATCTATTTAACCTAAGTCATTTTCTAGGTCTTACAAGGACGACCTAATTAGATATTTTGACATTTCTATTAAGTAAAGTATATTGAATTTGATAAGGTAGCAAACTATTTTTTCATACATGGGTTTCTGACCAATCTTAAGAACTTTAATGGATTCTACTAAGGCATAACATAATTTTGCCTTTTCCTATGTTGTTGCATCTGCCCAAGAAACCCCATTACTTCCTAAATGGTAGTCGCTTAGGCGGACCTTGCCTACTTTAAGAGGTAGTCACTTTAGCGGCTAGAGAGATACTATAGAAGGTCTCTAGAGTCAGCTTTGCAACATTAGCGGTAATAATGCCACTTAAGAAGGGCTGTCTGAGTGACCAACTCACCTCTTTTGCAGCCATAATTTGTAGTTATACTTCAAAAATTAGTTCATTGTTCACCATTCAAAGTTTGATTTTTCTTAATTAGATCTCTATTTTGTAGTATTTTCTTGGGTATATTCTTAATCATGTGTTAGGATCATTTGGCTACATTAGGGGCACAGATTATAGGTAAATGTTCGTCCCAAATTAAATACATCTCTCCTTTTCTCCATTATGTTTTATGATCCGTAATGGTGCATGAACTATATCAGTTCAAAGTATGCTCATATTCTGCTCACTTTTTCAAGCAAGAGCTCATTGAGTAATGAAACCTATAAACAAAGTCAAAAATGTAATTTTCATATGGATCACACTATAATTTTGGGCAGATATTTCATCACATCTTCAATTATTGTGAATTGGGTGGAAGCATGAATGTATTGACGTCATGACCATTTACTTAATAGTATGAGATCAACCGGAGGTGGTTTATAATAGAGTGGGTTCAATTTAGATTATTCTGGAGTGGGCGTGATTGAGTTTGATATAGTATGTTGATAATAGGTTGAAATTTTGTATAGATTTCTATATTTTTATCTGATTTTATTGAGGGTCGTATCGTGCACCACTATGGTTACTGTTATCGAGGGTCATATCGCTCACCACGATAGATTCATATGTCCTTCATGTGTCTCGGACTGAGAGACAACGAGTGTGTATCACTAGGTCAGACATGCATCATTATACCTGATATTGCATTCCATTAAAAGTACTCATTATTATTGATCTTCATATTGTGTTTTGCTGATATTTAGAATGTTTTTCTATTGAACTTTTGATTGATAAATATGGAGCTTCTTGTTGGGGATATATAATTTGTTAAAGTTTTATTGTTAGATATATGTGGTTCTTGCGCTCGAGGGCCTTTAACGAATGTTTTTATTAGAGTTTAAGGAAGATAACCTAAGAATGTAATTCTAATGATTCCACCAGCTCGAGAAAAGTTATTTAAGACTAGTAGCATAGTTGGCATTACTCCCAAGCATTCCAGGTTAAATATGAGGCCCGTTTGAGGAATTTTAGCTTAAAATAGAAATTGGGTATGGGACCCACATTTCATCAAGACTACCATGAATGGAAGTATTTATGATTTTGTTGGGTACTAAATATCGATTATAGTGAGGTATCATAGTTTATTTGTGCGGATAGGGCTTTGAACGAGTTCAGGATCCCGCATCGAAGATTTTTAGCCTTATATCTTCTGATTTTAGTTGAGGCGTGCTTGTGTTTGTACTTTCATGGACATGTCTATGGATTGCATGCGCATTTTCACGTGTGACCCATATGGCACTTGCATTCGAGTCGTTCTGCTGTCTCGACTTGTTAAGGCAAGTCACAAGGAAGCCTTGGCTTATTTAATATTTTCATGATATCTGTTTATCCAAACTGCAATTTTTGTGATTCAAATTCCAACACACTCGGAATTGTCGGGGCAACGTGGTGAAGTTATTGGATTGTGTTAGTGAAACTTTTTTCAGGTGAATATTTCCAATAAGTTGTTGCCACTTCTCTTTCATTTGAGTTTTTTGTTATGTTGCTGTGTTATTTGATTTTCTGGCCATAAATATGTTTTATTTTGGGAGACAAGTTCAAGGCATAGTTTAGGACCTTTTGAAAAAGTACTTTCCATAATTTATGGCACTGATCCATTGTTTACATTTGACTATAAAATTGGTATGTCGCTGTTTTGGGTGATTTTTAGTGTCTCTAAAACCATAATTACATTGCAATCAAATTTTTTATAGTTCGGTAGCATGCATAGCCTGTTCGGAAGGGAAAAAGCTCTGGCCCTATGATTTCGAGAACGGTCGGCCTATATGTATGCTCCAACTTCATTTCTAATTAGATTGAGCATGAATGTGTAAATTCATGATAAGTATGGTGAATTGGGGGCAGGTAGCTAGTTATTTATACTTGTTTTCCCAAAAACCTTGATTAAGATTTGATTAATACTGTTTTGAGGGTAGTATCTTGTTGGTAGAGGGTTGTATGTGTTTTGTCTCATTCTATGTGATTCACTTGTTTTACTACTTGTTTCTCGAAGCATGTTTGGCCTTAGACTAGGATAGACTAGTGTTTCCATAAAATTGTGATCCTTGTGATTTTTGTGTGCCTCCATTGTTGGCAAGACGGACTAGGTCCTTCTATAATTAAATAGCAAACTTGGGTATCATAGTATACTTCTTAGTTTAGGCATTTACGTAGCTTGTTAGGTATTCTTTCATCACTCTCCTAACTTTATGGGTCTGAGGTGTTACTGGGGTTATACTATGGTGTAAATTGGAAATAAATTAACATATGTTAGAAGCTTTATTTTGATACCCCAGGATGGACAGTGTATGATTTCTTAACTCGACATTGGGATTCTCCTTAGAATTAACACACCCTTGTCACTCTCGTTAGTTTGATTATGAGTTGGTTGGTTACGAAGATTATTTCCCATTTGAGGTTGATGTATTATGAATCGAGGCCATTATTTCCAATTAGAGGCTAATGTTCTATGGTTTGAGGCAATTATTTCCAACATGAAATTGATGTTTCGGGTTCGAGGCCCAAATGCTATTTCTTTGGGTTCGAGGCACAAATGCTATCACTTTGGGTTTGAGGTCCACGTAAGTTTTATTGGAGTTTGGGTGGGAGCCCCTACTAATTTTCTAGGATTCAGATCTAGGTTACTCTTCTTTCTCGTAAACTTAGCTATTTCATTGAACCTGTCTGCTTATGGGGTCCGTTTGTGTTTTATTCAAACCTACACGTGAGTGTACCTTCTAGGATTATGTGGTTCCAGTTAGGTTTAGTTTATATGTACTTAGATTTGCTTTTAGTATGCTCGGGTATCTTTGTTTCAGATCTTCTTTGGCCTCTGTATGTACCTGATTCTATTTTTTTCAAATTATTTTTACCTTTCTTACTTGGTTGGCCTATGATACATTCTAAGAACCTTATTTTGGTACTTATGCTACACTTTGCATCTTTTTATGATGCAAGTCCTAGTACCATCGACCCGTTGTAATTGTATATGTCGTCTTTGTAGCTTAGGGAAGTCAAAGAAAAGGGTGAACACTTGGTGTCCTAGACCAACCTATCTTTTCTGCACATATGGTCTTTTACCTTTTTTTCCTTTGAGATTGCTTATTGTGGACCACTTTTGGGACTTGTATTTATTCTTTTGAGAAAGCTCTATACTCCTGACTTCCAGGTTCTAGAAGGTATCTATTATATGTTATTTTTGGTTTTTTTCTATTTCTATCATTCCTTATTGTTAATGTTATTTTCTGTTTTGTTTTATTCTAGTACTCGTTATTTGTTGTTCTAAGTACGGGCTGGCTTACCTACTAGTGGGTTATAGTAGGTGTTATCATGACTCGGGATGTGGGGTCATGAGAATCTAACCCACTTTCTGTGAAGACAACCTCAATTAGATGTTATTAGATTTCTATTAAATCAAATATATCGAATTTGATGAGTTAGAAAAATGATTTTGCATACGTGGGTTTTCGAACCAATCTTAAGAACATTAATGGAGTCCACTAGGGCATAGTACTGCTTTTTACTCTGTTGTTGCATCTTCCCAGGCAACCCCATTTCCTCGTAAGTGGTTGTCACTTAGGCGGCCCTGGCATCCTTTAAGAGGTAGTCACTTAAGCAGTTAGAGAGATTCTATAGAAGTCCTCTAGTGTGAGCTTTGCAATATTAGCAGTAATGGTGCCACTTAAGCAGGGCTGCCTGAGTGACCAACTCACCTCTTCAACAGCCATAAATGGTAGTTATAATTCAAAAATTAGTTCATTGTTCAACAATCAAAGTTAGATTTTTTTTAATTAGAGATCTTTTGGTGGTATTTTCTTGGGAATATTTTTAATCTTGTGTTAGGATCATTGGGTTGCTTTAGGGGCACATATCATAGGTAAATGTTCTTCCCAAATTAAAGACATCTCTCCATTTTTCCATCATGTTTTATGATCCATAATGGTGGATGAACTATATTAGTTCAAAGTACGCTCATATTTTTCTCATTTTTTTAGGAAAGAGCTCATTGAATTGAACGAATCCTATAAACAAAGTCAAAAATGTAATTTTCATACGGATAACACACAACTATTTTGAGTTAATATTTCATCACATCTTTAATTATTGTGAATTGGGTGGCATAATGTATGTATTGAAGTCATGACCATTAACTTAATAGTATGACAACAATCGGAGGTGGTTTAAAAGAGAAAATCTTTAGTTTAGATTATTCTGGAGTGGGCTTGATTGGTTTTGACGTAGTATGTTGATCATATTTTGAAAATGTGTTTATATTTATATATTTTTATCTAATTTTATCGAGGGTCGTATCGTTTACCATGATGGATACTATTATCGAGGGTCGTATCGCGCATCACGATAGATGCATATGTCCTTTAAGGGTCTCGGACTGAGAGACAGTGAGTGTGTAATACTTGGTCAGACTTACATCATTGTACTTTACATTGCATTCCATTGCACATACTCATCATTAATGATCTTGATATTGTGTTTTGCTAATCTTTTGAATGTCTTTCTATGGAACTTTTTATTGATGAATACGGGCTTTTTGTTGGGGATATATAATTTGTTAAAGTGTTCTTGTTAAACATATGCGGTTCTTACATTCGAGGGCCTTGAACGATAGTTTTTATTAGAGTTTAAGGAAGATGACCTAAGAATGTAATTCTAATTATTTCACCACCTCAAGAAGAGTTATTTAAGACTAGTAGCATACTTGGCATTACTCCTAAGGCTTCCAGGTTTATTTTAGAGGCCCATTTGAGGAATTTTAGCTTGAAATAGATATTGGGTATGGGACCCACTTTTCATCAAGACTACCATGTATGGAAGTATTGATGGTTTTTTGGGTACTAAATACTGATTATAATGGGGTATAATAGTTTATTTGCGCTGATAGGGTTTTGAAGGAGTTCAGGATACCACATCAAAGATTTTTAGCCTTATCTCTTGTGATTTTAGTTAAGATGTTCTTGTGTTTGTTCTTCCATGGACATGTCTATGGATGGCATGTGCAATTGCACGTGTGCGCCGCATTTGCGAATGACAACTGGAACATGCATTCGAGTCGTTCTGCTGTCTGGACTAGTTAAGGTAAGTCAACAGGAAGCCTTAGCTCATTTAATATTTCTATGATATCCCTTTATCCAAACTGCAACTTTTTGTGATTCAATTGCAACACTCTCGTAATTCTCGGGAAAATGTGGTGAAATGATTGGATTTTGTTAGTGAAACTTTTTTCAAGGTGAATATTTCTAATAAGTTGTTGCCACTTCTCTTTCATTTGAGATTTTTTGTGTGTTGATGTGTTGTTTGATTTTCAGGCCTCAAATTTGTTTTATTTTGGGACACAAATTCAAGGCATAACTTAGGACCTTTTGAAAAAGTACATTCCATAATTTATGGCACTAATCCACAATTTCCATTTGACTATAAAATTGGTCTATCACTGTTTTGGGTTATTTTAGTGTCTCTACAACTATAATTACATTCTGATCCAATATTTGATATTGTGGTGGGATGCATAGGCTTTTCAGAAGGGAAAATTCTCTGACCCTACGATTTCGAGCATTCACGATGGGCCTATATGTATGCTACAACTACCTTTCTAATTAGATTGAGCATGAATGTGTAAATTAATGATAAGTAGTGCGAATTGGGGGCAGGTACCTAGTTATTTATACTTTTATTCTTAGAAGTCAGGATTAAAGGTTGATTACTATTGTTTTGAGGGTAGTATGTTGTTGATAGATGGTTATATGTGTGTGGTCGCATGCTATGTGATTTACTCGTTTTACTACTTGTTTCTCGAAGCATGTTTGGCCTTAGATTAGGATAGACTAGTGTTTCCATAAATTTGTGAGCCTTGTAATTTTTGTATGCCTCCAGTGTTGCTCAGGCGGACTAGGTCCTTCTAGAATGAAATAGCAAACTTGGGTATCATAGTATGCTTCTTAGTTTAGGCATTTACGTAGCTTGTTAAGTCTTCTTTCGTCACTCTCCTGATTTTATGGTTCTAATGTGTTACTAGGGTTATACTATGGTGTAAATTGGAAAGTGATTAACATATCTTAGTAGCTTTCTATTGATACCAAGGGTGGACAATGTCAATTTATTTCTTAAGTTGACATTGGGATTCTTCTTAGATTAACACACCCTTGTCACTCTCGTTAGTTCGATTATGAGTTGGTTGGTTATGGAGATTTTTTCCCATTTGAGGCCGATGTATTATAAATCGAGGCCATTAATTCTAATCTGAGGCTAATGTTCTATGGTTTGAGGAAAATATTTCCAACTTGAAATTGATGTTTTAGGTTATAGGCCCAAATGATATCACTTTGGGTTCGAGGCCCATATAAGTTTTATTGGAATTTGAGTGGGAGCCCCGACTAATTTTCTAGGATTTGGATCTAGGTTTCTCTTCTTTCTCATAGACTTATCTATTTCTTTGAACCTCTCTAATTATGGGGTCCGTTTGAGTTTTATTCAAACCTACCTATGAGTGTACCTTCTAGGATTATGCGGTTCTAGTTAGGTTTAGTTTAGGTGTACTTAGATTTAGTTTTGGTATGCTCGTGTGGCTTTGTTTCAGATCCTCTTTTTCCTCTATATTTATATATATTCTATTTGTTTCAAATTAGTTTTACCTTTTTTACTTGGTTGGCCTATGATATATTCTAAGTACCTTATTTTGTAGTACTTATGCTACACTTTGCATCTTTTCATGATGCAAGTCCTGGTACCATCTACCCGTTGTAATTGTATGTGTCGTCTTTGTAGCTTAGGGATGTCAAAAAAAAAAGGTGAACACTTGTTGTCCTAGATAAACCTATCTTTTTTTGTACATATGGTCGTTTGCCTTTTTCCTTTAAGATGGCTTATTGTGGACCACTTTTGGGACTTGTATTTATTCATTTGAGAAATCTTTATACTCGTGACTTTCAGGTTTTAGGAAGGTATCTATTATATATTGTTTTTGGTTTTCTTCTATTTCTATCGTTCCTTATTGTTTATGTAATTTTCTGTTTAATTTTATCCTAGTACTCGTTATTTGTCGTTCTAAGTATGGGCATGCTTACCTACTAGTGGGTTATAGTAGGTGTCATCATGACTCGGGATGTTTGATCGTGATAAAGGAACCCACTTTTTTTAAGACGACCTTAATTAGATGTTTTGACATTTATATTATATTAAGTATATCGAATTTGATGAGGTAGCAAAATGTTTTTGCATACGTGGGTTTTTGAACTAATCTTCAAAACTTGAATGGAGTCCACTAGGGCATTGCATAATTTTGCTTTTTCCTCTTTTGTTTCATCTGCCCAAGAAACCCTTTTCCTCCTAAGTGGTAGTCGCTTAGGCGGCCTTGGCCTCCTTAAAGAGGTTGTCACTTAAGAGGTTAGAGAGATACTATAGCAGGCCTCTAGCGCAAGCTTTGTAACTTTAGCGGTAATGGAGCCACTTAAGCAGGGCTGCCTGAGTGATCAACTCACATCTTTAACAGCCATAATTTGTAATTATACTTCAAATATTAGTTCAATGTTCAACATTCAAAGTTTGATTTTTTTTTAATTAGAGCTCTATTTGGTGGTATTTTCTTGGAAATATTTTTACTATTGTGTTAGGATCATTGGGCTGCATTAGGGGCACATATTATAGGTAAATGTTTCTCCCAAATTTAGGACATCTCTCCTTTTTTCATCATGCATTATGATCCATAATGGTTCATGAACTATATCAGTTCAAAGTACGCTCATATTCTCCTCATTTTTTAGGCTAGAGCTCATTGAGTTGTACGTAACCTATAAACAGAGTCAAAAATGTAATTTTCGTACAGATCACACACTATAATTTTGGGTTAATATTTCATCACATCTTAAATTATTGTGAATTGGGTGGAAGAATGTATGTATTGACGTCATAATAGTATGTGAGCAATCAGAGGTGGTTTATAAGAGAAAAGCTTCAATTTAGATTATTCTGGAGCGGGCGTGATTGGATTTGACGTAGTATGTTGATCATAGGTTGAAATTGTGTTTATATTTTTATCTGATTTTAACAGGGGTTCCTAGAATGTATCATTATTAGTTGGTCAACGCCTTGCCTTAGATTTCTTTTCAAGTATTTTTTGAGAAATTTAAGCATTGTATGTCAATGTTGTGTTGTTGCCTTTCCATGTTTTAGCTTCATACCTTCTTTAATTTTCTTATTGTTACCTATACATAGACATAGACTAAGCATAGTCTAGTGATATCCTTAGATTTACTATTTTGGAGCCCTTATGCCTTAGAAATACTCCAATGCCACTTTGATTGGTTTAGCTCATTGTAGACTAATGTAGCAGACTGTTGTATTGAAGAATGAACTATTAGCTAAGAGAAAACTTAACTCTTATATACTTTCATCCATAAATTCCTTATAATTATTCCCTGGTGTATTTCAGTTGAGATATCATGCCTTATTTATGATATTCAATCGACCCTTTGGTTTTCTAGTTGGAGTTTGTCCCTAGTGATTGTGATGGTGATTTCTATCTATTGTATAGTACCTCATGATGATGACCTTGTGATTTTTGAAAAACTCAGAGTCTATTAGAAACGGTTTGAGGCCCTATAGCGTTTATACTAGACAGGGTTTGAGGTACTAACATATTTTCACAACCTTGATTTGAATCTTGGCATCCTTTAATAATTAGGTACGAGACCTGACATTATTATTTCATTAAGTACTTTAGGACGCCTTTCTTGTTGTTCATGTCTTGTGTTTTCCATTTAATTTCGAGATTATATATCATCTTAGTCTTAGTCACGGATATCTTTACCTCTTTAGTGTATTCATCATGGTTATGGGGGGGGGGGGGGAATTTGGTTATTTACTTTTCAATTACCCTTGAGTTCACCTTATGAGCTTATGAGGTCCAATTATATTTTATATAGTTAGTTTTCTTTAGTGCTGCATTTAGTCTAGATTCGTGGTCTTTACAGTTAAAAGTTTTCACTATTGCTTCATTTATCCGACATATATTCATCACTTATTTCCTTGCTTTTCGGTGTGTATTTTCTTTCCAAGCTCAGCAGGCCTATATGCCTACTAGGTACCTAGTGTTTTCATACCCAAATTGTATTGTATGTCTGTCTTCTTGATTAAGAACTGTACAGAATGTTGAAATATGACCTTTTGTGAGGACTTTCAATGACTTAGGGTTACCAAATAGCATCGTATTTTGCTCATATCCATATGTATATGGTTTTGACTACTCGTTTTAATTCAAGAAAAGTTTGTACTTATTTTTTTTTTCATTTTGTAGCTTGTTCTATTTATAGTAGCTTTTGTACCTTCGTCGAACAGGTTATGGGATTCGATCATTTGATAGTGGATATATTTATGTCATTTCCTTCTTTCTTATATCTTTTCCTTATATTGTTTTCATCTTCTTGTTGATTGTTGATTATTTCCAACATGGTTTTTAGTTTTCAATCTGGGATAAATACTTGTTACATACCGGTGGATTTTGGTGTTGCCTTCATGACTCAACATTTTGGGTTGTGTCAAAACCACCATCGTTGAGTTCAGATGTTTCGTGGTCGTGGATGATTTTCCCTATGGTGAACTCTTGGCATCCGAAGATTAAGGCTAGTGGGGGTTCCACACCACCCAAGAGCTTCGACAGAAACTTTATTTATATAGAAGTATTTATGTACGACATATGGATAAATAATACTCGTTCCACCTAGAGAACAAACGCATTCTTTGGTGCAATGGTAGAGCGTCCAGTTTGTAATCCTTGATCAAGGGATCAGTTCTAGGTAACAAACTTTTTTTTGTTTTAATTTTTCCTTGTAACCACATGCATCGTTTCTTTTTTTAAACTACTAGCACATTCTCTTTTGAATTTTGATTTTTTTTACTCATCAAATTCTTATTAAGTATTAATAAATAATTGTTTTGTAACTAATTTAATATACCTCATTGAATTTTCTTTTACATGATTAAATATATTTAAAAACTTCTCTTCATCGTTGAAACCTCCTTTAAACTTTTGAACAACAAAAAATTGTCATTAATTAAAGCTTTTAGCTTCCGTTTGTCACCCAATCCTTCTCTCCCCTCCTGCCACAAGACGAATAATTCTATTTGAATCTAAAATTGATTTAATTGATTAGTCTACTGAGAATTAGAGACAATCTTAAATTTGAAGATTTTGACGCACCAATACTATCTTAATTTAGGTAGTTAACAAAATTTTTACTACATTTAACGAATAATGTAGTATTTGATTGGTACTAATGGATCGAATATGATTTATAAGCTAAACTTAAAATAAAAATAATGAAATAAGAATGAACTGTATTCTCTCGGGTGGTTCCTCTGGCTTGTACCAACTAAACAAGGGCATCCCTATGCTTCTTATGGGTGAACGGATGATTATACCCTACTTCATGTCAGTTTCTTACGATAGATATACATATATACACATTTTTTAAGTTAAAAAATGCACGTACATCCCTATCAAATCATGTGGGTCCACCTTTGCTTGGCACCCAATGACCTCTAATTTCTAGATCCGCCTCTATATAATATATATATATATATATATATATATATATATATATATATATATATATATGTATGTATGTATGTATTGTATTCTGAGTAGACATATCTTATGTATATAGTCTTTTTGTACATATACACCACTGTACCGGTGACACCAAGTCGAGGGATGATTCTTTTGTATAGCTTTGTCTTTCTCTGTCACTTTCTGACCATCCTTTTATTTTTTTACAGTTTTATACCTTTCAGTATTATGGATCCTTCTTTTTTCTTATTATTTCTTCCACTTAGTTTCACGTCTAATGTACATATTGCTTTTTAGCAGGGTAGAGCAATTGCACTTGAGTAGTTGATACTGATACTTAATATTTGATACTTTTGATTATTGCATTACCAAATAAATCAAAATGATATAATTTACTGATAACTACCAGTATTCAGTATTAACTATCATATATTATTATAAGTGGGAAGCTCCCAACTTAAAAGTTGAATATATATTATTATAAGTGGGAAGCTCCCAACTTAAAAGTTGAATTACTATTTTATCCTTATTTTATCTCTAAACTAAATAAATATTAATATATAATTAATTTAATATTAAATAATATTTTTTTTTTAATTCATGCCTCTAGACACAATGGTTCCAATTCTTTTGGAAAATAGTTACAATGAAGAGGAAAGACCAAAAGTTGTATTTTCCTTAATAAATGTGTATATAAATTCTTATTTATCAAAAATCAATTTAATTTTGGCTTGGGACTGTGTCAGTGATTGTTTCTTTATCACCTTTTGTTGTTAATAGAGAAAAGATATACAAGAAGTAGTATAGACATTAAAGGTAATTTCATTCATATTGAATCTTTATGTTTTTTCTTTTTTATTATTTTATTTATTTAATCTTGATTTTGTTTATTGTATTTTAATATATTTTCTTTAAGTTTTTGGTCTTGTTTTCATCAAATTGTGCTAGAATCTGTAATCAATTTGTTAATTTTGTGTGATCTTTTTAGTGTTATGTGCTTTTGATTCTTCTTTATTAATATTAGATTTTGATGTATTCTTTGAATATCAACTTTTTTTATTGGTTTTATGGTATTTGATATGCTTAGCCTCATTGTGGTTTCAATCTAGATTAGAAGAGGTTTACACAGTTATTATTTTATTTTTGTGTGGTTCTGTTAATATATTGTATCATTGAATGTTTCTTTATATTTATTTTTTGACTATTTTTAGTAATTTTGAAATGTATTCTCGAGGTATTGCTCAATTTTATACGTTATGTGATAGTTTTTTATTTTTTACCTTGGGATTTCAATTTTTGTTTGTTCTTTGATGAACTTTTTCATCCTTTAAGAAATGTAGTTATTAGTGTCAACATAGTATAGGATCATAGAAACATTAACTTTCAGAAAGTCATCGTAGTAATGCCACTTTTATGGTAACAATTAAAACAATAAGGTTGAACCTCACTTTTATGGTACCAATTAAATTGAAAAATTGAAAATTCATGCATATATATAATACAAGTGTATGTAATATAAATGACCAGTGAATAAATATATGGTTCTCATATCTATATTTGATAATAGGGTAATATTACTTGACGTTTCAATTAATTCACAAAATTTGGAGTATACATATCACCTTCATTGTTTTAAATTTATAAGTATTTTTCTAAAAAATCTACTTTATGCCTCATTTATATATTTTACACTTGTGTCATTTAAAAAAATGAAATATTAATTAATAGGATACACGTGCGTTGCACGTGAGCAAAGACTAGTTTATAATAAGCAATAACTAATAACTAAAAAGTAATATTGTAGTAATAATCTTGCTAGAATATAAAAAGAAATAATAAATTATAATAAGTTATATAATCAATTTTGTAATAATAATCTTATTAGCTCTTTAAGAGAAATAATAAGTTAATAACTAATATGTTCATATGGTCTCCTATTTAAGTACATCTGGAGTACTAACTCCATTTTCTTTCCTTTTTTTCCAATATTTTAGGTTCCGGTCGTTGAAGGGTTCGGAAGGCGACATTGTTGAAGGCTTGGATTCTTTATTTCATCCAAGAGGGTAGGTCCTCATTTTCCTAGGGTGATGTCAACATCTTGCCTATGAAGTTTCTTTTTTATGAGTTTAAGACTCTTTATGTTCATTCCATTTCCATTGTGTACGACTTGTATAAGCCTATATGTGGCTTCTTAACATTTGATGTAGGCTTATGCCCATATTGTGATAATCTTTTAGATTGTATGAGATGAGACAATCCTTGAAACTGTCTTTTTATCATATATATATGTATGTGTAATAAAAGTAGTAGGCTATGTAACCTTCCTATACGAAGGGTCTATGTATACTCGATACAACTATATATATTATGTGTATGTAGAGGTCTATGTAAACCTCCAAGTAGTTGTAATGATAGTTTTAAATTTTTCCGTATTTTTCAACCTATGAATTTAATTACATGTAACTAAGAGGCAAGTCTTAGTCCTTAAAAAGGACGATGACGCCGGTTACATCTAGGGGTAAACCCGGATGTGAAAAATTGCTTATGTGTAATGTGTTGGCAATTGTGAATATCTTTAAAGACTTATTGAATCATTGTTGATGTTATTGTGAATTGTGCAATGTTATGAAAATGGTCATCACCTCGTTATTTTAGTGAACATGTCATTTGCATATTGTTCTGAGACATGATTGTGACAAGTGTTATGTGTATTGAAAAAGGATGAGAAATTAAAGAGGATGTACAGTTTGAAGTTGTGCTCGCTTTGCCCTTGCATTTCCCTGGTACTTCTTCTTCATTGAGTCCAAATTGGTTTTAACGTATCCTTGAGAAAATTGTTTCCAATATTGAACAATCAATGTCATTCGCCTTCAAATCTTTCAACCTTAGTGCTTCAAGTTTTTGTCCAATATTGAACAATCAATGTCGTTCTCCTTAAAATATTTCAACCTTAGTGCTTCAAGTTTTTTTCTACTAACATTTTTTTGAACAACACCATGCACACGTTGTTGGAATCCACTATCAACGATCTCCCAAAACTATTTGGACCTCAAAAAGTTTTCCATCAACATGCTCCAATGGTCATAATGACCATCAAAGCATGGAATAGCAGTCAGTCTCAATGAATATTTGATAAAAATGTTTATCTAAACAACATTAAAGACCCTCTTTAATTGCAATTTCCTCAACCTTCATGTTAGAAGAGTCATTCAACCTCACACCCTTAGCCCCTGAAAGATTACCATTATGATATCTCACCTAGAAAGCAACAAACTAGGATCGGGATTACCCTTGGAAGCGCCAGCTATCTTACTTTTCACCATTCAATAGGAGGACACCATCTTATAGTTTTGTAATGGAAACTTGTCATGTAGTTAACAAGCTCAGAACCTATACGAGGCAAATTTTGTGAAGTGTTCAAATCCCAGTTAAACCTTAATTTGATAAACTGATAAATATGAGAATTAATTTCCTAGAAAATCTTGCCTTAAGAATAATATCCTCCATGTAATATTGTGATGCTCCTCTTCCAAAGAAACCATAAAATGGGAACGAAATGACATTATACACCACTTTTAGTCTTTAATTTCCATTAGTATCTCACCATTTTTTAAAGCATGTTTCACCTATAGGAAAGGTCTTGCAACCCCTGCTACACCTTGCAAAAATAAATATTCAATAGTTTTCTTGCAGGATTTGAGCAACAAGTACAAAGTTGACAGAAAATAGGAAACAAGGTGGCCATGACCACTGCAACAAGTTCTTTATTCATCCAAAATCTCCACCCAAAGAAAAAGTTCTTGAAAGTTAAACCTTTTATCCAAATATGTTTAAAAGAGTCTTCTTGTGTAGAGGTATTTCTTAAAAGTTCCCAGGCACTCTGTAGCCACAAAAGCATATCAATTTGATAATACTTCCTAACATGATCTATCCAAAGGCTGACATTTTTAACAACATCAGGGCGGGGGTGGGGGGGGGGGGAGGGGGGTAGAAGATCAAGCGTCATAATCCTAACCATCTTCACTCGAGAAAGCACCAATGTCTGTCAAGGGATGAGAACTTTGTACTTCAGATTGGTGAAGACATAAAGGACAAAGCTTGGTCCAATTATCATAGAAGGTACTACCTACTTTACGTTTCCACCAAATATTTTGTTCTACTATCTCCCTTATAATAAGCATGTATTTCCACACTTGAGAGCCACCCTTCCACTGGACAAGAGTTGAAATTTGTTTCTTGCAATATTTGTTCCAAAATAAATTGGACCAGAAAAATCTGTGTCTTGAATCTCCACCAATGTTTTGCATACATAGCCTGAGAAACATAAAATAATGACCTAAATCCTAAACCTCTATGTAACTTTGGGAGACATGCATTCTACCAAGAAGCCCAAGGCTTGCCCCCGCAGAATCCTTATTTCCCCAAAAGAATTTGGCAATAATTTTATGAAGTTCCCTAATGAAACACTTAGGGGTACTATCACAAATAAAATATGCATAGGGATTCTTCTAAGAACATTGTTGACCAACACCATCTTACCTTCACAAGATATAATATTAACTTTCCAAGATTGAAGCTTATTTATAACCTATCTTATAACATCTGCATAATGTTCCTTTCTTTTCCTGGTATGAGAAACTGGAAAACCTAGACATTTATAAGAAGTTGACCTTTGGAAAAACATATTAATAAATTAATGGGGAAGGTTTTCTTAGGAATTTTTTATGAAAACAGAAAAATAGATTTAATTATTTTTAACAATTAGCGAGCCCCACATAATTCAAAATTATTGTAAAGGGTCTGATATTTTAAATCAAGTTCACTAGAAAATTATCCTCCCTTTTAATCTTGTACCGGCTTGATTTGGGCTACTATTGCTCTACGTCAATTTTGGGTCGATCTTGACCCGACTGCCGCCTTATGTTTGAATGATATAAATGATGTCAAACTACAAAAAAGGTTAAAAATAAGACGAAATATTGGAATTGTCATTTGTCTAAGAATTCTTAGGTTTGTTTTTAAGGTATGTTTAAGTTTTAAGCTTTTATTTCTTTTCGAGGCCACCAATTACTTTTGGGAATTAATCTATGTGTGACATGTATGTTTTGGTGCGTTAATTCATTATGAAATGATTTTCTAATGCTTTACACTTTTTTTAGTTTTATTTCTTTTTTATACGATATCTTAATCTTGTATATATAATACATGTGCATAAAATATTTTCTCTTATTCAAATCTTAAGAAGTCAAGAAAATTGGTTCCTTGTTTCTTTGTGTGCTTCTATACGAATATTTTAAAATTTATATATGAGTAGATTCTACTACTTTAGTTATCTTTTTTTTTTGAGCATTTTATTTTTTGAAATATATAAAATTGAATTATATGGTCTTATGACATCCTTATTGTGTGAAAATTTTCTATTTTAAACTCTAGAGAAATGACAAAGCAAAAGTGAATCTAGAATTTTGGATGAGGTCAAGAAAATGCTTTATTTTAATCCTTTATAAAATTCTTTTTAGTTTTATAGACTTTCTATAATTTAGAGTTCGTTTGATATTCCTGCTCAAAACTGTTTATTTTTAGATGCTCTTTTTAACAAGTTATGTTTGACTAATTCGTTTGAAAATTATTATTTTTTTACAAGCAAATTGTGTTTGTCTAATCCTTTTCAGAAGTTCTTTTGAGACTCAAATTACAAAGAAAGATGAGTATTATTATGCTTTTAGTATTGAAATTATTTTATAAATAAAAAATTAATTCAAAATGTGTATATTAAAAATTTAATAATTTCTTTTATTCAAATAAAACTTACATATTCAATTTTCAATCAATATTATTTTTTAGAGGGTTAAAATCATTTCTGTGAATTGTTTTTTTTCTAATCTTATAATTTTTCTGTTATTACTTTTTTTTTCTAATCCTTAAATAATACATAAAATAATATAAAAATATAAAATAATAATATATAAACATAAAATAAAATAAAACTTTAAACTAGTAAAACAAAAATAAATTTTTTTATATAAAATTTAATCAAACTTATGAGATATGCTAATTAATTAATAAGGAATATATTTGTAAATATTTATATACGGATGAAATATTTTATCCTTGGAAATATAATTTATCCTTTTTACATTTGCTCTGCTTCTGCCTATTTTTTGAAGAAGAAACTTTTAACTTTTTTCCAATAATAGAAAAATCACTTCTTTATTTTAAAAGCAGTTTTATTGATTTGCCAAATATTTAATTATTTTATCAAAATAAATTCTTTTGGCCTCGCAAGAACAATAAAAAAAAACGCTTTAAGAGATTAATAGTTTAAAATATCATCATTGTTATATATAAGAAATCTAAAAAAAAAATTAGTTTGGTATACTCCAATTGTAAAAAGGGAAACAGACCTCATTTCATGTAAATTTTGAATTCTTCATTTTTTTTTTTTATTGTGGATATAAAATTCAGGGAGAAATGATTTTCTTTTCATAAATAAATTTCTTTTAGTTTTATGACCTTCTTTATAAGAGATGTTCATTTATAAATGTAAGAAATCTGAAAAGACCATAATTCTTAAAAAAAATTGCAAAAAGGCAATACAACTCATTTCCATCCAAGGGAATCTAGTAGAATTGTCATAAAAATATATTCACTCGTTGATAAAAAACATGTTTCTTAGGGAAATATATTCATTAATAATGTCTCTACTTCAATGTATATGGCATAACTTGAACTTCGAGTGTCATATGTGATAGTAAATTCAGATATAGACCATTTTTTGTTTTAATATGAAATAATATAGTGGAACCTATGTTAGAAGTGCTATAATTCGCAATAATTGACAAATCAAAATATTTTGAAGTTGTATGAAAAAGTTGCCGTAAAACTCTATTGACTCTTTGAACTCAAAAAATGCCACATAAACTGAGGATGGGAGAATTATTTTTTCATTTCCCTTTTTACCATATGATATAAAATTTTAGAGTCGAAAATTTTGATTTTTCGTTTAGTTTTTTTAATTTTTTTTTGATATGTCCAAAGGAGAAAATAATTTGAAAAGAGACTACAAAAGTAAAGAGTTTTCTTATCATTAACTAAGTGTACATTCATATCTATTTGATGAAATTTTTATGCTTTATTGTTAGTTCTCTTTCATGAAACAATGTCCTCCAAATATGAGCTTAACGAAAATGAGGCAATCAAGTAATCCTTAAAAATTGCAAGAGTCATAAAATCAACCAATCTAGTTGTTAGACCCATATTTTTCCCTCAAAAATGAATTAAATGTTATAAAAGAAAAGAGTTTTTTCAATTAAATTTACATTTTGAAAAGAGATTATTTTATTATACAGAGTTGTCATTTTGAATTTAGTTTTGGTGTTCCAAGTCACCTAATCAAAAGGAAATTTGACTCTTCATTTTTTATGTCTTCGAACTAGAAATTCAGGAAGGAATTATGTTGAATGAAGGGAAGGTGTTAGGCACCCCTCAGATCTCGTGGTTCTAGCACGGTGGCTTTATTGACTTTAGTATGACTTAACTTAATTTTTGGATATAATATTATTTAACTTAATAATAAAAATATTATTTACCCTTATTCTCTGATTTATTTTAAACCTATTTAAACCTGTCTTATTTATTTTATTAGCATTAATTAGAAATATGTATATGCACATGGATTTATTCAAACTAAATAAAGTAAAGTTAAAAAATGAATATTTACAAGTTCTTTTTCCCACTCTTTTTATGTATTTATATTATCTTTTTGTTGTATGAAACTCTCCAATCTATACGCGAAATTTTAACTACACACTCTAACTTTACAAGTGTCCTATTATCCACCTGAATTTTATATTGCTCTATTTTCTACACACCTAAGTGCTGACCTGTCATGAGAGGTATTGTCACCGCCTCTAGGCGCGACAGAAGCAAAAATTCGACAAAAAATTCTTCTTCTCTAACAGTCATTTTCCTTACTTTTAAATAACCGATTGTTTCTTCTTCCACACCATTAATCCTTGTTCCTTTTGTAAACACAAATCACGATTTCCTCTAAAAAGTAATTACGATTTATTTCTAAATATTCATTTCTACTTCAAATCTTGAATTTAGGGTTCGTAATATGCTCTAATTTCTTATTTAGGTCCCTAATTAGATTGTTTTTGAATTTTCTCAAAATTATCAAAAATGGCATATGAAAATTTGAATAAGCGTTGTATGGAAGGATCAGATACTAACAAGAATTTCGAACCCTTTGATGAAGAAGACCCTCTTATTGAAATTTTTGTAAACATCAATTGAATTTCTCCTATCAACCTTTGAGAAATGTTATAATAGTAGAAGAAGTGGTAGAGTTTTTAGAACGAGATTTTCTAGTGTTTAAAATTACGATGAAGGTTGAAGATGCGGTAGTCATCAAATCTAGAAAATCTTTAAAGAAAAATAAACGGAGGAATGGAAAAGATAGAGAAAAGGAGAAGATGAAAATATAATGCAAAAAAAGGAAAATATAAAAGAACAATTATTTTTTTATAAAAAAAAGAGTGAATTATTACGTGGCAGCGCGTAGACCACTGTCTAATACAAATCTGGGCTTGAGTTTGTAGGGGACTAGATATTTTACTTTTAAAAGGTTCAGGGAGATGATAGGACCCGTAAAGAATAAATGTGTATTTGAAAAATCGATAATAGATTAGGGAGACTTTTAACCATTTTCTCAATAATAACATATCAACTAATTATTGTCAAATTAATAAAAATCTAATTAAAACTCAATAGCTATAAAAAATAATTAAATAATAGTAGCTTGAAAAAACCTAATAATATAGATCCTTTTTCCATTTCTTTTTAAAAAATTAAAATAAAACTTATCTTAAAAAGTGATTCTATTTTTATTATTTTCAAATCTTTTAAAATAAACTTAATAAAATAAGAGAAAAGTAAAAGTATTTAGTTTATATTTAAAAAAATGTTTCATGCTCTAAAAAGGTTGTAAAAATCTAGGTTCGGCCGAAAATTAAGTGGCTACACTAGCGGGATAATATTTGATTGTCTTGCCTTGTGTTGTATGCATTTACATGAAGACAATGACGACACATACTAGTCAAGTGATGAGGAGAAAAATCTCCAGGAGAGAACTCCAAGAGACATAAAAAAAATGTGTAAAGAAATTATCATCAAAGATGGAAAAACCAAGGTCTAGTCAAAGAGGATGTCGTCCAAAGAGAATAAAGATACAAAGCCGCTCCAAGAAATATAATTAAGTACAAGGAAGTTACACGAAAAAAAATTGAGGTGGGGAGTAGAGATTAAAGATGAAAGAAAGAATGCTCGTTGTTGTTTAGGAACTTTTGTCACTAGTGTAGAAGCTATTTTTGGCTTATTAAAAGGTGACAATTAAATGAACAGTTGCTAATTATTTGAAAAAATATTTGTCACGATCCAAACTTGAACGTGATGAAACTCGTCTTATCCCACCAAGACAAGTCAACCTAAAACTCAATAATTACAGTAATATGCGGAAAATTTACAATCAACTTAAAAATACCCCAAAAATCTGATTGTCACGTGTACAAGCCCGTAAAATATTACAACTGATTAAAAAAAATATTAGTCTCAAGTGAAATTGTTTCTAGAATAGAACAAGGTCATAACTATGGAGAAAGAGAGTGCACTGAGATGACAAACAACTACCTCACAAATCTCCACAAAGCCTTGAAAAAGAAGAGAATGACAAGTACAACAAAAATCCAAGATCATAACTTACAAAAATTTGTAGAAGCAAGGGGTGAGTACCAAACCACATGGTACTCATCAAGTAAATCCCTAAACACAAGCTAAGGGAACAGAATACGGGTACTCCTACCACCCGAACCGAACCTCCACAAGTACAAGCTGCTTAAAAATCAGCCCAACCTAACAGCTCACAATTTACATAGCACATAGCTCAACAATAACACATAGAAAAATTACATATCCTCCAAAATAACACTTTGACAAATTACACATCCCCAACAATAACACTTCAACAAAATATATATCCTCAACAACAACACTTCAATAAATTAAATATCCTTCACAACAAAACTTTGACAAATTACATATACTCAACAACAACACTTCAACAAATTACATATCCTCAACAACAATACTTAAACAAATTATGTATCCTCAACAACAAGCTTAGTATTCATCAATCACAAGTTCCGTAGAAAGACATTCACAAGATCAACAAAATACAATATCAGGTTCACTAATGATAAGTATGTGCAATGCAATGAGATACAATATCAACTATAATGATACATGTCTGACCTAGTGATACACACCCGATGTCTCTAAATCCGCAACCCATGGGGGACATATCTATCCATGCATCTGTCGCGATGCACGACACGACCCTCGACAAGAGTAACATTGCGACGGCAGTAGGTCCCTCGAAATGGTACATCCTCTTTAAGTTCTCATTCTTTCTCAATGCACATATCACTTGTTACATCCATGTCTTAAAATAATGCAAATTACATGTTCACACAAATAAAAAGGATATAACCATTTTCATAACATTGCACAATTCACAACAACATCAACAATGATTCAACAAGCCTTTCAAACTATTCTCCATTATAAACACATCAAACACAAGCAATTCTTCACATTGTCTTTTATTACCCTTTGTTATCATCATTAAAATTTAATGAATGTGGACAAGTCAATCCATCACCAAGTCTCATTACCCCCAAACATATACCACGAGAAAATACACGCATTTCATACACTTAGCAAGGGTTTAGAAATCCACTTGCCTCAATTTATCGAACCATTACTTATGAACTTTAGTCATCCCCTTTCGTTGAGCTCCCAAAACATTTCAATCTATTCAAGTAGTTAATCACTATAAGATTTTTGAACTAATAACACCCATATTGCTATAATTTTAGCGTAGATCCAAAAACACACTCAAACCAAAAATCAAGTTTAAGTTTAAGTCTTAACTTTCCCAAACAATAAAATCCTAATAGTTTTTGTATCATATAGCACACTTAATATTTAATACATATCTCCATATTAATAAACTTAAATTTAAAAAGAAATTAAAATTAACGCCAAGTTAATAACGAAAATCAGTATCTAAACTACAAAAGAATACACATTATACCTTCTTTCCCTCATTATCTAATAATGCTCTAATCATTGGCCATCCATATGTAAGGATTATATTTCAAAATTTGTCTTTATGCCTTAAGGGAAAATTACAACAAACTTCCAGTGAATTTTCACTATTTTCTTCGCACAAATAATAAGATTATTGAGCAATATACACTACCAACTATTTCAATTTCGTTCAATATATAATTAATAATATTTGGCTAATATTATGTATATTATTGTCACTACTATTCAATATAAACACTAAAAGTATGTCCCCCTACTTCACCTAAAGAAAATCCGAACAACAGAATGTAATTGACATTCAAAGTTTGTAAAATTGATCCATTTTTTTCTACTCCATATT
This sequence comes from Solanum habrochaites, assembly GCA_027704765.1. NCBI lineage: Eukaryota > Viridiplantae > Streptophyta > Magnoliopsida > Solanales > Solanaceae > Solanum > Solanum habrochaites. The sequence goes on along the minus strand of JAKWJA010002495.1, from coordinate 35,905,840 downwards.
ATATTATCATCATAATCTCCTTTACAATTGATGACTATCAGTCCATATATAATATAATGAAAATTACGATTGAGTTATTAACCGTGATGTTGGTCGCCGCTCACTTTATGCCGATGTTGTGATACCCTCCCCGGGGAAGTTTCATATTATTTATTTATTTATTTTAAATAAAAAATGATCTAAAATGGTATTGGGTATTAACTAAATATTTGGACTTGCCTCATTAAACACCAACTAATAAATAATTTCAAATTACGTATCAAGTAAATAAGCAGTTAATGAATAATTTAATTTTTTTCAAAAATGACCTTTTGGGTCATACAGTATTCTGGAGTTACCACTATCGGAAATCAATTCCATTAAGATCGTGCATGTTGGGTGTAAGCACAATTACAATTGCACCTTTGTTCGCCATTTAATCAAGTGTAATTGTGCTACCCTTCGACATGTATGATCTTAATGGATTGACCTAGTTTGTGGAAAAATGACATTTTTCCCTTAACCCTAGGTTCTGATCTTGAATTGAGTTATGTAGTATTGATACAATTGACTTGATTAATGTGTGAATTACTATTGTATGTTTTTATTACGCCAATTTGAGTATATTGTGATATTTTATAATCCAATTATGCTAGTTCTTTAGTAATTCAAAATAGTTGTGAAGTAGATCATAAATTTGACCTAATTCTTTAACTCTAGGTTATGAACTAGTGATGAATTGTTGTGTAGTGATTCAATTGACTTCATTATTGTGTAAATTACTATTGAGTGATAATATTACACCCATTGTTGGGTTGAATTGGATGGTTAATGTTAAGACTATGATGATGTTTTGTGAAGGAGATTGGGGTAAGTCTTGTGATTTCAATTTTTTACTTCAATTATGATTACTTGTGTTTAGTGATGAAGTTATATTGAAGTATACCTTTTGATAATATTTATTAGGGTTGGTATGATGTTGAATTGGAATGTATTGAATTATGTGATTGTGAGATTATGCTTAAGCTGTATTGAAATAAGGTTGGTGATGAAGTACCTTTGTGCCTTACTATGATATAATGATGTTAATGTGCTAATATCAAATATGAGGGTTGTAATTAAAGGTGTTCTCATGCAATTCCTATTGAGATATGACAATGACTATATAAGGAGTAGACCCTATGACCTAAACTAAATTATAATTATTAATAAAAAACATTTCAAAAGGAACTCTAGCTTTGCACCTAGTGAACTAGAGTGAGGATTGTCCCTTACAACATAGGGAAGGTAGGATCACTAATGTACTTATGAGATTGGAGACTATAATGCATGTAGCATAAAGAGGGTCCCAACTATATCTCCTAGTTCTTGAATTATGTTTCCCAAATAGGAATAGTATATAGTGGATCCACATAGATGCTATGTTTATGTTTTGGTACTACCTTGGCAAGTATACCACCTTCCTTTGGTGTAGGGTTCCATGACACCGAATTCCACATTAACTCATATGGTTTATGTAGGTTAAGGCAAGATGTTCTCGAAAGTAAAATGAAGTAATAAAGTGTTTAACTCTAACTAGAAAGACTTAAGTGGTTTGACTTAGTCTAGGTAGGGGTATGGGACACTACCTATACATCACACTAGTTAGCCTTGAAGGGAGTCTTAGAAGGATATTCCTTTATGATTACATTCTTATAAATGTAATTGATATGTATATGTTAATCCCACATATTAATTACACTATGATGTTTGTTTCACTTATGATTATGTGGTTGGTCTCTATTGTTAAAGTATGATGATGTTTAATCTTAGTGATATAGTATGTGAGTGGGCATTGCTTATGGTTCTTGTTGAGTTTACTTGGGTGAGTTAGGTTATGGGTCCTTATTTGACCATTGAACTAGTGGACTTAATAGGGGTGTATGAGTAAGGGTATTTCTTTGGTTATGATGCTATGAACACTTATACATGTTTGTTGATATTATAACTTGATGATACAGTTGTCTTGATTATGTGTTTAATTATATTGAAATGAATGTTGAATTCACTAGACTCAGTATTGTTGGTCTTGTGATGTACATGGTATTGATTTAATGAAGATGTACTATTGACTTGTATTGGTTCTTGATTGTGCATAAGGCTCTTCAAAGTAAATTAACATGCTTTAATGAAATGTCTCTTTTTAGCATGATTTCTATGTTGTATGTGCATATGTTCATATACTTAGCTCAAGTGATGTTCTAACCCCTTTACTCCCTTTTCCCCCAACATTTTAGGTTTCATTTGTTGAAGGGTTCGCGATGACATTCGAAGAAAACTTGGATCCTCATTGTCCAAGTTGGGTAGGTCCTCACCACTTCGAGGACAATACCACTTTCTACCATTGGATGTTGACTAGTACTAAAGACACTTTGTTCATTCTCTTTCATTTGAGTACTATGATTGTATAGCCTATATGCGACTTTATTGGTATTGATGTGTGGGCTATACTGAATTGTTACACTCTTGTTTAGATGGTTTAATATGAGACATCCATTTTATGGTACACATATATATATATGTTCCATAAAAGTAAAAGATTACGTATTCTTCCTATACGAAGTGTCTATGTATGCTCGCTACTAATATATTATGAGTAAGCAAGAGATCTAAGTAAACCTCATGAAGTAGTATAGATAAAAAGTTTTAGATTTTTTTCCGTTTTTAACCTATTAAATTTATTGACGAATGCTAAAAGGCTAGTCTTAGTCCTCTTTGAGGACGCAGAAGACGATTGCGTTTAGGGGGTACTTCGCTGATGTGACAAACTTGATATCAAAGCACGAGGTTGAGCCGTAGAAATGATGTCTCATTAAACCACATCTACATAGATTCTTATTCCTAATTTTGAAGCGCGCCACACTTATGAATGAGAGACTATGTGATGCTTAGAAACTCTCATATCCTTTTAGTCCTATGTCGTGCCTCTAGAGTATTATTATGTGCTTTAACCTAAACGTTGTATCATGGTTATAGATATGAATACTCGAAGAGCAGCTGCTAGAAGGGTCGAAGAAGAAATGGCTAACGTAGGGGATCAAGACAATCAAGTGTCTCCACAAGACAACCAAGTGCCTCCACTTAAGGAAGCTTCTATGGTTGATCAAGTTCCGAATTCTCCACCACCGATGACAGATAGATATATAAGTGCATATTTTCCCACTTTAACTAAATCCATGAACTCTCAAGCAAATGCCGTCACTTCTAAAGTTCAAGCTATGACGGCCCAAATGAATAGGGATGTTGGACCCAGAGTGCATCAACACGCTACACAACATGGCCTCTCATTTGAGATACGTTACTAGGATGAACCCACCTATGTTCTTTGGTTTGAAGTCAGATGAGGACCCTCAAGATTTTCTCAATGAGGTCTATAAGATTCTCTATGTTATGGGTGTGACCTTAATTGAGAAGGCCTAGTTGGCGGCCTATCAACTCAACAATGTAGCCCAAACTTGTTATGTGCAATTGAGGGATAATAGGGCACAATGGGGTGGCTCGATGACTGGGATATCTTCAAGAAGGATTTCCTTGATAGGTTCTTTCCTAGAGAGATGAGCGAAGCTAAGGTGTAAGAATACGTCAACCTTCGTCAAGGAGGTATAAGTGTACTTGACTACTCTTTTAAGTTTACTAAGTTGTCCAAGTATTCTCCATCCTTGGTTTCAATTTCAAGGAATGAGATGAGTCATTTTCTTACGGAGTTGTCCAATGATTTGGTGGATGAATGACAATAGGAAATACTTCATGATAATATAAGTATCTCTTGTCTCATGGTTTATACTCAACAAGTGAAATGAACTAGGTTAAGGAGAAAGAGTAGGGAGGCCAATAAGGCCAAGACTATAAAGGTGGTTCATCAAAGGGTAGGCTTGACATTCAAGATAAGCCTAGGTTCAAGAAGAGGTTTTGTAATCAAGTTCCTTTTAAATTTCCCAATGCTTGTGATGATAGAGTTTTTTGACCCTAAGTCTCAAAAGGAAAGAGGTACTAGCTCACCAAGCAAGAAGCCAACTTTTGGAAAGTGTGGCAAGAAACATTATGGGGATTTCCTTATTTGGACGGACAATTGCTTTGGGTGTGACAAGAGTGGTCATAAGGGGAAGGATTGTGCAAATTTGAAGGGGCAATACAAAGGGAGTGGGCAAACTAAAGCTAGTGGTTCTAATGTGGATTCTCCAAAGAAGAATCAATTTTATGCACTTCGCTCAAGGGGTGAACAAGAGACTTCTCCTGATGTGGTGACCGGTATGTTACGAGTCTTCTCTATTGATGTTTATACTTTACTTGATTCGGGTGCTACATTATCCTTTGTTACACCTTGATATCTAGGAAGTTTGATATTTTTCCCGACATCCTAAATAAATATTTCATGTTAACTACCCTGGTAGGCGAGTTGTCCTATAATGTTGCCCAATAGATTTACTTATGTTGAGTTAGAACTTGATATGATTGATTTTGATGTCATCTTGGAGACGGATTGGTTGCATGATTGTTTTGCTTCCATTGATTGTAGAAAAAGAATTGCCAAGTTTAATTTTCCAAACAAGCCCATTTGAGAGTTGAAGGGGGAAAGTTCTATTCCTAAAGGTAGTATCATCTCTTGTCTAAGAGCTTTTAAAATGATCAGGGTGCTTATATCATATTGTAAGAGTCAAAGATTTGGACTTCGAAAATACTCCCATTGATTTAGTCCCCATAGTGAAGAAATTTTCAGAGGTCTTTCCTAATGATTTTCTCGGAATCCCTACCAAATGGGAAATTGATTTTGGTATTGACTTACTACTGGATACCAACCCCATTTCAATTCCTTCTTATTAGATGACTCCCACCGAATTGAAAGAGTTCAAGGGTCAACTCAAAGACTTACTAGACATAGGATTCATTAGACCTAGTATTTCTCCATGGGGTGCACCAGTTTTGTTTGTGAAGAAGAAGGATGGGTCCCTTGGAATGTGCATTGATTATCATTAACTAAATAATTTCACTATTAAGAACAGGTATCCTCTCCCTCGGATTGACAACTTGTTTGATCAACTCCAAGGGGCAAGCTATTTTTCTAAGATTGACTTGAGATCGGGGTATCACCAACTTAGGGTGAGAGATGAGGATACACCAAAAATGACATTTCAGACTAGATATGTCCAATATGAGTTATTAGTCATGTTCTTTGGTCTCACTAATGCCCTAGCAGTGTTTATGGACCTCATGAATAGGGTGTTTCGAAGTTACCTAGATTTATTTGTTATTATCTTCATTGACGACATCTTGGTATATTTGAAAAATGAGGGTCAACATATGAATGATTTGAGAGTGGTGTTGCAAGTACCTAAGAAGAAACAATTATTTACCAAATATAGAAAATGTCAGTTTTGGTTGAGGTCGGTGACATTTCTTGGTCATATAATATCTAGTGAGGGAGTTGAGGTTGATCCAAAGAAAATTGAGGTAATCAAAAATTGGCCTAGACCGTTGACTCCAACCCACATTAAGAGCTTTTTGGGTCTAGCGGGATACTATAGTAGGTTTGTGGATTGTTTTGCGTTCATTGAATCTCCCTTGACTACTTTGACCCAAAAGAGTGTGACATTTGATTGGTCGGAGGCATGTGAAAGAAGCTTCCATATTTTGAAAGAGAGGCTTACCTCCGCTCTGGTCTTGACTTCATTGGAGGGTACTAAGGGCTTCGTTGTATATTATTATATATCCGAGTGGGCTTGGGGTGTGTGATTATAAAACATATAAAGTTGTAGCCTAATATTCTAGACAACTCAAGGTGCATATGAAGAATTATCCAACTCATGATCTTGAGTTTGCGGTCGTGGTATTTGCCTTAAAAATATGGTGGCATTATTTGTATAGTGTGCATGTTGATGTGTATAACGGCCACAAGAGTCTTCAATATGTGATTATTCAAAAGGAGTTAAATCACCGACAAAGATGGTGGTTGGAATAATTAAAAGATTACGACATCAATGTTCTCTACCACCCCGACAAGGCCAATGTGGTTGCGGATTCTCTAAGTTGTATGACCAGGGGTAGTGTGTCTCATGTAGAACAAGGAAAGAAAAACCTAGTGAAATATGTTCAGGGTTGGCTCGTTTGGTTATTAAATTGGAAAATGCTCCGAATGGTGGTTTCATGGTCCATCATAACTCTGAATCATCTTTGGTGGTTGAGGTGAATTATAAACAACACCTTGATTAACCATCGATATAGTCGAAGTAATCGGTTCTTGCTTAATGAGTCATTCTCTCCTTAGGAGGGTGGTGTCTATAGGTATCAAGGAAGGTTGTGTGTTCCCAATGTTGATGAATTGAGAAATCGAATCCTTGAGAAAGCTCAAGGTTCTCGTTATTCCATTCATCCGGGTTCCTCAAAGATGTATCATAACCTTAGAGAAGTATTTTGGTGGGAAGGCTTGAAAAGGGACGTAGAGGAATTTGTTGCAAAATGTACAAATTGCAAACAAGTGAAAGTCGAACACCAAAAATCGGGTGGTTTACTCCAAGAAATCCAAGTTCCAACTTGAAAGTGTGAAGACATAAATATGGATTTATGGTAGGTTTTCCTCGGACACAAAAACAATATGAATCCATATGGGTAGTTGTGGATAAGTTGAACAAATCCTCTCATTTTATCCCTATCAAGTCCACATACTCAGTAGAGGATTATGCAAGGATCTTCCTAGATGAGATTGTGTGTCGCAATGGTATTCCGTTATCCATCATATCCGATACGGGTGCACAATTCACATTTAGTTTTTGTAGGTCATTCCAATAAGGGTTGGATACCAATGTGAAGCTAAGCACCACTTTTCATCGATAAAAGGGATGGTCAAGCGGAGCGTACTATTCAAACCCTTGAGGATATGCTTAGATATTGTATAATTGACTTTAAAGGAAATTGAGATAAACACTTGCATTTGGTTGAGTTTTCCTATAACAACAGTTAGCATTCATCTATATCTATGGCTCCTTATGAGGCCTTGTATGGTAGGATATGTAGGTCTCCTATTGGATGGTTTGAAGTGGGTGAGTCTTCACTTTTGGGTCCAGTTTTGATTTATAAGACTTTGGAGAAGGTTCATGAAATAAGGAATTGCTTGAAAACATTCTATAGCCAGCAAAAGTCTTATGCCGATAATAGAAAAGGAGAATTAGAGTTTGAATAAGGTGATAAGGTGTATCTAAAAATTTCACCTATGAAAGGGGTGGTGATATTTTACAAGAAAGGGAAATTGAGTCCTCGTCATGTGGGTCCCTATGAAATCTTGCAAAGAATTGGTAAGGCGGCATACGAGTTAAACTTACTTAGTGAATTGGCTTCGGTTCATCCGGTGTTTCATGTTTCTATGCTTAAAAAGTGTATCGGTTATCCCGAGTCTATTATTCCTATTGAGGTTCTAGGTGTTCAATAGAACCTCTCTTATGAGGAGGTTCCGATTGAAATCCTTGATAGACAAGTAAAGGAGTTAAGGAACAAGGAGATGACTTCCGTAAAGGTGTTATAGAAGAACCACCTAGTTGAGGATTCAACATAGGAGGAGAGGCCGACATGAAGTCCCATTACACTCATCTATTTGATAGCTAAGGTTAGTTGTTTCTATTCATAGTGAAAGTAATTTATTTATTTGAAATTGCCTTGATTTTTTGTGAAGTTGAGCAAAAAAGGTGCATGTTACAGTGAATTAAAGTGAAGTTCATGCCTACAAAAGAAAATGTTGCTTTTTACTTGTTTTGAGTGTATGTTGTGCATTTTGGTGTATTGTTCCTTCATGAATTGTATTAAGCATTTTGATATGTGTTGAACAAAGCTTTGACATAATGAATAAGTATGAAATGAATGTTGAACTTTTATGAGTTGAAAGTGATGTTTTGAGTTGCATAGTGAAAAACAGTTCATGTGTTATGTTGATTTTGATTGTTACTCATGTTTGGTATGTTGTTGTTGGTTGGGCTATTAGTCTTGAGTCTATTCCTTCCTTTTAAAGTATTTTAATGTCAATCGGGGACAAATGTACCTAAGGGGGGATAATGTAATACTCCGAAAGTCTAAAGCCTAATATAGAACCTAAAATGAGATTCTAAGAGTTAAAAACTACCTTAAAGACAATTATAATTCATAAAAATCATTTAGGAAGTTTAGAATCAAAACGTCAAGGAAGGTCCATGACGTCCGAAAATTAGTTTAAGAGGTGCTAGTGTGCCTTAGCCTATTTGACTAAGTTTTAGGAGTTCAAATTCAATGATATTTGGTCGTAAGGTGTCTAACACGTATTAAAATTATTTTATAGTTGAAACGTCCGGGTATGACTCCCCAAGAACCAACCAAGGGACCTTTAGGAGGACCCTTGCAAATTGGCAAGCTTCCACGACGCAGTATCCATTGACGGATTTCAGGCGATGTGGCATTGGTGAATAGAATGGGCGTCGATCCCTACGTCGATGAAGACTTAGATAATTTCATGGGAAGTCATTTTGGACAAATCTCTGACTAAAACCACGGACATGCAGCACAGAGGATACACTGCCCGTCAACTGACTACGACCCGTCAGTCGGGGTCTCGTAGGTCTGGCCTGTGGTTGACTAATTTGTTTTACTTATTTCAATTATTCAATTAAGGGGTTATTTAATTATTTAGGGGTTAAGTAAGTCCTAATTGATTTAGCTAATGATTCCTATAAAGACCCCAAGAATAATTAGAATTTAAACCCAACTCTTATAATTCCCAAAACCCTATTGCTCTTCCTTCTCTCTTCTTTCTCTCTCCCAAAGAAACTCCATAGAATACCAAGCAAATGAGGGTTATAGGGATGAAAAGCATTAACTTTTATCTATCAAAATTCATCAATTAGTGAGGTATAAGATTGCTTTCACCTTTGGGATCTCTTTCCCCAAAGGGTTCCTCCAAATTGATTTAAAAAGAAGAGTTTTAGATGGGTTTTCTTATATTACGAAATTGATCCTGTGAATTGCTTTGTTTATGATTTCTTTTGGTTATTATGAGTAGATTAAAATGTATTAACATTCAAATACAACACTTCTTGATGAATTGACCTATTTTGTGGAAAGATGACTTTTTTCCCTTAACCTTAGGTTGTGATCTTGAATTGAGTTATGTAGTATTGATACAATTGGCTTGGTTAATGTGTGAATTACTATTGTATGTTCTTATTGTGATATTTGGTAATCCAATTATGATAATTCTTGAATAATTAACCTAGGTTGTGAAGTATATCATAAATTTGACCCAACTCTCTAACTCTAGGTTATGAACTAGTGATGAATTGTTGTGTAGTGATTCAATTGACTTCATTATTGTGTAATATACTATTAAGTGATAATATTACACCCATTTCTGGATTGAATTTGATGGTTAATGATAATACTATGATGATTTCTTGTGAAGGAGATTTGTTTTAGTCTTATGATTTCAATTCTTTACTTCAATTATGATTACTTGTGTTTAGTGATGAAGTTATAATTAAGTATAACTTATGATTATATTGATTAGGGTTGGTATGATGTTTAATTTAAATATCTTTAATTATGTGATTGTGAGATTATGCTTAAGATGAATTGATATAAGGTTGGTGATGAAGTTTCTTTGTCCCTAACTATGATATAATGATGTTAATGTGCTAATCACATTTGACGGTTGTAATGAAAGGTGTTATCATGCAATTCCTATTGATATATGACTATGACTATATAAGGGTAGACCCTATGGCCTAAACTAAGTTATGATTATTAATGAAAAACATTTCAAAAACAACTCTAGCTTAGCACAGAGTGAACTACAGTGAGGAGTATCCCTTCCCACATAGGGAAGGTAGGATCACTCATGTACTCATGATATTGGAGACTATAAAGCATGTAGCATAAAGTGGGTCCCAACTATATCTCCTAGTTCTTGAACTATGTTTCCCCTATAGGAATCTAGCTAGTGGATCCACATAGATGCTATGTTCATGTTTTGGTACTACCTTGGCAAGTATTCCACCTTCCTTCGGTGTAGGGTTCCATGACACCAGATTCCACTTTGGATCATGTGGTCTATGTAGGATAAGGCAGGATGTTTCCGAAAGTAAAATAAAGTAATAAAGTGTAATCTAACTAGAATGACTTAAGGGGTTTGACTTAGTCTATGTAGGGGTATGAGACTCTACCTATACATGGAACTAGTTAGCCTTGGAGGGAGTCTTAGAAGGATCTTCTTATATTATTACATGCTTATAAATGTAAATGATATGTATATGTTGATCCCACATTTTAATGACACTATGTGATGTTGGTTTCACAAATGAAAATGTGGTTGGTCTTTATTGTTAAAGTATGATGATGTTTACTCTTAATGATATAGTATGTGAAATAGGCATTGCTTACGGTTCTTGTTGAGTTTACTTGGTTGAGTGAGGTTATGGGGACTTATTTGACCATAGAACTAGTGGACTTAATAGGGGTGTATGAGTGATGGTCATGCTTTGGTTATGATGTCATGAATTGTTATACATGTTTGTTGATATTATAACGTTATGATGAGTTGTCTTGATTATGTGTTTAATTATGTTGAAATGCATGTTGACTTGACTAGACTTAGTATTGTTGGTCTTGTGATGTATATGGTCTTGATATAACGAAGATGTACTATTGACTTGTATTGGTTCTTAATTGTGCATTAGACTTTTCAAAGTAAATTAGCATGATTTAATGACATGTACCTTTTTAGCATGATTTCTATGTTGTATGTGTATATGGTCCTATACTTAGTACAAGTGATGTGCTAACCCCGTTTCTCCCATTTTCCCCAATATTTTAGGTTTTGGTCATTGAAGGGTTCGCGACGACATTTCAAGAAGACTTGGATACTCACACTTCAAGTTGGGTAGGTCCTCAAACTTCGAGGACAATGCCACTTTCTACCATTGGAAGTTGATTAGTCTTAAAGACACTTTGTTCGTTCTCTTTAATTTGAGTACTATGATTGTATAGCCTGTATGTCGCTTTAGTGGTATTGATGTATGGGATAGGCCGAATTGTTATACTCTTGTTTAGATGGTTTAATATGATAAATTCGTTTTAATTTGTTCTTTCTCTTTAATTTGAGTACTATGATAGTATAGCCTGTATGTGGCTTTAGTGGTATTGATGTATGGGATAGGCCGAATTGTTATACTCTTGTTTAGATGGTTTAATATGAGAAATCCGTTTTAAGACTATGTTAGGCATCTTATATATATATAATATATATATATATATATATATATATATATATTTGTGTGTGTGTGTATGTGTGTGTGTGAGTTTGTGTGTGTGTGTGTGTGTGCGTGTGTGTATGTGTGTGTGCCATAAAAGTAGAAGACTATGTATTCTTCATATACGAAGGATCTATGTATACTTGCTACTAATATATTATGTGTAAGTGAGATGTCAAAGTAAACCTCATGAAGTATTATCGATAAAATTGTAAATGTCAAATTGGACACAAAGCACGATAGAGATTAAAAAAGTTAAGAATTTTCCTAAAAGTCACGTGAGACCTATGAGCCTTGGGCTCTAATACCATTTTATCACGATCCAAAAACACACGTGATGACACTCGTCTTATCCCACCAAGACAAGTCATCCTAAAACTTTAGCAATACAATTAAATGCGGAAATTTTTATGATAAACTTAAAAATACCCTCAAAATCTGGTTGTCACATGTACAAGCCTCTAAAGTATTGCAATTAAATCAAACAAAGATACAAGTCTAATATGACACTATTTCTAAAGTAGAACAAGATAATATATAGGAGTAAGAAGGTCAGTTGAAATGACAAACAGTTACCTCATAAATCTCCAAGAAGCCTCGGAAAAGAAGAGAATTTATCACAAAGTTCCAGGCTAGTAACCTACAAAAAATTATAGAAGAAAGGGTGTGTACCAAACCACACGGTACTCAAAAACTAACCACTAAACACGAGTTAAGGGGATAGAATACGAGTACTCCTTATACCAAACCTCCACAACTACAACATGGATGAAATCCCCCCAATCTAATAGTTCACAGTTTACAAAGTACATAGCTCAACAACCACACTCTAAAAATTTCATATAATAAATAACAAAATTCTAAAAATTTCATATCCTCAACAACATTCTAACAATTGCATATCTTCAACAATAGTCTCAATATTCATCAGTCACAAATTTCACAAAAAGGCACTCACAATATCAACAACACACAAAATTAAGTTCACCAATAATAAATAAGTGCGATAAAATGAAATGCAATGTCAAGTATAGTGATGCATGTCTAACCTAATGATACACACCCGCTATCTCTTAGTCCGAGATCCATTGAGGACATTTTTGTCCATGCATCCATCGCGGCGTGCGATATATTCCTCGATATTAGTAACAATCGCGGCGCGCGATGTGTCCCTCGATATATAGTATCCATTGTGTCATGCGATACTCCCCTCAAAATATAGTATCCATCGCGCCGTGTGATACGTCCCTCAAAATGGTACTTCCTTTTTAACTTTTTTATTCTTTCTTAATGCACATAACATTTGTCACAACCATGTCTAAGAATAATGCAAAGAACATATTCACTCTAACAATGAGGAGATTACCATTTTAATAACAAGGTACAACTCACAACTATACAACCCTTATACTAAATCAACAAAAAGTAATAAACCTTCAAATCATTCTCAAGCATCACACACTAACAATTTATCACATTATTTTTTTATTACCCTTTTTTATCATTAATGAAGATTTCTCAACATAAACAAGTCAATTAACATTACTCCAAAACATATATTATAGAAAAATACACGAATTTCATATACTTAACAAGGTTTTAGAAATTTACTTGCCTCAAATAGTCGAACAGGCACCTCGGGACTTGAGTTTTACTTTTTTGTTAAGTTACCATGCCAATGCAATCTATTCACATAATGATCACAAAAAGATTTCAATACTAACCACACCCATATTACTATGTGTCTTAAACACCTAAACTCACCGAAATATGTAACAATCTCCAAATCTTGATGTCAATTAACATGTCAACTCTCATATTTTTTTAATTTCAAGGCTAGATTAAGAGTGTGTTTTGTATGAAGGAAAATATTTTTCAATTTTCTTATGTTTGGTTGGGGCAAGAGTTTTGGAAAATGTTTTCCAAATCAACTCATTTTCCTCAAAATTAAGGAAAATGACTTCCCTTCAAAAATTAAGGAAAACATTTTCCAAAGATCTCCTCCAATTTCAAATTACATTTTTTTGGAAAAAAATCAATTTCAAAAAAATATTTCCAATTTCAAAATTTTATTTTTTCACCCGATCACTGCCCCCCCCCCTCCCGCCCCCTTCCCCAACACCACCCCCTCCCCAAAAAATTAATTTTGCTTTTTAAAGTATTTTGAACTACAAATTTTTATTTTTAAGCTCCTACCTCTCCCCCCGGGCCAACCCTCCTACCCACCCATACCAGCCCCCTCACTCTAAACCCCATCCCCCTAAAAAATTAATTTTGTTTTTTAAAAATACTATAAACTTCAAATTTTTTATTTTTTCACTCCTACCCCCTCCCTTTGCCCCCCCCCCCCACTACCCCCCTCCCCCTATCACCACCACCCAAAAAATTTGTTTTTGAAAAGTATTTTCAATTTCATAAATTATTTAATATTCTAGTAAAAATAAAAGATGTTCCTCAAAAATATTTTTCATTCATAAATCAAACAGTAAAAATCATTTTCGGAAAATATTTTCTACTCACCAACCAAACATGAGAAAATAAGTCCATAATCTACTTGTTTTCTAGGAAAACATTTTCCTTCATATCAAACACACCCTAAGTATTAATTCCTCCAATTATTAAAACTTCAATGATATTCAAGTAATATAATACCCCTAATATTTAGTTACCTCTTTTAACATATTAATTCTTACTTCATAATATGATCTTAAATTAATATTAATTGAAAATTGAAGCAAACTGGTTATGAACCAATGGTGGCAACCATCCCAATTCTCTGAATATATGTGATAATGTCTTTACAAATTCTTCATATCTCGTAGAGTTCTATCCTAGAAGATTTTCCTCGTCATCACTATTTGAATATGTGTCGTCAATATTCTTAAGTAAATACATACAACTTGAGGCAATAAAACATTACAATATCCCACTAGGTTGAGGGTTTTCGATTGTCTTAAATTCGTGAAGCTCATATTCAGAGGACATTTTTTCACGAAAGAGAACAAATAAAAACGCACAAAAACTTCATCAAACCATACATGAATATACAAATATTCATTATTTTTGTAATCCTTGTAATGACTGGGTTTCGTCGTTATAGAAAAGCCAATGGGAAAAATTTTGGGTTGGAATTTTTTTTATAGTAACTTGGAATTTCCCATCCTAGTCCAAATTACGAAGAAATCGAAGTTAGTAAAATCTATTGAAAGATGGTAAAACTTGGGTAATATAGTTATGAATTTGGTCACATGAGTCGATAGCTAAGACGTTCAGAACTCGTACCAGTCTACGAAACTGAATTAAGGCGAGTAGAACTCCCAAAATTGATCTCAATGTGAATGGATAGTTTATGAGTGTCTTTGTTTGAAGGTGTGTTGTGAAATTGGAGTTTAGAATTCTTAAATCGACTCACTGGTTCAGTGCAAGTTGTATAGGCAGAATAATTCTCGCTAATTAAGGTGGGGCCTCCATAGCGGCACAGTCACGAAATAAGTCAAAAATAAACCTCGAAAAGTCTTAATTCTGCAACTTTCGAGCTTGAGAATTAAGGAACAAACCCAGGGCTTTTTTTGAAAGTTTTCCACCATTCTTATGGCTAAATGTTAGATTTTCACTCCCCAAATTCATTTTTCAATCCATAGAATGTAATCTGATGGGAAATTATCGAGGGGGGGATTTTATCTAGAATTATCGTGGAAACAACCCTATTGGGCGATTTGGATCATGGTTTTGATCGAGGGTTCTTAGGAATGTTGGTAATTCGTGTTGTTATTTATTGATTTGGAACTCCCAAACTTGCTTCCGTAACTTTAATGTGTTAGTACTTTTATTTAGTTGGTCAGCGAATTAGTATAAATGATTCTCCCAACGGAGGGTTAGAGTGGTTTCCAATCACGATGGTCGAGATCGTGACAATATCTTTATTTAAAATTGTTTTTTCTCTTTTAGACTAACCACTAGCTTTAGGAAGTTAATCTACAAAATTTCAAATTTCCAACACTAAAATCCCATATCATATGGACAAAAAGGAAATGAAAACTACTTTCTTAGCCATTTCCATTTTTATAAAAATTGGTATGTCTCTATTTTGGGTGACTCGAAAGTCTACATTTTTCATAGCATGGAATCACTGGGAGGCTGTTTAGAAGGGAAATGTTCCAGCCTTGTGATTTGGAGCACACTTGATCGCCATAGAGGTAGGTTATAACTTTCTTTCTAATTAGATTGAGCATGAATGTATAAATTCATGATGGTTAGTGTGAATTAGGGGTGGGTATGTTGTTATTTATGCTTTTATTCTTCAAAACCATGACTTAGGATTGATTACTACTATGTTATAGGGTAGTACCATGTTGGTAGAGGGTTGTATTTGTGTTGTCACATGCTATGGGATTTACTTATTTTGCTACTTGTTTCTTGAAACATGTTTGGACTTAGTCTAGAATAGACTAGTTTTACATTGGACTTGTGAATTTTGTATATCTCTAAAGATGCTCTGACAGACTAGGTCCTTGTAGAAAGGAATAATAAACTTGAATTTGATAATATGATTATTAGTTTAGGAATTTACAGAGCTTGTTAGATCTTCTATACTTATTGTTCTTATTTCTTTGCTCCGATGTAGTAATTGAGGTGGTATTATCGTGTCAATTGAAGATTTAGTTGTACTAGGCTGGTATCCTTCTATTGATACCTTGGTGTGGACAGTGTTCCATGATGACTTCACTTGACTTTAGGAATCTCATTTAAATTGACGCACTATTGGCACTCTTAATAGTTGGGTAATGAGTTGGTTGGTTAGGGTGATTATTTCCATTCTAGGCCAATGTATTATCATTCAAGTACATTATTCCCTGTATGAAGTTAAATTTCTATGGTTCGAGGCATTATTTTCAGTTTGAAACTAAGGCTTTGGATTTGAGTCCCAGATGTTATCACTTGGCTTTGAGGCTTGATTGACGTTTATTGGACTTAGGCTCAGAGCCCCGACTAATGATATAGGATTTGGATCTAGGTTACTCTTCATTCACATAGACTTAGTTATTTTTTACCTGTCAGGCTTATAGAGTCCATTTCAATTTAATTTAAACCTAAATTATGGGTTTATTTAGGTTTAGTTTATTTGTACTTAGAATTACTGTTAGAAAACTCGTGTCTTATTTTTTTCAATCAACTTTGGCCTCTATTTGTGTCTAGACTCTATTTTTTCAAAAAAATTTACCTCTTTTGCTCGGTCGGCCTATGATGCATCTTATTTAGTGATGTTTTAAAATCTTCAACGTTTCATGATTTGGGTCCTAGTAACACCTATAGAGTGTTTGTTCGTCTCATCTTTGTCGCTTAGCGATATTAGGGATGAGGGTGAGCACTTGACGTGGTTGATCAACTTGTCTTCTTCTGTACCTATGTTTGCTTCTCTTTTCCTTTAAGATGGATTGATTGTGGTCCAATTTTAGGATTTTATTTATTCGTGTTACTACTCTTGACTTCTAGTTTCTCGGAAGGTATCTATTTTATATAGTTGTTGTTTTTCTTTAATTTCAGTCTTTGTTATTGCTAGTGATATTTTCTATTTAGTTTTACCCTAGTCTCATTATTTGTTGTTCTGAGTACGGTTAAGCATATCTATTTTTCGGTTATAGTTGGTGCCATCATGACTCGAAAGTTGGGTAGTGACAGGGTCATGAAAGGGTCCCACTTTCTCAAGTCAACCTCAATTAGATATTTTGACATCACCATTTCATCCAAAATGTCGAATTTGGTAAGGTAGGGAAGTGTTTTTAGATATATGGGATTTTGAACCAATCATGAGAACTCGAATTGAGTCCATAAGGACATATCGTAATTTCTTTGGTACTTGAGTTGGTAAATCTTCCCAAGCTTCCTTAGTACCTCTTAGTGGTAGCCGCTTAAGAAACTCTTGCTTCGTTAAGCGGTTGTCAGTTAAGTGGTTAGGGAGCTGCATTAGCAGGCCTCTGTCATGAGCTTTGTATAATCATTGGGTTGCATAGGGGACTCATATTATAGGTAAATATTCATCCCAAATAACTTTTCCCCTATTTCATGATGTTTTATGATTTATAATGATGCATGAATTGTACCCATCTTTAAGGAATTAGCTCATTGAGTTGAACTAGACATATAAATAGAGTCAAATAATTGGTTTTCCATGCGGATCACTCAATATCATTTCACAATTATTTTTTGTTACATCTTCAATTATTATGAATTTGGTTTCTCAATGTTTGTAGTGACGTCATGGCCATTTTCTTAATAGCATGATAACAATCAGAGGTAGATTAGAAGGGTAAGGCTTTAGTTTAGATTATTTTGTTCACATGTGATTGGTTTTGACTAGTTTTGACGTAGGCATTGATCATTTCTTAAGATTATGTTTATATTTATATATTTATATCTAGTTTTGGGAGTTGTTCAACATGTAAAATGTTTAGTTTGTCAACACCTTGCATTAGCTTTCTTTTCGAGCATATTTTGGGTCATGTCTAACATTGTTGTGTTGTTGTGTTGTTGTGTTCCATGATCTTGGTTTATACCTTCTTTGGCTGCTTTGTTGTTACCTATTCTTAGACATAGAGTAAGCAAAGACTACTGATTTCCTAGAATTGGTATTTTGGAGCCATTATGCCTTGGAAATCCTCAATTGCACCGTTCAATGGTTTAGCTGCTTGTAGATTAATGTAAAAGAGTGATGTATGGAACAATGCACCGTTAATGAACAAACAACTCAACTCATATATCCATTCATCCGTAAATTCCCTATAATTATTCCCTAGTGTATTTTAGATGAGATTTCAAGCCTTATTTATGGATGTCGAGTTGGAGTTCGTCCCTAGTGATTGTGAAGGTTGTTTCAATGTACGGTGTATTCCTGCATGATGATGAGTTTGTGATTTTGGAAAAACTCGGAGTCTATTAGCCACAACTCAGAGGCCCTATAGCATTTTTACTAGACGCAGGTCAAGGCCCTAGCACATTTCAACCAATCCAACTTTAAATCTTGGAATAGGTCTTTCAGTCGGGTATGCGTCCTCATATTATTATTTCATTGGGTACTTTTGGGTAACTCGTTGTTGTTCAAGTGTTGGCTTAGCCATTTATGTTCGGGTGTTTATATAATCTTAGTCTTAGTAAGGAATTTCTTTAGCTATTTTGTGGATTCATCGTGGTTGTGGGGTCTATTTGGATTATTTACATTCCAAGTTTTCTTGAGTGTACCTTCAGAGCTTATGGGGTCCAATTAGATTTATGATAGTTGTTTTACTTTATTTTATCACTTAGTCTAGATTTGTGATCTTTATAGTTAAGATTTCCACTATTGCTTCATTTATCTAGCCTCTAGTCACCATTTTATTTCTTTGATTTTTGGTGGGTATTTTCATTTCAAGATTGTATGATGCCTACTTGGTACATGTTGTTTTAGTAACGATGCTAAACTCTACATCTGTTTTCTTGATGCTAAAACGAGCACATGCCAATAATGCTGAATTTTCGCCTTCTGTGAGGACTTTCGAAGACTAAGGGTGAACAAATATTGTACTATTTTTCTAATATCTGTTTGTATATTGATTTGAATAGTCTTTTGTGTTAGATAAAAATCTTTACTTATTCTTTTTATTTTGTAGCTTGTACTCTTTATTGTTTATTTTGTACATTCATCCAACAGGTTATGGGATTGGGTCACTTGGTTTTGTATATATTTATATCATTCCCTTCTCCATTTTATATTTTTCCATATGATGTTTTCATCTTCTCGTTGGTGATTGATTCTTCCTAATTTGGTTGTTACTTTTCGTTCTAGGATAAATATTGTCTTACACACCGGATGGTTTTGGTGGTGCCTTCATGACTCGTATCTTTTGGGTTGTGTTAGAAGCACCCTAGTTGAGTTAAGATCTTTTGTGGCCGTGGATGAATTAACCTGTAATGAATTCTTGGTAACCAAATATTTCCCTAATAGTTGTATTGTAATAATAATCTTATTATAACTTTAATAGAAATAATTAGTTAATTACTACTAATAATAAGTTATGGAGTTACTAATATGTTATATTGCAATAATAATCATCTATCACATTTAAAAGAATTAATACTCTAATATCTAATAAAGCAATTGATAATTGAGTTGACAACTTCAAATGAGGAAGTTGATATTTGAATTCAAAAATTGAATTCTTGAATAAATATGAATGAGAGAGGAGGTATTTATTTATTTATTTTTAAAATTAAATTATGGCCTATGAACCTTTTATTATTAACATACAGAAGTAAATAAGCAAAAAACTAAAAGGGAAATACAAATAAAAAAGGCAACCAAAGAAGAAATGGAGAGACAACTTCCCTTGCCATCTTGATCCGCCGCCGTGGATGAAGTCATGGCACAAGCTACTGGAGAATCAACTTCATAAATTGCATATCCTTCATTTCAGATATTCTAGTTGTTCACAAAAATGACTATGAAATAAACCATCGTTGGACATTGTTTGTGCCATCTCACGAGGACCTCAGTGAACCTACAAAATTCAGGAAGAGAATCTATGGAGATCGCGTCCCAATATGATCTTTATTTCCATCTACAGTAGACCCATATCAAATTTGACTGAAATGCTTGTCACCCAAAAACTGAAGGTGTAATTAGCTCCAAGTAAGATCTGTTAACCAATATATGTGAATTAGAAATCGTTTTATCGAGTCTAATCTTTGATGGGTTGAAACCCACAAAGAGATTAATACCACCATCTATATTTTAGACCTTTGAATCAGACAACTAACTCAATTTTGATTATATGATATATGGAACTGCAAAACTTTTGAAGATATCATATCTTTGATGGACGCAAATAGGATATATCAAAAAATTGAATATACCATTCAAGTCCTTGTTTCGAATAACTTTTGACACCTTTATGATCTCACCATCCGGCGAAACTCTAATCATCCAAAATAACTTCATACTTTGAAAGTTAGTTATACTTATAAATCAATTGCAAACTTCTGCATGCTTTTTATTGATACTTGTCTGATTGTTATTTTTTTGAACTATGAGAAAATAATTATAACTCAAAGAGTAGTCTTCTTGATTCTTTTATATAAAGTATTAATTTTGTCGAGATTGATTATCTTCTTAGTAGCTGTTGGGACTTCCTAAAAAAAGTGAACTCTTAAGTACCTACAAAAACAAATCCTGGGTGCGCAAAAAAAATCACCAAGAATAGTTCCCTTCTTGAAGGAGTGTACTACTCTTGCTGATACAATTTTCTGATTTTATTGATGGAGTTGACCTCCATTGACTCCATCTAAAATCCCCTTCTTGATTAATACTATTAACCATCGATGAAGAGTCAGTCTCAATGATTATTTGATGAAATTTTTTATCTAAACAGTATTGCAAAACCTCTTTACTCGCAATTGCCACAACCTTCAAGTTAGAAGAATAAGCCAACCTCATACCCTTAACCGGTACAAGATCACCATTATGATCTCTCACACAGAAATCACCATACCTGGGACTAGGATTACCAAGGGAAGCCCCATCAGCGTTACATATGAACCATCTAGTAGAGAGAGGAGACGATATGATAATTTGTGATGTTGTCCTATTGTTAAAAAAAATAGCAACTATCTGAGGTCAAGTTTGTGGGGTATTCAAATCGTCTACTGTCATATTTTGAATATCACGAGGACTTCTATTCAACACATAAATGATCCACCAAACTACTTCAGGCCAAAAAAGTGTTAGGAACATGCACGTTTTGTAAAAGGCATTGCACACAATTCATGATTGTTTGATTCATCCTCTCACATACTCAATTTTGTTGATAAGTATAAGTTGTAGTAAGTTGTCTTCAATGAAACTCAAAAAGACTTATAAATCCTTGTGAAAGATACTCCCCTCCAAAATAAGTACAAAGAATCTTAATTGAACATCATGTCTGCATCTCAACAAGAGCTTTAAAGCTTTTAAAATTGGTAAAATCTTCAGATTTTTGTTGCATAAAATAAACCCATGTCTTTCGACTAAAATAATCAATAAACGTTATAACGTTACATTTTCGTCCATTGGATATTGAGTTTATTGGTCCACAAATATCCGAGTGAACCAACTCTAGCTGTCTTTTATCTCTGCATGCTTTTCCTTGTGGAAAGCTATTGTAATATTGCTTTCCAATGACATAATTTTCACAAATATGTACAAACATATCAATATTTGGAAGACTCATAACCATCTTCTTTTTCTTCAGTCCTCCAAAATTCAGATGCTCATATATGTAGTGCCAAAGGCATGCTTGACTATTCAACTTTGTCGGAAAAAAAATTGTTAGAGCCATATTATACATATAAAGTGGGAAAAGATTATTTTCCGTCATCTTAGATCCACGGATCAATATAAGATTAGAATCTCGAATCGTGCAAATTAGATCCTCGATAGACACCTCATAGCTATTTTCTTGAAGTTGAACCACACTGATAAGATTTTTTTAAGGTCTGGTGTAAAGAAAACATCAGACATAACCTGAATAAATGAAGACTTTGATAGGAGTTTCACCTTCCCTTTACCTTTGACAGCAATACGGGAATCATCCCCAGACTTGACTGTTGTGCAAAAAGTTTCATCTAGTTCAGAAAATGCAGATTTTTCTCCACACAAATGGTCGCTACAGCCCATATCTAAATACCATATACTTTTGTGGTATTGTTTTGAGGATTATCTCAACATCAACAAAGATACCTCCTCCTCGTTAGTTACTTCTAAGAATTAGATTTCTCCTCACATATATTTTTCAGATCTATATAACATTTAGAACGGTTATGACCATACTTGTGACATATATAACACTCGATATGAGACTTATCTGCAATGTTTTCCTTCCTATTGGAAGAGTATCGTTGATCAGATCATGTTGACCACTATTTTTCCTGTTTCCCTCTTCAGTTTTCTATGAGTTTCTTCACTTCCACTTACTCCATCTGCGCCCAGAATCTTTGGAGCTTGTGGTGACTTGTAATGCTTGTTCTTTTACATCCTATTGAACAAACTTCTACTCATGAACCATAAAAGAATTTTGTAATTTATCACGTGAAAAAGTATCCATATATTTGGACTCTTCGATGGATCAGATAATAAAATTTATTTTTGGTAATATTGACCGCAAGATATTCTCAACAATGATGACATCTTGAAGCCTCTCCATGAATCTGAACCTTGTTGGAAATCGTCATAGTGCGCGAGAAGTACATTGACACTGACTCTCCCATCTTCATACGCAAGTTCTCAAACTCACCTCCTAGAGTTCGAAGTGGTTCTCACTTTGCTCTTGCATTTCCCTGGTACTTCATGGAGTCCAAAATTGTCTTTGATTTATCCTTGCAAAGAATTGCTTCCAATATTGAATGATCAATGTCTTGGAAAAGTAATTATTAGCCTTCAATTCTTTAAACTTCAGTGCTTCAAGCTTTGTCTGATGAGATTTTTTGAACAACTCTAGGCGCAGGTTCTTGGAATCCACCATCAACCACTGCCCAAAACTCTTTGGAGCTTAAAAAATTTTCTATCAACATGATCCAATGGTCATAATGGCCATCAAAGCGTGGAACAGCAGTCAGTCTCAATGAATATTTTATGAAAATGTTTATCTAAACAGTATTACATACTCTCTTTAATTGCAATTGCCTCAACCCTCAAGTTATAAAAATCAGCCAACCTCACACCCTTAGACCCTACAAGATTACCATTATGATATCACACCTAGGAAGAATTAATTTATGACCATGATTACCCTTGGATGCCCCACTCTGTGTTGCATTTTCACTATCCAGTGGAGAACGAGACCATCTGAAAGTTTTGTGATGGAAACATGGAATGTAGGTAACAAGATTAGAACCTATATAATGTGTTACAATAAAAAAAAAGTAAGAACTTCAAGTCTAGAAGGTGTAAACACTAGGAAATCACAGCTGTAAATTGCTACAAGTAATCTGAAAGTGAAGAAGAAGACTTAAGTTTTCTTGTGTTAAATTATTTTTCTTACATGATGTTCCATTACATATGGTACATTTATAGACAAAGTGTGAGGATCACAACCACATGTGGCTCACTAACCACCACTTATTTTAAATCAAGACTAACATATATACTATAAAATATCTCCAAATCAAGAGTTTCTAGACATTCTTACTTTTCTAACATATCTAATAAAAAATATCTCCAATCTAGAAGTTTTTAGACAAATCCTAATTTTCTAATACTCCTCCTTAAGATTTTTCATTGAAACTCCTTGCATCAACCTTTGAAACTCAAACTTCTTAGTGGAAAGAGCCTTGTAGAGAATATCGGACTGCTGATCTTCACTGATGCAATGCACCAACTTAACTTCACCATTTTTCTCGGCATCTCTTAAAGCATGAAACCTTATATTGATATGCTTTGTTATTCCATGTTGCCCCGGATTTTCAACCATCGCAATGGCTCATTTATTGTCCACATAGATCACTGTTGGTTCTTTTGGCAACAAACTCAGTTCCAACAAGATCTTTCTTAACAAAATTTCTTGATTTATAGCAGATGCAGCAACCACATACTCTGTTGTTGCTGAAGATTGTGCTACAATATCTTGCTTCTTTGTGCTCCAAGAACAAATGCCTGAACCAAACAAAAAACAATAACCAGAAGTGCTTTTATAATCATCCAAACATCCGCCCCGATTACTATCTGAATAGCCAATAAGATCTCCACTCTCCACATTTCTATACAAGATTCCATAATTAATTGTCCCTCGATTATACCTTAACACCCTTTTAGCGGCTCCAAAATGCTTAGCGCTGGGACTTTGCGTATACCGAGATAGCAAAATGACAGCGAATATTATGTCGGGCCTAGAATCTGTTAGATACAATAGAATTTTAATTAGGCTTCTATAAGCTTGTTGATCTGCCCTCTCTTTGCCATCATCATTCACTAGTATTTCATTCACAACAAAAAGGAGTTTCAACAACTTTGCACTTGCCAAGCTTGAACATTTTTAACAGATTCAAGGCATACCACTTTTGGAACAAAAAATTCCTTCACAAGATTAAGTTATTTCCATTCCCAAGATACACTTCATTTCTCCTAGATCGGTCATCTCAAAAACTTTTAGCATTTCATTTTTAACTTCTTGAACCGCAAGACGATTTTCACGAGTAATCATCAAATCATCGACATAAACTGATATCATAATCAACATTCCATCCACTTGCCTTTTGAAGTACAAAGTAGGCTCATTTAGGCTTCTGTTGAAGCGTTGAGACAGCAAATGAGAATACTATACAAAGCTCCTGGAGCTTGTTTAAGACCATAGAGAGCTCTTTTAAGCTTGTACACCTTGTCTTCTTCACCTACAACTGTAAAACCTTCAGGTTGTTCAACATATATGTCTTCCTAAATTAAAGCATTGAGAAATGCAGATTTTACATCCAAATGGAAGATTTTCCACTTGTATTGTGCTGTGAGAGTGACTATAAACATTATTGTCTCATGCCGCGCAACAGGAGCAAACGTTTTTCCAAAATCCACTCCAGGCTGCTGATCATAACCTTTAACTAAAAGTCTAGCTTTATGCTTGAAGATGGAGCCATCTGGATTGTACTCTGTTCGATAGACCCATTTGACACTGATAACATTCTTCTCTTCTGTCCTATCAACTAACTCCCAAGTATCATTTTTATTAATCATGGGAAGTTCCTCCTCCATTGCTGAAATCCACACTTTGTGGTTTGCTTCTTCTTCAAAAGAGGATGGTTCAACAAGAGCAAAATTGCATTGCTCATAAACTTCTGCTGGTGATTTGGTCTTCAAAACACGAGAGTATGTAGTCAATTCAACATTTGATTTTTTTTGTTCCAGCAATAGGACTAGAGGGAGTATCACCTTTTTGCTAATTTGGAGTTGCAGCTGAAGTATTCCTACCTTGGTTCTTCACAACAGTATCTCGATCCCAATCATAGTGGCTAGACTCATCCACTACAAGATATCTACTAAAAATCACCTTCCTACTACTAACATTGTACACTTTGTATCCTTTTGCAATTGTACTATAGCCCAACAGAACACACAGTTGTGCCTTGCTGTCTGTTTTGCCTCTATTAGCATCAGGAACATGTGCATCGCATACAGAACCAAATCCCTTCAAGTGTCTTGCAGAACGCTTGATACCCTTCCATGCTTCAGATGGTGTCATGTGTTGGACTTATCTAGTTGGTAATCTATTTAGCAAATAGACAGCGTTATTGACTGCTTCAGCCCAAAATATTTAGGCATCTTCTTTTCTTCCAACAGACATCTTTCCATCTCCATCACAATTCTGTTCTTCCTCTCAGAAACCCTGTTCTGTTGTGAAGTGTAGCTAACAGTGAATTGTTGTTGGATACCCAAATCTTTTCAATACTTGCTTAATTTATATGAAGTATATTCAGTTCCATTATCGGATCTAATATACTTCAATTTACAGCCACTCTCCCTTTCAACCATAGCTTTAAATTCTTTGAACACAGAAAACACTTGATATTTGCTACTAAGAAAGTAAATCCAAGTCATTCGAGTCAGATTATCTACAAAGAGAACAAAATATTTGTTTCCAGTCAAAGAAATCGTCCTCATTGGTCCACATAAATTTGTATGAACCAACTCTAGCTTTTCTTTAACTCTCCAAAGACTTTCTTTAGGAAAGGATCTTTTATGCATTTTACCAAATTGAAATGACTCACAAACATCTCTACACATGTCAATTTTGGGTACTTCAAGCACCATACCCTTTGATTGCATATACACCAGTGAGCTAAGATTATAATGACCAAACCTTTTGTTCCAAAGCCAAGTATCACACAATTCAACATTAAAAGAGCAAGTATCAATAGAATAGCCTGTAATTTGAAAGGAATTGTCATTCATGCTAATTTTAGCTACTTCACATCCTTTAGGATCATAAATAACACATTGTTTGTCCTTAAAATTAAGAGAATAATTTTTATGAAGCAATTGAGCAACACTTAACTAGTTTTGAGTCAAATTTGGAACATAAAGAACATCATTAATAATTTTCGAGCCTTTGTCAGTGGGAAATTTTACTGACCCTCTACCGTGAGCTTCCACCAATGAGCCATTTCCAAGCTTCAGTTTGGTTCTATCAGATTTGTCCAAGGTAACAAACAGATTTTCATCAATCACCATGTTCTTTTTGCACGCATTATCTACATACCATTTACATTTGTTAATATGTGATGCGTGCGAGGCCATGAAAACCTCCTCCTCTGATTTTCCAACCTGGTGATCATTAGTGAAATTCACTCGATGGGAAGACTGGCCACTTTGATTTTGCTTTTGCCTACAATACTTCTCAATGTGACCATACTTCTTTCAATATCAACATTGAATTGGAGTCCTCTTTGAATTCTGCCAACAATTCTTCTCTAAGTGGTTTGTCTTCTTACAAATGCCATAAGGTGGAAATTTTTCTTTTATCGACAAATCACCTTGGTTTCCACCATATTTTACCTATCCAAATTTATCCAACCAAACTTTTCTATTTTCCTTTTGATGCTTGAATTTATGCCTTTCATGAAAGGCTTCTTCTACTATCCCTTCACTTCTCATACTGACTCGTTGCTCTTGAACTTGCAATTTGGAGATTAGCTCGGCTATTGTAAGAATAGTCAAGTCACATGACTCTTCAATAGCTGAGATTTTTTATTCAAACTTGTCTGGAAGACTGACCAAGATCTTCTCTACAACTTCCTGATTCGAAAAAGTTTCTCCAAGTATTCTTATCTTGTTCACAATCTCCATCAGCTTTGAAGAGTATTCTTTCACACTATGTGAGTCTTTCATCTTCAAAAGCTCAAATTCTCTCTTTAATGCTAAAAGTCTAACAGATTGTATTCTATTGTTGCCTTCAAACTCCTTCTTTAACTTATCCCAAGCCTTTTTGGTTGTTTCACAAGTCATAATCCTCGTAAACATCACGTTTGTAAGACTTGAACGTATGCAAGTGAGAGCTCGTGGAGATCTAGTCACCAACTCATCATACTTCATAATTTCATTGAGTGTTGAATCCAGTGTCAGTGGCTAGACAACAAGTTATCCAAGCTCAAAAACATCTCATAACTTTAGAGCCTTTAGATAAACCTTCATTTTGATGGCCCATATGTGATAATTCTCTTTTGTAAAAGTCGGGGGACCTGTCGATGGTTGATTCAGGTGCAATGTATTTTTTCAGTAAGCAAATTCAAGAAAGAACAGAAAGTAGATGAGCGAAAAAAATAAATTTTATTCATATCCCTTAGGAAATAGGTTGTAATACCATGTTACAATAAAAAAGGAAGAACTTCAAGTCTAGAAGGTGTAAACAGTAGGAGATCGCAGTTGTAAATTGCTACAACAAAACTAAAAGTGAAGAAAAAGCTTAAGTTTTCTTTAGTTAAATTATTTTTTCTTACATGATGTTTCATTACATATGGTGTTTTTGTAGATAGTGAGAGAATCACAACCACATAATAAGCAAAATATCTCTCACAAAACTATGTACCTATTTGGCTCACTAACCACAACTCATTTTGAATCAAGACTAGCATATCTACTACAAAATATCTCCAAGCTAGGATTTTCTACACATTCTTACTTTTCTAACATCTCTAATACAAAATATCTCCAATCTAGGAGTTTCTAGACAAATCTTAATTTTCTAACATAACTCCAAGTTTGTGAAGTATTCAAACCCCAGTTAAACCTTAATTTTATGAACTTATAAATATGAGAATTTATTTCCTAGAAAATTTTTCCTAAAGAATAATATCCTCCATGTAATATTGTGATTCTCCTCTTCCAGAGAAACCATAGAATGAGAACCGAAATGATATTATACACCTCTTTCAGTCTGTAATTTCCATTAGTATCTCACCATTTCTTTAAAGCTTGTCTCACCTGCAGGAAAGGTCTTGGAACCCCTGCTACTTGTGTATCATACCTCCACATACTAAAAGCCACTTCAGCTTGTAAAAATAAATGTTTATAGTTTTCTTGCAGGATTTGAGCAAAAATTTGAGAGATAATAGGAAACAAGGTAGCCAATGACAGTTGCAACATGTACTTTAGCATTCCAAACTCTCCACCCAAAGAAAAAGTTTTTAAAATTTAAACCTTTTACCCAAATATGTTCAAAAGAGTCTTCTTGTGTACAGGAACTTCTTATAAGTTCCCAGGCACTGTTCAAAGTAACTAGTTTGTAACCACCAAAGTTTATCAATTTGATAAGACTGCCTCACAAGATCTATCCAAAGCCTGACAATTTCAATAACATCGGGTGGGGGGGGGGGGGGTAGAAGATCAAGCATTGTGTCATGATCCTACCGATCTTCACTCGAGAAAGCACTAGTATCTGTCAAGAAATGAGAACTTTTTGCTTCAGATTAATGTACAAATAAAGGACCATGCTTGGTCCAATTATCATACCAAGTACTACCTCCTTTATGTTTCCACCATAGATTTTGTCCTGCCATCTCCCTCATAATAAGTACATATTTCCAGACTTGAGAACCACCCTTCCATTGGCATGAGTTGGAATTTGTTTCTTGCAATATTTGTTCTAAAATAAATTGGACAAGAAACATCTTTATGTCCTGAATCTCCACCGAAGTTTCACATACATAGCTTGAGAAACATCAAATAATGACCTGAACCCTAAACTTGTTTGTATCTTTGGGAGACATGCATTGTCCCAAGAAGCCCATTGCTTGCTCCTGCCAGAATCCTTATTACCCCCAAAAGAATTCAACAGAGATTTTATGAAGTTCCCTAAATATTTATAGGAATACTTTGAAGAACATTGTTGACCAAAACCTCCTTACCTTTATAGGATATAATATTACTTTTCATAGATTGAAGCTATTTTTAACCTTTCTTATAAGATGTGCATAATGTTCTTTTCTTTTCCATGTATGAAAAATTGGACAACCTAGATATTTATAAGAAATTGTCCTTTGGAAAAACTTATTAATACATTAACGGGGAGGATTTTATTAGGAAATTTTTATAAAAGCAAAAAATTAGATTTTTATTTACATTAGCAGGCCCCACATAATTCAAAATAATTATAAAGGGTCTGATTTTTAAAATAAGGTTCACTAGAAAATCATCCTCCCTTTTAATCTTGGGCCAGCTTTATTTGGGTTACTATTGCTCTGACTCAATTTTGGGTTGATTTGACCCGACTGTCGCCCTATGTTTGCATATAAATATATCAAATTACAAAAAATTTAAAAGTAAGACAAAGTATTGGAATTGCTCATTTGTCTAAGAACTTTTAGGTTTGTTTTTATGGTATGTTATTCAACTTCTATTTCTTTTTGGGGAACCAATTACTTTTATGAATTAATCTATGTGTAATATGTATGTTTCTATCAGTTAATTCATTATGACATGATTTTAAGTGCTTTACATTTTCTTTTACTTTTATTTCCTTTTTATAAGATATCTTCATCTTTCATATGTAAGCGATCTGAATATAATATTTTCTCTTGCTCAAATTTTAGGAAATCAAGAAAATTGGTTCATGGTTTCTCTATGTGTTTCTATAAGAATATTTTAAAACTTATAAGTAGATTCTACTACTTTAGTTCTCTTTGTTTTTGAGCTTTTTTTTTTTGAAATATATAAAATTGAATGATTGGGCTTATGAAATCCTTAATGTATGGAAATTTTCTATTTTAATTTCTAGAGATATTACAAAACAAAAGTGAATCTAGAATTTTTAATGAGTTAAAGAAAATGCTTTCTCTTAATCCTTTACAAAATTCTTTTTAGTTTTATAGAATTTCTATAGTTTAGAGTCTGTTTGACATTCCTACTCAAAACTGCTTATTTTTAGAATTAACATGTTGTGTTTGACTAATTCATTTGAAAATTATTTTTCGAAAAGCGAATTGTGTTTGACTAATCCTTTTGAAAAATTCTTTTGAGAATCAAATTACAAACAAAGATGAGTATTAATGTGAATAAAAATAAAAAATTATAAAAATAAAACATTATTAATTTTTTATATATAAAAAATTAATAATGTTTTATTTTCATTCAAATAAAATTTACAAATTCAAATTTTTAATAAGTATTATATTTGTTTTTGAGAGGGCGAAAATATTTTTGTGATTTTTTTCTTTTTTATAATCTTGAAAATTTTCTGCTGTTACATTTTTTTCTAATTCTTAAAATAATATGAATAATATATAAAATATAAAAATAATAATACATAAACATAAAATATAACTTAACCAAATTTATGAGACATGTTAATTAATTAACAAGGAACATATAGGTAAATATGTATATATGGAAGATATATTTTAGCCTTGAAAAAAAATACTTTTTTCTCTTTACATTTGCTTCTAATTCTAGCTATTTTAAGAAGAAATTTTTAACTTCTTTCCAACAATAGAAAAACAATTTATTTCATTTAAAAGCAGTTTTATTGATTTGTCAAACAGTTAATTATTTTTATCAAAATAAGTTTTTTCTGGCCTCACAACAACATAACAAAAAGGCGTTAAGAGATCATTAGTTTAGAATAGAAGATATCATCATTGTTATATATAAGAAATCAAAAAAAATTATTTTCTTCTATTCCAATTGTAAAAAGCGCAAGAGACCTCATTTCATGTATATTTTGAATTATTCATTTGTGATTATAGATATAAAATTCAGGGAGAAATGATTTTCTTTCCTTAAATAAATTTCTTTTAGTTTAATGACCTTCTTTATAAGATATCTTCATTTATACATGTAGGAAATCTGATAAGACCGGAATTTTTTTAAAAAATGGCAAAAAGGCACTACAACTCATTTCTATCCAAGGGAATCTCGTACAACTGTCATAAAATTATGTTCACGCCTTGATAAAAACATGTTTATTAGGGAAACATACTCTTAGCCAGTGTCTCTACTTCAATTTATATGGTATAATTTGAACTTCGAGTGTCATATTTTACGCTGTGATGGTAAATTCAGATATAGAGCATTTTGATTTTTCATATGAAATTATATATTTGGAACCTATGTTAAAAGTGTTATAATTCGCAATGATTGACAATTCAAAATATTTGAAAATTGAATGAAAAAGTTGTTGTGAAACTCTATTTACTTTTGAACTCAAAAAATGTCACATAAACTGAGGATTAGAGAATTACTTTTTCATCTCACTTTTTACCATATGATATGGAATTTTTGAGTGGGAAATTTCTATTTTTTGGTTTAGTTTCCTTAAAAATTTTGGTATTTTAAAAGGAGAAAACAATCTAAATAAAGAGAAAACAAACAAAGAATTTCTTATTATTAACAAAGTGTATATTCATTTTAACGACCAATTTTGATCGTTTTGAGTGTTAAAGCCTTGTGTTTCATAAAATATTTTTTTCGATCGATTCTAATTGGATTTTGGACTATTCATAATTATAATTATGAAATTAGTGGGGTAGTTTTAATAATTTATTTAGCTGGTGGTTAAAGAAAAATAACATTAGAATTAAAGTGGACCACTTTCACCACTCTTATAATTAGTTATATAATATTTAGGAAGAAATATTCAGTAGAAAGGGGAAATAAGGGTTTAGCCAAGAGAAACCTTATCTGCAGCAGTCACGAAGCGATTGTTCCATCAGGTAATCAAATTTAAATTGGCTATGGGACATATGGGTGATGATCGTATTATTGTTATTAATATTATCATAATGTTAAATAGGAAGGTGATGTTAGTAATTAGATGTATTAGATTGTACAACTGTTTCCAATGAGTATTATTATCATTATTATGGTTATTCTATTGATTGGGAAGGACAAATATATATTATATAATAGTTGTTGTTTGTTTAGAGAGGATATTAGATGTGGTTATTAATTAAGGGCATGTTATTCCTTCATTAGGGAACGGGTATGGTAGTCTGGAACGGTTATGCACGGTTGGATGCCACTGATTTCACAATCAGTGGCTTCCATCATTAGTATTAATATTTTATTCTTGTATTATAAATTATATTTTGATATATGAAAATAGGTAATTAAATACTAAGTGTATCAAATTACTTAAATTTCATATAAGTTATGTTAGTTGGAGGAAATTTAGACTTATCTTTGGATTTGATTATGTTGAAGTATTAAAACAATAGATGACAAATTATCGTTTAGTGAGTTTGGTGGATGGGTGGCATATGAAATTTCATGTAAAATTTAATTATTATCGTCATATTCCTAAAATTTTGAAATGGGTTTTATGTGTTGGTGTGTCACAATTATGTTACTTTGATTATTTTATTAGATAGTTACCTGTGTTAATTGCCAGTGAAATCATGGCAAATGGCTTGAGTCTACTATTACTAAAAACTAAATACATCACTAGGTATGAAGACTTAAAATTAAAGTTATTGATTCTTATATTTTAATAGTTAAAAAACAAGTCAATTAGAAATGTGAATAGAGGATATAATGATAGTCCAAGTATGTAATGGTTGATCCATATTTTAATAGTTAAAAAAAAGGGTAATAGTTGCTAGCTTACTACTGTTTCCGTACATAGTGATACATAATTTAGCATTATTGATCTTATTATCGTGTTATAAAATTAGGTGTTAGTATATGGAGATAGATAACTAAATATCAGGTGTGTTGTATATTTGATAGATTGGAAACATTCAGGGTATTGAGGAAAGGAAAATTATTGAAGAAGTAGCTTGTTTAAACTTCATTTCTTGGGTGGAGGTAGGTTATGATTTATTTCTATTTGATAGATAAACTCTCAATAGAGATTGATACGTATTAAGTGATATTGTAAAGTCTCCTATATACTTGATTGTGTGGTTGTATGTCTTGATTGTATGTTTTGTGGTTGGCCTAAAATTATGAGATTGTTGAATTTCTAATCTGTAACCCTCTCTAGTAAAATGACGCCTTGAATAAAGAAGGATTGATGAAATAATATAATAAGATAATTGGATCAGAGTGTCACGTTCCGACAAGGCATTATTGGATCAGAGTGTCACGTTCCGACACGGTATATGGGATCGGAGTGTCACGTTCCGACACAATAACATTAAAGG
Organism: Solanum habrochaites; assembly: GCA_027704765.1. NCBI lineage: Eukaryota > Viridiplantae > Streptophyta > Magnoliopsida > Solanales > Solanaceae > Solanum > Solanum habrochaites. The sequence continues at coordinate 35,872,436 of JAKWJA010002495.1, read as the reverse complement.
GAAGGAATCTTGAAGTAACTTAATATACTTAACCTCAAAGAACCGATCTTTCAAATGAGTATGGTGTGAAGGCATGAGTCCTCATAGGTGTGCTTGATGTTGTGATTAATGTTGTACCTGTTATGGTGTTGTTGTCAATGGTTCATGTGTTTTGTTGCTTGCCACCTGTTAAGTATTGTAGTTGATTTTATATTATTATTCAATATATATATTTATTTCTATTTTGAGTTGACCGATGATACCTACTCAGTACGTGTTCCTTGTACTGACCCCTACTTGTATTTTCTTCTCTGTTCTTTTGTGGGGTGCAGCAAGTGTACCATCGACTTCGACTCGCCCTCAGCTCTAGCCAGCCTCCAGCACATCAGAGTTCAGGGTGAGCTATTAATTCTAGCTCGTGCTTGATTATCTCATTCACATCTTGACGTCTTAGAATTTCGTACATGGACCATCTTTTGCTTATTTTGGATTCTTAAACACTCTTAGACTTGGTAATTCGGAAATAGATGTCCTTGATGTGATGACTATCAGATTTTAGGATAATAAGTACTACACTTTAGAAACTTATTTAAATTGGTTACTTAATAACTTTTGGAGCTTCCACATTACTTATGTTATTTATAGTTGAACTATTGGTATATATTGAGATTTAGATTTGTTGGTTCGCTCACCTAGGAGGTTAAGTGTGGGTGCCACTCACGACTCATTTTGGGTCATGACATTCATATTTGGTTTGATTAAATGTTTATACTTTTTTGTTTGTTCTCTTTCATGAAACAACGTCTTCAAAATATGAGCTTAACGAAAATGAGGCAATCGAGTAAAATCCTTAAATATTGCAAGAGTTATAAAATCAACCAACCTAGTGGATTAATATTTTGTTGTCTTGCCTCGAGTTGTATATATTTACATGAAGAACAATGAAGACAAAGACTCGTCAAGTGATGAGGATAAAAAACTCCAAGGTTAGAATTCCACGAGACATAAAAGAATGTGTAAAGAAATTATGAACAAAGATGGAAACACCAAGGTCTATTCAAATAGGATGTCATCCACAGAGAATAAAGATACAAAGCCGCTCCAAGAAAATATAATTAAGTACAAGGAAGTTACACGACAAAACTGGAGGTGGGGAGTAGAGATTCGAGATGGAAGAAAGACTGCTCGTTGTTGGTTAGGAACTTTTGACCCTAGCGTAGAATCTATTTTTGGCATATGAAAAGGAGACAGTTAAATGAAGAGTTCCTAATTATTTGACAAATATTCTGGAGTTACCACCACAATAAATCAATTCATTAAGATCATGCATGTTGGATAGAAGCACAATTATAATTGCACCTTTATTCGCCATTTAATCAAGTGCAATTGTGCTACACTTCGAGAGGCATCATCATAATGGATTTCATTTACTAAGGTGGTGGCTCAAGAATTTTTTTCAAATAATTAGAAACTCTTATTTTAATGGTCACCTTTTCATAAGAAAAAATAGCTTCTACACTAGTGTCAAAAATTCCTTGCAAATATCGAGCATTATCTATTCCATCTTGAATCTGTATCCCCGAATCCATTTTCGCATGTAACTTCCTTGTACTTCTTTATATTTTCTTGGAGCAACTTTGCATCTTTCTTCTCTTTGGAAAAAATCCTATTTGAAAAGACCATAATTTTCTATTTTTAATGCTAATGTCTTTACAAATTCTTCATATCTCTTAGAGTTCTCTCCTAGAAGATTTGCCCCCTCATCACTTTATGAGTATGTGTCGTCACTGTTCATAATATAAATTCGTACAACATGAGGCTGGAAAACTTAATAATATCCGGCTAGGTTAGTGGATTTCATGACTCGTGTAATTTATGAGTGTTTCTGATTGCCTCATTTTCGTGAAGCTCATATTTGGAGGACATTGTTTCATGAAAGAGAAAAAATAAAAAGTACAAAAACTTCATCAAACCAGAAATGAATACACATATATTCAATATTTTGGTAGTCTCTGTAACGACCGGGTTCCGTCGTTATAGAAAAGCCAATAGAGAAAATTTTTGGGTTGGAAAAGTTTTTCATAGTAACTTGGAATTTTCCAACCTAGTCCACATTAGGAAGAAATTGGAGTCATTTATGTCTATTGAAATTTGGTGAAATTTGGGTGATCTAATTATGAATTTGATCACATGAGTAGATAACTAAGATGTAAAGGAAACCGTACGACTTTATGAAACTAAATTCACGTGAGTAGAACTCCCAAAATTGATCTTAGTGTGAAAATATAGTTTCTAATTGTCTTTGGTGGAAGGTGTGTTGTGAAATAGGAGTTTGGAAATCTTAAATCGACTTACTATCCGCGCAAGTCGTTCTGGAAAAATTATTCCTGATAAGGTAGGGCCGCCATAGCGGTAGAGTCGCGATTTAATTCAGAAATAAATCTCAAAACGTCTCTATTCTGCAACTTGAGAACTAAGGAATGAACCCAGGGCTTTTCTTGAAAGTTTTTCACCATTCATGAGGCTAACGGTAAGATTTTCACTCCTTGAATTCACTTTTCGATTCATAGAACATAATCTAATGGGTAATTATTCATGGGATTTTTCCCCAAGAATTTATGGTGGAAAAAACCCTAATTGGAAGATTGGGATCATGGGTTTGATCGAGGGTTCTTAGGATTGTTAGTAATTTTGGTTATTAGTTATTGTTTGGGAGTTTAGGGGAACTCCCTATGACTTTCCTTAGCAGTTACCTTGCTTTCGTAAATCTAATGACTTAGTATTTTTATTGGTTAGCTAATTAGTATAAATGGTTCTCCCAACGAAGGTGAGCACGGCGGTCAAGGTCGTGACAGTCTCTTTATTAAAAAATGTTTTTTTTCTTTTTTACAAACCACAAATATCAATAAGCTAATCTAAAACATTCCAAATTTCTGACTCTAAAATCCCATATCATATGGACAAAAAGAAAATGAAAAAAATACTTCTTAGCGCTTTCCATTTGAATAAAAAATTGTTCTATCTCTATTTTGGGTGATTTGAGTGTTTTCGTAATCGTATTAACATTGTGATCCCATCTTTGATAGCATGACAACGTTTAGAGGTCGTTTAAAAGGGAAAAGCTCACCCTTGTGATTGGGCTCACAACTAATAGCCCTAGAGGTAGGCTGCAGTTCCTTTCTACTTAGATTGAGCATGACTATATAAAATCATGATGATTAGTGTGAACTTGGGGCAGATATGCAGTAATTTCTTTTTCTATTAATAGAAACCATGACTTCGGATTAATTATTACTATGTTAGAGGATAGTACCATGAGGTTGTATATGTGTTATCACATGATATGAGATTTACTTGTTTTGATACTTGTTTCTTGAAACATGTTTGGCTTAGTCTAGGGTAGACTAGTTTTTCCTTAGACTTGTGAAGTTTGTATTTCTCCGACGCTTCTAGGTCCTTGTAGAATGGAATAACAGACTTGGGTCTGATAGTATGATTATTAGTTTAGGCATTTACGCAGCTTGTTAGCTTTTCTATCCTCACTGTTCTTATTTCTATGCTCTAAGGTATTAATGGAGGGTGGTATTATTGCGTCAATTGAAGATTTAGTTGTACTAGGCTGGTATCATTTTATTTATACCTTGGGGTGGACAGTGTTCCACGATGACTTCAGTTGACATTGGGATTCTTCATGGAATTGACACACAATTAACACCCTTGTAGTTGGGTAATACCTTAGTTGGTTACGACGATTATTTTCCATCTAGGTCAATGTGTTATCATTCGAGTATGTTATTTATAGTCTGAAGCTAACGTTCTATAGTTCGAGGCGTTATTTCCAGCTTGAACAGTGGTTTTGGATTTAAGTCCCAAATGTTATCACTTTCATTTTAAGGGTCGATTGACTTTTGTTGTACTTGGGATGGGATCCCCTACTAATATTCTAGGATTCAGATTTAGGTTACTCTTCTTTCACATCGACTTAACTATTCTTTGTACATGTCGAGCCTATGGAGTCCTTTGGATTTTAATTAATCCCACATATATGTGAACCTTATAGGCTTACGGGTTCCATTTAGGTTTAGTTTAGTTGTACATAGATTTACTAGTGGTATACTTGTGTTCCTTTGTTTCAATCAAATTTTGGCCGCAATATGTATCTAGATTCTATTTTCTCAAATTGTATTTACCTTTTTTACTCTGTCGGCTTATGATGCATACTAATTACATTATTGCGTGATGTTTTAAACTCTGCAACATTTCATGATGTGGATACTAGTACCACCTATCAGTAGTGTTTGTTCGTTCCATCATTGCTGCTTAGGGATATCAGAGACGAGAGTGAGCACTTGATGTCGTGGATCAACCTGTCTTCTTCTTTATATACGTGTGCTTCTCTTTTTCCTTTGAGATGGATTGGTTGTGGTCCAATTTTAGGATTGTATTTATTCTTGTTACAAAGATCTATACTCGCGATTTCTATGTTTTGGGAAGGTATCCATTATATATTTTTTGTTTTTCTTCTATTTCTGTCTTTTGTAATTTCTAGTGATATTTTCTATTTAGTTTTACCCTCTCATTATTTGACGTTTTTAGCACAATTAGGCATATCTACTAGTGGGTTATAGTAGGTGTCATCATGACTCGGGAAGTTGAGTCGTGATAGGGTCGTGAAAAATTGACCCACTTCTGTCAAGACGACCTCAATTAGATGTTTTGACATCACCATTAAATCCAAAATGTTGAATTTGGTGAGGTAGCAAATTTTCTTTCCATATGTGGGTTTCAGAACCAATCCTAAGAACTCGAATTGAATCCATTAGGACATAACATAATTTCTTTGGTGCCTGAGTTGGTGTATCTTTGCATGCTGCCCTAGTACCTCTTAAGTGGTAGACACTTAAGAAACTCTTGCTTCGTTAAGCGATAGTCAATTAAGTGGTTAGAGGGCCGCTTTAACAAGCCTCTATCATGAGATTTGTAATGATAATTGGGTTTCTCGGGGGCCCTAATTATAGGTAAATTTCATCCCAAATACATTCCCCCTCCTTCATGATGTTTTATGATTCATAATGTTGCATGAACTATTTCAGCTCTAGTTAGGCTTATATTGTACCCATTTTTTAGGCACGAGCTCATTGAGTTGAACCAGACCTATAAATATAGTCAAATAAGTGATTTTCCATGTGGATCACACAATGCCATTTTAGAATTATTTTATTTACATCATAAATTATTGTGAATTGGGAGTCACAATTTTTGTATTGACATCATGGACATTTACTTATTAGCATGATAGCTATCTGAGGTAATTTAGAAGGGTAAGGTTTCAGTTTAGATTATTCTATTCGTGTGGATTGGTTTTGACGTAGGCCATTGATCATTTGTTAAGGTTGTGTTTATATATAGATGTTTTTATCTAGTTTTGTGAAGGTTTCCTAGCATGTATCATGTTTAGTTTGTCAACACCTTGCATTAGCTTTCTTTTTTAGTAGGTTTTGGGATATTTACTCATGTCTACCATTTTTGTGTTGTTATGTTCCATGATTTATCTTCATACCTTCTTTGGTTGCTTATGGTTACCTATTTTCAGACATAGGGTAAGCAAGGCTAGTGATTTCCTTAGAATTTCTATTTTGGAGACATTATGTCTTAAAAATCCTCAATTTCCCCTTTCAACGGTTTAGCTCCTTGTAGCCTAATATACATGTGTGATGTATGGAAGAATACACCATTCACTAACATTATCCATTCATCCATAAATTCCCTAAAATTATTACCTGGTGTATTTTAGATGAGATTTCAAGCCTTACTTATGATATTCAATTGGGCCATGGGTTTCGAGCTGGAGTATGTCCTTAGTGATTGTGAAGGTGATTATCATACATGGTTTATTCTTGAATGGTGATGAGATTGTGATTTTGGAGAAACTCGATGTCTATTAGCCACAACTCGAGGCCATATAGCATTTTTACTAGATGCAGTTTGAGGCCCTGACGCATTTCAACCAGCTCCACTTTGAATCTTGGAAAAAATCTTTTAGTCGGGTATGAGTCCTTACATTATTGTTTCATTGGGTACTTTGGGGTGCCTCGTTGTTGTTCAAGTCTTTGCATGGCCATTTATGTTCGGGATTTCATCTAATCTTAGTCTTAGTAAGGGATATCTTGAGCTATTTTGTGGATTCATCCGGGTTGTGGGGTCTATTTAATTTATTTACTTTTTATTTTCCTTGAGCGTACCTTCTAGAATATGGGGTCCAATTATATTTATATATATTTTTTTACTTTATTGCATCATGTAGTCTAGATTTGTGATCTTTTTAGTTAAGATTTTCTACTATTGCTTCATTTATCTAGCCTCTAGTGACCATTTATTTATTTGATTTTCAGAGTGTATTCTCTTTCCAAGATCGTATAACGCCTACTTGGTACATGTTGTTTTAGTACCCATGCTAAACTCTATATTTATTTCCTTGATGCAAAAAAGAGTGCATGCCGATAATGTTGATTTTTAGCCTTCTGTGAGGATTTTCGAAAACTAAGGGTGATGAAATGACGTACTATTTTTCTCATATCAATTTCTATATAGTTTTGGGTAGTCTTTTTGTATTAGAGAAAAATATTTACTTATTCTTTTTATTTTGTAGCTTGTACTCTTTATTGTAGATTTTGTACCTTAATTCACAAGGTTATGGGATTAGATCATTTGGTTTTGTATATATTCATAACATTTCCTTCTTTATTCTATCTTTTCCTTGTGTTGTTTTCTTCTTCTCGCTGGTTATTGATTCTTCCTAATGTGGTTGTTACTTGTCATTCTCAAAATAAACATTGGATTAGATAACGATTGGTTTTGGTTGTGCCTTCATGACTCATATTTTTTGGTGTGTGTTAGAGGCACCCTAGTTGAGTCAAGATCTTTTGTGGCCGTGGATGATTTTCCCTGCAATGATATCTTCGCATCCAAAGATTATTGTTTTCCCTATTATTTTTTACTGTCTATATATTTTGTATTCTAAGTAGACATATCTTACGTACATAGTCCTTTCTGTTCATATACATTGTTGTACCGGTAATACCAGATCCGAGGTAGGTTCATGTTTAGCTTTGTTTTTGTTACTTTTGGGTCATCTTTCTATATTCTACCTTTTTATACTTATATTTGATATGAACCCTTGTTTTTTCTTATTATTACTTCCACTTAGTTTCATGACTAGCGTACATATTGCTTTTTAGTAGGGTGGCCCAATTGCACTTTATTAGTTGATAGTGATACTTAATTTTGATGCTTTTGATTATTGAGTTACCAAATAAATCAAAATAATGATTGACTAATATGAGAAATTTTTCAAAATGTTAATATTTTAGCATTTAAGAGGATTCATTAGCAATAATTTCAATATTTAGTAAAAATGTCATTTTATTTTGTTATGTATCTTATTTATGTTTTTATTATTTATTTTTATTTAAAGAATATAATTATTTAATAACAAAAAAGAGAAAATTAAGGGGGGAAATATTTCAAAAAAAGGCAAGCATCCTTAATTTTCTCATCAATTACATTTTTAAATAAAATTTAAATTTTGTTTTTTTTTTCTTCAGAATTTTTACCTTTTTAAAATTATATTCATTCCACAATATATTCTATTTATATTTATTATAGTTTTTTATTAGTTTGTATTCATTTCAATATGTATGCCGAATTTATCTATATAGTCATTTAAGAAATATATTTGTATTTTCATATATTTTTTCCCCATATAGTTATTTTTTTCTTCAAAAATCCTGTATGTATTCATTTCAATATGTATTTTATTTGTATTTCTATTTATTCTAGTTTTTATTTAGAATTTTGTATAATAATATATAAAATACAAAAAATTAGTATGATGAAAAAGTGAATGAAATATAAAATTGAAAAGAAATAATTGAATATTTGGTGTACTCATTCTTAAATAAAATACATAACTAGTTGACATACCTTTAGAATAAATACAAATTAGAAAAAAATGTCAAATTCAGTTGACATACCTTTATTAGTTTGTATTCATTCCAATATGTATATCAAATAAAATGTAGCTATTTAAGAAATACATTTGTATTCGTATATATTTTTCACTGTGTATTTATTTTTCTTTTCAAAATCTTGTTTCCTTTTCTAAGTCGTATTCATTCCAATATGTCTATTATTTGTATTTATATTCGAATACAAATAAACTAATAGAAAGTTGTTCTTCTTATAAATAAAATACATAACTAGTTGACATACATTTGGATGAATACAAATTAGGGACAAATACAAGATTCATAAACCATGCAACATGAAATTTTTAATAAATACAAATATTGATAGTATACATAGTGATTTGAATACAAATTAAGAAAGCATACCAAATTCTAAAAAAGAACTATAAATACAAAACAAACTAATAAAAAATTGTTCGACAACTATCCGTTCTTCGTCGTCTTTTTCAAGATACTCATGAGTAGACAAAGATTCTACATTTGCGTTCTGAATTTGAGGAAGGTTTTGCATACCAATGAGTCTTGTAAATGTTCTTCCCTCATTTTAGCAGTGAATTATACATTATACACAATTTGTTAAGTAATAAATAAATTAAAGGATGAAAAATCATCAGAAATTGGTTGATTAAGATGAATACCTCTAGTAAGCCTCTTGAATTCAGCCATTGGAGAGTAAATCATAACGGAAATTGAGAAATACAACCAACATTTTTTTAAGATTTAAACAAAAATAAAATTAGAAAAGAAATCTGAAAATAGGATAAAGATTAGAGATACCTTAATCAAAGGGATTCTTGTTGATTCAATTTTGGATTAAAAAAACAACAAAAATATATGGCAAAAAAATATTTGCAACTTGAATGTTGGAGGAAAATCAGAAAAGATAACCATGAGAGAGAAAAAAATTAAATGGGAGAGAGAATTAACAATTTGAAAAGATAAATATGAGAGAGAATGATTTTTTTTTAAAAAAGGATATATATAATTAATTGAAAAAGAGAGATAAAATAGAAAGAAAATTGGGACACATAAATTTTTTAAAATAATGACATTTTTGACATTATTACTAATATTTATAAAGTATGGATATTTTTACTAAATATGTAATTTATTTTGACTAGTTTAGTAATTTTTTCCTAATAACTATTACTTATAATTATTCAGAATTAACTATTAATAATAAATAATATGTAATAAATAGAAAGTAATACTGTAATAATAATCTTTCTAGCACTTTAAGAGAAATAATAAATTATATTAAGATATATAAGCTATATTGTAATAATCATCTTATTATCACTTTAACAGAAATAATTAGTTAATAACTAATAATAATAAGTAATGGAGTTAACAATAAGTGATATTGTAATAATAATCATTCTATCACTTTAAGAGAATTAATAAATTAATATCTAGTTAAGCAAATGATAATTGAGATTTAAAAATTTAGTTGAGAAAATCAAATGAAGAAGTTGATATTTGAAATTAAAAATTGAATCATATATTTATATAAAAGAGAACGAAGGACCACCTATGCGGTTATACCATAAATTAGGATTCCGTTTAAATTTATTTATTTCCAAAATTAGTCTTTTCTTTCATGAAAGGTTGTGACTTTTATGAAAAGTTGCGACTTTTACTAAAAATTGCGACTTTTACGAAGAGTTGTGACTTTTATGAAGAGTTGCGAGTTGAATGAAAAGTTGCGAGTTTTATGAAGAATTGCAACTTTAATGAAGAGTTAAGACTTTTATGAAGAAGTGCAACTTTAATAAAAAAAAATATGATTTTTATGAAAGATTATGACTTGTCCCAAAGAGTTGTGACCTTTCTGATATGACACGATAAATATTTATTCATGCTTCCTTTGTAGTTTATAAATAGAGGGATTTCCTCTCATTTTAAAAGAACGAAAATTCTGAATTTCTTCATCTTCTGCACAATTAAATTTTTGTGTAGTTTGGTCCTGTTGAGTGGCTTACTGACACCATTGTTTTTGTATCAACACACTGGTGAATAGAATTGATCTGTCCTGAGGGTCTATTTTTTTAAACCTCGGGCATAGAATGAAATAATTTCCTTTAAGGGACTACTTGCATTCACTAGACTCGATTTTTTTTCCCTTTATGTTTCATTTTATTATTACAAATCCTTGTATGTTTAATGTAATCATTAGACTATTGGTGTCATGTAGATTAGAATTCTTAAACCTATAAAATATATGACTTTGATCTTTATAGAGTTTTTAGTGGTTTAAAGATACATGAGATGTATAAGAAAGGACTTTGAGCGTTCAAAAGTTATGGTGTTTCCACATGTAACGACCCGGAAGGTCATTTTTGAAAATTTTAAAAATTTGTTTAACTAGAGTTAATATATTGATGGGTAATTGTAGATAATTGACTTAATCGATAATTAATGGCCTAAAATGTAAAAGTTACTTAATACCTTGTAGCACTTAACCCATATATATTACATAAATTCGTAAAATTTGTCACTTTTAGATCATAAACAATTTAGAAAAAAATAAGAGAAAGAGGACGTCACAAGAGAATATGGAAATTGCAGGTATTATGAAACCTTCCAACGTTCTTTCTATAATTTTTTTAAGCAAGTAATAATGACAGGAATTTGAATAAAGAATCAATGATTAGTAATAACTAAACAGTGATTTCAATTATATTGCAATGTCAACTTAAATTTTTTAGAGAAATTATTGTTCTTCTGTTAAGCTTTCCAGTAGATCATTAGATAATTGTATGTACCCAACCATTAAATTATAATTAGGATTAACCATTTTGCAAAAATAAGCAAGAGAAATTGTTTGTAATTGGAGAAATCGAAGCACTGTGGGGTGCGATTTTATGGTTGTACCACTTCCACGTTTCTTCGTTCTTTCCATGTGAAAGTTACGGATATGGGTACTAATTTTATTTTTTATTTTTTTTGGTTTAATTATCTTCATATTATAATTAAAGTTTTGATTTATTAGAATAGATAATTAAATATTGAGTGTATTATATTATATGAAAGCTATTAGGGTTGTAGTGTTTGGAGAAATTATGACTTAACCTTAGGTTTGAATTTGAAAATTATGAGAATTGGAATATTAATTGGCATCAAGATTAGGATCGTGATTATAAATTGGGGTGAGTTATTGGATCTAGACTAGACACATAATAATATGGCTGTTTTTTAGTTTTGAAATCTCATTGTAATTACTTATTTGAATAGATTACATTGATTTGGAAGTCCACAGAAAGGTGAAGGCTCAAGTCCTGAAGTAATTATTCGATTATTTGAGGTATGTGGATTTCTAAATCATTGTTAAGTGTATGAAATTCATGTATTGCATTATGATATGTTTTTGGGGCTAATAAGACTCGGTGATGGATTGACTTGTCCACGTTGATTAATTCTAATGATGAAAAAGGGGTAATAAAAGACAATGTGATTAATCGTTTATGTGTAATGTGTTGGGAAAGATTTGAAAGGCTTGTTGAATCATTGTTGATGTGATCTCATGATTGTGTTGTTGTGAATTTTTCAATGTCATGAAAATTGTCATCTCCTCTTATTTGCATGAACATGTCATTTGCATTGGTTCTAAGGCCTGGTTTAGATAAGTGTTATGTGATAAGACGATGTATTATATTTCGAGGGACGTATCACGTGTCATGATGAATACTATATTTCGAGGGACGTATCATGTGGAGGGATGATACTATATTTCGAGGGATGTATCACGCGCCACAGTGAATAATATATATCGAGGGTTATATCGAATGCCGCGAGGATACATGGACAGATATGTCTCGCATATGTTTGAACTGAGAGACAACATGTGTATATCACTAGGTCAAACATGCATCACTATACTTGACATTGCATTGTACATATTTATCATTGACCGAACTCATAAACAAATCCATAAACTTGTTGGGTGTTTCCCTTCAGGTACCTCAACTATGTCATTTTCCTATTGAATCACTGAACCACCCATAATTTGTTCCTTTTAAAAATCGTTAGTTGATTTTGATCGGTTTTTTTATTGTAAATGCCTTTAATTGTTCGTATTGTAATGTTTTTTTTTTTAAATAAAGAATGAACACAAACTGTATTAGTCTCATTTATTTTCTAATGTCTCAATTGTTTTCTAATGTGTTCAAATGACTTGAAGTAAAACATAATTATTCTCGAACATTTTCACTATCAATTGGACTAATGAGTTCTAGAACAACATATGTATCCTCTATCAATACCACTAAAAAATCTAATTTTACATCAGTCAACGATGTTTGATTAAAAGGTACAAATTATAAACTATTCAATTATTAAATAGGACAATGGCATAGTTGAGGTACATGAGGGGGAAAATTCAACAAATTTAGGAATCTGTTTATGTATTTGGCCTTTATGATTACTAAACTTGATATTGTATTTTACGGATTTTGTGGTTTCCATTCTGTGAAACTTTGATTGATGAACATTAAGCTTGTTGTTGAAGATATATAATTATTAGAGGATTGTTGTTAAGTTGTGTGCTATGTCAATTATGAGTTGTTAGGTTGGGCTGGTTTATGCAGGTTCTAGTTGTTGGGTTTGATTGGGGTGTAAGTAATATTCGAATTCCATCCACTTAGCTCGTGTTTAGAAATTTACTAGCTGAGTACCGTGTGGTTTCATACTTACCCCTGCTACTACAAATTTTTTGTAGGTTACTAGCCCGGACCTTTTTGATATTTTCTATTTTCCTTGTTTGAGGCTTTTCGTGGAGGTTTGTGAGGTAGATATTTTTCATTTCAGCGGACATTCTTTATCCTTAGTTATGATCTTGTTTTATTCTAGAAACAAGGTTATTTGAGACTTGTGTTTTCTTTTGAATCAATTGAAATACTTTAGAGGCTTGTACACATGACAACCCGATTTTTTAAGTTGATTATGAAATTTCTACATTGTATTGTCATGGTTGAGTTTTAGGATGAATTATCTTGCTGGGATAAATAGTGTGCAATCACGTTTATTTTAGGCCATGACAAAATGGTATCAGAGCCCCAGGTTCATAGGTCTCACATTTATACAAACTGAGTCTAAGTAAAGTCTTGAAGATTGGTACGGAGACATCTGCACTTATCTTCGAGAGGCCATAGTGACTTTTAGGAAAAATCATCACTTCTTGGATCTCTATTGTTTGTACTTGGTCCCGTTTTGATTTTTATCGCTTCACTTCATTCACTCTCACTTATAGTTATGAATCGTGCGTGGTTCCACATGTGAGTAGTTGATGTCGTGTAATGTTTAAATGTTAGCTCTGGTATAACGGTGGAACTAATACTTATGGAAAGAATGTGTGGTAATTTAGAATGTTTAACAATTTGAAGAGGTTATGTAAGGTTAGTTACCTAAGTAAAGTGAATGATACTTGTGTGGTATATACGATATCTTCAGTAGTTTGGCAATAGGAAGTGAAATGAATAAAAGAAGGGATAGGTGATGAGAAATGTGCCTTTGAAAAAAAATATAGTAAATAAAGTAGTCATAACATGTGTGAAATACATAGTGAATTACGAGAATGATTTGCGCTATTTGAGGTCACATCCATAACTACAATTTCATAGATTGAGTGTATATTAAAGAGGGTCATGATACAACTAGCACAATGGTATTCGTTCTTACTTGTTTAGAGTTAGATAATGTGTTACTCATGAAGTAAACCTCATCTATGAAGGAATGCATATCGTTTTGGATGAGAAACCAAACAAATTTGATAGTATCTTTTAGTTACTTAATGGGGCAGAAATATGTAGGCTATTTGGGTACAATCTTCTTCAAGAGTATGATGCGTTCTAGTGGTAGATCTAACGACTTTCACAATATGGTACTAGTTACTTATGGAAATGGATAAGTCGATTGTAAAGTGAGAATATTAACTACTTAAGGAGTTATCAGCTGTATCACATGCTCATATAATTAGATTTGATGTTGCATTCACATTGAGAAACCAACTAGTTTGTTACTTGAGTTATGCATTATTTATAAGGAAGCTTTTAGTGATGGATCTTTACTACGATATTAATGTGTTTTGTTTGTAAAGCGTATCTTGAGGATTTTAAACGAGTTGTGATTTCATTGTAAGCTCTATAGATGTGGATCAATATAGCAATGAAAAGATTATGAGTATAGCAAATTTCCAACGAGTATTTTGTGTGAAGGTAATTGAGAATTGTAGTAAGAAAGTGTGTATAAATTGAGTAAGTCCCTAGGATGGTTGCCATAGATGGGTTTGGGATGTCATGTTGATGATGAGGTTGAATTTATCTTGATGGCAAGGGATGACTAAGCATGGTGGTAATAAGGTTTTAGAATGAATTATGATTGGAATACAACTATATGATAAGGATTGTTGGTTAAACAAATTTTGTATGGTTATAAGGACTTGCGAGTATCTAAGGTTGTGGTTTTACAGTTTTTGGTGAGTAACATTATTGTATGGAAAGTTTTAGGAGATGTATGCACACAACTAGAATAAAACTTAAAGGAATTAGAGTCATAATGAGGGAAAAATTATGGGGTGAAGTGTAGCCTTCAAAAAGAGGTGAGAATAAGAAAATTTTTTTTGATTGCAAGGGATAAGGAGGTATTTTCAGAGGAGTTGCATTACTTATGATAACAGTGTCATTGATGCATCATATTGGTTAAAAACTATTGGATAAAATTTGAGAAAAGAGTGTTCATACGTTTTGCTCGAGTGTGCAATAAGTTTTTTTGAGTGTTTTTGAGTTGGTAATGAGTATGATTGAATTTTTAACGAAAGATATGATAAGGTTGATGGAAAGGCAATCAATGATTAGCTAAGATATGTGAATCCATAAAAATCTTCAAGGTATGAGCTAATGTTGATAGATAAAGGGTTTGGGTTACACCATTGGATTCAAAATTCAAAATTATCATTGTGAGTTTAAGTTTGCGGTAGTGTATTTTTTAAAGGTATGAATTTGTATGGTAAGAAATGATCGATCGCATTGAGTGTGATGTATTTGGAAGGACTTGTTAATAATTTGAGTAGTAAATTTTGTTACTTTTGATTGTTACACCTAAAGAGGGTTTCAAGTAATGTTTTTATTTAGAGGATAAGGAGAAAATATCGTGGGTTGTTTGTCAAAGGGTAAGAGTAATAAACCAACCACTAAAAGGAAAAAGAGTCTAGTGTATTGAAGATTTCAAAGTATTTGAAATTTACATCATGGAAATAATTTAAGAAAGTTGAAGAAATAAGACCTCTCATATAGATCATTGGTTCGAAGTTTAAGGTTGTTTGAATTTTTTCTTTTGTGTTTAGATATGACTATAAGATGTGAGTTTATTCGTCAAAGACTTATTAAGAGCTTATCAATGACTTTTAAAAAGATGGAGTTTTAGTTTGGGTGACCAACAATGATGTTTGAAAAATTCCGTAGGATTATGTTGTGCTAAATTGTTCAAAATATGATAATAACTTCTGAATGTTCAACGGGGCGGACCTACAACTTTACATGATTAATGAGGATTTCGAGAAAATTGAAACTAATTTATTGATGGGATGATAAAAACTTTTATGATATATTTCATTGAAAATTTGATGGTGAGTAGAGGTTATAAACTTATAAATATGCATATTATTGGAGTGACCAAGGATGCCTTCGAATTTGGACATGACATATATGATGGTATGAATGGTGTTGAAAGTTGGTATATGAAAGTTAGTGTGAAGTTGATGTTAGGTATAATCAAATTATTTTACCTCGATGGAAAAGTATTTTTAGAATTGAAATTAGTACTATCTGTTTTGAGTGGGACTCAAATCTATCATTTAATGCTTAAATGAGAGACATATTTTAAAATATTTAGAGGCTATAATGTGTTTGCTAAGAAGACTTTGATACTAGTGACAGTTTGAGAGTAAGGTAAATGGTTGATATAGTTATGATGTTTGTTGGTATTAAGATTGTTAGCTTTAATTGATTATTGTGAGAAGTATGTGAGGTTTGATAAATCGAGTATTTATAATATTGTAGAGGAGCTCAAAGTGGCTGATTATGGGTGGCTAAAAATTCAGAGATGGAGTCATATGAATATGATTTTATTTATATGGGCACTAAGGAGTATCTTGTGTTATTTGACCTTACTTCTTTATATTCTTATATGATTACCTTCTTCGTACTGGACATTATTTGGAGTATGACTCACTTCTTATGCTATGCGTGTTTCTGTATCTATGAGTGATGTTCCAGTGATGGATCGATAATCTTGCGATTGTCCTTCTAGTAGGATGGTATCCTTGGACAAAGTTGGTCATTTCAATTATGGCGTATTTGGTGTTATTTGGGAAAGGAGAAGTATACCATTGGTTCTACATGCACGATCTTGCTTTTGAGAACTTATATAAGAGTTATGAAGAGTTATAATTGTCTAAGAGTGTTGTTAGAGATTTTGCATTTTGAAATGTATTGTTTGTTTGGTAGTTACTTGATCATTTCCTTCTTTGGATCAGTTAAGTTGGATTCTCCCCTGATGAATACTCAATGTCCTGAGATCCAATTTTATAACTTATGTTCATAGAAAGATTGTGTTGTGAGAAGGACATCCTGAAAAATAAATTGTGATGATTTGTGCAATATGTGTTTCTGGTGGTTGATTCAGGCTCACTCATGGTTGTATTCAGTTTTGATTCAGAAGGTTATCTTGGTTATGTGAGAAAAGAGTCATCTTGATTATTGTCTAGTGAGTTCGTTTCATATTGGGTTCACGGGTTAACGTTTGACTTGTTAATCACTCTCATTAGAATATTTTCTAAATTTTGGTTCGAAATTTCAGTTCTTGATAGTTAATCTTTATGGAATGGTCCTAATTATGAATTTACATAGAAAGAGAAACACGACTTTGAAAGTCATACTTTAGGCTCTTGGTATCCCTAGTATTTAACTTTTATTTACTTTATGTTCGAGAACGAACATGGTTCTTAGTGGTGGATAATGTAATGACCCGGAAAGTCATTTTTGAAAATTTTAAATGTTCGTTTTACTAGAGTTAATTAATTGATGAATAATTCTAGATATGATTTAACCTATAGCTAATGGGCTAGAATGTAATATATACGGAGCCACAAGACTACACGGAAGTTGCAGGGATTATAAACCCTTCCAAATTTCTTTCGATAATTTTCTTTTAGCAAGTAATAATGACAACAATTTCAATAAAGAATCAATGATAAGTAATAATTAAACAACGATTTCAATTTTAAGGCAATATTAACTTTAAATTTTTTGAGAAATTATTGTTCTTTCTGTTAAGCTTTCCAGTAGCTCAATAAAAATTTGAATGTTGCCAGTCATTAAGTTATAATTAGGATTAACCATTGGCCAAAACAAGTAAGAAAAAATGATTGTAATTGGAAAAATCGAAGCACAGTGGGGTGGGATTTTTTGGTTGCATCACTTCCACGTTTCTTCATTCTTTCCATGTGAAAGTTACGGATATGGGTGCTGATTTTAGTTTGATTTTTTTTAAAAAATGATCTTCATATTATGATTTCCATTTTGGTTTATTAAAATAATTAATTAACTATCGGGTGTATTATATTATATCAAAGTTATTAGGGTTGTAGTGTTTGGAGAAATTATGACTTAATCCTAGGTTTAAATTTGAGAAATATGAGAGTTGAAATATTAATTGACATCAAGATTAGGAACGTGATTATAAATTCGGGATGAGTTATTGGGTCTAGACTAGAGAGATAATAATGTTTGTGTTGTTGATTTTCAAATCTCATTGCGATTATTTATTTGAAAAAACAACATTGATTCGGATGTCCAATGAAAGGTGAAGGCTCATGTCTCGGAGTGATCATTCGATTATTTTAGGCAAGTTGACTCTTAAATCTTTGTTAAGTGTACGAAATTTATGTATTTCCTTGTAATATGTGTTTGGGGGTAATAAGAGTTAGTGATGGTTGACTTGTCCACATTGATTAGTTCTAATGATGAAAAAAGGTAAATAAAAGACAATGTGATTAATTGTTTATGTGTGAAGTGCTAAGAAAGATTTGAATAACTTGTTGAATCATCGTTGATGTGATATCATGATTATGTTTTTGTGAATTGTGCAATGTTATGAAAATTGACATCTCCTCTTATTTGCGTGAACATGTCATTTGAATTGGTTTTGAGGCATGGTTGCGATAAGTGTTATGTGATAAGAGGATTTACTATATTTCGAGGGACGTATCTTGCACCGCGATGGATACTATATTTTGAGGGACGTATCGCAGTCGCAATGGATTCTTTATTTTGAGGGACGTATCGTGAGCCACGATGGATACTGAGGGTTGTATTGTACGCCGCAATGAATGCATGGACACATATGTCCCTCATGGGTCCTAGACTAGGAGACAGTGGGCATGTATCACTAGGTCAGACATGCATCACTATACTTGTAATTGCATTGTACGCATTTATCATTAGTGAACTTGATATTATGTTTATTGATTTTGTGGGCGCCTTTCTGTGAAACTTTGATTGATGAACATTAAGCTTGTTGTTGACAATATTTTATTATTAGAGGTTTGTTGTTAAGTTGTGTGCTATGTGAGTTATGAACTGTTAGGTTGGTCTAGTTTATGCATGTTTTAAATGTGGGGGTTCAGTTCGGGTGTAACGAGTATCCGTATTTCATCCCCTTAGCTCGTATTTAGAGGTTTACTTGCTAAGTACCATGTAATTTGGTACTCACCCTTTGCTACTACAATTTTTTTTGTAAGTTACTAGTCCAGACCTTTGTCATATTTTCTGTTCTCCTTGTCTGAGGCATCATGTGGAGGTTTGTGAGATAGATATTATCATTTCAGCGGACCTTTTTTCTCCTTAATCATGATTCTTTTCTATTATAGAAACAAGGTTATTCGAGATTTGTGTTTTCTTTTGAATCAGTTGTAATACTTTAGAGGCTTGTACACATGACACTAGATTTTGAGGGTATTTTTTGAGTTGATTATGAAGTTTTCGCATTTTACTGTAATGGTTGAGTTTTATGATTACTTGTCTTGGTGGGATAAGACTAGTTCCATCACATCCATTTTTGGGTAGTGACACCACACTACCTTGGTGTTTTATTTATTCAACTTTCTATCTTATCAAGACATTCAATCGATTAGTGACATCCAAAAAATATAGAAATGTAGTGGGATGGAAGTATTGTACTCAACCTTAATCAAATGTTTGGGGTTCAAATGTCGGGTTGGAGTCAATGAATTACCCCTCAAAATAGGTTGAATTTGTATTAATAAAAAAAAATTATCTTCTTATAAATTTTAGATTGAATGTCCCTCCAAAAAAAATAAAGTTTTAACTATAATGATCGAAACATAATCAACAAAATATCTCTTTTGGCTATCAATGTAGTGTCATCGACTGCATGTGATTTTGAATAAGGGACATACTAAGACATCATTTAATTCAAATGATTTGAGCGACATATGTTATTTCATTGAACTTCAGGAGATGTGTTTTCATATTTGAATTAACTTATCTAATGCACAACTAATTATATGAGATGTACAATATTTCGATTATGTATGTAGAGACCTTGAATAGGATAAAAACTCTCGCAGTTGATGCATAAAATGTTTGTACCGCTATTTAAAAATACAAATATAGATAATGAAACAATTACATATCTTTTCTAAAGACTTTTTATGTTGAACAACTATAGTAAATGAAGAATTATAACAAAATTCATAAACACTTACAATCAAATAATTTCGATCTAATTAAAAAAATTATTCATTTCTTTTGTTATTGACAATTTATCATAAAGTTGTACCCTCTCTAAAACAGTAATATTATTTAATGTTCAGATAATTGATGTAGGGACAATGTCAATAGTTCTTCAATAAATATATATAAGAGAGGGGGTATTTATTTATTTATTTTTAAATTATATTATGGCCCATGAACCTTTTGTTATTTTAAATACAAAAGAAAATAAGAAAAATCCTAAAAGGGAAAGACCGCTAAAAAGGCAACCAAAGAAGAAATAGAGAGTTAGCTTCTCTTGCCATCTTGTTTAGCCGCCTTCGATCAAGTCCAAGCACCAACTACAAGAGAAATAACTTCATAGATAACATATACTTCATTTCAGCTACTACAAGCTCTTCACCAAGTGACTTTCAACTAAACCATTGATGGACATTGTTTGTGTCATCTCAGGAGGACTTCGTCGAACTTCAAAACTTCTAGAAGAGAATCTATAGAGATCGCCTCCCAATATGATCTTGGGTGCCATCTATAGTAGATTCGTATCAAATTCGACTCAAATGTTTGTTAGCCCAGAAAAGGAAGGTGTAAATTGCTCCAGGTAAGATTTGTTAAGCATTATATATGAATTAGAAATCTTTTTCTCTAGTCTAATATTTGATCGGTTGAATCTCACAAAGAGATTAATACCACCATCTAAATTTTAGACCTTTTAACTAGAGAACTAACTCAATTTGATTATATGATACATGGGACTGCAAAAACTTTTGAAGATATCAAATCTTTGATGGAAACAAATAGAATATATCAACAAATCGAATACACCATTTAAGACCTGGTTTCGTACCACTTTGGACACCTCTATACTCTCATCAGGTGTGTGTTACTGCAACCAAACGAAATAACTTCATACTTTAAAAGTTTGTAATAATTATGCATCAATTGTAAATTTCTGCATGCTTTTTATCAGTACTTGTATGTCTTGATTGTTATTTTTTGAATTGTGAGAATATAATTATAACTCATAGAGTCACTCTTCTTGTCTGCTTGATTCTTTTATATGAAGTGTACTTTTTTTTTCGAGATTTATTATCTTCTTGGTGGCTGCTGGGATTTCTTAAAAATAAATGAACTCGTAAGTGCCTACTAAAACAAATTCTAAGTGAGCAAAAGAATCACCAAGAGTGTACTACTATTGCCGATACAATATTTCAGATTCAATTGATGGAGTTAATCTCCATTAACACACTCCTTGTAGAATCCCCTTCTTGATTATGAATATCAACCATCGATGAAGAATTAGTCTCAATGATTATTTGATAAAAATGTTTATCTAAACAACATTGCAAACCCTCTTTAATCGCAATTGCCACAACCTTCAAGTTAGACGAATAAGCCAACCTCACACCCTTAACCCCTACAAGATTACCATTATGATCTCTCACATAAAACACCAGACCTAGGACAAGGATTACAAAAAATCATCAACTATCTGAGGCCAAGTTTGTGGGGTATGCAAATTTTCTTGTGTCATATTCTAAATAGCATGAGAAGGACTTCTATTCAACACATAAAAACTCCAGCAAACTACTTGACACTAAAAAGAGTTTGGAACATTTCCCTTCGGTAAAAGGCTTCACACAACATTCATGATTGTTCGATTCTTCCTCTCGCATACTCCATTTTTTTGAGGAGTATAAGTTGTAGTAAGATGTCGTTGTATCCCATGAAACTCAAAAAAAACTTATAAATCCTTGTGAAAGATACTCCCTTCCATAATCAGTACGCAGAATCTTAATGGAACATCTTGTCTCCATCTCAACAAGAGCTATGAAGATTTTGAAACTGGTAAAAGCTTCAAAATTTTCTAGCGGAAAATAAACTCATGTCTCTCGGCTAAACTCATCAAAAAACTTTGTAGCATAACATTTTCCTCCGTTGGATATTGAGTTTATTGATCCACAAATATCTTAGTGAACCAACTCTAGCTGTCTTTTAGCTCTCCATGCTTTTAATTTTGGAAATCTATCACGAGATTGCATTCTAATGACACAATTTTCGAAAACATGTGCACACATTTCAAAATACAGAAGATCCATAACCATCTTCTTTTGCTGCAACATTTTCAGTCCTCCAAAATTCAAATGCCCATATCTGTAGTGCCAAAATGATGCTTGACTATTAAACTTTGTTGAAAAACAAAAATTGTTAGAGCCATATTATTCATATCAAGTGGTAAAAAATTATTTGCCGTCATCTTAGCTTCCACGATCTGTTCAAGATTAGAATCTCAGATCTTGCAAATTCCATCCTTGATTGACACCTTGTAGCCGTTCTCTTGAAGTTAACCCACACTGGTAAGATTTTGTTACACGTCTGGTGCAAGAAAACATCAGAGATAATCTACATAAATGAAGACTTTCTTTGGAGTTTCACATTCGCTTTCCCTTTGACAGCAATGCGAGAATCATCCCTTGACTTGACTGTTGTAAAAAAAGTTTCATCTAGTTTAAAAAATGAAGATTTTTCTCCACACAAATGGTTGCTATAGCCCATATTTAAATACCATATACTTTTGTGGTATTCTTCTGAGGATAGACTCACCATTAACAAAGAGACCTCCCGACGTACATTTTTAAGACTGTAGAACATTCAGAACTGTAATGAACGTGCATGTGACATCTTTAATACTCGATATGAGACTTATCTGCAATTTTTGCATTCCCATTAGGAGAGTGTCGTTGATCACGATCATGCTGAACATTATTTTTACGTTTTTCCTCTTCAGTTTTCTTTGAGTTTCTTCCCCTTTACCTACTCCATCTGTGCCCAGAATCTTTGGAGGTTGTCGTGAATTGTAATGCTCTCTCTTCTACATCCTATTGAACAATCTTCTAATCATGAACCGTCAGAACTTTTTGTAATTTATTAAGTGAAGATTATTCATATTTTTGGAATCTTCAATGGAGCAGATAACAAAATTGAATTTTGTCAACATGGACCGTAGGATATTCTCAACAATGGTGACGTCTTCAAGCCTCCCTATGAATCCATACCTTGATGGCAATTGGCATAGTGCGCGAGAAGTACATTGACACCGACTCTCTTGGCTTCATACACAAGGTCTCAAACTCACCTCATAGAGTTTGAAGCTATGCTCGCTTTGCCCTTGCATTCCCTTGATACTTCTTCTTCATGGAGTCCAAAGTGGCTTTGACGTATCCTTGCAAAGAGTTGTTTCCAATATTGAACGATCAATGTCTTGGAAAAGAAAATTGTTTGCCTTCAAATATTTCAACTTCAGTGCTTCAAGGTTTGTCTGTTAAGCATTTTTTTTAACAACACCCAGGGCAGGTTCTTGGTATCCACCATAAACGACTGCCCAAAACTCTTTGGACCTCAAAAAGATTTCGATCAACATGCTCATATGGTCATAATGACCATCAAAGAGTGGAATAACAGTCGATATCAATGAATATTTGATGAAAATGTTTATCTAAACAGTATTAGAGACCCTCTTTAATTGCAATTGACTCAAACTTCAAGTTAGAAGAATCATCCAACCTCACACCCTTAGCTCCTACAAGATTACCATTATGATATCTCACCCAAAAAGCAACAAAACTAGGACCAGGATTACCCTTGGAAGCCCCATCTTGGTTACTTTTTCACCATGTAGTAGGAGAAGGAGACCATCTGACATTTTTGTGATGGAAACTTGGCATGTAATTAACAAGCTTAGAACCTATATGACGCCAAGTTTGTGAAGTATTCAAATCCCAGTTAAACCTTAATTTGACAAAGTTATAAATCTGAGAATCAATTTCCTAGAAAATCTTGCCTTAATAACAATATCCTCCATGTAATATTATGATTTTCCTCTTCTAGAGTAACTATAGATTGAGAACCGAAACGACATTATAAACCTATTTATTCTGTAATTTCCATTAGTATCTCACTATTTTTAAAGTCGGTCTCACTTTTAGGAAAGGTCTGGCAACCCCTGCTACCTTTGTATAATACCTCCACACACTAAAGGCCACTTCAACTTGTAAAAATAAATGTTCAATAGTTTTCTGGCAGGATTTGAGCAACAAGTAAAAAGTTGAGGGATAATAGGAAATAAGGTAGCCATGATAGATGCAACATGTACTTTAAACTTCCAAACTCTCCACCCAAAGAAAAAGTTCTTGAAAGTTAAACCTTTTACCCAAATATGTTTAAAAGAGTCTTGTTGCGTAGAGGTACTTTTTATAAGTTACCAGGCACTCTTCACAGTAACAAGTTTGTAGCCACCAAAGTTTATCAATTTGATAAGATTGCCTCATATGAACAATCCAAAGCCAGACATTTTCAACATCGGTGGGTAGAAGATCAAGAATAGGGTCATAATCCTAACCATCTTCAATAGAGAAAATACCAATGTCGGTCAAGGGATAAGAACTTTGTACTTCAGATTGGTGAAGAAATAAAGGACCAAGCTTGGTCCAATTATCATACCAAGTACTACCTCCTTTACTTTTCCACCATAGCTTTTGTTCTACTATCTCCCGCATCATAAGCATGTACTTCCACACACTTAAGTGGTGCTATTGCGGATAAAATATGTATAAGGATACTTTGAAGAATATTGTTGACCAGCACCTCCTTACCTCTATAGGATATAATATTACCTTTCCTAGATTGAAGCTTATTTTTAACCTTCCTTATAAGATATGTATATTGTTCTTTTCTTTTCGTGGTATGAGAAACTGGGCAACCTAGATATTTATAAGGAATTGACCTTTGGGGAAACTTACTAATAGATTAATGGGGAGGTTGTTTTTTAGGAAATTTTTATAAAAACATAAAATTAGATTTATTTTTTTAACCATTAGCAGGCTGCAGATAATTCAAAATAATTTTAAAGGGTCTAATTTTTAAGATTAGGTTCACTAGAAAATTGTCCTCCCTTTTAATCTTGGGACGGCTTGGTTTAGGCTACTATTGCTCTAGGTCAATTTTGGGTCGACCAGATCGACTATCTCCCTATGTTTGAATGGAATAAATGATATCAAACTAGACAGGTTTAAAAAAAGACAAAAGATCAGAATTGCTCATTTGTCTAAGAACTCTTAGGTTTGTTTTTAAGGTATGTTAAATTTTCAACTTTGATTTTATTTTGGGGCCACTAGTTACTTTTATGAATTAATCTTTGTTTGACATGTATGTTTATGTGTGTTAATTCATTATGAAATTATTTTCTAGTGCTTTACAATTTTTTTAGTTTTATTCCTTTTTTATAAGATATCTTCATCTCTATATGTAAGAGATCTGGATATATATTTTCTCCTATTCAAATTTTAAGAAGTCCAGAAAATAGGTTCCTCGTTTTTATGTGTGCTTCTATAAGAATATTTTAAAACTTATATATGAGTAGATTTTACTACTTTAGTTCTGTTTGTTTGTCAGCATTTTAGTTTTTGAAATATATAAAATCTAATGATATGGGCTAATGAAACCATGTTGTGTGGAAATTTTCTATTTTAAACTCTAGAGAAATGACAAAACAAGTGAATTTAGAATTTTTAATGAGTTCAAGAAAATGTTTTTTTTCAATCCTTTACAAAATTCTTTTTAGTTTCTACAAGCAAATTCTGTTTGGCTAATCCTTTTCAAAGGTTCTTTTGAGAGTCAAATTACAAAGAAAGATGAATATTAATGTGCTTTTAGTATTAAAATTATTTTATATAAAAAAAATTAATTCAAAATTTTTATATAAAAGATTTAATAATTTTTTTTATTTTTATTCAAATAAAATTTACATATTCAAATTTTCAATCAATATTATATATTTTTGAGAGGGCTAAAATATTTTCTGTGATTTTTTTTCTTTTTTATAAACTTTAAATTTTTCTGTTGTTATGTTATTTTTAATTCTTAAAATAATACGTAAACATAAAATTAATAAAATTAGTAAAAAAAAACTTCTATGAAATTAAACCAAACTTATGAGTCACACTAAGTAATTAATAAGTTATATATGGTTAATATGTATATATGAAAGAAATATTTTAGTCTTGTAAAAATATTTTTTTTTCTTTTTACATTTGCTTCTCCTTCTGCCTATTTTAAGAAGAAGAAAAATTTATTTTCTTCCCAGCAATAGAAAAATCACTTCTTTAATTTAAAAACAACCTATTGATTTGCCAAAAACTTAATTATTTTTATCAAAATAAGTTTTATTGATTTGCCAAACACTTAATTATTTTATCAAAATAAGTTTTTCTTGCCTCGCAACAACAATAACAAAAAGACAATATAACTCATTTCAATACAAGGGAATCAAGTACAACTTTCCTAAAAGTATGTTCACTGGTTGATTAAAAGACATGTTTATTGGGGAAACATATTATTTAATAGTGTGTCTACTTCAATTTAAATTATATGACATAAGTTGAACTTCGAGTGTCATATTTTATGTTGTGATAGTAAATTCAGATATAGAACATTTGTGTTTTTTCATATGAAATTATGTATATGGAACCTATGTTAAAAGTGTTATAATTCGCAATGATTGACAATTCAAAATATTTGAAAGTTGTATAAAAAAGTTTACGGTGAAACTCTATGGACTCTTGGAACTCAAAAAATGCCACATAAACTGAGGGTGGGAGAATTATTTTTTCATTTCCCTTTTTACCATATGTAATGGAACTTTAGATTCGGAAATTTGTATTTTTTCATTTAGTTTCCTTAAACTTTTTGGTATATCAAAAGGTGAAAACAATTTAAATAAAGAGACTACAAAAATAAAGAATTTCTTGTCATCAACAAAGTGTATATTCATATCTGTTTCGATGAAATTTTAATGCTTTTTTGTTTGTTCTCTTTAATGAAACAATGTCCTCCTAATATGAGGTTAATGAAAAGGAGGCAATCAAATAATCCTTAAAAATTGCAACAGTCACAAAATCAACCAACCTAGTGAGATAATATTTTATTTTCTTGCCTCATGTTGTATGTATTTGCATGAATAACAATGACAACACAGACTTGTCAAGTGATGAGGGAAAAAATCTCCAAGGAGAGAACTACAAGAGACATAAAGAATGAGTAAAGAAATTATCATCAAAGATGGAAAGACCAAGGTCTATTCAACGAGGATGTCGTCTAAAGAGAATAAAGATACAAAGTCGCTCCAAGTAAATATAATTAAGTACAAGGAAGTTACACGTCAAAAATGGAGGTGTGGAGTAGAGATTCGAAACGGAAGAAAGAATGGTCGTTCTTGGTTCAGAACTTTTGATACTAGTGTAGAAGCTATTTTTGTCTTATGAAAAGGCAAAAATTAAATGAAGCGTTTCTAATTATTTGACAAATATTCTGGAGTTACCACCATAAGAAAACAATTCCATTAAGACCGTGCATGTTCGTTTGAAGCAGAATTATAATTGCACCTTTCTTCGCCATTTAATCAAGTGCAATTGTGCTACCCTTCGACTGGCACAATCTTAATCGATTTGATTTATTAAGGTGGTGGCTCAAGAATGTTTGTCAAATAATTAGCAACTCTTATTTTAATGGTTGCCTTTTCATAAGAAAGAATAGTTTCTACAATAGTGTCGAAAGTTCTTGACATCGAGCATTTTTTCTTCCATATCAAATCTTTATACCCATATCCACTTTCGCCTTTTAAGTTCCCTGTAATTCTTTACATTTTCTTGGAGCAGCTTTTTATCTTTCTTCTCTTTGGATGACATCCTATTTGAAAAGCCCACGATCTTTCTATTTATAATGACAATTTCTTTACACATTCTTAATATCTCTTAGAGTTTCTCCTAGATTATGTTCCTCCTAATCACTTTATGAGTTTGTGTCATCACTTTTCTTAATGTAAATACGTACAACATGATGCAATTTATGAGGGTTTTTGATTGACTCATTTTCGTCAAACTCATTTTTGGAGGACATTGTTTCATTAAAAGAACAAATAAATAAAGTACAAAAACTTCATCAAACAAGACATGAATATGCAGATATCATTATTTTTGTAGTCTCTGAAACGACCGGGTTCCGTCGTTATAGAAAAGACAATGGAATGTTTTTTTGGGTTGGAAAAATTTCTCGTAGTAACTTGGAATTTTCCAATCTAGTCCAGATTAGGAAAAATTGGAGTCATCAAAGTCTAGGGAAAGCTGGTTAAATTGGGTGATCTAATTATGAATTTTATCACATGAGTAGTAGATAAGACGCTAAGGAAATCGTATGACTTTATGAAACTGAATTCAGGCAAGTAGCACTCCCAATATTGATCTTAGTGTGAACTCAGAGTTTCTGAGTGCCTTTGTTATAAGGCGTGTGGTGAAATGGGAGTTTGGAATTCTTAAATTGACTCACTGTTTCCTTGCAACTCTTTATGGCTGATTTATCCCCACTAAGGCTGGGCCGCCATAGCAGCACAGTCGCAATTTAAGTCGAAAATAAACCCTGAAACTTCTTGATTCTTCAATTTTTGAACTTGAGAACTATGAAACGAACCCACCACTTTTCCTGAAAGTTTTCCAAAATTCTTGAGGCTAAAGTTAATATTTTTACTCCATAATTCATTTATCAATCCATAGAACGTAATCTAATGGGTAATTATCGATGGGCGGGAGAGGGGATTGATCTTGAATGTATGGGGGAAACAACCCTAATTGGGGGATTGGGATCATGAGTTTAATCAAGGGTTCTTAGAATTGTAGGCAATTCGGGTTATTAGTTATTGTTTTGGAGTTTATGGAAACTCCTTATTTCTTTCCTTAGTAGTTAACTTGCTTTCGTAACTTTAATTCCTTAGTAATTTTATTTAGTTTGTTAGATAATTAGTATAAATGGTTCTCTCAACTGAAAGTTAGGGTGAGTGTCAATCACGACAGTCGGGGTCGTGACAGGCTCTTTATTTAATTCTTTTTATTTTTGACTAACCAAAAATTTTAATACACTAATATAAAACGTTCCAAATTTCTGACTCTAAAATTCCATATCATAAAGGAAATGAAAAAATATTTTCATAGCCATTTCCATTTGAATCAAAAATGGGTTTGTCTCTATTTTGGGTGATTTGAGTGTCTCCATAACCGTATTAACGTTTTGATCCCATTTTTAATAGCATCGCATCATTTTGAGGACGTTCAAAAGGGAATACCTCCATCCTTGTGATTTGGAGCACACCTGATTGCCCTAGAGGTATGCTAAGCATGAATATATAAATTCATGACGATTAGTGTGAATTGGGACCATGTATGTAGTTATTTCTGCTTTTATTCTTAGAAACCATGACTTAGGATTGATTACTTGTCACATTCGGGAATACCCCTAAACGTAACCAGCGTCGTCGTCCTCTTTGAGGACTAAGACTAGCCTCTTAGCTTACATCATTACATTCATAGGTTAAATTTAGCAAAAATTTAAAACTTTTTACCACTTCTGCATTGAGGTTTACATATACCTCTACACACACACACAAACATATATACATACATGCATATATACATAAACACACACACAGACACACAGACACACACACACACACACACAAAAAAAATCACACACGCACACACACACACACACACACACACACATATATATATATATAGAGAGAGAGAGTATACATAGACCTTTTGTATAGGAAGATTACTTAGTCTTCTACTTTTATTGCACATAAATATATAAAACATAACATAGTCTCAAATAGTCTTCTCATCTTATAACAATGTAAGAGTATATCAAACTGGGCCTAGCCCATACATCAATGAAACAAGACAACATATAGGTCATACAACGTTAAATATCCAATGAAAAGGAAAGAACATAAGAATCTTGAACACTAAAGAAATATTATAGGCTTGATAGTGGCATCTCCCTTGGAAAGTGAGGACCTACTCTACTTGGATGATTAAGAAATTCACGTCTTCTTCGAGTTGTCTCCAAAAGCCCTTCAACAAATGGAACCTAAAATGTTGGGGAAAAGGAATAAATGGGGTTAGTACACAACTTGTACTAAGTATGAGACCATATGCACACATATCATGAAAACATGCTAAAAGAGGACATTTCATTAAGTATGCAATCTTTACTTTGAAAACCTTTATGCACATTCAAGAAGACCATACCAATTCAATAAGTCATATTCATTAAGTCATAGGCATGTACATCACAAGACCTACAACATCAAAGCTAGTCTAGTCAGCATGCATATCATGTAATTAAAAACACATAATCAAATAACCTAATCATCTTGTCATAAATAACCATAAACATGAATAAGAGTTCATCATAACATAATCAATGTAAGAAAATTACCCATGAACCCCTATCAAGTCAACAAGTGCAATGACCAAGAAAATCCCCATAACCTTACTCAATCACGTAACTCAACAAGAATCATGACCAACCTCCAACTTCACATAGCATATCATTTAAGAGTTTATATCATCATACATTAGAAATACAGACCAAACACATATTAATAAGTGAAACCAATCATCATATAGTATCATCAATATTCAAGATTATCAAATAAATCTCATGTACGATTATAAGCATATGCATATATAATAACAACCTTCTAATATTTCCCTCAAGGCTAACTAGTGCAATGTTTAGGTAGAGTCTCATACCCCTACCTAGAATAATATAAACCCTTTAGGTCATCATAATTAGAGTTCATTACTTTAGTTCATTTTACCTTTTGCGAACATCTTGCCTTAACCGACATAGACCACATGAGCTAATGTGGAATCCGGTGTCATGGAACCCTACACCGAAGAAAGGCAGACTACATGCCAAGGTAGTACCACAACTTAAACATATCAACTACGTGAATCCACTAGCTAGTATTCCTATGGGGGCAACATAGTCCAAGAACTTGGAAATATAGTTGGGACCCTCTTTATGCTACATTCATTGTAGTCTACAATCTCAAGAGTCATTAGTGATCCTACATTCTCTATGTGGGAAGGGACACTCCTAACTCTAGTTCACTCGGCGCTAAGCTAGATTCCCTTTTGAAATGTTTTTGATGTCTTTATTAATCATCATAGCTTATTGTAGGTCATAGGGTCTAACCTTTGTATAATCATAATCGTCATCATCATCATATCTCAATAAGAATTGCATGAGTATTGTCCTTTCATTACAATTCATATAGGTGAGGTTAGCACATTAACATATCACTTCATAATAAGACACATTTGTAAATCATTCACCATCCTTATAACATTTAAATATTAGCCAACACCTCACAAAGCATAGTCAAGACATTTCAATTCAATATCATACAAACACTATCAATCTTACTACAAGGGATACTCCAATACAACATCATGACTTAATCACAATTAACCATAATTGAATTAAAGAATAGGGATCACAAGACTTACCAAGTCTCCTTCATAATTCATCATCATGATCTTACCATCAACCCTTATTTCAACCCAATTAGGGTATAGTATCATCATATAACCATAACAAACATAATAACAAAGCCAATTGAATCACTATATCACAATTCATCACTAGTACATAGCTTAAAATAAAATACTTAGGTCAATTCACAACATACTTCATAACCTAGATCAAATTCTCAAGAACAAGCATGACAAGACTATAATTCATTCTAATTTAATTATGATTAATAAAACAACATGATAGGATAGTAATTAAACTAATAACTAATTCAATTGAACCAACATTACTCAATTCATATCAAGATCACAACCTAGGGTTAAGGGGTAAAGGCACCTTCTATAAACTAGACCAATCTAGTAAGATATATCATAATTAAGTTAAAATACATGTTAATCTATTCATATTATCAAAAATAATAATATACAAATCAATTCAAGATATAATTTTTGAGATTGGAAAAGACCCACTTGAAAACTCAACTTTTGAAATCAATTTGATAGAAACCTTTGAGGAAAGAGATCTCAAAGGTGAAAGAGATCTCATACCTTGATAGTTGATCAAGATTGATGGAGTAAACTGACTCTTTGCATCCCTTAAAGCCTCCCGAGGGTTGGTGTTCAATAGAGTTCTTCACTAGGCTGAGAAAGAAGAGGGGAGGAAGAGAGTTTGGGGTTTGGGAATTATGTGAGTTTAGGTTAGACTAATTAGGTTAGGGCTTCATATAGGGGTTAAATCACTTAATTGGACCTCCCCCAACACCTAATTAATTTCCTAACTAAGACAATTATTTAATTAACCTAAGCTAAAAAGTGCAGTAAAAACGCATCCCTCACAGATGAGACCCCGATCGACGGCCCGTCTGTGAGTCAACGGTCGTTGTTCCCCCTCCGTGCTGCACTCCGTCGTTTGATTCAAAGACTTGTAAAAATGGACCATTATCTAAAATGGCTAAGTTTTAGTTGACGGATGACATCGACGCCACGTTGATCAACCTACACCCCGTAGATTCCCCTCATGGGTGGACACTGCCCAGGCTATCTTTGACCCCAAAATGCAAGGGTCCTCCTCAAAGGCCCTTGGTTGGTCTATGAATCAAGTTAAATACAGGTTACACATCCTTCCACCATTTTTCATCATTTTCTGACTCCTATAATCTTATCAAATAGGCTAAGTCACGGTAGTACCTTATTGAACTAGTTTCCAAACTTCATGGATGTTCTTGGATGTTTTTGTTTCTAGAATTCTGAAATGACTTATATTCATTAAAATGGACCTCAAAACAGTGTCCAAACCTTATGAAACTTATGTTAGTCTATAGAACATGTCTTGGATTTTTGAAGTGTTACATTATCCCTTGCCCCTTAGGAACATTCGTCCCCAAATGACACTAAAATCTTTTGAATGAAGGAATAGACTCAAGACTAACATCCCAACCAACAATAAATACATCAGAATATCAATCATATCATTTACAGAAGGCAAGTAAAAACTTCAATTACCACACATAAGGATCAAAATCACATCATGAGGAATTTTTTTCTCACAACAACTACATGAGTTCAACATATCATATATGAGTCAATTATGTCATATCTTAACTTATCAACATGCTACATATCATTTCAAAACGACTCACCAAATAAAAATCAGAACATGACTCAAAACAAGCAAAATTTCAAGTCCAAATGCACAATTTCACTGTAATTCACGATAATGACATAAAATGAACATTTTCCTAAAACTTTAGCAAAAACCAGGAAATTTCAATTTTAGTCATTATTTTGATTATTAGTAAGGACTAATAACCTTAGTTATCAAATAGATGAGGTAATGAGAGTTCATGTAAGCCTCGGCCTCCCATGTTGCACCCTCAACTAGGTGATTTTTCCATAACACCTTTAAGGAAGTCACCTCCTTTTTCCTTAACTTGGTTACTTGTATCAAGGATTTCAACCGGAACCTCCTTATAAGAGAGGTTATCCTTTACACCAAGACCCACAATAGGAAGAATAGACTCGGGATCACCGATACAATTCTTAGCATAGAAACATGGAAAACTAGATGAACCGAAGCCAATTCACTAGGCAACCTTACCAACTTTTTGCAAGATTTGATAGGGACCCATATAACGAGGACTCAACTTCCCCTTCTTTCTAAATCTAACCACCCCTTTCATAGGTGAAATTTTCAAATACATTTTATCATCTTCTTCAAACTCTAATTCCCTTCTCCTATGATCGACATATGACTTTTACCGACTATAAGCTGTTTGCAACCGGTTCCTTATAATATGAACCTTATCCAAAGTTTTATAAATCAAATCTGCACCCAAAGACTCACCCACTTCAAACCATTCAATAGGTGACCTACACAACCTACCACTCAAGGCTTCATAAGGAGCCATGGATATGGATTAGTGGTAGCTATTATTGTAAGAAAACTCTACCAACGACAAATGCTTATCCCAATTTCCCTTGAAACCAATAATACAAGATCTAAGAATATCCTCAAGGGTTTGAATAATACGCTCTACTTGACCATCCGTTTGGGGATAAAAAGTGGTGCTTTGCTTCACCTTAGTACCCAACCCTTGTTTAAATGACCTCCAAAACCTAGATGTGAATTGTACACCCCTATCCAATATGATGAATAACGGAATACCATGGAGACATACAATACCATCTATAAAGATCCTTGCATAATCTTCCGCTGAATAAGTAGACTTAACAGGAATGAAATGAGCGTATTTGGTCAACCTATCCACAATCACCCATATAGAGTAATATTGCTTTTGTGTCCGAGGTAAACCTACCATAAAATCCATATTCATTTATTCCCACTTCAAAGTAGGAACTTGGATTTCTTGTAGTAAAACAACCGACTTTTGATGTTCGACTTTCACTTATTGGAAATTGGGACATTTAGCAATAAATTCCGCTATGTCCTTTTACAAACATTCCCACCAAAACACTTCCCTAAGGTCATGGTACATCTTTGTTGCCCGGATTAATGGACTAATAGGACCTATGATCTTCCTCAAGAATCTGGTTCCTCAAACCATCTACATTGGGAGCACACAACCTTCCTTGATACCTCAAGACACCATCCCCCCTTAAGAAGAATGACTTATTAAGCTTTCTAAGAACCGATTCCTTCAACTCCATCAATGGTTGATCAAGGTGTTGTTTGGACTTCAACTCAACTACCAAAGATGTCTCGGACTTATGATGGACCATAAAACCACCATTCGGAGAATCTTCCAAACTTACATCCAATCTAGCCAACCTATGAACATCTTTCACTAGGTCTTTCTTGGCTTCCTCTACATGAGACACACTATCAGTGGTTATAAAACTTAGACCATCCGCAACCACATTGGTCTTGCCGGGGTGATAAAGAACACTCAAGTTGTAATATTTCAACAATTCCAAGCACCTTCTTTGTCGGAGATTCAACTCCTTTTGAGTGAATACATATTGGAGACTCTTGTGGTCGGTATACATCTACATAAACACCATATTAGTAATGCCTATTTTCAAGGAAAATACCACGACCGCTAACTCAAGATCATGAGTTGGATAGTTCCTCTCATGCACCTTAAGTTGTGTAGAATCATAGGCTACCACCACATGTTGTATAAACACCCCCCCCAAAACCCACTCGGGATGCATCACAATACACAACGAAGCCCTTTGTACCCTATGGTAATGTCAACACCGGAGTAGAAGTTAGTCTATCTTTCAAGATTCGGAAGCTTCTCTCTAAGGCCTCCGACCACTCAAATTTCTTACTCTTTTGGGTCAAAGTTGTCAAGGGAGATGCAATGGACGCAAAACCATTCTTTAACCTTCGATACTAACCCGCT
This sequence comes from Solanum habrochaites, assembly GCA_027704765.1. Lineage (NCBI taxonomy): Eukaryota > Viridiplantae > Streptophyta > Magnoliopsida > Solanales > Solanaceae > Solanum > Solanum habrochaites. The sequence goes on along the minus strand of JAKWJA010002495.1, from coordinate 35,837,343 downwards.
CGACCCAAGAAACTCCTAATGCCGGTTGGAGTCAATGGTCTAGACCAATTCTTTACCACCTCGGTTTTCTTTGGATCAACCTCAACTCCCTCACTGGAGATGATATGACCAAGAAACGCCATCTATACTTGGAAAATAATTGATTCTCCTTAAGCACTTGTAATACCACCCTCAAATGGTCCATGTGATTACCCTCATTTTTCTAATATATGAAGATGTCGTCAATGAAGACAATGACAAATGAATCTAGGTAACTTTGAAACACCCTATTCATGAGATCCATAAACGCTGCCGGGGCATTAGTGAGACCAAAGGACATTACTAAGAACTCATAGTGACCATATCTAGTCTGAAATGTCGTTTTTGGTAAATCCTCACCTCTTACCCTATGTTGGTGATACCTTGACCTCAAGTCAATCTTAGAAAAGTAGTTTTCCCCTTGGAGTTGATCAAACAAGTCATCAATGCGAGTGAGAGAAACTTGTTCTTAATAATGACCTTATTAAGTTGGCAATAATCAATGCACATCTTAAGGGACCCATCCTTCTTCTTCACAAATAATACTAGAGCATCCCATGGATAAATACTAGGTCTAATGAAGCCTTTGTCTAGTAAATCTTTGAAAGTAGCCTTCAAATTTTTCAATTTGGTTGGAGCCATCCGATAAAGAGGAATTGAAATGGGATTTGTATTCTATAACAAGTCGATAACAAAATCAATTTCCCGTTCGAGAGGAATACCGGGAAGGTCATTAGGAAATACCTCCAGAAATTCCCTCACTACGGTTACCGACTCTATGGGAGGAATTTTGGAGTCTAAATTTTGGACTCTTACTCCATGATATAAAAACCCTTTAGAGATCATTTTACAAGATTTCAAGCAAAAGATGATACGTCCTCTAGGAATATAACTCCCCCCTTCCACTCTAAAACGGGCTCATCTGGAAAGTAAAACATCACCACCCTTGTTTAATAATCTATGGAAGCAAAGCAAGCATGCAAACAATCCATACCCAGTATGACATCAAAATCAAACATATCAATTTCTACTAGTTCAACATAAGTAACTCTATTGGAAAACATTATAGGACAATTTCTATACGCCCTCATTGCAACAACTGACTCACCCACCGGGGTAGATATCATAAAAGGTTCATTTAGAATGTCGGGTAATATATCATAATTCTTGGATATCAAGGGAGTAACAAAAGATAATGTTGAGCCCGAATCAAGTAAAGAATATGTATCAATGGAAAAGACTTTCAACATACCGGTCACCATGTTGGGAGAGGTCTATTGTGCACCCATAGAGCGGAGAGCATAAAAGTGATTCTTCTTTAGAGCATCATTAGAACCACTTGCTTTCCCACTATCCTTGTCTTGACACCTCATATTTGGGCAATCCTGAACCTTGTGCCCGCTATTACCATAACCAAAACAATTATCCATCCCCTTAAGACAATCACTGTAGTGCTTATTGCCACACTTTCCACAAGTCGGCTTCTTCATTAGTGAACTAGTATTCCTTCCCTTTTTAGGCTTAGGGTTATACAACCTATCATCCTTAGCCTTAGGGAACTTGGAAGAAACCTGATTTGAAACCCTCTTCTTAAACCTATGCTTGTCTTAAATCTCAAGCCTACCCTTTGAAGAACCACCATCAAAAGATCATGGCCTCTTGGCATCTCAACTCTTCCTCTAAACCCTTGCCTCTTCTATTTGTTGAGCATGAACCATGAGACGAGAAATTTTCATATTTTCATGTAGCATAGCCGAATGACACTCTTCTTGAAAGTCATCTAACACTCCCATAACAAAGCGGTTCATTTCATCACTAAGGTTGAAAACCAAATAAGGAGCATATTTTGACAATTCAGTGAATTTCAAGGAGTATCCAAGCATACTCATACCTCCTTGACGAAGGTTGATGAAGTCCACCACTTTGTCTTCCCTCTTCTCCCTAAGAAAGAATACTTCAACAAAAGCCTTCTTGAACACCTCCCAAGTCACCAGTCCACCCCTTAACGTCCTATTATTCCTCCATTAGACATACCAAGTTTGGGCCACATCTTTGAGTTGGTAAGTGGCTAGCTCGACCTTATTACTAATAGACAACCACATATAATAGAGGATATTTTATATTTCATCAATGAACTCTTGGGGGTCTTCTTCAACCCTGGACCCATATAAAGTAGGGGATTCATCCTAGTGAAATCCCTTAAACGAGAGGTCATGGTAGCAACTTGTTGGTTTGCTCAGGGTACAACCTCCCGATAAGCTTGGTCCGTCATATCTTGGGCTTGAGTAGTGGAGGCTTGTGCTTAGGTAGTAATGGTTTGGTACATATGGAGAAAAGCAGCCTTTATGTCACCATTTGTCAAAGGAGGATTAACCGGAGCTTGATCATCATTCATACCTTTATCAAGAAGAGGGACTTGATCACCACGCGGAGGAGCTCCCAATGGAAATCTCATCCTCTAGTATTCATGCCGCATTTCTTCGAACATTCATTGCCTATAATAAGAACAAGAGGATTAGATGCAAAAGAACATAGAGGTAAACTCTAGAGGCAGGATATTAGACTTCCAAGAAAGTGAGAGTTTCCTAAGGATCACATAGATTCCTATTCATAAGTGTGGACTAAGACTAGCCTCTTGAGTTACATCATTACATTCATAGGTCAAATTTAGTGGAAATTTAAAACTTTTTAGTACTTCTACATTAAGGTTTTCATAGACCTCTACACACACACACACACCACACACACACACACCACACACACACACATATATATATATATATCGAGTATACATAGAGCCTTCGTATAGTAATATTACTTAGTCTTCTATTTTCATTGTACATAAATATATAGAACATAACATAGTCTGAAATAGTTGTCTCATCCCATAACCATCTAATTAGAGTATATCAAATCTATCCTAGACCATACATCAATGAAACAAGACAACATATAGGTCATACAACGTTTGATATCTAAATGAAAAGGAAAGAACACAAGAGGCTTGAACACTAAAGCAATATCATAGGCTTGATAGTGGCATCACCCTCGGTAAGTGAGGACCTACCCTACTTAGATGATTAATAAATTCAAGTCTTCTTCAAGTCGTCTCTAAAACACTTTTAACGATCGGATCCTAAAATGTTGGGGAAAAGTAAGAACTGGGATTAGTACACCACTTGTACTAAGTATGACACCATATGCACACATATCATGAAAACATGCTAAAAAAATATGTGACATCCCAAGACCACACCCTAGAAGATATGGCACCCTCAAGGTGTAACTGGCGTACTTTACCTCTTCAATGTCTTGTACAAACCCTTTCGTATTGTTCATCGCATATAAAGATATGAAAAGTAGTGTGAAATTAATACTTTTCACAAAAATTCTTTAAGTCTTTAAAAACTCATTCATATAAAATTCATAGGAAATACTAAGTCTCATTTCATAAAATCTTAGATACAAGAATACTTGGGATAGGTCCCATACACAATAGAAACAAGTAGTACTAAGTCTATTACAATACTTCAATAAGATACATAAAAGAATCTATGACCTCGAGTCAAATGAGGACATAATTCAACTTTCTTGAACGATATTCTAATCCAAGCTTAGCTCTCCAAAAACACCTTCACCTATGAATCACTTTAGAGATGGATAAAGGCATGGAATTAGTACAAACACATGTACTAAGTATGTCATTATGCATAAAATCACGAAAATAGATATTTATTGGAAATATGCATATTTATCATTTAAATATAATATCATAATCATAATAATAGCATATAACACCTTAGAAACACATAAGATAACATTTAAGCAATTATGTAAATTTTTAAGGTCACTTAACAGTGAATCAATTCACTGTTAAAGTGAAACAGTGAAGTGCCTTATCTTCACTTTAGACACTTTCAAGCATGTAATCCCCTCACTAAGAGTTATGCTAAAACTCACTTAAGTAAGACAAAGAGATACCGCCCATCTCAGCACACCTAAATGATCTTTAAGACCACCTATAATAAGATCAACACACACTTACAATGATATATATGAACACGAGATCCTTCTACCAAAGCTGATTCGAAGTCTCACATGAGTTAGTTGTAAAGAAACCATACATACAATCCCTTACACACACACTTAAGAGATCCTTTAGACTACCTAAGATAGAATCATTCTCACTTAATACATCAACACAGATCATATGACATTCTCCATCCAAAGGCTACGAAAAGACTTACTTAACCAAATCAAGAAGATAACGTCCATGATTGACCTCTTCAAGATTACCTAAATAATCCTTAAGACTACCTAAGGCTTATATCATGTCTACATAATAAACAATCTTCCCGAACTTGAGTCATTCTTAATACTTATCTAGGTAAAATACGTAGTGACCATTCATATGCCCCCTACACACCTTAACTACACAACCCTTAACTACTCTAGATAAGTACTTATTCATTTAACATAATTTCTTAACTTAAGTCATTAAATTAATTAGTTCATTTAAGACTCATTAATTACATAAAGACTTTCAAGTAATGGTCTTATACAAGACCTAGGACTCTCACTAACACCTTTAAAAACTATTGTGAAATGTCTACATTGCATCCCACACCACTACGTAAAACCTCATAGAACTTCTATAATGCTAGTAGGTATCTCATATGATGAAAATAGGCAACAACCAACATAGACCATGATTACTAGATATGGAATCCGGAGTCCTAACCTACTCCGAAGAGGGTGTTCTGCTTGACAAGGTTAGAAGTAGGACACATCCCATGTAGGCACATTGTTAAGGAATATGAAGGAATTTTATGCACTCTACTCTCATTTACAAGTAGAGATATATTGTACTCTAGTCTTTTTCTCAAGAAAGATACTTCCTATAACATTTAATCGGTGCTAGCCTTTGTTCTCGTTGAGTCATTGACATTCAAGGTTCATACAAAATAGATTTATATCTAGTTCAAAACCAATAACATTCACTCTACCAAAAAGGTCCACTAGGGCTACCTTATAATGGCGGCGTCGATAGCTCATCATGACTTTACTCAGGATGATAAGATGCCATTCCATCCAATCAAACCTACGTCCATCATCCTTTACATGAAGGTTACCATTACGGGTCTCGACATCAAAATCATAATACAACCTTATCATTAGGTTTAAGGTTCCACGTATATGACCTTCATAACATCATTTAAGGTCTCACATAACATTCAGTCATACATGAAAAGGGTGCACTAAGCCTACTAGTCAAGAAATATCGTATTCACATATCATCCAGACATGTATCAAGTAATGGATAAAAGTTCTACCAAAATAAGACACAATATACTTTACTTTATCACGTATAACATATCATTATTTGAAGCACTTAGGAATGACCCTTATCATCTTTATTTCATCCTATACATTACCATATCTCATGAATAGAACCATCATAGACATATATAGCCCTGTAGGAAAAATCATGCATCAACTCTAAGACTACACATACAAGAACATAGTCATAGTCGAGACTAAAAGGAATGTATAAACCAATGTTTCCGCTGCTTCGAGACCAATTCCAACAATATCGAGATTGGAATGAAATTCTAGTTATACCCCAGCCGCTTTCTTGGAACCACATGTTTGATGATCGCTAACGCACACAAAAACAATATCATAACTTTTTTTGCAGGCAGAAGGAAAGAGAAAACAAGTGAAACGAAGTGGAGCGAGGGGGAGGGAGGCTCTGTAGGATTTGAACCTACGACATCGGGTTTTGGCGACCCTATCGAGATCTTCCTGAACCTCCGCCTCTCCTCAATGGTTGTTGACCAACGAAAAGCATGGGATCAAAAAGGAAGAATTTACCTTGCTTTAACTAAAGAACTACTTTTCACTTCAAGTAGGATTCAAAGTGCTATACCTTAGAATGAGTTAGATTTCCTGTGTTAACAAAAAAGAATGACGAGACGCTAAAGAGATGGCTATGAGACTAGTGCAATCAGGTAATCGACTAAGCCGCTCATAGCACGATGGAAGTGTCTGATTATAGCAAGTTGTGCTGCTTCAATTGCTCGATATGAAAGACGACCAGCTCTACAACTTTTAGTGCCATATCTTCCAAAACCAAGTTGTGTAGCCATAGTGAGTTCATCACCAGTGGCATAAGCAGAGGAGACATATGGGGTGGGGAGAAAGGCAATTTATCTCACTTCTTACAATTCCAGTGGAACCCGCAACAAAGCTAGCAGAGCGGATCTTCTTGCAGCGGATACGGGGCATGCCCGAGCCTGGCTCCGAGACAGTGCCCAGATTGTTACGCCTTTCGTGCGGGTTGGGACAGTTACTCCAGATTCTATATTATTCCATTTTCTCATGTTAGCAATGTACAGTGGTCAAATTGGATCATTTTTGTCTCGGGACCTTTTTACTTTTTTTCATCATGTGGGAGCCCTTCGCTACACTCGACTTAAGGGCACCTACGAACTCACTCATAAGGAAACTCATCAAGTAGGTTCAAGTAATGGCAAAGCAGAGACGATTCACTCTAGTCCCGTAACCAAGCGAAAGAGGATTCATGGATAGAAGCTGCGGGTAAACCCTCGGTTTGCCCTCAACTATATACGTTGATAGGGGATAACTTCTTTGCTAGCTGGTTAGTCTAACATGATCTCCTAATATACATAGAAGGAACACATACTTTCACATTACTTCACATGTAGATAGATTTTCTCATACTTCACATATATCAAATACACAAGTTCATAATACTTCAAAAAGTTCCAACAAGGTCATGACCATTTTAATACATAGAGTAATGCCGACAATACCATATCAATTGGAAGTAAAGAACATAACATCGTTACTGTAAGTGCACCAAACAAATCATAACATAACTGAAGTCTAATTTAACATAAAATCAAGATAATCAGGGCTGCATACCACCAATACATTCTCACTGCTTCAATTCAAAGCTAAATCATCCTATTTAATATCATAAGGCCCTTACCCACGGCCATAACAATTAAATTCAATACATATACTTTGATATTAAATGAAACTAGGTAAATTCAATATAAATTCATCAATGTAAGACATCCTAGATATCAATTTCATCCAATTATTACATAAATCAATAGCCCATAGAAAATTACACTAGAATTCATAAGAATTAAGTCCAAATCACATTCCCCATAAAGTAGTCAAAAACTAGGGTTCATCAATTACATGGTTTTATAGGTTAATTGAGTTCAATTCATATAATTAACAACATTATAATTAATCAATGCTTTAAAACCTTTAATGCAAGAACCCATGGACAGATCATGAAATTGGACAATTCATCTTTGAATACTTTAGAAAAATCTTTGGAAGTTGGGCTCCTTGATGAATAGAATTTAAAGGATAACAAACCATACCTCAATAAAGCTAATCCTACAATTTAACGAAGAATCACCACTCAAATATTTAATCCAATCCCTTCCTTGAGTTTTGGGTCTAATGGAGTTCTAGAGAATTTCTAAGGCAATTTGGGTTTTCATTTTGAAGAATGAATTCTTCTAAGTGATAAAGGCGTATACACATGTTTAAAATACCCAAAAGACCCCTATGTAACCTCCCTCTATATTTTTTGGATGTGGGGTGAAAATACCAATGCACCCTTTGACTTAACAGTGACCTGCGGAGGTTGACAGCACCATCGATGGATGGTCACTAACAGACCGTCTCCCAACCAACGAACCGTTTTGTTGGTCCGTGATTTGGTAATGAGGCTGGTCCTTGGATAAACTTCTCCCACTCCTATGTGTCAACCCACGACACCCATAAACGGGGCGTCGACTTGCCCATGAGCCGTCTACTTCCTCCGTCGTTTGGGGCTGTCTTGGCAGTCTTGGCATCAAGGAAAAGGTCCTTCCTCAAGGACCCTTGATTGTTCTTTGGGGATGTTTGCCCGGGTGTTTCCAATCCAAATATGTTCATATACGATTTTAGGACCTCCCACATTAATTTTATCCAAAAAGAACATGTAAAACTCAGTAAAACATACATAGACACACAAGGTCGTTTCAAGGCAAACCTTTCGAACGTCATGGACGTTTGATCTCCAAACTTCATGAAACTAGAAAAACCTCTTAAAAAACTATAATAACTCATATAATTACCTAATTAAATCATAAAACACAAATATAGGCATATACCCACACATGAGGCACATAGGTGACTTAGTTATCAAACGTTTTGATCGTCCCTTGACGTTTGACTTCTAATGCACATAAACTCTTAGGCACTACCCAAATGCCACATAATAGACCAGTTTAGGACCTTATACTATAATTAAAACCAAGTTAGGGTCTAGATTCACCTAAGTCAATTTCAAGGTATTACAATCTCCCCCACATGGACAACACTCGTCTTCGAATGACACATGCCACTTTCCGAACACTTCCAAGAAAAGATACTCAACTTAACATCTCATGAAAATACCATACAACACATTATACAATACATAATCAAGTAGAAACATCAATTTCATAATTCAAGAGAATCAAAACACAACAAGAAACTAGAATAAATTCTACAACTCATTATGTCAAAAAAAACTCACATCCTTCATTCCAAATAGCAAAAACTCATTTAATATTAAATATAATTCTCATATAAATAATTTCTAACTACATTAAAACAATTTCCAACCAAATAATGAATTAGTAAATTTCAAAAAAAATTCACAGTAAGCTGCCATTGCATTAAAGTGAACATGCTTCAAAAATCCTAAACTGCTACAATTAAGCAATTCATGATAGAAAGATGCTAATATGCAAGATAAAATCATATAAACACACTATACAACATAATCATAACTTCATAAAATTCACAATGCAAGGAATCAACGAAATTCAATTTCAATAAGACCCCTAAATACAAAGCACATACAACATACTTCTAGGACTTTCTTCTCTCAAGCTTGAGTTGGATAATAGAGATGAGACAATGAATCGAAACTCCTTTACTCACCATACTCCCCCCCGCCCCCTTAGAAGGAACTCATACCACTAAAGAAACAAAAGAACTTACCATAATACTCATCAGCATCATCCGGCTTTGATCCTCTTGCCCGGAGTGCATAGAAACGAGCCTTCGCCTTTTGAACATCATGTTTTGGAACATTACGAGCAATTACTTACCCTCCCTCTCTCTCTAACCGCAATGGTAGGAAAATCTCTCACCTTATGATCATCCTTCCCACAACCAAAGCAACCACTATTGTCGGCTAGACACTTTCCATAGTGCCTATTTCCACAAGTGACACATGTAGGATTTTCATTTTGTGAACCACCTCCTTTCTCAAATTTCACCTTAGGAGCACTAGGTACATATTGAGTTTGAGCCATGTTCTTGAACCTAGGTTAATCTTACTCATTTGGTCCACTCCTCTTCAAATTTATTGACATCCTCTTAAGCTTGGACTCCTCTATGGATATCATACACCATAGGTCTAGCTAAGGTCATATCATCATGTAGCATGGCCATACGACATTCTTCCCTCACTAGATCGGCGACACCCGTCACAAACCTACTCATCTCATCCCTAGGATTAGACACAAGGGACGGAGCATACTAACGCAAAATAGTGAACTTCAAATAATATTCGTCAACATTCATATTGCCTTTATTGAGATTAATGAACTCCTCTACCTTAACTTCCCTCCTCTCACAATGAAAATACATGCAAAGAAAAGCTTCCTTAAATTCTTTGCACTCAATAGGACCCGACTCAACCGTCTGATTGCCTTTCCATTGAGTGTACCACACTTGAGCAACATATTTCAATTGATATGAATCAAACTCCGCTTTCCCCCTAGATGTCATTCCCATAAAATACACTATATTATACACCTCATCAATAAACTCTTGGGGACCTCCCCCACCTTAGAGCCAAGAAATATAAGAGGATTCATTCTCACTAAGTCTCTCAATCTAGATGTCATAGTTCTCTACACAACATTCGTTGTAGGTTCGATACTCATTCACATGGGTAGTCAAAGCTCGGGCTATAGCAATCAAAGCCTCTCTAATCTCCCCATTAGTCATTTTCGGGGGAACCACTGGAACCTCATTGCCTTGACCTTCAATAGGGACTTGATCACCTTAAGCTCCTTGCGTAGCTTGAGCAACTTGCTCAACTTGAGGAGGAATCTCCTCATTCACATCATTCTCCTCAACTCTCCTAGATGGTGTCCTCCTTGTATTCATCTTCCTAGAAACACAAGGAAAACGATAAGAAAAACGTACTCATAACTTTTACTCTACGGCACGACATAAGAGTAGAAAATAAGGGAAACTCTATCGTTCTATAGACTCTCTCCCATAGACGTGTCACGATTCACACCAATGGTCAAGACTGTACTACAATGCCTTGATGAGACTTTTTGATTTCTACGACAACTTTCATAACCTATGATCTAATACCAAGCATCTCACATCACGAGACCAAACCTAGAAGATATGGCACCCTCGGAGTGCAACCGACATACTTGACCTCTCAGAGGTCTTGTACAAACCCAATCATATCGTTCATCACATATAAACATATGAAAAGAAGTGCAGAATTAAAACTTTTCATAAACATTCTATAAGTCTTTAAAAACTATTTCACATACAACTAATATGAAAAATTAAGTCTCATTTCATCAAATTTTAGTCACAAGAATACTTAGGACACGACCCATACACAACAGAAAAAAGTACTACTAAGTCTATTACAGTACTTCAATAAGACACATAAAAGACATATATGCCCTCGAGTAAAATGAGAACAAACTTCAACTTTCTTGAATGATTTTATAATCCAAGCTTAGCTCTCCAAAATCAGATTCACCTATGAATTACTTTAGAGATAGATAAAAGCATGGCATTAGTAAAAACACATGTACTAAGTATGACATTATGCATAAAATCATGAAAATAGAAATTTATTGGAAATATGCATCTTTTTCATTCAAATATCATATCATAATCATAAGAATAACATTTGACACCTTAGAAATACATAAGATAACATTTAAGCAATTTGGTACGTTTTTAAGGTCACTTTACAGTGAACCAATTCACAGTTACAGTGAAGTGTTTTATTTTCACTTTAGACACTTTCTAGAATGTAATACCCTCAATAAGAATTATCCTATAACTCACATAAGTTAGACAAAGAGAGAACGCCCATACAACATCTCTAGGCACACTTAAATGATCCTTAAGACAACCTATAATGATTCAAAACATAATTACAATGACATCGTACACATGAACATGAGATCCTTCTACCAAAGGTAATTCTAAGTCTCACTTGAGTGAGTTGTGAAGCAACCACCCATATAATCCCTTACACATACACTTAAGAGATCCTATAGACTACCTAAGATAGAATCACTCTCAGTTAATATATCAACACATAGATAATATGACATTCTCCTTCCAAAGGCTATCAAAAGAGTTACATAAGTAAATCAAGAAGATAACGTCCATGATTCTCCTCTTCAAGAGTACCTAAATAATTGTTAAGACTACCTAAGACTTAGATCATGTCTACATAATCAACCATCTTCCTAACTAGAGTCATTCTTAAGACTTATCTAGGTAAGATACGAAGTGACCAATCCTATGCCCCCTTCACACCTTAACTAGACAACCCTTAACTACTCTAGATAAGTACTTATTCATTTAACATGCTTTCTTAACTTAAGGCATTACATTCATTAGTTCATTTCAGACTCATTAATCACATAAGTACATTCAAGTAATGGTCTTTGACAAGACCTAGAGACTCTGACTAACACCTTCAAAACCTATTGTGCAATGTCTAGATAGCGTCACATACCACCACCTAAACCTCATAGTTATTCTCTAATGCTAGTCGGTATCTCATATGGTGATAATATGCATTAACTGACATAGACCATCATATCTAGAAATGGAATCCGGAGTTCTAACCTACTCCGATGAGGGTGTTCTAATAGCCAAGGGTACAACTAGGACACATCCCATGTAGGCACATGGTTAAGGAATATGAAGGGATTTTATGCACTCTAATCTCATTCAAGTATAAATACATTGTACTCTAGTCTCCTTCTCAAGTAGAGCTACTTCCTATAGAATAATCACTCGGTTCTAGCCTTTGTTCTCACAGAGACATTGACATTAGAGGTTTATACAAATGGGTTCCATATCTAGTTCATAACCTAATAACATTCACCCTACCAAAGAGGTCCACTAGGTCTACCTTACAATGGAGACATAGATAGCTCATCATGACTTTCCTAAGGATGATATGATGCCATTCCAGCCAATCAAACCTATGTACGTGATCCTTTACATGAATGATACCATTATGGCGCTCGACATCAAAATCGTAATACAACCTTACCATTAGGTTTAAGGTTCCACGTACATGACCTTCATAATATCATTTAAGGTCTCACATAACATTCATTCATACATGAAAAGGGTGCACTAAGCCTACTATCAAGAAATATCGTATTCACATATCATCCATACATATATCAAGTAATGGATAAAAGTTATACCAAAATAAGACACAACATACTTTACTTTATCACGTATAACATATCATTTTTAGAAGCACTTAGGAATGACCCTTATCATATTTATTTCATCCTATACATTACCATATCTCATCAATATAACCATCATAGACATATATAGCCATGTAGGAAAAATCATGCATCAACTCTAAGACTACACATACAAGCACATAGTCATAGTCTAACATCATCTCTTAATATACATAGAAGGAACACAAACTTTCATATTACTTCACATATAGATAGATATTCTCATACTTCACATAAATCAACTATACAACTTTATAATACTTCAAGTAGTGCCGACAAGACCATGACCATCATAATACATTATTGTAACGCCGACATGGCCACATCAATTGGAAGTAAAGCGCATAGAACCGACACCATAAGTGGACCATACAAATCACAACATAATTGAAGTCTAATTAACATAAAATAAAGAGAATTAGGGCAGGTACCACCAATCCATTCTTACCACTTCAATCCAAAGCTAAATAATCCAATTTTCAAAGGCCCCTACCCATGGCCATAACTAATAATTCAATACATAAACTATTATATTAAATGAAACTAGGTCAATTCAATATAGATTCATCAATCTAAGACAACCTAGATTTCAATTCAATACAATTATTACATCAATAATAGCCTATAGAAAATTACACTAGAATTCATAACCATTAAGTCCAAATCAATTAACCCATAAAGTAGTCAAAACCTAGGGTTCATAGCTTAATTAAGTTAAAATAATCTTATTAAAAATATTTCAATCAATATTTAATACTTTAAAACCTTTAATTCAAGAAACCATGGATAGATCATGAAATTGGACAATTCATCTTTGAAAACTTTAGAAAAATCTATTGAGGTTGGGATCTTTGATGAATACAGTTTCAAAGATAAAAAATCATACGTAAAAAAAATTAATCCTCCAATTTAATTTAGAATTGTCACTCAAAACTCCAATCCAATCCCTTCCTTGAGTTTTTGTTCCAATGGAGTTCTAGAGAATTTCTAACTCAATTTGGGTTTTGATTTTGAAGAATAAATTCTTCCAAGTGTTAAAGGATTATAAACATGTTTAAAATACCCAGAACACCCCTAAGTAATTGTCTTTTCTCTAATTTGGATGTGGGGTGAATTTACCAATTCACCCATTGACTTAATAGTGACCTGCGCAGGTTGACATCACCATCGACGGATGGCCACTAACGGATCGTCTCCCAACCAATGGACCATTCTGTTGGTCCGTGGTTTGGGCTGAGGATGGTCCTTGGCTTTCCTTCTCCCACACCTAAGTGTTGACCCACAACACCCATCGATGGGGAATCGATTGGTCCACGAGACATCTTCTGTCTCCGTCATTTAGAGTTGTCTTGGCAATCTGGCTTCAAGGAAAGGGTCCTTCCTCAAATACCCTTAATTGGTCCTCGGGATGTTTTCCTAGACGTTTCCAACACAAATATATTTGTATACGAGTTGAGTACCTCCCACATGAATTTTCATAAAAAAATAACACGTTAAACTCAACGAAACATGCATAGACACACAAGGTCGTTTGAAGGCAAACCTTTCGAACGTCATGGAGTTTGACCTCAAAACATCCTGAAACTAGACACACTTCGTATAAACACTATAATATAACTCATATAATGACCTCATTAACTCATAAAACACACATATAGGCATATAACTACACATGAGGCACATAAGTGACTTAATCGTCGAACGTCTTGATCGTCCCTAGACGTTTGACTTCCAATGCACCTAAATTGTTAGACACTTCCCCAATACCACATTATAGACCTATTTAGGACCTTATACTATCATTACAACCAATTTAGGCTCTATTTTCACCTATGTCAATTTCGAGGTATTACAGAGCACATTTCATTAAGTATGCAATTTACTTTGAAAACCTTTATGCATATTCAATAGGACCAAACCAAATCAATAAAACTTATTCATTAAGTCATAGCCATGTACATCACAAGACCAAAAACATCAGATCTAGTCAAGTTAGCATGCATATCATGTAATTGAATACATAATCAAGTAACTCTATCATCAAGTCATAAATAACCATAAGGATGAATAAGAGTTCATTATAACATAACCAAAGTAAGACAATTACCCATGAACCTCCATCAATCCTATACATGCAATGACCAAGAAAATCCCGATAACCTTACTCACTCATGTAACTCAACAAGAATCATGACCAACCTCCTACTTCACATAGCATAACATTTAAGAGTACATATCATCATAATTTAGAAATATAGACCAAACATATGTTCATAAGTAAAACCAATCATCATATAGAATCATTAATATGCAAGATCATCATATAAATCTCATGTACAATTATAAGCATATACATATATAATAACAACCTCCTAATACTTCCCTCAAGGCTAACTAGCGCAATGTTTAGGTAGAGTCTCATACCCCTACCTAGACTAAGCTAAAACCCTTTGATTATCTTATTTAGAGTTCACTCCTTTAATTTATTTTACCTTTTTGGAACATCTTGTCCTAACCGACATAGATCACATGAGATAATGTGGAATCCAGTGTCATGGATCCCTATACCAAAAGAAGGCGGACTACTTGCCAAGGTAGTACAAAAACATGAACATAGCAACTACGTTCATCCACTAGGTAGTATTCCTATGGGGGCAATATAGTTCAAGAACTAGGAGATATAGTTGGCACCCTCTTTATGCTACATGCATTGTAGTTTCAAATCTCAAGTGTACATTAGTGATCCTTTCTTCCTTATTTGGGAAGGGACACTCCTCACTCTAGTTCACTCGGTGCTAAGCTAGAGGCCCTTTAAATTGTCTTCAATTTCTTTATTAATCATCATATTTATTGTAGGTCATAGGGTCTAACCCTTGTATAATCATCATCATCATTATTATCATAGCTCAATAAGAATTGCATGAGTATTGTCCTTTCATTACAATTCATATAGGTGAGATTAGCACATTCCCTTATCACTTCATAATAAGGCACATTGGTAAATTATTCACCATCCTTATAACATTTACATCTTAGCCAACACCTCACAAACCATAGTCAAGACATTTTAATTCAACATCATACCAACCCTATCAATCTTAATACAAGGCACACTCCAATACAAAATCATGACTTAATCACAATTAACTATAATTTTAAGTAAAGAATAGGGATCACAAGACTTACCAAGTCTCCTTCGTAATTCATCATCAAGGTCTTACCATAAACCCTTCGTTCAACCCAATAAGGGTATAGTATAATCATTTAATCATAACCCACATAATAACAAATACCAATTGATTCACTATATCACAATTAATAACTAGTTCATAACATACATTTCGAGATTGGAAAAGACCCACTTGAATACTCAACTTTTGAAATTAATTTGATGAAACCCTTTGAGGAAAGAGGTCTCAAAAGTGAAAGAGATCCATACCTTGATAATTGATGAAGATTGATGGAGGAAATTGACTCTTTGAATTCCTTAAATCCTCCCTTAGCTTGGTCTTCAATGGAGTTCTTCACTAGAAAGGGAAAAAATAGAGGAGGAAGAGAGTTATGGGTTTGGGAATTATGTTAGTTTAAGTCAGGCTAATTAGGCTAGGGATTTATATAAGGGGTTAGCTCACATAATTAGATCTCCCCTAACTCCTAATTAACTCCCTAACTAATCCAATTAATTAATTAACCTAAGATAAAATGTGCAGTAAAAACACAGCCTTCACAGACGAGACTTTGATCGAAGGTCCGCATGTGAGTCGACGGTCACTGTTCCCCCTCCGTGCTGCACTCCGTTGTTTGATTAGAGATTGGTAAAAATTGACCATTATCCAAATTGTCTAAGTGTTGGTCGATGGATGGCATCGACTCCCCATCGATCAACATACGCACCGTCGATTCACCTCGTGGGTGCACACTGCCCAACCAGTCTTTGACCCCAAAATGCAAGGGTCCTCCTCAAGGGCCCTTGGTTGGTACTTCGGGAATCGTGTCCGGACGTTTTGAAAATGAATCAACTTAAGTACATGTTAGATAACCTTCCACCAATTTTCATCATTTTTTGACTCTTAAAAGCTAATCAAATAGGTTAAGGCACGCTAATACCTCATTAAAATAGTTTTCGAACGTCATGGACGTTTCGGCTTATAGACTTCCTAAATGACTTATATTCAATAAAATGGCCCTCAAAACAGTTTCTAAACCTTATGACACTTATGTTTGACTCTAGAACATGTCTTGGAATTTTGAAGTTTTACATTACTACGATGTTAGAGGGCCCTGTTGGTAGAGGGTTGTATGTGTGTTTTTGCATGACATGGGATTTACTTGTTTTGATGCTTGTTTCTTGAAACATGTTTGGCCTTAGTCTATGATAGACTAATTTTTCCTAACACTTATGAACTTTGTAGGTCTCCGACGCTGCTCAAACGGACTAGGTCCTTGTAGAAAATAATAACAGACTTGGAATGAGAGTATGATTATTAGTTTAGGAATTAACGCAGCTTGTTAGATCTTCTATCCTCACTGTTCTTATTTCTATGCTCTGGGTATTAAAGGAGGGTGGTACTGTCATGTCGTGATTTATCTATCTTTAGAAAAATCACTTTTGAAAATGTTTTAAGTATAAAACAATTTTAAAAGATATATTTAGAAAAGAAACGACACTTCATTTTCTTAAAGAAATTAAGAAAACTTAATTTAAAAAGACTTAAACAAATTATGTCTTTAAAAATTTAGAGAAAATGGGTAAGATATTCTTATTACTACTTTATGAAGGTATTAACACATAAAGTAGCCGCTAAAACCCGATTATCGAAAGACTTAGGTTATATATATTTTGACTATTTTTTACAAAATGATTAATTTGAGAAAATAATTATACAGAGAATAATTTTTAATTTCTAAGAGAAGAGGATATTAATTGAAATAATTGAATTAAATTGTAGAATTTTTTTACAAAATTAGGTTGATTAGAATTTATTTAATCTTTTTCTATAATAATAATTTGAATCGTTTTAGTTAATTAAAATATGAAAACCATGTAAATTAATTGTAGAAAAAAAATTGAGTAAAGATTTTTAAATAAAGTACACGACTTGATAAAACATTTTACTAACATAAATAATATAGTTCATCTTTTGGGGGATTAATAATTCTAAAGTAAGAGTTAATAAAAAAATAATAAATAATCTCAATTAAGAGCAAGGGGGAGAAGTTGAATCTGGACCCCCTTTTTAGGCCAATTTTGCTGGAATTTTTGGGTTTTAAACCAATTTTCATTTTCATATACACTTGTTATATATCAGTGTATATCGAATTATACAACCCATTTTTCTGCTTTTCGAAACAAGTTTCAGTTTCCAATTTGTACAAAAAAGGAGTTGTATTGGAATAAGGAGCCCAACATGAAGTAATGAGAGACTTGGGGAGTCCATTAATGAACTCATATGACATGTATACAAAGGAAAAGAGTAATGAATTAGTATCAAGTAACAACCCAAATTCATGAAAATGCAATAACTTGAAATATTTAGTAATGAATTAGTATATCAAGTAACAACCCAAATTCATGAAAATGTGATAACTTTAAATATTTGGTAACTTCGTAGAAACATCATCTAAGTAACGAAAAAGTAATGCTTAAATCATAACAATGATAATCAAAAGGGTCATTTTAAGACAAAACACAAAGGAAACCCATGAAGACTAAGACTTGTTGGATCTAGATCACATAAACAAATTATTGTAAGCAATACATTATAGGGGAAATCATAATATGACAATTTCAAGGAGGACACCAAAATCCTGGAATTAAGACATTTTCCTAAAAATCAAAAGAAGATAATAATATAGACTTATCCATATCAAGCCTCAATTACTAAATAAATTCACTAAAGATATCATAATAATTTCTTAGTCAACTTTCATCTTTATAAGATCCGTTATTATTTTTATTTTTTTAGAGTTGAACATCATAATTGATCAAAGTGGCAAAGAATAACAAAGACTTATATTCAACCTTGTTGGACTAAACCTAAACCAAGAAAGTGAAGCAATCGAGACTTAGATTGATCAATTGTTATCCTATTTTTTGCATTAAATGACAAGACACTAATATAGATTTCAACAAATAAGAACTAGTTTACAAATTTGTTATTTAATCCAAGAAAGCAGGAGTCAATGAAAAGGACTATAATGTAATAATGACAATATCTGAAAGTGAACTCAAAACACACATAACATGGAAACAAAAGGAGAAAATATTCTTGAAACAGGTAAAAGCAGTAAAACCATATTAATGGAAAAGGAAAAGGAAAACCATATATATATATATTATATATATATATATAATATATATATTATATATATATAATATATATATATTGGGGATTGTTTCAAAGATGATTATTTCAAATTGTATGAAATTGAAGAAGCTCGATAGTTGACTCGAATAGCATAAAATCAAAAATTGGGTGTCGACAATTGCCCCCTTCTTTGGGTAAGGTCGATGAAAGAGAACCTAGGTGAAGATTGACGAATCCAATTTTTACCGAACTCATTTGATCGCTTTGTGAAAAAAGGCTATACGAGAATTATTGCCACTTGTAGTTTGATGCCATTGATTTTATGCACGATTATGAAAGAATTCAAAACCTATTCCGATATTGAATTATGAAGAGATTGGAAAGATCGAGAATAAGATTTGAGAGAGAATGTTGGACTACAGTCTAGTTTTAAACATTGTACCCGCCTACATTTTCTTAGACCTTAGGAATCAGGGTGTTTGTAGTTCAACTCAATAGGTTGAAAAAGGAAATCTACTATGCTAGATAACCTTCAGTTCTTAAACAGTGACAAGTAATTAGATTATGAAAAAGAGGTTTACAAACTCTTAGACATGAATGTGGTGAACATCACACACATAATTAAGAACTTACACGGACATAATTTCCAAAGCTCTTGGTACGCTGTCACTTAGATTGGAAAGCTGCTTCCGATAAGAGTGAAAAGTTTTTGGATGTGAAACTGAAACTGATAAACTCAAAGAAAACCTACATGCCTTCGATAGGGGAGTGTTTTGATTGTGTTGGAAGTTACTCCTCAACTCGCATCCTAAGAGTTTGATATTCCCCTTTGGACTATTTCCTAGTTCACTGCTAAGAGAAAGTTCCACGTTGTGTTGCATCCTTTTTTATGTTGTCCTCACCTGTGGTTTGATTTGAGAATTCATCCTCTTGTATGATCTCGACAAATATTGAGATAAAACTCATTAGTGTAAAAATGTAATTCAAATGGAGAGATAGAGTATTTTACCCTGTTAGCACTTAACTTCTCTCCTTGAATGTTTGACGTCAACTTCTTCAGTTTGACGTAAGGAAGATAAATTTTATATCTTATATTTGCGACATGATTCTTTATTGTTCTCTTCTTTTAATATCCAAGTAGTATATTAGAGTAATGTAATATGTTGATGGTTCTCTTGATGGTTTGAATATAATGTCTCTTAGCATTCTGAAGATGTAATGCCCCTCTTGGTGGTTTGAATATGCAGTGTCTCTCTCGGCGGTCTGATATGATGGCCTTCTCAAGGATTTGAATGTGCAATGGCCCTCTCGGCGATTTGAAGATGATAGCCCTCTCAGCGTTCATAGATGATGACCTTCTAGTCAATGGAATATGTAATGAACCTTTTGGTATTTGAGGATGCAATGGTCCTCTTGATACTCGTAGATGATGGCTTTCTTGGCAATGGAATATCTAATGACCTTCTTTACATTTGAAGATGCAATGGTCCACTTGGTATTTGAAGATTCAATGATCCTCTTGGCATTTTGAATATATAATTACCCTCTCGGCATAGTAGATGATGAACCTCTCAATATTGATATATTCACCTTTGATAATATGATATGGATGACCTTATAGGCAATGATATTACAACATTTGATATGATATTACAACCTTTGATAATATAATGTTGACGTCCCTCTGAATATTACCACCTTTTATAATATAATGTTGATGTCCTTCTCAAAAATGATATTATCACCTCTAATAAAATAATATGGATGACCCTCTCGGCAATGATATTACCATATTTTATATGATATTATCGCCTTTGATAATATAATGTTGATGTCCCTCTCTGAAATTATATTACCACCTTTGATAATATAATGTTGATGCCCCTCTCGGCAATTATACTATTACCTCTGATAATATAATATGGATGGCCCTCTCGGCAATGCTACTACCACCTTTGGTAATATAATGCTGATGCAACTTACAAATATCCTTCAACATTAGCCTCTTCCTAGTTTAACGTGATAATGGACATTTTTGGCAAGTTGCACTTTAAATGCTCTAATGTACTTTATGTCTCTAACATATGCACTTCAGACGTTTTTTTATTCTCGAAAAAGCAATATGACGTTATTATAGTCATTTGTACATCTTAAAGAGACATACTCTTGATGCTTTCACCTAATTTTCTTGACCACTTGTTTATTTATTGCGGATACTATTTTTGTTTAGAAATATGAACAAGAAATTGTTATTCAAAATACTAAGTTAACTAATTTTTATCGCATGGATATAAATTTATTTTCCTGCATAAAGAAAATTTCAGTCTCTTGTACTTTTGCTCTTCGAACTTATCCATATTTTTTGAATATGATGGTCACTTGATATCCTTGCAAACCTACATCCACAGAAAATTTATTAGTTTTAAATGAATTGATCTGTGTTGACTTCTTTGATTGTTGGCTCGTCCTTTTGATAACCTTGGTTGATTGCTTCTAGATCCCCGCTTTTTTGTAGACATAAGATAGACCTATATTTTGTACATTTGATATATGTCTAATGTTTTAAGAAAAAATAAAATTTTTGAAAAGTAATTTGATGAGGGTCATTGTCAAGTGTCATGTCACATTAAAGCTTAAGTGAACACTTCATTTCAAGTTTTCATATATCCAAAAAGTCCTTTTAAGCTGGGGAAATATGATGTTTGACTTTGAATTTCTGAGATATTGGGGTTATTAGCTTTTGATCACGCTGAAGATTACATGTCGTTAACTATGAACTTCTGACAGTACTTGATAGAATTTTTTAAATCTTCTCAACAATTCTACACCAGTGAACTGTGTTGTCATTTCTCAAATATTTGGTTGGAAGACTTGCAGAATTTTCGAGATAATTATTCCCGCGTGAAATATATTTTTATTTCTCAGATATTCGTAGGAAGAATTGCGAAATTTTTGAGATATTCTCAAAAATTCTTCCCCAGTTAAATGTCTTGTCATTTCTCAACTCTTTGGCAAGAAGACTTGAGAAATTTTTGAGATTTTCTCAAATATTCTGCCTCAGTTGTCATTCCTAATACATGCCCAGTATTGTCTTGCTGATGAAGGATCTTTAGAATTTTTTAGCTCCTCTAAAAAATTCTGCCCCAGTTTATTAAAAAGGGAAATGGACATTTTATGGTGTGTATGACCGAGCCGTTGTGGCCCCTACGTATCTCGTTGAGGTAGGAATCTTGTCAAACATAGTTCCCCTTTTGGGAATAAAAATTTAATAAGAAAATGACAGAGGCCGACATAGGTCGCCTACGTATCTCATTTTTAAGAATTCAGGTCAGACGTAATTCAATACGATATAAAAGCTTGACATAAGCAATTACAAGAAAATAATACATTACAAGGAAAATGATGAGAGAAAAACTTATCTTCAATCATAGTATCTTTTTAAAAAATCTCAGTTGATTGGTTTTGCCTACTCCTGGACATCCATTTCTGACGGGATCAAGGCACGTGCGATAACACTTTACGAACCATTTACAGTCATTGCCAATTTGGTGCAAATTTCTCCTTATACTCATCTTGATGGGGGAAGATGCGTTTGAGGACCAATTGTCCTTCTTTAAATGTTTGAGATCTCACTTTTCTGTTGAAAGCACGAATTGTTCTCTATTTATATAATTGTCCATGACAAACAACGGTCATCCCTTTTTCATCAATCAAAGCTAAATGTTCAATTCGATTATGAACCCAATCAATATTCGAAGTTCTCCTTCTTTAATGATTCTCAATGAATGTATTTCAACTTCAGGGGGTATTACTGGTTCTGTATTATATACTAGAAAGTATGGAGTTTCTCTGATTGATGTTATAACGGTTGTTCAGTATACCAAAAAAGAATATGGTAACATCTCATACCAACCTCTATGACTACTAATAATATTTCTCAAAATCTTTTTGATGTTCTTATTGGCAGCTTCTACAGCTTCATTCATTGGAGGACGATAAGTAGTGAAATTCTGGTGTGTAATCTTTAATTGTTCACATATCTCCTTCATCAAATGAATGTTGAGGTTTGTACCATTGTTTGTAATAATGGAATCAGGTAGTCCAAATCGACGTATCAAGTTGTTACGAACAAAATTGACCACTACCTTTTTCGTTACAGATTTATAAGAATTTGCTTCCACACACTTAGTGTAATCAATGACAACAAAAATAAATTTATGTCCATTAGAGACGGCTGACTCCATTGGGCCAATGTCATTCATGCCCCAGGCCACGAATGTCCAAGGTGATGACATAACATTAAGTTCATAAGGAGGTACTCAAAATAAATCACCATGTAGACGTTTATTAAACTTTTGCACAAATCTAAAACAATTGTGCTCCATAGTCATCAAAAAATAACCAGCTCGAAGGATCTTCTTTGCCAAGGTAAGTCTGTTCATATGAGGTCCACAAACTCTAGCATGTACTTCTTCAAGAAGTTTTGTAGCTTCCATGGAATCTATGCACCTAAGGAGTATCAAATATGGAGTCCTCCTATAGAGGATTTCCCCACTAAGAAAGAAATTGTTAGCCAATGGACATATTGCCTTCTTTTGATTTGATGTTGCGTTTTCTGAATAAATTCTAGTCTCTAGATACTTCTTTATATCATAATACCAAGGTTTTCCGTCAGGTTTGGCTTTGATATGCGAACAATAAGCGGGTTGTTCCAGTAAATCTACCTTCCAAGGATTAATATAATTCTGATCTAGATGCTTGATCATAGAGGAAATAATGGCAAGAACATCGGCATATTCATTTTGTGACCTTGGATTGTGCATATACTCTATATTTCTAAATCTTTTGCACCAGTTGTACATATGGTACAATTTTTGGATCCTTCACGGCCCATTCCCCTTGAAACTGGTGAATTAATAAGTTCAAATCTCCACTTACCAAAACTTTTTGGACATTCATGTCCTAGATAACATTATGCCAAGAATGGAAGCTTCGTACTCCGCCATATTATTGGTGAATGAGATCGAAGTTTAGCCGCCACGCTGTAATTGTGACCAGATTCTGATATTAGAACTGCTCCAATTCTAGCTCCATTATAATTCACCACTCTATCAAAGAATACCCTCCAACCAAGGTATGACTCAGAAATGTTTTCTCCTATGAACAACACATATTCTACTGGGAAGTATGTTTTGAACGGTTCATATTCTTCATCGATTGGATTTTCTACAAGATTATCGATCAATGCTTATCTTTATACCGCTTTTTGAGTAACATACATAATGTCAAACTCTCTCAAAAACATCTTCCATTTAGCCAGTTTTCTAGTCGCCGTAGCTTTAGGGAAAATATACTTCAATGGGTCCATCTTGGAAATAAGATATATACTATATGAAGACAAATAGTGCCTCAACTTTTGGGCGATCCAAGTAAAAGCACAACATGTTCTTTCCAATAGAGTGTACCGAGCCCCAAATGGAGTAAACTTCTTGCTAAGATAGTAGATTGGGCATTCCTTCTTTCAAGTTTCATCATATTGTCCCAATACACACCCGAATGCATTCGTTCAGAAGAACAAGTATAGTAACAATGGACTTCCTTCTCGTGGAGGTACCAATAATGGTGAGTTTGTAAAATAATCTTTGATAGTATCAAAAGCTTTTTAACAATGCTCGTTCCACACCATCAGTGCATCTTTTTTCAACAACTTAAAGTTAGGCTCGCAAACCACCGTGGATTGAGCTATAAATCGATTAATGTGGTTCAATCTTCCAAGGAAACTCATAACTTCTTTCTTAGTCTTAGGAAGAGGAAAATCCTGAATCTCCTTGACTTTTGTAGGATCAAGATCAATGCCTCTTCTACTAACTATGAAACCCAACATTTTACCAGCTGGTACTTCAAAATCAAATTTAGCAGGATTCAACTTCAAGTTGTATTGACGCAACCGATCAAAGAACTTTCTCAAATGGGTCAATTGATCTAAACTCTCGTTGGACTTGATACTTACGTCATCAACATATACTTCAATCTCATTATGGATCATGTCATGAAAGATAGTTGTCATGGCTCTCATGTATGTGGCCTTAGCTTTCTTAAGACCAAATGACATTACCCGGTAATGATAAACACCCCAAGGTGTAATGAAAGTTGTCTATTCAACATGTTTTTATACATTGAAATCTGATGATAACTCGCAAAGCAATCCACAAATTATTGCATTTCATGCTTAGCATAGTTGTCTATGATATTGTGGATATTTCGCTATAGAATGTATTCTTTTGGATTGGCTTTATTGAGATCTCTATAATCAACGCATATTCTAATTTTACCATCATTCTTAGGAATTGGAACAATATTGGCTAACCAAGTGATACTAAGTAACCTCCACAACTTTGTCTTGAATTTGTTTGGTAACTTCTTCTTTGGTTATCAAACTGAATTCT
Organism: Solanum habrochaites; assembly: GCA_027704765.1. Taxonomy (NCBI): domain Eukaryota; kingdom Viridiplantae; phylum Streptophyta; class Magnoliopsida; order Solanales; family Solanaceae; genus Solanum; species Solanum habrochaites. The sequence continues at coordinate 35,811,936 of JAKWJA010002495.1, read as the reverse complement.
GGCTTGAACTTTCCAGTTTTTTGCTTTATCGGATTGAAATCTGGATTGATCGGCAACGTGTGAGATATAATATTTGTTCTCAATCCGGACATATCATCATAGTACCAAGAAAATACGTTGATGTACTGCTTAAGAAAACTGACGAGATCTTCTTTTTTAGTTTTCGTGAGATGGACATTAATCCCGGTGTCTTTAATAATTTCTTCATCTCCCAGGTTCACTATCTCAGTCTCCTCTAATTTTGGCTTCTTTTAATTCTCAAACTATTCAATTCTTCTGCGAGTTGTTCTGGAACCATGTGTCTTCATCATATTCCTCTAACTCATTCTCATGTATCTCATTTTGCTCACTCAGCTTATGACATGACATGATATTGGAAGGTTTTAAGTTATTTTTACTGAAATCATAAGCAAGCCATGTTAGATAAAAAATATTTAAATAAATAAAAATAATAAAATTAGTAAGTTATGAATAAATAGATTTAAGCCATATAAGAGGATTTCATTTAGATAAAAAGAAAGTACAAACTTTGGTCATGACCATAGGTCAATCTCCCTTTTAAAACATCACGGGGAAAATTAAAACTTAATTAGGTAAAAAAACATAAAGGGTAGGTCTCAAGCGCCATTCAGACTACCACCGATTTTAGAAATAAGAAAAATACATGTCTTTGTCTACCAAGACGAGCGAGGAACCAAGAGTTGCGTGGATGTCCAATTTGGCACTCATTCCTAAGATTTGGCATCTAGAATTCCAAATGTATAAATCATCTCCTAAAGTACAACATCAGATTCTTTTAAAAAAATCCCATTTCCCTCCCCGAAACCATCATCATAGCCATATTCTTGCACAGGAAAAGATTGGTACAAGTGAGGTACCGTATTTGCTAATTCCCAATCAACTACCTTTTTACTCGAAGTTTCTATCTCATCATCTGCTATTGAGATGTATCCCAAGACAAACCATGAACCTTTTGTGATAATTTGGATAGGATCAATCATACCTTGCAAATATTTTCCCAACCCAAAACCAGGTTGAAATCCACTTCTCAAAAACAATGTGGCAATCATCTTGTAAACGGAAGGCATAGGAGGATGTGAATCAAAATCATCACCGATAGCATTCACTATCTCTGTTGCATAGAAGTCAGAAACTCTAGTCACGTTGTCGATTATCGGGGCATAGTCATTCGAATGTCTTCTTTCACCATGAATGACTACTTCATGACCGTCCCACATAAACTTCATCAAATGGTAGAGGGTAGAGGAAACAACCCCAACCATATTGATCCAAGGTCTTCCCAGTAAAAGATTGTAGCTAGTGGTGATATCCGTCACCTGGAACTCGACAGTGAAATTTGCAGGTCCTACTTCAATACCCAGACTAATAGCGCCCAATGTTTCTCTTTGAACTCCGTCGAAACCTCTCACATTGACTTGGTTCTAAAAAAATTCCCCAAGATCAAAATTCAGTTGCTTTCGAGTCGACAATAGGCAAATATTAAGGCCAAATTTGTTATCTATCCGAAAATGATTCACAATCTTGTCCCGTCATTTGATTGTGATATGAAAGGATTTGTTATGCATCACCCCTTTACAAGGTAACTCTTCATTACTAAAACTAACATGATGGCTTTCGATGGCTTTGCTTACCATGGCTGCAATATTATCTCTATTTGTCTCCACCGCTACATGAGTGCTCATTCATATCCTTTAACAAAGCATGCCTATGTTGTTGTGAACTCATCAATAATGCCCAAACAGAAATTTGAGAGGATGTCTTCTCCAAATGTTTCACAATGGAACACTCTTTAGGTTGCATTCTTCGCTGAAATTCATCCGCTTAAGTTTCACTGATTGGACTTTTGGTGGTATTTATTGTTGCCTCCTTGAGCCAATTCCTCTGGTGTATAAAATATACCAGATCTAGTCACACCAGTTGATAAATCGTGGTTTCACGGTATTATTAGTACTTTTTTCTTAAGTTTAGTGTGTCCAAAAGCCTTTTTGTGCTAATTTTTAAATAAGTTTCTCCTTATTTGCAGGAAATCTATCCGAATATGAATGCGGAAGTTTTTTAGCAAAGAAATGCAGAAGAGACCACCTAGGGAGCTTGTGATAGTCCGTCATGCTCGTGACGGTTCGTAGGTGGAAGCGTAGTGTAGCTGCTGAAGGAAGATGGGGAAGTCTGACCAAGTGTGGGGTTATGTAAAGCGTGATGGACCATCGTATCCATGACGGTCCGTCCTGCAGGTTAGTCATGAAGATCAGAGAAATAGTCCCACTACCCATATTCCAAGAGTTTAAGTGTTTTTTAACGGAGACCCTCGACGGACTGTTGTGCCTGTGACGATCTATCATACCTGCCGTCGAGGGTAATGAAAAGAGCAGCAGAAGAAATTGCATCAAGTACAGGACGACAGATTCCATGACGGTCCGTCGTGACCACGACGATCCGTCGCGATGTCCGTCGATCCAGCCGCGTTTTGACAGATTTCCAGCAAATATAGTACTTGTTTACTTAGGTTTTTATTTTTTATAAATAGTTCAAAAAACCTCATTTTTGAGGTTAGACTCTTGATCATTGTGAGACTCTTGATAATTCGAACTTTCGAATTTTACTCTTTCTCATTGAAGTAAGTACATGAATTCTTATACCATATATTTGAATATTGTGATTATGACTATGGGTAACTAAACTCCATAACTAGGGTTGTGGGAACCATAGGCAAATAATGAGGTAAAACCTAACTAAAATAACAATTCATAGGCAAATAATGAGGTAAAACCTAACTAAAATAACAATTCTAGAATAGTGTCTTGCATGTATTGATAATTCTTTCGCTTAGAAGTCTTTTTAACTTATGGCCAACGTTAGAACTCTCCTTAATGCTACTTGCCGGACCAAGGAGATAGATAATAGGAAAAGAATTATCAACATAGATTTAGTGTATACTATCTAATAGGCTAGTATTGATTGGTAAGAGGTAATAAATTAGTAAAATATCGAATACGATGCTTAATATGAGGTAAAGATAAGGGTTCGTATAGCAACACACGTAGCCGGACCAAGGTGTGGAGTGAAATTTTCTAGATTCCGAAAAAAGGATTTAGAAATACATAACTTATCACTTTGCATGCAAGATGCTAGGAAAGAATTGTTATAGTTAGAATTATCAAGTTATGAACCTGGGGGGAACATGTAAACCCTATTTACTTTGATTAATTGATTAAACTCCAACATTTGAAGTTGTTAGTTGTCTCCTTTAATTTCGCTAGTTATTTTCATTTATTTAGAAATAGAAAACCCCCTTTTATCATTTTTGCTTTCCAAGGAAGTAATTGACTGAACGATAGTAATAATAGATTGAAGTTAAGTCTAAATTATTTTCCTCGTGGGAACGATCCCAACCTCACTAGTTGGGTTATTTACTTGACACGACCGCTTTGCTTCTTATTGGAGAATTAAGTTTGAGCGTATCAAATTTTGGCGCCATTGCCGGGGAAAGTAGCTTTTAGATTAACTTAAACTTATTACTATAGTTTAGTTTATATTTTCTTGATTTTACTTTGTTTTATTGTTTTTGATTCTTGCAGAACCATACTCCTTGTATGCCAAATACACGGAGAGGAACAGAACTCTTGTTTCCCTACGATCATGAATTAAAGCGTACACTACGCAACATGATTCGAAACTTGGGAATCAATGATGATGATCCAAACAAGAACATCCCAGCTTCGGTTGATGTTCATGATCAGTTGTTACCCTATGCTCCGGGTGAACACCAACAGAGGGGACAAAATCCCACTCCACGGCCCGAAGAATACTACAGAGTGTATGACAATATAGCAGACTCTGATGAGCCACTTGTCTTGCCCCCTCTACCACCAGGCCACACCTTTGTGGTAACTAGTAGCCTGATGGAAATGCTCACGGCCAGAGGTTTGTTTTCAGGGCTACCTTTTGAGGATCTACATGCTCATATAGCTTAGGTTAGGGAAGTGTGTAAAAGTTGTGTAGGGAGGCCTGACTTGGACTTGGATATAATAGGGCTCAAAGTGTTTCCTCTCTCAGTGACGGGAGAGGCTACTATATGGTTCACTAAGCTCCCGTACAACTCAATTTTCACTTGGAACCAACTAAGGGATGTTTTCTTAGCACGCTACTATCCGGTCTCCAAAAAACTAAACCAAAAAGACAGAGTGAACAACTTTGTGGCACTACTAGGAGAGTCAGTTAGTAGTTCTTGGGATAGATTCACCTCGTTCTTGAGAAGTGTCCCAAATCACCGTATAGATGATGAGTCACTGAAGGAATACTTATATCGGGGACAAGATAATAATAATAAAGCGGTGTTGGACACTATAGCAGGTGGATCTTATGGGGAGTGTCCTTATGTTGAGATTGCTGAAAAATTAGAGAAAATCTCTCGGAATAATAAAGCTTTGAGTACTAGGAAGTCAGATACCGGGAGAAATACCTTCGCAATGCAGTCCACTCACAACCCAGTCACAGATGAGACTCGTGAAGAAATGGCTCTGATGAGAACTGAACTTGGGTTGGTACTAAAACATATCACTAGGAATGCAAAAAAGATAAAAGCAGTTAACAACTTGTCTAAACCACCACCACCTAATGATGAATGCTATTATGCAGAGGATTCCTATGTAGTAAATGAGCATATGGGGGGTTTTCGACCGAGTTCCCAAGGCTCTAATCAGGAGAATTGGCACCAAGGTAAAGGGAACCAAGGTCGGAACTATGGTAACTATAATCGTGAGGGTCATTATGTCCGAGATGGAAAATACAACCGCGACAACAACTTCCACAAGGGTAACTAAGGTAACAGAAATGATAGGAATGGGCCCTATGTCCCTTCTCAAAATCGTGATGTTACTCCTAGGGATGGTGGAGATAGTATGGCACTAGTTGAGGATATGTTGCACAAAATGATGAGGAGGTTCGATGCTAGTGATGAGCACATTAAAGAGTTAAGGAGTGACTTAGCGAGTATTGGGCAAAAAGTTGATACACATGCAATATCGATTAAGCAGATCGAGTTTCAAATGTCCCAACTATCTAAGACTGTGAACACACGGAAACTGGGCACTCTTCCTAGCAACACTGTCCAAAATCTGAAAAATGATGCACACTGTATGACAATCACTACTCGGGGTGGTAATCAAACCATTGACCCACCTATGTCGTCTAATGAGGAAAAGGTGAGAAAGGATAATGATAAGGTTGTAAAGGGTAGTGGTGAAGCAGAAGATATCACTGGAAAAGATGTAACAGTCCCTATGAAGGTAATTCCCATGCCTAGACCACCACCACCCTTTCCTCAGATATTAGTGAAAAAGACCAAGGATGGTAAATATCGGCGTTTTATAACAATGCTTAAGCAACTTTCTATCAATGTCCCTTGGTAGAAGCCCTAGAACAAATGCCCGGTTATGCCAAGTTTATGAAAGATCTGGTTACAAAGAAAAGATCGGTCACTTTCGAGGATGATGATAGAATGCAGCATTGTAGTGTTATTGCTACAAGATCTCTCGTACAAAAGAAAGAAGATCCAGGTGCGTTCACTATTCCTTGTATAATCGGGTCATTATATTTTGCGAAAGCATTATGTGATCTGGGGTCAAGCATAAATCTCATGCCCCTCTCGATTTACAAGAAGTTGGGTTTGGGTGACCCAAAACCCACTGCGGTGCGGCTACTGACGGCTGATCGAATAGTGAAAAGGCCTATAGGGATACTCCACAATGTGCTAGTAAAAGTGGATTCGTTCATATTTTCGGCTGATTTTGTTATTCTTGATTGTGAAGTGCCTATTATTCTTAGGAGGCCATTCCTTGCTACAGGTAGAGCCTTATTTGATATGGAAAAGGGGCAGATGAAATTTCGGTTGAATAATAAAGAAGCGACCTTCAACATTTGTAGGTCCATGAGGCAGAGTGGTGAGCTACAATCGCTATCTGCCATATCCCACAAAGAAAAGATGAAGAAGGAGAATGAACAAAAAAGTGAAAAGCAAGAGTTTATTGTTGGGGATTTGGTGCTTTTAGACAGTTCTAGGTTGCCTTGGCTTCCGGGAAAGCTAAAGTCCAAACGAACTGGCCCTTACTTGATTTCCCAAGTATTCCCTCATGGAGTAGTTGAGTGAAAAACCAAGGACAGAGTGCGGTTTAAGGTGAATAGAC